>CM039678.1:247706674-249140515 GCA_022496015.1 Hordeum marinum
ACTTGGCAACCCAACTCAGTGGCACCGAAAGCAGTGTCGGCTACACCGAAGTGTTAGGGTTTGGCTGAGTCTGTCTAGGGTTTGGAATCGATGGTACCGGGATAGGAATGTTGGTTTGCACTGATTTTGCATATTTGGCTTTGGACAGACTTTCATGGGAGAGTTTGTGGATGTTTTTGTGACTATCACTTTTGCACGTTTGAGCATATTGTTCATCATCAAAACTTTACCCCCTTTTAATAGTATTGGCTTTCCTATGGACTCAAAGTGATTTATCACAAATGTAAAATGTAGAATCCTCTTGCTTGAAGCTTGGCCAACCTATTTCCTTGAATCTTGGGGTAATTCCACAATCTCCACCACCCTTTGTCCATCCCTATCATTGAACTTTTCTTGAAATATACTTGGTGGAAACATTAGTTCATCGACCCTTCTATTCTAATGTGAGATATCTAGATGACACTAACCAACGAGAGAAACCCCAGGACCATCACACAGACACACTGCTTGGCCACATATTCCCACTTTGGGATACACACGCAAGCCAGGCCCTTGCAAGAACCCCATTCACCCATAGACGAAGTCAGTGATACACTCGTAGACATATCTTCAGGCACTTCAAGATCCAAAAGGAAAACCATGCCGGAGCAGAAGCAACATTGAATGTGGAGACCACCTCACCCATGGATTTCCGCATCCTTTCTACACGTAGCCTAGGAATCCTGGGGACGAGGTTCTTCTAAGGGGGGTAGGTCTGTCACACCTTGTGTTTTTCCTCATGACTAAGTTAACATGACTCAAAAATTAGGGTCAATTAATATTGTTTGAGTGGATATGGATACTTCACTTGTGTGTTATTTGCTTGCTTGTTTGATTGCTTGCTGGTGCTCTATAATTCATAAAACATCCTCCTACCCTCAAGAACTCTTTTCCTTCATCCCAAATATTGTCCAATGATAATGCCATGTGAGTAGGACTTAAAAATATTTTTACAAAATATTATTCTGGCCAAAAATCATTTATTTAAATTAGGTTTTCAAAACCGCCTGATTTGAGATTTGCACTGCAAGTCCCAAAATTGGGTGGATCCTTTTTCCCCAAATACTTTATTTGAAACCCAATATATATAAGACTTCCCAAAACCACCAAATATTAATTTTAAAGATTATTTCACTATTGTATATAAAGGATTTTCCTTATGGCCAAAAATGGTCTTGTATAGGGAAAAATTATTTAAATGCTTTAAAAATAATTGGTAAAATTTAGGAAAACTCAATGGACATATATTGTCCATATATAAGAGTTTCAACACATGGTCATGTTCAAAATATTGGACAAAACTCGTCAAAACCATTTGTGCCTATTTTAAGCATTTGAAATATTTCTATAAGAAATATTCTCAATAAATTCTAAGAAAATTCCAGTAACTCACACATGTCATATGTGATTATCTTGCAAAGTTCCATCTCAATCCTAGTTGTTTTGGTTCACCAAAATATCCCAAAATCCTCTTTGTCCAGATCCAACTTTGAGCAACTCTACTTTACCAACTGCCTCCCCTTAAGCTCAAACTTTGTGGACATGTTCTAATCCCCCAATAATGCTACAACATCAAGTGGTGCATTTAGGAGATTAGTTTAGCGTGCCTAGATCTACAGAAACCTGATTCTGTTAACATCTAGGGTTTGCCAAGTTTGTGTTATCAACTTTCTTCATTTGGGCTCAAAACTTGTGATCAAGCTCATTTATACCTATTTATCAATCCCGTTAACTCTCATGTCAATCACAGCAACTTAGCTGACCCAAAACTCCATCAAACACCTTCTGGTAGAAAACCAAAGCTGATGTTTTCACCCCTTACCTTGCCCTCATTGGGTCTAAAATTTTACCAAAACTCCCAGGTGATGTATTTTACCTCTAGTAGGCTTGGCACGGCCACAACCCAATTATTGTCATGGTAAAACACTCCATTTACCCCCTGGACAGCAGGTTTTCCCCATCTTTTTGTTTCCCTTCTCACCTAAGGCATCTACAGAGCATACTATGCTCTCTCTCCCCCTTTGATTTAGCTCCCTCTAGTTGCAGGATGCATGGCCGCGCCCAAGAGGACAATGGCATGCCATATGGGCGCTCTAGACCGCACTACAGTGCCGGACCGCACAGTAGCCGCCGCCCTATGCATGCCCCTGACAGCCTTGGGCTCCCACTATCGCCAATTGGTTTTCCTTGGTGTTCGGGACACGTTGGATGGTCAGCCCCGTTCTCTCTCTCCCTTCTGTGACCCCTACTCGCACGCGTGCCATGGTCGCCCGGCTCAGCCAGTGGGCGAGCTCGCACGCGCGCTCCTCGTCCACGAAGCCCACAGACATGCTCCTGAGACCCCTCGAGCCCTCCAGCAGCGACATAGACCGAGTCAGCGCGTGGTGCATCGCGCCCCCACCTATAAAAGCTCTCGCGAGCTCGCCTCTGCCCTCCTCTTTCCCCTTCTATATGCCCCGAAGCCCTTGGACTAGCCCCCTCTCTCTCCCGTTCCCTCCTCCTTCTCCTGTGGCCGATGATGCCTGCCTCGGCCTCACTTCAATTCAAGCATCCCAGAGACCCTCCTCTTCATAGATCGTCAGCAGAGCCCCCCGGCATCCCCGCAAGGACCACCCGTGCTCCTTCCCTCTTTCCGATGGCCGGAGCACCGCCCCCATGGCCTCCGTAGCCAGTCTCCATCACGGACAAGTCCCAGCCTTCCCCGATGCTCCCCGGAGGGAATGGACCCCCTAGCTATGTGCGGGCCTCTCCCCTGACCACTCCGGCGACCGGAGCTTGGCCGGAGATGGCCCGTGCCACAGGAACTACACCAGCGGGCACTCTGCCTCGAGCTCCCTTGCTCTTTTGTTCGAGCGGGAGGAGGGAGGCGATCCTGGCTAGCGGGCCCCACCTGTCGATCAGCCGACTGGGCAGACGGGTGGGCCTGCCCCGTGTAAGAGGAAGCGTACTCCATGTAGTACGTCTTCGACGTGGCCAGCTTTCACGTGCGTGGATGATCAGATGGGACGGCCCAGTGCGCCTCGGTGCTAAGTTATGCCAAGTGTGTAGCTTAGGCCCATTTGCGTAATTCCCTTTTTATCCCTTTTCTTTTTTTAGATAAGTTCATAAAATTCATAGAATATTCATTTGGACTCCGAATTTGGTGATTCAAATTCCTACAAGCTTCTAAAATCTTGTCCTAAACAAATATGTGCATTGCACATTTTACATAAGTCCTTTCTGATAGTTCAAATTCAAATTTGTATTTGAACCATGTAGAAGCCCACTTTGCAATTTCCTAGGGAATTCTTATGAACTCCAAATGGAGTGACTCAAGTTTCCAGGTGTACCTAAATTCATTAAATGAGTGGTGAACATTTTTTCTTACACTTATTCCGCTATTAAAAATATTAGGCCATTTCTTCATGTATGCTCCACTTTGAAAATCCCTAGGAAAATCATGCCAACACCAAATCGAGTGAAACAACTTCCCACATGTTTCGAAATTCATGCCCTATTTAATGAGTGCATCCACTGATTTTTATAACTACATTTCCTGTAGGCTTCTACTAGGATCATCATTTCATTCATTTCCCACTATTTATAGAGCACTTTTATTTTCTGCTTGTTGTGTTGCTTATTGTGGTTGTTTCCGGTGATAGATGACGAAATCGACGAAATGCTCGGAGTTGTACGAGAAGCGTGTGAAGACCTCGAAGACTTTGCGAAGCCAGGCAAGCAGCACTTTGACCATGTTAAGAAACCATTTTTATGCATGTCATATAGCACTTTACTATCGTTATATTTGATCATTTCGATGGGCTGTTTCTGATACTTTCTTGTTGATACTTGCATCGTGCATGACCCTACCTCCTTATGATGGTTATGCGGGTGGGTGTAGATAGGTTGCTTAGTAGAAGCTAGGAAAATGGGATTAGGAATATGCATGATGATGAAACCAATATTCTTTGAAAGACTTTTTGAAAAAACCGTCAGATGCCACTAATGCCCGTGGGAGATGTTGATGAGCTAGGTAGCCACTTGATAAAGAAGTGGTGTACCGGAGCAAGTGAGTGGGTGTGGTTTTCGAAAAATGGATTGGTGTATGTTTCGACCGTTATTCCAACCTTACATGTACGACCATGATACCCCTTATGGGACGGGGCTTTGTTGTGTAGGTTGGTGGGTACTGGCATAGAGCCCGCATTATTAGTGGCAGGAGTGAAGTGGTCACTCTCGATACGGGGTCGTACCGGAATGGACGATCATGCACTATCTTCACAGGAATCAGGCACACCATTTCGTGCCCTCTTGGATGATACGTGTGATGTATATCATGAGGGATGGCACCAACAAGTGGACTCTTTGTTTAGTATCGCTAGGGGAAAGGTAATGTTCGGGAGCTTACCTCGGGTATGAAATATACTGCGAGTCGTGGATGACATGGAAGTTCCCCGAGTCTTGTGGGTAAAGTGTGCAACCTCTACAGAGTGTAAAACTATTCGAATAGCCGTTTCCGCGCTCAAGGATAATTGGATGACCGCTCTTGTGCTACGTCCATGGTTTCTAAACCCTATGTGTGTGTGTGGATGACTTGGAGATTGACACTTGACATAAGTCAGATGGCTTGATGACATGACTGAACATGAGATGTTCAACCCCCTGGTTATAATAATATCTGTAGCTCACTCACATGGATATCGGCCAACTGTTGATGCATGCTTACATAAGTTACTTGATCATCTCATTGCATACAAAATTAGCTTTCTGCAAAATACCTATTTAGTGTTATATCATGCATTGTTATTGCCTTGTTCCAAACATGGTTTGCTTGCGAGTACATTCAAAGTACTCATTGGCTTGCCACTAGTTATTTTATTGGCCAGGCATGAAATACAAGGTGATGATGAAGAGTATCTTGGTGACAAACATGCGATCTAGGACGCTTCCCTGTCAGAATGCCTATAGGGTTAAGGCAGATGACATGGGTCCACACTATCGTTGAAGATTTTCGCTGCAAGTTTATGAAGACTTGGTCATATAGGCCATTATTGAGTACAACGGTATGTAATGGATGTAAGACTCTTGATATTTAGTTTCAGTGTGTTCGGTAAGCATTGATCTCTGTGATCACTATGCACGTTCATTCGGTGATCTCGACTTATGAGTCGGGTCCCCACAACCCCATTGATCAAAAGTGTGAGGGGTTTTGACCATGATGGAGTCCTATTGGTTTGGATAGGGTGAGATGCCAGACCTAGTCTGAGCGCAGTACTATGTGCTTTTTAAGACATGTGCCATATCAATGTTGTGCATTGGGTATTTGAATAACACAACACCCTTTCATACATATATTTTCTCCACATGGAGGTGTGTTTGTGTTCTGACCCTTTCTCTCATTTTTTTGCCAATGGTGCTATATAAAAACCACACGAGTCAGATAACACAACTGTTTGCGATTATGGATGTACTACACATGGTTTCCGCAGACTAACCATGTGCCACGCATGTGTCCTATCACATAAACACAGTCCACTGGTTGCCGCTGGCCACGATGCGATCACACTAGGCTTCCCTCGCAAGCGCCGACCACTATAAAATTGGTCATCTATACAGTAAAAAACCAATCTGACAGTACAAGCTCCACTAGAAAATTACACAAGAGAGATATCAAGAGAATCAATATAATGATCACAATTCCACAATTCATTGGATCCTAACAAAAACATGCCACAAGAATTACGTCGAATAAGTCTCCGAAGAGATCATTCTAATGATGATCGAGAGCGAGAGGGAAAGACATAAAGCCGTCTAGCTACTACTGTGGACCCATAGGTCCTGAAAGAATTACTCACACATCATCATGGAGACAGAGACACCAACGTCCTGAAATAACTACTCACACATCATCATGAAGACTGTAAGTGCATCTAGTGCTCCTTAGTGATTTTGGTGTATTGAAGACTTATAGGTTAAGAGAATGATGCATTTGTAAGTGTAGACAAGCTCTATAAGTCGACGAGGAATTTGATATGTTCGGAGATTATCGACCCCTAAAAATGAATGTCTTCAACTAAAGACTTTGGTGAAGACTTTGGTATTCCCTGAAGACATTGAAAATGAAGAAGTTGATGTGATCTTGAAGATATGGACAAGGACTATGAAGAGTGAAGAATTTTGTTTTTGTAGTTTCATCTCCTTCTTTGAGTTGTAGGAAACACCGTACTGTCAAAGGGGGTCGAGGTAATACTCAGGAAAATTTCCAAGTGATGCTCAACTCAAAAGCCTCAACTTATCCAATCCTTCGAGTGAAGCCTTTTGGAAATCTCCTGCCATTCAGTCAAGTTCTTCAGTGACAGAGACGAAGTTCTTCTGGTCTCTGAGGAAATTGGTCTAACTTAGGAATTAGGATTTCTCCAGTGCGAATTGCCTACAGGTGAGGAATATGATAAGCCTGAGGACTTTCATAGTTCAAAATTCCGACCGTTGATGTGCTTAGCGCCAGCTTTCCCCAATCATCCTAACCACATAAAGGTCATATCATTGGGGGCATTTATGTCTCATGTCAGGTTGCACCCTGGCTATAAATAGCCACCCTCCACAACCACTAGTTGGTTGGCTGCTCTGAGAGAGAACTGACACTTGTCATTGGAGAGCAACCCATCCTCCAAGGACTTTGAGAGAAAATCAACGGTGAGGAAAAACCCCAAAAGCAAACCACAAAACCCAAAGTGATTGAGCATTATTGAGGAGATTGTTCCTGTGTGGAACCGGTGCTTGTTACCTTTGAAGACTGTGTATCTTCAAGACGTTTAGGCGTCATGGTCTAGTGCATCCTGCAATCAATTGGGGATCACTGAGTAACCTTGGTCTAGAGCATCTAGCAACCAGTTGTGGATTGCTGGGTGACCAGTTTCTGAGGGTTTTGGAAGTCTACCCTAAATACTTACCACGAGTGTTGGGCGAGGACCCTGTGACATTAGCTCAAGGAGAATATGGTAAGGACTGTGTGTCCTAGGACTGTGTGTCCTAGGACTGTGTGTCATCTGGTTTAAATACCAGGCCGCTCAGAACCAGACGTACGACTGTCACAATAGTTGGAACTGTGTCATCAAACCATTATCTTCATCGAGCTACCTTGTTCTATTTCCTCAACCCTTACATTTACTCATATACTTGTTGATGAAATTGATCGTTACTGTTTGATGAATTTGACCGGAGACTTTCTAAATTTTCTCAGCTCAAATTCTTGAAGTTACCTTGTTCCTCGCATGCTTATCATGTATCACGCTACCTGTAATCTCTGCATGCTTTATTTCATCATGATGACCATACTACTGTTACGTTTGTCATGTAGTTGAGTACTTATTTTGCTGCTTGTTATTCATCACTTTTCAAATTCCTCAAATTGAAATTACTTAGTGATGAATTCATCAAAATTGTATATTCACCGCACCTCTAGTCGATATAACGCACTTTCAATTGGTATCAGACCAAGGTACTCCCTTGTTCTGTGTGATTTTGGTAACTGACTAGAGTTCTAGTTTTATCGACTGCAGGTATGATCAAGGTTTCCACAGGTTGTCCTACCTTTGATGGGTCGGACTATCCCTACTGGAAGAATAAGATGCGCATGCATCTTGAGGCAATTGTCAATGATCTCTACAACTTGATTCACAATCGAACAATATCATATGTGGCCATCTGAGCAAAGGTTAGTATGGCAGAGTAATTTCTTTGGAGTCTGCTAAGCTTATCTGGTATAGGCTGTCCAAAGTCAACGAAGGTGTTTCCACTCAACATGACTCCCGTGTTGATGTTTTTTGCAATCTCTTCAACCGCTTCAAAAGACTCGACAATGAGAATGTTCAGTAAACGTTTGATCATCTCATTGATATCGCCAATGAGCTTCAAGAACTAGGTGCTACTGACATCACCGACCATGAGGTGGTGAAGAAACTGCTGAGATCTCTTGATTCCTCATTCGATACACTGGCTCTGAAGATTCAAGAGCATGCAGACTACAAGTCACTTGATCCTACTGATATACTTGAGCGACTCAATACTCATGAATTCCAACTAGCTGAGAAGAGATACATCTATGGGCCAAGCTATGGAACATCTCTTGCTCCGAAGGCAAAAGCAATTTCCTCATCCGAAGGCGAAGATTCTGATAGTAGCCTTGGTGATCCTGGAGAATTGAGTCAGGAGCTGGCAATGCTCGTGAGGAAATTCCAGAAGTTCTCAAGGAGAGGACAATTTGGAAAGTCATTAAAAAGTGTCTTGACAAAATCAGATTCCTCAAGCGACTACAAGAAGAGAACTTGTCACAAATGCAAGAAATCTGGTCACTTTATCTCTGATTGTCATCTCTGGCAAAAAGAATCGAAGAAGAAGAAGTACCAGGATGACAGTTCTGATGGCAAGAAGAAAACGAAGAAATCTTCAAAGTCCTCATCGGACAAGAATAATGGTTCCAGAAAGGCTCGGGCTTTCATTGGTAAAGGAAATGGATTTTGAAGAAGATACTGAAAAATATGAAGAAGTGGAAGAATCTGAGGTAGAGTCGGAATCTGGTGTTGCTAGCCTTGCTCTCGCTACTGCTTTCATCAGCAAGTCCATCTTTAATGATGAAAAAAATGACTACTCTAACTACTCTAACGTCAGCAATGATGAATATGGTCCCAATTACTGCTTCATTAAGAAAGTCTCAAGTCATTCACAGAATGTCCCAATCTTGATGACAATGAATATCCTAGGTGGAAAGTTCTAATGAAGAAGCATCTCATATCAATGAACAATGAGCTATGGATTGTTACTGAACTTGGACTGACTGAACTCTGCAAGATGGCAAATGCTAAGGAAATTCGTATGTACACTCAACTTGATGCTTAGGCAAGGAACATCATCTGCTCAAGCCTATCAAGCGTCATGTTCAAGGTCATCTGTCATCTCCAAAAAGCAAAGCTCATCAGGGATAGGATCATGGACATCAATGAAGGCCGGCCGTCACACTCGTCAAGACCCCATGTTCATCGAACTCAAGAAATCCCTCAAAACCAAGGAAGCTGATCCTAGTTCATCCTCTTCACTGTGTCTTACGACAAAAGGTTCCAAGGATGAAACTCCAAAAGCTACTGAATGGGTCCTCGACACTGGATGCACCAATCACATGACTGGTGACAAGAATCTACTGATGAATATACCACTTGCCCCATCTCATCCGAAGCATATCACCTACACTGACAAAGGAAAAAAAAGCAAGGTATTGGGTCTAGGTAAGGTTGCAATCTCAAAGGACCGACACATGGATAAACAGATACTTGTCGAATCCGTTGGGTTCAACCTCATGTCTGTCACAATGCTTTGGGATCATTGTATGGTTTTCATCTTTGGAAAATATCGTTGTGTTGTCATACTAGAATATGACAATTCCAAAGTCTTCGAAATCTTTAGGAGAGGAGATTTGTATATTGTTGATTTCTCTATAGGTCCTCAGTCTGCCATGTGCCTACTTGCAAAGTCCTCAGAAGGCTGGCTGTGGCATCAACAACCTTGACACGCTGGTATGAGGAACTTGCACACGCTCGTGAAGAAAAAGCACGTCATTGGCATTGATGGTGTCAAATTCCTCAAGAACCACCTCTCTGGTGCTTGTCAGTCTGGGAAGATAACCAGATCTAAGCATCCCTTGAAGACAATCATGACCACTACTCGACCTTTTGAATTGCTTCACATGGACCTCTTTGGCCCCACTCATTATTCCACACTAAAAAATTCTTCAAGTTTGTATGGCTTTGTCATTATTGATGATTATTCTCGTGACACTTGGGTGCATATTATTCTGTACAAAAATGAATTGCAGGAGGTCTTCAAACGATTTGCTTCAAGGGCCGCAACAAATTTTGGTGTCAAGATCAAGCATATCAGGAGCGGTAATGGGACCGAGTTCAAGAACACCAATATTGATGAATATCTTGATGAACTTGGTATTACTCATGATCTATCTTCCACATATACTCCTCAGCCGAACGGCATTGTGGAGTACAAAAATAGGACTCTTGTTGAGATGGCTCACACCATGCTTGATGAATATAAGACTCCTAGTCGCTTCTGGCCTAAGGAAATTGAGACAGCTTGCCACATCATCAACAGGGTATATCTTCACGAATTCTTCAAGAAGATTTCATATGAACTCATGACTGGAAAGGAACCCAATGTAAGTTATCTCAAAGTCTTCGGTGCAAAATGTTGGATTAGAGATCCTCACCAGATATCTAAATTTGCAGCGAAAGCACATGAAGGTTTTATACTTGGTTACAGAAAGGACTCGCACACCTACACAATCGTCAAGACCTACCATCACAAGAATGTTGAAACTATAGATGTGCGGTTCAATGAAACTAACGGCTCGCAAAGAGAGCACCTGCCTCCTGTGCTAGATGAAAAGTCTCATGAGGACTCCATTAAGTTGAAGGCTACTAAAGATGTCATACCCGCTGAAGAATCTCAACCTACTGAGGAACTCATTCCAATCAATGAAGACATTCATGATGATACACCTAAAGAAAAATGGTGCTGAAGAAAATCCTCAGCCATGTCAACCTACTCATCCAAGACTTGCAAATGAAGTGCAGATTAACAAAATCATCGACAACATCAATGCACCAGGTCCCCTCACTCGCTCAAGAGCTTCACATTTTATTAAATTTTGTGGGCACTTTGGTTTTGTCTCTATCATAGAGCCCACCAAGGTTGATGAAGCATTCAAGGAGCCTAAGTGGATTCAAGCTATGCAAGAGGAATTGCACCAATTCAAGTTGAACAACATGCGGGAACTTGTCAAGCGACCAGATCCTCACAAGCACAACATCATAGTACCAAGTGGATCTACCGCAACAAGCAAGATGAATATGGACTTGTGGTAAGGAATAAGGCTCGTCTTGTAGCTCAATTCTACACATAGGTTGAAAGGATTGACTTTGATGAAACTTTTGCACCTGTTGCTAGACTTGAAGCTATTCCCATATTGCTTGCTTATGCTAACTGTCATGATATCATCTTACATCAAATGGATGTGAAAAGTACATTCCTCAATGGAAAGATAGAGGAAGACGTATATGTTCCTCAACCCCCAGGTCTCGAAGACCCTAGGCATCCTGACAAATTATTCAGACTCAACAAGACCCTCTATGGCCTCAAGTAGGCCCCTTGGGCATGGTACGACACTAAAGGAATTTGTCATGAAGAAAGGCTTCAAACCCGGTTCACTCGACCCAACTCTTTTCACCAAATCCTATGACAATGAATTATTCGTGTGCCAAATATACGTGGACAATATTATCTTTGGCTGTACTGACAAACGTTACAGTGATAAATTTGTCGATATGATGAGTGAAGAATATCAAATGTCTATGATGGGGGAGTTGAAATTCTTGTTAGGGCTTCAAATTCATCAACAATGCAATGGAATCTTCATCTCTCAAGAGATATACCTCAAGGATGTTCTGAGGAAACTCAACCTGCAAGACTGCAAAAGCGTCAAAACTCCAATGCCCTCAAAAGGCCACCTCTACACTAACGAAAATGGTAAAGATTTTGATCAGAAGGTATATCGCTCCATGACTGGCTCTTCATTGTATCTATGTGCATCAAGGCCAGATATTATGTTGAGTGTTTGCATGTGTGCCCGATTCCAAGCAACACTGAAGGAACCACACTATAAGGTTGTGAAACATATTCTTCGATACTTAGCTCACACACCAACGCTTGGATTATGGTATCCCAAGGGCTCAAATCTTTACCCCATCGGATACTCACATGCTGACTATACTGGATATCATGTGGATCGCAAGACAACCTGAGGCAAATGTCATTTGCTCGGGAGATCCTTAATCTGTTAGTCCTCAAAGAAGCCAAACTATGTGTCACTATTTACTGTTGAAGCTGAGTATATTGCTGGTGGTTCATGTTGCGCTCAGTTGCTGTGGATGAAGCAAACCCTCAAGGACAATGGCATCAAGGTGAAGAATGTGCCTCTCTTCTGCAACAGTGAGAGCTCTATCACGATTGCTTACAACCCAGTTCAGCACTCCAAGACTAAGCACATCCAGATTTGTCATCATTTTCTTCGAGATCATCTACTCAAGGGCGACATCTTCATCGACCACATCCCCACTTAAGAACAATTTGCTGATGTCTTCACAAAGCCCTTGGATGAAAAGAGATTTTAGAAGTTGCGGTGTGAGATAAATATCTTAGAATCTTCGAATGTTCTTTGAAAAGACACACATCCTAACACTTATGCAAAATTGATGACTTAGATGTGCAATACACGAAGTAATGTTTTTCTTCAATCAATGAAGAATAACCCTCTAAGTGTGCAGAAATTAATGAAGAATTTGATTCTCAGAACCCTACGACAATTGTACGTAGTGTGTGAAATCATCATTCTTATATGGTGAGTCACGCCACCAACCATAGATGAAATTCTTCAAAGTTGGGTTTTTCGACATTTTGCAAATTCTTCAAATTTTTGTATTCCTCAAGTGTGCAAATTCCTCAAATTTTCAAATTCTTCAAACTATGAAACTAATGTTCTTCATTGACTATATATATATATATATACATGGATTTTCAAGTCCTCAACGACATTCACTTATTGCTAATTCTTCAAGTTGATTTTCATCTAAGTGAATGTGATCGGACCCATTCCCCCTCTATGCTAAACTCACCCCAGTGTGTTCACAAAGTCTCTTATGCATTCTACTTTGAAACTTGTTCAAAGTCTTCACTGTGTCCTTGACAGCTGAAGAATTTGTGAACGGAAACTTAAAAAATTTCACTATCAAATTTTTTCGGCCCGCCCCGCTCAAACCATCCCGATTCCCATGACTGGATAACCCATGACTCCCCACTATGTCAACTAGACAGTACGTGGGTGACACATGTCACACGGAGAACAAGGGTCTGGGGCAATCTTGTCCAAAATCTTTGGAATAATCAGTTTCCACCTCCGCTAAAAGCATTGCCGCCGGAGAGGAAGAGCTTCACTGCCTCGACCTTGTCGTCGTCGTACTCGCATTGGTCGCGGAAATCTTCACCCCCCACCGTTGTAGCTATCTCCCTCTACCAAGCTAGGTCATGGGGGATCTGAACTGACGATCTTCTCCACTTCCTCTCACCATTCGTCATGTTCTTCACAAGGGTAATTAAAATCTAACTTTACTGTCCTATTTTGATCTTCATGTTCTTACACAACTTCCTCAAAGGTTTTATTCTTCAAGTATCATCTTCTTAAACACCCTATAAGCTTATTTCCCTTGATGTGTTTCTCTAAGTTATGATTTTCTTCAAGATTCCTCAATTGTGTTCATCCACAAATCTGCACAACTCTGGAACCTAAGTCAAGAACACTTAATGAAATTCATCAAGACATCTATGGTCTAGATCCTAAACTTTATATACTGTAAAACTTTCTAAGAACGCATATGACCTCGTCAAATTCCTCGCACCTATACTCTGTTCATAGGTACAAAATGTCTGCTGATGAATCACTAGGTTCTCATCAACTTAACTCATTTGTAGTGTTCCTTGAAGAAAACTTGCACACTTCCTTAGAATCCTCAAAAGTTCAGAATCCTCAACCGAAGAAAATGACTGATGGGAAAAGGCCACAGAAAGGTGGAAAGAAACCTAAAGTGCAAACTGCATTTGAGATACCTGATGAATTGTATGAGGAATATTGCACACCTGATGAAGAAACTCATGGCAAGGAAACCAAAAAGCAGTGAAAGATTCACATATAGAGAATTGAGAGGAGATGGGCACGAGAATGGAAAGAATATCAATATGTTACTCCAAAGTACATGAAGAAATTTGTTGTCAAACCCCCTTGCAATAGGCCACCCTTGGCTCCAAACCAACCTGCTAATCCCACTAGTCTCAAAACTGGTGAAGACTTTCCTCAAGAATGGGAAAGACAACAAGCCAAGCAAGCAAAGAAGGCAAAAGAGGTTGTAAGGAAATTCAATGAAGACTATCAATTGGATCAGTTGATGAACTGGGCGGAGTCTTCAACCTCTTCACTACTGAGGAATCTGGAGTTGATGCTTTTCTCTTTAGTGCATCCTTCTTCTCCACAACCTTTGTTTTCGTCGCTTCTGATGCAGAAGGAAGGTCGATATTCTTCACCCTTGAAGAATTTGCAATTTCAGCAGAGGGTGGAGTTGGAGCAGTTTCTTCAGGCGCAGCAAAAACTTCCACTAGCCTGGCAATTTCTTCATGCGCAACAGTGGATATTGCTCTGACAGGTTCTCTAGCAGCGTGAATTTCTTCAACTACGCAAGCAGTTTGTTCAACAGGCTGAGCAGAGGATTCAGCCTAAGGAATCTATGGTTGCGATTGAGATGCAACCCTTGTGTTGTGCTCCTTGACTGCCTCTTATGCTGCCTTGACAAACCTCACCTTTGTGCCCTTCCATTCACCATCATATCTATCTTGTTCTTTAGTGAGGTAGCGTATCTCAGACTAAACTATGATGAGTTGGTTGGGAGTCAAATTCATCACATTGTTCTTCAGAAAATTTTCTTTTATGGCCCTACTCCTTCCAGCTCTCTGAGCTTGATCTCTCTTCCATTTTTCGTCAGCTATGAAGTTTGTGAGGACATGATCCACACCAAGAGGTAAGTTCAGTGAGGAAAGTTGAGTGTTAGGATCCTCATGCCATATGTCAAGGAAGTTGAGGATCAACTTACGATCCAGCATGAGAGGAACAGAGCTGCCCTTCACAATGGCAACCCTCTGTTGTCTGTCCCTAATGTGATCTTCTAGTTCTTTATCGTCAGCTTCATCATCCTCAGATCTTGAGGGGACATTCACAATAGCTTGGTTGTTGTGAGGACTTGGTCTTTGACCTCATCCAGTAGTTTTCTTTATCTTAATAGAGTTGGGCTAGTTGAAGAATGCGCTTGGGCTGATGAACTTGCTGAAGCCCCTGAAGCAATAGCAAAACCTGTTGTCCTCTGACAACTTGCAAGATGCACTGCGGTTGAGGACTTTGTGGCTGAAGTTGAGGATTGTGCACCTATCGAAGGCATTGTCGTAGCCTTTGAAAAACTTGCTTGAGGATTTTGCAGTGAGGACTTGGAAGTTGAGGACTTTGGCTTCACCGCAGACTTATGGTGAATCAGCTGGGGTCATAGCGACAAAGGCGTAGCTATTGGAAATATGTCCTAGAGGCAATAATAAAATAGTTATTATCATATTTCCTTGTTCAGGATAATCGTTTATTATCGGTGCTATAATTGTATTGATCAGAAACTCATATACATGTGTGGATACATAGACAACACCATGGCCCTAGTATGCCTCTAATAGACTAGCTCGTTGATCAAAGATGGTTAAGGTTTCCTAGCCATGGACATGAGATGTCATTTGATAATGGGATCACGTCATTAGGAGAATGATGTGATGGACAAGACCCAAACTATAAACGTAGCATATGATCGTGTTAGTTTATTGCTATAGTTTTCTACATGTCAAGTATCTGTTCCTGTGACCATGAGATCATACAAATCACTGACACCGGAGGAGTACCTTGTGTGTATCAAACGTTGCAACGTAACTGGGTGACCATAAAGGTGCTCTACAGGTATCTTGGAGGGTCTCTGTTTTGTTGGCATGGATCAAGACTGGGATTTGGTACTCCGTGTGGCGGAGAGGTATCTTAGGGCCCACTCGGTAATACAACATCACAACAAGCCTTGCAAGCAATGTGACTAAAGCGTTAGCCATGAGATCTTGTATTACGTAACGAGTAAACAGACTTGCCGGTAACGAGATTGAACTAGTTATGGAGATACCGACGATCGAATCTCGGGCAAGTAACATACCGAAGAAGAAAGGGAACAACATACGGGATTAACTGAATCCTTGACATAGAGGTTCAACCGGTAAAGTTCTTCATAGAATATGTAGGAACCAATATGGGTATCTAGATCCCGCTATTGGTTATTGACCCTAGAGGTGTCTCGGTCATGTCTACATAGTTCTCGAACCCGCAGGGTCTGCACACTTAAGGTTCGGTGACGTTTCGATAATATATAGTTATATATGGTGGTGACCGAAGGTTGTTCGGAGTCTCAGATGAGATCCTAGACATCATGAGGAGCTCCGTAATGATCCGGAGGTAAAGATTGATATATAGGAAGTCCTATTTTGGTCACTGGAAAAGTTTCGGGCTCATCAGCAATGTACCGGGAGTGCTGGAAGGGCGCCGGGGGACCATCGGGGGGTGTCTTGACCCAAAGGACCTCATGGGATGTGGGAGGAGTCAAACCAGCCCCTTGTGGGCTGGAATAATCCCCCACTAAGGCCCATTCAGCTAGGGGTGGGAAAATTCAAAAGGTGGAGAGGTGGAAAGAGTTTCCAAGTGGAAAGGTGGAATCCTACTCCTAATAGGTTTGCAGTAGGACTCCAAGACCTCCAATTTCGACCAAACCTTGAGAGTTTGAGACTGCCTCCTCCCCTCCCTCCATCCTATATATAAAAGAGGATTTAGAGGGGAAAGCAAACCCTAATTGCCACGTGCTGCCCTCTTCTTCCTCTAGATATGTTTCTCCTCTAGATTAGTTCTATGGTTCTTAGGCAAAGCCCTACAGGATTAGTTCACCACCACAACCACCACGCCGTTGTGCTGCCGGAGAACTCATCTACCTCTCCACTCCCTCTAGCTGGATCAAGAAGGTGGAGATCGCCATCGATCTGTACATGTGCTGAACACGGAGTTGTCATCCATTCAGCGCTAGATCGGAAGGACCGTGACCAGGATCGCGAGATGATTCGTGATTAGATCGTGGGATGGATCGTGATGAGATCGCGGGACGGATCGTGATTGGATCGCGGGACAGATCATGATGGGATCGCGGGACCCTTGGCAATTTGGATCGCGTATATGTTTGACTACATCAACTGCATTTCTTAACGCTTCCCGCTTAGCGATCTACAAGGGTATGTAGATCCACTTTCCCTCTCGTAGATGCTCACCACCATGGATAGATCTTGCGTGCGCGTAGGAATTTTTTTGTTTCCCATGCAATGTTCCCCAACAGTGGTATTAGAGCTAGGTTTAGGTGTAGATGAGATCTCGAGTAGAACACAACAGAGTTTGTGGGCGTGGATGCTTAGATTGCTTCCTCCCTTGGTCATGCTTTGGTTCAGCGGTATTGTGGGATGAAGCGGCCCGGATCAACCTTACTCGTATGCTTACGAGAGACCGATTCCATCGACTGATGTGTAACTTTGTTGCACAAGATGGCTGGCAGGTGTCTATTTCTCCTACTTTAGTTGGATCAGATTCGACAAAGGCGGTCCTTGAGAAGGTTGAAAAGCAACTTATGTATCACCATTGTGGTCATTGCGTAGGTGAGAATTGTTCTTGCTAGATACCTGTAGCAGCCACGCAAAACTTGCAACAACAATTAGAGGATGTCTAACTTGTTTTTGCAGGGTATGTTGTGATGTGATATGGCTAATTACATGATGAGATATATGTGATGTATGAGATGATCATGTTTTGTATAGAATATCACGTCTTGCATGTCGATGAGTATGGCAACCGGCAAGAGCCATAGGGTTGTCTTTAATTATTGTATGACCTGTAAGTCAAACATTAAGCGCTATGTAATGCTTTACTTTATCGCTAAACTATAGCAATAGTAGTAGAAGCATGGTGGGCGCGACAACCCCGATGGCGACACGTTGATGGAGATCAAGATGATGGAGATCATGGTGTCATTCTGGTGATGATGGAGATCATGCCCGTGCTTTATAGATGGAGATCAAAAGCACAAGTTCATGGCCATATCATGTCACTTATGATTTGCATGTGATGTTAATCCTTTTATGCACCTTGTTTTTCTTAGGACTACGGTATCATTATAAGGTGATCCCTCACTTAAATTTCAAGCTAAATTGTGTTTTCCCCGAGTGTGCACTGTTGCGAAAGTTTGTCGTGTTGAGACACCACGTGATGATCGGGCGTGATAGAATCTACGTTTGCATACAGTGGGTGCAAGCCAGTGTTGCACATGTGGAAAACTCGGGTTAAACTTGACGAGCCTAGAATGTATATACATGGCCTCGAAACACAAGAGACCGCAAGGTCGAACATGAGCCATATAGTAGATATGATCAACATGATGATGTTCACCATTGAAACCACCTCAACTCACATGATGATCGGACTTGAGGTTGTGAATTTGGATCATGTATAACTCGAATGACCAGAGGGATGTCAATTTGAGTGGGAGTTCATAAAAATATGATTAGTTGAACTCATTATCATGAACATAGTCAGTAGTGTCTTTGCAAATTATGTTGTAGATTACTAGCTCACCTTGTTGCTTCCTAGGGAAACAGATTTGAAAGATGATGGTAGCAATATTGCGGACTGGGTCCGTGATCTGAGGATTGTCCTCATTGCTGCAGAGAAGGCTTATGTCCTAAATGCACCGCTCGGTGCACCACCCCCTATAGTGTCGTCTGTAGATGTTGTGAACATCTGACAGGCACGTTCAATGTGTCATGCATTACGGCTTAGAATTAAGGCTCCAAAACATTTTGAATGTCACGGAACATATGAGATGTTCTAAGAGCTGAAATTGGGATCTTAGGCTTGTGCCCGTGTTATGAGATATGATATCTCCAACAAGATTCTTTGCCTGCAAGATGAAGGAGAATAGCTCAATCGTTGAGCATGTGCTCAGATTGTCTGGGTACTACAATCGCTTGAATCGAGTGGGAGTTGTTCTTCCAGATAAGATAGTGATTGATATAGTTCTCCAAGTCATTGTCACTAAGCTACTAGAGCTTCGTGATGAACTATAAAATGCCAGGAATGGAAATAATGATCCCTGAGCTATTCGTGATGTTTGACATAGCAAAGGTAGAAATCAAGAAGGAGCATCAAGTGTTGATGGTTAGTGAAACCACTAGTTTCGAGAAGGGCAAGGGCTAGGAGGGAAACTTCATGGATGGCTAGTCAGTTGCTGCTCCAGCAAAGAAACCCAAAGTTGAACCCAAACTTGAGACTAGGTGCTTCTATTATGAGGAGAGCAGTCGCTAAAGCGGAACAACCCTAGATACTTGGTAGATAAGAAGGCTGGCAATGTCGACAGAAGTATATTTGATATATGTGGTACTGATGTGTACCTTCCTACTATTCCTGGTAGCACCTGGGTATTGGATACCAGATCGGTTGCTGAATGTTAGTAACTCGAAATAAAAGCTACGGAAAAAATGGAGACTGGCTAAGTGTAAGGTGACGATGTGTGTTGGAAATGTTTCCAAGGTTGATGTGATCAACATCCCACGCTCTCTATACCTTCAGAATTAGTAACGAACCTACATAAATGTTATTTGGTGTTTGCGTTGAGCATGAACATGATTAGATCGTGTTTATTGCAACACGGTTATTCATTTAATTTAGAGAATAATGGTTATTCTGTTTACATGAATAATACCTTCAATGGTCATGCACCCAATGAGAATGGTTTGTTGAATCTTGATCGTAGTAATACACATGTTCATAACATTGATGCCAAAAGATACAAAGTTAATAATGATAATACCACATACTTGTGGCACTGCCGCTAAATGTCATATTGGTATAAATCGCATGAAGAAACTCCAGGATGATGGATCTTTGGACACATTCGAGTTCGAATTGATTGAGACATGCGAACCATGCCTCTTGCACAAGATGACTAAGGACCCCGTTTTCCGGTTTGATGGAGCGGGCAATTGACTTATTGGAAATTATACATGTTGATGTCTGCAATCCAGTGAGTGTTGTAGTGTGTGGTGGATATCATTATTTTCAAACCTTCACTGATGATTTGAGTAGATATAGTGTATATTTACTTAATAAAACACAAGTCTGAATCGTTTGACAAAGTTCAAGCAAAATCAGAGTGAAGTTTGAGATCATCGTGACAAGAAGATAAAATGCCTAAGATATGATCGTGGGGGTGAATATCTGAGTTATGAGTTTGGTATACAACTTAAGACAAAGTGGAAGTTGTTTCACAACTCATGCCACCTGGAACACCATAGTGTGATGGTGTGTCTGAACGTCGTAGTCGTGCTCTATTGGATATGGTGCGAACTATGATGTCTCTTATCGTTTTGCCACTATCATTTTGGGGTTATGCATTCGAGACAACTACATTCACTTTAAATAGGGCACCATCTAAATCCGTTGAGATGACACTGTGTGAATTATGGTTTGATAGAAACCTTAGCTGTCATTTTTTAATGTTTGGGGCTGTGACACTTATGTGAAAAAGGTTTTCACCTAATGAGATCGAACCCAAAGCGGACAAATGCATCTTCATAGAATACCCTAAGAACAGTTGGGTAAACCTTCTATCTCAGATCCAAGCATAAAGTGTTTGTTGCTAAAATAGGTCCTTTCTCGAGAAAGAGTTTCTCTCGAAAGAAGTGAGTGGGAGGAAGATAGAACTTGATGAGTTTGTTGAACCTTTGTTTCAACCAGAGAGTAGTGCAGTGCAGGAAGATGTTTTTGTGAAGCCTACGTTAGTTGAAGAGGAAGTTAATAATGATGATCATGAAGCTTCGGATCAAGTTACTATCGAACCTCGTAGGTCGACAAGGACATGTACTGCTCCTGAGTGGTACGACAACCCTGTCACAGAGGTCATGTTGTTGGACAACGATGAACCTACGAGCTATGCAGAAGCGATGATGGGTCTGGATTCCAACAAATGGTTAGAGGTCGTGAAATCCGAGAAAGGGTCCATGTGTGAATACTAAGTATGGACTTTGGTAGACTTGCTCGTTGAATGGCAGGTCATTGAGTACAAATGGACCTTTAAGATGAATACATACACTGACGGTGAATGTCACCATTTATAAAGCTCGACTTTTCGCAAAAGAGTTTTTGCCAAGTTCAAGGAGTTGACTGCGGTGATACTTTCTCACCCGTAGCGATGCTAAAGTCTGTTGGAATTATGTTAGCAGTTGCTGCGTTTTTCAATTGTGAAATCTGCCAGGTGGATGTCAAAACATCGTTTCCTTCCTTGAGGAAAGGTTGTATGAGATACAACCAAAAGGTTTTGTCAGTCCTAAGGATGCTAAAAGGTGTGCAACCTCTAGTGATCCTTCTATGGACTGGAGCAAGCATCTCGGAGTTGGAATATACACTTTGATAGGTGATCAAAGTTTTTGAGTCTATACAAAGTTTATGAGAAATTTGTATTTACAATAAAGTGAGTGGGAGCACTATAGAGTTTCTGATAAGCATATGTGGATGACATATTGTTGATCGGAAATGATGTAGAATTTCTGGAAAGCATAAAGGGTTGTTTGAGAAGAGTTTTTCAAAGGAAGACCTGGATAAAGCTACTTAATTGTTGGGAATCGATATCTATAGACATAGATCAAGACGCCTGATGAGACTTTCAATGAGTACATAGCTTGACAAGATTTTGAAAGATTTCAAAATGGATCAGTCAAAAAAGAGTTCTTGCCTGATTTGTAAGGTGTGAAGTTGAGTGAGACTCAAAGCTCGACCGCGGAAGAATAAAGAGAAAGGACTAATGTCATCCCCTATGCCTTAGCCATAGGCTCTGTATAGTATGCCATGCTATGTACCGCACCTGTGTGTGCCTTGCCACGAGTCCGTCAAGGGGTACAAAAGTGATCCAGAAGTTGATCATTGGACAGCGTTCGAGGCTGCCTCCTCCCCTACCACCCTCATATTTGCCACATGCTGCACTCTTCTTCCTCTAGATTTGTTTCTCCTCTAGATTAGTTCTGTGGTGCTTAGGCGAAGCCCTGCAGGATTAGTTCACCACCACCGCCCCCACGTTGTTGTGCTGCCGGAGAACTCATCTACCTCTCCGCTCCCTCTTGCTGGATCAAGAAGGCGGATATCGTCATCGAGATGTACGTGTGTTGAACACGGAGGTGTCGTTCGTTCGGCGCTAGATCGGAAGGACCATGATCAATATAGGGAGGCGATTCGTGATTGGATCGTGGGACGGATGGCGATGAGATTGCGGGATGGATCATGACTGGATCGCAGGACTGATCGTGATGGGATCGCGGGACCCTCAGTGATTTGGATCTCGAAGACGTTCGGCTACGTCAACCGTGTTTCTTATCGCTTCCTGCTTAGCAATCTACAAGGGTATGTAGATCCACTCTCCCTCTCATAGATGCTCATCACGATGGATAGATCTTGCGTATGCATAGGAAATATTTTTGTTTCCCATGCAACGTTCCCCAACAGTAGGATCCTTGGCACCTCTCCCACAGCCACCATGTGTAGCTTTAGGAGCTCTCTTCTTCTCCCGACCTCCTCTCCCTGTGGGAAAATTCACCGACGAAGAAGTTCCCTCGAGTGACCTAATATTGTCATACAACGCTCTCCGGAGAGTTTGGGGTGCAATGGAAGTACCCTTCCCACCATGCGCCCATGAAGGATCCTCGAATCACTCTCGACCCGCGCCCACCATATTTAAACATCTGCCATGACAAAGAGTAAACGAAATTAGTACAACATAAAAAAAATTGAATACTGACATGAATAGTAATATGTATATGTATATAATTTGAGTGTATCATCATCCTATATACCTGACATGAACTAATAATAATCTTCATCATCTATATATGCTCCGGGATCAATAAATGCATCATCGTCATCATCACTATATTAATAAATGCGTCATCCTCACTATCGTGAGCAACATGTGGAAGGCCTCCTTTATGTAATTGGCCAAGCATTGAGAGGTCATCCGCAGCAGTAACCTCTTATTCTTCCGTCTCTTTTTGTTCCAACTCAGGGTGAAGTCGGATCCAGTATCTACCTCAATGTTCTAGGGTGAAGTAAAGTGGTTCTTGATACTTTTTTCGAAAGACGTGTTTCTTGGAAAGGGAGGTGAGGTTAATGTGAGGGATTCTCCTTCATATGTGTTTGGGTTAATGTGAGGTTCAAAATCATCTTCATTGAAGGGAGGTGGTCTAAAATGTGGCGGCACATCATAAATGACATCCCAACCATGCATATTTGGATCAGTTTGGCAGGCCCACGGTAGACAGAAAACTTGATTCACCTGTTGAGCCATAATATAGACATCGGGAACATCTAAATGGGTGCTTTGTTTTATTTCAACTAGCCCTATATGTTCATGAGTCCTTCTAGTCTCCTTTGGCTGGAACCAATAACATTTGAAGACTACGATGTTTGGTCTATTATCATTAAAGAATATAAGTTCATAAATTGCTTCAACTCTTCCATAATACTCGACACCTCCTTCACTGACAGCGGAGACACAAAAATTTGTAAACTTTCGGTCGGCCATAGATAGCTCTTTGCGAAAAGTACGAAAGCGATACCCGTTGATGTCGTATTTGTCAAATGAATGGACCTTATAGTCAAAATCATTAGCAACTTGTCTCAATTCGGCGTCCATAGACTCTGAATTAGCCTACAAGTTTGATACGAAAGGATTGTTTCATTAGCCACAGACTAGACGAAGAAAAGATATGGGCTAATGGAAATTACCATTTGTTTGAACCAAGAGATGAAACCGGGATAGCCGCCTCCATGCTTAGCCAAAAGCTCATACTATTTGATGGAATCGTTATGGATCACCGCTCCATCCGATAATTTGGCGACGTATCAACTGTATCACATATCCAGTAATAAGAGCAGTTAAAAGGAATTACAAGTTGTGAAACAATGTATCGAGAACTTACTAGATGTACAGCCGCACTTCTGTTAGGTTGTTGAAGATATACAACGAAATGGTCTGCAATTCTTTGTCATCCAACGTTATTGCTTTCGAAGCACCGGCTGGTGCGAGCTTCCCCTGGAATAGGGCAAGGTTGGTTCGAACTTTTTCACAGTCGCCATCATTGCACTGAGGCTTCGGATTATGCAAATGACGATTCTTGGCTTCATAGTGTGCTGTCACAAAGTTTGCTACCTCCTCAGTAATGAATGCCTCGGCCATCGATGCCTCAATTCTATGTTTAGTTTTACATTTTGCTCGAAGCATCTTCTGCATCCTCTCTGTTCCAAAGCACCAACGATTTTGCACGCCCCCCCCCAATCTTGCCTCGGTCAGGAGATGCAAAATCAAATGTTGCATGGGATTAAAGAAGCCCGGTGGAAAGATCTTTTCTAACTTGCAGATCAACTCCGGCGCCAACTCTTCTAGTACATCTAGCACGTCAGGTGATAGTTCTTTCGCACAAAGAGCACGGAAGAAATAGCTCAGCTCTTATAGTACTAGCCATTCATCCTTAGGGATAAAGCCACGCAACATCAGCGGCATTACCCGCTCAAGCCATATGTGCCAATCATGACTATTGATACCAAATATTTTCAATTTGTGAAGACTCTCTCCCCTCTTTAGAATAGTTGCATTCCCATCAGGGAACAACAACTGCATTTCACCTACAAGAGCATTTCCCTCATAGCTGGCCTTCCAAGATTGAACCATGCCTTTGGCTTCCTCTAGTTCTTCTTTCCTAACGGTTGTCGCATGTTTTGTAATGGTCTATCACATAGAGCCTCCTGATCAACTCTAGCCTTAGGATAATCCTTTGTCTTTCCCTCTATGACAAACAATGTACCAAAAAGGGCCTCGGCGATATTCTTTTCAGTGTGCATCACGTTGATGTTGTGTGGGCAAAGGAGGTCTTTAAAGTAAGGCAGATCCCACAAGCATATCTTGTGAGTCCAGGCATGTTTCGTATTATACCTTTCAAATACCTTGGACGTATTGGATCCAGATCGAGACCGTTTATCTGATCCAGGGTTTGTTGGCCTGTCAATGCAGGTGGTGCAGAGTTTTTGAAAAATCTACCTTTCATGAAATTCTTCTTATCTTTTCCGAACTTATGGCAAGGATCCAGGAACTGTCTATGCAAGTCGAAGCAAGAATACTTGTGACCCGTTTGCTGCCAACAGAACTCAAGAGCTGCCTTGCATGTGGGGCACGGGAACCTTCCATGCTTACCAGCTAATGAATAGCGCATACGTCGGCAATTCATGCGTCGAGTATATGTACCACACATGCATTTTGAAGTTTTTTTGGAAGCAGCGTCATATGTCTTGATCCCATTATCCCAAGCTTCTTGCAATTCATCCTTAAGCGGTTGCATGTACACATTCATATTCTTCCCCGGATAGTTGGGCCCTGTAATTATAAATGTCAAGAAAATTTTCTTTCTTTTCATAATCTCTCTAGGGTGGGGGGAGATTGAGTGGAATGACAAATATAGTCCAACAACTGTATTGTGTTGTCGTCGTAGTACTCTCTGCCTTATTTAGGTTGAACTAAGCCTTCAGAGCCGTTACTTGCACGATGGCATCTAGCTAACAAAGCTCAGTGTGCTCATGGAGAGGACGATTTGAAGGTTCCAATATTTCATAGAAGGCCTTTGCAGATTCCTCCATCTCATCGTCCGAATCCCGAGCATCCGCAAAGTTTTGCACCATGTCTTCAATCCTGGTACCATGCTCATTGGTGCGACGATGAACAACCTCACCCCTGGCACATTGGGAAGACTCACCATGAAATCTCCACACCGTATAATTAGGCGTAAAACCCCACTTCTGCAAGTGTTTACGCATTTCATCTCATGTCCACTTTCTATGGTTGTCGCACCGGACACAAGGGCACTAGGTTATTTCCTAGCCATTTGCAAATGCGGCGCTCAGAAACCCCTTGGTTTTTGTTAACCATCCAATGGTCATTTCTTTCTGACTAGTGTGACCGGTGTACATCCAAGCATGATCACTCATCTTGCCTACCTACTAAACAGACAATAAATATATATATATATAATTCATCATCTATATTCATCCATTAATCAATTGTGTCAGTTTTATTACGTCCATGCAACCTACACGCTAATAGGTAGAGATAGGTCCTAATCCCACCCGAGTATGTGTAGATTGGGTTCGTTTTCCCATGCTATGCTTTGGATCCGACGCAGAATTTTAGCAGCACCTCCCTGCTATTCTACTGATACACGTCTCGGCAATAAGTAGAGAGCATGTGTACCCGGATAACAACAGCGAGGCACGGACGAAATTCCGCATCGAATCCAGGGCAGAACATACGGGAAAACGAACTCAATATACACATACTTGGGCTGTCCATGGATAATGCTGGACAATTCGAAAGGATGGTGGTTATAAATATGCAAAGACATTCATATTTATAGATGCTGCCCTTTCGAACGGGAGACGCATACTGGTCACGCGTACTGATGATCAAAGACACCTATAGCTAGCAAGTTTCCTCAGCACGAAGACCGGAACCGAGCAAATTAAGGGGGCTGGGGGAGGAGATGTCATTTGTGCTCACCCACGAATGCAGCAGGGGAGCTCGTCCAATGCACGGGGAGGTCGTCGAACAACAGTACATTGAAATTCACCCGATAAACACAAATATGATGTTTTTATAACAAAATTAGAAAATATGTGACCTAACGCATAATTTACAAAACTATGACCTCCTCGGCCTCTGTAAGTCCGAAGATCACCTTTTCAGTCAACAGGAGGCAGAATAGGTGCTGGGGGTCAGGGGTCAGGGGGTCAATGGTCGATGGTGTTGGGGGTTGGGGGTCGGTGGCGTCGCTGGTCGTGGGTCGATGGTGTCGGGGGTCGAGGGTCGGTGGCGTCGGGGGGTGGGGGTCGGGGGTCGGTGGCGTTGGGCTCAGGGGTCCATAGCTGTCACGCCCAAGATGCATGCCTATCCATATTAAGGCACGGGGCCTCGACACGGATAGATGCGCATCTCGTCGTTCGCAAGTACAGTATCATTACATCATACATTTAGGAAGAGATGGGTATATGAGTTGGCTTACACTCGCCACATGCTAAATTACAATTCCACATCAAAGAGTTCAAACATCAATCCAAGACAGGGTCCGGCTACGGACGAAAACAAACGATAAAATGAAGATGCAATGACATTGGCTTGCTGGCCCTGAAGATCACGACCACGGTCCTCTACTCATCTGGATAAGTCACGTACATCCTGCTACGCTCCTCGTCACACTCCCACTGGAGATGCGTCATATCCTGTCGGGACCCTGATCCTAAGTCATATGAATCCAGACTGTAACACATCACATCACTTTGCGGCCTCACGCACAGTAAACTCCACGGCTGTAGCCTTACCTTAGCCAGGACTATTTGCGTCTTTTGGCTCAAGTATGTGAACATGTCATTGGCAATCAAACGACAGAGAAACCAGGCCGACATAACTAGTCATAGAACCCAAGTGGCACATCCGTACGGAAATAGACATACGTAACCCAAGAATGTAGGTGTCGACCTCAAGCGTGTGTAGACGAGTCATAGCAAGCTAAAGGACTCCATTACATCATGGGACATAAATGTCATCACTACACGTAGACGAGTCGTAGCAGGCTACCGGGACTCCATTACACTGGGAGACATTTCCCCGAAGGGACAGACACAGCAGCAAAGAAGGATACATGCCGGTCAATCAATGTGTCCAGAGCAATAGCAAGCTACCAAGGCTCGGTGGAAGCACAAAGAGGCAGTTTCCTGTGAAGAGTACTACTAAAGGCACATGACTAGGTGTCGGATCCCATACATACCATTACACGTCGCACGTACGCACGACATGCCCGATATGCATAGATACAACTATGGCATCACAACATAACCATACATCAACACAAGTTTTATTTAAGAGGCTCAGAAGAGCCTTGCATAATATGTTCTTACAGGTAGGGGTCACGTGACCCGACACTCAAGTCATACAAGCAAGTTCATACAAACCAACAGAAGCATAAAGTTGTCTGAGTATAGACAGTTGAAAGGGTAAAAGGGCACATGGCCTGACTATCTACAGCCCGCCACAAGGCATAAGGTCATAGCTGGGACACCAGCAATTCGGTATCATCGACATCTAGATAGAACCCACCTGATGGGTCCTGAGTCTCATCTTTAACATTTATTAAGCAAACATGAGTACAAACGTACTCAGCATGTCTTTAAAACAGACCTAGACTACTCATGCTCATCTATCAACAAGGGGAGTGGTGGAGTTTATGCAGCAATGCCAGCTTTGACTCATGGCTAACCTATACTACACAATTTTCACTCTTTGTTTAGATATTAGATATCGCACACGATTCCACTAACTCCACATCAATACACCACCTTGGATTCACATCCGTCTCCTACGAGAGTGCCATCCATGGTACGCACACTTGTCTTGATATTTTTATGGGTATCCATCAAGTTATCTATGAACAGCATAAGTTCTCCAAGTAGTCCATATCCGAGGACACGGCTATTCGAATAGTTTCATACCCTTCAGGGGTGTACTTCTTCACACATGCCCTCACCACTTACCGTTGTGTGCTCATAAACCATGCACCTCGGCAACCTTCAAGCGGAAGCCCAGCGAGGGAGTCGGCCACGACCGTCAATCACATAAGACCTCTAGTCTAGGCTATCGCCTATTTGAGACTGAACCCGCACGGAAGTCTAGCCAAAGTTTCCACTACGGCTCCAAACGATGTGCGCAGGGTTCCCAAGCCCACCATTCGGGTGACCCTTGGTACACCATGCCACTGCCTACCATGTCGTAACCCACCCCTAGGGTCAATGCTACGCACGGCCTCCAGCATGCTATAAACACGAGAAACTACTTGCAACTCCTCGACCAAGGACTAAGCGGTTGATCAGTCGAGAGGGGTCGAGTTACCAGAACCCAATGTGTGGTAGTAACTAGTCTTGTATCACAAATATGGAACTTAGTTCCTAAGAAGGGTCCCAATGAGACAACCTGCTATGTACTCCTACATAGCCTCTCATCTCTACCTTTACCAAATCGGGTTCATCATCAGCTTAACACATCAGAACAACACTGTTTCACTCCAGTTCATCAACCAGATGAATCAGACCTGACACAACTCTAAGCATAGCAAGCATAGCAGGCAAGTAAGTAAAGCACATCATGGCACAAGCATCTACCAGGTATGGTAGGTCGCAAGGTTTAGCTATTTACTATGACAATGACATATCATGCAAAGGAATGGGTTCACCTACCGTGTATGACAGACAAGTGAACGTTTGTCCTAATGCAATAAACAAGAGCAGGAGCGAGAGAATGGGATGTTATCGGAATGATCAAAGGGGTTGCTTGCCTTGCTGGGAAGCGGGGAGGTTTTCTCCTTCGTTGGAATACTCGGAGGTATCCTCAGAAGCAGGGCCTACCGCAATGCAGATAAATGTCAACCAATACACGGCAAGTGCAACAATATGATGCATGATCATGACATGGCAGCATGTATGGATGAGCTAATGCAACTACTGTCCAAGTTAAATGAAGTGATTTTGAATATAGGTTCAAAATCATTCTCCTTTACATATTCCATATGTCAACCTATTAGTAAATGTCAATGTTCATCTACTTAGGTTGATCTAACATGCATGATAATAGCACCACTGGATTCATTGAATTTTTCTAGAAAATTTTCATATATGAATTATTTCAATCTGAGTTATAGATTAATTTCTATGAATTTTCTAAATTTTAAATAGTTTCTGGAATTAATTTAATTTAGAAAATTCATTATTGCATCAGCATGACATCATCATGACGTCAGCTGGTCAACAGACCATTGACAGGTCAAACCTGACCAGTGGGGTCCACTGGTCAGTGACCCAGCTATTAACAAAGTTAATTAACTAATTAATTACTAATTAGATTAGGGTAGGGCCCACTGTCAGTGGGTCATTAACTTAATTAAATTAATTAAGCTAATCTTAATTAGCAGGGCCCGACCCCACTTGCCAGTGACCCAGGGGACTAACCCCAGGTGATCAAACTAGTTGACTCGCTGGCGTTGAGCCACCGGCGACGTCAGGGATGGCGGAGGGTATCGGATTTCCTCCGACGACGACCAGATGGGTGGCGGAGGGCACCGATCAGCTCAGCGTGCTCGCGCACGTCGAGCCCGACACCTCCCACGAGCTGGGATGGCCAGAAACTGCGCCGATGATGAGCACAGTGGTTGCCGAAGCTCAGGCGAGCACGGGCTCGTCGAGACGGAGCTCGAATGGCCCAACCAAGGGCTCCTAGAGCTACCTAGGTTCCTCCTGAGCACGATTACGTGCTCAGGTGCGAGCTTGAGCCGCTGCAGTGATGACCAAGTCCTCACCAATGGCGAGGAGGTCTCGGACCCGAGGGGATCCGGCGCTAGAATGCACTATCGAAGGGGGAAAGAGGGGGAAAAGGAGCAGGAGCTCAAAGCAAACGCAACGGCGACGAGAGCGGGCTCGGGGAGGCCTTGCTTGCGACGAACGGGCGGCGGTGTTCTTCGGTGACCGAGGAAGAAGAAGGCGTCGAGGTCGACGCTGGGGACCTCCGGGCACGATTCTTTCAGCGGAGAGGACCAGCACGTCATGGTGGAGCTAAAGGTGTGCTCGGGAGCGAGGGGGAGCGGCTGGAGCGGCGGCTACGGCGGCGAGAAGGCGGCGGCCATGGCAGGCAGAGGAGAGGGAAGAAGCAGGGGACAAATGGCGAGGGAGAGCGATGGGGACGACAGTGGCGTCCTCATCCTCTTGCGAGCGCGGCGGGGGATGCAGGCACGCAAAGAGCTGCGTGGCAGCACCAGCGCGGGCGCACGGCGAGCACACACTCGTCCTCCTGGCTGCCAGGAGGACGACGACGGTGCTGGGCGAGCTGGGCCCGCCTAGGTGCTTCCTCCTTTCTTTTTTTTAAATTCCAGTTTCTGTTTTATTTTTCTGACATTTGATTCATTTATTTTTAGGCAAAAATGCTAGGTATAAAATATATCAAATATTTTATAGAACCTAGTTTGAATATTTCAAAATTCTATAAAAAGTTTCAGAATATTTTGAAAACTGGAATATTCATAATGCTTTATTTGGCATTTTCAGCAGTTTTAATATTTATTTTTGAAATGCTATAAATATTCAAATATTTAGAATGACCCCTAATAACATCATGTCCACATTTATGAGACATAGGGGACATTTTAGATGGGCATTTTGGATTTGTTGGTTTTTCACAATCATTAACTTGGTTTGATTCAAATGAAGTGTTTGGGGTTTCTGTTAATCCCCATTTCAATTTGATACAAAAAGTCAAACATGATGCAAAAACATGTTGTCCTAAGTAAGCTAGCTAGGGATTGGACATATCATCTGGCACGATCTCATCGGTACCTACACCTAGATTGTTGTAGTAATCTGTGAGCCACGAGGACTCAGCAATCTCGCGCCCGGGTACCGAGACTATTCAAGCTTATACGTTGGGAAGTGCCATGTGTTTAGTTTGCAGCAGCACTAAGAATTTATGGTGGCTAACCTTATGAAACATTAAGGTAAATATGTGGTCTACAATAAGCGATCGAATCTAGAATGACCTCTAAGAGATCCTGAACACTTACGTCAATCATAACCCCACCGTGTTCTCTCTCGGTTCATGTTCACGAGTAGAGACGATCACGGTTACTCACATAGTTGGTGTATTTTATTAGAGTTTACTTCAAGTTAACTATAACCGGGTGTTAAACAAATATCGAAGTTGCCACATAACCGCGGGCACAGCTTTCCGAAAGTTTTAACCATACAGGGGTGCTCCAACTAGTCCATCATAAATTAACCACACTCCACAGGAATAGCCTCGACCACGGATCTCGTGATCATCCCATGCAACTCCAAAGGAATTCCAACACCTCGAGATAGCCCTAAGAATGTCAGAGCCCCACACGCAAGACAGTCGATAAAGGTAAAACAAGTCCAGCAAGACCACTCGGTGAGCCAGATCCAGTTCTAGAGCCGTGCGCTCTCTATCAATGGGCATCATCCGTCTATGGGAAGTGGACGGTTGCCTGAAAATGTCTTGAGTTGCCCCGAGGTGGCACCGCGACTGCTAGTTAGGTGGACCAACACTCATGCGGAGCACTGGCCCGGGAGTTGATTAATTATCCACGGGGTTGCAAAGCCCTATGCAAATTTTATTAAGTTGATTAAGCAAATAGTACCAATGTTTGGTCTTGCCAGACAAGTTTTAATCTCAGCCAAATAAACAAGGGGGTCCCCATAACAACCCCGAGCATGTTAGGAGTGCAAAGTATGGAAACATAACACCGATAACAAGATACTATGGCGGTAACATCGGAACAAAACACCTAGCAAAAGGCCAAGCCTTCCACCAATACCAAGATATATATGTGCATTAAATTAAATAACAAATAATATTGTGATATGCCAAAACCATGTTATCACATGGATACAACCTGCACCTGCAACTAAGAACGCTATAAGAGGGGCTAAGTAGCGGTAACTTAGCCAATCAAAGGTTGCTAGTATGTGGAGGGGTTAGAGGCTATCATGGCAATGTAGGAGTCTTGACATTCAAGTGGTAGGTAGCGCAATTATAATGATAAGAGAGAGACAACTAGCAAGTGAAAATAGTATCGGGATCCGGGTATGATCATCTTGCCTGTTGGTTCTTCAGAGGGACAAGGAGTGGGGTCCTCGTAGTGGTACTCTCCTGAATCCTTGTACTCAGTTTCAACACTCGCTTCTACCCAAGAGAAACAGAAATAATAAACAACCAACCAAGGTGCAATGCACAAACAAGATGATGCATGCTTCATTTGAAGAATTTAACATGGCAATCCTAAACTAGTCATGTTTCACATGCATTAGTTTGGTTATTTACAATTCTGGACAGAACCTCATGTTAAGTTGTTTAAACATGCATGATCATGGAAAATATTAATGCTTCATGCAAAATCGATACAAATGCATATGTAGAATGTAAGAAATAGAGTTACGGTTCTCACACTACGTTCACGACAAGTTACGAAGGCAAAACACAAGACAAAGAAGGCCATGGGTTATTCCTTGGCATTCCAAGGTAGCCGCAGGTTAGGAAATGAAAAACCAACCACAATAGATCCAAATATCAAGAAATTCCATGGAGTATAGCTCCCACAAGACACAAAACACTAGAACAAACAATCTGCCACAAAACAGCAACATAGCAACTTTCATAGCCAATTACTAGAGCTACAGGAAGTCTCCAACCACAAACAAGGCATTTACAGAAACTACATAGCATGCTTATCAACTTATCCAACTACACAATCTAGAATGGAAGCACACATCAATAAGCATGAAGCTCACAAGTTAGAGAAAATAATAGTTTTGTGGAATCTGAGTTAAGCTGATAGCAAGTTGACAGCAGAAACTAATGGTGAAGGACACCACCTTATGGCATGAAAATTAACAGGGAGGTAGAGGACAACATCTGCTCCAAAACACTAGCACTGAGCTTGAGCTAAAACTCATCGCAGCACTTGGTAGCATCCACTCAACATGTCATAAAAATAACAGAAGATTCTCAGACTTAGAAATATTTGGCATGTTCAAATAGTAACATTAAGTTAGCTACTTTGCAGCAATATTCCCACTTATATGGCTGTTTTTCATGGCAAGGAAAAATATCATGGCATAAAAGACATGAAACACTAGCACTTCCATGTTGGTACATCCTCCATAGCAAGCATGGATAAAATTATACAAAAATGACAAAGTAGCATCACAGCAGAAAATAGCAGTTTTATGAACTTGCTCAAAAGTGAAATCCAATTGCACCAATGGATTTCTTGGGTGATTCTACCCCAAAATCTTAAGTCACACTCATATACTTGCATGGAACATCAAAACACAACCTAGCTCAAAAACAAGGCACAAGAATCCATATGACTCATACGTCACCTTCTCCACATGGATGGGTTGCCACATTTGGAGATGGCCATTAAGGACATATTTTCAGAAATGAATGATTGCACCACACTCACAAAAAGCATAGCAAGATGAATGGATAACAAACAAGTAATGGAGGGTACTCTTGTCATGGACAAGGCCCTCAAGACACTCTTGTCATACACACATCACTCACTACATACACTCATACAACCCTACATATGCACAAGGCCTATGAGCACTCCCACACTCATATACACATACACCTATGGGTGGGTTCTCATCACACACAGACACATGTGCATACATGTATGCAAGCCTCTCACACATACACACAAGCACATACGCTCACACCAATTCTACTTGCAGAAAAAAGGAAAAGAAAAAGAAAAAACATCTAGACATTTATGTCTACACATACACACAAAAACTCCACATAGAAGGAAAAAAAATAAAGCAAAGGAACACAAAAGGGGGGTTGTGGGGATCGAACCCTAGACCTACTGGTCCATAACCCCGGCGCCACACCACTGTGCTACTGCATCGACTCTTGACAGAAGGGGGCTTCGAGCCCACTAGTACTGACATGAATCCACTAACATTGTCGAAACTGAAGAAGCACACACCTGACGGCAACGACAAAGGACCACGATGGCGACCAAATCCGGTGACTTAGGGGGCTAGCGGAGCGACAGAAAGGACGCGGGGCACGCGGGGAGATTTGGGAACTTGTTCCCGCGCTTGGGAGCCACGCACGCAAGAACAATCGAGCCGCATGAGCTCGAGCAGGAACACGGCCGCGATTCGCATGGCGGCGACCTATGCGCTATGCGACGGCAACGGCGAGGGGGGCGGATGGCTGAGCGCTTACAGAGGGGGGTCGATGAGCAACCGATCACTCCGAGGTCGAGGACGAGGAATAAGATTCGAAGAAGGCCGGTGATGGAATTCCTCTACTTGTAGTCGACGGCGATAATGGGACGGCATTGCAAGGGTTCTCACCATGCCCTAGCACCGGGAACGGGCGCAGGAGCGTCCGTGGACCGGCTCACCATCTGCTCGACGAGGAAGAAGCAGCGGCAGAACGGGAACGACGACAACAAGGACCGGCGACCACGGATATCTGAACCTCACCCCTCTCTGAACCTTGCCTCTCTCTGAACCTCACCTGAGGTGAAGAAGAGGGAGGAGGAGGGAGAAGGCGGCGGCAAGGAGGAAAGAGGGAACCCTAGGCGCGGTGCTGCACTTATATGAGGGAGGGGAGCTCACGGCAATGCTCGACGTCCATGCCCGCTTGACGTTCGTGCTCTCTCTCTCTCTCATGCATTCTATGACGAAAAGGAGAAAATGGCTTGATGGGGTAGGTTGCCACTAGCGACGGCTGGGCTGGCTATAGGCACGCTAGCTGGGCTGCGAGGGGAAGGGAGCCCACTTTGCCCTACTTTCTTTCTCGCTGAAATAATAAGTAGAGGTTTTCCTTTAAATGAAAAAGAGAATGAAACAAATCCACCAGAGAGAAAGGGACGGGGATTTTTGACAAAACAAAATACTTTTGCAATGAGAAGAAAACCCCCATTTTATTAAAATGAATGGAAGATTTTTTGATCAAGTAATTTTCACACCTAAATAAATGGAAGCTGATGTTTTATGAAACCAAATTAAACCAAGGCTAAAACCTCAAGGAGAGCAACATATATCTACTAAAAATAATACTCCCTAACAACAGAACATTTTTAACAAAATTAATTATCCAGTTAATTATCAAGTAGAAATATGAGAGGGAACAAGAGGGTTTTAGGCAAATTTGATAATGAGAGGGGATGAGAAGGAGTTGTTGCACCACACATACGCTAACCCCATCACACAACACAAGGACCACTCACAAGCATCACAACAAGGTCACATGGAAAAACAGATAAAGGGGGTGGCAGTGGGGCTCACCATGGGTTGGCCGGCGACGGGGCGGAGCCGGGGGTGGCAGGGGCGGCGCGGCGGGCTCCTTAGGGGGGTGGCTGGGCGGGCGGCTGGCTATTGTGGCGGGTGGGCTCGGGAGGGGGGTTGGGCAGTCTCGAGAGGGGGGCGATGCGGCGGCGATGGGGCGGAGCCCGGGGTGGCAGGGGCGGCGACGGGGCGGCAGGGCGGCTCCATGCGGGGCGGCTAGGCAGCCGGCCGACGGCTAAGGGTGGGAGGCTCGAGAAGGGGGGCAGGGAGGCTCGAGAGAGGGGCGGTGTGGCTATGACGGGGCGGGGTGGTAGGAGGGGGCCGCGACTCGGCGGGGTGACAGGGATGGTGTAGCGAGGCTACAGCGACGGGGCGCGGCGATGGATTGGGAGAGAGAGACACGCGCGGGGGGAGTGGGGCTGGGTTTCGGGCGCGGGGGTAGTTTTAAGACAAACCCCCTCTTTGCCGTCTGCCGGCAAACGACAAAGAACTCTTTGCCATCTGTGAGCAGACGGCAAAGAGTGTGCCCGTTAGCTAGTCGACAGCGTGCCCCGGTGCCCCCCCCCCACCCTCTTTGCCGTCCGCCTAGACTTTCTTTGTCGTCGGCTAGCAGACGATAAATAGGCAGCAGACAGCAAAGAGGTGACCTAGCCAACGTCGTACCCTTGTGGGGCCCACCAAGCTCTTTGTCGTCTGCCATTTTCCTCTTTGTCGTCCGCTGGCTGACGACAGAGAGCCAACTAACGACAAAGACTTTGTTTGCCATCAGCTAGTTCTTTGCCGTCTACTTTGGAAAAGTAGATGGCAAAAACTCTCGTTGTCGTCCGCTGGCACACGGCAAAGATATGGCAGACGACAAATAACTGAATTCCAGTATGACATATATACTTGGTAAAGGGTGGAAGGCTTGGCCTTTTGCTCGGTGTTTTGTTCCACCTTTGCAGCCATATGTCACGCCCAAGATGCGATCCTATCCTTATTTGGGCACGAGGGCCTCGACAGGGATAGAAGCGCATCTCGATGCGTTCGCAAGAATGGATATCATTACAAGTACATGTACAGAAGAGATGAGTATATGGAATTGGCTTACACTCGCCACAAGCTACATCAGAGTCACAACAATACAACAACATCTCAAACATCATACATAAGAGCAGGGTCCGGCTACGGACGAAATCAAACGATAAAATGGCATCCACCCTTGCTATCCCAGGCTGCCGCCTGGAACCCATCCACGATTGAAGAAGAAGAAGAAGAAGAACTCCAAGTCAAATCAAGCAATGCGCTCATGTCAAATCATCACATTACCTGTACCTGCAACTGTTGTTGTAGTAATCTGTGAGCCACAGGGACTCAGAATCTCATTTCCAAGGGTATCAAGATTATTAAAGCTTAATGGGTGAGGTATGGTTAAGTGGTGAGGCTGCAGCAAGGGACTAACCATTTATATGAGTGGCTAACTTACGAGTACAGAAATTAAAGTATGGTGGTCTACGCATACCGAACGTGAACTAGTAATGATCACTAACTGATCCTGAACACCTACTTACGTCAATCATAACCCCACCGTGTTCTCTTACGGATAAGAACCCACGATAAGAGACAGTCACGGTTACGCACACAGTTGGTGTATTTTATTAGAGTTTACTTCAAGTTTGCTATGACCGGGTGTTAAACAAATTATCCAAGTTTGCCACATAACCGCGGGCACGGCTTCCCGAAAAGATTTAACCCTGCAGGGGTGCTCCAACTCATCCATCACAAATTAACCACACTCAGCGGGAATAACCTCAACCACGGATCTTGTGATCTTCCTAGGCAATTCCAAAGGAAATCCAACGCCTCGAGTTAACCCGAAGAAAATCAGAGTTCCTCACTCAAGACGGTCGAGAACGGTAAAACAAATCCAGCAAAGCCTCCCGACGTGTCGACAATCCCGATAGGAGCCGCGTATCTCGTTCTCAGGACACGGCGGATAAGCGACCCGTACGGAGGCCTGATATAAATCTCCCAAGTTGCCCTGGGTTGGCCCAGCACAGTGCTCTAGTTTGGACCAACACTCATGACGAGCACTGGCCCGGGTTGTTGATTAATTATCCACGGGGTCCTGAAAATCCCCTATGCAAGTTCATTAATTGTTAGGCAAATGTAGTACCAATGTTGGGCCTTGCCAGACAAGTTTTATTCTAACCCGAAAATCAAGGGGGTCCCCATAACAACCCCGAGCATGTTAGGAGCGCTCATTTATGGAACATAACACCAGTTCACAAGAACTAGGGGCGGCAAGAGTGGAACAAGACACCAAGCAAAAGGCCAAGCCTTCCACCCTTTACCAAGTATATATGTGCATTAAATTAATAGCAGCAATATTGTGATATAACAAAGAAGGTCCATGTTGGCACATGGAAGCATTTGCACCTGCAACTAGCAACGCTATAAGAAGGGCTGAGCAAGCGGTAACATAGCCAAACAAAGGTTTGCTGGGACGTGGAAGGGTTAGAGGCTTTTCATGGCAATGTTGGGAGGCTTATCAAACAGGTGGTAGGTAGCAAGACATAACGATAAAAGACGAGACAACTAGCATGGCAATGATATTAATGGTATCCAGGGAAATGAGTCATCTTGCCTAAGATCCCGCTCGGAAGAATACCGAGTCCATGAAGAAGACGAACCAACGTAGTCGAACGAATCCTCACACTCCGAACGCTTTCGGAACTCTATCGAGAAGAAGCAATCCGAAACAAACAATCAACACAAGATACACCACAACAAATGCAAAACACGATGCACAACAAATATGATGCATGTCCGGATAAATATGCAATGCAAGACAATCCACACAATCAAAGACTACACATTAAAGTGAAGCTCAATATGCAACGAGTTACATATTGACAAAACTCCACATTCGAAATATTTAGTTCACTCCCGTTAGGTACACGACAATATTAAATGTTGTTAAACATGGCAAGAGGTGAATCATAAGTAAACTAACTATCTAGTCATGTTAAATGAGGCCGGAAACAACTTATAGCATTTCCGACATGACCCCATATGGTAATTATGAATTTGGTCCAGATCTGATCTAAACATATTTTATGTTTTTTAAACAGCAGAATAAATATCACCATGTTATTCTACATGGAATTCTAGTCGATTTACATATATAGAACAACTCAAACGGAGCTACGGTTCAAAAGATATGAGCAAAACAAGATGCACATGGCATGAATGCAAATGCATGGGAAATGCAACCATAAACATCTCAAATCATGAATGCAACAAGTTATTAAGAAACTACATGAGATTCTAAGCAAGTTCCATATATGGAATGCTCAAAACGGAGCTACGGTTCAACCACAATCATCAAACCAAGTTTTAGTTAAAATCTGCCAAAACCAGCAACATAGCATGTTGAACATGTGAAAACAACAAGTTACAATATTCTAAAATGCACAAATTAACCATGGGGCAATAGCATACAACATCCACCTCATTTCATCTTCACAAATCATATTCAAAACATGCATGTATCACTTGGTAGGAAGCTCACAAGAAGGCTACTTAATAACAGTTTTAGACTTAGTGAAAATAGCAGTTTTAGACAGTACAGTTTTTATCACGAAGGCATATTGACAGCAGTGAAAAGATAAGCTACGGGTCATGAAATGGCGTGAAACTTAACAGAATGCTGTAGGGAAATACCAACAACAAATAACTCCATTGCATCAACCTCAAAAGAGGTCTAGATCACTAGCAAATCACATGGAAAGACAGCAACAAAATATAACAGATTCCAGACTTAGAAATATTTTGGACCCTCAAAATAACAGATTTTTATAGCAAGTTGACAACAACAAAACAACACCTAAACATGCATATCTATGACAAGCAAAATGTCCAAGGGCTAGGACACATATCAAAGAACAACTTTCATGTTGAAAATATTATCATATCATGTCCGGATTAATTCCGACGAAAAAGACAAAAGGGCATCACGATGAAATGACATGCACACAAACATGCTCAAATGACAAAACTAAATGCACCGATAAATCCAATGGATTTTTCTACCTCAAAAACATATATAAAGCATATGTTCAAGTAGAAGATTAATCACAATTAAATAAACGGGTATTAGGCCTATTCGCGGGAAAACATTTCAACAATGCAAAAACAAATGCAAAAAAATGATTTCGACAATTATCCCGTGCATGAAAATGCAATGCAATTGAGATGGACATTTTTAATATGAGTTTTTATTAATTCCGATACATGCTTATTTAATTATGAAAATGCAATTAAATACAAATATGCAATATGACATGTCAAATAATTTTAGGCATGGGCGCAAATGACATAATATAAATCTACAAATTATTGTAGGCATTTTTCATGAAGAAACTATTTTATTACGGTGCACGTATAATTTTATAAACCGATTAAAATACGAGAGGAAAAAAGAAAAAAGAAAAAGAAAAAGAAGGGCTAGCTCACCCTGGGCCAAATCTGGGCCTGGCTGGGCACTGGAGAGGGATGGGCCGGCCCGCTCAGGCGGTCAACGGGGCGCAGGGGGCGCTCGTCCCCGTCCTCCCGATCCCGCTCGGGACTGAGGAGGCGGCGGCGTTGGCCGAGCGGCGCCGGCGAGGGCCGGCATGGGGGCGGCCGGGAGGAGGACGGATCCGGGCCGGGGGAGGGGAGATCCGGCACGGGGCGGCGGGATCCGGCCGGTGGCGAGGTGCTGGAGGCCGGCGCCGATCCATGGCGGCGCCGACGAGCCCTGCCAGAGAAGAGATCGGTGGGGTGAGGAGAGGGAGGAAAGGAGAGGGAAGGAGAGGGAGAGGAGAGGGCGGCGCGGCGGCAGAGGCGGGTCCGGCGGCTGGCCAGGGCGGCTCCGGCGAGCTGCGAGCTGCCACGGGGAGAGAAGGAGGAGCTGCCATGGAAGGCCACCATGGATGAGCTCGGAGAGCTCTAGAACGGCCGGATCGGGCCCGGAATGGCTCGAACGGGCCCACATGGGCTCGGCGGGCTAGCTAGAGGTGGGAGAGAAGCTGGCTAGGGTTTGGGGGCATGGGAACCGAGGGTCTATATATAGGGATCGGGGCTAGGGTTGCGGCACTGTCCGTTTTGGACTGTCGGGTGTCGGTGCGACTGTCCGGAAGCGAAGGGCCGGGCTGCGGCTTCTGTGCAGAGGGCTAAGTGGGGAAGAGAAAGAGAGAGTGGCGACCCGTGGCACGGAGAACGAAAACACCGCTAAACGTCCGACGGAAATCCGATACTACCGATAACCTCTCTGATGCGACTGACCGACGGGGTATCTAACGACCTCAGATCGAGACGAAATTCGACGGGCGGTCTACCTACAATATAACAAGACCACACGAAAAGTTCCAACTCAATCCGAGAATACTTTTGCGCGCACTTAAAAATGGTTTTATTTAAAAGGTGTCGCGGGCGCGTGCGTGTGTGGCTGGCCTGAAACGGGCAACGGCGAAACGGAGAGAACCGGCAACTACGAACGAATGCAAGTTTTCGAAAACAAGATGACGATGCAATGCAGATGATGCGCATGATGCGATGACGAATGCAACAACCACAATGAAACACGGACGAAAACGGAAACTAAGGGGAATCTTTTGGACTCTTCTGGAGCGTCGGTCCCGGGCTGTCACACCATAGTTCCTTGTGTACTAGTGCTATGTTCCATAATTGAGCGCTCCTAACATGCTCGGGGTTGTTATGGGAACCCCCTTGATTTTCGTTTTAGGATAAAACTAGGCTGGCAAGGCCCAAGATTAGTACTACATTTTCCCAACATAATAGCACTAATTATTAATTTGACGCATAGGGCATTAGCGCTACTCGAGGTTCATTATTAAACACAATACAGGGGGCAGTGATGCTAGCGCAGGTCCAAAACAGAGTCGTGTGCGGGGCCAACCCGGGGCAACTCGTGAGATGTCTATCGGGCCACTATACGCTATGCTTATTCGCCGTGTCCTGAGAACAAGATACGCGGCTCCTATCGAGATCATCGACACATCGGAAGTCTTGCTGGAATTGTTTTACCTTTCTCGAACATCTTGCGTGTGGGATTTCGTCGACACTTTGGGCTATCTCGAAGTTGAGATTTTCCATCGGGATTCCGCAAATACTATGGGTGATTCCGCGGTTGAGGAATTCCAACGCGGCGTGTGGTTAATTTGTAATGGATGAGTTGGAGCACCCCTGCATGGTTAAATCTTTTGGAAAGCCGTGCCCGTGGTTATGTGGCAACTTGGAAACTTTGTTTTAACACCCGGTCATACTAAACTTGAAGTAAACTCAAATAAAATACACCAACTGTGTGTGTAACCGTGACTGTCTCTTCTCGTGAGTCCGTATCCGAGAGAGAACACATTGGGGTTATGTTTGACGTAAGTAGGTGTTCAGGATCACTTAGTGATCATTACTAATTCACGTCCGTTATACGTAGACCACCCACTTTACTTTCTCCATTCGTAAGTTAGCCACTCAAATAAATTTTTAGTCGCTTGCTGCAGCCTCACCACTTAACCATACCTCACCCATTAAGCTTTAATAGTCCTGATACCCTTAGAAATGAGATTGCTGAGTCAATGTGGCTCACATATTACTACAACAACAGTAGTAGGTATAGGTAATGCGATGCTTTGACGTGAGAGCGATGCTTGTTTGATTTGGAGTTCTTTTCTTCGTCATCATCAATCTAGGATGGGTTCCATGTGGCAGCCTAGGATAGCAAGGATGGATGTCATTTTATCGTTTGATTTCGTCTGTAGTCGGACCCTGCTCTTATGTATGATGTTTGAATATGTTGTTTTATCGATGTGATCTTGATGTAGCTTGTGTGGAGTGTAAGCCAATTCCATATATTCATCTCTTCTGTACATGTACTTGTAATGACATATAGCAAGCTAGCGGAGCCCTCACATCAAAACTACTTTTTATTATATAACGCTCAGACTTGCTTACATAAGGGGAGGAAAAAGCAAACACTAAAAGCTAGATCGTACTAAAATTTTATTCTTCTAGATCAAAACAAAATCGAAAAGGATCGAACTAAGAAAAACAAGAGAAAGGAAAGAGGAAAAGGGTGTAATGGTGATACGATATCGAGGCACCTCCACCAAGCTTAGCACAAGCCAAGGGGAGTTCCCATACCCATGTGTTTAGATGTCCTTCTTCGAAGGTGATGGTGGTGGAGTTGTTGATGAGGTTAGAAGCTTGTCCAGTTTTCTCTTAAGCATAAAGTTTTGTTCCCTCGGGTCATCTACTTCCTGGTCGAGCTTCAATATCCTTTGACATAATTCTTCCTTGCTCTCCTGCACAAAATGAGAAGGGATAAATAGAACTTTGGGTTTCCTTCTTGTGTTGGGGAAGCTTGATTTCCTAAACTCCACGTGCATATCTCCCAGTTGAGGCAGAGGAGTCTCCTCTTCATCTGAGCTTTCCTCCCCGTACTTGTCCTCTTGTTCCTCCTCCAAGAACAATCCATAAGGATCTAGGTCCCCATAGAGCTTGGGGTTGGAAATATAATGTGATATATAGCTCTCCCCATGAGACTCTTGGGACGACATCTTGCTCTAAATCTGCTATAGGAACAACCCAAAACGAAAACATGAGGTATTGTCATGATACGAAAGTGCAAACCTTCGAGAGATTATATAATGAATTTTTGCCGACCCGAAGGAGTGTACCACAAGAAAATGAAGTCCGGAGGGTGCACGGGGTGGTGGCAAGCCCCCTAGGCGCGGCCAGGGGGTGGTCGCACCTAGCAGGCTTGTCACCTCCTCGTGCGTCTTTCGAAGTACTTTTGATTTTCTTAATTTTTGAAATATTCCAAAACTGAGTAAAATTTCTATTGGGAAAGTTTTGGAGTCGGTTTACTTACCGTACCACATACCTATTCCTTTTCGGAGTCTGAAATGTTCCAGTAATTCTCCCTAATATACTCTTCCGGAGTTATCGTGTTGATAACATTGGTTTCAATATTTATGGGAGTTCCTGAGATATAATGTTTGATTCTTTGCCCGCTTACCACCTTCCGGTTTGTGTGTTCAGCGTTGTTGATCTTGATGGCACCGGAACGATATACTTCCTCGACAATGTAAGGCCCTTCCCATTTAGAGAGAAGTTTTCCTGCAAAAAATCTTAACTGGGAATTGTATAGCAAGACATCGTCACCTACATTGAATTCACGCTTTTGTATCCTTTTAACATGCCATCTATTAACTTTCTCTTTAAACAACTTGGCATTCGCATAGGCCTGGGTTCTCCATTCATCTAGTGAGCTAATGTCAAATAACCTCTTCTCACCAGCAAGTTTCAAATCATAGGTGAGATCTTTGATTGCCCAATAAGCTTTATGCTCTAGCTCTAGAGGTAAGTGACATGCTTTACCATAAACCATTTTATACGGAGACATACCCATAGGTTTCTAGTAAGCAATTCTATAAGACCATAATGCATCGTCAAGTTCCTTAGATCTATTAACCGTCTTTTGCAAGATCAATTTAATTTCTCTATTGCTTAATTCTACTTGACCACTAGACTGAGGATGATAAGGAGATGCAATTCTATGATTAACATCATACTTAGCAAGCAATTTACAGAAAGCACCATGAATAAAATGTGAAGCACCATCAGTCATTAAATATATGGGGACTCCAAATCTAGGGAAAATAACTTCTTTAATCATCTTAATAGAGGTGTTATGATCAGCACTACTAGTTGAAATAGCATCTACCTACTTAGTAACATAATCAATAGTAACTAATATATGAGTATACCCGTTGGATGTTGGAAAAGGTCCCATATAATCAAAACCCCAAACATCAAAAGGTCCCATATAATCATAACCAAAGGCTCTTCACTCCCCGGCAACGGCGCCAGAAAAGATTCTTAATGACCCACAAGTAAAGGGTATCTATAGTACTCCTTTGGATAAGTAAGAGTGTCGAACCCAACGAGGATCAGAAGGAAATGACAAGCGGTTTCCAGTACAGTATTCTTTGCAAGCACTGAAATTATCTGTAACAGATAGTTTTGTGATAAGATAATTGCTAACGAGTAGCAAGTAACAATTGTAGCAAAGGTGCAGCAAGGTAGCCCAATCCTTTTTATCGCAAAGGACGGGCCTGGACAAACTCTTATATAAAGAAAAACGCTCTCGAGGACACATGGGAATTTCTGTCAAGTTAGTTTTCATCATGCTCATTTGGTTCAAGTTCGTTACTTTGATAATTTGATATGTGGGTGGACCAGTGCTTGGGTGCTGCCCTTACTTGGAAAAACCTCCCACTTATGATTAACCCCTCTCGCAAGCATCCGCAACTACTAAAGAAGAATTAAGATAAATCTAACCATAGCATTAAACATGTGGTACAATCAGCCCCTTACGAAGCAACGCATAAACTAGGGTTTAAACTTCTGTCACTCTAGCAACCCATCACATACTTATTAATTCCCAATGCCTTCCACTAGGCCCAAATAATGGTGAAGTGTTATGTAGTCGATGTTCACATAACACGACTAGAGGAGACACAACATACGTCTCATCAAAATATCGAACGAATACCAAATTCACATGATTACTTATAACAAGACTTATCCCATGTCCTCGGGAACAAATGTAACTACTCACAAAGCATGTTCATGCTCATAATTAGAGGAGTATTAATTATCATAAAGGATCTGAACATATGATCTTCCACCAAGTAAACAAACTAGTATCAACTACAAGGAGTAATCAACACTGCTAGCAACCCACAGGAACCAATCTGAGGTTTGAGACAAAGATCGGATACAAGATATGAACTAGAGATTGGAGAGGAGATGGTTCTGGTGAATATGATGATGGAGATTGACCCCCTCTCGATGAGAGGATCGTTGGTGATGACGATGGCTTTGATTTCCCCCCTCCGGGATGGAAGTTTCCCCGACACAACAACCCTCTCGGAGCTCTAGATTGGTTCTGTCCAAGTTCCGCCTCGAGATGGCGGCGCTTCGTCCCCAAAGGTTCCTTACGATTTTTTTCCAGGTAAAAACCCTCCATATAGAATAAGATGGGCATCGGGGACCTTCCAGGTCGGTCACAAGCCTACTAGGCGCGGCTAGGGGGGTGGCCGCGCCTGGCAGGCTTTCCACCTCCTGGTGGCCCCCCTCAGTTATCCGTTTCACCCGGTATTTTTTATATATTCCAAAATAATTCTCCGTAAATATTTAGGACTTTTGGAGTTATGCAGAACAAGTATCTCAGATTTGCTCCTTTTCCAGTCAAGAATTCCGGTTGCCGGCATTCTCCCCCTTCATGTAAACCTTGTAAAATAAGAGAGAAAAGGCATACGTATTGTAGCATAACGTGTAATAACAGCCCATAATGTAATAAATATCAATATAAAAGCATGATGCAAAATGGACGTATCATGCACCACATAGACAACCACACTAGGTTTAGAGTATTGGATTTGATTGTTTTGACAGTTAGGAGGACAACTGCTGAACAAAAACGATCTTGTGGATATGCTCCATACATTCAGATACTCATCAACTCCAAGATGGAGAAGAATGTATATGCACTTGATCGTCCTCACATGCCACTTCAGCCAGATTTTGAAGATAATGGTGTGGTCACGGACCCCAGTCATGCCACTTCATCTACAGTATAGGCACATGCAGAAGCAACTAGAGCCACTAGTGCTCAGGTTCCCAACACAAAGAGAGAGGAAATGGCGTACCTCATCAGTACAATCCAAGGGATGGAGAAGGACATCAAGGAGATCTTGCTCAACCAAGAAAGAGGATAGTGGAAGATAAGTACACTACTTTGAACAACAAGGCGGATGAGCTGATGAAGGCTGTGGATGACCTCAAGAAGGAAGTCACTACTAGGGAAAACCTTATACACAGAACTTTAGAAGTAGCGTTGGATAAAAGGAGGAGCTGTTGCTACATATCAGTAGTTAGCAGTAGCACGGCTTTCAAAAACGCGCTACTACTAATATTGCCCCACCGTTCCCGTCAAGCTAGATTTAGTAGTAGCGTGCTTTCTAGACCGGCGCTACTGCTAACATAATATTAGTAGCGTGTGTTTCCCACCCGCGCTACTACTAAGCGGGGCATGCACTTATCCACTTCTACTCGCACACCCCTCTCTCTCACTCTCTCCCTCTCCCCTCCTCACTCCCTCCCTCTCCACACTCTGCGCCCCGCCGCCGCCGCCGCCCCGCCCCTCACTCCCTCCCTCTCCCCCTCCTCACTTTCTCCCTCTCCACTCTACAATGTCGTCGTTGTAGGTCCTCCCCAATGACCTCGCCCCCGACCCCGACCTCGACCTCGGCCCCGACCCCAACCTCGACCCCGGCCCCGACCCCGACACAGACTCCGGCCTCTAGTGAGACATACCCACGCCTATAGGGTTCTTGCTAGGGACTAGATGATGCCCCGACCGTTGTTGAGGGGATATATGCAATATATATATTGTGTTTTATTATTGTATATTTGCTTGAACCGATATGTTGAGAAAATTAGGTTAGTGCATGCTAGCTAAATTTAAATGAGATGATTGCTATACAAATCGGTGAGGGAGTGTCCTCCATATATGAGAGAAGAAGAATGCCGACTGTTGTCGTGGGGGTCACTTCTCCTTCTTCTCCTTGTGCTACATATTTGTTATGCACTAGGGGAAGGAGGAGTAGCGACCAGCATCGACGGTCGAATAATCGCTGAGGGAGTGTCCACCATGTACATGAGATAAGAGTTTAGGAAGGAAGACTCGACATCATTGATAGTAAGTGCTTAATAGAACTAGTTTATTGATAGTAAGTGGTTAATAGAACTAGTTTATTTATAGTAAGTTCTTAATTGAACTACTTTATTTAGTAAGTAGGTAACAGAACTAGTTTTTTATATTTGGTAAGTACTTAACATTACTAGTTTATTTAGTTTATTTAGTAAGTAAACTTGGTGTCTCATTGACATCATTGATGTCGATGATGATGCATTCTGAATATAGAGGATGTCTTGGTGTTCTTGTTTGCAATGTACCTCCGAGTGGCCTATGTTTTGCTGGAATGTTGATTCGTTTCTGTTCCGGCAAACACCAGGCGGACGATATGTCATTTTTAAGCAAAGGTCATGCAGAATTGTTTTCATGAATTTTAGCATGACTTGTGCTACAATTTAGGACATATCGAGTGCTTCTAATTTGCCACAATGGGAATTCAATGATATTCCGGTAAAACATAGGGCATTTTTTCTATGTCATTGATCGATATATGAAACGGGTTGACTTTAGGTCTGCTAAGTGTTTATTAATTTTGTTTTCATATTTAAGCATTTGTTCTCAACGTCGATGATGCCTGGCCCGCATCCTCATCGTCGACTCGGTGGAGGAGGCCTGCTTGATTATAGGGGCCATGTCCGGGACTCGGCTCCGCCGGGCTGGTACTGGGAGGTCCTACCTTCCGTGGCGTGTAACTTGGTGAAGAGGCAGCCCATCGTCGACCCGTAGGTTATTTGGTGGCGGTCGCGTGGTCCACTGTCGGTGCAGAGGGAGCCGACCCCTGCGGAGGTGATACGTCACCGTGTTAGGAAGGAGGACGAGCACGTCCGACGCTATATGGCTGCGTTGCACGCCAGGTTCTCCAATCCCTGGCAGGTTCTTCAGGGATCTCATTGGAGCTATGATCATGTGATGGTTCCTTCTCTTTGGGTGTCCACCTCCCGTGCCGATACCCGTCGTTAGCTATGGTTCTAATTGTATTAGTGATGTTATATGTATGAAACTATTCGAGATGTATTAGTGATACTATTCGACGATGTACAGACGCAAAAGATGATTTAGTTTTGCATGCTGATTTGAATACTAATTTGTTTTTTGATTTAGTTTTCCTTATTGAATGCATGTCAGTTTCAACTATGAACATAGGAAATGTCTGACGACGATAGCGAAATGGATTTCGATATGTGCAAATACTGCAAAGATGAGCATCGTTTGTGCGACAAGCCTCACCTAGAAGATGGTAGGCGATTTAGCATCATGCTTGATGAGACCTTCGAAGTGGATAGAGTAAGTAACAACGACAAATTTTTTTCATAATTAAGCATGACTTCTGCTTCTTTTGCTTCAACTTATAATTTTAATTTTTTACAATTCTACTAGTGTATCCCCTCTGATGCAAGACATTATGTCTTGGATAAGATTGGTTTCTCAGATATGTGCGGTATGGAGGTAAAGAGAGTTCACTTGAGGACCGAGCATGGTTATACTTTTGTCGTAAAATTGTACAATGCAGAAACCTACTCCTATTTTGAATGCAAAAGTTGGAGAGCACTATGCAAGGCTTATGCATTTGAGCCTAATATGCTTATCACCTTTGATATTCGTTCGGAAGATGAAACTGAAGGTAATATCGACATCTAGGTGGATGTGCAGACGCCTCCAGTTTTACCATTATGTGAGTTTATCAACCATATTTATTAAGTAATGTATATTGTTTATTCAAAAATAGTTGACAAGTAATTTCTATTGATAGCTTATTTCCATTCAAGCAAACATGTCCAGCCGTCCAGCGCTTGGTAGACAGCACGTACTACTGTCTCGGGGCTGAACTAAACTGCGAGGAGATAGGTCATTATGTTTCATGGCTTGAGGATCTTGATACTATCAAGACAAGTTATTTTCCTGGACTTCGAGATGTTAGTACTCAAAACGTGCGGCCACTAGTGTGCGTATTGAACTACGGTCACATCTATTTAGGAAAGATGGTAAGTTTTTTACAATTTGTCCTTAGATCATCTTTTGCATACATTATTTTTTAATGTAAACTTCATTGCTAAGTATGTTACTACGATGTTCTTCAACAGGGACTCCCGATGAGTGTTGTGCCTCGTTGGATCGAGCCTAAAGGTTGCATGACAATGGTTAGCTTACGGCCAAGATATCCTACATTGCACATGAGTGCATTCGTCATTTCTCAAAGCGATCAAGTCTTAATAGTCAAAGACTGGAGCAAAATTGTGAAGGATCGCATAGAAGTACTAGGGGCAGCAATCGGAAGCACAACCCACAATTAGGAGACAGGTTCATCTGCATTCTCCAATATGACGAAGCAGGAGTGCTACACATGTTTTATGCTATTTTACCTGAGAGAGAGAAGTAGGAGTAGGTCCTAGGTATTAAGAACAGTTAGTTGGTGTTGATTATATATGGCTATGATGATGATGAGAAGTTTTTGTTATGTGCTAAAATGTGTTAGAGTTGATGGTGATGCTGAGGAGGAGGAGGAGTGATTATGAGTACTGTGATGATGACGAGTTGTTATAACTAGTGACCAAGTTGTTATATGATGTCTCATGGACGAAAATGATGAGGAGGAGGAGTTGTTATATGACAATGATGTATTATGATGATATTGTATGAAAACTTGTATAATGGCGTATGAATATATGACATAAAAAAAGAAATACGTAATAATAGTAGTAGCGTGGGCGGAGAGGCGCGCTGCTAGTAACTACCAATAGCGCTTTCTACTAAAAGCGCTACTGGTAAGCAGGTATAGCACTAGCGTGGGCTAACACACGCTACTGCTACACTTTAGCTGTAGCGCCATAGCAGTAGCGCGCTGCCCCATGCTACTGCTATACCTAAAACCAGCGCTACTGCTAGGCTTTTCCCTAGTAGTGAGTGGATGCAGTGCCTAGCCCTCATTCCACTTATGATGATGACAGTCCACCTCTCAGGACTAGAACTTAGTTCAAGACCCAAGATAGGACACCTTTTGTGCCAGCTCTAGAGATGAGGCCTACTTCATCAGCACCTGCCACGGCTCCTTCAGTTCCACCTGCACCTCCAGTGTCTACTCCACCACCTCAGAGGACTTCGGTCAAAACGTTTGTGGATGATCTACTCTCGACTCCTTCGATAGCTACAGGAGCAGCTTCGTCGTCTCATGGAGGAGATCTGATAGAGGCGATGTTGTCCCTGTCTTTCAAAGAGATGTGGCTATCGTTTAATGGTAGAGTCGACTTTGACAATCCGACTACAAACTTGCGAGGACGTCGCGCCTTAGAAATCGCTAAACCAACTCTGAGAGGTTATTAACCATGTCGGAGCACGATCAACCTTGCCACGAGGGTCTGTTTCCTACAACCAACTCTGCAACCTTAGAAATCGCTAAACCAACTCTGCAGGCAAACGAAGAACAAGCAAGAAACTGAGATTGCAATATGGATATTGTGAATATAAGAGGAAAGCTTTATTGATGAAAGTAGGGTTGTGTGACGCCTTTGTCTGGTGGTGGAACACAAACGAAGAACACGAAGTTGCAGCTATGGTGAACTTGTTATCTAAACAAAACCCAAGTCTAAATGGTGCCCTAAGGGTTGTATATATGGGGGAATAGAGGGGGATTTTGTGGGCCTTGGAGGAGGGGTTCGAAACTGACCCTAACACAGTTTCCCCATACATACGGACTCTAAAAACAGCCTATATTATGGTATTTCGAAATTATACGGGTCTGGCCCAAAAATAATGTGGTGCAGGACCTATAATAGCCTATGGACGAAATTTAGAAGGTGGTGTGTTGAATATTTCGTCCAAGCCTTCATGCTCTCCTTATGGTGGCTTCAAAGTGCTAAAATCACCATTGGAAGCTCCATTATTCATTCCAGCGCGCGCACCTTCTTCTCCTTGCTTGATCCTGCGCCTTCTTGTCCATTCTAGGTCCTTCATTCATAAGTAAAACAAAAGTATCTAAGTTGGGCAGCATCATATGTTCATGAACATTAGAAGGATTTCCAAGACACGAAAGTTCTTGATTATTTAGTTGGTGTGACGGGCTCTACTAATTGGTCCAATATGTGTAGTAGGTGGGAATGTGGGTGTAACATTAGTAGAGATGTCTTCATCATCCTCCCCTTCTTGAAATGAAGTCTTCCTCGACGGAAACTCATCTTCTTCACCTAAATAAGGCTTCAAATCTGCAATGTTAAAAGTGGGACTTACCCCAAACTCTGTAGGCAGATCAAGTGTAGATGCATTGCCATTAATTTGTTCTAACACCTTAAAATGACCATCAGTACGTGGTATTAACATTGACTTGCACAAATAAGGAAACTTATCCTTACGCAAATGTAACCAAACAAGATCTCCACGTGCAAAGACAACATGTTTTCTACCCTTGTCTCCAACAAGTTTATAAGTTAGCATTCATACGCTCAATGTTTTTCTTAGTTAACTCATGCATTTTTAATATTGATTCAAAACGTTCTTTAGCATCAAAATTAACCCACTCTAAAGATGGAAGAGGCAACAAATCAATAGGTGCACGAGGTAGGAAACCATACCCAACTTCAAAAGGGCACATCCTTGTAGTAGAATGCAGCAAACTATTATAAGCAAATTCAATATGAGGCAAGCATTCTTCCCATATTTTCAGGTTATTCTTCAAAAACAACCCTAAGCATAGTAGACAATGTTCTATTGACTACTTCGGTTTGTCCATCAGTTTGGGGGTGACATGTAGTACTAAAAAGCAGTTTAGTCCCCAACTTAGCCCATAAACATCTCCAAAAGTGCATAAGAAATTTAGCATCATGATCTAATACAATTGTATTCGACACACCATGCAAGCGAATAATTTCACGAAAGAACAAACCAGCAACATTAGCAGCAGCATCACTTTATCACATGGTATAAAGTGTGCCATTTTTGAAAATATGTCCACGAAAACATATATGCTATCCCTCCCCTTCTTTGTTCGAGGTAAACCTAAAACAAAGCCCATAGATATATCCTCCCAAGTAACACTAGGTATAGGCAAACGCACATATAAACCATGAGGATTGAGTCGTGACTTAGCTTTTTGACACGCAGTGCAGCGAGCAACAAAATGCTCAACATCCCGTCTCATCTTTGGCCAAAAGAAATGTGTAGTAAGTACGTCCCCTGTCTTCTTCAAGCCAAAGTGTCCCATTAATCCTCCTCCATGCGCTTCCTGCAACAACAAAATACGAACGGAGCTATATAGAATGCATAGCTTGTTAGCATGGAACACAAATCCATCATTAATGATGAACTTGTTCCATGTTCTCCCTTCTTTACAATTATGCAACACATCTCTAATTTTAGCATCATGTCAAATATTTTAATCTTTGATGGTCTCCAAACCAAATATTTTAATGTCAAGTTGTGAAAGCATGGTGTAACAACGATACAATGCATCAGCAATAACATTTTCTTTACCCTTCTTGTGTTTAATGACATAAGGGAAAGTCTCAACCCATTTAGCATGTCTACGGTTCAGTTTTTCGTGACTCTTAATATGTTTCAAAGATTCATGATTAGTATGTATAACAAATTCTTTGGGTCATAAATAATGTTACCATGTTTCCAAAGTCCGAACAAGAGCATATAATTCCTTATCATAAGTAGAATTATTTAGACTAGGCCCACTCAATTTTTCATAAAAGTATGCAAATTGTTTACCATCTTGTAATAACACACCTCCTAATCCAAGTCCACTAGCATCACATTCAAGCTCGAATGTCTTATTAAAATCAGGAAGTTGGAGTAAAGGATCATGTGTTAACTTATCTTTCAATACCGTGAAGGCTTCTTCATGTGCGGTACCCCAAGAAAAAGGCATGTCCTTCTTTGTAAGCTCATTGAGAGGTGCAGCAATGGTGCTGAAATCTCTCACAAAACGCCTATATAAACCAGCGAGACTAAGAAAAAATGCTAGCCGGGTTATTGCAACTCCCCCCATCGATGATGATGCGAATAGAACGCTCCTTCACAACTCCCCTTGTATGGAATAAGTTGTGCCTCTGATTTTGCTCAGCCTGTGTAACCTGCACACTGAGAACACATTGAGCAACTAAACTTTTATACCTCTCCATGTAGTCAGCAGCCATGTTGTGCATGTCTTGTTTAGTATCCTCGGCTCCCTGTACTTCACTAGCAATAAGAGCCAAAGTCTCCTCATTATAATCACTGGCGGAGGCATATCCACCATCCACAGTAACAATCATCACACGCCTAGATGTGCGTTCTCTCGCAAAGTGACCTCTACCCTTGCAACAACGACATATAACCTCATGTGTTTGCGATGTAGATGCCATGGATGAAGAAGAGCTCTATGTAGGACCAGAACGCGTGCCCTTGCTGGAGGCTAGTGGCTATGCCTGACACCTGGTATCTCGGTTGGAGATAGTGGATGAAGTAGGCGATGCTGCAGCAGGACGTGTGGAAGTAGATGTGGTCTATGGCATCCATGAGGAAGTGTGACCTGTAGAAAAAATTATTTCTCGCCATGGCCTGTCGATTCTGCACTTCATTTTCAGCTTTGCAAGCAAGATAGAATAAATGAGTGATAGTGTTATACTCCTTATACTCTAGATTAGTTTGAATCTCTCTATTTAATTCACCCATAAAACGTGCAAACATAGCTTCATTCTCTTCAACAATACCACATCTAATCAAGCTAGTTTGTAATTCCTGATAATATTCCTCTACAAAAAAATTCCTTGTCTTAAATGCAAAAAAATTTAAAGAAATTCACTTTGATAATATGGTGGAACCCAATGATTATGTGTAGCAGTTTCCAAAGCAGCCCAAGTAGTTGAAATGTTAGCATGATGCATTCTACAATGTGATGACCACCAAAAACAAGCAAGACTAGTGAATGAACAAACAGTAGCAGCAACACGTCTATCCTTAGGAAATTGTAAGCATGTAAAACGTTGTTCTATTTATAATTCCCATGTAAGATATATATCAGGAACATATATACCCTCAAATGTTGGAATATTCAATTTAAGTTTAGGGAGATAGTCATGATCCCGTACCTGAGGGGGTGGTGCATCCCTACCATTATGATGGTATACATGTGGACGACCTATTGCGTGTGGTGGTGGTTGCCCCTGAGGTTAATCTGGAGCAACCTCCCAATCATCAATGTAATCACCATCATAATCACCATTCCGCTCAATGAGAGTAGTGTAGGATCGATAGTAGGTATAGAGGGGGTGTGATTAGACTACTTGACCAAATAAAAATCTAGCTTTTTCCAATTTTAAGTGTTGGAAGATTTCAGCATTCATGGAAAGTCAAGCACACCCTACACATGCATGTCTATGAGTATAGCAGCAGAAAGTAAAGACAAGCATGAGTATTAAAGGAAGTGTAGGAAGATCAAACGCAATTTGGAGACACGATGATTTTCCCCGTGGTTCTGATAGGTGGTGCGATCATATGTCCAAGTTTATGGAGTCTTCAACCCACAAAGGGTAACGGTCATGAGAGTCTACAGACGGCTCTACCCATGGAGGGTTCCACGAAGAAGCAACCTTGACTATACCATGATGGCCTACGTCCACGGAGGACTAGCCTTACTCGGGGTATATCTTCACGAAGTAGGCGATCTCCTTGCCCTTACAAACTTCTTGGTTCACTCCACAACACGAAGTAGGTGGCTCCCAAGCGGCACCTAACCAATCTAGGAGGCACCACCGTACAAAAGGTAATAAGCTCTATAATGTCGATGAAATCCTTGCTCTTGTGCTTCAATATGATAGTCCTCAACACACAATCACTCACTTAGAGATTTGGCTTTGGTGGATGAGATTGATTTGGTGGAAAGCAACTTGGGGAGGCTGGAGATCAAGATTCATATGGTTGGAATGGAATGGCATGACCTCAACACATAGGTAGGTGGCTCTCTCTCTAAAAATCAGTTGGTATGAGTGGGGATCTGTTTTTGAGTGCTTATTTTGCTAGTAGGTGGTGGTGGAGGGGTATATATAGGCATCGCCAAAAATCCAACCGTTACACCTTAAGTGACCAACTCGGTGACACCGATGTGTGAATCTCGGTGGTACCGAGTTGCTCCAAAGGTGATAACTTTTGAATCTCGATGAGACTGATATATAAATCCCGGTTGCATCGATTAGGTGACCAACGGTCAGATTGCACAACTCGGTCATGCCGATCCAACAAACTTGGTGGGACCAATTTTGTGAATCGAGGTAACACGAAGTTGGCATCCCAAACTCGGTGGCACCAAATAAGAATCGGTTGCACCAAATGGCTAGGGTTTGGCATGGGTCTGTCTGAGTTTGGGAATCAGTGGGACCGAGTGGAAATTGTTGGTTGCACCGATTTGTGGAAGAGCTTGTGGGTGTTTTTGGTGACTATCACTTCTGCATGTATGAGCATTTTGTTCACCAATAGTACCTTACCCCCTTTTAATAGTATTATCCTTCCTGTGGACTCAAAGTCATTTCTCACAAAGTAAAGTGTAGGTTCCTCTTGCTTGAACCTTCGTCAATCCATTTCCTTGCATCTTGGGGTATTCCACAATCCTGTTACCATCCCTATCATTGAACTTTTCCTGAAATATGCTTAGTAGAAACATTAGTTCAATGACATATATGTTGTTATTGATTACCAAAACCACCAAGGGAGCAAATGTACTTTCAATCTCCCGCTTTTGGGTAATTGATGACAACATATAGATCAAAGCTTCGACATATGATATAATCAATGAATATAATCATCGCTTTGAGAAGTATGTGATAGGCAAGAGCTCCCCCTAAATTTGTGCATTATTTTAAATTTGCGTTTGAATGCAAATGCACAATCGATTAGGTACATGGGGCAATTCTTCCATGTCACATACATCTTGGTGGTGTGCGAAAATGATAAGTGTGAATATCATAGCACAACTCAATCAAGCAAAGTGAATGATCATCTCATAAGCATCAAAAGGATAGGAAATGGTAGCAACACACATTAAGTGTATGATGAAACACCAACAAAGTTTAACACAAGCAAACCAAAAGATAGCAAATGTTTTGAAAAAGACATAAAAACCAACACTCTCTCACTCGAAGCCTTAAAATATATATATAACTTCTCCTCGTTTGGCAACAAGTTAACAAAAAGTTCAAAGAGATATAGCTAATCGTTCTTCTAGGGCTGATATCCTCCGGTGGTCAATGTTGGAGTCGAGAGAACTGCATCGGTGGAGACCTCTACTGATGTCATGGATGAAGTTGGAGTAGCAACGGGAGGTACTGGAGGAGCTGATGGAGCTGAAGAGACTGTAGCAAGTGCTGATGAAGAATGCCTCAACTCTAGAGCTGGCATAGTGGCTGATCTGGCCTGGGTAGTGAAGTGAATGCCTGGCCTAAGAGGAGAGTCATCCACCTCCTCCTCATCATCATCATAATCATCATAACTAGAATGAGGAAGAGGCACAACATCAACTTCCTTCTTGAGCTCATTCACGGTCTTGGTCAGCCCATCCACCTTGTCATTGAGGGTCTTGATCCTATTGTCTATGATCCTCACAGGACTATGCTAATTCTCCAATATGTCTTTGATGTCCTTCTGCATTCCCTGAACGGTAGTGATCAAGATATCCATTTGCTCGTTCCTGGATCTAGGGACTTGAGCACTAGGGACTCTAGCTGCCTCTGCCTCTGCCTGTGTTGCATCTGATGTGGGATGATCTGGGTCCATCACCACAATGTTGTCCGCAAAATATGACTATAGGGGCAAATGGGGCCTGTCAAGAGCAAAGATGTGCTTCTCCAGCTTGGAGTTGATGAGCATCTGAATGTAGGGTGCATAGCAGCATGAGCGCTTCTGATCAGCAGCAACCCTCTTCACAATCTCCACAATCAGATCCATCACTCTAAATCTTTGATGTTGGTCAATGAGAAGCAGCAAGTTGATGAAGTAGCCTCGGATCATCTTCTCGTCTCCTGACTTGGGCATAAAATTATGCCTCAGAATGGTATTGATGGTGTTGATACCTGCCTGGAGGTAATAGATGGATCCTAGCTTATGAGACTGAAGATGTGCAGCAGGGATAGGATTGTACATGTCCTTCATGGCATCGTGGCTTGCCTTCGACTCAGAATACACACAAACATATCCATCTTGCACCTCTAGGACTCTGTCGGTGCACTAGAGTTTTGGGCTCTCCGGTGCCCCTTACTCATGCACCGGCAGTGGCAGCCGCCCTGGCGGCAAGGCCCAACAGAGACCTACCAGATACCAGCACAGGATAATCAAGATCACCGGCAAGGCCTTGCCGGGAGGGATATCGACCCACCAGAGGGGGAGCCTGGCCCCGGCAAGGCAAGGCCCCAGCAAGGCGAAGCCCCGGGAAGACCCCGCCAGCATACAGGGCAGGTGTCAATCCACCTGGACGCGTGTCGTGGCGTCGACGTTGGAGGGAGATAAGCGGCACCAATGAGATGGGCTCCCGTCCCATCCCACTGACGGACAGAGATGCCTGACGGTGCATTAAATGTGCATGTCCTACTCCGTCAATGTTCGGTATGATAGCACTACAGCTCTCTACACCCCGTGTATGCACTGTACGCCACTGTTGGGATCCCCTTAGAGTATAAAAGGAGGCCCAGGGCGGTATGGTAGAGGACTTTTGGACTTTTGAACCCTTGGACTTTTGCACTTTCAGGGACCCTCTAGCGCACACGCGTGGCAGTGGCTCGTAGGATCCCTGTAGCAAGAACCCTAAGAACACTCTCAATACCACCAGGCAGGAGTAGGGTTTTACGCATCCATGCGGCCCGAACCTGGGTAAAGATCCCCACGTGCTTTTCATCAGACCGGCTCTCCGCACAACCTGCCCCCGACCCTCGCCGAACCGAAAGGGATCCCCACGATCCCATAGGTGTTCATTCTCCATGACATCTTTGGCACGCCAGGTAGGGGGCGTTAGGTTGTGCGAACCTGTTTTGGTAATCATCATGCCATTCCTTCATGCTCATCATTTCCATGGCTCCCAAGAAGAGGGGCCTGACATCAGCTGGTCCATCCACGTCAGGCATCCCTGTATCTGTGCAGACAGGAGAGGGCATAGGCGCAGGTTGAGGAGGAGGAGGCGGAGGTTTGGAACTTCCGCGATGCTCTGGTGTCACACCCTGTGTTATATCACCTTGTTATGTTTGGATTTACAAAATTTGGAGCCAACTAAAACTTTTTCAACGAGTGTGCTTGATTGAATTGTTGCTTGTTTGCTTGTTGATTGTTGTTTATGGCACTCTTAGATTCTATCCCTCTTCATACTCATCTTCCTTGACCCAAACCTCTTGCCCAATGATCATTCCATGTGAATAGTGCCCAAAACAACTTTTATCAAATTTTATCTTGACGAAAAAGGATTTATTCAAACTAGGTTTTCAAAAAACCCTGAAATGAGGTTTGCACTACAAGTCCTCAAATTGGGTGGATCCTTCTTCCCCAAAGACTTTACTTCAAACGTACTGTATATAAGACTTTCCAAAACCACCAAATACTAATTTTAAAGATTATTCTTATAATTTATTTAAAGGTTTTTTCTTAAGACCAGAAATGGCCTTTCACAGGGGAAAATTATTTAAATTCTTTTAAAATATTTGAGAAAATATAGGGAAACTCAGTGGACATATATTTTCCATATATATGAGCTTCAACGCAAGGGCATGCTCAAATCATGGGCAAAACCCCTCAAAATCCTTTTCTGTTCAAATCAAACATTTGGAATATTTCTATAAGAAATATTCTCAATAAATTCCAAGAAAATTTCAGCAAGTCAACACCATCATAGGTGATGATCATGCAAAGTTTCATCTCAATTCAAGTTGATTTGGTTCATCAAACCATCCCAAAACCCTCCCTGTCCAGATTCAAATTTGAACAACTTTACATTCTGAAGTTTCTCCCCTTAACCTCAAACCTTGTGGACATGTTCTAATCACCAAATAATGATGCTAAACTAAGTGGTGCATCAAGCGTAAAAGCTTAGCATGTCTAGATCTAGAGAAACCAGAATCTGTGATTTCTAGGTTTCCACTAAGTCCCATTGTGAACTTTCACCAAACTCTCTCACACTTGGTGATAAGCCCTACTTGTGAACACCCTTTGATCCTGTTAATTAGCAAGGCATGTAGGGGTCATCTACTGGGCCAAATCACCATCAAACACCTTCTGGTGAAATGGTAAGTCTCTAATTTCACCCCCTTTATCTCTTCCCCTTGCCTCCAAACTATTACCACACCATTTGGAAATGCCCAAGCAGCCCCAGTAAAAATCTCAGTTCCTCAAGCCACGGGGAGGTGGGGTGAAACCCCCGTTTTTACCCCTAGACAGCCCTGGCAGAGCTTTCTCTCCCCTCCCCTCTTACTCTATTCCTCTCTTGAAGCATCCAAGGCACTTCTCTCTTGCATAGGCACCCCTAGATCCCCCTAGACACTCTTGGCCATGCACAAGACGCCATTGGCATGCCGTGGCATGCCAAACGCATGCTCTGGAGCGCGCTACAGAGCCGACAGGCACTGTAGCCGTTGCCCACTACATGGCCCCGACCACCTCGAGCGCCCCCCTCTCGACAGATGGTCGGCCTCGGCATCTGTGCCACGCCACCTTGTTGGGCCCCTCCTTTGGCCCTCCTCGCACGCACTGCGGCCGCTCAAGCCGGCCAACCATGGGGCTTGCACGCGCGCGCTCCCCTCCTCTCTCTTCTCTCCCCCCTCGGCCTAGACCTGCCCCAGGAGTGCCACAGACTCGCCCTCGCCCCCTCTGATCGATCCTGGCCCCGGCCCCGAGCTCGCCGGTGCACCCGAGCTCGGTGGACCACCACGCGCCAATAAAAGAGCCTCTCGGGCCCCTCTCTCCTCTCTGGTCTCTCTCCTCACTCCCCAGCAACCTCCCTGTGCCTCTAGAGAGCCCCGACGCCTCTGTGCTTGGGATCGAGCCGAGGGCCGCAGCGGCCATCTCACCGTTGATCTCCAGTTACCTCCCCTCTCTGTCCCCCATTCCTGTCCCATTGGGTTCCCCTCAGCTCCCTGACCCATTCCCCTTCTTTTTCCCTTCGTTTGGTGCGCAAGGTGACCGGCACGTCCTCCTCCCGAAGCTCCTCCGATGCGGCCATCTCCCTGCCAGCGACTCCGGCCATCTCTGGCCGACCTTTCACGTCCAGGAGACCGGCGGCTCAAAGCAGAGCCCATCCCCGCCTCCAGCTCCCCTCATCGTGCCTCCTTCCGCCGCCGGTGAGCCTCTCCCCCCTCTGCCCCGAGGTGGGAGAACGATCCCACAGGTGGAACCCACCTGTCGGCCTCTCTCTCCCTCTCCTGCGCTCTCTCTGTCTCTCTCCATCGTGGTCGCTGATAGTCGGGCCCCGCACGTCAGGTTTAAACCTGGTCACACGTGAGGCCAGCTGGCTGGCCAGTTGGGCCAGCCCAGCCACTGGCCGCCTTTGGCCCAGGGTCCAGTGGCCTTTTTCTTTTTCTTTTCGGTGGGATTTTGCAAAAATCCCACAGAGCTCAATAAAAATCTTATTAAAATAATTTGTGCACCTAAATTCCTAGGATGTTCCATAAAATTTAATAGTCCCCTTTTTGTAAAATTTTGAAAACCTTTTATGCATTGTTTTATTTTAAAACCTATATTTAGGCATCTTTTCCCTCTGTTAAATAGTTTCCAAAAATGTTTTTCATAAAATAATACTAAATAAACATTTTAAATATAGTCTCTAGTATTTATCAAAGTAGGGTAGCATTTTTAATAGTAGTTTGTGTGCTCTGTTTTTGTGTGATGCTTATTTTATCGCTTTTATTCGTGGCGATAGATTGCGCTGTTGATGAGGAAGTTGGATCCTAAGACTTCGAAGACCCCGAGGACTTTGTCGAGCCAGGCAAGCAGCCTTTTGACCATGTTAAGAAACTTGTTATTTCGATGATTGATCATGAAGTGGTGTTCCCCCCTTTGATGGGATACCTCTGATACTTTTACCATTGACACTTGAATCATGCATGACCCTACCACCTTATGAGGGTTATGCGGGTGGGAGTAGATAGGATGCTAATAGATGCTGCACAAGTGGGATGGGATTTATGCATAGTGATGGGAAGCAAGAAATGATTTCAAAGACTTTTCGAAAACTCTGTCGGGTGCCACTAATGCCCAAGGGAGATGATGTTAACTTGGGTGACCACTTGAGAAAGAAGTGGTGTGCCAGAGCAAGTGAGTCTGTGTTTTCGAAAATAGAGTTTTAAGGTCTGCTAACCGTCCCAACCTTACATGCGCAACCATGATACCCCTTATGGGACGGGGTGTTGTTGATTACTATGGTTGGTGCTAGCAGGGAGCTCGCATTACTAGAGGCAAGAGTGAAGTGGTCACTCTTGAGACGGGGTGGTCCCGGAAGTGGAAGGCCATGCGCTGTCTTTACAGGCACAGGGCACACTGTTGCGTGCCCTCATGGATGTTATGTGTGATGTACATCATGAGGGATGGCACCAACGAGTGGACTCCTGGTTTAGTATCACCATAGGAAAGGCATTGTTCGGGTGCTTACCTCGGGTATGTTATATACCGCGAGTCGTGGATGACACGGAAGTTCCCCGAGTCTTGTGGGTAAAGTGTGCAACCTCTGCAGAGTGTAAAACTATTCGAATAGCCGCGTCCGCGGTCATGGACAGTTGGATGTCCTTCTTAAACTACGTCCGGATGTTTTCACAAACTTGGTGTGAGTGTGTGTTGGTGAGAAAGAGGTTACCTGAGCAAAGTCCGATGACTTAGCTTGACGATTGACTGAGTCTGATGACTTAGAAAAATAGATGAACATGAGATGTCCAATCCCTGTTCATGATGATATCTGTAACTTGTTCATATGGATATATGCCAACTGTTGACGCATGCTTACTTAGTTATTTGATCATGTCATTGCACTCAAAATTGGCTTTCCGCAAATTACCTACTTAGTGTTATATCATGCATCATTATTACCTTGTTCCACAACTTGGGTTGCTTGCGAGTACATTCAAAGTACTCATTGTCTTGCCATTGGTTATTTAATTGGCCTGGCATGGAAGAACAGGAGTATGTTGAAGAGTTCGTTTTACAAGAACATGCGAACTAGGAAGCTTCCCAGTCAGAATGCCTGTAGGTTTAAGGATGGTGGCATGGATTCACGCTTCGATCAAGATTTTTGATGCTTGTTCTATTTAAGTGTTTGGCCCTCGTGGCCCTGTCTATGTAAGACTAGACCTTCATGGTCTTTATTTGTGTAAGATGTTAAGTGTGGATGTAAGACTCTTGTTATCCAGCTTCTGTGTGTTTAGTGAGCATTGATCTCTGGGATCACTATACACGTGCATTCGGTGATCACGACTTATGAGTCGGGGTCCCCACAGAGCTGGTATCAGAGCCACCCTGACTGTAGGAAGCCCTTAGTTAGCAAGGAAGTTAGTCAGGATAAAACCATTTTCAAAACTACACCTAGCACCTATGCTTAGAAATTCTGCACTCTTTACCTCTTCTATTCCTCACACAACACTTTGCTGACTCTCCTCCTTTCAAACCTTTGTAGATGGTCATCGTACCCGAAGCCTTCCTGACATCCGACTTTCCCTTACTCCTTGGGGATAGCCTGGAGAAGTGCCAGTTTTGCCAACCACCCATTTTCCTCTACCATGAGCACTGGGTCGATGTCGTCACAAAGGAGTACCACGTGGATGTGGTTGTGAAGGCAAATGACTCCCCGACCGGTTGGTTCTTTGAAGGTCCATGGATGGAGACCATGATACTCGCAGTCAAGTCAGCTGCACGCAAGGCACTACTGCACCTATGATACATCCTTCTAGAGATGGCTGATGAGCCGACTACTCGCTACATTCCTTTCATAAAGGATGATCTTGGCGAGAGTTGGACACTGGTTTCATCCTAGGAGGATGGCACACCACTCAGGTTCCAGACCAACTTCAGCCTCTCCATCGATAGTCTGGTTCACCACTTGATTAAGGAGTCCGTGAAGCTCCGTTAGGAACTTCACCAGACCCGAGAGCTACTTAGGCAAGACAAGACGAAGCTAGACAAGATCAAGAAGGATGGAGCCCCCGAGGGACTACCAGCTGTGGCTTACGGAGGAGGAGTACCCCCAGCTAGTGATGCACCCACATGTCGTCATCGCATGAGTGCGAAGGAGTACCGTGAGCTCTTCACCGACCCGCCAGCAAAGCGTCATAGGATGGACCTCCTCGTTCCCCGACCCCTTGGACCGGGAATGATGCCCGTTCGGATGATGAACAGGAGGAATACCCAGAGGAGCATGACTATGAGACCGAGCACTCCACCACCTAAGTCCGAGAACCCCTAGGGTAGGACCAGTCATGTATCCCTCATGCGAAGTCGAGTCCGTGTAATGGTTCATATGAAACCATGTGTTCTTGTTGTTTGTTTTGTTTGTTGTTCCAATGCAAGTCGCGATTTAGCCTTAGGCAACATGTAAGCGACTCCATCGTCCATCTTAATGTATGTTGGTCTTTCGACCTTTGATTATCACACTTGCACTCGACCAACCCCCTTAGGCGTGCTTTATCGCTGTTGCTTTCCCTCTCGCCTGTCCCAGTTGTTTGACTTGGCTGATCCAAACAGGATGGTGACTGTTACCCGCAATAGCTCCTTCGCTAACCCTGAATCTGATAACTCAAGCCAGCAACAGGGAGCTGGTGGGGCTGCTCACACCGGAGGACACCAGGAGCAACCACAAGGCGACATTCCCCCGCCACCACCTCCACCGGAGAACATGACCATAGCTCAGTTTCTCCAAGTTCTCCGGGAGGAACGCCAAGCCAACAATGTTGCTATCCAGCAAATGGCTCAGGCCCTTGTGAACAACCAGCGGCAAGGCAGGAACGGTAATGGCCGCTCCATGCTGTCTGAGTTCATGAGGAATTCGCCCACAACCTTCACCGAGACTGTTGAACCATTGGATGCTGATGACTGGATCCACACCGTCGAGGACCTCCTTGCACTGGTCAGTTGCAACGAGGACCGTGAGAAGGTGCTTTATGCCTCTCACTACCTTGGAGGTACCACCCGAGCTTGGTGGGATGGATTCAAGGTCATGCAAGGTGAGCGTGTGATCACTTCGAATGACTTCAAGGAAGGATTCCGCACCGCCCGCATTGCTTCTGGGATCATGGCTATCAAGAAGAGAGAATTTCGAGCGCTAAAGCAAGGAAGTGGCTCTGTCAAGGAGTACCTGCAGAAGTTCAATCTGCTATCAAGGTATGCACGTGAAGATGTCAACACAAAGGCTACCAAGAAGGAACGCTTAATGGAAGGACTTCGACAGACCCTGCAGTATCAGCTCATCGTCTGCAAATGTCGAATCTTCTTCAACCTGGTGAACAAGGCCCTCGTGTTGGAGGACAAGCGTCATGCTATAGACGACACTCGCAAGCGCAAGATGATCAGCAAGGGTAGCTCCAGCAACAAGAAGCTCCGCCCCTGGCAGCGAGCTCCATCCAAGCCGACCTATAAGCCATAGTAGGCTAGACCTCCTGCGCCTCGTCCGAGCTACCATGTATGCCAATCCCAGGCTAGCCTACAACAACCCCAATAACAAAAATGGAGGTAGGAACTTCAACAACAACCCTGGGCAAGTCACTTGATTTGGATGTGGTCAGTCTGGCACATCTCTAAGCTCTGCCCCAACAAGAAGCTAGACGCACCGCAGCCCAATGCACTAACTCAAGGACAAGGCCATGCGGCACCACCAAGGAACCTAGCTCCCCACAACCATCCCAACAATGGCAAGGGTCGTGTGAATCACGCACCATAGAGGAAGCCCATGAAGACCCGGCGTCATACTGGGTACATTCCTCGTCAACTCAACCCTAGCAACAGTGATGTTTGATTGTGGAGCTTCGCATTCTTTTGTCACCCAAAAGTTTGCATTAGAAAGTGGCATGAAACCTACACCCCTGGGTAGTCGTATGTTGATACAAACCCCGGGATCAGTTATAAAGTCTGGGATAGGGTGTAAGGGAGTGAGATTGACATCAATGGGGTAGACTTCCTAGCAGACCTTATAGTTCTGGATTCACCGGCTTAGATGTCATCCTTGGCATGAATTGGTTAACCAAGAACCAAGGCATGTTAGACTGTGCCAAGAGGATTGTCACCATGACCAATAGGCAATGAGCGAAAGTCAAATATGTTCCGAACCCTACCTCCACTCAAGCCCCTCAGGCTAACTGTCTATCAGGAGTTGAGTTGGATCAAGTGCCAGTGGTATGTGAATACCCGGATGTGTTTCCTGATGAGCTGCCCAGAATGCCTCCTGACCGCGACATTGAGTTCATCATTGAGCTTATGCTCAGATCAAGGCCCACCTATAAGAAGGCCTATAGGATGGGATCCGAAGAGTTGGCTGAATTGAAAAGGCAACTGGCAGAGCAGCTTAGAAAAGGATTCATTCACCCAAGTGCCTCTCCTTGGGGATCACCTGTTTTATTTGTGTCAAAGAGGGACGGAACTATCAGACTCTGTGTCAATTATCGTTCTCTCAATGAAGTCACAATAAAGAACAAGTACCCAATCCCCAAGATTGAAGACCTTTTTGATCAATTGAATGGAGCCAAGGTGTTTTCCAAGATCGACCTCAAGTCTGGGTACTTTCAGCTCAATATCATACCTCAAGACATTTCGAAGAAGGCATTTGTAACCCGGTATGGCCTATATGAATACACGGTCATGTCATTCTGGTTAACTAATGCCCCTGCCTACTTCATGTACCTCATGAATAAGGTCTTCATGGAGTAATTAGACAAGTTCGTTGTCGTCTTCATTGACGACATACTCGTCTTCTCCAAGTCTGAAGAAGAGCATGAGGAACACTTGAGATTGGTCCTAGAAAAGCTTCGAGAGCACCATCTTTATGCCAAGTTTAGCAAGTGTGAATTATGGCTGCATGAAGTTGGATTCTTTGGTCATGTGCTGATTGGAGAAGGATTATCAGTGGATCCTGCCAAGATTGAAGTTGTGACTAAAAGGCAAACCCCAACCACCGTGAAGGAAGTCAGGAGCTTCCTTGGACTCACGGGATATTACCGCAAGTTCGTGGAAGGGTTCTCAAGCATTTCTCGACCCATGACCTAGCTTTTGAAGAAGGACAAGAAGTTAGAATGGATAGCTAAGTGTGAGGAAAGCTTCTAGGAGCTCAAGAAGAGATTGACCACAGCCCCAGTTTTGGCCGCCCTCGATATTCACAAGGAGTTTGTGATTTATTGTGATGCATCAAGAACCGGGGTTGGAGGTGTTCTGATGCAAGAAGGTAGAGTTGTAGCATATCTATCTAGACAACTACGACCCCATGAAGAGAACTATGCAAGTCATGATCTCGAGTTGGCCGCCGTGGTTCATGCCTTGAAGACATGGCGACATTACCTTTTGGGGAAGCGATGTGGGATATACACATACGACAAGAGTTTGAAGTATATTTTCACCCAAAGGGAATGGAACATGAGGCAACAAAGATGGTTGGAGTTGATCAAGTATTACGACCTCAGTGTTCAATACCACCCCGGCAAGGCCAACGTGGTAGCAGACACCTTAAGCCGAAAGGCTTGTTCCTTGAATGCCATGATTAAGGAAAGGCTACCCGCCCTGTATGAAGATCTTGAAAGCTTCGGCTTGGAACTGGTTGCACCTGGGTTCCTTGCCAACCGCAAAGCAAAGACTACCTTGATGGATGATATCAAAGAAGCGCAGAAGGGACACGAGAGCATTGAAGGCATCAAGAGGAAGATCAAGGCAGGCAAGGCCCCAGGATTCTCAGTGGATGAACAAGGAGTGGTATGGTTTGGGAAGCGCATCTGTGTGATCAACAAAGAGGAGCTCAAGAACTTAATCTTGCAAGAAGCTCACGACACTCCATAATCAATCCATCCTGGACGAACCAAGATGTATCAAGACCTCAAGGCAAGATTCTGGTGGCATGGCACGAAACGAGAGATCAACACCTTTGTCACCAAATGTGACATATGCCAGAGAGTCAAAGTTGAGCACCAGCGACCCACTGGGCTATTGCAACCTCTCAAAGTGCCTGAATGGAAGTGGGACAAAGTCGGGATGGATTTCATCACCGGTTTACCAAGGTCAAGCAAGGGACATGACTCTATTTGGGTCATTGTCGACCACCTGACCAAAGTAGCCCATTTCATTCCCGTCAAGACTACCTATGACGGCAACAAGCTAGCCAGCCTCCACATTGAGCATATCATGAGCCTTCACGGAGTTCCTAAGGAGATCGTGTCAGATCGAGGAACCCAATTCACCTCAAGGTTCTGGAAGATGTTTCAAGGAGCCATGGGCACCAAGCTCTCCTTCAGCACTGCTTTTCACCCCCAGACTGGTGGGCAAACAGAACGAGTAAATCAGATACTCGAAAACATGCTCCATGCTTGCGTTTTGGCATATGGAGCCAAGTGGGAAGATTGCCTACTGTTCGCCAAGTTCTCCTACAACAACAGCTATTAGTCGAGTCTTCAGATGGCACCATTTGAGGTGTTGTATGGACGCAAGTGCCATACTCCCCTCAACTAGTCAGAGGTCGAAGAAGGATTTTTTTTGGACCGGACATCCTCCGCGAAGCCGAAGAGGAAGTCCAACTTGTCCGAGAGTGCCTTGAGACCGCCAAGTCAAGACAGAAGAGTTGTGCCAACTCCCACCGCAAAGTGAGCTTCTGTGTCGGTGACCATGTCTACCTCCGAGTCACGCCACTCAAGGGAACCAAGCATTTCCATATATAAGGGAAGCTTGCACCAAGGTACATCGGCCCCTTCATGATCACCGCGACGCGCGGAGAAGTTGCCTATCAGCTAGAGCTACCTTCCGAGTTGTCGGATGTGCACAACGTCTTTCATGTGTCACAACTCCGGAAGTGTCTACAAGTTCCCAACTGCCCCGACCTCTACAAGGACATTGACCATCAAGCCATTGATCTTTAGCCCGACCTCACTTATCGTGAGAGCACGGTTCGCATTTTGGATGAAGCCGAGCGCTGCACCCGAAGCCGCACCATCAAGTACTTCAAGGTCCAATGGAGCAACCACACTGAAGCTGAGGCGACCAGGGAGCGTGAAGACTATCTTAGATCTGAGTTCCCTTATCTTTTTAGCGCTTAGCTTGGGAATCTTGGGGACACCCTATGTTATATAACCTTGTTATATCACCTTGTTATGCTTGGATTTACAAAATTTGGAGCCAACTAAAACTTTTTCAGAGATTGTGCTTGATTGAATTGTTGCTTGTTGATTGTTGTTTATGGCATTTTTAGATTCTATCCCTCTTCATACTCATCTTCCTTGACCCAAATCTCTTGCCCAATGATCATGCCATGTGAATAGTGCCCAAAACTATTTTTATCATATTTAACTTGACCAAAAAAGATTTATTCAAATTAGGTTTTCAGAAAACCCTGAAATGACGTTTGCACTGCAAGTCCTCAAATTGTGTGGATCCTTCTTCCCCAAAGGCTTTACTTCAAACCTACTATATATAAGACTTTCCAAAAGCACCAAATATTAATTTTAAATATTATTCTTATATTTTATTTAAAGACTTTTCTTAAGACCAGAAATGGCCTTTCACAGGGAAAAAATATTTAAATGCTTTTAAAATATTTGAGAAAATTTAGGGAAACTCGGTGGACATATATTTTCCATATATATGAGTTTCAACACGATGGCATGTTCAAATCATGGGAAAAACCCCTCAAAACCCTTTTTGTTCAAATTAAACTTTTGGAATATTTCTATAAGAAATTTTCTCAATAAATTCCAGGAAAATTTCATCAAGTCAACACTATCATAGGTGATGATCTTGCAAAGTTTCATCTCAATCCAAGTTGATTTGGTTCATCAAACCATCCCAAAACCCTCCCGTTCTGATTCAAATTTGAAAACTTTACATTGTGAAGTTTCTCCCCTTAACCTCAAACCTTGTGGACATGTTCTAATCACCAAATAATGATGCTACACTAAGTGGTCCATCAAGGGTAAAAGCTTAGCATGTCTAGATCTAGAGACACCAGAATCTGTTGATTTCGAGGTTTTCACTCAGTCCCATTGTGAACTTTCATCAGACTCCCTCAAACTTGGTGATAAGCCCTACTTCTGACCACCCTTTGATCGTGTTTCTTATCAAGGCATGTAGGATTCATCTACTAGTCCAAATCACCAGCAAACACCTTCTGGTGAAATGGTAAGTCTCTGATTTCACCCCCTTTCTCTCTTCCCCTTGCCTCCAAACTTTGCCAGACCTTTTGGCAATGCCAAAGCACCCCCAGTAAAAATCCCAGGTCCTCAAGCCACGGGGAGGTGGGGTGAAACCCCCAATTTTACCCCTGGACAGCCCCAGCAGAGCTTTCTCTCCCCTCCCCTCTTACTCTATTCCTCTCCTGAAGCATCCAAGCCACTTTTCTCTAGCCTAGGCACCCCTAGATCCCCCTAGACAATCTTGGCCACGCACAAGACGCTGTTGCCATGCCCTGGCATGCCAAACGCGCACTTTGGAGCATGCAATAGTGCTGATAGGCACTATAGCTGTTACCCACAGCATGTCCCGACCACCTTGAACGCCCCCTCTCGCCAGATGGTCGGCCTCGGCATCCGCGCCATGCCATCTTGTCGGGGCCCTCCTCTCTCTCCCTCCTCTGGCCCTCCTCGCACGTGCCACGACCTCCCGAGCCGGCTATCCATGGGGCTCGTACGTGCGTGCTCCCCCGCCTCTCTCTTCTCTCCCCCTCGGCCTAGACCAGGCCCAGGAACGCCGCAGACTCACCCTCGCCCCCTCTGTTCGACCCTGGCCCCGGCCCCGAGCTCGCTGGCGCACCCGAGCTTGGTGGACCACCGGGCGCCTATAAAAGTGTCTCTCGGGCCCTTCTCTCCCCTCTAGTCTCTCTCCCCACTCCCCAGCAACCTCCTTGTGCCCCCCAAAGAGCCCTCGACGCCTTTGTGCTCGAGATCGAGCCGAGGACCGCCGCAGCCATCTCACCGTCGATCTTCGGGTACCTCTGCTCTTCGGCCCCCATTCCTGTCCCGTTGGGTTCCCCTCAGCTCCCTGACCCATTCCCCTCCTTTTTTCCCTTCGTTTGGTGCGTAGGGTGACTGGCATGTCCTCCTCCAGAAGCTCCTCCGCCGCGGCCATCTCCCCACCGGCGACTCCGGCCACCTTTGGCCGCCCTTCCACATCCAGGAGACCGACGGCTCAACGCAGAGCTCGTCCCCGCCTCCAGCTCCCCTCGCCATGCCTCCTTCCGCCGCTGGTGAGCCTCTCCCCCTCTGCCCCAAGGTGGGACAAGGATCCGACAGGTGGGACCCACTTGTCAGCCCCTCTCTCCCTCTCACGTGCTCTCTCTCCCCCCTCGCGATTGCTGACGGTCGGGCCCCACGCGTCAGGTTTAAACCTGGCCGCGTGCGAGGCCTACTGGCTGGCCAGCTGGGCCGGCCCAACCACTGGCCGCCTCTGGCCTAGGGTCTCGTGGCCTTTTTTCTTTTTTGTGGGATTTTTGGGATTTTGCAAAAATCCCACAAAGCTCAATAAAATCCTATAACAATAATTTTTGCACCTAAATTCCTAGGATATTCCCTAGAATTTATAGTGCCCTTTTTGTAAAATTTGGAAACCCCTTTATGCGCTATTTTATTTAAAAACCTATATTTAGGCAGCTTTTGCCTCTGTTAAATAGTTTCCAAAAAAATTCATAACAAAATACTAAACAAACATTTTTAATATAGTCTTTAGTATTTATCAGAGTATGGTAGAATTTTTAATAGTAGTTTGTGTGCTCTATTTTTGTGTGATGCTTATTTTATTGCTTTTATTTGCAACGATAGATTGTGTTGTTGATGAGGAAGTTGGACCCGAAGACTTTGTTGAGCCAGGCAAGCAGCCCTTTGACCATGTTAAGAAACTTTTCATGCATGACATATAACACTTGTTGTTTCGATGATTGATCATGAAGTGGTGTTCCCCCTTCGGTGGGATACCTCCGATACTTTTACCATTCACACTTCCATCGTGCATGACCCTACCACCCTATGAGGGTTATGTGGTGGGAGTAGATAGGATGCTAATAGATGCTACACAAGTGGGATGGGATTTATGCATAGTGATGGGAAGCAAGAAATGATTTCAAAGACTTCTCGAAAACCCCATCAGGTGCCACTAATGCCCGAGGGAGATGATGCTAAGTTGGGTGACCACTTGAGAAAGAAGTGGTGTGTCGGAGCAAGTGAGTGTATGTTTTCGAAAACGGAGAGTTTTAATGTCTGTTGACCATCCCAACCTTACATGCGCAACCACGATACCCCTTCTAGGATGGGGCCTTGTTGATTACTATGGTTGGTGCTACAAGGGATCTCGCATTACTAGTGGCAAGAGTGAAGTGTTCACTCTTGAGATGGGGTCGGCCCCAAAAGTGGAAGGCGATGCATTGTCTTTACGGGCGCCGGGCACACCGTTGCATGCCCTCATGGATGTTACGTGTGATATACATCATGAGGGATGGCACCAACGAGTGGACTCCTTGTTTAGTATCATCATGGGAAAGGCATTGTTCGGGTGCTCACCTCAGGTATGTTATATACCTCGAGTCATGGATGACACGGAAGTTCCCCGATTCTTGTGGGTAAAGTGTGCAACCTCTGTAGAGTGTAAAACTATTCGAATAGCCCCGTTTGCGGTCATGGACAGTTGGAAGTCCTTCTTAAACTACGTCTGGATGTTTTCGCAAACTTGGTGTCAGTGTGTGTGTTGGTGAGAAGGAGGTTACCTAAGGAAAGTTTGATGACTTAGCTTGACGATTGGCTGAGTCCGATGACTTAGCATAATAGATGAACATGAGATGTCCAAATCCTTTTCATGATGATATCTGTAATTTGTTCATATGGATATCTGTCAACTACTGACGCATGCTTACTTAGTTATTTGATCATGTCATTGCACTCAAAATTGGCTTTCCGCAAATTACCTACTTAGTGTTATATCATGCATCATTATTACCTTGTTCCAACACTTGGGTTGCTTGTGAGTACATTCAAAGTACTCATTGGCTTGCCACTGGTTATTTAATTGGCCAAGCATGGAAGAACAGGAGTATGTTGAAGAGTTCGTTGGAGACGAACATGCGAACTAGGACGCTTCCCAGTCAGAATGCATGTAGGTCTAATGCTGATGGCCTGGGTTCACGGTTCGATCAAGATTCCCGCTGCTTTTTCTATTTAAGTGTTTGGCCCTCGTGGCCCTGTCTATGTAAGACTAGACCTTTGTGGTCTTTATTTGTGTAAGTCGTTAAGTGTGGATGTAAGACTCTTGTTATCCATATTCTGTGTGTTCAGTGAGCATTGATCTCTGGGATCACTGTACATGTGCATTCGGTGATCACTACTTATGAGTCGGGGTCCCGACATCCGATGATCAAGGCCAAACTAGCGACGATGCTCGATGCAGAGACACCCATGACGGCGGGGGAACCACTGGGCCCCTGGGTCTCAAGACGGAGCGGTACCGCCTGCGGGTGGTACGACAAACTCCGGAGACGGAAGGGTATCCTCCAGGGCATCCATGTTGGCTCCTATGCCGCGCCCTTCTTAGGACGCGCACGGAGGGCCACGCCAAGGTGCCTGTAATTCTTAGTGTCCCCATGGGAAAGCTCCTGCACATCCTTCAAAAGATGCGAGGGACCATCTTGCTCACCAACATGCAGGCGGGAGTGGCCTGCCGACACGAGACCGTGGTGGTGCTCCTTCTAACACGGTTAGAAGTCAGAGCACCTCGCGCTCCTCGCGTCGTTCGATGTCGACCACGTCGGAGGAAGCGACAACGCAGGAGTAACTACTCCTAAACTTCCCGTCGACTACGGAGAAGCTCGATGAATGGAGAGCCACCATTCAGAGCCTCTTTAGCCTGGCAGATAAGTTTCGGTCCACCGAGCCGGCTCGTGCCAGTGGAGAGAAGACCGGAGGAGGCACGACCTTAGGACATTCTCCTCCACAACAATGGTGCTAGTCGCCAACTCGACGGACCGACGCTCACGATGGCTACTCGACGGCGTCGTCTGATCCACAGACGCGCCATGATCAATGTCAAGTTATTCGAGAACGTGGCAAGGAAGACGCTCAAACTGCAATCGAGTGGCGGCAGGAAGCGCGCCTCTAGTCGAATAGGCGCACGGGACCCACTGTAGACAAGTCTGCGCCAGGGTATCCTGTTAGCCTACCTTACGAGGTGGGTTGTCCAGCGTTTACCCATGACCTACGGCAAGTCCAGTGGCCCAACACTCACACGTTTAAGCCACAAGTCCCGGAGAAGTATGACGACAAGACTCATCAGTCAGAATTCCTGAAGATCTACACCATTGTGGTGCAAGCTGTCGGGGGTCGTGATGACAAGATAATCGCCAACTACTTCCCATTGGTGCTTAAGCCCAACGTCAGGTGGTGGTTGATGCACTTGCCAAAGGGGTCAATCGCCTCCTGGGCGGATTTGTGCCACGAGTTTGTTGTCGCCTTCATAGGAGGTCATCAAGCTTCTGGCCAAGAAAGTGACCTACACATCATCCCTTAGAAGGAGGGCGAAACTTTACGCAAGTACATCCAAAGGTTCAGCCACATGCATCACAACATCCCAGACGTTCATCCTGCCGTTGTTATCAGCGCGTTCCATCAGAACGTGCGCAACCACAGGATGCGAGAAGAGCTGGCGATGAACAAAGTTAGGGACGTCGCCGAGCTTTATGCTTTGGCAAACAAATGTGCTTGGGCTGAGGAAGGGAGGAGGCTCCCCGATAAAGACGTCGGCGCAGGGGTCGACTCCAAAGACGAAGACACCGCTGCCCTGGCACAGAAGGGCCGGCAGCAGAACAAGAAGCACAAGGGCAATACCGTGCTAGCCGTCGAAGGATCCGGCAACCCTGGCACCGCCAAGAAGGGAAAGGTTGATGACCCCGGCAACGATGTTGCCAGGTGCGCCTCCTGTCATGCCTTGGTGGCTACCGGCAAGACAGAAGACTCCGGCAAGCGGTATTGCAAGATCCATCGCACCAAGGGCCATGATCTCCAAGACAGCCGGCAAGTTGAGTAGCTTGCTGAGAAGCAGAAGGCCGATTATGAGAGGCGAGACAAGGAGAAGGGCCAGGACGGTGTCGAGGGGTCCGGCAAGAAGCATGTTGGCCGAGGAGGTCACCACGGCAATCCCAAGCAACAAAAAGACCGGCTAGCCCGTGGCCATGACAAGCAAGAGGGAGATGATGATGATGTCGAAAAGGACAACTCAAGTAAGCATGAGTTTCAGAAGGCTATAGAGATGATGTGAATAGAAGGAGGAGCCTCGTCGCATTCCTCTCACCGCCAACTTAAACAGTGGGTGCGCGAGGTTAATGTGGTAGAGCCCTCTATCGACGCACAGAGACCTCTGAATTGGTCCAACACTCCTATCATCTTCGATGCCGAGGATCACCTTGATCGCATAACTACGGTCGGGTTCTTGGCGTCGTTGGTCTCGCCAACAATCCGCAACCTCAAGGTGACGAAGATGTTAGTCGATAGTGGGGCCAGCTTGAACCTGATCTCGCCCGATGTCATTCAGAGGTTGCAAATTCCTGACGAAGATCTCGAGCCGACAGGCGCTTTCAAAGGGGTCAATTCGGGAAGGACTCAGCCGAAGGGCAAGGTCACACTACGGTGACGTTTGGCAGCGATATCAATTTCAAAACGGAGAAAATCATTTTTTATGTCGCCAAGATCTCATTGCCGTACAACGGCATTCTAGGCTGCCCGACAGTGGCCAAGTTCATGGCGTCCACCATTTCGCCTACAACGTGCTGAAGATGCCCGGGACAATGAGCATCATCACGATTAACTCCGACAAGAAAAGCGAACTTATTTGTGACGACCAACTCTACCGGGGGCAGCTGCAGCACCTGCCGCCAAGGCACTTGCTCCTTCTGCTGAAGCTCCCGGGGGAAAGAAGACCGGCAACGCATTTGGCACACATTCCGGCAAGCGCGCCCCCTCGGGGTTCTGCGCTCCCGTCGATGATGTGCTAGAGAGCTCCACCGGCAAGAGCAAGAAGTCTGAGGTAGCTCCACCAGAGACAAGGTGCCTGCCAAGGAGGATGGCATGGGGGGAACTTTCACCATAAGTTCCACCCTCGACGACAAATAGGAATGCACATTGGCTGCCTTCCTGTGGGCGAATGTCGATGTGTTTGCATGGCAACCTCTAATATCCCCGGCGTTCCCATAAAGGTGATTGAGCACCACCTCGCTGTCTGTCCGCACGTGCGGCCCGTCAAGCAGAAGGTTCGAAAGCAACCTTTGGAGCAGCAACAGTTTATTGCTAAAGAAATCAAGAAGTTAGAAGCGGCTGGCCTGATCAGAGCAGTACTCCCTCCTATGTGGTTGGCCAATCCAGTCATAGTGCGCAAGGCGAATGGTAAGTGGAGGCTATGCATTGATTTCACAAACATCAACAAGGCCTGCCCCAAAGATCCTTTCCCTTGACGCACATTGACCAGATTGTGGACTCCACTGCCGGCTGCGACTTATTGTCTTTCCTTGACGCCTATTCAGGCTATCATCAGATTTTCATAGCCAAAGAAAACAAGGAGAAGAACGCATTTATCACCCCATGTCGTACGTATTGCTTTCTACGAATGCCTTTCAGGTTGAAAAGTCCTGGTTCTACCTTTGCATGAGCGGTCCAGATTGGCTTTGAGCCCCAGCTACATAGAAATATGGAAGCTTACATGGACTATATAGTGGTCAAAACCAAGGATAAGGCCACACTCATATCAGACCTACAAGAAACATTTGCAAATCTGCACAAGATCAACATGAAGCTCAACCCTGAGTATTGTGTGTTCGGCGTCCCATTCGGCAAGCTTCTCGGGTTCTTTATATCTCAACGAGGAATCGAAGCAAATCTTGACTAGATCAAAGCAATTGAGCAAATTGAAGCACCAAGGCGAGTCAAAGACGTGCGACGCCTTGCCGGCTGTGTTGCTGCTCTGAGTAGGTTTATCTCAAAATCTGCTGAGCATGCCCTGCCCGTTTTCAAAATCTTGAAGAAGGCAGGTCCAATGAAAAGGACTCCAGAAGCGGAGGCAGTGCTGCAGGATTTGAAGAAGTACCTTTCCTCTCTGCCAGTCTTTGTCGCGCCAAAACCACAAGAGCCGTTGCTGCTGTATCTAGCGGCAACAAATCAAGTGGTGAGTTCTGCACTAGTGGCTAAAAGAGAAGTTGACAAAGAAGCGGCAACAACGGCAGGACCGCCGTGCAACGAATCGGGACAGTCCCCGGCAGGGTATGGTGCCGACAAAGAAGGATTTGTGTAGTTAAAAGAGATAATCCAGAAGAAGAAAGTGGTACAGCGACTAGTCTATTTTGTTAGTTCCTTGTTGCAGGGGGCTCGGTCGAGATATTTTGGCATACAAAAATTGCTCTTCGGCCTTCTTATGGCCTCGAGGAAGCAGTGCCATTACTTCCAAGCACATAAGATCAATGTTGTTACCCGCTTCCCGCTACAGCGGATATTGCAGAACCCAGAAGCTACCGGCAAGATTGTGGAGTGGGCTTTGGAACTATCAAGCTTTGGTCTTAAGTTTGAGAGCACTTCGACCATTCAGAGTAGGGCCTTGGAGGAGTTCATTGCAGAATGGACCCCAACGCCCAATGAAGAGATTCCAGAGTCAACTCTCCCCGACAAGGAAATTGATCGAGAATGGATCATGTAATTTTGATGGAGCTTTTTCGCTGCAAGGCACTGGTGCCGAAGTGCTGGTTGTCGCACCCATCGGAGAGCACCTCAGATATGTGGTCCAGATGCACTTTCCCCAGGAGAGATCAATGAATAACACTGCTGAGTACGGAGGGCTGCTTGCCGATCTCAGGATCGTGGCAAACCTTGGGATCAAGAAACTTATTGTCAGGGGTGGTTCTCAACTTGTCGTCAGGCAAGTGAACAAAGATTACCACAGCCCGTTGTTGGAAGCTTATGTACATGAAGTGAGGAAGTTGGAAGAACGTTTTGACGGCCTGCAAATGGAGCATGTTCCACGTGCAGAGAATAGTGTTGCCGATGGCCTGTCAAAGTGTGCTTCCCTTAAGTTACATATGGAACCAGGAACTTTCATGCTCGAACTAACTCAACCCTCTGTGACACCATCAACTGGACAGGAGAAGAGAAGAAAGTTAAGTTCCAGCAAGAATTTCCCGGCAGAGCTCCCCGAAGTTGTCGGTGAGAAGGTTGCCTGAGGGAATGACATGCTTGTCGGTGAGTACTATGCTCCGGTAGGGCCCCTGGCTCTTCCGTAGAAGCATACGCTCCCACCAGGCTTGTCGGGGCATAGCATACTCCGGAAGGCCCTCAGGCCCTTGCTGTCGAGACAAATGCTACCCCAGCGGAGGATACATCTTTGGTCCTTGTTGTCGAGCCACAGGCTCCGTCATGGGCGCGGCACATCATCCATTTCCTTCAAGCAGGAGAACTTCCCAGGGAACAAGAAGAAGCAGAGAGAGAGTAGCCTGCCGGTCTAATATGTACCAGTTCGTAGACAACATCCTGCATAGAAAAAGATTGAACGAGGTGAAACTCAAATGCATTTCCCGAGAATATGGACTGAAGTTGTTGGCAGAGATACATGGAGGCATATGTGGCTCCCACATAGGGTCAAGAGCCCTTGCCGGGAAAGCATTCCGGCAAGGCTTCTTTTGTCCCACCGCCCTCTTGGATGCAACAGCATTGGTAACCAAGTGTGAGGCATGCCAGTTTCATTCGAATATACTACATCCACTAATAGAATCAGACAATTTGCCGTCTGCCAGCTCTTTGCCGTCCGCTGGCGGATGGCAAAGAGGCTGTTTGCCATCTGTCTTTCCAAAGCAGACGGCAAAGAACCAGCTGATGGCAAAGAGGGTCTTTACCATCTGCACTTCTTTGTCGTCTGCTGGTAGACGGCAAAGAGTTCTTTGCCGTCTCCTAGCGGACGGCAAAGACCAAAGTGGGCCCCACGAGGCACGACACTGGCTAGGTCAAGCTCTTTGCCATCTGCCACTTCTTTGCCGTCTGCTGGCAAACGGCAAAGATTTCTTTGCCATCTGCTAGCGGACGGCAAAGAGGTGAGGAGGGCCCACAATGTCACGGCGGGGGCGGACTAACGGTTACCCTCTGTGCCGTCTGCTGGCAGACACCACAGAGTTCTTTGTCGTCTGCCAGCGGACGGCAAAGAAATGAACTTAACTTTCGGCGCCACCCCCCGCGCCTCTCTCTCACACATCTCTCTCTCCCTCTCTCTCTCTCTCCGTGTCGCCGCCCCGCCCTCCTACTGCCGCCCCCTCCCTGCAACACTTCTCCACCACCGCCCCCTGCCCGCGGCCCTTCTCCACCACCGCCAGAGCCAGGCCGCGACGCCGCCCGCCCCCTCCCCACGGCCCTCCTCCACCACCTCGGCCCCATCGCCCCCAACGCCCCTGCCCCGCCGCTCCACTGTGTCGGGTCGCCGGCGAGCAGGCACCCCTGACGACCCAGCTCCGCCCCTCCCCTCCGCCTCCCAGAGCTACCGCCTCGACCCCCCCTCGAGTGAGCTCCACCCTCCCCCCTTTTTATGTTTTTTTCTGTTTTTATTAGTTCATATTAGTTAGTTTATATTAGTTAGTTATTAGTTCATATTAGTTAGTATATATTAGGTAGAAAAAACTTAGATAGAAAAGAAGAAAAGAAAAAACCTAGAAGAAAAAAAGAAGAAAAGAAGAAGAAAAAAAGGAAAAATAAAAAAGGAAAAGAACAAAAAATAAGAAGAAGAAGAAGAAACAGAAGAAGAGGAGGAGGAGAAGAAAGAAGAAGAAGAAGAAGAAGAAGAAGAAGAAGAAGAAGATGATGATGAAGAAAAGAGGAGAGGAGGACAAGAAGAAGAGGAAAAAAGGAAAGGAAGAAGAAGAAGAGGAGGAGGAGGAGAAGAAAAAAGAAGAGGAAGAAGAAGAAGAAAAAAGAGGAGAGGAGGAGAAGAAGAAGAGGAAAAAGGAAAGGAGGAGGAAGAAGAAGAAGAAGAAGAAGAAGGAAAAAGGAATTAAATGAAGAAAAGGAAGAAGAGGAAGAAGAAGAAAAGAAAAAAAGAGGAAAACCCCTGACCCCGACCCCGACACGACACCCCGACCCCGACCCCGACCCGACACCCCCACCCCAACACGGCATCCCCGACACCCCGACCCCGACACGGCACCCCCGACAACCCCGACCCCGACACGGCATCCCCGACACCCCAACCCCGACACGACACCCCCGACACCACGACCCCAACACGGCACCCCCGACACCCCGACCCCGACAAGACACCCCCTACACCCCGACCCCGACACGACACCCCGACACCCCGACACGGTACCCCCGACCCCGACACAGCACCCCGACCCCGACACGACACCCACGACACCCCGACCCCGACACGACACCCCGACACCCCGACACGGGACCCCCAACCACGACACAGCAACCCTACCCCGACACGACTTCCCGGACACCCCGACCCTGACACGACACCCCGACACAACACCCCGACCCCGACACGGCACCCCCGACACCCCGACCCCGACACGACACCCCCTACACCTCGACCCCGACACGACACCCCAACCCCGACACGAGACCCCCGACACCCCGACCCTGACACGACACCTCGACCTCGACATGACACCCCAACACCCTGACACGGCACCCCCGACCACGACAGAACACCCCTATCCCGACACGACACCCTTGACACCCTGACCCCGACACGACACCCCCGACACCCCGACCCCGACACGACACCCCGACACCATGACACGGCACCCCTGACCACGACACAACACCCCTACCCCGACATGACACTCCCGACACCCTGACCCCGACACAACACCCCCGACACCCCGACCCCGACATGACACCCCAACACCCTGACACGGCACCCCCGACCACGACACAACACCCCTACCCCGACACGACACCCCCAACATCCCGACAACGACACGACACCCCCGATATCGATGGAACCCTAAATAGCAAGTATCGTCGGTGCGAGATACATGTGGCCGTTGGTGTCGAACCCTACATCCATGTCCCACAAGTTACGCCAGCGTCCAGCGTCCCGCAGAAACAGTTCTCGGGGTCGATGGCGGTTGAACACCAATGGGAATTTGTCTTGCAGCCTCTGTGATGACAATTAAAAGCCAAGTGTTGAAACTTCAAACACTCTAACTGACTCAAGTCAGTTTGGTTGTTTGAAGTTTCAAAACTTGGCTTTATTCCTCATCGCAGAGGCTGCCAGACAAATTTGCCAAGGTGTTCGACCGTCATCGGCCCCCAGAACTATTGCTACGTGCGGGACACCGGGCGCCGGCGTCACTTGTGGGATGTAGATCTAGTGTTCAACGCCGAGCGCCACATGTATCTCGCACCGATGATACTTGCTATTTAGGGTTTCATCGATGTCGAGGAACCCCCTAACCCGACACAGCACCCCTACCCCGACACGACATCCCCGACACCCCGACCCCGACATGACACCCCGACACCCCGACCCCGACATGACACCCCGACACCCTGACCCCGACACGGCACCCCCGACCACGACACAGCACCCCTACCCCGACACGACACCGCAGACACCCCGACCCTGACACGACAAAGGTCATATATTTGTGAATTATGATTTAGGTCATATATTTTTCAATTTTGTTATACAAAACATCATATTTATGATGATCAGGTGGATTTAAATGTTGTGCATCGGTATAATGCGTGTGTGACTTTCGGTTTGTCGTTGCTCCTTGTGTGACTTTCATGTGTGTTCTTAATGGAGGAATCCCGACTGTTTTCGTGGGGGCGCCTCATCATTCTTCTCTTCTTTGCGATATACTCGTTGATATATTGCGCAAGAAGAGAACAGGTGGGGCGTCCATCACCGGCGGTCGAACTATTACTGTGAGAGAGTGCCCACCAACATATATACACCACCATATCAGTGTGACAGAGAGCGCACCAACATACCATGAGATATGAGAGTTACTTAAGGAAAGCCTCGATGAACCGAAAGTCACACACGCATTATACCGATGTACATCCACCCACGATGCAATACCAATTACTATTATGTACATATATATTATTAATTAGTTCATGTTATTAGGTATTCAATTTTTTTATGTTGAACGAATTTCGTTCACTCTTTGTCATTGCAGGTGTTGACAGATGGTGGGCGGGGGTCGAGAGGGCTCTGAGCCTCCTTCCTCGACGTGTGCTGGGAGGGGTGCTATTATTCCACCCCAGCAACTCCGGAGAGCGCTGGTACACAGCATGTAGACACCGACGGGCGCTTCTTCTTCTACCAGGAGAGGTCGGGGGAAGCTGAAGAGAGGTGCTAGAGGTAGGAAGGCTGTTGTGCCTTCCTCGCCGCCACCCCCAGCTGATTCTCCCGACCACAGGAGTGCTCCGTCTCAGGTGGACCCGTCTCGGACTCTGGTCCACGAGCCTTGGGTCGACGAGCCTTGGGTCATCGAGCCTTCGTCCCAGGAGACTCCGGTCCCAGAGTCTTCGTCCCAGGAGACTCGGGTCCTAGAGTCTTCGTCCCACGTGACTCCGGAGGCTAGTGGCCATGATGATGGTGGCGAGGACAATTACTTGTCTGAAGACACCTATAGCGAGGGCGAGCTGGTTGAGGAGGGCAAGAAGGTCTACTAGCGTGGTTGTACAAAGCTGCCTCCCGTGCCGACGACCCGCGACCATAGGTGGTTGATTGTGCCTAATGCGGAGAATTAAGTGCATTTACTCTTTTTTAACCTTTTGCCTTCATGTTTCTTCAAATTAATATCTAATGTGTTAGCCTTGTCATACTGCAGGGGTTGGAAATACGAGCGTGGTGTCCGCAGGCCCAACCAGGTCCTTGGTGTGCTTCTCCGGCACCACTTCCCGGGGAAGGTCCAGTTGCCCGGTGAGGGTGAGGCTCGACAGGTAGCACTGACCTGGGAGCTGTACAAGGCTGCCCCGGCCCCATCGGAGGAGATGGTCGATGGTGTCTTGTGCGAGACGGTAACTGACATTGTGATCCGTCGCTTTTGGGTAATTTCTCCTTTCCAGAATTAAAAATCAACAATAACTAGTGATTGTACTAATCAGTGTCTAATGTGTTGTCTTGTTTGTTTGCAGACCTTCTACAGGTGTCTTGAGGAAGACAAGGTGAGAGCGGCTATTGTTCTCGAAGCCGAGTGCAAGCGCCTACTTCAGAACTTATGGCACGAGGCTCGGGTGTAGGCTATTCGAGACTACTATGCCTCGAGTAACATTAAGAGGGCCAAGAAGAAGTGCCACAAAAAATATCTGAGTAAGGAGAAGTTTATGAAGGTAATTATCTATTCTGAAGGCCTTGTACTTAGTTTCTTTGATTTGATTCGTAGGCGTAGTGCTGAAATTTCTCTTGTCTAACTTAGGTGCCCCCGAGATGGTGTGCGGATAGGATGGACTGTTGGGAGGCATTGGTGGATGAGTGGTGCTCTCCCGAATGGCTAGCCGAACACAACAAGGCCAAGGAGAAGCGTGCCCAAATGAGAGGTGTGCCACACCATCAAGGGAGCTCCAACCTGTTTGAGTACAGGGATAACTGGGTATGTGGTTTGCTTCATGACTCATGCAATTTCATTCTTCATGCTAGCTTGAGCCCTTAACTAATATTTTGTTCACCTCTTTTACGCGCGAGAAAACAAGATGGAGGTGCCACCTCTATTCGACCTCTATGCCATGGCCCATACTGCCTCGTACAAGAAGGCCAAGGCATTCTCTGAGGATGACCTCGATCATCCAGAGAGCTTCAGCAACATCTCCTCCCACAACAAGCTCATAAGGTACAGAGATGAGGGGAAGGTGAGGAAAGGGGAGGACTTCAACCCAAACCAGAGTCCTTTTGATCCAGAGCTCGTGATGATATCTAGTGGTGGGAGGCCCCATGGCTCGATAGCCATTGGGGATGGACTGATACGTTGTCCTAGAACTCTCCTAGAGATCAAGAAGTGCCAGACGAGCTCTGATCCTAAGATAAGGCCTCGTCCACGGCCAATGGAGCTTGCCATTGAGGCTAGGGCCCAGGAGCTTTTGGCGAAGGCAAACAGGCAGGCGGCATAGAGGGAGAGGGACATGGAGGAGAGGACGGCTAGGCTGTTGGAGGAGGAGAGGAACCGGAACGACGCGTCTCACCGGGCCCTATACGAGCTCCTCGTGGTAAGTTTCTCCTGCATATTAGCCAAATCATGCACGTAATGTTCGTTTCATCACTAACTAATATGAATGACTCGTGAAAAAAATGTGCAGACCGTGTGCCAGAACAATGGTCAGACCCCTCCGTCGATGCCCCATATTTCTATAGCACCCACGGTGAGTTTCATTTAAATGGTAATTAGTTACCAGTATTCACATTTGAGTTGCATCATGCTGACGAGACATTGCAAATGATCTTTGGTGCAACGTGCCTCCCGACAAGCATCGACCGATCCTTCTGCGTCTGCCGCAACCCCGACCGGTCCTTCTACATCTCACCCTGGCCCAAACCCTACTGGTCCTTCACCTCCGTGTTGATGGTAAGTTTTTCCAAGTGTATTCATTAAAAAATGCATACTTAGCTTAAGAAATGACCTACTTAGCTCCAAAATGACCTATACTTAGCTTATTTTCCTCAAAAATGACTTGATATGCTTAGTTAGCTAGAAAAGGATATATTCTACCTAGGATAGCTATAAAATGACCTATACTTAGCATTTTTTCCTCCAAAATGACTTGATATGCTTAGTTAGCTAGAAAATGGCATTAGTACCTAGTATAGCTCAATAATGATCTATAGCTAGCTTAGCTAGTTCATTTATGACATAATTAGCTCACTTAGGTACAAAATTGCATAACTACCTAGGATAGCTCAATAATGATCTATAATTAGCTTAGCTAGTTCATTTATGACATAATATGCTCACTTAGGTAAAAAAATGGCAAAATAACCTTGGTTTAGCTCCAAAATGACCTATACTTAGCTTATTTTCCTCAAAAATACATAATAACCTTACTTAGCTCCAAAATGATATATTATACCTAGGATAGCTCTAAAATGACCTATACTTAGCATTTTTCCTCCAAAATGACTTGATATGCTTAGTTAGCTAGAAAATGACATTACTACCTTGGAGAAGAGGAGAGGAGAGGAGAAAAAGAAAGAGAAGATAAATTCTTCTTCTTTTTCTTCTTATTTTTCTTCTTCTTTTTCTTCTTCTTTTTCTTCTTCTTTTTCTTCTTCTTTTTCTTCTTCTTTTTCTTCTTCTTTTTCTTCTTCTTTTTCTTCTTCTTTTTCTTCTTCTTTTTCTTCTTTTTCTTCTACCTAGTCTTCTTCTTCTTCTAACTCTCATCTTTCCTACTTTGCAGATTTGCTATAGATGAGGAAGCTTGCATTGATGGAGTGTACTCTTCTACTTCTGCTTCCTTTGTGTTTATTGGATATGTTGGAAACTTGTTTTGGATATGTATGTTGGACACTTGTTTTCGATATGTATGTTGGATATGTTGTTCGAAACTTGTATATGTTGTTGGAACTTATTTGGTATGCATTTTGGAACTTGTTGAATGATATGTATGTTTTGGATATGTATGTTGGATATGTGTATGTTGGTTATATATGAATATTCTGTCAAATTGAACGATTTTAAGAAAAACAAAAAACAGGGCCTATATGGTCACTTTGCCGTCTGCTGGCGGACGGCAAAGGGCTTTGCCGTCTGCCAGCAGACGGCAAAGTGGTCACGTGGCAGCTACCTACGCAAACTAGGGCTGGCCTAGGTGGGTTCTTTGCCGTCAGCTGGCAGACGGCAAAGAACCTACCTAGGCTAGCAAAAAAAGGTTCTTTGTCGTCCACTGGCGGACGGCAAAGACCTAAGGTCTTTGTCGTCTGCCAGCTGACGGCAAAGCACGCCGTTAAGCCCCCTAACGGAGCTAAGTTGCAACATGTGCCGTCGAGGCCCTTTGCCGTCCGCTGGCAGACAGCAAAGATTCAAAGGTCTTTGCCGTCAGCCAGCGGACGGCAAAGAGGCCTTTACCGTGGCTCATTCAGCCAGACGAATTGCCATCTGCTGTTGGACGGCAAAGCCTTTGCCGTCCAGGATTCATGCCTTTGCCGTCCGGGATGGCGTACGGCAAAGTATTTGTTTCCTGTAGTGACCAACTAGCTCAAGTACTTCAGACGATCCCTCTCTCATGGCCATTTTCAGTCTGGGGGCATGACATCTTGGGCCCCTTAACCCGTGCTGCCGGGGACTTTGAGTATTTGTACGTTGTGATCGACAAGTTCAAAAAGTGGCTGGAAGTGGAAGCGGTGAGAAAGGAGATAGCACAGTCAGCCGTCAAGTTCTTTAAGGGACTAGTTTTCTGCTTTGGTGTTCCCAACAGGATCATCACTGACAACGTCACACAGTTCACGAGCCGCACCTTCGTGCAGTATGTCCAAGACCTTGGTAGCAAAATCTGTTTTGCTTCCGTTGCCCACCCAAGGAGCAACGGCCAAGCGGACAGGGCTAATCCTGAAGTGATGTGAGGTCTCAAGACAAGAACTTTTGATAAGCTGCACAAGTGCAGAAGGAACTGTATTGATGAGTTGTCGGTGGTTCTTTGGTCAATCAGAACGACACCAAATCAAGCTACCAGCCAGACACCCTTCTCCCTTGTCTATGGGGTGGAGGCAATTATCCCCACGGAACTCATGTACGGATCGCCTCGAGTGCTCTCTTATGACGAGATGGAGCAAGAGTAGTTGCGGCAAGACAACGCGATGCTCATTAAGGAAGACCGTCTTCAGGCTACTGTGAGAGCTGCATGCTACCAGCAAGCTTTGCGCCACTACCACAGCCGCAAAGTTAATGCCATAAGTCGTGAGGAAGGTGACCTTGTTCTTCAGCGAGTTTAGTCCGCCAAGAATTCCAACAAGTTGACACCGATGTGGGAAGGCCCTTATCGGGTAGTATGAGTCACCAGGCCTGGCGTAGTCTGCCTGGAGACCGAAGATGGCATCCCAGTGAGGCGCGGTTGCCCATGAGGCGCGATTGTCGGGACCCCCGGCAACCACCTTTTGTACAAGTCTGGCCACTGAAGCATGAAATCCTTGATACAAAGCCAGGCTCGGACCCTATGCGTAGTTAAATAAAGATAAGTGTTCTGCAATCCTGTTCAATTCTCATGTTTACTTATGTGCATGTTTTTCTGAGGTGTTGCGTTGTACTTAATACCGGCAAGGACTAATGGACTGCCAAGGTTCCATATCCATATTTTCTCTTCTTTCTTTTTCTCAAACGATAGAAGGACCCCTCATGTGTAGCTTTGCCGGGGGGTGATGGTACGGATACCTATGAACGACGTCTCAAGAAAAACTTGCTGGAGGGAGCACGGCAACAAAATATAAGTTGCAAAAACCCCAAGTAAATTCTTGCCATAAAATTATTTTCCTTGGGCGACTTCGACTTCTGTATGGAAAACCTGCATGCACAGGAACCTTGCCGCGATTGGTTGTGCCCTCACCATGTTCGGGGCCGCTCAACAGCTTACGTGGTCGTGCCCGGTCTCCTTGTTTCGTTTCGAGTCCACTCAATGACTCAACTGACAGCGCTTGCGCCCTTATTCTATTTTGGGCAAGACCCACACCTTGAATGGCAGTACCAAGGATGTCGATGTATCTTGTCGGCAGTAGCACCGCCAGCAGGCTACTAAGGACCTGTTCCTCGAAGCGCTCGCAGTTGGGTTATGCACGCCGGCAAGATTTTTTCCAAGAAATTGTAGGAAAAGTCCCATATACAGAAAAAGGTCTAACAAGGAAGATAATACACATTCATTCAAAATGGGGTGAAATTTACATAAGATATCGCTTGTTCCTAAGTACATCTTTATTTAACTTTCTCCTCTAGGGGAGATTGCAAGAAGAAAAAGATGGAAAGGAGAGGCGGGATACAAGAATAAAATGATGGCGAGGGGCCCCCGGTAGAAGCCCGGCCTGACCCCTTGGGACTAGCACTGCACGGAGGAGCAGGGCTGCCAGATGGGCAGGCAAGAACCTGGCCCCCTCCTGGACCAGCATTGCACGGAGGAAAGGGCTAGAGCGGGCGAAAAGGGGGATGGACCCCAGAAGTCGAAGTCCATGGGCCTGCCGGAAGACCCAGCTGGAAGATGAGGCAACGACCGGGACTAAGGCCCCCGACAAGGTTATCCTGCCGGGAGGGGAGAGGCGTGAGGCTGGTGGTGATTGTGTAGCCAGCGATTAGTCCGAGCTCGAGTCCTCGGGCTCCAACTTGATTGCTGAAAGACCGGACTCATTGTCGCTGTCTTCGCCGCTGTCCTCCCCATCACTCTCGCCCGAGGACAGGCTTTTGCCGCTGCTCGAGCTCTCTTCGCAGCAGCTGAGACGGACGCCAGAGCGCCCATAAATCTTGACATAGAGCATATTGGCCTCCATTATTTTGAAGCGAAGGACATGCCCCACCTAGAGGTTGTGGGAGCAAGCGAAGGTCTTCCAGTCGCGCCTGAGGAACATGACACGGTTCGTTGGGTAATCAATGCTTACTCGCGTCGCGCCGTTACATCAACTAGCCACCCGCAGCACGTGATGCACGTGCCCTTCGCATGGAGCTCTATGCTACCCGTGCCCGTCTTTGGACAGCCTTGACGCAGTTGGCACCTGTCGTGCAGACAGGTTATGGAGATTTGGAGATGCTGACTCCATCGCAGACTCATTTGCCAGCACACGTAGACTGGCCTGATGTTGGAGGCATCACCCCTCTTCGAGGACCGCTGTTGCCGCCGACAAGGGGACCAAGGCCACACCCGTGTCCTTATGGTTTCCAGGGATCCCAGGCTAGAGTGTTTCCAGATCCTTAGGTTCAGCTCCCAGGTCACGGGGGTAACCTGTACGAGGCATTCTACGGTGATGTTCGAGTGCGTGGATGTTAGACCTAGTATGGTAGTAGTTGTATCGCCACAGTCCTGCGTGTCTTGTGGGATATGATCAAGGTCGAGAGTTGAGTTCCGGAGGTGTAGATACATAATGTATAGGATGCTTGTAATGCCTCCGATGAGTTGTGTCATCTCTCCGTAGTTGTTTTCAGCTTGGGTTGTACTGAACTAAGCCATGGTGTGTATGAAACCTAATGTTCATATGGTAGTTGCTTTACCATGTTGATTGGTGTTTATCTTACATGCCATGTTGATCACTGCATTCCCTAATTCATGCCCTAGAGTTGTTGTTCCCCATGTCTAAGCTATGGATTGTTTTCCTCAGGATGGTGTCAACCAGGAACAACCCCGTGCATGCTCATGAGCAAGGCGAGAGTAGCCAGCCAAGGCAAGAAGAGCTGCCATGAGCACCATCTCTAGCGGAGGTGATGCTAGAAGCTGAAAGGAATAAGAGGGAGACCAACAGGCTGTTGGAGAGGATTGAACAGAACACCGCTCGTGCTCCCCGCAATGATCACCATGATGGAGTGTCACTTGGTGACTTCATTAAACTGTGTCCGCCTAAGTACCATCACTCGATCGATCCCCTCGATGCGGATGATTGGCTGACCAGTATGTCACGCAAGATTCGAGCTGCAAATGTTTCAGAGGCCAACAAGGTGACCTTTGCGACATACTTTCTGGAGGGACCTACCAACCTGTGGTGGGAAAGCTATGAGGCTATGCGTCCCCAGGGACCTGCACCAACCTGGGCAGAGTTCAGCGCCGCATTTCGTCTCCATCACATCCTAGAAGGGCTGATGGATCACAAGAGAGAGGAATTCTGTGCCTTCACACAGGACAGATTGTCAGTGGATGCATACAGTCGCGAGTTTGGAAACCTTGCTCGCTATGCTCCAGAGGAAGCCTCAACCGATGCCAAGAAGCAGGCTAGGTTCCGCAAGGGACTAAATGCTAAGCTTCGTCGAGATCTTCGTCTGCACGAGTGCACCACTTTTCAAGCTCTTGTTAATAAAGCTATCAATGCTGAGTCCGGACAGACTGACTACGAGGCCACAAGGAGGCATAACCGTGACTTCAACCCTGCATCGGGTTCAGGACCCAACAAGCGCCGAATATGGGTACCCAATGCAGCTATGCCGGCAAGGTACACTGCGAGGCCATCCTTCCAGGCACCTCGTCCAATTCAGTCCAACCCTCCACCCAGACCATTTGGAGGACCGCAAGCAAATGTTTCCCCACGTGCTACAGTGGTATGCTACAAGTGTGGAGAACCGGGACATTATTCTCGTGAATGTCCCCAGAACAATGCCAAGCCCGCTGGACGCGGAAAACCAGGGAAAGCCTTCTATGTGAAGCCAACTACTGCCCGCGGGCGAGTTAATTATGTGTCTGTTGAAGAAGCTCTGGAAGACCCCGATGTCATTCTAGGTATGCTTCTTGTTAATAGCCATCCAGCATCTGTTCTATTTGATACTGGGGCATCTCGTTCATTCATCTCAGAAAGTTATGCACAGTTGCATAACATGTCTTTCTGTGACATGCCCACTCCTTTAGTAGTTCAGACTCCTGGATCAAAATGGCAAACTTCTAGAGTGAGCCATGACAATGAAATTCTAGTGGATAGACTAATATTCCTAGCATCCTTGATAGCTCTTAAGTCTTCGGACATCAATATCATTCTAGGTATGGATTGGATGAAAGCCCACTATGCCAAGATTGATACTCATTCTAGGAATGTTCAACTTACACATCCCTCGGGAGAGATAGTTAATGTCTCTACTCGAACAACCAAGCGCCAACTCTATTCCTTAAATGCTAGCCCTCTCCCTGAGCTAGAAGATATTTCGGTAGTCCGTGATTTTCCGAATGTCTTTCCAGAAGAACTGCCAGGTATTCCACCTGTCAAAGATCTTGAGTTCGTGATAGAACTTATTCAGGGACAGTTCCAATAGCCAGAAGACCCTATAAGATGGCACCCTTAGAACTAGCCGAGCTAAAAACCCAACTCGATGAAGCTTTGAAGAAAGGTTTCATTTGTCCTAGTTCTTCTCCTTGGGCTTGCCCCGTCCTTTTTGTTAAGAAGAAGGATGGATCGGATCGGATGGTTGTGGATTACCGACCAGTGAATTTGGTCACTATCAAGAACAAGTATCCGCTCCCCAGGATCAACGATTTGTATGATCAACTCGCTGGATCCTCTGTCTTTTCCAAAATGGATTTGAGGTTGGGATACCATCAAATTAGAATTAGGAATAGGGACATTCCTAAAACGGCTTTTGTCACTCGTTATGGCCAATACGAGTACACCGTCATGTCCTTCGGTTTAACCAATGCTCCAGCCAATTTCTCTCGTCTGATGAATTCGATCTTCATGGAGTATTTGGATAAATTCGTCGTGGTTTACCTCGACGATATACTCATCTACTCGAAGAACGAACAAGAACATGCCGAGCATCTAAGGCTGGTACTGATGAAACTTCGAGAGCATCGCCTTTATGCCAAATTCTCCAAGTGTGAATTCTGGTTGCCGGAAGTGACTTATCTGGGTCACGTGATCTCTAGCAAAGGTATTGCTGTCAATCCCGAGAGAGTTCAGGCCGTCCTTGATTGGACTCAACCTGAATCGGTTAAGCAAGTAAGGAGTTTCCTTGGCTTAGCGAGCTATTGCCGCCGCTTTGTTGAGAACTTCTCCAAGGTTGCGAAACCTCTGACTAAACTCCTCAAGAAAGATAAAAGGTTCGAGTGGACCCCACAATGCGAGCACAGTTTTCAGGACTTGAAAAGACGACTGACCTCTGCTCCCGTTCTGGTGCCACCAGACTTCTCTAAGGACTTTGTTATCTATTGCGACGCCTCGCGACAAGGATTAGGTTGCATTCTCATGCAAGATCGTCATGTGATTGCATATGCATCTCGACAGTTGTGTCCACATGAGGATAATTATCCAACACATGATCTTGAGCTTGCAGCTGTAGTCTATGCACTGAAGACATGGCGACATTACCTTCTGGGTAATCGTTGCGAGATATACACTGATCACCAAAGTCTAAAATATATCTTCACCCAGCCAGATTTGAATCTCAGGCAAAGACGGTGGGTAGAGTTGATTATAGATTACGACTTAGGGATAACTTACACCCCGGGAAAAGCCAATGTCATGGCTGATGCACTAAGTCGTAAGTCTTATTGTAACAATCTGATGTTACAACAAGGTCAACCGTTTCTCTATGAGGAATTCCGGAAGTTAAACCTTCACATTGTTACTCAAGGATTCCTATCCAACTTGGTGGCGAAACCTACTCTTAAAGATCAAATAGTAGCTGTCCAGAGATATGACAAAGGGATATCTCGGATTAAGGAAAATATCGTTAGCGGAAACGCTAAGGATTTCTCTAAGGATGATGGAGGTGTGGTGTTCTTTCAGAATCGGTTGGTGGTTCCCAAGAGCATCCGTCTAAGACAGCTGATTCTTAAGGAGGCTCATGATTCTCCTCTCACAATTCATCCGGGTAGTACCAAAATGTATCAGGACCTACGCGAGAGGTTCTGGTGGACCAGGATGAAGAGAGAAATTGCTCAGTATGTTGCTAATTGCGACGTTTGTCGTCGTGTGAAAGCAGAACATCAAAGGCCTGCTGGCACCCTTCAACCTTTAGCTATTCCTGAATGGAAATGGGATAAGGTCGGTATGGATTTCATCACCGATTTTCCCAGGACCAAGAGAGGGAACAATGCTATATTCGTAGTCATTGATTGCCTCTCCAAAGTGGCTCATTTTCTTCCTGTTCGTGAAAGCATTACTGCTAGTCAGCTAGCGGAGTTATATGTTTCTCAAATAGTTTCTCTTCATGGTGTTCCTTTGGAGATTAACTCAGACCGCGGAAGTATCTTTACTTCTCGTTTTTGGGAAAGTTTTCAAACCGCTATGGGGACTCATCTATCCTTTAGCACTGCTTTCCACCCTTAATCAAGTGGTCAAGTTGAGCGAGTCAATCAAATTCTTGAAGACATACTCCGAGCTTGTGTTATATCTTTCGGTATGAATTGGGAGAACTGCCTTCCATTTGCTGAGTTCGCATATAACAATAGTTATCAATCAAGCTTGCGCAAAGCCCCTTTTGAAGTTCTCTATGGATGAAAATGCCGAACACCTCTTAACTGGTCAGAAACCGGAGAGAGGCAACTCTTTGGTCCGGACATGATCCAGGATGCAAAGGAGCAAGTTCGCGTTATTCGTGAAAAGTTGAAAACAGCCCAATCCCGTAAAAAGAGTCAATATGACCATCATCATAAGTCGGTGACTTATGAAGTTGACAAGAAGGCTTACCTTCGGGTTACATCTCTGAAGGGTACCCATCGATTCGGTATCAAGGGCAAGCTGGCTCCTCTTTACATTGGACCTTTTCGCATTCTTGCTAAACGAGGAGAGGTTGCCTACCAATTGGAACTTCCTCCGCATCTTTCCAAAGTTCATGATGTCTTCCACGTCTCTCAACTCAGGCGTTGCTTTTCGGACCCTGTCCGAGAAGTGAACCACGAAGCGCTTGATCTCCAAGATAACCTTACATATCGGGAATACCCTGTTCATATTCTTGATCAAGCTAAGCGTACCACTCGGTGTCGGAACATCAAGTTTCTCAAGATTCAGTGGTCGCATCATTCTGAAAAGGAGGCGACATGGGAAAGAGAAGACCGTCTTCGACTAGAGTACCCCGCGCTCTTCCCGACGACTTCAAAATCTCGGGACGAGATTCTTTTGAGTGGGGGTGAGTTGTCACAACCCTAGCAGTGTCATAGGCTAGCAAGGTGTTTGCATCATCATCATCATCATTTCATCAATATGAAATGGGGAGAAACAAAAGAAACCCCAAGCATTCATGAATTAAAGAAATTACAGATAAATGAAATTTCAACAAATCCAAAATGCCCATCAAAAATGTCCCCTATGCCTGATAATTAGGGACATGGATATACCAGGGGATATTTGAATTATTTGAAAATTTAAAATAATTTGAATTAATGGTTTAAGTCCCTGGAAAATGATAAATAAAGCAAATATCATTATCACTGTTTTCAAAATAATCTGAAACTGTTATTATAAGTTTGGAATATTCAAACTTCAATTTAGAAAATATGTGGGTCATTTTGAAAAGTTATTTGGACCTGCAAAGAAATAAAACAAATGTTAGAAAGCAGAAAACAGAATTAAAAAAAAAGAAAAGCCAGAAGAGGCTTATCTAGCCCAGAGAAGGAGACGGCCCAGCCCACCAGGGCCAAGCGGTCATCTTCAACCTCTGCCAGTAGGCAGAGGCGAAGTGCCGCGCGGCGTCGGGAGGCCTCCACCTCCTCCCTGCCTGCCCGTCTCTCTCCGGCCAGCGAGACCTCTTGGATGACCTCGCCAGAGACGTCCGGATCGAGCCGGCTCCCTCCTCTCTCGCGCATTCTCCCCTCTCTTCTCCACCTCCCTTCCTCCCGGACCGAGAGCACCGCCGCCGTTGCCTCGTAGCCACCGGCCACCCCTTGCCCTCCCCAGTCGGTCCAAAAGCTCCGCGGCGTCAAGTTGCCCGTGCCCCCTAGAGGAATCGTGTCGGGAAGCCCCGAAGACGCCGTCCGCTCCATCTTCTCCGACTCCGGTCGCCGGACGCCTTCGTCGATTCGCGCCACCCGGTCGTCCCCGAGCCCGCTGACCAGCCTGACCGACTCTCTATGAGCTCCCCGTGCTTTCCCCTCTCTCCCCATGGACCTCTTCGCCCCCTAGCTGCCATAACCGCCTTTGTCGAACTCCGGTTGCCGCCAAAGTTGTCGTGGTCGTCGACTCCGGCGTCCCCGCGTCCTCTCGTTACCCTAGATGGACGCGCGCGTCCCCTAGCTACCCATTCCTGGTCTCCGCCTCCCGAATGGTCGCCGGAGGGCCATTTCCGAGCCTCTCCGTCGTCTCGAGCCTCGCAGGCGGCTCGTCACCGGTGGCTCTGGTCGTTTTGACCACGGGAGTTGACCCTGACAGGTGGGGCCACCCCCTGGTTAACCCTGGTTAGTTTAAAGAAAATAATTAAGCTAATTAGTCTATGACATGTGGGCCCAGGGTCTGTTAATGGTTAGTATTAGTTTAACTTAGTTAATTAAGCTAATCAGACACTGACATGTGGACCCCACATGTCAGGTTTGACCCTGGCCGGGTCTGATGACCAGCTGATGTCATGATGACATCAGGCTGATGTCATAAGTCAATTTCCTATTTAAAAATAATTCCAGAAATTATTTAAAACTTTGAAAAATCATATAAATTAATCTGTAAGTCAGATGAAAATAATTTATATATGAAAATTTATCAGAAAAATCCAATGAATCCAATGGTGCTATCCTCATGCATGATAGAGAAACCTAAATAGATGAACATGGACATTTTAGCATTAGGTCAATATATAGATTTTGAAAAGAGAACAACTTTGAACCTATATTCAAATACATTTCAAATTGACACGACCAGTAGCTACATTAGCTCATCCATGCACATCATTATGCCATGTTCATCCATCATATTGTCGCATCTACTTGTATTGAATGTTTGTCTACGTTGCGGTAGGCCCTAATCCGGAGGATACCACTCCGTACCCTGACGAAGGAGAGAACTCTTCCGCAACCCAGCAAGGCAAGCAACCCCATTGATCATTTTCGATAACATCCCATCCTCTCGCTCCTGCTCTTTTTCAATGCATTAGGACATTGTTACATGACAGTCATACATGGTAGATGAACCTAATCTTCTGCATGACCTGTTCTTGTCATAGTAAATAGCTAAACCATGCAACCTAGCATACCTGGTCGATGCTTGTGCCGTGATGTGCTTAGCTTACCTTCATGCCATGCTGCTATGCTAGAGTTGTGTCAGGTCTGATTCATCTGGGTGATGAACCAGAGTGAAACTGTGATGTTATGATGTGATGAGCTCATAACGAATCCGTTTTGGTAAAAGGTAGCGATGAGAGGCTGTGTAGGAGTACATAGCAGGTTGTCTCATTGGGACCGTTGTTAGGAACTGAGTTCCGTGTTTGTAATCCAAGACTAGATACTACCACACGTTGGGATACTTAATTGACCCTCTCGACTTATTAGTCGCTTAGTCCTTGGTCCAGGCATTGCAAGTAGTTTCTGGTGTTTATAGCATGCTGGAGGCCGTGCATAGCGCTGACCCCCGGGGTGGGTTACGACACGGTAGGCAGTGGCACGGTGTACCAAGGGTCACCCGAATGGTGGGCTTGGGAACCCTACGCACATCGTTTGGGACCGTAGCGGAAACTTCGGCCGGACTTCCGTGCGGGTCAGTCTCAAATAGGCGGTAGCCTGGACTAGAGGTCTTATGTGATTGACGGTCGTGGCCGACTCCCTCGCTGGGCATCCACTTGAAGGCTGCCGAGGTGCATGGTTTTATGAGCACACGGCGATAAGTGGCGAGAGCGTGTGTGAAGAGGTACACCCCTGAAGGGTTATGAAACTATTCGAATAGCCGCGTCCACGGATATGGACTACTTGGAGAACTTATGTTGTTCATAGATAATCAAATGGATACTTCTAAAAATTCTCAAGACAAGTGTGAGTACCGTGGATGGCACTCTTCCGGAAGGGGAAGGTGAGTCCATGGTGGTGTGTTGTGATGGAGGTAGTGGACTCGTGTGCGATAACTAAAATTGTAACAAAGAGTTTAAAACTGAGTAGTGTAGGTTAGCCATGAGTCAAAGCTGGCTTTCTGCATAAACTCCACCACCCCTTTGTTGATACATGAGCATAATTAGACTAGGTCTGTTTTAAAGACTTGCTGAGTACGATTGTACTCACCCTTTCTTAATTGATGTTGCAGAAGAAAATCAGTACCCATCAGGTGGGTTCTATCTAGACGTTGACGATGCCGAATAGCTGGTGTCCCAGCTACGATCTTGCCCGTGTGGTGGGCTGTAGATAGTCAGGCCATATGCCTCTTTTATATTTTGCCGTCTGTACTCAGACCGCTTTAGTTTCCGCTGGCTTGTAATACTATGTTTGTATGACTTGAGTGCCGGGTCATGTGACCCTATCTGTATGAACATATTATGCAGGGCTCGTCTGAGGCTCCTAAATAAAAGTTATGTTATTGTATGGTTATGTTGTGATGCCATGGTTGTATCTATGCATATCGGGCATGTCGTGCGTACGTGTGACGTGCAACGGTATGTATGGGATCTGACACCTAGTTGTGTGCCTTTAGTAGTACTCTTTACGGGAAACTGCCTCTTTGTGCTTCCACCGAGCCATGGTAGCTTGCTACTGCTCCGGACACATTGATTGACCGGCGTGTATCCTTCTTTGCTGCTGTGTCTGTCCCTTCAGGGAAATGTCTCGCAGTGTAATGGAGTGCCTGTAGCGTGTTACTACTCGTCTACGTGAAGTGATGACATTCGTGTCTCGCGACGTAATGGAGTCCTTGTAACTTGCTACGACTCGTCTACACACGCTTGAGACCGACACCTGCATTGCTGGGTTATGTATGCCTGTTTCCGTACGGATGTGCCACTTGGGTTCTATGACTAGTTATGTCGGCCCGGGTTCTTTGTTGTGTGATTGCCAGCGACATGTTCACATACGTGAGCCAAAAGACGCAAACGGTCCCGGCCAAGGTAAGGTGGCAGCCGTGGAGTACCGTGCGTGAGGCCGCAAAGTGATGTGGCTTGTTACAGTATGGAATCATATGACTTAGGATCAGGGTCCCGACATTTAGCATTCATAGCATATCAAGTAACACCCTACACATGTGTGTCTAAGAGTGTAGCAGTGGAAAGTAAAGACATTGCGCATGTAAGTAAAAGAGAGGGTTAGGAAAGCGAACACAAGTGATGACACGATGATTTTTCCCGTGGTTCCGATAGGTGGTGCTGTCGTACGTTCACGTTCATGGAGTCTTCAACCCACGGAGGGTAACGGTCACGAGAGTCCATGGAGAGCTCTACCCACGGAGGGTTTCGCAAAGAAGCAACCTTGATTATTCCATGCGGCTTCTGTCCACGAAGGACTAGCCTCACTATGGGTAGATCTTCGCGAATTAGGCGATCTCCTTGCCCTTACAAACTTCTTGGTTCACTCCACAACACGAAGTAGGAGGCTCCCAAGAGATACCTAACCAATCTAGAAGGCACCACCCTCCAAAAGGTAATAGGCTCGGTAATGACGATGAACTCCTTGCTCTTGTGCTTCAAGATGATACAATCCTCAACACACAATCACTCTCTCACAGATTTGGCTTGGTAGAAGAGATGGGATTGGTGGAAAGCAACTTGGGGGGATAAAAATCAAGATCCATATGGTTGGAGTGGAAGATCTTGACCTCAACACAAGGGTAGGTGGTTCTCTCTCAGAAAACTAAGTAGGATAGGTACGGAATACTTCTAAGTGCTTCTCTTTCTAGTGGGTAGTGGTGCAGGGGTATATATAGGCATCCCCAAAAATCCAACCGCTACACACAATAAGTTAGACTCAGTGACACCGATGTGTAAATCTCGGTGGTACCAAAGTGACAAAAAGTGGCAACTTTTGAATCTCGGAGGGACCGATATACAATTCTCGGTTGCACCAACAAGGTGACCAACGGTCAGATTTGCCAATCTCGGTGACTCCGATTCACCATTTTTGTTCGGACCGAAAATGAGAACTTGCGTAACAGAATCTTGGCAACCCAACTCGGTGGCATCGAGTGCAGTGTCGGCTGCACCGAAGTGTTAGGGTTTGGCTGAGTCTGTCTAGGGTTTAGAATCGGTGGCACCGGGATAGGAATGTTGGTTGCACCTATTTTTCATATTTGGCTTAGGACAGACTTTGGTGGGAGAGTTTGTGGATGTTTTGGTGACTGTCACTTGTGCACGTTTGAGCATATTGTTCACCATCAAAAACTATACCCCCTTTTAATTGTATTGGCTTTCCTATGGACTCAAAGCGATTTCTCACAAATGTACAATGTAGGGTCCTCTTGCTTGAAGCTTGGCCAACCTATTCCTTTAATCTTGGGATGATTCCACAATCCTTTAGCCATCCCTATCATTGAACTTGTCCTAAAATATACTTGGTGAAAGCATTAGTTCAATGACTTATGTGTTGTTATTAATTACCAAAACCACCAAGGGGGCAAATGTGCTTTCAATCTCTCCCTTTTTGGTAATTGATGACAACATATAGATCAAAGCTTCAACAAAGATATAATCATGGAATATAATCGTCGCTTTGATAAGTATGTGATAAGCAAGAGCTCCCCCTAAATTTGTGCATTATTTTTAAATTTGTGTTTGAATGCAAATGCACAATCGATTAGGTACATGGGTCACTTCTTCCATGTCACATACCACTTGGTGGTGTGCGAGAGTAATTGGAATGAATATCATAGCACAACACAATCAACAAAAGATGAATGATCATCACATAAGCATTAAGATGATAGGAAATAGTAGCATCACACATTAAAGCGTATGATCAAACATCATCAAGTGTGTATCACAAGAAAAACAAAAGAGTATCACGGGAACCAAAAACAATTGTTTTGTGAAAAAACAACAAACACCAAATGCTCTCTCACTCGAAGCCTAATGATCTATATACACTTCCCCCCCCCCTTAGCAACAAGTTACCAAAAAGTTTAAAGGCATATAACTAATCATTCTTGGGTTGATCTGCTCCGGTTGTCCAGGAAGGAGTCGAGATAACGGCGTCGGCAAAGATCGCTGCAGATGTCGTAGAAGGAGCTGGAGTGGTCATGGGAGGAACTGGAGATGATGGAGCAGGAGGTGTCCTCACAGTAGTAGGAGATGATGAAGAGGTCCTCAAGTCTAGTGCAGGCACTGTGGCTGATCTCATCTGAGTGGTGAACTGGGTGCCTGGCCCGAGAGGTGATTCGTCCTCATCATCATCACCATCATCATCTGAAGTAGAAGAGACCCGAGGGATGTGCATGGAGTCAACTTCCTTCTGAAGCTCTATAGCTGTCTTGGAAAACTTGTCCACCTTATTACCAAGAACCTTGATTCTTGTCTCGAAGATCCTCACTAGATTGTTTTGGTTATCCAGAATCCCCTTGATATCCTTCTGCATGCCCTGGACGGTTGAGATCAGAAGATCCATTTGCTCGTTCCTGGATCTGGGGGCTTGAGCACTAGCGGCTCAAAAAACTTCTGCCTCTACTTGTGTTGTAGCAGGTGTGGGATGATCTGGGTCCATCGCCACGACATTATCCTCAAGATCTGGCTGTAGGGGCAGATGTGGATAATCTAGAGCAAAAATGTGCTTCTCCAACTGAGAGTTGATAAGCAACTGGATGTAGGGTGCATAACAGCAAGAGCGCTTTTGATTAGCAGCAACCCTCTTGATTGTCTCAACAATCAGATCCATGACTCTAATCCTCGTGTTCCTGTCAAGGTGGATCAGCATGTTGATGGAGTAGCCTCGGATCATCTTGTCATCTCCTGACTTGGGCATCAATGTGCGCCTCAGAATGGTGTTCATTGTACGGAGGCCTGCTTGCAGATAATAGATGGATCCTAGCTTGTGTGATTGCACCTTGTCAGCAGGGATAGGGGTATACATATCTTTAATGGCATTCTGACTTGCCTTGGGTTCTGAGTATACATCCAAATCACCTACCTGAGCTTCTGAAACTTCTAGAAGTGCAGCCCACTCCAAACCAGTGGACTCATACCTAGCACCTTCAGTCATCCATACAATTCTACCATCTGCATAAAAGTGTGTAGTGGAGTAGAATTGCATGATCATCTCATCGTTCCATGCAGTAAGCTCTCTGCCAATGAACTTGTCCAGACCAATGCAACGGAAATTGTCTTGGACACTTGGGAAGTAGTCCACATTATCCTTAATGAACTTCCAATCGACATATCTCATGTCGCTAATAGCTGGGCTCTTGTCAAGCAACACTGTCTCATAAAAATCATGTTGCTCTCTTGTATAGAACATGTAGTTAATAGCAGTTTTCCTCCTCTGAGCATAAGGATCTATGGCTCTCCAGGCTCTCAATCCTGAGTCTTTCCTCTTCTTCATGTCCTCAGCAACTAAGTGGCTGGCATCATGCACTAGAAGATGTGGTTTGAGTTTCATCAAAGTAGTCAAGTCATCATCTTCAGTTCTGGAGCCAGTACCCTTGTTCTTCTCAGAAGCTGGGATGTCTCTAGAAGTCCTCTTGGACTTTTGTGTAGAAGTTTTCTTGGAAGGAGCCTTTATGCTCTTGGAGGTGCCAGTCTTTGGCATAGCATCAACCATCAGCTTCTTGGCTTTCTTCTTGGGAGGGGCCTTCTCAACATGCTCTTCCTCCTCTTCTTCAGCATCAGCACCAGCAGCCTCCTCTGGATCTTCATACATAGAGGTAGGCCTGCCAATCACATGGACAATCCTTTTCCTGGACTTCTTCTCCCCTGCCTTCTTACGCATAGCCTTCTTTGGGTGATCAATAGAGATAGTGGCTCTAACACTCTCATGTGCCTTGATAGTCTCTGAGCTGGCATAGATCTTGCTGGCAACTTTCCTAGATGAGGTAGCTTCAGTTGCTGACTTCTTGGCAGACTTTTCTTACTTCTTAGCAAGAATCTCCTCTAGAATGAAATCTGAATCTTCTTCATCAGAGTTGAGCTTCGTCCTGGTCCTGGTGGCAGCCTTGGGTAACACATGAGAGCTGGAAGTGCCTGGATCTGAAAAAGAACTATCTTCTGGGCTTGTGCCAGACCTCATGTCAACTCCCTGTTGTGCCAAATTCTGACTGTCCTCTGAGCCTGACATACTGACCCTATGAATAGAATATAGGAGAGCAGAAGAAGACGAGTCATCACAAAATGAGGCTTTTTTTGAAATTTGAACTATGAATTTTCAAGATTTTTGCATTCTGTCAAATAAATATTGGTACAACAGAAACAGAATTTTTGGTGGGGCCAAGACTGACTGACTCTCTAATTGAACCTTGGCAACCTTTTCGGTCAGACCGAAAAGAGCAAATCGGTTCCATCGAGTCAGTTCTCAGCCACACAAAAAAGCATATTGGTGAGACCGATATTTCCGTTTCGGTTCCACCGAGATTTATCGGGTGGACGGCAAAACCCTAGAAAATTCGTTGTTCGCAAGATTTTGGAGTTTTGAGTGGATAGGGATACGTGCAAAGGGTGTACCAAAGATAAACATGAATCTAATGCGCAAGAATCGGACGAGGAGCGCAATAGAGATTGAATCTGTACCCTAGCTTGGCGCGGATCATCTACGGCGGCGACGAGGGAGTGGATTTCGTCGGCGACGGCCATTCCCAGTGGCGGAGGAGCGACGGGAGACAAGGGCGATGACCAAGGGTCTCGGGGGCGACGGCTTAAGGTTCTGAGGCGCAATGTATGAGAATGAAATTCAAAGCGTCGGGGTCCATAGTTTTTGTACCCACCACTGTCGGTGACACCGATTCTAATTTTTCGGTGTCACCGAGTGCCTCAAATGTCAGCTGATAGGGACACTTGGTGTAACCGAGAAAATGGAATCGGTGGTATCGAGCTTGAAAACTAGATCAACCCTAGGCATTCAATGAGACCAAGCTTTTGTGGTTGGTTCCACTGAGATGCACTTGGGAGGTTTAATGGTCAGTCCTTGTCGATACGGAACTCCGAGTGCTGCACACACAAAGGGATCGAAAAGCACTTGTTCAGATTTTGTGACGTAGCATGACTAGACTATAAGGTGAGAAAGCATAGATAGCTAAAGAAGTTGTCCTAGGCATTCTTGTATATCCAATTTGCAAAAGATAAATCAAAAGCCAAATAGCAACAATTGGATATCCTCGAATGAGAAAATAAATGCAGACCAACATGCTCCCAGAATAAGATGTCAACTGATATCATGCCAGACATGCACAAACACTCTAGCATCTAACAAGCACTTGGGCGATGACTAAGTCATCTATATATGAGTATTTGACTTAGGAGTCAAGTAAGAGTACTTGATTATAGGTCATACTCATCGTTTAAGCACAAGTGGGGTTACCACTTTTACATAAAGCATTTAATGTTGTCACATACTAAGAGATGCTTCGACTCAAGTCTTAGAGTAAAGCTCCCCCTTGATGTGACATCCACCCATAAGAGGGATATACTAACCTTGGGTTTTGTCGATGAAGACTTCATGTTGGTGAGGTAGTGGTGGATGCTCAAGGTTGATGAAGATCACCAAGAGTTGGGAGCATCCTTGTTTTTTCCTTACTCTTCTCACCTACATGGGTTAGTCCCAACACACAAGAGACAAATACAATGATATCTATGGACATGGAGTGCAAAGTGTAATGATGTCCATTGATTTGTTGATTACCTTGTCCCTTGCTTACCTTTGAGGGAATGTGTGACTCCTTGATCTGTTGCATAGGGTTGATGTTGACTGCAAATAGATCTTGCCAAAAATGAATATGAGTGAATTTCATTGGCGGAGTCACCCCTCAAGAACTTTCTAGTTCTTCTTCTTGGGAATCCACATCAAGTTTATGGGGATCCTTGGTGTTGAAGTAGCACTTGTAGAAGTTGAGCTTGTAGTAGCCTTGGGAACCCACTTCACCAAAGCTTGGGGTTCATCTTCATAAGAGTCAAAGTCCTCTTGGAGCTTGTTCTTGCCCTTGAGCTTGGTGTCTTGTGGTGGAAGGTCATCTTGAGTGTTTGTCCCTTTGGGAAGAGTATTTTCATACTTCTCCTTTTGAGGAACAAACTTGGGATTGGGATATTTACCTTCTTCCCATTCAGCTTCATAAGCGTTGAATTAACCAACACCACGATTCTTCCCGTATCCTCCATGCTTGCATACAATCTCATCAAATTGTTTGTACCCTTCAAGACTCTTGTAGATACCTTTCTCTATAATTCCTTTCAATAAAGCATTTTCTTGCTCAAGAGTAACTTGGATGAGAGAATCATCATTAGTGGAATCAATAGAACTACTACGAGCAATATCATTGGGTTTAGCATTTTTATTGTTGCTACTAGATGAAGAACCTTTCTTTCCTTTATTACAAGTTTGCTTAGATTTGACTTGTGGCATGAATGTAGACAGGATTAGTTGTTTGTCAATATAAGATGAAGTCTTCTTTCGAAGATCGTCATTGATAGCTTTAAGAAATTCGTGTTCTTGGTCCAAACTGAGCTTCTCGAAGTGTAGCTTCTCATGAGTTCTCACAAGCTCTCTATGATATTCAAGAGTAGATTCATGAGCTAACTTAAGAGTTTTGAGTTCTTTAGTTAGTTCTTCTATTTTCATATTATCATCGTCAATTGATTTATCTTGACTAGCAGGAGAATTATCAAGTTCATTTTGATTAGCATCACTAGTTTTATCACATAGCAAGTCATCATCGTAAAGCAAATCATCTTCATCACTATCGAAATCAAGATATTCGGGGTGTGATACCTTGGGGTCTTTAGCCATGAAGCAACTTCCAACTCCTTCATTTGGTGAACCAAATAGATCATAGTAGTTGGTTGTCACTAGTGCAATTCCGGCAACACAATCATCTTGACTATAGTCGGAGCTGGAGTGATAGCTTCTCTCAGAGTGGTTGTCGGAGTCGGAGCCAGAAACCCATTCACCAACATGAGCTTGACACTTTCTTCTTGAGTAGCTCTTGGTGTGCTTGTCCTTCTTCTCCAAGTCCCTACTTCTCCTTGAGGGCCTTCGTTCATAACGATCATCTCTACTCCTTCTCTCTCTACGAGGTGATTCGTCTCTTGAGCTTCATCTTCTTGGTGACTCTTCTCTTCGTTTGTAAGGAGCCAAGCACTCATTGGAGTAGTGTCCGGGCTTCCCACAATTGTAGCAGTTTCGATCACGGCTTGACGAATGCTTCTCTTCATATCTTGAGTTGGAGCTGCGATCTTTGCTTCTATTCTTGTAGAACTTGTTTAATTTCTTGACAATGAGGCTTATCTCTTCATTTGTGACAAGGTTGTCACTTGAGGTAGCGGGAGCATCATTTGTGACTTTGTAAGCACCGCTAGACTTGTGATGAAGGCCTTCCTTGTCTTTGAGTGTCATCTCATGAGCAACAATTCTACCAATCACTTTTGTTGGTTTGAAATCTTTGTAGTTGGGCATCATTTGGATCAATGTGCACACGGTGTCATATCTCTCATCCAAAGCTCGAAGTATCTTCTTGATGATGAACTTGTAAGTCATTTCTTCGCTTCCTAAGCCGGCAATCTCATTTGTGATGAGATCTAGCCTATAGTACATTTCAGCGACTCCTTCACCATCCTTCATCTTGAACTTGTCAAGTTGACCTTGAAGAACATCTAACTTGGATTCTCTCACGGACTCAGTTCCTTCATGCATATCAACCAAAGTATCCCAAATCTCTTTTGCCTGTTCAAGACAGCTGATTTTGTTGAATTCTTCAGGACATAGGCAGTTGAAAAGTATGTCACATGCTTGAGCATTGAGTTGCAACATCTTTAATTCATTCGCGGATGCTTCACGATCCGGTTCCTTTCCATCCGCAAAGAATTCACCTTGCAAGCCAACACGAACAATAGCCCAAACGGCAGGATTATGACCAAGCAAATGCATTTTAATTTTATGCTTCCAACTAGCAAAATTAGTGCCATCAAAGTACGAACCTCTACGGTAATAATTATCCTCACTAGATGACATACTTCTCCTAGGTTGTGAAACCAATGCAATGGAGATGAAAGCTCTGATACCACTTGTAGGATCGAAAGTAGGTCTAGAGGGGGATTAGACTACTTGACCAAATAAAAGTTTTGCCTTTTTCACAATTTTAATTCTTGGCAAGTTTTAAAATTCATAGCATATCAAGTAACACCCTACACATGCATGTCTAAGAGTGTAGCAGCAAAAAGTAAAGACATTGCACATGTAAGTAAAAGAGAGGGTTAGGAAAGCAAACACAAGTGATGACACGATGATTTTTCCCGTGGTTCTGATAGGTGGTGCTATCGTACTTCCATGTTCATGGAGTCTTCAACCCACAGAGGGTAACGGTTGCGAGAGTCCACGGAGTGTTCCATGAAGAAGCAACCTTGACTATTCCATGCGGCTTCCGTCCATGAAGGACTAGCCTCACTATGGGTAGATCTTCACGAAGTAGGCAATCTCCTTGCACTTACAAAATTCTTGGTTCACTCCACAACACGAAGTAGGAGGCTCCCAAGTGACATCGAACAAATCTAGGAGGCACCCCCTCCAAAAGATAATAGGCTCGGTAATGACGATGAACTCCTTGCTCTTGTGCTTCAAGATGATAGACTCCTCAACACACAATCACTCTCTTAGATATTTGGATTGGTAGAAGATATGGGATTGGTGGAAATCAACTTGGGGGGGTAGAAATCAAGATCCATATGGTTGGAGTGGATGATCTTGACCTCAACACAAGGGTAGGTGGTTCTCTCTCAGAAAACTTAGTAGGATAGGTATGGAATAGTTCTGAGTGCTTCTCTTTCGAGTGGGTGGTGGTGAAGGGGTATATATAGGCATCCCCAAAAATCCAACCGTTACACACAATAAGTCAGACTCGGTGACACCAATGTGTAAATCTCGGTGGTACCGAAGTGACAAAAACTGGCAACTTTTGAATCTTGGAGGGACCGATAGACAATTATCGGTTGCACCGACAAGGTGACCAACGGTCAGATTTGCCAATCTCGGTGACGCCGATTCACCATTTTTGCTCGGACCGAAAATGAGAACTTGCGTAACAGAATCTTGGCAACCCAACTCGGTGGCATCGAGTACAGTGTCGGCTGCACCGAAGTTGGATGAGTCTGTCTAGGGTTTAGAATCGGTGGCACCGGGATAGGAATGTTGGATGCACCGATTTTTCACATTTGGCTTAGGACAGACTGTCACTTGTGCACGTTTGAGCATATTGTTCACCATCAAAAACTTTACCCCCTTTTAATAGTATTGGCTTTCCTATGGACTCAAAGCGGTATCTCACAAATGTAAAATGTAGAGTCCTCTTGCTTGAAGCTTGGCCAACCTATTTCCTTGAATCTTGGGGTGATTCCACAATCCTTTAGCCATCCCTATCATTGAACTTATCCTGAAATATACTTGGTGAAAGCATTAGTTCAATGACTTATATGTTGTTATGAATTACCAAAACCATCAAGTGTCGGGACCCCGATCCTAAGTCATATGAATCTAGACTGTAACATATCACATCACTTTGCGGCCTCACTCACGGTAAGCTCCATGGCTACAGCCTTACCATAGCCGGGACCGTTTGCGTGTTTTGGCTCACGTATGTGAACATGTTGTTGGCAATCAAACGACAGAGAACCCGGGCTGACATGACTAGTCATAGAACCCAAGTGGCACATCCATACGGAAACAGGCATACGTAACCCAACAATGTAGGTGTCGGTCTCAAGCGTGTGTAGACGAGTCATAGCAAGCAAATAGGACTCCATTACGCCGTGGGACATAAATGTCATCACTGCACGTAGACGAGTCGTAGCAGGCTATAGGGACTCCATTACACGACGAGACATTTCCCCGAAGGGACAGACACAGCAACAAAGAAGCATACATGTCGGTCGATCAATGTGTCCGGAGCAGTAGCAAGCTACCAAGGCTCAGTGAAAGCACAAAGAGACAGTTTCCCGTAAACAGTACTACTAAAGGCACATGACTAGGTGTCAGATACCATACATACTATTGCACGTCACACGTACGCACGACATGCCCGATATGCATAGATACAACTATGGCATCACAACATAACCATACAACAACACAACTTTTATTTAAGAGGCTCAGACGAGCCTTGCATAATATGTCTTATAGGTAGGGGTCACATGACCAGACACTCAAGTCATACAAACAAGTTCACATAAACCAAGCAGAATTATAAAGCTGTCTGAGTACAGACAAATGAAAGGGTAAAAAGGCACATGGCATGACTATCTAAAGCTTGCCACAAAGCATAAGGTCGTAGCTGGGACACCAGCTATTCGGCATCATCGACATCTAGAAAGAACCCACCTGATGGGTCATAAGTCTCATCTCCAACATTTATTAAGCAAACGTGAGTGCAAACGTACTCAGCAAGTCTTTAAAACAGACCTAGACTATTAATGCTCATGTATCAACAAGGGGAGTGGTGGAGTTTGTGCAGCAATGCCAGCTTTGACTCATGGCTAACCTACACTACACCATATTAACTCTTTATTTAATTTTTAGATATCGCACACGAGTCCACTAACTCCATAACAATACACCACCATGGATTCACTTCCCTCTCCTAGGAGAGTGCCATCCACGGTACTCACACTTGTCTTGATATATTTATGAGTATCCATTTAATTATCTATGAATAGCATAAGCTTTCCAAGTAGTCCATATCCGAGGGTGCGGCTATTCGAATAGTTTCATACCCTGCAGGGGTGTACTTCTTCACAAACACTCTCGCCACTTATCGTTGTGTGCTCATAAAACCATGCACATCGGCAACCTTCAAGCGGAAGCCCAGTGAGGGAGTTGTCCACGACCGTCAACCATACAAGACCTCTAGTCTAGGCTATCGCCAATTTGAGACTGAACCCGCACGGAAGTCCGGCTGAAGTTTCCGCTACATCCCCAAACGATGTGCGTAGGGTTCCCAAGCCCATCATTCGGGTGACCCTTGGTACACCGTGCCACTGCCTACCGCGTCGTAACCCACCCCTAGGGTCAGCACTACGCACGGCCTCCAGCATGCTATAAACACCAGAAACTACTTGCAACTCCTGGACTATGGACTAAGCGATTGATAAGTCGAGAGGGTCAATTAAGTATCCCAACATGTGGTAGTAACTAGTCTTGGATCACAAACATGGAACTCCGTTCCTAAGAACGGTCCCAATGAGACAACCCGCTATATACTCCTACATAGCCTCTGATCGCTACCTTTACCAAATCGGGTTCATCATAAGCTTATCACATCAGAACAACATTGTTTCACTCTAGTTCATCACCCAGATGAATCAGACCTGACACAACTCTAAGCATAGCAAGCATAGCAGGCAAAGTAAGCAAAGCACATCATGGCACAAACATCTACCGGGTATGCTAGGTTGTAAGGTTTAGCTATTTACTATGACAATGACAGGTCACGCAAAAGAATAGGTTCATCCACAATGTTTGATGGACAAGTGACCGTTTGTCCTAATGCAATAAACAAGAGCAGGAGCGAGAGAGTGGGATGTTATCAGAATGATCAAAGGGGTTGCTTGCCTTGCTAGGTAGTGGAAAGGTTTTCTCCTTCGTTGGAATAGTCGGAGGTATCCTCAGAAGCAGGGCCTGCTGCAATGCAGCTAAATAACAATCAATACACGCAAGTGCAACAATATGATGCATGATCATGACATGGCAGCACGTATGCATGAGCTAATGCAACTATTGTCCAAGTTAATTTTAAGTGAGTTGGAATATAGGTTCAAAGTCATTCTCCATTTCATATTCCATATACTAACCTATTAGTAAATGTCAATGTTCAACTACATAGGTTGCTCTAACATGCATGACAATAGCACCATTGGATTCATTGGATTTTTCTGATAAATTTTCGTATATAAATTATTTTCATCTGATTTACGGATTAATTTATATGAATTTTAGAAGTTTTAAACATTTTTTGGAATTTCCTGATTTATTTCTATACTAAAAACTCATTTAATACGTCAGCCTGACGTCACTGTGACGTCAGCAGGTCAACAAACCCGGCCAGGTCAAACTTGATAGGGTAGGGCCCTCATGTCAGCGTTAGGGGCTAATTCCCCGCGCTGACCAGAGGTTTGACCCTCTGCGGGCCCCGCTATCATCGGCTAATGGCTTGATTAGCCGGGCTGATTAGCACTAATCAGCCGGCCACGTCGGCGCCCACCGGAGCGAGGCCAGCGGTGACCAAACCTGTGGCGGGGTCCACCGGAGTTGGCTGGAAATGTGCCATGGGGCACGGATTCACTCGCCGAAAGCGCTGGGAGGGAGCCCGTGCTCGACCGCGTCGACTGGGGCTGGTCTAGGGGCTTGGGGTCACCGGAGACGATGGCCACAACGATCTCGGCGGCGGCTATGGCTCAGGAAGGTCCGGCTACGGTGCTAGAGGGCATGGGAAGACCGGGGGGAAGGGGGAGCAACAGGGGCTTACAGGGGGTAGCAGGGGAGGCTCAGCGGGCTCGAGGACGACCGACAGCCAGCGAATCGATGACGGGGAGAGGCAGCCGGAGGCGGGGAAGAACGGCGAAGGCACGGCGTAGAGGGCTCCTGGCATCTTCTAGCTTCACGGGGAGGACAAGGGGGTTGCGGCGGAGCTCGAAGGCTACTCTACGAAGCGAGGGGCGGCTGGTGCGACGGTGCTATAGCGGCGATGGGTTCGGCCATGGCGGCGGTGGGGGAGAAGCGAGAGAGAGTGCGGCAGGGTAGAGAGGGAGAGGAGAAGAGAGCCACGTCGAGGGGCCTCGCGCTGGTGCGTCTAGAGGCCTCCAGGGCAGCAGCCAGGCAGGAGGTGACCGGGCATGTGCTCGCGCGCGGCGAGCGCGTGCCCCTGTCCTGCTGGTGAGAGGACAGGGATGGCTGGCATGGGCCAGTTGGGCCGGCTCCTCCCAGGCCTCTTTCCTTTTTTTATTTCTTTTACTTTCTGTTTTCTAATTCTGACATTTGTTTTATTTGTTTTTCAGGTACAAATGCTAATATTAAATATCCCAAATATTTTTAGAATTAAGTTTGAATATTTCAAACTCCTATAAATGTTTCAGAATATTTTGAAAACTGAATATTTTTAATGCTTTATTTGGCATTTTGAGAAGCTTCATTATTATTATTTTTAAAATGCTATAAATGTTCAAATATTTAAGATGGCCCCTGATATATTCATGTCCACATTTATCAGACATAGAGGACATTTTAGATGGGCATTTTGAATTTGTTGGTTTTTCACATTCATTAAGTTGGTTTGATTCAAATGAATTGTTTGGGGTTTCTTTTGATCCCCATTTCAAATTGATGCAAGAATTGAAATATGATGCACACACATGCTGTCCTAAGGCAACTAGCTAGGGATGTGACAACTCACCCCCACTCAAAAGAATCTCGTCCCGAGATTTGGAAGTCGTCGGGAAGTGCGTGGGGTACTCTAGTCGAAGACGATCCTGTCTTTCCCATGTGGCCTCCTTCTCAGAATGGTGTGACCACTAAACCTTGAGAAACTTGATGTTCCGACGCTGAGTGGTACGCTCAGCTTGATCAAGAATACGAATAGGGTATTCTCGATATGTAAGGTTATCATGGAGATCAAGCGCTTCGTGGTCTACTTCACGGACAGGGTCGAGAAGTAACGCCTAAGATGCGAGATGTGGAAGACATCATGAACCTTGGAAAGATGCGGTGGAAGTTTCAGTTGGTAGGCAACCTTTCCTTGTTTAGCAAGAATGCGAAAAGGTCCAATGTAACGAGGAGCCAACTTGCCCTTGATACCGAATCGATGGGTACCCTTCAGAGGTGTAACCCGAAGATAAGCCTTCTCGTCAACTTCATAGGTCACAGCCTTATGATGACGATCATATGGGCTCTTTTGACGAGATTGGGCTGTTTTCAACTTTTCACGAATAATGCGAACTTGCTCCTCTGCATCATGGATCATATCCCGGCCAAAGAGTTCCCTCTCTCCGGTTTTTGACCAGTTAAGAGGTGTTCGGCACCTTCGTCCATAGAGAACTTCAAAAGGGGCTTTTCCCAAGCTTGATTGATAACTATTGTTATAAGCAAATTCAGCAAATGGAAGACATTTCTCCCAATTCATACCGAAGGATATAACACAAGCTCGGAGCATGTCTTTGAGGATTTGATTGACTCGCTCAACTTGACCACTTGATTGCGGGTGGAAAGCAATGCTAAAGGATAGATTAGTCCCCATAGTGGTTTGGAAACTTTCCCAAAATCGGGAAGTAAAGATACTTCCGTGGTTTGAGTTAATCTCCAATGGAACACCATGAAGAGAAACTATTCGAGAAACATATAACTCCGCTAGCTGGCTAGCAGTTATACTCTCCCGAACAGGAAGAAAATGCGCCACTTTAGAAAGGCGGTCAATGACCACAAAGATAGCATTATTCCCTCTCTTGGTCCTGGGAAATCCGGTAATGAAATACATACCCACTTTAACCCATTTCCATTCAGGAATAGCTAAAGGTTGAAGGATGCCAGCAGGCCTTTGATGTTCTGCTTTCACACGACGACAAATGTCGCAGTTAGCAATGAACTGAGCAATTTCTCTCTTCATCCTAGTCCACGAGAACCTCTGGCGTAGGTCCTGATACATCTTGGTACTACCAGGATGAATTGTGAGAGGAGAATCATGAGCCTCCTTAAGAATCAGTTGTCAAAGATGTTGGCTCTTGGGAACCACCAAGCGGTTCTGGAAGAACACCACACCTTGATCATCAAAAGAGAAATTCGTAGTGATACCGCTAAGGAGGTTCTCTTTGATCCAACAAATACCCTTATCACGCTTTTGGCTAGCTATAATTTGATCCTTAAGAGTAGGTTTCGCCACCAGGTTGGATAGGAATCCTTGAGGAACAACGTGGAGGTTTAACTTCCGAAATTCCTCATAGAGAAGTGGGTGACCTTGTTGCAACATCAGGTTGTTACAATAAGACTTACGACTTAGTGCATCAGCCATGACATTGGCTTTCCCTGGGGTGTAAGTTATCCCCAAGTCGTAATCTGTAATCAACTCAACCCACCTTCTTTGCCTGAGATTCAAATCCGGTTGGGTGAAAATATATTTCAGACTTTGGTGATCATTGTAAATTTCGCAACGACTACCCAAGAGGTAATGTCGCCAAGTTTTCAGTGCATGGACCACAGCTGCAAGCTCAAGATCATGTGTTGGATAATTATCCTCATTTGGACGCAACTATCGGGATGTGTATGCAGTTACATGACGATCTTGCATGAGAATGCAACCTAATCCTTGTCGCGAGGCGTCGCAAGAGATAACAAAGTCCATAGAGAAATTTGGTGGCACCAGAACGGGAGCAGAGGTCAGGCATCTTTTCAACTCCTGAAAACTGTGCTCGCATTGTGGTGTCCACTCGAACTTTTTATCTTTCTTGAGGAGTTCAGTCAGAGGTTTTGCAACCTTGGAGAAATTCTCGACAAAGCGGCAACAATAGATCGCTAAGCCAAGGAAACTCTGAACTTGCTTAACCGACTCAGGTTGAGTCCAATCAAGGACGGCCTGAACTCTCTCGGGATTGACAGCAATACCTTTACCAGAGATCACGTGGCCTAGATAGGTTACTTCTGGCAACCAAAATTCACACTTGGAGAATTTGGCATACAGACGATGCTCTCAAAGTTTCATCAACACCAGCCTTAGATGCTCGGCATGTTCCTGTTCGTTCTTCGAGTAGATGATTATATCATCGAGGTAAACCACGACAAATTTATCCAAATGCTCCATGAAGATTGAATTCATCAAGCAAGAGAAGGTGGCTGGGGCATTGGTTAAACCGAAGGACATGACGGTGTACTCGTATTGGCCATAACGAGTAACAAAAGCCATTTTTGGAATGTCCCCGTTTCTAATTCTGATTTGATGGTATCCCAACCTCAAATCCATTTTGGAAAAGACAGAGGATCCAGTGAGTTGATCATACAAATCGTTGATCCTAGGGAGCAGATAATTGTTCTTTATGGTGACCGGATTCACTGGCCGATAATCCACAACCATCCGATCCGATCCATCCTTATTCTTGACGAAGAGGATAGGGCAAGCCCAAGGAGAAGAACTAGGATGGATGAAACCATTCTTTAAAGCCTCATCGGGTTGAATCTTAAGTTCGGCTAGTTCTAAGGGTGCCATCTTATAGGGTCTTCTGGCTATTGGGACAGTCCCTGGGATGAGCTCTATCACACACTCAACATCTCTGATAGGTGGAATTCCTGGCAGTTCTTCTAGAAAGACATCCAGAAATTCACGGACTACCAGAATATCTTCTAATTCTGGAAGAGGGCTAGCATTGAGGGAATAGAGTTGGCGCTTGGTTGCTCGAGTGGAGACATTAACTATCTCACCCGAGGGATGTGTAAGTTGAACATTCCTAGTATGAGTATTGATCTTAGCATAGTGGGTTTTCATCCAGTCCATGCCTAAGATGATATTGATGTCTGAAGACTTGAGGGCTATCAAGGATGCTAGGAAGACTAGCCTATCCACAAGAATCTCATTGTCATGGCTCACTCTAGAAGTTTGCCATTTCAAACTAGGAGTCTGAACTACTAAAGGAGTAGGCATATCACAAAAAGACATGTTATGCAACTATGCATAACTTTCTGAGATGAAAGAATGAGATGCCCCAATATCGAATAGAACAGATGCTGGATGACTATTGATAAGGAGCATACCTAGGATAACATCAGGATCCTCAAGGGCTTCCTCAGCAGAAACATAGTTCACTCGTCCACGAGCAGGGGATGGCTTCACATAGAAGGCTTTTCCCGGCTTCCCACGTCCAGCCGGCTTAGCATTGTTCTGAGGACACTCACGGGAGTAGTGTCCTGGTTCCCCACATTGATAGCAAACAATGGTGGAACGGGGAGCAACATTGGCAGGACGACCTCCAAATGGCCTGGCTGGAGGGTTGGGCTGAGCTGGGCGAGGCGCCTGGAAGGATGGCCTCGCAATGTATCTTGGCGGCAGAGCTGCGTTGGGCACCCACACCCGGGGTTTGTTGGAGCCCGAGCCAGATGCGGGGCTAAAGTCACGGTTGTGCTTCCTAGTTGCCTTGTAGTCAGTCTGTCCAGTCTCGGCATTGATAGCCTTGTTGATGAGAGCCTAGAAGGTTGTGCACTCATGCAGGCGCAGATCTCGACGGAGCTCAGGACTAAGTCCCTTGCGGAGCGTAGCTTGTTTCTTGGCATTAGTTGAAACTTCCTCCGGAGCATAGCAAGCAAGATTGCCGAACTCACGGCTATAGGCATCCACTGTCAGTCTGCCCTGGGTGAAAGCACAGAACTCCTCTCTCTTGCGATCCATCAGCCCTTCCGGGATGTGATGGGTATGGAATGTCGCGCTGGATTCTGCCCAAGTTGGTGCGGGGCCTGTGGGACGCATGGCTTCATAGTTTTCCCACCACATATTGGCGGGTCCTTCTAGAAAATAAGTTGCAAAGGTCACCTTGTTGGCCTCGGATACATTGGCAGCCCGAATTTTGCGGAATATGCTGGTCAGCCAGTCATCTGCGTCGAGCGGGTCGACCGAATGATGATACTTAGGTGGGTACAGCTTGACGAATTCACCTAGAGACATGCCATCATTGTGATCATTGTGGGGAGCACGCGCTGTGTTCTGCTCAATTCGTTCCAACAGCCTGTTGGTCTCCCTTTTGTTCCATTCAGCTTCAAGCATCACTTCTGCCAAATAGGGCGTGTGTGGTAGGTTCTCTTGCCTTGGCTGGCTTCCCTCGCCCTGCTCGGGGGCAGGCACGGGGTTGTTCCTAGTTGCCACCATCCTGGGAAAACAAATCCACAGCTTAGACATAGAGGACATCAACTCTAAGACATGAGATAAGGAATGTACTGGACTACATGGCATGCAGGGTAAACACCCAATCAACATGGTAATAACAACTGCCATATGAACACCATGATTCATACTCACTATGACATAGTTCAGAACAAGCCCAAGCTGAAATACAAACTACAGAGAGATGACACAACTCATCGGAGGCATTACAAGCTTCCTATACATTATCTATCTACACCTCCGGAACTCAACTCTCAACCTCAATCATATCCCACAAGACACGCAGGACTGTGGCGATACGACTACTACCATACTAGTTCTAACATCCACATGCTCAAGCATCGCCGTAGAATGCCTCATATAGGTTACCCCCGTGGCCCGGGAGCTGAACCTGAGGATCTAGAAACACTCTAGCCTGGGATCCCTAGAAACCGTAAGGACACGAATGTGGCCTTGGTCCCCTTGTTGGCGGCAACAACGGTCCTCGAAGAGGGGTGATGCCTCCAACATTAGGCCAGTCTACGTTTGCTGGCAGATGAGTCCGCGATGGGTTCAGCATCTCCAAATCTCCATAGCCTGTCTGCACGATAGGTGCCAACTGCGTCAGGGCTGTCCAAAGACATGCACGGGTAGCATAAATATCCATGCGAAGGGCACGTGCATCACGATCTCTGTTCTCCAACATCTGAGAAGTCATCTGCAGCCTAGGGTCCTCATGAGAATGATCATAGTAGGCTGCGCTAAGATAGCTATCCTCTCCTCCCAGAGAAGCAGGAACATAACAGAACTCTGTGTTCTAAAGCAGACCATGGTGAAACCTCGTGATAGTCAGCATGGTGTAGGCGGCCTCCTGAACGGCCATGTCTATGGTGACACCTAATCCATAAGTCCAGTGTAGCGGCTTTGCAGCTCCAGGATATGAAGGATATATCTTAACAGTACAGAGATACTAGCTCTGGTTGAAATCTCGATATTGTTCCTCCACTGAGTACTCTGGGTACCAACGGTAACCAGCCTCCATCATAACTCTAACCAGCATGGCTGTGTGACCCGGTACATCGATGCACCTGGTAAGACGGACCACCTGACGGGAAGGACGAGGGGGCATCTGAAACACAGAATGATGCAAAGACATTAGAGACTATAGCAGAAATTGGACAGCATAACGACTGTAATTTCTCAAAAAGGATTTTTGAGACAACTACAAAAGATTGGAAAAGCATAACCACTTGACTATCTAGACTCAAATCTCTTCTCCATCTGTTTGTCACACCAACAATACTCACATACCGACATTCACTTGCATACAAGCTAGCTAATAGTCCGTGGTTAGTAACTCGTCATCCTAAGCAATAGAGGAGAAGCCTAGTTCTTATCCCCATAGAAAAGATGAGAATGACTCAGAATAGAATAACTGGGGAAGAGGAGTGAAAAGAGCCTTACATTCCCTTCCACAATCAATTCCCCTACTTTTCTATAGTGTTTCTAGACTCAACTTCGACCGGTTTGGCTTGGTAGTCCTACAGTTAGTCAGGCTCTGATACCAATGTTGTCGAGACCCCGATCCTAAGTCATATGAATCTAGACTGTAACATATCACATCACTTTGCGGCCTCACACATAGTAAGCTCCATGGCTGCAGCCTTACCTTAGTCGGGACCGTTTGCGTCTCTTGGCTCACGTATGTGAACATGTCGCTGGCAATCAAACGACAGAGAACCTGGGCCGACATGACTAGTCATAGAACCCAAGTGGCACATCTGTACGAAAACAGGCATATGTAACCTAGCAATGCAGGTGTCAGTCTCAAGCGTGTGTAGACGAGTCATAGCAAGCTACAAGGACTCCATTACGCCGTGGCATATAAATGTCATCACTGAACGTAGACGAGTCGTAGCAGGCTACAGGGACTCCATTACATGACGAGACATTTCCCCGAAGGGAACGACACAACAGCAAAGAAGGATACATGTTGGTCAATCAATGTGTCCGGAGCAGTAGCAAGCTACCAAGGCTCGGTGGAAGCACAAAGAGATAGTTTCCCATAAAGAGTACTACTAAAGGCACATGACTAGGTGTCGGATCCCATACATACCGTTGCACATCACACGTACGCACGACATGCCCGATATGCATAGATACAACTATGGCATCACAACATAACCATACAACAACACAACTTTTATTTAGGAGGCTCGGACGAGCCTTGCATAATATGTCTTAGAGGTAGGGGTCACATGACCCGACACTCAAGTCATACAAACAAGTTCACATAAACCAAGCGAAAGCATAAAGCTGTCTGAGTACAGACAGATGAAAGGGTAAAAAGGCACATGGCATGACTATCTACAGCCCGCCACTGAGCATAAGGTCGTAGCTGGGACACCAGCTATTCGGCATCGTCAACATCTAGAAAGAACCCACCTGATGGGTACTGAGTCTCATCTGAACATTTATTAAGCAAACATGAGTACAAACGTACTCAGCAAGTCTTTAAAACAGACCTAGACTATTCATGCTCATGTATCAACAAGGGGAGTGGTGGAGTTTATGCAGCAATGCCAGCTTTTTGACTCATGGCTAACCTACACTACACCATATTAACTCTTTACTTAATTTTTAGATATCACACACGAGTCCACTAACTCCATAACAATACACCACCATGGATTCACTTCCCTCTCCTAGGAGAGTGCCATCCACGGTACTCACACTTGTCTTGATATTTTTATGGGTATCCATTTAATTATCTATGAACAGCATAAGCTTTCCAAGTAGTCCATATCTGAGGACGCGACTATTCGAATAGTTTCATACCCTGCAGGGGTGTACTTATTCACACACACCCTCGCCACTTATCGCTGTGTGCTCATAAAACCATGCACCTCGGCAACCTTCAAGCGGAAGCCCAGCGAGGGAGTCGGCCACGACCGTCCACCACATAAGATCTCTAGTCCAGGCTATTGCCTATTTGAGACTGAACCCACACAGAAGTTCGGCCGAAGTTTCCGCTACGGCCCAAAACGATGTGCGCAGGGTTCCCAAGCCCACCATTCGGGTGACCCTTGGTACATCGTGCCACTGCCTACCGCGTCGTAACCCACCCCTAGGGTCAGCGCTACGCACGGCCTCCCACATGCTATAAACACCAGAAACTACTTGCAACTCCTGGACTAAGGACTAAGCGATTGATAAGTCAAGAGGGTCAGTTAAGTATACCAACATGTGGTAGTAACTAGTCTTGGATCACAAACACGGAACTCAGTTCCTAAGAACGGTCTCAACGAGACAACCCGCTATGTACTCCTACATAGCCTCTCATCGCTACCTTTACCAAATCGGGTTCATCATAAGGTTATCACATCAGAACAATATTTTTTCACTCCAGTTCATCACCCAGATGAATCAGACCTGACACAACTCTAAGCATAGCAAGCAAAGTAAGCAAAGCACATCATGGCACAAACATCTACCAGGTATGCTAGGTTGCAAGGCTTATCTATTTACTATGACAATGACAGGTCATGCAAAAGAATAGGTTCATCTACCATGTTTGACAGACAAGTGAACGTTTGTCCTAATGCAATGAAACAAGAGCAGGAGCGAGAGAGTGGGATGTTATTGGAATGATCAAAGGGGTTGCTTGCCTTGCTGGGTAGTAGAAAGGTTTTCTCCTTCGTTGGAATACTCGGAGGTATCCTCAGAAGTAGGGCTTACCGCAATGCAGATAAATAACAATCAATACACGTTAGTGCAACAATATGATGCATGATCATGACATGGCAGCATGTATGGATGAGCTAATGCAACTATTGTCCAAGTTAATTTGAAGTGAGTTTGAATATAGGTTGAAAGTCATTCTCCATTTCATATTCCATATATTAACCTATTAGTAAATGTCAATGTTCAACTATATAGGTTGCTCTCACATGCATGACAATAGCACCATTGGATTCATTGGATTTTTCTGATAAATGTTCATATATAAATTATTTTCATCTCATTTACAGATTAATTTATATGAATTTTAGGAGTTTTAAACATTTTCTGGAATTTCTTGATTTATTTCTATACTAAAAACTCATTTAATACGTCAGCCTGACGTCACTGTGACGTCAACAGGTCAATAGACCCGGCCAGGTCAAACCTGACAGGGTGGGGCCCTCATGTCAGCGTCAGGGGCTAATTCCCCGCGTTGACCAGAGGTTTGACCCTCTACGGGGCCCGCTGTCAGCGGCTAATGGCTTGATTAGCCGGGCTGATTAGCACTAATCAGCCGGCCACGTCGGCGCCCACCGGAGCGGAGCCGGCGGCGACCAAACCCGCGGAGAAGGTCCGCCGGAGTTGGCCGGAAATGTGCCACAGGACACGGATTCGCATGCCGAAAGTGCTGGGAGGGAGCCTGTCCTTGATTGCGTCGAGTAGGGCTAGTCTAGGGGCTTGGGTTCGCCGGAGACGACGGACACGACGAGCTCGAGGGCAGCGGCGGCTCGGGAAGGTCCTGTTGTGGCGCTAGAGGGCACGGGAAGACCGGGAGGGAGAAGGGGGAGCAACAGGGGCTCACGGGGGGCAGTAGGGGAGGCTCAGCGGGCTCAGGGACGACCGGCAACCGGCAAATCAACGACGGGAAGAGGCGGCCAGAGGCGGGGAAGAACGGCGATGGCGCGGCGTAGAGGGCTCCCGACGTCTTCTAGCTTCACGAGGAGGATGAGGGGGGGCGACAGAGCTCGGAGGCTACTCTGCGAACCGAGGGGGCGGCTGGAGCGACGGTGCTACGGCGGCGATGGGTTCGGCCATGGAGGCGGAGGGGGTAGAAGCGAGAGAGAGCGCGGCAGGGGAGAGAGGGAGAGGAGAAGAGAGCCACGGCAAGGGACCTCGCGCTGGCGCTTCAGGAGCCCTCCAGGGCAGCAGCTAGGCGGGAGGTGGCCGGGCGTGTGCCCGCACGCGGCGAGCGCGTGCCCCTGTCCTCCTGGCGAGAGGACACGGATGACTCGCATGGGCCAGTTGGGCCGGCTCCTCCTGGGCCTCTTTCCCTTTTTTTATTTCTTTTACTTTCTGTTTTTTAATTCTGACATTGTTTTATTTGTTTTTCAGGTACAAATTCTAATATTAAATATCCCAAATATTTTTAGAATTAAGTTTGAATATTTCAAACTCCTATAAAAAGTTTCAGAATATTTTGAAAACTGAAATATTTTTAATACTTTATTTGGCATTTTCAGAAGCTTTATTATTTATTTTTAAAATGCTATAAATGTTCAAATATTTAAGATGGCTCCTGATATATTCATGTCCATATTTATCAGACATAGGGACATTTTAGATGGGCATTTTGAATTTGTTGGTTTTTCACATTCATTAAGTTGGTTTGATTCAAATGAATTGTTTGGGGTTTCTTTTGATCCCCATTTCAAATTGATGCAAGAATTGAAATATGATGCACACACATGCTGTCCTAAGGCAACTAGCTAGGGATGTGACACCAAGGGAGCAAATGTGATTTCAGTCAATCGCTCTCCACTCTCTCAGACCTGAATCCTTCTTCTTCTTAATGTCCTCAACAAGCAGGTGGTTGGTATTGTGCTCTGGAAGGTGTGGTCTAAGCTTCATCAAAGCAGACATGGCATCCTCATCTATATCTCTAGAGGTAGATCCCTTGTTCTTCTAAAAAGTTGGAATCTCTTTTGAGAACCTCTTGGACTTCTCACCAGCAGCCTTCTTGGGTGCATACTTGGTGCTCTTGGATGGAGCTTTCTTTGGCATAGCATCAGCCAAAAGCTTCTTTTGCTTCTTCTTGGGAGGAGCCTTAGTAGCTGGTTGTTCCTCCTCATCCTCAGCAGCAGCACCAGCAGTCTCCTCTGGGTCTTCTTCCTGGCTTTCTTTTCATCGGCCTTCTTAGGCATGGACCATGGTGGGAGGCTCAATGGTCATAGTGCCTCTAGAGCTCTCAGGTTCTCTCATAGTATCTAAAGGTGCAAACTCTTTCATGTCTAGTTTCTTAGGGCCCTACTTGACAGATTTGTCTTTCTTGGTCTTGGGAGGCACTTCATCAGGTATGAAGTCCTCATCTTCCTCGTCAGAATTAAGTTTCCTCCTTGCCCTAGTAGCAGCTCTGGGCAGATCCGGTGAGCTAGGAATACCAACATCTGAAGAGGATGAGCCATTGTGTGGACTAGTGATAGAACTCATGTCCACATTCAGATCCTGCAAATTCTGGTTGTCCTCTAAAGCTAACATATCTGACCCTGTGAATAGAGTGTCGAAGAGCAGAAGGGGATGACTCATCACAAAATGCAGATATTTTCAAAAGTTTGAACAAAGAAATCCTTAGATATAGTCCTCAGCAAAAAGGGATTTTGGTGTCATCAGGTCAAAAGTTTTGGTACTACTGAGATACATAGTGCTCTTAACAGAAACTTGGCAGCAACTTAGGTCAAACAGAAAATTGCCACTTGGTTTCACCAAGACTTTCCTTAGTAGCACAAAAACAAAATCGGTAGAACCGATTTTCTGACTCGGTGTCACCGAGATTCGGTCTTACGAACAACTAAACCTAAAAAATTCTTTGTTCACTAATCTAATGAGTTTTCCTGTGGATAGGGACGTTTGCAATCGGTGGATTATCAATAAAAGTAACTCCAATGCTCAAGAACTGGATGGGGATCGCAAGGAGGGCCAGATCCATACCCTAGCTTTGTGAAGGATCCGCTACGGCGGCGACGGGGGTGGAGATTTCGTCCGCGGCGATTCCCAACGGCGAAGACACATTGGGAGGCAAGGGCGACAACAAGGGGCCTTGATTCGGCAATTTTGGAGGGGTGACGGTTGAAGAAAAATTTTAAAGGTCGGGTCCGCCTCTATATATACCCGCGGCTATCGGTGACACAGATTCTAACTTATCGGTGTCACCGAGTTCCTCAATTGTCAGTTGACAGGGAAACTCGGTGTAACTGAGAAGATGGAACTAGTGGTACCGAGATTGAAAACCAGATCAACCCTAGGCATTCGGTAAGACCGAGATATTTGTGTTGGCTCCACCGAGATGCATTTGGGAGGTTTTTAATGGCCAGTCCTTTGTCAATACGAAACTTCGAGTGCTCCTCACACAGATAGATCGAAAAGTACTTGTTCAAATTTTGTGATGCAGCAAGAATGGAATATGAGGTGAGAAAGCATAGATAGCTATAGAAGGGCCCTAGACATTTTTGTTCATCCAATTGGCAAAAGAAAAATCAAAAGCTGAATAGCAACAATTGGATGTCCTCGAATGAGTAAATAAATGCAGACCAACATGCTCACGCAATAAGATGTCAAATCAAATCATGGCAAACATGCACAAACATACTAGCATCTATCAAGCACTTTGGCAATGACGAAGTCATCTATATATGAGTATATTGACTTAGGAGCCAAGTAAGAATACTTGATCATAGGTCATACTCATAGTTTAAGCACAAGTGGGGTTACCACTTTTAGATAAAGCATTTAATGTTGTCACATACTATGAGAGGCTTTGACTCAAGTCTTAGAGTAAAGCTCCCCCTTGATTTGACATCCCCCGATAGGAGGGATAAACTAACCTTGGGTTTCGTCAATGAAGACTTCATGTAGGTGAAGTAGTGGTGGATGCTCAATGTTCATGAAGATCACCATGAGTTTGGAGCATCCGTGTTGTTTGCTTACTCTTCTCACCTACATGGGTTAGTCCCAACACATAAGATAGAAATACAAGGATATCTATGGACATGGAGTGCAAAGCATACATGATGATGTCCATTGATTTGTTGATTACCTTGTCCCTTGCTTACAATTTGATGGAATGTGTGACTCCCTGAACTATTGCATAATGTTGATGTTGATTGCAACTAGTTCGTGCCAATGATGAATATGAGTGAATTTTATTGGCGGAGTCACCCCTCAAGAACTACTCTAGTTCTTCTTCTTGGGGACCCACATCAAGTTGATGGGGATCCTTGGTGTTGAAGTGTCACTTGTAGAAGTTGAGCCTGTAGTAGCCTTGGGAACCCACTTCACCAAAGCTCGTGATTCATCTTCATATGAGTCAATGTCCTCTTGAAACTTGTTCTTTCCCTTGAGCTTGGGGTCTTGTGATGCAAGGTCATCTTGATATTTTGTTCCCTTGAGGAGAGTATTTCAATACTTCTCCTTTTGAGGAAAAAACTTGGGCTTGGGGTATTGACCTTCTTCCCATTCAACTCCATTAGCATTGAAGTAGCCAATGCCATGGTTCTTCCGTATCCTCCGTGCTTGCATACAATTTCCTCAAATTGCTTACATCTGGCAATACTCTTGTAGATACCTTTCTTTATAATCCCTTTCAAAAGTTGATTTTCTTGCTCAAGTGTAACTTGGCTAAGAGAAGTGTTAGTGGGATCAATAGAACTACTAGAAGCAATATCATTGGATTTATCATTATTATTGCTACTAGTTGAAAACCCTTTCTTGCCTTTGTTACTAGTTTTCTTAACCTTAACTTGTGGAATGAATGAAGACAAGAGAAGTCATTTGGCTAGATAAGCGGAAGTTGTCGGCGTTCTGGGGACGGGGGTACCCAGACCTACCTGTCTGTGGGGTAGGACATGGCCCACTTCATCAGCCAGGCTTGGTCTGGCGCGACTCTACTCAAGACGAGGCCCTCGCGAGGACCCCGGGCACGCGAGGACGGACGGCACCAAAGCCAGCAAGGATGGGCCTCCTCAGGCCCCCTCTTAAGCGCCGGAGATCTCTATGTAGAGCCAGGCCTCAGGAGTCAAAGGTGACAGAAGGAAGGACAGGCGGGCGCCACCGCGCCAGGAGGTCCAGTTTCCCCTTTGGTGTAAAGGGAGCAAGGACGTACGCGGGTTCCCAAAGCGCCACCCAAATGTTTCGTGGAGCCCACCACTGCACCATCGAAAACCACTTTGCAGTCGAAGACCACCTTTGGATAGGGACGGATGTACTCCTGTCCCCCTTAAACATTGGCCGTGATGGGATCCTTTCCCGCCATTGTGATAAGGGAAGAGAACCCGGGCCACCGCTATATATATAGGCTAGGCCACACCATAGAAGAGAATCCCCCGATCCAAAAGTCAGCGACGGCCACACCGCAGAAGAGAATCCCCCGGACGCCCACGAACAGAAAGATTCCTCCCAGCCTCCCACTGTGCAATGCGATGGCTGCACCGCCACTCTGTCGATCGTCCTAGCGACCGGGTCATCCTCCCACGTCAGTGTTGGGCCGGCGTGCAGGACGCACTCTCCATGGCGAACGAGCTGCTCCACCATTGCCCTGCCCCCGAATGCTATGACGCCTGGCTTTGGCGCATCGCGGAGCTCATCAGTGCTGCTGGCGACGCCTCTACGCCCTCCTACTCGTTTCGACCCCGACCTTCCCTGGAAGATGATGCGGACCATGATGCACTTCCACCTCCTCCACAATGCGACGTCGACTCCGAGCCCAGGCGCGAGGCGCGCCTGCATGACTAGCCCCACAGACTGCGAGCAAGGGCGAGAGATGAAGTAAGCTGCCATGTGGTGCCCTGACCTCGCATCGACGCACGCGCGCTCCCTGCGCAACCAAACCAGTGCTGTGATCGGGCGCCACTCGGGGTATCCCCTCAGGAGCGTCACGACCAGGCCCCGCCCGCACGTGCAGCAGCAACCGTCGAGCCGGTGGGCTGCCTCGCCATCGTGGCGAAGCTCCATCCAACTATATGGCCCTACAAGTTCAAACCGATCTCCCGCCTCGCTACGACGGCACTACGGATCCCGCCGAGTTCCTACAACTCTACTCGCGGAGCGTCCGAGCTGCCCGTGGGGACAACAAGGGCATGGCGTTCTTGTTCCCCATGGCGCTCAAGAGCGGCATGCACTCCTTGTTTCTTAACCTCCCAGTGGGATCCCTCACCTCCTAGGAATACCTGCACAAGCGCTTCGTCGCCAACTTCCAAGGTACCTATGACCGTGCGCTCATCGTGAATGACTTGCGGCATGTGAAGCAACAGGATGGGGAAACCCTGCACAATTACATACATCGCTTCACCACCACACGCCTCAAGATCCCGAAGGCGTCGAATGAGGCCATCATCTTCGCTTTCGCTGACGGCATCATAGATCTCAAGATGAAGGAAGAGCTCGCCATGAACGACGAACTGTGCTCCGCCCTGGAGATGTTCAACCTCGCCAACAAGTGCGCCAAGGCCGAAGAGGGCCGCCTATCTCTCCGTGAGCTTCTGACGATAGAGCCTGAAGAGAAGAAGACCAAGGCCAAGGAGGCGAAGTGCAAGGCCCCGACGTTACTCGCAGCCCAGCTTGAGGCGAAGCGCAACCCATGCAAGGAGAACCCCACAGGGGGGAGACCGACCTGCATCTTGCATGGCACCAACCACGACACCATCGACTGCCAGGAGCTCAGGTTAGTATGCGCCGAACACTTTGGTCGATGCCCCGGACGCACCGACCGTGGCTTTGGGCGCGGCGGAGGCCGCTGGGACAACAGGGACCATCGCCAGGGGTGGTGCGACCCGCCTCGAGAGCACCGCTGGTGCGACCAACCTCAGGAGGACTGCTGGCACGATCAGGCTCGAGAGGACCGCTGGCGCGATAACCCTCCAGAGGGGTCGCGACACGGTCAACCTCATGAGGTCCGCCCTCATGAGGCCGGCCTACCACCACTACCATCTCCACTTAGAAAGAAGGAAGAGGACAGGCAGGATGACGGAGATGGGGGCTTCCAGGAGATCAGGGTCGTGGCCTGTATCTTGGGCGGCGGTCAGGCCCCAGCCTCAAGCCGCGTCTACAAGCAGCTTGGTCGGGAAGTGAACGCGGCACTCCCAAAGCCCGAGGGCTTGCGCCCCCTCAAGTGGTCCTGAACTGCCATCATCTTCGACTCGAGGGATTAGCTCAGGTGCTCAGCCATGGCCAGCAAGCTAACCATGTTGTGCACTCCGACCACCAGCAACGTCCTCGTCACCAAGACCCTCATCGATAGTGGAGTCGGGCTCAATGTCCTCCCCATCGAGACTTTCGAGACACTCCAAGTACTGTACGACCAACTTATGTCAACCAAGCCCTTCTCAGGAGTCACTGATGGTTCCACAGTTCCCATCGTGCAGGTACACCTGCCCGTCTCTTTCGGTGGACGCAGGAACTACCGCACCGAGACCATCGTCTTTGACGTCGCCCACATCCACCTCCCATACAATGCCATCCTCGGATACCCGGCCCTTGCCAAGTTCATGGCGGTGACTCATCATGGCTATAACATCCTCCAGATACCGGGGAGTGGCGGCGTCATCACCATCGCCTGCGATGAAAAGTATGATGTGTGCTCCCTCGACCGTGCCTACCCCACAGCTGTGACCGAACGCTTGGACGAGGAGGAGGATGCCCTGCCACGCGAGGATGAACATAGGGCGAAGAAGCAGCACAACCTCGCGGAGCGCCAGGGGGCTGGAACCTCCAAGGGCGGAGCCTCGCGCTCTGTATTCGGGAACGAGACCACCCCTTCCATCACATAGGAAGGCGCGCTCGACGCCACCCTTGGGTCAGGCTCGGGGGCTTCCACCTAGGAGGCCCCCAGCTTGGCCGGTGAGACAAGGGAGGTGTAACAACCCGGGACCGATGCTCCAGAAGATCCCCTTTAATTCCATTCTCGTCGTGTGATTCGATTGGTTGTTGCATTCATCATTGAATCATTCGCATCATCTTCATAGCATCGGAAACTCCGTTGCCATCATGTCATTAATATTTTTCAACTCAAATAAATTGGATCTTTGATCCACTTAAATCGAGGGAAAAGCACATGGTGTTTTCTCTATATAAAATATATCCTCCCAATAGTTAGGGAGCTAGTATAAAATCATCCATTAACTTGGATATTACCCTAACACACTTGCAATTTTAATTCCCCTTAGCTCCAACTATTTATTCTAAATCCTTCCACTATTATTCGTTGACTCTTGTTCGAGTTGTGGCACTTCAACTTGTATCTATTTGGCCCTCCAAATAAATATCTTGATTCTATTTCTTTTTTCTGTAATAAATAGGGAGACATTTTTCTTCTTCTTTAATCCAACCAGCAACAGTAACAGGGCCGACCTCTTAGGCCCAGCCGCCCCACCTCCCAAAACCCTAGCCCGAACACCCATCCACCCGATCGAGACCCCCTCAGCCTCTCTTCCTCTCCCCTCGATCCCTGTTGCCGCCGCCACCCACTCAAAGGCATCACACCCACCAGCGCTGCCTCTCCGCCGCTGTGCAGCGGCGCTCCATCCGCCCCTGGCCTTGCTCGCCTCCCGGCCATGCCCCTCTCACATCTCTCCCTCTCCTCGCTTGCATGCCACCGGGGAGGAGCCCCTCGCGCCCGAACCCGCGCTGGCGACCTTTGCCTCCAGCAGCTCCGCCTATTGCCGGTGAGCAATCTGTCGTCGGTCTCGATCATCTCCACCCATCCTCTGCAGTCGCTGGCCTCCAGCACACTCGTCTCCTCCTTTCCTCGCATCTTTTGGACCCGAGCCAATCAGAGGAGTTTGTGCTCCCTACGCCTCTGTCCACCGATGGCTCCCCATGTCATTGCCTTCTTCCTTCGCTCTGCGTTGCAGCTGCTCTGTCGCTGCTTCGTTGTTCCCCATCGCGAGCCGCCTACCTTGCCCCATCGTCTGCCTCTCCCGCGACTCGAGCTCGCCTCCTCGGCGCTTGCCCCGTCGCACCGCTTGGTACCCCTTGCCCCTCCTGACCTCCTTCTGCATGCCATGCTGCCGCTGCTATGCTTTTTGAGCCTCCTGCAGCTGATGCCCCGCCTTGGTCATTGCAATGAGTAGCCGCACCACCAAACAAGTCCATGTGTTGCTTCATTTTGTTCATACCCAGTCTTGCAAGACCCAGGGCCTCACTGCACATGACCATTGTCGTCCCGTTTCATCTCTGTCAAGACTGGAACCCGTCAAGTACCCATTTGGGTTATTCAAGGATGACTAGCACCGACGTGTATGGCTACCGATAACCTGACAAGAACGATTACGATACATGTACCACTACAAACCCCAATATCGGTCGTGGATCCGACAAGACAGCATCTACCACTACTTCCATGACGTCATCGACTACCTTGAACATCTACAGTGTGTGTACGACTACCATTGCCGAACACTCATGTACAACAACTTCCTTCGCCCCGAAACACCCGCTTCGAAGGTATAACTGATGAGTCGAATGGCGATGAGACGAATGCATGTGTGAATGAGATGGTTACACGTATATGGTGTATGCACCGTATAGGATGCTAGGTGTGGGTAGATTTTTTCTGTGCCACTGACGTGTGGGAACCCGGTAACCGGGAACAACCCATTCATCACTTTTGCATGACACGTACATGGTCACACTTTCTTTTGCATCGGCATCTTGATGGGTTGTCGGAATCGGGACGTTGTCGTGGCACCATTTTTGTTACCGTCGCCGTGGCACCCAATTCTTTCCATCATGGCGACAAGTGCTCGATATCATATTATATGACAACGTGTTTTTCAAATAAATCGAATTTGATCATGTCATCCTCACGCATGTTAAAATATCTAAAATGTTTGCGTTAAACTTGCCTAATGTCATGCTGAACGGTTTGTTTCATAACTAATTAACCGTAGCTTCGATAAAAATGATCTACATATGTAACTTCAGTAGAAAAACGAGTAGAATCACATGTCACACTTTATTTCCATGTTTAATAAATATAAAATATGTGTATTTCAGATCTGAACCAAAATCATATTAGACTTATGGGGACGTTTCGGAAATGCTATGTGTTGCTTTCGTCCTTATTTAAGATGTCTAGATAGATAGTTTAAATATGCTTCACATTTTGCCATGTTTAACAACATTTAATACTGATGAGTACCTAAATGACAGAGAACTAAGTATTTAAATGTGGAGATTCGTCAATATGTAATCGTTGCATATTGGCTTCACTTAATGTGTAGGAGTTGATTGTTGTGCTTACCATGCCTTGCATAATTAAATAGACACGCATCATATTGGTTTGCGCGTCATATCATGCATATGTTGTGGTGTATTGTGTGTTGATTGTTTGTTTCGGATTGCTTCTTCTCGATAGAGTTTTGAAAGCGTTTGGAGTGTGAGGATTCGTTTGACTACGTTGGATCGTCTTCTTCATGGACTCGTTCTTCCAAGCTAGATTCCAGGTAAGATGACACATTTTCCTGGATACCACTACTATCATTGCTATGCTAGTTGTACTGCTTTTATCGTTATGTCTCGTTACCTACTACCTGTTTGTCAAGCCTTCCAACATTGTCATGACAAGTCTCTAACCCTCCATCTTCCAAGCAAACCATTGTGTGGCTATGTTACCGCTTGCTCAGCCCTTCTTATAGCTTTTCTAGCTGAAGTTGCAGTTGCTTCCATGTGACAACATGGACAATCTTTTGTTATATCACAATATTGTTGCTATTTTATTTAATGCACATATATACTTGGTAAAAGGTGGAAGGCTTGGCTTTTTGCTCGGTGTTTTGTCCCACTCTTGCAGCCCTAATTACTTGTGTACCGGTGTTATGTTTCATACGGAGCGTTCCTAACATGCTCGGGGTTGTTATGGGGACCTCCTTGATTTTCGTTTTGGGATAAAACTCGTTTGGCAAGGCCCAACATTGGTTTTACCATTTGACTAATAACTAAAATTGCATAGGGACCCGTCGTCACCCGTGGATCTTTAATCAACAACCCGGACCGGTGCTCCTCATGAGTGTTGGTCCACCTACCTAGTAGTCGGCGGTGCCACCTCGGGACAACTCGAGGCATTTTCACGCTACTGTCCACTTTGCATAGACGGATGATGCCCGTGGATAGAGAACGCATGACTCTAAATGCGGATCTCATCACCTAGAGGCCTTGCTGGATTTGTTTTACCTTTTTGGAATGTCTTGTGCATGTAATTCCAATACTTTGGGCTATCTCGAGGTTGAGGTTTTCTAGTGGAATTTCCTAGGAAGATCACGGGATTCCTGGTCGAGGTTATTCCCGCTGTGTGGTTAATTTGTGACGGATGAGTTGGAGCACCCCTGCAGGGTTAAATCTTTCAGAAAACCGTTCCCGCGGTTATGTGGCAACTTAGAAACTTTGTTTAACACCTTGTCATAGCAAACTTGAAGTAAACTCTAATAAAATACATCAACTATGTGCATATCCGTGACTGTCTCTTCTCGTGAGTCCTTATCCAAGAGAGAATATGGTGAGGTTATGTTTGACGTAAGTAGGTGTTCAGGATCACTTAGTGATCATTTTTAGTTCATGTCTGTTATGCGCAGACCACCATATTTATTTTCTATACTCGTAGGTTAGTCACTCAAATCAATGCTTAGTGCTTGCTACAGCCTCACCACTTAACCATACCTCACGCATTAAGCTTTGCTAGTCTTGATACCTTTGGAAATGAGATTGTTGAGTCCTCGTGGCTCATAGATTACCACAACAACAGTTGCAGGTACAGGTAATGTGATATTTTGACGTGAGAGCGATGCTTTGCTTGATTTTGAGTTCTTCTTCATCATCGATCTAGGATGGGTTCCAGGCGGCAGCCTGGGATAGCAAGGATAGATGCCATTTTATCGTTTATTTTCGTCCGTAGTCGGACCCTGTTCTTTTGTATGATGTTTGAATATGTTGTTGTATTGATGTGATATTGATATAGCTTGTGGCGAGTGTTAGCCAATTCCATATACTCATCTATCTATAAATGTACTTGTAATGATATCCATTCTTGCAAAACGACGACACGCGCTTCTATCCCTGTCGAGGCCCTTGTGCGAAAATAAGGATAGAATCGCATATTGGGCGTGACAAGTTGGTATTAGAGCCTGTACCGAACTAGGAGCCCCTTGATTGATCGAACTTGGCCGAGTCGAGTCTAGTGGAAAACTATTTTGAGTTTAGTTATATCGGAGAGTAGGATTCTTTTATTCCTCTTTTATACTCTGGTGAGGAATTACGACTTAGGAATTTTAATTCTACTCTTGTTCTCCTTTGACTCAAAATGTTTTTAGTATCACACGGGTATTGTTGGGATCGTTCCGATATCTTTGTGACGAGAACATTGTTCTTGGTGCCTCCTGACATTTAGGGGTTGTGGCAGTGTTCCCGGGGAGTTGAGCTTCGAGGTGTTGTCATCACATTTGTATCGTGACAGTTCCGGAATAGCAAAGGTCGCCGACATAAAAAATGCTTCTATACTCCTTGTGGTGAGAGTAGTTTGGCGCCACGCAGTATTAGGGAGAGCGATTCGATGTATTTCCACAGCTAGTATATCGGATGTCTTTCGAAGGTTTGAGGTACATGATTTCTGAGGTTTTCTTTGTTATGTGTTGACGGATGGATACCATTAGAGTGTAGGGCTTGTTAGTTGTGTGAGATATTTGTGCCTCCCTGTATCCCCAACACCAGATTGCATAACCAGAAAGTTTCGGGAGTTCCTAGGTGGGAATTCCAGTAGTTACCTAGGCTATCTTCCAACAGATCATGATGTGAGGTTGGGGTTCGACATCTAGTGGTTTGTTTGTCCATGGTCTTTTTGACAAAGGACAGTTTCGGTAGGCTTCATCAAGCCTTGTAGTTCGCTACGCCTAGGAAGCATATTCGAGTGTCATTTCAATATGACAATCCAATGTACGATCGACCTGTGCGAATTTTACCACGAAAATATCTGACAAAATCTCTATTATGTATTTGTTTCTGACTTGTTTCGTAAGCCTCATCCTTTGTTTTGTTTTTGAATATGGTATTCGAGTTGCTTTGATGTCAACTGGTGATCTAATATCTTTCCAAAGCAGTGTTCTCATATTTGTGTTGGAATGCTAATTCTTTTCCTCAATCAAGTTGTCATATGAATTCTTTTCATCCGGTGTGCTTCTCTTCAAGATATATCTATCCTCTTCAATAATTGCAAGATCAATCCTCATATTTCTTTCTATAGTTCGTCTCATATGTTCCAAGTTGTCTTTGTTTTCCCCCAACGTCCTGCCCTTTTCTTTGATGATTAAAGTCTCATCTAGGTGCCTTTCTCTTCATTGATGCCTATCATTTCTTCCGTATTGTATCCGGTGAGTTCTTGTGGAGATTCTTTGGAGTTTCAGTTTAAAGATCTATCCTCATATTCTTTGTTCTTGTTGTCATCCTTCCCTGGTGGATTCTATTCAAGCTTTCGGTGTTCATCATATACTTTTTCATCCGTTCAATGCATTCATTATTGGAAATTCTTATCTAAGCCTCTCTTGTTTATTCCTCTTTCTATTCTATCCGGAGTGCTGAAGATATCTTAAAAGTTTCATGCTTGTATTCAATATCCTTTCAATTATTTTGAGGTTCTCACCTCATTGATTTTTGATTTGTACCGGTGTAATCTCTCTTTCTAAGCAATCATTTTAATGGTGGTTTGTTTTCAGTGGGCCCATAACCCACAGGTTTTTCCCCCATGATCATACCTGGCTCTTCGAATCTGTTCCAGAGGTCTCAAGTTCTTTCAAATATGACGTAAGAAGGAATTCCATTAGTCCTATTCCTTCTCCAAGTTCGCTTTGAATTAATTTTCATCATTGGCTCAACTTTTCCTTATTCATTATTCGGGAGTATATCAGTAATTCTTGGTGGTGTTCTCGTCATCATTCGCATCATTGAAGTCCGAAGAAGTGTTCCTCTTAAACCTTATTCCATTCTCCTAGAGGTTCACGGTTCATCTTGTTGCTATCCTCTCAAATTCATTTCGATCATGAGTAACTCGTTCCATATCTATCCGGAATTTTTGATAGTTGTTTTCATTTCTTGATTCTCTGAAGGCCATCATTTCAGAAGATTTCTTCATTCTCAGCTTTCAGCTTTCGTTCTCAAATTCTTCTGAATTGTTTTCTCTACATTCCTATCTCAATTATTCCGGTGCTTCGTTCAAGATTTCTCTAGGTGCATCGTGATCCCTTCATTCTCTTGTCATGTATCTTCATTCGTTTGCAATTATTACTGGTGTTCTCGTTCAAGGCTTCTTCAAGTTCATGTCATCTTCCTTCAATCTTTTTCAAGAAGAATAAGTAGTATGCCAAATCTGTTGCTTGTCATCAATCTAACTTGATGAAGGATAAGCATAAAATAAATCTTATTCTTGTTTCATCAAGTGATTTCAATCCTTCTTCCGGAGTTGTGCATGATATCAATTATGGGTTTCAAGTTTTCTCATCTTTCCTTTTCCAGAGTTCCTAGTTTTCTCAAGTATCTTATCGCCAAGCTTCATCTAATTCATAGCAAGGCCTCAATCTTGTTATTTTCTATGTTCAATGTCAATCTTCATCCTTTCATTCTGGAGTTCATCCCGATACTTCTTCATGGTGGTTTGTTAAGGATTTAATTCTTCTCGAAGTGTTCTTCAAGATTCTTGTTGGAGGTGCTCAAGTGTTCTCTATCTTGGATTTCTAATTTCAATTCCTTCTCTTGTATTTTGAGATGGTGTTATTAAATTATTGATTATGAGGAGTCTCAAAGGAAAATTGTCAAGAATAAGATAAGTAAACACATCATGTCTTCTCGGAGTTATCTTGGGTTGTATTCACCTAAAGCATTTCCTAAGGATTCTTGCTATCATGGTGTCATAAATGATCCAAGTTTTCTCCTCTTCTTCTTCTTGAAAGAAGTTTTTCATCTCTTTTGCTCCCAAGCAATCCTTGTTTTGTCAGTGGCTGGTTATCACCTCATTATTTGAGATGTTGTCTATAAGACCACATCCAACTTATTCTTTTCGTTGTTGATGCTCCAACAACTCTGTTCATTCCCTTCTTTATAAGGGTGCTTTTCAATTCAATGGTGGTAGATGTTGTCATTCTCTTCTCCGTTCTCTTCTCTCTAAAGATCTAGCTTCTATTCTTTCTTTCTGGAGGCATTGTGGTGTTGCTCTTTTCAATTCACATCTAGTCTGATTAAGATCATGTTCTTCCCTTGCTTGTCCATTTGACCGGAGTGTTGTGAAATCTTTTCATGGTCCTTCCATCTTATGAAGTTTTGATACTAATCCAACCGAAGTTTGGTGTCTCTCTTTCAATTTCTTTCCATCATATCAAATTTTGCCTCTCTTTTCTATTGAAGTGCTGCCCAAATTTCTTGTGAATTCTTCCTGTTCCTTGTGTCCTCCTTCATCTCGTTGAAACCTTCAATGGTTATTGGTTTCACACGTTTGTCAGACAAGCAACTAAGTTTTAGCTCTTTCTCTTCCCCTTCTTGTTCTAAGATCTCGGGAGGAAATCTCTTCTTAGTGGAGGAGAGTTGTAACAGTCCGGGACTGATGCTCCAGAAGATTCCCCTTTAATTACATTCTCGTTGTGTGATTCGATTGGTTGTTGCATTCATCATCGCACATTGGCATCATCTACATAGCATCGACAACTCCGTTGCCATCATGTCATTAATATATTTCAACTCAAATAAATAAACTGAATGGATCTTTGATCCATTGAAATTGATGGAAAAGCACATGGTGTTTTCTCTATATAACACATATCCTCCCAATAGTCAGGGAGCTAGTATAAAATCGTCCATTAACTTGGAGATTATCCTAACACACTTGCAATTTTAATTCCCGTTAGCTCAACTATTTATTCTAAATCCTTCCACTATTCTTCGTTGACTCTTGTTCGAGCTATGGCACTTCAACTTGTATCTATTTGGCCCTCCAAATAAATATCTTGATTCTATTTCTTTTTCTGTAACAAAAAGGGAGACACATTCTTTTCTTTAATCCAACCAGTAGAGGTAACTGGGCCGGCCTCTTAGCCCCAGCCGCCCACCTCGCAAAACCCTAGCCCGAAGCCCCATCGACCTGATCGAGCCCCCCTCAGCCTCTCTTCCTCTCCCCTCGATCTCTCTTGCATGCCCCTCTCGCATCTCTCCCTCTCCTCGCTTGCGCACTACCAGGGGACAAGCCCCTCACGGCCAAACCCACGCTGGCGACCTCTGCCTCCAGCAGCTCCGCCTAGTGCCGACGAGCAAGCTATCATCGATCTTAACCATCTCCGCCCATCCTCTGCAGTCGCCGGCCTCCACCACACTCGTCTCCTCCTTTCCTTGCACCCTTTGGACCCGAGCCAACCAGAGGAGCTTGTGCCCCATGCGCCTCTGGCCACTGACGGCTCCCCATGTCCTTGCCATCTTCCTTTGCTCTGCGCTGCAGCTACTCTGTCGCTGCTTCGTTGTTCCCCGTCGCGCGCCGCCTACCTTGTCCCATCATCCGCCTCTCCCGTGACTCGAGATCGCCTCCTCAGCGCTTGCCTCGTCACATCGCTTGGTACCCCGTGCCCCTACTGACCTCCTGCTGCATGCCATGCTACCGCTGCTATGCTTTTGGGCCTCCTACAGCTGATGCCCCGCCTTGTCATTGCAATGTGTATCCGCACCACCAAGCAAGTCCATGTGTTGCTTCATTTTGTACATACCCAGTCTTGCAAGACCCAAGGCCTCACTGCACATGACCATTATCATCCCACTTCATCTCTGTCAAGACTGGAACCCGTCAAGTACCCATTTGGGTTATTCAAGGATGACTAGCACTGACGTGTACTGATACCGATGACCCGAAGAGAACGACTACGATACGTGTACCACTACAAATGCCAATATGGCGAATACCACTACCGTCGTCGTGGATCCGACAAGACCGCATGTACCGCTAATTCCATGATGTCCTCGACGGTCTTGAACATCTACGGAGTGTGTACGAATACCATCGCCGAAGACTCATGTACAACTACTTCGTCCGTCCCGAAATGCATGCTTCGAAGGTATAACAAATGAATCAAACGCCGATGAGACGAATGCATGTGTGAATGAGATGGTTGCACGTATATGGTGTATGCACTGTATAGGATGCTAGGTGTGGGTACCTCTTTTCTATGCCACCGTCGCATGGGAACCTGGTAACCAAGAACACACCACTCATCACTTTTGCATGACACGCACACGACCACACTTTCTTTTGCATCGGCATCTTGATGGGTTGTCGGGACCGGAACGTTGCCGTGGCACCGTTTCCGTTTTCGTCGTCGTGGCACCCAATTCTTTCCTTCATGGCGACAAGTGCTCGATATCATAATATATTCCAACATGTTCTTCAAATAAATCAAATTTGATTATGTCATCCTCATGCATGTTAAACCATCTAAAATGTTGTTTGCGTTAAACTTGCCTAATGCCATGCTGCACGGTTTGTCTCATAACTAATTAACCGTAGCTCCAGTAAAAATGATCTACATATGTAAATTGAGTAGAAAAACTAGTAGAATCACACGCCGCACTTTATTTTCATGTTTAATAAATATAAAATATGTGTATTTCAGATCTGGACCAAATTAATATTAGGCTTATGGGGACGTTTCGGAAATGATATGTGTTGCTTCCGGCCTCATTTAAGATGCCTAGATAGATAGTTTACTTATGCTTCACCTTTTGCCATGTTAAAAACATTTAATATTGATGAGTACCTAAACGAGAGTGAACTAAATATTTGAATGTGGAGATTCATCAATATGCAACCCGTTGCATATTGAGCTTCACTTAATGTGTAAGAGTTGATTTTTGTGCTTTGCCATGCCTTGCATAATTAAATAGACATGCATCATATTGGTTTGCGCATCATATCATGCATATGTTGTGGTGTATCGTGTGTTGATTGTTTGTTCTGGATTGCTTCTTCTCGATAGAGTTCCGAAAGCATTTGGAGTGTGGAGATTCGTTTGAGCACGTTGGATCGTCTTCTTCATGGACTCGTTCTTCTTTCAAGCGGGATCTTAGGCAAGATGCATATTTCCTTGGATACCACTACTATAATTGCTATGATAGTTTTCCCGCTTTTATCGTTATTTCTCGTTACCTACCACCTGTTTGTCAAGGCTCCCAAGATTGCCATCACAAGACTCTAACCCTCCACCTTCCCAACAAACAATTGTGTGGCTATGTTCCCGCTTGCTCAGCCCTTCTTTTAGTGTTTCTAGCTGCAGGTGCAATTGCTTCCATGTGACAACATGGACATTCTTTTGTTATATCACAATATTTTTGTTATTTAATGCACATATATACTTGGTAAAAGGTGGAAGGCTTGGCCTTTTGCTCGCTGTTTAGTTCCACTCTTGCCGCCCTAGTTACTTGTGTACTGGTGTTATGTTCCATACTGCGCGCTACTAACATCCTCGGGGTTGTTATGGGGACCCCCTTGATCTTAGTTTTGGGATAAAACTCGTCTGGGAAGGCCCAACATTGGTTTTACCATTTGCCTAATAACTAAAATTGCATAGGGACCCGCCGGCACCCGCGGATCTTTACTCAACAACCCGGGCCAGTGCTCCTCATGAGTGTTGGTCCATGTACCTAGCAGTCGGCGGTGCCACCTCAGGACAACTCAAGGCATTTTCAGGCTGCCGTCCACTTCGCATAGACGGATAGAGAACGCATGGCTCTAGATGCGGATCTAGCTCACCGGGAGGCTTTGCTGGATTTGTTTTACCTTTTTGGAACATCTTGTGCGTGGAATTCCGATACTTTGGGCTATCTCGAGGTTGAGGTTTTCTAGTGGAATTGCCTAGGAAGATCACAGGATTCGTGGTCAAGGTTATTCCCGCTGTGTGTGATTAATTTGTGATGGATGAGTTGGAGCATCCCTGCAGGGTTAAATCTTTTGGAAAGCCATGCTCACGGTTATATGGAAACTTGGAAACTTTGTTTAACATCCGGTCATAGCAAACTTGAAGTAAACTCTAATAAAATACACCATCTGTGTGCGTATCCGTGACTGTCTCTTCTCCTGAGTCCTTATCCGAGAGAGAACACGCTGGGGTTATGTTTGACGTAAGTAGGTGTTCCGGATCACTTACTGATCATTATTAGTTCACGTCCTTTATGCGTACACCACCATATTTATTTTCTGTAATTGTAAGTTAACCACTCAAATAATGCTTAGTGCTTGTTGTAGCCTCACCACTTAACCATACTTTAAGAATTAAGCTTTGCTAGTCTTGATACCCTTGGAAATGAGATTACCGAGTCCTTGTGTGTCGTGGATTTGTCACGGCAGATGTCCGGTTGAACGGACTTAGGTTCGGGGCGGAAGCACAACTATGTGGCGGCTTGAGAGGGGTTGGTCGGAATCGAGTGACGCGAGTTTACCCAGGTTCGGCCCCTCGAGATGATGTAAAAGTCTACGTCCCGCTTGTCCTGTATTGATGATGATGACGACGATCTCGATTACAAGGGTGTGGAATCGCTACCTCTAATCTCGAGTGTCTCTAATCTGTCTATCTCTCATGACTTGTCTATCTAAGACCTGTCTATTGAGACGTCTAAAAACCTGCCTCTCTAGGGGTGCCTTACCCCTCCTTATATAAGTGGAGAGGGTAGGTTTACATGTAGAGTCCTACTCCCAGTAGGACTAGGACTAGCCTTTCATGAATCCTAATCCGGGTCTTGTTTCCTTCGTGAAGGAATCCTCTCTCTCCTTTGGGCCTTCTCTTGTGAGCCGCCTGGTGCCGGCTTACAAGCCGAGTCTTGGGCCTGGTCGTCCTGTGACCTGCCCGCCGGGTCAACAATAAAACGCCATGTCTTGATCAGGTCTCCTATGAGTCGCCAAGCCGGGTCATACCGCGGGGTATATCCCCGACATTAGCCCCCAGGTTAGCTTGAATTTATTCATGGTAACCTCCTGAAATAGGAATAGTAAATATATTAAGTGTCCGGCTTGCTCCTTTGGCCGACTAATGAAGTGGCTCCTTAGATATCCGGGTCTTTTCTACATATGAATGAGTCGTCTTGAAAAACGTCTTGCTTGTTAGTGTCCTTTGAAAAATATTGGGAACTGAATACCCATATGCCATTGAGTCGGATTCCAATACCTTGGCTTAATGAAAATCTTGAAAATAAGAAATCCTCATGGCATAGATCCGGACTTCCATTGTTGTGAAGCAGGGTGGCTTATATAAACTCTGGCGGCTTCTGATCTTTTGATAACGCCGGGTCATGAATCCTGCTAACGCCGGGTCTAACAACTGAAATCCATAATTAACATCTTGAAAATTCTCCTCAAAGTTTTTGATATGTCCATATTACCTGTAGCCCCCCAAGCTCTGAGATTATCCATGATGACTTGGTGCTTTGCAATAATATATTGGACTGTGTAGCCCCTAAGTGCCGGGTTATCCTGCCTGCAGCAATGTGGGAGTTATAACTATCTTATACCTGATGAAACTTCAGCAGGTGTAGCCCCCAAGGGCCGGCTCATTAGAATGTGATGCACTGGGTCTTCAATTTGAACCTCTTAATCTGTCAAATAGTTGAGTACTGTAGCCCCCAAGTGCTGGGTCGCATGCCTGCAGCGACTTGGGATTTTGAAAATTTTGACCTGAGCGGTGTAGCCCCCAAGTGTCGGGTCAGTAAGAATTATTGGGCTGGGACTTAGAAAAATATAGAAAAGCCGGCTCATCTCCTTGAGATAATAGGGTCTTACAGACAATGTAATGATTTGAAAACCGGCTTGCATTAGCCCCCAAGTGCCATGGTGCGTGCTTGCAGCGACATGGGACTTGCATATTAGATATAAACTGGACTTGAATAATGTAGCCCCCAAGTGGTTGTCTGCCTACGACGACTCGGGACTATGTGAAAATAATATGACTCATCATAACACTTCAAAAGTTCTCTTTGAACTGATATTAATCTAATTTGAATGAATCTTTGACCGTTATTGTAATATAACCCGGAGTGAATATCCTGGAATAATTCCTTTGTCTTTGGAATGAAATCCCTGCTCGTGCTTGCGATGCAACCCGACAAATATATGTTTGAGAAATCCATGAGTGTTGTAGTATACTACAGAGCACAATTGAAGAAAACCGAGAACCGGTCAACTAGATGACACAGCATAATATCTGATAGGGCGGCTCTTCAAGAATAATCAACTTTCCAATCTGGCTTGATAAAACCCCAATCACTTAATACTGGTTATGATAAACCATGATGAAGATCCAGCCATTTTGGCTATCAAAGATCTATTTGTTCCTACAGAAGTTATTTCATCATACTTAACGACGGCTCATCTTAAGAGACAAGACCTACAAAAATAAACAAGACAGAATATATTCTGCATTGTTGTAAGGGCGGCTTGAAAAAGCATAACCCGGAGATGTTAAAATCTTTCATAGCCTTGCTTCTTCTTTCATAATCTTGCTCTGACACGGCTTGATAAGCCAGCATGACATGTGAATATGATGCAATGTATGATGCTATGTATGATGCAACGCAATGTATTATGCAATATGTGATGTAATGCATGATGATCTTGCTTTTTCGATAACTCATATGCCGGTTCTTCTGGGTGGACTGGCTACTAGAACTCTTTAGCATCACAGGATCTCTATCGAGATTGACCGTCAATTTCTTTGAACGACTTAGGGTCTCTAGGCGAGATTAACTGATAAGAGCGTAACGAACCAGAAAGAGACGCAGCAGGGCATGAGTACCCTGATGGCCCATAAACTGCCTCTCACGTGACATAAATTCGTCATTTGAACCTTAAACAGTGCAGGGTCTTTAAAAGAGTAACTGTTTAAGAGTACAAAACGGGCCACATAGCAGAGAGTCGGCAGCAAATGGGTGTGTTTGTCCTCGCTTTCCATAAGCTGGCCCGCACATGACAAGAGCCGCCGGTTTAACCTTGACCAGTACAGGGTCTCTAGTGAGAGTGACTGCCAAATATGTTTGAAAAGCTCAGGGTCTCTAATCGAGATTAACTGGCAAGAGTTTTGCGGGTCACATAGCGGAGCAGCATCAGCATACATGCAGGTTTAACTCAAACTTGTGATGGCTTAAGAGCCGATCAAGAGGGTGTGTAAGCTAAACCCGGTGGGTTGGAAGCCCCCAAACTACCTTGTTGACGGAGTCAACTTTTGGGTATATAACCCACCTTACTGCGGCTGAAGAGCCGATCAAAAGGGTGTGTAAGCTGAACCCGGTGGACTGGAGGCCCCCAGATGACCTTGTTGAGGGAGTCAACTTTTGGGTATATAACCCGGCTTACTGTGGCTGAAGAGCCTGATCGAGAGGGTTGAAGCTTAACCCGGTGGGTTGAAAGCCCCCAAACGACCTTGTCAATGATATCAACTTGTGCACCATCTTGTAAGTCACCATCTTGTAAGCCGCCATCTTGTATGAAGAAACGGTAGAAGCCTCCAAATGACTTTATGATGATTCAATAAATCCGGGCACCCATGTTTGAACGGTGTATTTCAGCGTTTCGTCGTCTTGGTCAACTTTTTAATTCTTCCACCAATAATGTGGTAGCCCCCAAGATTGGGTTAACTTTTCTTGCAATGACCCGGAGTTCTTGTTGAGAAAGTGATCAAATGCGTCGAGCTATGTCTGTAGCCCCCGAGTCTTAAGTTGACTCGAAGAGGCGGCTTGAGAGTCTCCACCGAAGGTTGAAGGTTGATCATGGCAGGTTTATAGATGATCCCGTATGAACTGTTTTGATAACCCGGTCAATGGTTTGTCCCTGCTGGCTGCTGAAGTTAACCAAACTGCAGCGGTGGTGACTTGTGCGCCTGTACATTTGGGCGGCTCGTATAGACGAACATTGCCCGATATGCTGATGTAGATCAGACTGTGAGCGGCATCTTGCACGCGTCCGTTGGGCGGCTCGTACAAGAGAGCACTGCACCGATATCTTGATGTAGATGAGACCACAGGGCGGCGACTCATAAGCGTCCATTGGGCGGCTCGTACTGGTGTATGCAGCCACTAGCGTGTTGATGTAGACATAGAAACCATCTGCGACATTGTAAGCTGGTGCTATTGTGAGAGACGCCACGACATTGTAAGCCGACGCGGATGGCGAGAGACGGCCATGGCGTTGTAAGCCGTCGCGGATGGCAAGAGACGGCCACATCGTTGTAAATCGGCGCGGATGGCGTGAGTCGGCCATGACGTTGTAAGCCGACGCAATTGGTGAGTCACCCATGGTGTCGGAAACCAGTACGGTCGGTAAGTCGTCGGGGTGTTGTTAAGCCGACGCGGTCGTGAGAGACGGCCACATCGTTGTGAGCCGGGCGGTCGGTGAGTTGCTCGCGGCGTTATAACCCAGTTCGGTCGTGAGAGACGGCCATGGCGTTGTAGGCCAGCACGGACGTGCGAGTCGCCGGTGGCGTTGTAAGCCGACAAGGACGGTGAGTCGGCCATGGCGTTGTTGGTGAAGACCATATCGCGAATGCGGCGGCTTGCCACGTCCATTGGGTAGCTCATACTGGCAGGTGAACACGCGCTGTATCGGTGAGTTGACGTAGACCGTCGATGGGGGTGGCGACTCACGCGTGTCCATCAAGCAACGCGACACGCTGGTGCGTGGTCCAACTCCGCGATATAATGCCCCACGAACTGTTGTCCTGCGTAAAAATATTATACGCCAAAGATAGAGTAATTGTTCTCATATGAATTAATATGTACCAAAAAACAAAAAAGGTAGATAGCACCTGATTTTTTTATCGGATGAACTCGGACGTTAGAGTTGAATAATGCCAATCTTAGTCTGCCGAGAAAGATAACCATATAGGTTTTATAATAATCCATGGCTCCACGTCTGTCCTGTCCATCCATGGAGAAGCATCTCCACTGAGTTATTATCGTGCCTCCAACTTCCTTTCCTTCTCCTATTCGTATTGAGACTGCCATAGGCACGGTTTTCAGAATGATTCGCACATGTGGCGAGCAGCGACTTGGCCGGCCAGAGGCGAAGCAATGGAAGAAGAAGCAAGCCTGCTGGGGTAGGTGCCACAAGCGCTAAAACGGCGGCTGTCGGCTCAAGGCAGGGCCGCCGGAGGGAGACAGACAGAGTAGTACCAGTGGCTCACACTGGCAGGGCGAAGCAGAAGGCCGGCTCATCAAGCTGGCGAGGCAGGGCAGGGCCACAGTGTCGGCCGGCTCCAGGTAGGCTGAGGCCACAGCAGTAGCTGGCTGCAATAGGTAAACCGCCGACACGGTGCAGCGGAGTTAAGCAGGAGGAGGTGAAGTTGCTTGGGATGCCCGTGCGGAGCCATGCTCGTGTGAGACGGAGCAGTCCGGTGGCCAGGCGAGAGCTTAACGGCAAGGCGCCTATGCAGCGCAGGGTGTTGGCTTCGTGAGCAATTGAGGCGGGGGCGAGATAGAGCCGACCGAGTTTGAGGCCAGTGGGGTCGAGGCCGCTTGGCCAGGCCATTTTATAATGACCGTGACGGCGGTTTGAAGGCTTGTGGCGGCTCTACAAAGCGGCGATTTAAGAATCTGCGACGGCAATTTGAAGTTCATCTCCGGCTTGAGCAAGGTCGCGACGGCGTGGAGGCAATCTCCAGCGGAGGTGACGCAAGGCCGGTGGCTCGTGGCCACGGCAAGGGCGGCTCGTTTGGGCGGTGACCCGGTCAAGTCTTGGCAGGGCGGAGGCCGGTCAGCCAGGAGGCTTAGAGACCATGGGGACTGCGAGCCGAGGAGGTGAGATCACGACGTCGGATGCGTGCCCAGCAAGGAGGGGCCATGGTGACATGCAGCATAGGAGGAGGCAAACGCGGCGGTGAGGCTAGCCACAACGTCGGTGCGGGTGAGGTCATGACAGAACACGGATGTCCGACAACGCAGAGCGACTTGTCGGTAGGTGCGGCGGCGCGGCATGGCTTGCCGGCTAGAATGGCGGTGGCTGGCTGGCAAGACTAGCGACATAGCAACAACGAAGCCATAGTTGTGCTGGAGACGGAGCCGAACACAACTGCAGGGGAGAGGTGGAGATGCCTCGCGGGGGTGCGCACACAACAGAGGCGAGGCGCACAGCGAGGTAGTGGAGGCAAGGCCAAATTGAGGCGGAGGCGCAGGAAAATCGGCCGACGTGAAGTGGCAAGCCGGCGGGAGGCAGCTCGCAGCAGCGATGGAGGCAGTCGAGGGCGAAGTAGCGAGGCGAGTGCAACACTGGCGGGTGTCGAATCCATGGTTGACCCGCTTTTTAATTGATACAACCGCAATGTGTACACGCATGACCTCTTGGTGACGTGCAAACTTTGGCCTCTGGCCACGCCGGCGGCTCATCTTATACTTGGTGACATGGAGTAGTACTAGAAGATATGGTCGATGGACCTTGGGAACTTGCTATGAACTTGACTGCTTGCTAGGAGCACATCATGCCACAAAAATCCTTTTCACACGCCTATCGTTTTTTGTGAATCGATCTCTCGCCTGATCGGTCTCGAGGCTGGCGCAGATCCTTCGAAACCAGCTCTTCTTCATCCAAAAAATTGCGAACCTGTAGATCCCTAGATATATCCCTTCAAGAACACAACACCACCGTGCCTGGCCCCACAGTGGGCGCCAACTATCGTGGATTTGTCACGGCAGATGTTAGGGTGAACGGACTTAGGTTCGGGGCGGAAGCGCAACTATGTGGCGGCTTGAGAGGGGTTGGTCGGAATCGAGAGACGCGAGTTTACCCAGGTTCGGCCCCTCGAAATGAGGTAAAAGCATACGTCCTGCTTGTCTTGTATTGATGATGATGACGACGATCTCGGTTAAAGGGGTGTGGAATGGCTACCTCTAATCTCGAGTGTCTCTAATATGTCTATCTCTCATGACTTGTCTATCTAAGACCTGTCTATTGAGACGTCTAAAAACATGTCTCTCTAGGGGCGCCTTACCCCTCCTTATATAAGTGAAGAGGGTAGGTTTACATGTAGAGTCCTACTCCCAGTAGGACTAGGACTAGCCTTTCATGATTCCTAATCCGGGTCTTGTTTCCTTTGTGAAGGAATCCTCTCTCTCCTTTGGGCCTTCTCTTGTGAGCCACCTGATACCGACTTACACGCCAGGTCTTGGGCCTGGTCATCCTGCGACCCGCCCGCCGGGTCACCAATAAAACGCCATGTCTTGATCAGGTCTCGTGTGAGTCGCCAGGCCGGGTCATACCACAGGGTATATCCCCAACACTGTGGCTCAGAGATTACTACAACAATAGTTGCAGGTACAGGTAATGCAATGCTTTGATGTGAGAGCGATGCTTTGTTTGATTTGGAGTTCTTCTTCTTCATCGATCTAGGATGGGTTACAGGCGGCAGCCTGGGATAGCAAGGATGGATTTCATTTTATCGTTTATTTTCGTCCGTAGTCGGATCCTGCTCTTCTGTATGATGTTTGAATATGTTGTTGTATTGATGTGATATTGATGTAGCTTGTGACAAGTGTAAGCCAATTCCATATACTCATCTCTTCTGTAAATGTACTTGTAATGATATCCATTCTTGCAAAACAACAAGATGCGCTTCTATCATTGTCGACGCCCTCGTGCCAAAATAAGGATAGGATCGCATCTTGGGCGTGACAGGAGGCGTCCGGGCACAACTTCTAGGTGCGTCCCAACATGAAAGTGCGTTATATCGACTAGAGGGGGGTGAATAGGAGATTGTTCCAAATTCATCACACGAGGAATTTCAACATGAGGAATTTGAAATGTGATTAATAACTAACAGCAGAATAAGAAATCAAGTGCATGAGAAACATAGCAGTAGCATAGTCATCATGATGAAATAAAACATGCACAGATTACAAGTAGCGTGATACAGGATAAGTAGGTGAGGAACAAGGTAACTTGAAGAATTTGAGGTGAGGAAATTTTGAAAGTCTCCAGTCAAATTCTTCAAACAGTAAAGATCAATTTCATCAACAAGTATACGAGGAAATGAAAGGGTTGAGGAAATAGAACCAGGTAGCTCGATGAAGACAATGGTTTGATGATCCAGTTCCAACTGCTATGACAGTCATATGTCTGGTTTGGAGCGGCCTGATATTTAAACCAGAGGACACACGGTCCTTACCGTATTCTCCTTGAACTAAGGTCACAAAGTCCTCGCCCAACACTCATTGGAAGTCCTCAAGGTAGACTTCCAAAACCTCACAAACTGGTCACTCAACGATCCACAATTGACTGTTGGATGCTCTAGACCAAGGTCACTCCATGATCCCCAATTGACTGTAGGATGCACCAGACCATGATGCCTAACCGTTTGGAAGATGCATAGTTTTCAAAGGTAACAAGCATCGGTTCCACACAGGAACAATTTCTTCAGTGATGCTCAATCACTTTGGGTTTGGTCGTTTGGATTTGGTTTTTTCCTCACTGATGATTTTCTCTCAAAGTCCTCGGAGGATGGATTGCTCTCAAATAACAAGTGTCAGTTCTCTCTCGGAGCAGCCGACCAACTAGTGATTGTGGGGGGTGGCTATTTATAGCCAGGGTGCAACCTGACATGATTTGACATAAATGCCCCCAATGATATGACTGTTATGTGGATAAGATGATTGGGGACAGCTGGTGCTAAGCACAACAATAGTCAGAATTTTGAACTATGATAGTCCTTAGGCTTATCATGTTCCTCACTTGTAGGCAATTCACACTAGCGAAATCCTAACTCCTCAGTCAGACAAATTTCCTCAGAGACCAGAAGAATTTCGTCTCCGTCACTAAGGACTTGACTGAACTGCAAGAGATTTCCAAAGGCTTCACTCGAAGGATTGGATAGGTTGAGGCTTTTGAGTTGAGCATTTGTTAGAAATTTTCCTTAGTATTACCTTGGTCCCCTTTAACAGTACGACATTTCCTATGACTCAAAGAAAGGAAATGAAACTACGAAAACAAAAGTCTTCACGCTTCATAGTCTTTGTTCATACCTTCAAGGTCACACCAACTTCTTCATTTTAAAGTCTTCAGGGAATACCAAAGTCTTCAGCAAAGTTTTTAGGGGTCGATATTCTCCAAATATATCACACTCCTCGGCGACTTATAGAGCCTGTGTACACTCACAAACACATTAGTTCCTTAACCTATAAGTCTTCAATACACCAAAATCACTAAGGGGCACTAGATGCACTTACAATCTCCCCCTTTTTGGTGATTGATGACAAATAGGTTAAGTTTTCAACGGGGATAAACATAGGAAGTCTAAGTACCGAGTTTGAGGAATTTGATTGCAAGATGTGGAACAACTCCCCCTGAAGATTTGCATATTTGAGGAATTTGCTTTGGACTACAAATGCACATGGCAGGTTAAAAACATGGAGAACTCCCCCTATATCTTGTAATTCATACACACATTTAACATATGATATGAAGAATTTGAAATGCACGATGAAAATGGTGTTTGACGAAATTCAGCAATCATGCATTAAGGTACTTGAGGAAATAAGCATGCGAAAAGCAGTTCAAAAGAGTCAGACCACCATAGGACTTAAGTTTACAACTCGACCAACAAAAGCTTCAGAAGAGCGAGAGTTGTAACTTAAACAAAAACAACCCATATATAGAGACCTGCTTGAAGACTAACTCAAAATCCCCCCCCCCCTTGGTCATCGAAGACCAAAAGGGACGAAAACTGAGGACTAACGCCCCTTGAAGAATTTCATCTTGAAGGTGATGGAGGAGCGCCAGCGTTGTCGGGGTCGTTTGTCGATGCAGGGCCCACCGCAGTGTCGTCAATATCCTCGGCTTCATCCATCTCGCGTGATGAAGAATATGAGCTTGTAACCAGCTGAGGAACTTGAACTTTCTTGAATTTCTTTTGAAGAGGACCAGCCCAGTCAAGGTTCTGCTCAAGGTTCATCTCCTTGAGTTGTTCAGGAGTCTTGAGGTGAGATAGAATGGACCAAGTGCGGTTGAACACTTCATGAAGGTAGTATTGGTTCTTCCTCACAGTGTTGTGTGTGATAGTCATGTCTTGAAGAAGTGAACCAAAATATCGCTTGAACCACTTGTGGTTGTGATCAACCTTCTCATGAAGACTTATAAGAAGCTCACGACCAGTCATCACACGAGGGGAAGACTCTCGAGGCTTTTGTGTTGAGGCCTTTGCAGCAGAGTCTTGGGTAGCAGTGTCATCATTGGTGGAGTAAGATGCAGCTTTGCGAAACTGACCATCCAATGGCCAAGTACCTTCATCAATGACATCTTTGCCTTTTCCTTCAAGTGAAGCAAATGTGTGCTTGAGGACTTCAATAGGAGGCAGAAAGCCGAAGTGATTCTGAAAGTCATCCTTGAAGGGAATTGAAGACCTTCATCTGATGAATTTCATGATGCAGGGACCATAAGGCTTCAATTCAAATGGGGTTAATGCTGCATTCGCCAAAGTCCTCATGAAGAAATCGTGGTAGTTGATGGGAATCCCATGAATAATGTTGAATAGCATGCTCTTCATGATCCCCTCCACTTCTTCTTCTTCAGAGTTGTGGCCCTTCCGAGTACTGAAGGTGTTGGTCAAAATGCGATAGACTGTCCTGGGCACATAGAGCAAATCCTTCACAGGGAAGGTAGTCCTTTGAGGTTTTCCAGGATCCAAAGGTTTCATCAGCACTTCCATCATGTGGTTGGGAAGATTAGATTCATTAAATAGGCATCTTGCTCCTTCTGAGGGAATTGCAACTAGGACTGATCGAAGCAATTTAGAGGCTGGTGCAGTGTAGTGAGTAGATCCAGTCATCCAGTCCAAGACCCAAGAGTTGAAGTCAGAAGCATCACCTGTGATGTGCAAGGTGGCATAAAACTATAGAATCAGCTCTTCATTCCAATCACAGATATCCACACAGAACGGAAGAATTTCAGCATCATGAAGAACTACAAGCACCGGTGTGAAGGATGGAATAGTTTCCATATCCACGTGAGGAATTTGATGATGCTTGAAGACTTTCTTCTTGTCAAACAGCACTGATGCATAGTAGTTCATGTGTGTGGTTTTCCAGAATCTAGTGCGACCGGCTCTTGTAGAGTCATATGGATTTGGCCCATTGAAGAAGATGTTCTTGTTGAAGAAATTGGTCTTGATGAATTTGGGGCGCTTTGAGCCTTTGAATGGCATCCTAGGCTTCGGTTGAAGATTTGGCTTGAAGCGGCCCACAATTTCCTTAGGCATTTGAGGAATTTCTTCGGACTGAGGAATTTTCACAGTAGTTTCCTTAGTGGTAGTTGGAGCAACAATTTCCTCAGCTGATGCAGCTGGAATATCTTCAGTGACAGTTGCACCCCAAGTCATCAGATCTTGTCTGAATTTCTTCAGTCTGGGCTGGAGACTAAGGAATTTGTGACAGAGGAGTGGTCATTGATGAAATTGGGTGTGCAACTTCCCAACATTCATCATTGATCAGAGGTGTTGTGTTTCCAATGTCCACCTCCTCTTCCATTTCTTGAACGCCAGCCTCTTCAGCAGTTAACTAAGGAAGTGGCAATAATATCAGTGGAGTTGAAGCATTGCTTCCACTTAAATTTCTTCACCAATATGCTCTAAGGTAGCAGCAGACTGATCCTTCTCCTCTTGATCATCATTTGGGATGACATAGTCAACACCAAATGGTAGTAGTTCGTAGGCCGACACAGAGCTGATAGGAATTGCATCAAACAGCTCAGTTGAAGAACTTGGCAGTGTCTTCAATTTCTTCACGACTGAGGAGTCTGAGGGTGATGCTTTTCTCTTGTGTGCCTTTTTCTCCGCAGCCTTAGTTTTCTATAATTCTGATGCAGAAGGAAGGTTATTGTTCTTCACCCTTGAGGATTTTGTAGTTTCTGCAGAGGGTTAAGGAGGAGCATTTTTCTCAAGCACGATTGATGCAGTAACCCTTGTGCTCTCAATTTCATCAGGCACAACAAATGTTTTTGCTGTCCTCGCAATTTCTTCAGGCACAACAGTGGAGGTTGCCCTAGCAGGTTCTTTAGCAGCATGAATTTCTTCAACTACAGGGGCGGTTTCTTTAGCAAGCCGAGTAGATTCTTTAGCCTGAGGAATTTGAGGTTGCGATCGAGCTGCAACCCTTTTGTTGTGGTCCTTGATGGCTTTATCATCCATATTGACGGAACGAACTTTGGCGCCTTGCCAATCAGCATAGTATCTGTTGAAGTTATCACTGAGGTCTTTGATCTTAGACTGCATCTTCACTAGTTCCTCAGGGGAAAGCTTCAGAACATTGTTCTTCAAGAAGTGCTCTTTCTTGTACTGAGCTTTCTTGGTTTGTTTGGCCTTCTCATACTTCCACTTTTCTTCAGCTATGAAGCCAGTGAGGACATGATCTGGACCAGAAGGCAACTTCGAATCATCAATTAGGGTGTTGGGATCCTTGTGCGAGATATCAATGAAGTTCAACACCATTTTTGGATCCAGCCATAGAGGAATCTGAGTGCCTTTTGCTTGAGCCACTCGTTCTTGCTTGTTTCTGATGGTTGCAACCAGTTCCTCATCATCGGCTCCATCCGAAGAAGCTGATGGTATTTTGAACACCACCTTCTTCGGTTGAGGACTTGGTCGAGTGCCTCGTCCAGCAGTAGCTTTCATCTTCATTAGTGAAGGACTGGTTGAAGATTGTGGTTGGGTAGAGGAACTTGCAGAAACCCCTGAAGCAATTGAGAAGCCCTCGGTCCTCTAACATGTTGCAAGGTGCACGGGTCTTGATGATTTTGTGGCAGCAACTGATGATTGTGCAACTACAAAAGGCATTGCAGATGCCTTTGAAGACTTTTCTTAAGGATTCTGGTGTGAGCATTTTGAAGTTGAGGACATTGACTTCACAGTAGACTTCTTCACAATAGTTTTCTTCGGAGCACTAGCAGAGGCTCCGACAATGGCAACAGCAGCACAGTCTTCATTGAATCTCTTCACAGCCTCTTTTGCCTTCTTTGCCAGCTTGGCTTGTTGTCTATCCCATTCTTGAGGAAAGTCATCGCCCGTCTTGAGACTAGTGGGGTCAGCAGTTTGGTTTGGAGCCAAGGGTGGCCTGCTACACGGGGGTTTAATAGTGAATTTCTTCATGTACATCAGAGTGACATATCGATATTCTTTCCATTCCCGTGCTCATCTATCACACCCTGTGTTTGTATTACCTTGTTGTGCTTGGGTTTATAAAAATTGGAGCCAATTAAAACCTTTTCAGTGCTTGTTGCTTGTTTGAATTGTTGCTTGCTTGCTTGTTGATTGTTGTGTATGGCACTCTTAGATTCTATCCCTCTTCATATTCATCTTCCTTGACACAAAATTCTTGCCCAATGATCATGCCATGTGAAGAGTGCCCAAAACTATTTTTTATCAAATTTTACTTTGACCAAAAAGGATTTATCCAAATTAGGTTTTCAAAACCCCCCGAAGTGAGGATTACACTTCAAGTCCTCAAATTGGGTGGATTCTTTCTCCCGAAAGGCTTTATTTCAAACCTACTATAAATATGACTTCCCAAAACCACCAGATATTAATTTTAAATATTATTTTTATATTTTATTGAGGTAATAGCCTACGTCAGATATCATTTGACCGAGGCGGACGCCTCGATTTTCGGGCTGTTCATTTAATAAAAGATTTGTTGCGTGCGTTAGAAGGTCTTTTTTGCATATTTGACATGACATCATGGCGGGTCATTTCCGGGCGGCTCGCCAAGGAGTAAAAAGAAAGGCTGAAGTGATCAAGCTCAAATCAACCTGGGGCCTAATGTTGGGGATATAACCCCACGGTGAGACCCGCCCTGAGGGCTTCGGGTCACATTGGCGGCTCGCACACCGGCCCAAGAGTGAGCTGTGGGGACGTCAGGGCCCAAGAAGTTTAGCGGCTAATAGGATGGGCCGGCAGGTGGCCCGGATGAAGAAGACCCGAGCGTATAACCCGCCCGGAGACAACTTGGTCAGGAAAGGCAAGAGAAGATAGAGGTAGACACAGACATGTAACGAGAGTCGGTTACAACTTGTATGATCCGTGGTCTTGACCTCCTATATAAAGGCAAGACCCGGGGCGACTTAGGGATCAGGTTATCGAAAGCTAGGTAAAGCAATAGCTCCCTTGTAATCGATATATCAAGCAATACAAGCACCAGCAGGACATAGGCTATTACCTCAACTCGAGGGGCCGAACCTGGGTAAACTCGTATCCTTTGTCCCAACCAACCCCTTTGAGTCCATCACGTTAGTAATGGCCTCGAACCCAAGTCCGTTCAACCGGACATCTGCCGTGATAAAACCACGACATAAAGGATTTTTCCTCAGACTAGAAATGGGTTTTCACAGTGAAAAACTATTTAAATGCTTTCAACATATTTGAGAAAATTTAGGAAAACTCAGTGGACATATCTTTTCAATATATATGAGTTTCAACACATGGCATGTTCAAATCATGGGCAAAACCCCTCTAAACCCTTTCTGTCCAAATCAAGCTTTTGAAATATTTCTATAAGAAATATTCTCAATAAATTACAGGAAAATTCTAGCAAGTCAACACTATCATAGGAGATGACCTTGAAAAGTTTCATCCCAATCCAAGTTGATTTGGTTCATCAAACTATTCCAAACCCCTTCCTGTCCAGATTCAAATTTGAACAACTTTACATTGCGAAGTTTCTCCCCTTGACCCCAAACTTTGTGGACATGCTCTAATCACCAAATAATGATGCTACACTAAGGGGTGCATCAAGGGTAATAGCTTAGCATAACTAGATCTACAGAAACCTGATTCTGTTAGTTTCTAGGGTTCACAAAGTTTCTATTGTCAACTTTGCCCATTTGAGCTGAAACCTGGTGATCCATCTCATTTTACCCACCATTTGATCCTGTTAAGCATCACAGTAAGTGGGTAAATTTTTCTTGCCCAAACATCTAGCAAACACCTTCTAGTGAAATGGTAAAGCTACTGTTTTCACCCCTTTGGCTATTCCTCTTGCTATGAAATTTTTACCACAACCCCTCGGGGTTACCAGCTACCTCCAGTAATTCTTGTGTGGCGTGAGCTCAACAATGGGTGGGGTAAAACCCCCATTTTTCATCCGTGGGCTGCACTGGCAGCTACTTTTCTACCTTTCCCCTACTCCCTTTCTTCTCCCGTGCCTATTCCCTGTGCTACAGTGCACCCGAGCACTGTAGCCGCCCCTGCCTGGTGCCTCCCGACCACCTCGGGCCTCCCAGTGCGCCTGCTGAGGGGCCTCGACGTTCGCAGCACGCCGCCCCTTGTCCCCCTCATCTCTCTCCCTCCTCTAGCCCCCCTTGCATGCGCCGCGACCGCCCGAGCCGGCCAACCACGGGGCTCACACGCGTGTGTGTCCCCCTCTCCCTCTCTCCTTCCTCGGCTCGTGGACCTGCCCTGGGAAGGCGGCAGACACACCCAGGTATTCCCCCGTGGCCTCCCTTTCCCATGCTAGCAAACCCCGACGACCTTGTCCATGGTGCACTCGCGCCTGGCTATAAAAGCCCCCCAAGCTCCTGTAGCTCTCCTGTCGCCCCCTCCTTCCCTCAGCTGCTCGCCCGTGCCCAGCCCCCTCGTCACCATGGTCAGGAGCTCGAGCCCGAGCCAAACCCTCGCCGTCGTGCGGGTTTCCCCCTTGCTGGCAATTCCCTCAGCCCCGACGGCCGCCTCGACTACCCACCGATGTGCAGGAAGCTCCTGAGCGCGTCGTTGCCTTCTGCTTGAGACGCCGTAGCCTGAGCCCCCATAGGTGGGCCCCTCTGCTCCCTGTCGCGAGGTGAGGGATGACAGGTGGGGCCCACCTATCATGCCCTCACCCTTCCCCATCTCGCTGCCAGGTTGGGCCCGCGCGCAGGTTTAAAAATAAACATGCCGCGCGCGCCGTATCGCCTTGGACCGATTCCCTTTTGGGCCAGCTCGACTACGGTGCTTTTGGCCCGAGAGGGCACAATGCCATTTTCCTTTTTTCCCTGCTTTCCAAAAAATTCACAAGCCAAAAGAATAATCCAATGCCCAATATTCTTTCACCTAAATTCCTAGAATATTCCATAGAATTTATTAGTGCCACTTGTAGAAATATTTGAAAACCTTTTTACCGTTTCAATTTAAAACCCCTATTTGGCATTATTAGCCCCTGTTTTAAATACTTTTGAAAACCATTTGAACTTCAAAACCCTAGGCAACTACTTTTAATATAGTTTTTAGTATTTATCAGAATAGGGTATCATTTTTAATAATAGCTTGTGTGCACTGCTTTGTGTGATACTTATTTTTACCGCTATTTATCATGACGATAGATTGCGCTACTGATGAGGGAGTTGGACCCGAAGACTTTGAAGATCCCATAGAATTTGTTGAGCAAGGCAAGCAACCCTTTGACCATGTTAAGAAAGAATTTTATTGCATGTCATTTAGCACTTTGCTTTCGTTATATGTTGAGCATGTGGAGTAGTGACCACTCTGGTGGGTTGCTTCTGATACTTTTGCCATTGACACTTGCATCATGCAGGACCCTACCACCTTATGAAGGTTATGCAAGTGGGTGTAGATTGGATGTTAGTAGATGCTACGCAAGTGGGTTTGGGATTTATACATTGTGATGGAAAGGGAAAATGACTTCAAAGACTCTTCAAAAACCCCATCGGGTGCCACTAATGCCCGAGGGAGATGATGATGTGTGGGTGACACTTGAGAAAGAAGTGGTGTATCGTAGGAAGTGAGTATGTGTTTTTCGAAAATGGAGAGTTTTAAGATTTGCTGACCGTCCCAACCTTACATGTGCGACCACGATAATCCTTATGGGATGGGGCTTTTTTGATTACTATGGTATGTGCTAGCAGGGAGCCTGCATTACTAGTGGCGAGAGTGAAGTGGTCACTCTCGACACGGGGTCGTCCCAGAAGTGTAAGGCCATGCACTGTCTTTACAGGCACCGGGCACACCGTTGCGTGCCCTCATGGATGATACGTGTGATGTATATCATGGGGGATGACACCAACGAGTGGACTCTTTTGTTTAGTATCACCATGGGAAAGGCATTGTTCGGGTGCTTACCTCGGGTATGTAATATACCGTGAGTCATGGATGACACGGAAGTTCCACGAGTCTTGTGGGTAAAGCGTGCAACATCTGCAGAGTGTAAAACTATTCGAATAGCCGTGTCTGTGGTCATGGACAGTTGGAGGTCCTGCTTAAACTGCGTCCGATGTTTTCACAAACTTGGCGTGTGTGTGGATTACCTAGAGGTGGCACTTGAGACAAGTCAGACGACTTGAGGTGATGAATGAACCTGAGATGTTCAACCCCTGCTTATGATGATATTGTAACTTGTTCATATGGATAGATGCTAACTGTGATGCATGCTTACCTACTTATTTGATCATGTCATTGCATTCAAAAATTAGCTTTCCAAAAATTACCTACTTAGTGCTACATCATGCATCATTATTACTTGTTCCACCACTTGGGTTGCTTGCAAGTACATTCAAAGTACTCATTGACTTGCCACTGGTTATTTAATTGGCCAGGCATGGAACAACAGGAGTACATTGAAGAGTTCGTTGGTGACGAACATGCGAACTAGGACGCTTCCCACTCGGAATGCATGTAGGTTTAAGGCAGATGGCATGGGTTCACACTTTCGATCAAGATTTCCGCTGCTTGTTCTATTTAAGTGTTTGGCCGTTGTGGCCCTATCGATGTAAGACTAGACCTTCATGGTCTTTATTTGTAAGATGTTAAATGTGGATTAAGACTCTTGTTATTCAGCTTCTGTGTGTTCAATAGTGAGCATTGATGTCTGGGATCACTGTACACGTGCATTCAATGATCACGACTTATGAGTCGGGGTCCCCATAGTGCTAGTATCAGAGCCATCCTAACTGTAGGAAGCCCTTAGTTAGCATGGACGTTAGTTAGGATAAAACCACTTTCAAAACTACACCTAGCACCTATACTTAGGAATTCTGTACTATTTACCTCTTTTATTCTTCACAGAACACTTTGACTCTCCTCCCTTCAAATCTCTGTAGATGGCCGTCGTACCCGAAGCCTTCCTGACATCCGGCTTTCCCTTACTCCTTGGGGATAGCCTGGAGAAGTGCCAGTTTCGCCAACCACCCGTTTTCCTCTACCACGAGCATTGGGTCGATGCCGTCACGAGGGAGTACCATGTGTATGTGGTCGTGAAGGCAAACGACTCCCCGACCAGTTGGTTCTTTGAAGAACCACGGATGGAGACCATGATACTTGCAGTGGAGTAAGCCGCACGCAAGGCAGTTCTGCACCTACGAGACATCATTCCAGAGATGGCTGATGAGCCGGCTAGTCGCTACCTTTCCTTTAGAAAGGATGATCTTGGCGAGAGCTGGACACTGGCCCCGACCCAGGAGGATGGCACACCACTCAGGTTCCAGACCTACTTCAGCCTCTCTGCCGATAGTCTGGTTCACCACTTGATTAAAGAGTCCGTGAAGCTCCGCGAGGAACTTCACCGCACCCGAGAGCTACTTCAGCAAGTCAAGGCGAAGCCAGACAAGATCAAGAAGGATGGAGCCCCTGAGGGACGATCAACTGTCACTTATCGAGGAGGAGTACCCCCAGCTAGAGATGCACCCACATGTCGTAATCGCGTGAGTGCGAAGGAGTATCGTGAGCTCTTCACCGACCCGCCAGCAAAGCATCGTTGGGATGGTCCTCCTTGTTCCCCGACCCCTTTGACCGGGAATGATGCCCATTCAGATGATGAACAGGAGGAAGACCCAGAGGAGCGTGATTACGAGACCGAGCACTCCACCACCTGAGTCCAAGAACCCCTAGGGTAGGATCAGACATGTACCCCTCATGCGAAGTCGAGTCCGTGTAATGGTTCGTATGAAACCACGTGTGCTTGTTGATTGTTTTGTTTTTTGTATTCCGATGCAAGTCACTCTTTTTCCTTAGGCAACATGTAAGCGACTCCATCATCTATCTTAATATATGTTGGTCTTTTGACCTTTGTTTTACCACACTTGCACTTGACCAACCCCCTTGGCGCGCTTTTCCGTTATTGCTTTTTCCTCTCGTCTGTCCCAGTTGTTTGACTTGGCTGCTCCAAATAGAATGGTGACGGCTACCCGCAACAGCTCCTTCGCCAACCCTAAAGCTGGCAACTCAAGCCAGCAACAGGGAGCTGGTGGGGCTGCTCACCTGGAGGACACTAGGAGTAGCCACAAGGCGACTTTCACCCGCCACCACATCCATCGGAGAACATGACCATAGCTCAGTTTCTCCAAGTTCTTCGGGAGGAACGCCAAGCCAACAATGTTGCTATTCAACAGATGGCTCAGGCCCTTGTGAACAACTAGCAGCAAGGCAAGAACGGCAGTGGCCGCTCCACACTGTCTGAGTTCATGAGGAATTCGCCCTAAACCTTCAGCGAGACTGCTGAACCCCTGGACGATGACGACTGGATCCGCACCATCGAGGACCTCCTTGCACTGGTCAATTGCGATGAGGACCGTGAGAAGGTGCTTTATGCCTCTCACTGCCTCGGAGGTACCACTCGAGCTTGGTGGGATGGATTCAAGGTCATGCAAGGTGAGCGTGTGATCAATTGGAATGAATTCAAGGAAGTATTCCGCACCGTTCACATTCCTTCTAGGATCATGGTTATCAATAAGAGAGAATTCCAAGCGCCGAAGCAAGGAAGTGGCTCTGTGAAGGAGTACCTGCAGAAGTTCAACCTGCTGTCAAGGTATGCACCTGAAGACGTCAACACGGAGGCTGTCAAGAAGGAACGCTTCATGGAAGGTCTTCAATAGACCCTGTAGTATCAGCTCATCGTCTGCGACTCTCGTACCTTCTTCGACCTGGTGAACAAGGCCCACATGTTGGAAGACAAGCGTCGTGCCATAGACGACACTCGCAAGCGCAAGATGATCAGCAAGGGTAGCTCCAGCAACCAGAAGCCTCACCCCTGGGAGCCATCCACAACCAAGCCAACCTATCAGCCACAGCAGGCTAGACCTCCTATGCCTCGTCCGAGCTACTAGCTTAGCAGTATGCCAATCCCAGGCCAGCTTACAACAACCCCAATAACAACAACGGAGGCAGGAACTACAACAACAACCCTCGGCAAGTCACTTGCTTTGGATGTGGTCAGTCCGGACACATGTCTAAGCTCTGCCCCAACAAGAAGCCCGATGCACCGCGCCCTAATGCGCCAACTCAAGGTCAAGGCCATGGAGCACCACCAAGGAACCCTGCTCCCCGCAACCAGCCCAACAATGGCAAGCGTCGTGTGAATCACGTCACCACAGAGGAAGCCCAGGAAGACCCGGCCGTCATAATGGGTACGTTCCTCATCAACTCAACCCCAACAACAGTACTGTTTGATTGTGGAGCCTCACATTCTTTTGTCACCCAAAAGTTTGCATTAGAGAGTGGCATGAAACCTACACCCCTGGGTAGTTATATGTTGATACAAACCTCGGGTTCTGTTATGAAGTGTGGGATAGGTTGTAAAGGAGTGGAGATTAACATCAACGGGTAGACTTCCTAGCAGACCTTATAGTTCTGGATTCACCAGGTTTGGACCTCATCCTTGGCATGAATTGGTTAACCAAGCACCAAGGCTTGTTAGACCGAGCCAAGTGGATCGTTACCATGACCAATAGCCAAGGAGTGGAAGTCAAGTATTTTCCCAACCCTGCATCCACTCAAGCCCCTCAGGCTAACTGTCTATCGGGAATTGAGTTGGATCAAGTGCTAGTGGTATGTGAATACCCGGATGTGTTTCCTGATGAGCTACCCGGAATGCCTCCTGATCCTGACATTGAGTTCATCATTGAGCTTTTGCCCGGATCAAGGCCCATCTATAAGAAGGGCTACTGGATGGGATCCGAAGAGTTGGCTGAATTGAAGAAGCAACTGGTAGGGCAGCTCAGAAAAGGATTCATTCCCCCCAGTGCCTCTCCTTGGGGATCATCTGTTTTATTTGTGTCAAAGAGGGACGGAACTATCAGACTCTGTGTCGATTATCGTTCTCTCAATGAAGTCACAATAAAGAACAAGTACCCACTCCCCAAGATTGAAGACCTGTTTGATCAGTTGAATGGTGCCAAGGTGTTTTCCAAGATCGACCATAGGTCTGGGTACTATCAGCTGAAGATGAGACCCCAAGACATTCCGAAGATGGCATTTGTAACCCGGTATGGCCTGTATGAATACACGGTCATGTCATTTGGGTTAACTAATGCCTGTGCCTACTTCATGTACCTCATGAATAAAGTCTTCATGGAGTACTTGGACAAGTTTGTTGTTGTCTTCATAGATGACATACTCGTCTTCTCCAAGTCCGAAGAAGAGCATGAACAACACTTGAGATTGGTCCTAGATAAGCTTCGAGAGCACCAACTTTATGCCAATTTCAGCAAGTGTGAATTCTGGATGCATGAAGTTGGATTCTTGGGTCACGTGCTGAGTGCAGCAGGATTATCAGTGGACCTTGCCAAGATTGAAGCCATGACCGAATGGCAAACCCCAACCACCTTGAAGGAAGTCAGGAGCTTCCTCGGACTCGCGGGATATTACCGCAAGTTCGTAGAAGGGTTCTCGAGCATTGCCCGACCCATGAACCAACTTCTTAAGAAGGGCAAGAAGTTCGTATGGATAGCTAAGTGCGAGGAAAGCTTCCAGGAGCTCAAGAAGAGATTGACCACAACCCCAGTTTTGGCCACCCCTGATATTCACAAGGAGTTTGTGTTCTATTGTGATGCATCAAGAACCGGGCTTGGAGGTGTTTTGATGCAAGAAGGCAGAGTTATAGCATATCTATCTAGACAGGTACGTACTCATGAACAGAACTACGCTACTCATGATCTTGAGTTGGCAGCCGTGGTTCATGCCTTGAAAACATGGCGACATTACCTTCTAGGGAAGCGATGTGAGATATACACAGACGACAAGAGTTTGAAGTATATTTTCACCCAAAGGGAATGGAACATGAGGCAGCGAAGATGGTTGGAGTTGATCAAGGATTATGACCTCAGTGTTCAATACCACCCCAGGAAGGCCAACGTGGTAGCAGACGCCTTAAGCAGAAAGGCTAGTTCCTTGAATGCCATGATTAGGGAAAGGCTTCCCGCCTTGTATGAAGAGCTCGAAAGCTTCGGCTTGGAACTGGTTAGACCAGGATTCCTTGCCAACCTCAAAGCAAGGCCTACCTTGATGTATGATATTAAGGAAGCCCAGAAGGGACACGAGAGCATTGAAGGCATCAAGAGGAAGATCAAGGCGGGCAAGGCCCCAGGATTCTCTGTGGATGAACAAGGAGTTGTATGGTTCGGGAATCGCATCTGTGTACCCAACAAGGAGGAGCTGAAGAACTTGATCTTGCAAGAAGCTCATGACACTCCATACTCCATCCATCCTGGAGGAACCAAGAAGTATGAAGACCTCAAGGCAAGATTCTGGTGGCATGGCATGAAACGGGAGATAGGCGCGTTCGTTGCCAAATGTGACATATGCCAAAGAGTTAAAACAGAGCACCAACAACCTGCTAGGCTGTTGTAACCTCTCAAAGTGCCTGAATGGAAGTGGGACAAAGTCAGGATGGATTTCATCACCGGATTACCAAGGTCAAGCAAAGGACATGACTCTATTTGGGTCATTGTCGACCACCTGACTAAGGTAGCCCATTTCATTCTCGTCAAGACCACCTATGACGGGAACAAGCTAGCCAGCCTCTACATCGAGCGTGTCGTAGCCTTCACGGAGTTCCTAAGGAGATTTTGTCGGATCGAGGAATCCAATTCACCTCGAGGTTCTGGAAGATGTTTCAATGAGCCATGGGCACCAAGCTCTCCTTCAACGCTACTTTTCACCCCCAGACCGGTGGACAGACAGAATGAGTAAACCAAATACTCGAAGATATGCTTCGCGCTTCTGTCTTGGCGTATGGAGCCAAGTGGGAAGACTGCCTACCGTTCGCTGAATTCTCCTACAACAACAGCTACGGGTCGAGTCTTCACATGGCACCATTTGAGTTGTTGTATGGACGCAAGTGTCATACTCCCCTCAACTGGTTAGAGACCGGAGAAGGGTTAGTCTTTTGACTAGACATCCTCCGCAAAGCAGAAGAGAAAGTTCAACTCGTTCGAGAGTGCCTTGAGACCTCCAAGTCAAGACAGAAGAGCTGCGCCGACTCCCACCACCGAGAAGTGAGCTTTTGTGTCGGTGACCATGTCTACCTCCGAGTCATGCCTCTCAAGGGAACCAAGCGTTTCCATGTCAAAGGGAAGCTTGCGCCAAGATACATCGGCCCCTTCAAGATCACTGCTACTCGCGGAGATGTTGCCTATCAACTAGAGCTACCTTTCGATCTAGTAGATGTGCACAACGTCTTTCATGTGTCACAACTTCGGAAGTGTCTGCAAGTTCCCAACCGCCCCGACCTCTACAAGGATATCGACCATCAAGCCATCGATCTTCAGCCAGACCTCACTTATTGTGAGAGACCGGTTCGCATTCTGGATGAGGCAGAATGTTGCACCCGAAGCCACACATTCAAGTACTTCAAGGTCCAATGGAGCAACCACACTGAAACTGAAGCAACCTGGGAGCGTGAAGACTATCTTAGATCAGAGTGCCCTTATCTTTTTCATTCTTAGCCTAAGAATCTCGTGGATGAGATTCTTGTAAGGGGGTAGGTCTGTCACACCCTGTGTTTGTATTACCTTGTTATGCTTGGGTTGATACAAATTGGATCCAATTAAAACTTTTTCAGTGCTTGTTGCTTGTTTGAATTGTTGCTTTCTTGCTTGTTGATTGTTGTGTATGGCACTCTTAGATTCTATCCCTCTTCATATTCATCTTCCTTGACCCAAACTTCTTGCTCAATGATCATGCCATGTGAATAGTCCCCAAAACTATTTTTATCAAATTTTACTTTGACCAAAAAGGATTTATCCAAATTAGGTTTTCAGAAAACCCTGAAGTGAGGATTACACTTGTCACATCCCTATCTAGAAATCATAGGAACAGCCTATGTTTGCATCATGTTTCAATTTGGCATCAACTTGAAATGGGAAGTTGAAGAAACCCCAAGCTCACATTGAATCAAAACAATTCAAAGTTGGTGAAAATTCAACAAATCCAAAATGCTCTTTAAAAATGTTCCCTATGTCTGATAAATTTGGACATGATTATAACAGGGACCATTTTACATGTTATCATTACTTTTGTTTTCAAAATATCCTGAAACTTTTTAGATAAGTTTGAAATATTCAAACTCCATTATAGAAAATACTTGGGATATTTTGCAAAGTCATTTTGTACCTACAAAAGAATTAAACAAATGTTAGAAATTAGAAAAAGAAACGAAAAAAAGAAAAAAAAGGAGAAAGAAGCCTAGGCCAGGCTGGCCCACCTGGCCCAGGGAGGTCATCGTCCTCCTGGCGGCCAGGAGGACAGGAGTGTGGCCGGCGTGCGCGCTGTCATGCCTCCATGTTGGCAGCTGCCTGCCTGCTTCCCCCTCGCTAGCACGATGGGGATAAGCTCCCAGAGCCGTCCCCATCGCTCCCTCTCTCTCTATCGCCCGCCTCTCTTTCTCCCCTCCTCTGCTCCGCCATGGCTGAGCTGCTCGCCATCGTAGCACCGTCGTTTTAGACGCCCCCGCACCCTTCTGTGCCCACCAAAGGCTCCGCCTAGGTCCCCTCTTCCTTCTAGCCGAGCCATGCACCACCGGGAACTCCCTGTCGCTGCCATCACCGTCGTCTTCAACCTCCGACCGTCGGCAAGCAAGTGAAGCTCGCCGTTGCTCCAGGCCCTTCCCGAGCCCTCTCTCGATGTCTCTGCAACCGTCGTGAGCCCCTGGTCCTTTCCCCCCTTTCCCACCCTTCGAATGAGCCCTCTAGCGTCGAGTTCCTCCGAGCCCGAAAGCTTCTCGCCGCCGGCGAGGTCGTGGTCGCCGTTGCAGCGGCCCAAGCTTGCGTTTGAGCACGTGGTCGTGCTCAGGATGTCCCCAGGCAGCCCTAGGAGGCATTAGGTGCCTCGTTTGAACTCCGGCTCAACGGGCCCGTGCCCGCCCGAGCTCCGGCAGCCGCTAAGAATGTCGCCGGCGTCGATTCCAACCATCTCAGCTCGTGGGAGGTGTTGGGATGAACGCGCGCGTGAGCATAGGTCTGTTTGGTGCCCTCTGCCATTCATTTGGTCGCCGGAGGAGGGATCCCGAGCCCCTCCGCCGTCTCTGGATCCACCGGCGGCTCAACTCCAGTGGGTCTTGCCGGAGTTAACCACGGGGGTTTGACCCCACGTCAACTAGCAAGTGGGCCCGACCCTCTAATTAAGTTAGATTAAGAAAAATTAATTAATTAAGTTAATTAACCTAATTAGTCACTAACCAGGGGCAAGATCTGTTAATTAGTTAGGATTAGTTTTAATTATTTAGTTAAATGATTAAGCCACTGACATGTGGTCCCCACATGTCAGGTTTGACTCTGGCCTGGTCAGCCGACCAGCTGACATCACTGTGACGTCACGCTGATGTCATAATTCTATTTTCTAGTTTAAAAATAATTCCAGAAATTATTTAAAACTTCAAAAATTCATATAAATTAATATGTAAATCAGATGAAAATAATTTATATATATGAAAATTTATCAAAAAAAATCCAATGAATCCAATGGTGCTATTATCATGCATGTTAGAGCAACCTATGTAGATGAACATGGACATTTACTAATAGGATAGTATTTGGAATTTGAAATGAAGAATGATTTTGAACCTATATTCAAATTCATTTCAAATCAACATGAACACTAGTTGCATTAGCTCATCCACACAAGCTATCATGCCATGATCATGCATCATATTGTTGCATTTGCATGTATTGATTGTTTCTTATTTGCATTGTGGTAGGCCCTACTTCCGAGGATACCTCCGACTATTCCAACGAAGGAGAGAACCTTCCCGCTACCCAACAAGGCAAGCAACCCCATTCATCATTTCGATAACATCCCACTCTCTCGCTCCTGCTCTTGTTTACTGCATTAGGACAAACGATCACATGTCAGTCATACACGTTAGATGAACCTATTCTTATGCATGACTTGTCATTGTCACAGCAAATAGCTAAACCTTGCAACCTAGCATACCTGGTAGATGCTTGTGCCATGATGTGCTTAGCTTACTTTGCCTGCTATGCTTGCCGTGCTTAGAGTTGTGTCAGCTCTGATTCATCTGGGTGATGAACTGAGTGAAACAATGTTGTTCTAATGTGATGACTTATGATGAACCCGATTTGGTAAAGCTAGCGATGAGAGGCTATGTAGGAGTACACAGCCGGTTGTCTCATTGGGACCGTTCTTAGGAACTGAGTTCCGTGTTTGTGATCCAAGACTAGTTACTACCACACATTGGGTTCCGGTAACTCGACCCCTCTCGACTTATCAGTCGCTTAGTCCTTGGTCCAGGAGTTGCAAGTAGTTTCTGGTGTTTATAGCATGCTGGAGGTCGTGCGTAGCGCTGACCCTAGGGGTGGGTTACGACGCGGTAGGCAGTGGCACGGTGTACCAAGGGTCACCCGAATGGTGGGCTTGGGAACCCTGCGCACATTGTTTGGGGCCGTAGCGGAAACTTCGGCAGGACTTCCGTGCGGGTTCAGTCTCAAATAGGCGATAACCTGGACTAGAGGTCTTATGTCATTGATGGTCGTGGCCGACTCCCTCGCTGGGCATCCGCATGAAGGTTGCCGAGGTGCATGGTTTTATGAGCACACATCGATAAGTGGCGAGAGCGTGTGTGAAGAAGTACACCCCTGCAGGGTATGAAACTATTCGAATAGCCGCGTACTCGGATATGGGCTACTTGGAGAACTATGTTGTTCATAGATATCTAGACAAGTGTGAGTACCGTGGATGGCACTCTCTCAGGAGAGGGAAGTGCATCCATGGTGGTGTATTTATATGAAGTTGGTGGACTCGTGTGCGATATCTAAAATTGTAGCAAAGAGTTTAAATTTGAGTAGTGCAGGTTAGCCATGAGTCAAAGCTGGCATTGCTACATAAACTCCACCACTTCCCTTGTTGATACATGAGCATGATTAGACTAGGTGTGATTTAAAGACTTGCTGAGTACGTTTGTACTCACGTTTTCTTAATAAATGTTGCAGATGAGACCCCGGACCCATTAGGTGGGTTCTTTCTAGATGTCGACGATGCCGAATAGCTGGTGTTCCAGCTACGACCTTATGCCCTATGGCGGGCTATAGATAGTCAGGCCATGTGCCTTTTTACCCCTTTCATCTGTCTGTACTCAGATAGCTTAAGCTTCCGCTTGGTTTGTATGAACTTGTTTGTATGACTTAAGTGTCGGGTCATGTGACCCCTATCTATAAGAACATATTATGCAAGGCCCGTCTGAGCCTCTTAAATAAGAGTCATGTTGTTGTATGGTTATGTTGTGATGCCATGGTTGTATCTATGTATATCGGGCATGTCGTACAGACGTGTGACGTGCAATGGTATGTATGGGATCCGACACCTAGTTGTGCACCTTTAGTAGTACTCTTTACAGGAAACTGCCTCTTTGTGCTTCCATCGAGCCATGGTAGCTTGCTACTACTCCAGACACATTGATTGACCGACATGTATCCTTCTCTGCTGCTGTGTCTGTCCCTTCGGGGAAATGCCTCGTGGTGTAATGGAGTCCCTGTAGCCTGCTATGACTCGTCCACACACGCTCGAGGTCGACACCTGCATTGCTGGGTTATGTATGCCTGTTTCCGTACGGATGTGCTGCTTGGGTTCTATGACTAGTTATGTCGGCCCGGGTTCTTTGTCGTTTGATTGCTAGCGACATATTCACATACGTGAGCCAAAAGACGCAAACGGTCCTGGCAAAGGTAAGGCTGCAGCCGTGGAGCTTACCGTGTGTGAGGCCACAAAGTGATGTGATATGTTATAGTCTAGATTCATATGACTTCCGATCGGGGTCTCGACAGCATTGGTATCAGAGCCTGACTGGCTGTAGGACTACCAAGCCAAACCGGTCAAAGTTGAGTCTAGAAACACTATAGAAAAGTAGGGGAATTAAATGTGGAAGGGAACGTAAGGCTCTTTTTACTCCTCTTCCCAAGTTATTCTATTATGAGTCATTCTCATCTTTTCTACGGGGATAAGAACTAGGCTTCTCATCCATTGCTTAGGATGCCGAGTTACTAACCATGGACCACTAGCTAGCTTGTTTGCAAGTGAATGTGGGTAGTCAAGTATTGTTGGTGTGACAAACAGACGGAGAAGAGATTTGAGTCTAGAAAGTCGAGTGGTTATGCTTTTCCAATCTTTTGCAATTGTCTCAAAATCCTTTTTGAGCAATTAAAGCCCTTATGCTATCAAATTTCTACTAGAGTCTCTGATGTCTTTGCATCATTCTCTGTTTCAGATGCCCCCTCGTCCTTCCCGTCAGATGGTCCATCTGACCAGGTGCATCGATGTACCGGGTCACACGGCCATGTTGGTTAGAGTTATGATGGAGGCTAGTTACCATTGGTACCCAGAGTACATAGTGGAGGAATAGTATCGAGATTTCAACCAGAGTCAGTATCTGTGTACCGTCAAGATTTATCCTTCATATTCTGGAGCTGTAGAGCCGCTTCACTGGACTTATGGATTAGGTGTCACCATAGATATGGCAGTTCAGGAGGCCGCTTACACCATGCTGACTATCATGAGGTTTCACCATGGTCTGCTTCAGAACACAGAGTTTTGTTATGTTCCTGCTTCTATGGGAAGAGAGGATGGTTATCTTAGTGCATCCTACTATGATCATTCCCATGAGGATCCTAGGCTACAGGTGACCGCTTAGATGTTGGAGAACAGGGATCGTGATGCACGTGCCCTTCGCAAGGAGCTTTATGCCACCCGTGCACGTCTTTGGACAGCCCTGACGCAGTTGGCACCTGTCGTGCAGACAGGCTATCCCATCGCGGACTCATCTTCCAGCACATGTAGACTGGCCCGATGTTGGAGGCATCACCCCTCTTCGAGGACCGCTGTTGCCACCAACAAGGGGACCAAGGCCACATCCATGTCCTTATGGTTCCCAGGGATCATAGGCTAGAGTGTTCCCAGATCCTCAGATTCAGCTCCCGGGTCATGGGGGTAACCTGTATGAGGAATTCTATGGCGATGCTTGAGTACGTGGATGTTAGTTCTAGTATGGTAGTAATCATATCACCACAGTCCTGGGTGTCTTGTGGGATATGATGAGGTTGAGAGTTGAGTTCCGAAGGTGTAGATAGATAATGTATAGGAAGCTTGTAATGCCTCCGATGAGTTGTGTCATATCTCCGTAGTTGTATTTCAGATTGGCTTGTACTGAACTGTTTCATGGTGTGTAGGAATCATGGTGTTCATATGGCAGTTGTTTTACCATGTTGATTGGTGTTTACCTTGCATGCCATGTTGTCTAGTACATTCCTTATCTCATGTCTTAGAGTTGTTGTCCCCTATGATTAAGCTATGGGTTTGTTTTCCCAGGATGGTGGCAACTAGGAATAACCCCGTGCCTGCCCCTGAGCAGGGCGAGGGAAGCCAGCCAAGGCAAGAGGATCTGCTACATGTGCCTTCTTTGGCAGAAGTGATGCTTGAAGCCGAAAGGAACAAGAGAGAGACCAACAGGCTATTGGAGCGAATTGAGTAGAACACAACACGTGCTCCCCGCAATGATCTCAATGATGGCGTGTCACTCGGTGATTTCATCAGACTATGCCCACCCAAGTATCATCATTCGGTCGACCCACTCGACACGGATGACTGGCTGACTAGCATGTACCACAAGATCCGGGCTGCCAATGTGTACGCGGCCAACAAGGTGACCTTTGCAACTTACTTTCTGGAAGGACCCGCCAATCTGTGGTGGGAAATTTTTGAAGCCATGCGTCCCGCAGGCCCCGCACCAACTTGGACAGAATTCAATGCCGCATTTCGTACCCATCACATCCCGGAAGGGCTGATGGATCGTAAGAGAGAGGACTTTTGTGCCTTCACCCAGGGCAGACTGTTAGTGGATGCCTATAGTCATGAGTTTGGAAACCTTGCTCGCTATGCTCCTGAGGAAGTTTCTACTAATGCCAAGAAGCAGGCTAGGTTCCGCAAGGGACTTAATCCTGAGCTCCGTCGAGACCTGCACCTGCATGAGTGCACCACTTTCCAGGCTCTCGTCAGCAAGGCTATCAATGCCGAGACTGGACAGACTGATTATGAGGCCACGAGAAAGCACAACCATGACTTCAGCCCTGCATCTGGCTCGGGCCCCAATAAACGCCGAGTCTGGGTGCCCAATGCAGCCCTGCCACCAAGATACAACGCGAGGCCATCCTTCCAGGCGCCTTGCCCAACTCAGCCCAATCCTCCTTTCAGGCCATTTGGAGGACCGCCTGCAAATATTGCACCTCGTGCCACCATGGTTTGCTACAATTGCGGAGAACCGGGACACTACTCCCATGAGTGTCCCCAGAATAATGCTAAGGCCGCTGGACATGGAAAGCCAGGAAAAGCCTTTTATGTTAAGCCAGCTCCTGCTCGTGGACGAGTGAACTATGTATCTGCTCAGGAAGCCCTTGAGGATCCTGATGTTATCCTAGGTACGCTCCTTGTCAATAGTCATCCAACTTCTGTTGTATTTGATACTAGGGCATCCCACTCTTTCATCTCAGAAAGTTATGCATAGTTGCATAACATGTCCTTTTGTGATATGCCTACTCCCTTAGTAGTTCAAACTCCTGGTTCAAAATGGCAAACTTCTAGAGTGAGCCATGATAATGAGATTCTGGTGGATAGGCTAGTCTTCCTAGCATCTTTGATAGCCCTCAAGTCTTCGGAAATCAATATCATTCTAGGCATGGATTGGATGATAGCCCACTATGCTAAGATTGATACTCACACTAGGAAAGTTCAACTTACACATCCATCGGGCGAGATAGTTAATGTCTCCACTCGAACAACCAAGCGCCAACTCTGCTCCCTCAATGCTAGCCCCCTTCCAGAGTTAGAAGATATTCCGGTAGCCCGTGACTTTCTGGATGTCTTTCCAGATGAACTACCAGGAATTCCTCCTGTCAGAGATGTTGAGTTTGTGATAGAGCTCGTTCCAGAGACTGTCCCAATAGCCAGAAGACCCTATAAGATGGCACCCTTAGAACTAGTCGAACTTAAGATCCAACTCGATGAGGCTTTGAAGAAAGTTTTCATCCATCCCAGCTCTTCTCCTTGGGCTTGTCCGGTTCTCTGCATTAAGAAGAAGGATGGATCAGATCAGATGGTTGTGGGTTATCGGCCAGTGAATCTGGTCACCATAAAGAACAAGTATCCGCTCCCCAGGATAAACAATTTGTATGATCAACTCGCTGGATCCTCTGTCTTTTCCAAAATGGATTTGAGGTTGGGATACCATCAAATCATAATTAGGAACGGGGACATTCCAGAAACGGCTTATGTGACTCGTTATGGCCAATACGAGTACACCGTCATGTCCTTCGGTTTAACCAATGCCCCAGCCACCTTCTCTCGTTTGATGAATTCGATCTTCATGGAGTACTTAGATAAATTCGTCGTGGTTTACCTCGACGATATACTCATCTACTCGAGGAACGAACAAGAACATGCCGAGCATCTAAGGCTGGTATTGATGAAACTTCGAGAGCACCGTCTCTACGCCAAATTCTCCAAGTGTGAATTTTGGTTGCCAGAAGTGACCTATCTGGGCCACGTGATATCTGGTAAAGGTATTGCTGTCAATCTCGAGAGAGTTCAGGCTGTCCTTGATTGGACTCAACCTGAATCGGTTAAGCAAGTTCGGAGTTTCCTTGGCTTAGCGAGCTATTGTCGCCGCTTTGTCGAGAACTTCTCCAAGGTTGCGAAACCTCTGACTGAACTCCTCAAGAAAGATAAAAAGTTTGAGTGGACCCCACAATGCGAGCACAGTTTTCAGGAATTGAAAGACGACTAACCTCTGCTCCTGTTCTGGTGCCATCAGACTTCTCTAAGGACTTTGTTATCTACTGCGACGCCTCGCAACAAGGATTAGGTTTCATTCTCATGCAAGATAGTCATGTGATTGCATACGCTTCTCGACAGTTGCGTGCACATGAGGATAATTATCCAACACATGATCTTGAGCTTGCAGCTGTAGTCCATGCACTGAAAACATGGCGACATTACCTTCTGGGTAATCGTTGCGAAATTTACACTGATCACCAAAGTCTAAGATATATATTCACCTAGCCGGATTTGAATCTCAGGCAAAGACGGTGGGTTGAGTTGATTACAGATTATGACTTAGGAATAACTTACACCCAGGGGAAAGCCAATGTTATGGCTGATGCACTAAGTCGTAAGTCTTATTGTAACAATCTGATGTTACAACAAGGTCAACCACTTCTCCATGAGGAATTTTGGAAGTTGAACCTTCACCTTGTTCCTCAAGGATTCCTATCCAACTTGGTGGCGAAACCTACATTTACAGATCAAATTATAGAAGCCCAGAAGCATGATGCCGAGATATCTCGGATCAAGAAAAACATTAAGAAGGGTAATGTTAGATGCTTCTCGGAAGATGATCGGGGTGTTGTCTTCTTTGAGAACCGTTTGGTGATCCCGAAGAAGCAACATCTACGACAGTTGATCCTTAAGGAGGCTAATGATTCTACCCTCTTAATTCATCCGGGTAGTACCAAGATGTATCAGGACCTACGCCAGAGGTTCTGGTGGACTAGAATGAAGAGAGAAATTGCTCAGTTTGTTGCTAACTGCGATGTTTGTTGTCGCGTGAAAGCAGAACATCAAAGGCCTGCTTGCACCCTTCAACCTTTAGCTATTCCTGAATGGAAATGGGATAAAGTCGGTATGGATTTTATTACCGGATTTCCCAAGACTAAGAGAGGGAATAATGCTATCTTTGTGGTTATCGACCGCCTTTCCAAAGTGGCTCATTTTCTTCCTGTTCGGGAGAGTATAACTGCTAGCCAGCTAACGGAGTTGTATGTTTCTCGAGTAGTTTATCTTCATGGTGTTCCTTTGGAGATTAACTCAGACCGTGGAAGTATCTTTACTTCCTGATTTTGGGAAAGTTTTCAAACCGCTATGGGGACTCATCTATCCTTTAGCACTGCTTTCCCCCCGCAATCAAGTGGTCAAGTTGAGCGAGTCAATCAAATCCTCGAAGACATGCTCCAAGCTTGTGTTATATCTTTCGGTATGAACTAGGAGAAATGTCTTCCATTTGCCGAATTTGCTTATAGCAATAGTTATCAATCAAGCTTGGGCAAAGTCCCTTTTGAAGTTCTTTATGGACGAAGGTGTCGAACACCTCTTAACTGGTCGGAAACCAGAGAGAGGCAACTCTTTGGCCTAGATATGATCTAGGATGCAGAGGAGCAAGTTCGCATTATTCATGAAAAGTTGAAAACATCCCAATCTCGTCAAAAGAGCCAATATGATTGCCATCATAAGGCTGTGACCTATGAAATTGACGAGAAGGCTTACCTTCGGGTTACACCTCTGAAGGGTACCCATCGATTTGGTATAAAGGGCAAGTTGGCTCCTCATTACATTGGACCTTTTCACATTCATGCTAAACGAGGAGAGGTTGCCTACCAATTGGAACTTCCGCCGCATCTTTCCAAGGTTCATGATGTCTTCCATGTCTCACAACTCATGCGTTGCTTCTCGGACCCTGTGCGTGAAGTAGACCACGAAGTGCTTGATCTCCAAGATAACCTTACATATCGAGAATACCCTGTTCATATTCTTGATCAAGCTGAGCTTATCACTTGGCGTCGGAACATCAAGTTTCTCAAGGTTCAGTGGTCACACCATTCTGAAAAGGAGGCCACATGGGAAAGAGAAGATCGTCTTCGACTAGAGTACCCTGCGCTCTTCCCGATGACATCAAAATCTCGGGACGAGATTCTTTTGAGTGGGGGTGAGTTGTCACATCCCTAGCTAGAAGTCATAGGAACAACCTATGTTTGCATCATGTTTCAATTTGACATCAACTTGAAATGGGAAGTTGAAGAAACCCCAAGCTCACCTTGAATCAACACAATTCAAAGTTGGTGAAAATTCAACAAATCCAAAATGCTCTTTAAAAATGTTCCCTGTGTCTGATAAATTTGGACATGATTATAACAGGGACCATTTTACATATTTGAACATCCAAAACAATTTAAAAAAAGGTTAAAGCTCCTGAAAATGGCAAATAAAGCATTATCATTACTTTTGTTTTCAAAATATCCTGAAACTTTTTAGATAAGTTTGAAATATTCAAACTCCATTCTAGAAAATACTTGGGATATTTTGCAAAGTCATTTTGTACTTACAAAAGAATTAAAAAAATGTTAGAAATTAGAAAAAGAAATGAAAAAAAGAAAAAAAGGAGAAAGAAGCCTAGGCCAGGCCGGCCCACTTGGCCCAGGGAGGTCATCGTCCTCCTGGCGGCCAGGAGGATGGGAGTGTGGCCGACGTGCGCGTGCTGCCATGCCTCCACATCGGCAGCTGCCTGCCTGCTTGCCCCTCGCCAGCGCGACGGGGATAAGCTCCTAGAGCCGTCCCCATCGCTCTCTCTCTCTCTCGCCCGCCTCTCTTTCTCCCCTCCTCTGGTCTGCCATGGCCGAGCTGCTCGCTGCCATAGCACCGCCGTTTTAGCCGCCCCCGCGCCCTTCTGAGCCCACCAAAGGCTTCGCCTAGATCCCCTCTTCCTTCCAGCCGAGCCACGCACCGCCGGGAGCTCCCTGTCGCTGCCATCACCGTCATCTTCAACCTCCGGCCGCAGGCAAGCAAGTGAAGCTCGCCGCTGCTCCAGGCCCTCCTCGAGCCCGCTCTCGATGTCTCTGCAACCGTCATGAGCCCCTGGTCCTTTCCCCCTTTTCCCCCCTTTTTCCGAGAGCGAAAGCTTCTCGCCGCCGGCGAGGTCGTGGCCGCCGTTGCAGCGGCCCAAGCTTGCGTCTGAGCATGTGGTCGTGCTCAGGATGTCCCCAGGCAGCCCTAGGAGGCCTTAGGTGCCTCGTTTGAGCTCCGGCTCGACGGGCCCGTGCCCGCCCGAGCTCCAGAAGCCGCCAAGCTCACCGCCGGCGTCGATTCCGACCATGTCAGCTCCTGGGAGGTGTCGAGATGGACGCGCGCGTGAGCATAGGTCCATTTGGTGCCCTCCGCTGTTCATTTGGTCGCCGGAGGAGGGATCCCGAGCCCCTCCGCCATCTCTGGAGCCACCGGCGGCTCAACGCCGGTGGGTCTTGCCAGAGTTGACCACGGGGGTTTGACCCCAGGTCAACTGGCAAGTGGGCCCGACCCTCTAATTAAGTTAGATTAAGAAAAATTAATTAATTAAGTTAATTAACCTAATTAGTCACTAACCAGGGGCAAGATCTGTTAATTAGTTAGGATTAGTTTTAATTATTTAGTTAAATGATTGAGCCACTTACATGTGGACCCCACATGTCAGGTTTGACTCTGGCGTGGTGAGCCGACCAGCTCACGTCACTGTGACGTCAGGCTGATGTCATAATTCTATTTTCTATTTTAAAAATAATTCCAGAAATTATTTAAAACTTCAAAAATTCATATAAATTAATGTGTAAATCAGATGAAAATAATTTATATATGAAAATTTATCAGAAAAATCCAATGAATCTGATGGTGCTATTATCATGCATGTTAGAGCAACCTATGTAGATGAACATGGACATTTACTAATAGGATAGTATATGGAATTTGAAATGAAGACCGATTTTGAACCTATATTCAAATTCATTTCAAATCAACAGGAACACTAGTTGCATTAGCTCATCCACACATGCTATCATGCCATGATCATGCATCATATTGTTGCACTTACGTGTATTGATTATTTCTTATCGGCATTGCGGTAGGCCCTGCTTCCGAGGATACCTCCGAGTAATCCAATGAAGGAGAGAACCTTCCCGCTACCCAGCAAGGCAAGCAACCCCATTGGTCATTTCGATAACATCCCACTCTCTGTCTCTCCTGCTCTTGTTTACTGCATTAGGACAAACGATCACATGTCAGTCATACATGGTAGATGAACCTATTCTTATGCATGACCTGTCATTGTCACAGTAAATAGCTAAACCTTGCAACCTAGCATACCTGATAGATGCTTGTGCCATGATGTGCTTAGCTTACTTTGCCTGCTATGCTTGCTATGCCTAGAGTTGTGTCAGGTCTGATTCATCTAGGTGATGAACTGAGTGAAACAATGTTGTTCTAATGTGATGACTTATGATGAACCCGATTTGGTAAAGGTAGCGATGACAGGCTATGTAGGAGTACATAGTGGCTTGTCTCATTGGGACCGTTCTTAGGAACTGAGTTCCGTGTTTGTGATCCAAGACTAGTTACTACCACACATTGGGTTCCGGTAACTCGACCCCTCTCGACTTATCAGTCGCTTAGTCCTTGGTCCAGGAGTTGCAAGTAGTTTTTGGTGTTTATAGCATGCTGGAGGCCGTGCGTAGCGCTGACCCTAGGGGTGGGTTATGATGTGGTAGGAAGTGGCACGGTGTACCAAGGGTCACCCGAATGGTGGGCTTGGGAACCCAACACACATCGTTTGGGGCCGTAGCGGAAACTTAGGCCGGACTTCCGTGCGGGTTCAGTCTCAAATAGGCAATAGCCTGGACTAGAGGTCTTATGTGATTGACGGTCGTGGCCGACTCCCTCGCTGGGCATCCGCTTGAAGGTTGCCGAGGTGCATTGTTTTATGAGCACACAACAATAAGTGGCGAGAGCGTGTGTGAATAAGTACACCCCTGCATGGTATGAAACTATTCGAATAGCCACGCCCTCGGATATGGACTACATGGAGAACTATGTTGTTCATAGATAATCAAATGGATACTCATAAAAACATCAAGACAAGCGTGAGTACTGTGGATGGCACTCTCTCAGGAGAGGGAAGTGAATCCATGGTGGTGTATTTCTATGAAGTTGGTGGACTCATGTGCGATATCTAAAATTGTAGCAAAGATTTAAAATTTGAGTAGTGCAGGTTAGCCATGAGTCAAAGCTGGCATTGTTGCATAAACTCCACAACTTCCTTTGTTGATACATGAGCATGATTAGACTAGGTCTGATTTAAAGACTTGTTGAGTATGTTTGTACTCACGTTTGCTTAATAAATGTTGCAGATGAGACCCAGGACCCATTAGGTGGGTTCTTTCTAGATGTCGACGATGCCGAATAGCTGGTGTTCCAGCTACGACCTTATGCCCTGTGGCGGGCTGTACATAGTCAGGCCATGTGCCCTTTTACCCCTTTCATCTGTCTGTACTCAGATAGCTTAAGCTTCCGCTTGGTTTGTATGAACTTGTTTGTATGACTTGAGTGTCGGGTCATGTGACCCCTTTCTATAAGAACATATTATGCAAGGCCCATCTGAGCCTCTTAAATAAGAGTCATGTTGTTGTATGGTTATGTTGTGATGCCATGGTTGTATCTATGCATATCGGGCATGTCGTGCGTACATGTGACGTGCAACGGTATGTATGGGATCCGACACCTAGTTGTGCGCCTTTAGTAGTACTCTTTACGGGAAACTGCCTCTTTGTGCTTCCACCGAGCCATGGTAGCTTGCTACTGCTCCGGACACATTGATTGACCGACATGCATCCTTCTCTGCTGCTGTGTCTGTCCCTTCGGGGAAATGTCTCGCGGTGTAATGGAGTCCCTGTAGCCTGCTATGACTCGTCTACACACGCTTGAGGTCGACACCTGCATTGCTGGGTTACGTATGCCTGTTTCCATATGGATGTGCCGTTTGGGTTCTATGACTAGTTATGTCGGCCCGGGTTCTTTGTCGTTTGATTGCCAGCGACATGTTCACATACGTGAGACAAAAGACGCAAATGGTCCCGGCTAAGGTAAGGCTGCAGCCGTGGAGATTACCATGCGTGAGGTCGCAAAGTGATGTGATATGTTACAGTCTGGATTCATATGACTTAGGATCGGGGTCCCGACAACACTACAAGTCCTCAAATTGGGTGGATTCTTTCTCCCCAAAGGCTTGTTTTCAAACCTACTATAAATATGACTTCCCAAAACCACTAGATATTAATTTTAAAGATTAATTATATATATTATTTAAAGCCTTTTTCTTCAGACCAGAAATGATTTTTATAGGGAAAAACTATTTAAATACTTTCAAAATATTTGAGAAAATTTAGGGAAACTCAGTGGACATATATTTTCCATATATATGAGTTTCAACACATGGGCATGTTCAAATCATGGGCAAAACCCCTCTAAACCCTTTCTCTCCAAATCAAGCTTTTGAAATATTTCTAGGAAAATTCCAGCAATAAATTGTTGCTTGCTTGCTTGTTGATTGTTCTCAATAAATTCCAGGAAAATTCAAGCAAGTCAACACTATCATAGGTGATGATCTTGCAAAGTTTCATACCAATCCAAGTTGATTTGGTTCATCAAACTATTCCAAACCCCTTCCTGCCCAGATTCAAATTTGAACAACTTTACATTGTGAAGTTTCTCCCCTTGAACCCAAAATTTGTGGACATGCTTTAATCACCAAATAATGATGCTACATGAAGGGGTGCATCAAGGGTAATAGCTTAGCATAACTAGATCTACAGAAACCTGATTCTATTAGTTTCTAGGGTTCACAAAGTTTCTATTGTCAACTTTGCCCATTTGAGCTCAAACCAGGTGATCCATCTCATTTTTACCCACCATTTGATCCTATTAAGCATCACAGTAAGTGGGTAAACTTTTCTTTCCCAAACATCTATCAAACACCTTCTTGTGAAATGGTAAAGCTACTGTTTTCACCCCTTTGGCTATTCCTCTTGCTATGAAAATTTTACCACAACCCCTCAGGGTTACCAGCTACCTCCAGTAATTCCTGTGTGGCCTCAGCTCAACAATGGGTGGGGTAAAACCCCCATTTTCACCCCTGGGCAGCATTGGCAGCTACTTTTCTACCTCTCCCCTACTCCCTTTCTTCTCCCCTGCTTGTTCCCTAGCTCCTCCTAGCCCACGGGCATCTCTAGAAACCCTAAGACACTAGAGGACACACTGGTGGGCATATTCTAGAGCGTGCTACAGTGCACCCAAGCACTGTAGCTGCCCCTACCCTGTGCCTTCCGAACACCTCGGGCCTCCTAGCGCGCCTGCCGAGGGGCCTCGGCATTTGCAGCACGCCACCCTTTGTCCGCCCTCCTCTCTCTCCCTCCTCTGCCCCCCTCGCATGCGCCGCGACCGCCCGAGCCGGCCAACCGCGGGGATCACATGCTTGCGCATCCCCCTCTCCCTTTCTCCTTCCCTGGCTCATGGACCTGCCCCCGGAAGGCGGCAGACACACAGTGGGCTGTCCCCATGGCCTTCCTTCCCCACGCGAGCAAACCCCGGCGATCGTGTCCATGGTGGACTAGCGTCTGGCTATAAATGCCCCCGAGCTCCCACTGCTCTCCTCTCGCCCTCTCCTTCCCTGAGCCGCTCTCCCGTGCCCAGCCCCTCGTCCTCGCAGCTGAGAGCTCGAGCCTGAGCCAAACCCTTGCCGCCGTGCAGGTTTCCCCCTCACCGGCGATTCCCTCAGCCCCGGCGGCTACCTCGATCACTCACCGATGCGCGGGAAGCCCCTGAGTGCGCTGGTGCCTTTCGCTTGAGCTACCGTGGCCTAAGCCCCCCGGCGATGAACCACTTTGCTCCCTGTCTCAAGGTGAGGGATGACAGGTGGGGCCTACCTGTCATGCCATCACCCTTCCCCCTCTCGCTGCCAGGTTGGGCCCGCGGGCAGGTTTAAAAATAAACTTGCCATGCGTGCCGTCTCGCCCTGGGCCAGTTCCCCTTTTGGGCCGGCTCGTCTGTTGTGCTTTTGGCCCGAGAGGGCATAGTGACAGTTTCCTTTTTCTTTTCTCCTTGCTTTCCAAAAATTCCACAGGACAAAAGAATAATCCAATGCCCAATATTCTTTCGCCAAAATTCCTAGAATATTCCATAGAATTTATTAGTGCCACTTGTAAAAATATTTGAAAACCTTTTTTTTGTATTGTTTCAATTTGAAACCCCTATTTGTCATTTATTAGCCCCTGTTTTAAATAGTTTTGAAAACCTTTTTAACTTCAAAACCTAGACAACTATTTTTAATATAGTTTTTAGTATTTATCAGAATAGGGTAGCATTTTTAGTAATAGCTCGTGTGCTCAGCTTTGTGTGATTCTTATTTTTACCGCTATTTATCACGACTATAGATTGCTCTATTGACGAGGGAGTTGGACCCAAAGACTTCGAAGATCCCGAAGACTTTGTTGAGCTAGGCAAGCATCCCTTTGACCATGTTAAGAAACCATTTTATTGCATGTCATTTAGCACTTTGCTTTCGTTATATGTTGAGCATGTGGAGTAGTGACAACACTGGTGGGTTGCTTCCGATACTTTTGCTATTGACACTTGCGTCGTGCATGACCCTACCACCTTATGAGGGTTCTGCAAGTGGGTGTAGATAGGATGCTAGTAGATGCTACGCAAGTGGGTTCGGGATTTATACAAAGTGATGGAAAGGAAGAAATGATTTCAAAGACATTTCAAAAACCCCGTCGGGTGCCACTAATGCTCGAGGGACATGATGATGTGTGGGTGACCACTTGAGAAAGAAGTGGTGTATCAGAGGAAGTGAGTATGTGTTTTTCGAAGATGGAGAGTTTTAAGATTTGCTGACCGTCCCAACCTTACATGTGCGACCATGATACCCCTTATGGGATGGGGCTTTGTTGATTACTATGGTTGGTGCTAGTAGGGAGCCCGCATTACTAGTGGCGAGAGTGAAGTGGTCACTCTCAAGACAGGGTTGTCCTGGAATTGGAAAGCCATGCGCCGTCTTTACAAGCACCGGGCACACCATTGCGTGCCCTCATGGATGATACGTGTGATGTATATCATGGGGGATGGCACCAACGAGTGGACTCTTTGTTCAGTATCACCATGGGAAAGGCATTGTTCGGGTTCTTACCTCGGGTATGTAATATACCGCGAGTCGTGGATGACACGGAAGTTCCTTAAGTCTTGTGGGTAAAGCGCGGAACCTGTACAGAGTGTAAAACTATTCGAATAGCCGTGTCCGTGGTCATGGATAGTTGGAGGTCCTTCTTAAAATATGTCCGATGTTTTCACAATCTTGGCGTGTGTGTGTGTGTGTGTGGATGACCCAGAGGTGACACTTGAGACAAGTCAGATGACTTGAGGTGATGAATGAACATGAGATGTTCAACCCCTGCTTATGATGATATCTGTAACTTGTTATTTGATCATATCATTGCATTCAAAAATTGGCTTTCCGCAAATTACCTACGTAGTGCTACATCATGCACCATTATTACTTGTTCCACCTCTTGGGTTGCTTGCGAGTACATTCAATGTATTCATTGGCTTCCACTGGTTATTTAATTGGCCAGACATGGAAGAATAGGAGTATGTTGAAGAGTTCGTTGGTGACGAACATGCGAACTAGGACACTTCCCAGTCATAATGCCTGTAGGTTTAAGGCAGATGGCATGGGTTCACGCTTTCGATGAAGATTTCCACTACTTGTTCTATTTAAGTGTTCGGTCCTTGTGGCCCTATCTATGTAGGACTAGACCTTCATGGTCTATATTTGTGTAAGACGTTAAATGTGGATGTAAGACTCTTGTTATTCAGCTTCTGTGTGTGCAGTGAGCATTGATATCTGGGATCACTATACACGTGCATTCGGTGATCACGACTTATGAGTTGGGGTCCCCACATTATCTCCTCTCAATTTTCTGAATGCGAATCTTTCGTTGCTTTGTAGTTTCCTTGCCATGAGTTTCTTCATCTGGAGTGCAATATTCCTCACACAGTTCACCTTGTATCTCAAAAGCAATTTGTACTTCAGGTTTCTGTCCACCCTTCCATGGCTTTTTCGCATCAGCCATTTTCTTCGGCTGAGGATTCTAAGGAAGTGTGCAACTTATCTTCGAGGAAAGCTGCAAATAAGTTAAGTTGATGAAAACCTAGTGATTCATGAGCAGACATTTTGTACCTGTGAATAGAGTATAGGTGCGAGGAATTTGAAGAGGTCATATGCGTTCCCAGAAATTTTCAAAATACATCAAGTTATGGAATTTGGACCATAGATGTCTTGAGGAATTTTACTAAGTGTTCTTGTCTTTAGGTTCCATAGTTGTGCAAATTTTGACGATCCACACAGTTGAGGAATCTTGAAGAAAATCATAACTTAGGAAAAACATCAAGGGTATGAACTTGTAAGGTGCTTTGGAATATGATTCTTGAATAATAAACACCTTTGAGGAAATTGTGGAAAACTTGAAGATCAAACAAGGGTAGTAAAATTAGATTTTATTTACCCTGATGAACAACACGATGAACAGTGAGATGAAATCAAGGAACTTCGTCCGTCCAGATCGCCCATGCCCTAGCTTGGCAGAGGTAGACATGTACAATGGTGGCAGGATGAAGACTTTCATGGCCTATGTGAGTACGGCGATGGCGAGGTTGAGGCAGTGAAGCTCTTCCACACCGGTGGCAATGATTTTAGCGGCAGCGCTAGGTTTGAACTCGGGAGAGAGTAGGAGTGAGGAGTAACCGAGCATAGTGAAAGGGAAAGGGTATTTATAGCCGAGGTGAAAACAAATCTGCCCGAAGATTTGGACCAGATTGCCCCTGACCCTTGCTCTCCACGCGACATGTGTCACCCACGTTCTGTGTAGTGGAGATAGTGGGGGATAGTAGGTTATCCAATCGTGGGAATCGGAACGGTTTGAGCGGGAAGCACCGAAAATTTAGATAGTGAAAATTTTATAGTTTCGGTTCACAAATTCTTCAGCTGTCAAGGACAGAGTGAAGACTTTGAACGAGTATTGAAGTATAACACATATGAATAATTTGAGAACAAACTGGGTTGAGTTTAGCATAGAGGGGAACGGATCCGATCACATTCACTTAGATGAAAATCAACTTGAAGAATTAGCAATAAGTGAATGCTGTTGAGGACATTGAAAACTCAAATATATATATATATATATATATATATATATATATATATATATTCAACGGAGAACATCAGCTTCATAGTTTTGAAGAATTTGAAAACTTGAGGAATTTGCAAACTTGAGGAATTTGAAAAATTGAAGAATTTGCAAAATGACAAAAAACTCAACTTTGAAGAATCTCAACTATGGTTGGGGGGTGACCCACCGTATAAGAATGATGATTTCAGACACCGCATACAATTGTCGTAGGGTTCTGAGAATCAAATTCTTCATTAATTTCTTCACACTTAGAGGGTTATTCTTCATTGATTGAAGAAGAGCGTTACTTCGTGTGTTGCACACTAAGTCATCAATTTTGCATAAATGTTAGGATGTGTGTCTTTTTCTAAGAAATTCGAAGATTCTAAGATATTTAGCTCACACCGCAACTTGCAAAATCTCTTTTCATCAAAGGGCTTTGTGAAGATACATGCCAAATGTTCTTTAGTAGGGATGTGGTCGATGGAGATGTCGCCCTTGAGTACATGATCTTGAAGAAAATGATGACGAATCTAGATGTGCTTTGTCTTGGAATGCTAAACTGGGTTGTAAGCAATCTTGATAGCGCTCTCGTTGTCACAGTAGAGAGGCACATTATTCAGCTTGATACCATAGTCCTTGAGGGTTTTCTTCATCCACAGCAACTGAGCGCAACATGAACCAGCAGCAATGCACTCAGCTTTGGCAGTAGATAGTGACACACAATTCTGCTTCTTGGAGGACCAACAGACTAAGGATCATTCGAGGAAATGACATTTGCGTGAGGTTGACTTGCGATCCACACGATCTCGAGCATAGTCAGCATCTGAGTATCCGACGAGGTGAAGATTTGAGACCTTGGGATACCATAATCCAAGCGTTGGTGTGTGAGCTAAGTATCAGAAAATATGTTTCACAACCTTATGGTGTGATTCCTTTGGTATAGCTTGGAATCTAGCACACATGCAAACACTCAGCATAATATCAAGCCTAGATGCACATAGATACAATAAAGACACAATCATGGAGTGATATACCTTCTGATCGAAATCTTTACCATTTACGTTCTTGCAGAGGTTGCCTTTTGAAGGCATTCAAGTTTTGTCGCCTTTGCAATCTTGCATGTTGAATTTCCTCAGAACATCCTTGAGGTATTTCTCTTGACAGATCAAGATGACATTGTCTTGCTGAAGAATTTGAAGACCTAAGAATAATTTCAACTCTCCCATCATAGACATTTGATATTCTTCACTCATGATATAGGCAAATTCATTAGTGTAACGTTTGTCAGTACAGCCAAAGATAATATCATCTACACATATTTGGCATATGAATAGTTCATTGTCATAGGATTTAGTGAAAAGATTTGGGTCGAGTGAACCGGTTTGAAGCCTTTCTTCATGAAGAATTCCTTCAGAGTGTCGTACCACGCCCGAGTGGCCTGCTTGAGGCCATAGAGGGCCTTGTTGAGTCTGAAGACTTTATCAGGATGCTTAGGGTCTTCAAAACCTAGGGGTTGTGGAACATATACTTCTTGCTCAAGGTTACCATTGAGGAATGCACTTTTCACATCCATTTGGTATAAGTTGATATCATGATGGTTAGCATAAGCAAGCAATATGCGAATGGCTTCAAGTCTAGCAACAGGTGCGAAAGTTTCATCAAACTCAATTCCTTCAACCTGTGTGTAGCCTTGAGCTACAAGACGAGACTTGTTTCTTACCTCAAGGCCATTTTCATCTTGCTTGTTGCGGTAGATCCACTTGGTACCTATGATGTCCTGCTTGCGAGGATCTGGCCACTTGAAAAGTTCCCACACATTGTTGAGCTTGAATTGATGCAATTCCTCTTGCATAGCTTGAATCCACTCAGGATCCTTGAATGCTTCATCAACTTTGGTGGGCTCTATGATAGAGACAAATGCAAAATGCCCACAAACATTAGTCAAATGTGAAGCTTTTGAGCGAGTGAGGGGACCTGGTGCATTGATGTCGTCGATGATTTTATCAATCTGCACTTTATTTGCATCTCTTGGATGAGCAGGTTAGCGTGGCTGAGGATTTTCTTCAACACCATTTTCTTAAGGTGTATCAACTTGAATGTCTTCATTGGTTGGAATGACTTCCTCATAGGGTATGACATGTTCGGTTGCCTTCAGCTTAATGGATTCCTCAGGAGACTGTTCATCTAGCACAGAAGGCAGGTGCTCTCTTTGCGAGCCGTCAGTTTCATCGAACCGCATATCTATAGTGTCAACAACCTTATGGTGGTAGGTGTTGAAGACTCTGTAGGTGTGTGAGTCCTTTTTGTAACCAAGCATAAAACCTTCACGTGCTTTCGGTGCAAATTTAGAACTATGGTGAGGATCTATATCCAAGCATTTTGCACCGAAGACTTTGAGATAACTTACATTGGGTTTCTTACGAGTTATAAGTTCATATGAGGTCTTCTTGAAGAATTTGTGAAGATATACCCTGTTGATGATTTGGCAAGCTGTATCCATTGCCTCAGGCCAGAAACGACGACGAGTCCTGTATTCATCAAGCATGGTGCGCGCCATCTCAACAAGAGTCCTGTTCTTGCGCTCCATGACATCATTCTGCTGAGGAGTATATGGAACAGATAACTCATGAGTAATACCAAGTTCATCAAGATATTCATCAAAATTGGTGTTCTTGAACTCAGTCCCATTATCACTCCAGATATGCTTAATCTTGACGCCGAAGTCTGTAGAGGCCCTTGAAGCAAACTGTGTGAAGACATCCTGCACTTCAGACTTGTACAAAATAATATGCACCCAAGTGTAATGAGAGTAATGATAAACAATGACCAAGCCATGCAAACTTGAAGAATTTGTTAGTGTGGAATAATGAGTGGGGCCAAAGAGGTCCATGTGAAGCAATTCGAAGGGTCGAGTCGTGGTCATGGTTGTCTTTGAGGGATGCTTGTACATGGTAATATTCCCAGACTCACATGCACCACAAAGGTGGTCCTTGAGGAATTTGACACCTTCAATGCAAATGACGTGCTTTTTCTTCACGAGCTTGTGCAAGTTTCTCATACGAGCATGTCCAAGTCGTCGATGCCACAGCCAGCCTTCCGAGGACTTTGCAAGGAGGCACGTGGAAGGCCGAGGACCTATAGAGAAATCAACAATATACAAGTCTCCTCTCCTAAAGCCTTCTAAGACTTTGGAATTGTCAGATTCCATGATGACAACACAACGATATTTTCCAAAGACGACAACCATATCAAGATCACATAACGTTGAGACATACATAAGGATGAACTCGAGGGATTTAACAAGCATCACCTAATCCATGTGTCGGTCCTTTGAGATTGGAACCTTACCTAGACCCAATACCTTGCTTTTTTTCGTTTGTCAGCGTAGGTGATATGCTTCAGATGAGATGGAGGAAGTGGTAGATTCATCAGTAGATTCTTGTCACGAGTCATGTGGTTTGTGCATCCACTGTTGAGGACCCACTCAGTAGCTTTTGGAGGTTCATCCTGCAGATGAATTAGTACAACTTATGAACACATATGCTTCAGAGTGATATGACATCAAATTCATCAGGTAGAATTTCATCACACAATATAGTGAGTAAAGAAGTGCGAGGATGTGAGAAATGAGGAATTCATTTCTACATGATTAGCTTGCATCCTTTCAAGCATTTCTTCAGGTCTCCAGTAAATTCATCAGTTGTTCAAGTTCATCCGGAGACCTGACCCTGCATAAGAGATTAGTTCAATTTCTTCACCACCCACATCTGGAGGGGTGGGAAAGAGTTCATCATTCTACGAGCACCATATGAGAAGGGAGGCATTGAAGCTAGTGCGCTTTGTTTCAGAGGACGAGGGTTAGTGTACTCATATGAATAGGCAGAGAAATTCTTCGAGGACTTATGAACATAATGATTTGAAGAATAATGCACATATTCATAACTCTTAGACTTTCCCTGCAAAACAGATGCATTAGCACGAGAATGATATTTCTGACCATTTTAGGAATTTGGTCCAAGTGAAGACTTTGGTCCATATGAGGAATTTGATCTGGGATTCCTTTTCTTCATGAGTGATGTAGTGAGGATATTCACTTGAATGTTTTGTAAGCACCTCTTGGGAACCCAGATATTCTTCATAGGTGAACCATTCCTGCAGTTAGTTCCAACAAATCTGGCAAATACTTCACCTTTCTGATTTCTGAAGAATTTGTATTTGGAGTCAAGTGACTCATCAGAGGAATATGAAGTTTCAAAAGTAAATCCAAATAAAGTGGATCGATCTACAGGAGGTCCTTTTGCAGCAATCCATGAGGTTTTGGGGTACTGCTCAGGTGTCTACTAGGATCCATCAGCATTGAGTTTGCTCTCAAATGCAATACCCTCTTTCCAAGGGTTCCTGTTCAGAATCTTCTTTTTGAGGACATCGCAAAGGGTTTGATGCCCTTTGAGACTTTTGTACATGCCTGTCACATACAATTCCTTCAACCATGCATTTTCATCAGTGATACTTGTGGTATCCTCAGATGAGCAATTTGTGACCATGGGAATAGTTGAAGACTTTTCAGCACTAGAAGCATCTGAACACTCACGTGAAGAATTAGCAGTTCCATGTTCGATGCATTTCAAACAAGGTGGAACAAATTCTTCCTAAGTGGTACTGATTTGTTGAGCTAGTAAGGAATCATTTTCCCTTTGGAGATCCTCATGAGACACTCTTAGTTTCTCAAGATCTTCCTTTCTTTGAAGAAATTTATAAGAAAGCTTCTCATGATCGGAATAGAGAGCATTATGATGACTCTAAAGGTTATCATACTTTGTCTGAAGACTTTTGAGTTCGTCAAACAGAGTTTGAGTCCGATCCACTTCCTCATTCAATAGATCATCACTTTTTTCTAGCAGTTTCTGAAGCTTTTCAAGTGCACTTTGTTACTTAGTGGCAACATTAGCAAGTTTCGCATAACTAGGTTTCACATATTTATCAGATTCACCATCACTTTGATTGAGAGGAGGAGTGATGCGTATGTACCTTGGAACCTTTAGCCAAGAAGCAATAGGTGGGAGCATAATCATCATTGCTGTTGTCAGAGTCGTTGGAGTAGTCATTTTCTTCATTGTTGAAGATGGACTTGCTGACAAAAGCAGTGGCGAGAGCAAGTCTAGCGACACCAGATTCTTATTCCACCTCAGATTCTTCCTCTTCTTCATATTCTTAAGATTCTTCTTCTGAGTCCATTTCCTTGCCAATGAAAGCCCGAGCCTTTCTGGAACCATTCTTCTTGTGCGTTGAGGACTTTGAAGATGAAGACTTTGCAGATGAGGACTTTGCAGATTTCTTCTTTTTCTTTGAGTCATTAGAACTGTCGTCCTTTTACTTCTTCTTCTTCTTTGATTCTTTTTCCCAAAGAGGACAGTCAGAGATAAAGTGACCTGATTTATTGCATTTGTGACAAGTTCTCTTCTTGTAGTCACCTGATGAATCTGATTTCCTGAAGCCACTTTTCGATGACTTTCCAAATCCGCCTCTCCTTGAGAACTTATGGAATTTCCTCACGAGCATTGCCAGCTCCTGACTCAGTTCTTTAGGATCACCAAGGATACTATCAGAATCTTCGCCTTCGGATGAGGAAATTGTTTTTGCCTTCAGAGCACGAGATATTCCATAGCTTGGCTTGTAGAGGTCTCTCTTCTCAGCTTGTTGGAATTCATGAGTATTGAGTCTCTTAAGAATATCAGCATGATCAAGTGACTTGTGGTCTCAACGCTCTAGAATCATCAAAGCCAGAGTAGCGAATGAGGAATCAAGAGCTCTCAGCAGCTTCTTCACCACTTCATGGTGGGTGATGTCAGTGGCACCCAGTGCTTGAAGCTCATTGGAGATATCAGTGAGACGATCGAAATTTTGCTGAACATTTTCATTATCAAGTCTTTTGAAGCGGTTGAAGAGATTGTGAAGAACATCATCACGAGAGTCACGTTGAGTGGAAACACCTTCGTTGACTTTGGACAGCCTATCCCAAATAAGTTTAGCAGACTCCAAAGCACTCACTCTGCCATACTGACCTTTACTTAGATGGCCATAGATGTTATTCTTCGCTTGAGAATCGAGTTTCTTGAATTTCTTCATATCAGCAACAGTAACAATCGGAGAAGTGCTGGGAACACCATTTTCCAGAACGTACTAGAGATCGTTGTCAATAGCTTCAAGATGCATGCACATCTTGTTCTTCCAGTAGGGGTAATCCATCCATTCGAAGGTAGGACAACCTGCGGAAACCTTGATCATACCTGCAGTCGACATAACTAGAACTCTAGGTGGTTAAACCAAAATCACACAAAACAAGGGAGTACCTTGCTCTGATACCAATTGAAAGTGCGTTCTATCGACTAGAGGGGGTGAATAGGTGATTTTTCCAAATTCATCACATGAGGAATTTCAACATGAGGAATTTGAAATGTGATTAATAACTAACAGTAGAATAAGAAAACAAGTGCATGAGAAACATAGAAGTAGCATAGTCATCATGATGAAATAAAACATGCACAGATTACAGGTAGCGTGATATAGGATAAGCGGGTGAGGAACAAGGTAACTTGAAGAATTTGAGGTGAGTAAATTTTGAAAGTCTCTAGTCAAATTCTTCAAATAGTAAAGATCAATTTCATACACAGGTATACGAGGAAATGAAAGGGTTGAGGAAATAGAACCAGGTAGCTCGATGAAGATAATGGTTTGATGACCTAGTTCCAACAACTGTGACAGTCGTATGTCTGGTTTGGAGTGGCGTGGTATTTAAACCAGACACACAGTTCCGGGACACATAGTCCTTACCGTATTCTCCTTGAGCTAAGTTCACAAAGTCCTCGCCCAACACTCGTGGTAAGTCTTCAGGGTAGACTTCCAAAACCCTCACAAACTAGTCACCCGACAATCCACAATTGACTGCTGGATGCTCTAGACCAAGGGCACTCTATGATTGCCAATTGACTGTAGGATGCACTAGACCATGATGCCTAACCGTTTGGAAGATACACAATCTTCAAAGTTAACAAGCGTCGGTTCCACACAGGAATAATTTCTTCAGTGATGCTCAATCACTTCGGGTTTGGTGGTTTGGAATTGGATTTTTCCTCACTGATGATTTTCTCTCAAAGTCCTCGGAGGATGGGTTGCCCTAACATGACAAGTGTCAGTTCTCTCTCGGAGCAGCCAACCAACTAGTGGTTGTGCGGGGTGGCTATTTATAGCCAGGGTGCAACCTGACATGATAAGACATAAATGCCCCAATTATATGACCATTATGTGGATAAGATGATTGGGGACAGCAGGCGCTAAGCACAACAACGGTCGGAATTTCGAACTATGAAAGTCCTTAGGCTTATCATGTTCCTCACTTGTAGGCAATTCGCACTGGCGAAATCCTAACTCCTCAGTCAGACCAATTTCCTCAGATACCAAAAGAACTTCGTCTCTATCACTGAAGAACTTGACTGGACTACAAGAGATTTCCAAAGGCTTCACTCCAAGGATTGGATAGGTTGAGGATTTTGAATTGAGCATCAGTTGGAAATTTTCCTTAGTATTACCTCGGCCCCCTTTAACAGTACGGCGTTTCCTATGACTCAATGAAAGGAAATGAAACTACGAAAACAAAAGTCTTCACGCCTCAAAGTCCTCATTCATATCTTCAAGGTCACACCAACTTCTTCATTTTCATAGTCTTCAGAGAATACCAAAGTCTTCACCAAAGTCCTCACCAAAGTCTTCAGTTGAAGACATCCATTTTTAAGGGTCGATAATCTCCAAATATATCAAACTCCTCAGCGACTTATAGAGCCTGTGTACACTCACAAACACATTAGTTCCTTAACCTATAAGTCTTCAATACACCAAAATCACTAAGGGGCACTAGATGTACTTACACAACGCGCGACTGCTAGAACCAGGGGCTCGGTGCGAGGTGCCAAGCTCGCAAGAGTCGGTCATCAAGGCGATCAAGGAACTTCAGGAGGCATAGGCCAGGCAAGGAAGGGCCTGCCCTGCACCACCAATCGCAGCCTCCATCATCGGCCCAGTCGACCAGCTGTGTGCCTATGTCAACGCGCTCGCCATCAACGAGGCCTCGTCCTAGGGCCGTTTCTGGTCGGCGCACGCCGACCACGGGTGGGACCATCTGAACAACTACGTCTGCATGCCCTTCGGTCTGGCGAATGCTAGAGTCACGTTCCAGCATCTCTCCCGAGCCATGCTCATGCCTTGCCTGCCAAGACGTGACGAGGAGTTGGAGGAGATGCCCGGACCAAGCATGGGTCTTGGGCCCCGGGAGACGACGGGCCCGTGGGGGTCATGCTCGTGGAGGTACAGGATCATGCCACATTGGTAGCTTCGGCTCTTCAGTGGCATGGCCACCAGGTGACTTTTTGTTGATATGTGACACGTAACTTTTAGGCTTGTCTCGTTTAAGGGTGCCCGCTAGGCCACGTCCTCCCCAGGTGATCAGGGCGTACCCCCTGCAACCACCGTGTTTCCCATATTACAACATTTTTCATCTATGCAACCTGTTTCCTAACATTTCCCACCTTGCCTGGTCGGCTTTTTGCCGGTGTGAATGTCGTCACTCCAAAGCGGGCCCACCTTTGGCCGCCTCAGCAGGAGTATCGGGCACGACGACTGTGCTCGGGTGCATCCCTACAGCGTCAAAAATTCTAGTGACTGAGCTCTGTTTGGCGGCCCGGTCCCCTTCTTCATCTCCTGGGGTCACTGGTGCTTGGCCCTCCCATGGCCTTAGGGAGTACGCTCTGTGTAGGATGCAATGAAGATTTGAGGACCTCATATAGCGCCATCTACGAGAAGACCTAGGTCTAACCCACCTCGAGGTAGCGACCTCACGCGGCCAAAGCGCCCTCGTGAGCTCCCATATACACCTCCCAGATCTACCGTGCCAGCCACGTGTACGAACTCAAAGTGTTGTACACGCCCGGAGCCCCCTATGGACGCAGAGGGGTTCCCTCCCATGCAATGTGGCAGGCACAACCTAGCGCTTGAGGAGAAGTCAACACTACCCACCAATGGCTACGCCCACGTAATGTGGAAGCCACTGCTCCGTGCAGGCCGTCAACACGGTCTACTAATGACTATGACCACGCAATGTGGAAGCCCTACACCAATGCTGGGGATAAACAACTAAGGGTGCCCCATCGGCTGCATCCAACCTTAGGAAGGCTCCTTGCGGCCCCGCCCTGCTGCATTCCCTAGGATGTACGCATGAGGGGGCTGCATGGGGGCTACTACCGGGCCGGGCCCGGTACTCGCCACCTTCCCAAGTCTACCAAACCTGGTCTTCACGCGCCACTCTCAGGAAAAGCCAGCGAGGAAAGGTATGGGAGCCGCTCGTGCGTCAAGGGGGACTCCTGAGCATCGCGACTCAAGAGCCTCACTGGCTCTGTAGCCCCTCACTCCTTGGGGCTGTCCTTGGTGATCCGGTGAGTCCCATTGGCGACTGAGGTATGCGCGGGGCCAGGCCTTGCCAATGCAGAGCTCAATGTGCTCAACCTCAAAACATTAAGGAGGACGCTGGAGCTTGTACTTCATGGGGGACTCCTGAGCATTGCGACTCAGGAGCCTCACTGGCTCCGTAGCCTCTCACTCCTTGGGGCCGTCCTTGGTGATCCGGTCGGTCCCAATGGCGACTGAGGTAAGCGCGGAGTCAGGCCCTGCCGATGTAGAGCACAAGGTGTTCAAAAATTTCCATGTTAGGAGGACGCTGGAGCTCGTACGTCAAGGGGGACTCCTGAGCATTGCAACTTAGGAGCCTCACTGGCCACATAGCCCCTCACCCCTTGGGACCGTCCTTGGTGATCCAGTCAGCCCTAATGGCGGCTGAGGTATGCGCGGGGCTGGGCCTTGCCGATGCAGAGTGTAATGTGGTCAAAATTTCCAAGCTAAGCCTACCTTCATCACGTTCCCTTCATGAGGGCTGATCGCACGTCAATGGGGACTCCTGAGAATCGCGACTCAGGAGCCTCACTGACCCCGTAACCCCTCACCCCTTAGAAGCGTCCTTGCTAATCCGGTCTACCCCAATGGCAGCTGAGGTATCCGCGGGGCTGGGTGAAAGCACATTTGCTCCCTTGGTGGTTTTGGTATTTAATAACAACATATAAGTCATTGAACTAATGTTTCCACCAAGTATATTTCAGGAAATGTTCAATGATAGGATTGGCAAAAGGAGAGTGTGGACATACCCCAAGATGCAAGGAAATAGGTTGGCCAAGCTTCAAGGAAAAGGACTCTACATTTTATATTTGTGAGAAATCACTTTGAGTCCATAGGAAAGCTAATACTATTAAAAGGGGGTAAGGTTTTATTGGTGAACAATATGCTCAAACGTGCACAAGTGATATTCGCCAAAAACATCCACAAACTCTCCCACCAAAGTCTGTTCTATACCTAACACTCAAAATCCGTGCAACCAACTTTCCCATACCGGTGCCACCGATTCCAGAACCTAGAAAGACTCAACAAAACCCTAGCCACTTCAGTGCAACCGATTCTATACCGGTGCCACCGAGTTTAGGTTGCCAGCTTTCTGTTATGCAAATTCACATTTTCGGTCCCACCGAGAATGTTGGATCGGCGTCACCGAGATTGCAAATCTGACCGTTGGTCACCTTATCTATGCAATCGAGTTTCCTATATTGCTCTCACCGAGACTAAAAATATGCCACCTTGTGGTCACTTTGGTACCACCGAGATTAACACATGGGTGTCACTGAGTTGGTCATTTTGTGTGTAATGGTTGGATTTTTGGGCATGCCTATATATAACCCTTTACCACCACCTACTCAAGAGAGAAGCACTCAGAACTATTGCATACATATCCTATTAGATTTTCTGAGAGAGAACCACCTACCCTTGTGTTGAGGTCAAGATCTTCCACTCCAATCATATGGATCTTGATCTCTAGACTCCCCAAGTAGCTTTCCACCAATCCCATCTCTTCCACTATGCCAAATTTGTGAGAGAGTGATTGGGTGCTGAGGAGTCTATCATCTTGAAGCACAAGAGCAATGAGTTCATTATCATTACCGAGCCTATTACCTTTTGGATTGGTTAGGTGTCGCTTGGGATCCTCCTACTTCGTGTTGTGGAGTGAACCAAGAAGTTTGTGAGGGCAAGGAGATCGCCTACTTCGTGAAGTTCTACCCATAGTGAGGCTAGTCCTTCGTGGACGGAAGCCATTATGGAATAGTCAAGGTTGCTACTTCATGGACCCTTATGGGTGGAGCCCTCTGTGGACTCTCGTGACCGTTACCCTCCATGGGTTGAAGACTCCATAAACGTGGATGTACGATAGCGCCACCTATCAGAACCACGGGAAAAATTATCGTGTCTACAATTTCTTTTGATCTTCCTACCCTATCCCTTCTATACATGCTTGTTGTTACTTTTCACTTCTATATACTCTTAGACTTGCATGTGTAGGGTGTACTTGACTTGCCATGAAATGCTAAAAACTGTCAACCCTAAAATTGGTATAGGCAAAACTTTTATTTGGTCAAGTAGTCTAATCACCCCCTCTCTAGACATACTTTCGGTCCTACAAGTGGTATCAGAGCTTTGGTCTCCATTGCTTAGGTCTCACAACCTAGGAGAGTATGGCGTCTAGTGAGGGAAGTTATCACCGTAGAGGTCCGTACTTTGATGGCACAAAATTTGCTAGTTGGAAGCACAAAATGAAAATGCATATTCTTGGTCATAACCCCGCCGTTTGGGCTGTTGTTCGTGTTGGTTGCAAGGTGAGTTCTTTGCGGATGGACAGGAACCGGATTGTGAAGTGACCGCGGATGAGTTGAAGATGTTGCAACTCAATGCTCAAGCGTGCGACATTCTCTTCAACTGCTTATGCCCCGAAGAATTCAACAAAATTAGCCGTCTTGAGAATGCATGACAGATTTGGGATACTTTGGTTGCTATGCACGAAGGAAGCGAGTCCGTGAGAGAATCCAAGCTAGATGTTCTTCAAGGTTAGCTTGACAAGTTCAAGATGAAGGATGGTGAAGGAGTCGCAGAGATGTACTCTAGGCTAGCTCTCATCACAAATGAGATTGCCGACTTAGGAAGCGAAGGAATGACCGACAAATTCATCATCAAGAAGATACTTAGAGCTTTGGATGAGAGATATGACACCGTGTGAACATTGATCCAAATGATGCCAAACTACAAAGGTCTGAAGCCTACGGAAGTCATTGGAAGGATTGTTGCTCATGAGATGACACTCAAAGATAAGGAAGAATTTCATCACAAGTCTAGCGGTGCTTACAAAGCCACAAGTGATGCTCCCGCAACTTCAAGCAACAACCTTGTCACCAATGAAGAGATAGGCCTCATGGCCAAGAAATTTAACAAGTTCTACAAGAATAGAGGCAAAGAAAGAAACTCCAACTCAAGATATGATGAGAAGCGTTCGTCAAGTCATGACCGTAATTACTACAATTGTGGGAAGCCCGGACACTACTCAAATGAGTGCATGGCTCCCTACAAAAGAAGAGAAGAGTCACCTCGAAGACGAAGCACAAGGAATGGATCACCACAAAGAGAGAGGAGTAGAGATGATCGTTATGAACGAAGACACTCAAGGAGAAGTAGAGATTCAGAGAAGAAGGACAAGTACACCAAGAGCTACACAATAAGAAAACATCAAGCTCATGTTGGTGAATGGGTTTGTGGCTCCGACTCCGACAACAACTCTGAGAGAAGCTATCACTCTGACTCCGACTATAGTCAAGATGATGGTGTTGCCGGAATTGCTCTAGTGACTACCAACTCCTACAATGTATTTGATTCACCAAATGAAGGGAGTGGAAGTTTCTTCATGGATAAAGGCCCCAAGGTATTACACGCCGAGTATCTTGATTTTGATAGTGATGAAGATGATTTGCTTTGTTATGATGACTTGCTTTGCGATAAAACTAGTGATGTTGATCAAAATGAACTTGATAATTCTCATGCTAGTCAAGATGAGTCGTTTGATGATGATAAGATGAAAATAGAACAAGTAACTAAAGAACTAAACACTCTTAAGTTAGATCATGAATCTAGTCTCGAAGATCATAGAGAGCTTGTGAGAACTCATGAGAAGCTACGCTTCGAGAAGCTCAATTTGGAGCAAGAGCATGAGTTCTCAAAGCTATCAATGACGATCTCCGAAAGAAGACGTCATATTATCTAGCTTCATGCCTCAAGTTAAAACTAAGCAGTCTAGTAACAAAGGCAAGGAAGGTTCTTCATCTAGTAGCAACAATAAAAATGCTAAACCCAATGATGTTGCTTCTAATAGTTCTATTGATTCAACTAATGATGATTCTCTTAGCCAAGTTACACTTGAGCAAGAAAATTGTCGGGACCCGATCCTTAGCCATAAGAATCCAGCCTGTAAGACATCACATCACTTTGCGGTCGCATGCACAGTTATCTCCACGTCTGCCACTTTACTTGGGCTGGGATCGTTTGCGTCTTTTGACTCACGTATATGAATGTGTCGCTAGCATTCAAATGTCAAAGAAGCCGGGCCGACATGACTAGTCGTAGAACCCAAGTGGCACATCCGTACAAGGACAGGCATACATAACCCAGCAATGGAGGTGTCGATCTCTAGCGTGTGTAGACAAGTCATAGCAAGCTACAAGGACTCCATTACGCTGTCGGAAGAAAAATTCATCACTACACGTAGACAAGTCGTAGCAGGCTACAAGGACTCCATTATGCTGCGAGACATTTCCCCGAAGGGACAGACACAACAGCAAAGAAAGATACATGCCGGTCAATCAATGTGTCCGAAGCAGTAGCAAGCTACCAAGGCTCGATGGAAGCACAAAGAGGCAGTTCCCCATAAAGAATACTACTAAAGGCACACAACTAGGTGTCGGATCCCATACATACCATTGCACATCACACGTACGCACGACATGCCCGATATGCATAGATACAACTATGGCATCACAACATAACCATACAACATTACAACATTTATTTAGAAGTCTCCAAAGAGCCAACACAATAAGATGTTACAAATAGAGGTCACATGACCCAACATTGATAGCAATCAAACAACAAGCGGAAGTTTAAATATGTCTGAGTCCAGACATCTACAAAAGTGGCTAGAGGAGCCTGAAAAGCTACAATGACCCTACCAAAGGAACCAGACCTCTGTCTGGTATTCCCAAGCTAATCCTGTCAACATCGAACTTCACATCGAAAATACCACTAATGAGACTGATGTCTCCTCTAAAAAACATAAATTAAGCAAACGTGAGTACAAGGGTACTCAGCAAGACTTACATCAGAACTAACTACATATGCATCAGTATCAATGAAGGGGGTTGTCGAGTTTATTGCAACAAGCCAACTTTGACTCTTGGCTAACCTGTACTACGACTACAAGTAGTATCTATGAGGTGGGATTGCGCACAGAGTCCACATATTCTCCAATCAATACACCACTATGGATCCACTTCCGTCTCCCTACGAGAAGGCCATCCATAGCATCCACGCTTATCTTGCGCATTTTAGAGTATCCACTTCAAGTTGTCCATGAACCACATAAGTTCTCCAAGTAGTCCATATCCGAGGACGCGGCTATTCAAACAGATTATTTGACCCTGCAGGGGTATACTTCTTCACACATGCTCTCGCCACTTATCGCTATGTGCACATAAAAGGCACCTCGACAACCTTCAAGCGGAAGCCCGGCAAGGGAGTCGACCATGACCGTCAACCACACAAGACCCTAGTCCAGGTTTATCGCCTATTTGAGACTGAACCTGCACGGAAATCCGGCCGAAGTTTCCGCCACGGCCTCAAACAATGTGCGCAGGGTTCCCAAGCGCACCGTTCGGGTGCCACTTGGTAAATCGTGCCACTGTGCCTATACCGCATCACAGTCCACCCCGTCGGGCAGCGCTATGCATGGCCGCCAACACTTTTCCTACAAACACCAGAAACTAGTTGCAACTCCTAGACAGAGGTTAAGGCAATTAATAGGCCGAGAGGGTCAATTAAGTATCCCAATGCGCGGTAGTATCTTGTCTTGGATAACATACACAGAACTCATGTCTTAAGGACGGTCCCAATGAGACAACCCGCCATTTACTCCTACATGGACTCTCATCACTACCTTTACCAATTCGTGTTCACACACTTAGCTCTCACACAATAGTACATGAACATTGCCATTCTGATTCATCACCCAGATGAATCAATCCCGACACGACATGACTCTAAACATAGCAGGCACAGTAAGCAAGCATTGATGAGTAAGCACAACAAGGCTCAAGTAGTTGCTACGCATGCTAAGTGATTTCAACTATTTACTACGACAAGGACAGGTCATGCAAAGGAATGGGTTCAACTACCGAGAATAGGTGACTGTTGAATCATTGTTGTCCTAATGCAGTAAAGAAGAGCAAGAGAAAGAGAGTGGGTTCATATCAGTATGCTCAAGGGATTTGCTTGCCTGACAGTTCTGAAGATATTACTCCTCTTCATTAGTGTCAACGTTCACATCGTCGGAACCATCTTCTACCGAGGGGGAACAACCACCGGCAAACACAAAGGAACAACATTCAGTGCAATGCAACAAACGTGATGCATGATATGACAAGTTAAGGTACTGAATTGACCTAGAGGAATAATTAGTCAAGTTAATTGAAGTGGAATTCAAACAAGTTTGAATTCCAACTCCAAATTATATTTTATATGTTTCCCTAATCATAAAATGTCCTACTTGGTGATGTTAACTTGTTCAAACATGCATGATAATGGCATAACCAGATTCCTTGGATTTTTCTGATCATTTTTCATATATAAATTATTTTCATCTGAGTTATAGATTATTTTCTATGAATTTTTGAACTTTATAATAATTTCTAGAATTTCTGAATTATTTTGATTATAAGAATTAACTACTGCGTCAGCCTGACGTCATCATGACGTCAGCAGGTCGGCTGACCTGGTCGAGGTCAAACCTGACCAGTGGGGACCACTAGTCAGTGACCCAGGGTCAACCACTATGGCTGACGACTGGGCCCAGTCAACTGTTGACTCAGAAGTCAACAGGAGACCCAGTCAGTCACTGACTGGTGGGTTCGGTTAACGGCCACGTCAGCAAGGCCGGAGTTAGCCGCCGGTGACCAAATCTCGCAGCGGTGGCTCGGTGGCGTTCTCGGGGCGATGCTACAGGGGGAGGCTAGCGGTGCTGAGGGCACTAGAGGGGAGCTGGTGCTCGTCCGCGTCCAATGGTGGCCTCGGGATGACCGGGGATGGGTTGATTCAAGCACGGTGTCGACTACGGCGGCGGCCGGAGCTTGGGTAGCAAGGGGATGGCGACTATAGTGAGGGGCAGGCCACAGAGTTAGGGGGAGAAGAAGGAGGGGCTCACAGGAAGGCGGATGGGACGGTCAGCGAGCTCGGGGACGGGCGGAGCGCGGCGAATCGACGGTGGTGCTCTGGCGACCAAAGGTTGGGGAAGGCTCAAGGCGGTGATGCAGGGCTCCCACAGCTGCGTGCTTCATCTTGGAGCTTCACGGCAGCGAGGCGGAGCTGCTTGGCTCGCTAGAGGGGCTGGAGGAGGCCGGTGGCCGCGACGGCAGCAAATGGCGACGTCGGCTTTCGGGGGGAGAGGGAGAGAGAGAGCAGAGAGGGGAGAGCAAGGGCGAGAAAAGGGCGTCGTCTCAATCCATACGGGTCTCTGGGTTCTGTCCACGCATCCACCTGCTCGACGGCAAGCAGGAGGTGGCCATGGCGCGTGCCCACGCGCGACAACGACGTGCGCACGTCCTTCTAGCATGGGGAAGATGACGACTGGCATCGGCTTCGAGCTGGGTTGGGCCTGCTACAGAGCTAGGCCAGTAGGTAAGTTTTCTTTTCTTTTATTTCATTTTTTTCTATTCTTGCAATCTGTTTTATAATGTTTGTGCCAAACTGCTAAAGTCAAAAATCCTGAAATAATTCCTAGGGTTTATGAATATTACTTCTAGGCCTCACAACAATTTTCATTTTTTTTGAAACAACCAAAGTATTTATAGTGCTTTATTAGTCATTTTCAAGAACTTTCCCATTTTATTTAATTTGCCAAAATAGTTGTTAATATATAATTCACCCCTGATATGTTGTTGCCAACATTTATCAGACATGGTGAACATTTTTAAAAGGCATTTTGAAATCATTGAAAAATAAAACAATTATTGAAATTGGTTTAATCCTTTTGAGGTGCTAGGGATTGTCATCCCCATTTCAAATTAATTTGAAGTTAAACATGATGCAATGAATGCTCAATGATGCAACTAATACAAGCAATTTCTAGGGCTGTGACAACTCACCCCCACTAAACAAGAATCTCGTCCCGAGATTCAAGCATAGGGTAAGAGAATAGAGGGGACACTAACTACCACAATTTTCACGATCCAATTGCTCTTCTAGAAGATGTTGATTCATTGCATCATGTTGATCTTGACATCTTTTCCTTTGGGAGCTTCATCCAGCAGAAAGACAACATGAATAGAAGATCTACAAGAATCGATCTTCTCAAAGATCGGTCAACTCATGATCAACTCATGGAATGAGACGCAAGAACGTCTCGTGAGATGAGACACCAAACATATCAAGAGGGATGGGATGAAATAGATGGCAAGGATCAATTTGGTAGGAAACAATTCCACTCTTAAACAGATGGTGACAAGGTTCCAAAGTAGCGAGGAGTTAGTTGCCCTTCATACCATAACGAGCACCTTAGGGAAGGTGACTCGTAGGATTATCCCTTAAGTGGCAAAAAGAATTACTTTTGATCCAGAGATCGTAGAAACTCTTCATACCAGCCTAAGGAAATTCACAAGTGATCGTTGGAAGGAATTCAAAGAATGACATACTTAGATCGGAAAGGAAAAGAGTTATAGAACAACTCGGTAATGGAAAGCACATTCCAATTAAGACCGAGAGTATAACCCAGTGTCTGAGCGTGCTCTAAAGAAATTGAGCATTTCCATATTCATCAAAGTTTTACCAATATCCATGCCAAGGATCCTGGCAACATAAAATACTACAATGATGAACAGCGGTGGAGGATGCAGATGCAAAGGAAGACAACACTTTCTCAGATTTCACCTTAGCCATGCCAAGGAAACGAAATCTGGAGGATCGAATGAGAGACATTTAGCACTCCGCTTCTAATGTTCTCCTTGATGTACTAGCATAACCCAAATTATATGTTAGGTGTTATGACTAGAACATCAAGTAAGGGTCGGACATTAGATCTCAAAGGGTCCATGAGGATAGACTTCTAGAGCAAGTCATAAAAGGTCCTCATGGGGAGGTGGCCAAGTTGCTGATACAAGATATATAATAGTAGGTCCTATGGATAGGTATGTTAGCCACAACATACCTTTGCCAGGTTACAGAGAGACCATTATTATAATTCTTGGGGAAACGTCCCAACCATTATATCTGCCTGAGATTCAGATCTGGTTGGTGCCGGGATATTCCAGACTCAGCATGTCTGAAGTGGAGAGTTTGCAACAAAAATCGATGAGATGATGTTGCGAGATTCTCAGGAAATGATCCACGGAAGCCAAATACAAAACATGAGCTGGATTTCAAGATACATAACCTTACAACAAGACACTTCCGGGTTCTAGTTAGGAACCATCATTGCGGTACGAAGTCTTGTGTACGTTCGTCTGAGCTCTTGAGGAATAACACTTAACTTCTTTTCCTTAAAAAGACAGTGAGTGGCTTAGGTTCTAGGGAATGCATATGGGTTGTAGGTTGCAAGGCTATCAAACCATAGCATACTTCGCACATGCGTGATTGACTTGAGATGATTCCAGAGGAAGCAAAATAACTTTTCCCCAGGACATGGCGGCAACTTGCACTAAATGTGCATGAACCTTGAGTAAGTCACTTCTTACACCACACGTATACTTCATGTACGGAACACGGAGATATTGCCTACAAAAGTTTTGAACACTAGCTTCATGTTCATCATGAGTTATGGAACAAATGAAAATGTTGTGGATGGGCTTAACAACAATTCATCGAGATATCCATATAGATGGAATTCCACAAGTATGGAAACAAGGTGATAGCATTGGTCAAACCAAAAGATATAACGGTGTATGCTCGAGGATACATCCATGAGTAAAAAAACATTAGGAGGATCTTTGCTTCTGATTTTGATTTGACGATAGCCCATACTCAAATCAAAGATTGGATAATATGATAGATGCAACAATTTATCACATGGATTAATTGATGAAGGTATCATCTTTCTTCGGCACCCACACAAGACATCCCTTTGAAAATAACTAAGTCAGGCAAAGCTTTTATCTTCCAACTCTCCAAGTTGTTGTTTAGCTTAACCGACTAGTTCGGGGGTATCCAACACAGATTATTAGAGAAGGGATGGTTTATAGAAAAACCATCTTGATCACAAACTCAACATAATGGTCAAGGAAAACCTTGGTAATACTTCCCAGAAGATATTCGGAAAATCACGATCCACCGATATGTTATCAAGCTCGAGAACAATCTTGCTTTTCAAGGCAAGACGATATGATCAATAGAGCGAAGGATTGACACAATTCTAACTCATTGATCGGAAAGTGCACCATGAAAGATGGACTAGGTAACACGATCAGTCTTAGTATGACGATTCAAAGACCATCATACCTTAAGTGAGATTATTGTCCATTAACTACCAAGCAACAAGGTTGCTAGGAGTATTGATTACGCACATCACGATTCACTTGTCGGTGTTCTGGTTACAGACAACACAGAGGCCGGGGAATGAATGATGATGGCGGGAAGTATCACTACATCAAGATTTCATAAGAGGAGTGTAGTTCTTATGATAATCTTGACATGAAGAAGATAATACCTCAAGGTAGAACAGAGCAAAAGCTGGATTGACATTTTGATCTGCGGAATACAACTGCTTTGACCCAATCCGAGAAATGGATGAGGTACGGGAGTTTGCTTCTCCTAGTCATTCTAAAATAGAATGGCTTGACAGATCACAAGAATAATCGACATCGATAACACAATGCATGACATACTCTTGACTATCCATTGATAGATAAAGGTCAGAATACAATTGAAGAAGGGAAACTCAAGAGTACCTGATTTTTCCTGAGTTGTAGATGCATGTGTTGAATATATCAAATGGAGTTCAACATGTTTCTTCCAGATAATCCATGCAGAAATGAAAGATTTGGCAGACTCACAACTATGAAATGGAGGACTCATCACGAGCACTCTTGTTGTGATATTAAGATCACAAAGAACTTTTGCCATAATGGATCATGGTATTGGAAGAATGATATATCACGAACCTTGAGGACTATAACAAGGTTACTAATCATCCTAAAGGAACAAGCAAATACTATCATTGGAAGTGAGTAGAATGATTCTTGGGTTCAGGAACCCAGATATAGAATACCTATTGACTAAGTAGCATCACAGCATGCTTTCGATAATGATGGCTAGAATTATCACACTGGAAACAAAAGACATAAGTAGTCTATTGGGTGGTTCACTGAAACAACACGGTTTCCTAAACACCTTGATCAATCACGTCGAGGTAATAGAGTACCTCAACTCAACAATTAGTGTGCTTTGTCTGGCCTGAAAGACATTGACTCACGATGAAAGAGTTTTGCAATTGCATCAGATAATTTAGAAACCATGGATAACTCGGACAACATAACGGCTGTACAGGCATGAAATATGAGGCAACCTGCACAAGAAAACCAACAACATGACACTGAATTCTTATGGAGACATTGATCCAGAGAGACAACAATTTTCCTATAGGTCTCTAGCATAGTAACTCGTCCTCCTAATAGATAGATGAGAAGAACTAGTTCTTAATCCCCGTAGAAAAGAAGAGGGTGATTCAGAATCAGAATGACACAAGGAAAGGAGTAAAAAGAGCCTTACATTCCCTTCCACAATCAATTCCCTTATATAACTAAAGCAGTTCTAGACTCAACATCGACCAGTTTATCTTGGTAATCCTGTAGGCAGTCAAGCTCTGATACCAATGCTGTCGGGACCCTGATCCTAAGCCATAAAAGTCCAGCTTGTAACACATCACATAACTTTGCGGTCACACACATAGTTATCTCCATGGCTGCCACCTTACCTGGGCCGGGACTGTTTGCGTCTTTTAACTCACGTATATGAATGTGTCGCTAGCATTCAAATGTCAAAGAACCCGGGCCGACATGACTAGTCGTTGAACCCAAGTGGCACATCCGTATAGGGACAGGCATACGTAACCCAGCAATGCAGGTGTCGATCTCTAGCGTGTGTAGACGAGTCATAGCAAGCTACAATGACTCCATTACACTATGGGACATAAATGTCATCACTGCATGTAGATGAGTCGTAGAAGGCTACCGGGACTCCATTACACTGCAAGACATTTCCCCGAAGGGACAGACACAGCAGCAAAGAAGGATACATGCCAGTCAATCAATGGGTCCGGAGCAGTAGCAAGCTACCAAGGCTCGGTGGAAGCACAAAGAGGCGGTTCCCCGTAAAGAGTACTACTAAAGCCACACAACTAGGTGTCGGATCCCATACATACCGTTGCACGTCACACGTACACATGACATGCCTGATATGCATAGATACAACTATGGCATCACAACATAACCATACAACATTGCAACATTTATTTAGAAGGCTCGAAAGAGCCAACACAATAAGATGTTACAAATAGGGGTCACATGACCCAACATTGATAGCAATCAAACAACAAGCGGAAGTTTAAATATGTCTGAGTCCAGACATCTACAAAAGTGGCTAGAGGAGCCTGAAAAGCTACAACGACCCTACCAAAGGAACCAGACCTCTGTCTGGGATTCCCAAGATAATCCTGTCAACATCGAACTTCACATCAAAAATACTAGTAATGAGACTGACGTCTCCTCTTCAAAATATAAATTAAGCAAACGTGAGTACAAGGGTACTCAGCAAGACTTACATCAGAACTATTTACACATGCATCAGTATCAATGAAGGGGGTTGTCGAGTTTATTGCAACAAGCCACCTTTGACTCTTGGCTAACCTGTACTACGACTACAAGTAGTATCTATGAGGTGGGATTGCGCACAGAGTCCACATATTCTCCAATCAATACACCACTATGGATCCACTTCTGTCTCCCTACGAGAAGGCCATCCATAGCACTCACGCTTATCTGGCGCATTTTCGAGTGTCCACTTCAAGTTGTCTATTAACCACATAAGTTCTCCAAGTAGTCCATATCCGAGGACGCGGCTATTCAAACAGATTATTTCACCCTGCAGGGATATACTTCTTCAGACACGCTCTCGCCACTTATCGCTATGTGCACATAAAAGGCACGTTGGCAACCTTCAAGTTGAAGCCCAGCGAGGGAGTCGGCCACGACCGTCAACCACACAAGACCCTAGTCTAGGTTTATCGTCTATTTGAGACTGAACCCGCACGGAAGTCCGGCCGAAGTTTCTGTTACGGCCTCAAACGATGTGCGCAGGGTTCCCAAGCCCACCGTTTGGGTGCCACTTGGTACACCGTGCCACTGTGCCTATACCGCATCACAGTCCACCCCGTCGGGAAGCGCTATGCACGGCCGCCAACACTTTTCCTACAAACACCAGAAACTAGTTGCAACTCCTGGACAGAGGTCAAGCCAATTAATAAGCCGAGAGGGTCAATTAAGTATCCCAATGTGCGATAGTATCTTGTCTTGGATAACATACACATAACTCAGTTCTTAAGGACGGTCCCAATGAGACAACCCTCCATGTACTCCTACATGGCCTCTCATCGCTACCTTTACCAATTCGTGTTCACACACTTAGCTCTCACACAATAGGACATGAACATTGGCATTCTGATTCATCACCCAGATGAATCAATCCCGACACGACATGACTCTAAGCATAGCAGGCACAATAAGCAAGCATTGGTGAGTAAGCACAACAAGGCTCAAGCAGGTGCTACTCCTGCTAAGTGGTTTCAACTATTTACTATGACAAGGACAGGTCATGCAAAGGAATGGGTTCAACTACCGACAACAGGTAACAGTTGAATCGTTGTTGTCCTAATGTAGTAAAGAAGAGCAGGAGCAAGAGAGTGGGTTCATATCAGTATGCTCAAGGGGATTTTCTTGCCTGACAGTTCTGAAGATATTACTCCTCTTCATTAGTGTCAACATTCACATCGTCGGAACCATCGTCTACCGAGGGGGAACAACCACTGGGAAACACAAAGGAACAACATTCAATGCAATGCAACAAACATGATGCATGATATGACAAGTTAAGGTACTGAATTGACCTAGAGGAATAATTAGTCAAGTTAATTGAAGTGGAATTCAAACAAGTTTTAATTCCAACTCCAAATGATATTTTATATGTTGCCCTAATCATAAAATGTCCTACTTGGTGATGTTAACTTTTTCAAAAATTCGTTATAATGGCGTAACCAGATTCCTTGGATTTTTCTGATCATTTTTCATATATAAATTATTTTCATCTTAGTTATAGATTATTTTCTATGAATTTTTGAAGCTTATAATAATTTTTGGAATTTTTGAATTATTTTTATTATAAAAATTAACTACTGCATCAGCCTGGTGTCATCATGACGTCAGCAGGTCAGCTGACCTGGTTCAGGTCAAACCTGACCAGTGGGACCACTGGTCAGTGACCCAGGGTCAGCCACTATGGCGGACGAGTGGGCCCAGTCAACTGCTGACTCAGAAGTCAACAGGAGACCCAGTCAGTCACTGACTGGTGGGTCCGGTCAACGACCACTTCAGCAAGGCCGAAGTTAGCCGCCAGGAACCAAATCTCGCAGCGGTGGCTCGCCGACGTTCTCGGGGCAACGGTATAGGGGGCGGCTAGCGGCGCTGAGGGCACTAGAGGGGAGCTGGTGCTCGTCCACATCCAACGGTGGCCTCAGGATGACCGGGGATGGGCTGATTCAAGAACGGCGTCGACTGCGGCGGTGGCCAGAGCTCGGGCAGCAAGGGGAAGGCGACTGCGGCGAGGGGCAGGCCACGGATTTAGGGGGAGAAGGAGGGGCTCACAGGGAGGCGGACGGAACGGTTAGCGAACTCGGGGATGGGCGGAGCACGACGAATCGACGGTGGCGCTCTGGCGATCGAAGGTTGGGGAAGGCTCGGGGCGGCGATGCAGGGCTCCCGCGGCTGCATGCTTCGTCTTGGAGCTTCACGGCGGCGAGGCGGAGCTGCTTGGCTTGCTAGTGGGGTTGGAGGAGGCCGGTGGCAGCAAACAGCGGTGACGGCTTTCGGGCAGCAAGGGAGAGAGTAGAGACGGGAGAGCAAGGGCGAGGGAAGGGCGTCGGCTCAATCCATATGGGTCTCCTGTGTCCGTCCATGCGTCTACCTGCTCGGTGGCCGTGGCGTGTGCCCGCGCACGGCGACCATGCGCATGCGTCCTTCTGGCACGGGGAAGACGACGATTGGCGTCGGCTTCGAGCTGGGCTGGGCCTGCTACAGAGCTGGGCTAACAGGTAAGTTTTCTTTTCTTTTATTTCATTTTTTCCTATTCTTGCAATCTGTTTTATAATGTTTGGGCCAAACTGCTAAAGTCAAAAATCCTGAAATAATTCCTGGGGTTTATAAATATTATTTCTAGGCCCCACAACAATTTTCTTTTTTTTGAAACAACCAAAGTATTTATAGTGCTTTATTAGTCATTTTCAGGAACTTTCCCATTTTATTTAATTTGCCAAAATAGTTGTTAATATATAATTCACCCGTGATATGTTGTTGCCAACATTTATCAGACACGGTGAACATTTTTAAAAGGCATTTTGAAATCATTGAAAAAGAAAACAATTATTGAAATTGGTTTAATCCTTTTGAGGTGCTAGGGTTTGTCATCCCCATTTCAAATTCATTTGAAGTTAAACATGATGCAATGAATGCTCAATGATGCAACTAATACAAGCAATTTCTAGGGTTGTGACAAAAATGCTTTATTGAAAGGAATTATAGAAAAAGGTATCTACAAGAGTCTTGCCGGATGTAAGCAATTTGAGGAAATTGTACGTAAGCACGGAGGATACCGGAAGAATCGTGGTGTTGGCTACTTCAACGCTAATGGAGTTGAGTGGGAAGAAGGTCAATATCCCAATCCTAAGTTTGTTCCTCAAAAGGAGAAGTATGAAAATACCCTTCCCAAGGGGACAAACACTCAAGATGACCTTCCGCCACAAGACCACAAGCTCAAGGGCAAGAACAAGCTTCAAGAGGACATTGACTCATTTGAAGATGAACCCCTAGCTTTGGTGGAGTGGGTTCCCAAGGCTACTTCAAGCTCAACTACTACAAAGGCTACTTCAACACCAAGGATCCCCATCAACTTGATGTCGGTCCCGAAGAAGAAGAACTAGGAAGTTCTTGAGGGGTGACTCCGCCAATGAAATTCACTCACATTCATTATTGGCAAGGACTTTTTGCACTCAACATCAACTCAATGCAATAGTTCAAGGAGTCACACATTCCCTCAAAGGTAAGTAAGGGACAAGGTAATCAACTAATCAATGGACATCATAACATATGCTTTTCACTCCATGTCCATAGATATCCTTGTGTTTGTCTCTTGTGTGTTGGGACTAACCCATGTAGGTAAGAGGAGTAAGGAAAGAACAAGGATGCTCCCAACTCTTGGTGATCTTCATCAACATTGAGCATCCACAACTACCTCACCAACATGAAGTCTTCATCGACAAAATCCAAGGTTAGTTTATCCCTCTTATGGGGGATGTCACATCAAGGGGGAGCTTTACTATAAGACTTGAGTCAAAGCATATCTTAGCATGTGAAAACATTAAATGCTTTATGTAAAAGTGGTAACCCCACTTGTGCTTAAATGATGAGTATGACCTATGATCAAGTACTCTTACTTGGCTCCTAAGTCAAATACTCATATATAGATGACTTCGTCATTGCCCAAGTGATTGTTAGATGCTAGTGTGTTTGTGCATGTTTGTCATGATTTCTTTTGACATCTTATTGTGCGAGCATGTTGCTCTGCATTTATTTTCTCATTCAAGGACATCCAATTGTTGCTATTTGGTTATTGATTTTCTCTTTTGCCAATTGGATGGACAAGAATGCCTAGGACCACTCTTTAGCTATATATGCTTTCTCACCTCATATTCCATTCATGCTGCATCACAAATTTTGAACAAGTGCTTTTCGATCCCTCTGTGTGTGGAGCACTCGGTGTTCCGTATCGACAAGGACCGACCATTAAAACCTCCCAAGTGCATCTTGGTGGAACCAACCCCATAATCTCGGGCTCACCAAATGCCTAGGGTTGATCTGGTTTTCAATCTTAGTACTGCCGATTTCATATTCTCAGTTACATCGAGTTTCCCTGTGAGTTGGCAGTTGTGGAACTCGGTGACACCGAAAACATAAAATTGGTATCACCGTCAGTGAATGGTATATATGTTGTGGACCCGGATGCTTTGAAATTCTATCTTCAAACGTCGCACCTCAAAGCCCTAAGCTGCCGCCTCGAGACCCCTGGTCGTCGCCCTTGTCCTCCTGCGCTCCTCCGCCGCTGGGAATCGCCATCGTCGATGAAATCTGCTCCCTCATCGCCGTTGTAGAGGATCCACGCAAAGCTATGGTACGGATTCAATCTCTAGTGCGCTCCCCTTCCGATTCTTGCGCATTGGATACTTGTTAATCATCTTTGCACCCATTGCTCATATATCCATCCACTTAAAACTCCAAAATCTCGAGTTAGATGGATTTTCTAGGGTTTTGCCGTCCGCCCGATAAATCTCGGTGGAACCGAAATGAAAATATTGGTCTCACCGATATGCTTTTCAGTGTGGTTGAGAACTGACTCGGTGGAACCGAGTATCTCTTTTCGGTACGACCAAAAAGGATGCCAAGTTCCTGTTAAAGAGTGAGTATGTCTCGGCCCCACCAAAAATTTCTTTTTGGCTGCACCGATATCTATTTGATAGATTGTAAAACTTTTGAAAATTCATTGCTCAAATTTCAAAAACCAAACTCAGTTTGTGATGACTCATCTTCTTCTGCTCTCCTATACTCTATTCATGGGGTCAGTATGTCAGGCTCAGAAGACAGTCAAAATTTGCCGGAGCAGGGAGTTGATATGAGTTTTGGAACAAGCCCAGAAGCCAGTTCTTTCTCAAATCCAGGCACCCCCAGCTCTCATGGGTTTCCCAAGGCTGCCACCAGAACTAGGAAGAATCTGAACTCAGATGAAGAAGATTCAGACTTTATCCATAAGGAGATCCTTGCTAAGAAGCAAGAAAAAGCTACTAAGAAGTCTGCTACTGAAGCCACTTCCGGTAGGAGGGTTGTCAGCAAGATCTATGCACCTGCTTCAAACTTGAAGGCTCATGAGACTGCCAGAGAAACTATGTCTATTGAGGTCCCCAAGAAGGCTATGCCTAAGAAGGCAGGGGAGGAAAAGTCCAGGAAGAGGATTATTCATGTGACTGGCAGGCTTACTTCCATTTATGAAGATCCAGAGGAAGCAACTAGTGCTGCTGCTGAGGAAGAGGAGGATGGGCCAGCTACAAAAGCTCCTCCCAAGAAGAAAGCCAAGAAGCTTATGACTAATGCTATGCCAAAGACTAGCACATCCAAGAAGCCCGCTGCTGAGAAGCCCAAGAGGACATCCAAGCAGATTCCAGCTTCTGAGAAGAACAAAGGGACTGCCTCTAGAGCTAAAGTTGATGATGACTTGACAACTTTGATGAAGCTCAGGCCACACCTTCTGGTACACAATGCCAGCTACCCACTAGCTGAAGATATGAAGAAGAGGAAGGATTCAAGATTGAGAGCTTGGAGGGCTATAGATCCATATGCCCAGAGGAAGAAGACATCTGTGGACTACATATTTTATACCAAGGAGCAACATGATTTCTATGAGACTGTGCTTTTTGACAAGAGTCTAGCTGTGAGTGATATGCAGTATGTTGACTTGAAATTCATCAAGGAGAATGAGGACTACTTTCCAAGTGTCCAAGACAATTTCCACTACATAGGATTGGATGAGTTTGTTGACAGGGAGTTCACTGCTTGGAACGATGAACTGATCATGCAATTCTACTCCAGTGCACATTTCTATGGAGATGGTAGAATTGTATGGATGACTGAAGGAGCAAGGTATGAATCAACTATTGAAGAATGGGCTGCTATCTTAGGAGTTCTTGAAGCACAAGATGGTGACTTGGATGTATACTCAGAATCCAAGGCTAGCCGCAATTCTATGGCTAATATGTACAAGGAGATCCCTGCTGCCAATGTGAAGTCTCACATGCTAGGATCCATCTACTTTGTTCAGGCTGGCCTCCGCACGATGAACACCATTCTGAGGAATACTTTGATGCCCAAGTCCTGAGATGACATGATGATCTGAGGCCACTCCATCAATATGTTGATCCACCTTGACAGACATACCAGGGTCAGAGTCATGGATTTGATTGTTGAGACAATCAAAAGGGTTGTTGCTGACCAAAAGCGCTCTTGCTATTATGCACCCTACATCCAGATGCTTATCAATTCAAAGCTGGAGAAGCACATTTTTGCTCTAGATCATCCACATTTACCCCTATAGCCAGATCTCGAGGACAATGTTCTAGTGATGGATGCTGATCATCCCACTTCAGCTGCAGCTTAGGCAGATGCAGATGCAGTTAGAGCCACCAATGCTCAAGTCCCTAGATCCAGGAATGAGCAAATGGATTTGTTGATAGCATTAGTTCAGGGTATGCAGAAGGACATTAAGGGGATTCTGGAGAACCAGAACAGTCTTGTCAGGATCTATGAAACTAGGATCAAGACCCTTAGTGATAAGGTGGACAGGCTGACTAAGACAGTCACAGATCTCCATAAGAAAGTTGACTCAGTGCCACTTCCTCACACCACTTCTTCTTATGATGATGATGATGATGAGGATGACTCACCTCTCAGGACAGGCACACAATTTCCTACCCAGGCCAGATCGGCCACTGTGCCAGCTTCAGACTTGAGGCCCTCTTCATCAGCTCCTGCTGCTGTCACCTCAGCTCCTGCTCCATCTGTTCCAGTTCCTCCAGCTGTCACTCCAACTCCAGCCACGACATCTGCTGAGATCTTCGCCGATGCTGTTATCTCGACCCCTTCATCAACAACTAGAGGAGATCATCCCAAGAACATTTAGATGTATGGCTTTTAACTTTTTGGCAACTTGTTGCCAAAGGGGGAGAAGTGTATATAGATCTTTAGGCTTCGAGCGAGAGAGCGTTTTGGTGTTTGTTGCTTTTCAAAACATTTGTTTTTTTGGTTTGATTTGAGATACTTTTGTGTTTATGTGTGATCATACATTGTTATGTGATGAGATGCTACTATTTCCTATCATCTTAAGTTCTCATGTGATGATCATTCACCCTTGCTTGATTGTGTGGTGCGTTGTTATTCATTCTACTTATTCTCGCACATCACCAAGTTGTATGTGACATGGAAGAAGTGTCCCATAGTGTGTAGCCGCTGAAGACAGTTGTGGATTGATATTCCAATTGGTTTGATAAACTTTGGTTTCATAACTAAAGGAAATACTTACCTGTATTGTGCTACAATTATCCATTCCTGTTTACGGAAAACCCAACACAAATCACAAGTATCAGTGCTTCACAAGTGTATATGGTCCACAAAGTGACGTAGACAAAGCATGGTTCCTGCTTGAGATTGAGGAGATCTAAGACCTCCATGCAGGGACGAGGACTGTCGTGGGTGATTGCAACTTCTAGTAAATCCCGAGGACAAGGATAATGAACTCATAAATCATCAAATGACCGCATGCTTCCGAGCGAAGCTGAATGTTCTTGAGCCAAAATAACTATACCTGATTGGCCGGAGATACACTTGGACGAATGAAAGGAGACTGCCAACCATGGAAAAGATCGACCATGTCTTTTGCACGAACTCGTGGGAGGACCTGCACCCATGTTTCTTAGTCACGGCACTCGGCTATGCGGTGTCGGATCACTATCCTCTGTTGCTTGACATGGATGCAGGCTTCCACATGGGGCAACGTTTTCGCCTTGAGTCGTTCTGGCCACAAGCCGAGGGCTTCCTAGACGTGGTCTGTGAGAGATGGAGGTCGATCCCATCTAGTGGTAATCCTTTCAAAGTACTAGATCTCAAGTTGCATGCTACAACAAAGAGGTTGCCACAGTGGAGTGACCCGTGGATCAGTAACATAAAAATGCAAATCTTGATTGTACATGAGGTCATCTCTATATTGGATGTGGCTATTGAGTCTCGAACTCTTTCGGACCAAGAGCATGGTCTATGCAAAACCCTCAAAATAAAATGGTTGGGCTTGAGCTCTCTGGAGACGGACATCACTATGATAAGAGTCCCTTTGCCAAGTGACACGTGCGACATCTACTTCATACTTACAAAAGTTAATATTCTCCTTTACACATGTCAACTTGTGCCCATCGAGGATGGTATAATACATGGCCCCTCTATCATGTTCATGCATAGGTGTGAGCGGAGCTACACATTCATCGAGAAGGAGTCCAAGATCAAGAGTATGACTACACCATCATCGAGGGAAGCTTGGAAGCAGAGACGAAAGAAGACGGAGCTGCAGGAGTCTACAACGGCCGAACGACCGAAAGCCTCCGGACGTCCGACACTCTACAGCGTCCGGACGACCGACACCTTCCAGACGTTCGACAACCTCCAGCGCCCGGATGACCGACGCCCTCTGGAAATTCGATGCCACCTTGACCGCACTGAACTGACAAAAATCTGAAGACCTCTAGACAACCGAGCCACGGATGTCCGACACCCTCCGGATGTCCGGTCCTTCATGAGCCATCGGATGTCGGACCACCTCTAGACGTCCGGCACTACTTGTGCACAGACGTGGGCCTTGGCCCTTGTATCTCTCCCTCACTTACCCCTTCATGGCCAATACTATATATACTCCACCCCCACCTCATTTCTAGGGTTAGCAAAGTGATAGCTCATTCACAGTTGAGCTTTTCTCCTTCCTCAACTTCTCCCATGGAGACCATGGCCTCCACTCGAGAAGATCCCTAGAGGATGTCAAGACCCCTTTCGATGGAAGATCCATCAACGGATTTCAAGGCCCATCTCTCCTAGAGATTTGGATGAACTACCCATGTATCCTTATTTCCATTGTTGTTCTTGGATCTTGATGCACCTCATGTATTGCTTGTGATTGGATGAGTACTTGGTGTGGATATCGTCCAATAGAGTGCTTTCCCCTTTGATTTCTCCACGTTTTCCCCTCGTGTTCTTCGTGTTTCTCCCCAAATCTACTTCCAGTTCATGAATATCGGGCCACCCTCGGATTTGTCCCGTGTCATATTGGTATCAAGAGCCACATTTCCATGAAGTTGGAGCCCTAGCGCCATGTTCTAGCCATTAGTCGAGTTTTTCTCCCCAATTTCGAAATTTTTCCCAAAAAATTTGGAGTCCTAACCCATTCTAGTTCCCATTGGATTTGTGGTTGCTTGAGTTGTGATTTGAGTATCCTAAGGTGTTTCAGCTACTTAGGGACTGTTACTTCATGATCGACAACCGACGGCTTGTATAGGTCCATCATCTACATCTACCACCGACGTTTGACATCGACGAAGATCACCCATCCTTTGAGACCATCTTCAACCGGAAGCAAGGTCAGGTTACTCTGACTTCGTGAAAGGTCAAGTGTGACGAACGTATACATTCCATCATATACTTTTCCTTCCTTGCCATTACATCTTGATACACCCACCATCTTTGTGATTACCTTCATACCTATTAAGACTAGCTATCCGAGTATTGCCAGGCTTCGCGAAAACTTGTGCACCATAGTCATAAGATATCATAGTGTTGCATCAATGGAAATATTATATAGTGCAATTGCTTGCTCCTATGCATATCTTGTGATACTTGTCTCATATAGTTGGTTGAGGCTCAATAAGAATAGTGGAAAGGAAGAGAAGAGAGTTAAAAAAATACAAAAAAAGTTCTTAGCAAGAAAGAAAGATGAAAAGCATATAAGCATAGATGTGAGCATGAAAAGAGATACTTGTGCATGAGGGTATGTGGAATAGGAAACGTTTTTTGCATGAATAGGACTAGTGCTAAGTGGTGAATCGTGCCCAAACGTGCAATAAGCTAGCGTATCTCCTTGTGTTTGTGCAACACGAGCTTTGCTCATCCCTATAGTTGTACAAGCCCAATTATCCCACCACGTGTGTTTCTCTATTGACCTCCTCTATATTTTGTGATCACTTGCTTTGCATTTTGATTCCATTGGATTTATTTCAACATTTACAATATCTTGGACTTCATTTGCTTGATTTTTGTGCCACTAACCCCACTGAGCTCCACTATAAGCCATTTGTGTAGGTTGTGAGAATTGGACAAGGTTTTTCACCGAGTGCACTCTTTCCTTGCATACATTGTGGTCTTTTGAGATCCATCTACAACTTCGGAAAGAGGTAACTTTGGTATGTTCATTCCATCTCGTTCTCACACCTTATCGAGTGCTTCCATGGATAGGGAAGTGTAGGATTGAAAGTAGGTCTAGAGGGGGGTGATTAGACTACTTGACCCAATAAAAGTTTTGCCTTTTTGCCAATTTTAATTCTTGGCAAGTTTTAGCATTCATAGCATATCAAGTAACACCCTACACATGCATGTCTAAGAGTGTAGCAGCGGAAAGTAAAGACATTGCACATCTAAGTAAAGAGAGGGTTAAGAATGCAAACACAAGTGATGACACGATGATTTTTCCCATGGTTACGATAGGTGGTGCTATTGTACGTCCATGTTCATGGAGTCTTCAACCCACGGAGGGTAACGGTCGCGAGAGTCCATGGAGGGCTCTACCCATGGAGGGTTCCACGAAGAAGCAACCTTGACTATTCCATGCGACTTACGTCCATGAAGGACTAGCCTCACTATGGGTAGATCTTCATGAAGTAGGCGATCTCCTTGCCCTTACAAACTTCTTGGTTCACTCCACAACACGAAGTAGGAGGCTCCCAAGCGACACCTAACCAATCTAGGAGGCACCACCCTCAAAAAGGTAATAGGCTCGGTAATGACGATGAACTCCTTGCTCTTGTGCTTCAAGATGATAGACTCCTCAACACACAATCTCGCTCTCACAGATTTGGCTTGGTAGAAGAGATGGGATTGGTGGAAAGAAACTTGGGGAGGCTATACATCAATATCCATATGGTTGGAGTGGAAGATCTTAACCTCAACACAAGGGTAGGTGGTTCTCTCTTAGAAAACTGAGTAGGATAGGTATGGAATAGTTCTAAGTGCTTCTCTTTCGAGTGGGTGGTGGTGAAGGGGTATATATAGGCATCCCCGAAAATCCAACCATTACACACAATAAGTCAGACTCGGTGACACCAAAGTGTAAAACTCGGTGGTACCAAAGTCACAAAAAGTGGCAACTTTTGAATCTCAGAGGGACCGATATACAACCCTTGGTTGCATTGACAAGGTGACCAACGGTCAGATTTACCAGACTCGGTGATGCCAATTCACCATTATCGGTTGGACCGAAAATGAGAACTTGCATAACAGGAAGTTGGCAACCCAACTCGGTGGCACCGAATGCAATGTCGGCTGCACCAAAGTGTTACGGTTTGGTTGAGTCTGTCTAGGTTTTGGAACTCGGTGGCACTGGGATAGGAATGTTGGTTGCACCGATTTGGCATATTTGGTTTGGGACAGACTTGGTGGGAAGGTTTGTGGATGTTTTGGTGATTGTCACTTGTGCACGTTTGAGCATATTGTTCACCATCTAAACTTTACCCCCTTTTAATAGTATTGGCTTTCCTATAGACTCAAAGTGATTTCACACAAATGTAAAATGTAGAGTCCTCTTGCTTGAAGCTTGGCCAACCTATTTCCTTGAATCTTGGGGTAATTCCACAACCCTTTTGCCATTCCCATCAATGAACTTTTCCTGAAATATACTTAGTGGAAACATTAGTTCAATGACTTATATGTTGTTATTAATTACCAAAACCACCAAGGGAGCAAATGTGCTTTGAATCTCCCCATTTTTGGTAATTGATGACAACATATAGATCAAAGCTTCGACAAAGATATAATCAATGAATATAGTCATCACTTTGAGAAGTCTGTGATAAGCAAGAGCTCCATGTAAATTTGTGCATTATTTTAAATTTGCGTTTGAATGCAAATGCACAATCGGTTAGGTACATGGGTCACTACTTACATGTCACATACCACTTGGTGGTGTGCGAGAGTAATTGGAATGAATATCATAGCACAACACAATCAACCAAAGATGAATGATCATCACATAAGCATTTAAGATGATAGGAAATAGTAGCATCACACATCAAAGTGTATGATCAAGCATCATCAAGCGTGTATCAAGCAAGACAAAAGAGTATCACGACAACCAAAAGCAATTGTTTTGAAAAAGCAACAAACACCAAACGCTCTCTCTCTCGAAGCCTACTTATCTATATACACTTCTCCCCCTTTGGCCAACAAGTTACCAAAAAGTTCAAAGGTATCTATCTAAGCGTTCTTGGGCTGGTCTCCTCTGGTTCTTGATGAAGGAGTCTAGAGCACGGTGTCGGCGAAGATCTCTGCAAATGTCGTCGAAGGAGCTGGAGTAGACATTGGTGGAACTGGAGCTGATGGAGTAGGAGTTGTGCTGACAACAGCAGGAGCTGATGAAAAGGCCCTCGATTCTGGAGCAGGCACTGTTGTTGATCTTGTCTGAGTGAAGAATTGAGTGCCCGGCCTGAGAGGCGATCCTTCTTCCTACTAATCATCATAATCATCAGAAGAGGTAGAAGAGATCGAGGGAATGTGCATGGAGTCAACTTCCTTCTGAAGCTAAATCACTGTCTTTGTAACCTTGTCCACTTTGTCACCAAGCACCTTGATCCTCGACTCAAAGATCCTCACAAGGCTGTTTTGGTTCTCCAGAATCCCTTTGATATCCGTTTGCATGCCTTGGACGGCTATGATCAGACGATCCATTTGCTTGTTCCTAGATCTGGGGGCTTGAGCACTAACGGCTTGAACAACTTCTACCTCCGCTTGTGCTGTAGTAGATGTGGGATGATCTGGGTTCATCACCACAACGTGATATTCGAACTCTAGCTGTAGGGGCAGATGTGGGTGATCAAGAGCAAAAATTTGCTTCTCCAACTGAGAGTTGAAGAGCAACGAGATGTAGGGTGCATAACAGCATCAGCGCTTCTGGTCAGCAGCAACCCTCTTGATTGTTTCAACAATCAGATCCATTACTCTAGTCCTAGTGTTCTTGTCAAGGTGGATCAACATATTGATGGAGTAGCCTCTGATCATCTTGTCATCTCCAGACTTGGGCATCAAGGTATGCCTGAGAATAGTGATTATTGTTCGGAGGCCTTCTTGCAGATAATAGATGGATCCAAGCTTATGTGATTGCACCTTGTCTGCGGGGATAGGAGTATATATGTCTTTCATGGCATTGTGACTTTCCTTGGGTTCATAGTATACATCCAAATCTCCTTCCTGAGCTTCTGGAACTTCCAGTAGATAAGCCCATTCCTCAAAAGTGGATTCATATCTAGCACCTTCTGTCATCCATACAATTCTACCATCTCCATACAAATGAACAATGGAGTAGAATTGCATGATCATTTCGTCGTTCCATGCTATAAGCTCTCTGCCAATGAATTTGTCCAGATCAATGCAATGGAAGTTGTCTTGGACACTTGGGAAGTAGTCCACATTATCTTTGATGAACTTCCAATCGACACACCTCATGTCGCTAATAGCTGGGCTCTTGTCAAGCAGAACGGTCTCATAGAAATCATGTTGCTCTCTGGTGTAAAACCTGTAGTCAACGGTAGTCTTCCTCCTCTAAGAATAAGGATCTATGGCTCTCTAGGCTCTCAAGCCTGAGTCTTTCCTTTTCTTCATGTCCTCGGCAACTAAGTGGATGGCATTGTGCACTAGAAGATGTGGTCTGAGCTTCATCAAGGTAGTCAAGTCCTCATCATCTTCCACTCTGGAGGTAGTCCCTTTGTTCTTCTCTGAAGTAGGAATGTCCTTGGTAGTCCTCTTGGACCTCCGTGCAGCAGCCTTCCTAGATGTAGGATTGGTGCTATTGGAGGTGCCATTCTTTGGCATAGCATCAGCCATGAGCTTCTTGGCTTTCTTCTTGGGAGGGACTATCTCAACATGCTCTTCCTCCCCCTCCTCAGCAGCAGCACCTGCAGCCTCCTCTGGATCTTCGAACATAGAGGTAGGACTATCCATGACATGGACAACCCTTTTCCTGGACTTCTTCTCCCCTGCCTTCTTAGGCATAGCTTTCTTGGGGACCTCAACAGATATAGTTGCTCTAGCAGTCTCATGAGATTTGAAGGTTGAAGTAGGTGCATAGACTTTGCTGATAACTCTTCGAGAAGAAGTAGCTTCAGTTGCTGACTTCTTGGTAGCCTTTTCTTGCTTCTTAGAAAGAATCTCTTCAGGAATGAAATCTGATTCTTCTTCATCAGAGTTTAGCTTGTTCCTGGTTCTGGTGGCAGCCCTGGGAAACACATGAGAGCTGGGGGTGCCTGGATCTAAGAGAGAACTGGCTTCTGGGCTTGTTCCAGAACTCATAACTCCCTGCTTTGCCACATTCTGACTGTCCTCTGAGTCTAACATATTGACCCTATGAATAGAGTATAGGAGAGCGGAAGAAGATGAGTCATCAGAAAATGAGGCTGGTTTTGAAATTTGAGCAATGAATTTTCAAGACTTTTGCATTCTATCAAATAGATATCGGTGCAGCCGAAATAGAAATTTTGATGGGGCCGAGACTGGCTGACTCTCTAACCAAAACTTGGAAGCCTTTTCGGTCAGACCAAAAAGAGCAACTCGGTTCCACCGAGTCAGTTATCGGCCACATAGAAAAGTATATCGGTGAGACCGATATTTCCGTTTCGGTTCCATCGAGATGTATCGGGCGGACGGGAAAACATTAGAAAATCCATCTATCATGATATTTTGGGGACTTGAGAGGATAGGAACATGTGCAAAGGGTCTATTAATGAATAACAAGGATCTAATTTGCAAGAATTGGACATGGAGCGCAATGGAGATCGAATCCGTACCCGAACTTGGCGTGCATCCTCTACGGCGGCAACGAGGGAGTGGATTTCGTCAGCGGCGGCGATTCTCAGCGGCGGAGGAGCACAAGGAGACAAGGGCGATGATCAAGGCTCTTCGGAGCGGTAGCTTAGGGTTTTGGAGCGCGACATATGAGATAGAAATTCAAAGCATCGGGGTCTAGTGTTATATACCCACCACTGTCGGTGACACCGATTCTAGGTTTTTGGTCTCACCGAGTGCCTCAACTGTCAGCTGACAGGGACACTCGGTGTAACTGAGAAAATGGAATCGGTTATACCGAGATTGAAAAACCAGATCAACCCTAGGCATTCAGTGAGACCGAGATTTTGTGGTTGGTTCCACCGAGATGCACTTGGGAGGTTTTAATGGTCAGTCCTTGTCGATATGGAACTCTGAGTGCTCCACACATAGAGGGATCGAAAAGCACTTGTTGAAATTTTGTGATGCATCATGAATAGGTTATGAGGTGAGAAAGCATAGATAGATAAAGAAGTGGTCGTAGGCATTCTTGTATATCCAATTGGCAAAACATAAGTTAAAAGCCCAATAGCAACAATTGGATATCCTCGAATGAGAAAATAAATGCAAAAAAACTTGCTCACACAATAAGATGTCAAATGAAATCATAGAAAACATGCACATATAATCTAGCATCTAACAAGCACTTGGGTGATGATGAAGTCATCTATATATGAGTATTTGACTTAGGAGCCAAGTAAGATTACTTGATCATAGGTCATACTCATCGTTTAAGCACAAATGGGGTTACCACTTTTCATAAAGCATTTAATGTTTGTCACATACTAAGAGATGCTTTGACTCAAGTCTTAGAGTAAAGCTCCCCCTTGATGTGACACCCCCCCATAAGAGGGATAAACTAACCTTGGGTTTTGTCGATGAAGACTCCATGTTGGTGAGGTAGTGATGGATGCTCAAGGTTGATGAAGATCACCAAGAGTTGGGAGCATCCTTGTTGTTTCCTTACTATTCTCACCTACATGGGTTAGTCCCAACACACAAGAGAAAAATACAAGGATATCTATGGACATGGAGTGCAAAGCATATGTAACGATGTCCATTGATTTGTTGATTACCTTGTATGATGCTTACCTTTGAGGGAATGTGTGACTCCTTGATCTATTGCATAGGGTTGATGTTGATTGCAAATAGATCCTGCCAATAGTGAATGAGAGTGAATTTCATTGGCGGAGTCACCCCTCAAGAACTCTCTAGTTCTTATTCTTGGGAATCCACATCAAGTTGATGGGGATCCTTGGTGTTGAAGTAGCACTTGTAGAAGTTGAGCTTGTAGTAGCCTTGGTAACCCACTTCACCAAAGCTTGGGATTCATCTTCATAAGAGTCAAAGTCCTCTTGGAGTTTGTTCTTTCCCTTGAGCTTGGTGTCTTGTGGTGGAAGGTCATCTTGAGTGTTTGTCCCCTTGGGAAGAGTATTTTCATACTTCTACCTTTGAGGAACAAACTTGGTATTGGGATATTGACCTTCTTCCCATTCAACTCCATTTGTGTTGAAGTAGTCAATACCGCGATTCTTCCGGTATCCTCCATGCTTGCGTACAATATCATGAAATTGTTTGTACCCTTCAAGACTCTTGTAGATACCTTTCTCTATAATTCATTTCAATAAAGCATTTTCTTGCTCAACTGCAACTTGTCTAAGAGAATCATCATTAGTGGAATCAATAGAACTACTAGGAGCAACATCATTGGGTTTAGCATTTTTATTCTTTCTACTAGATGAAGAACCGTTCTTTCCTTTGTTACTAGTTTTCTTAGATTTGACTTGTGGCATGAATGTAGAAAAGAGTAGTCGTGTTGCAATATAGGATGAAGTCTTCTTTCGGAGATCGTCATTGATAGCTTTAGGAAACTCATGTTGTTGCTCCAAATTGAGCTTCTAGAAGCGTAGCTTCTCATGAGTTATTACAAGCTCTCTATGATCTTCAAGAGTAGATTCATGAGCTAACTTAAGAGTGTTGAGTTCTTTAGTTAGTTCTTCTAGTTTCATCTTATCATCGTCAATTGACTTATCTTGACTAGCATGAGAAATATCAAGTTCATTAAGATTAACATCACTAGTTTGATCACATAACAAGTCATCATTGTAAAGCAAGTCATCTTCATCACTATAAAAATCAAGATATTCGGGATGTGATAGCTTGGGGCCTTTAGCCATTAAGCAACTTCCACCTCATTCATTTGGTGAATCAAATAGGTCATAGGAGTTGGTTGTCACTAGTGCAATTCCGGCAACACCATCATCTTGACTATAGTCGGAGTTGGAGTGATAGCTTTTCTCGGAGTGGTTGTCGGAGTTGGAGCTGGAAACCCATTCACCAACATGAGCTTGATGCTTCCTTATTGAGTAGCTCTTTGTGTGCTTGTCCTTCTTCTCCGAGTCCCTACTTCTCCTTGAGGGTCTTCGTTCATAACGATCATCTCTAATCCTTCTCTCTCTTTGAGGTGATTCATCTCTTGAGCTTCGTCTTCTTGGTGACTCTTCTCTTCGTTTGTAGGGAGTTGAGCACTCATTTGAGTAGTGTCCGGGCTTCTCACAATTGTAGCAGTTTCGATCACGACTCGATGAACGCTTTTCTTCATATCTTGAGTTAGATATGCGATCTTTGCTTCTATTCTTGTAGAACTTGTTGAATTTCTTGACCATGAGGCTTATCTCTTCATTTGTGACAAGGTTGTCGCTTGAGGTAGCGGGAGCATCACTTGTGGCTTTGTAAGCACCGCTAGACTTGTGATGAATGTCTTCCTTGTCTTTGAGTGTCATCTCATGAGCAACAATTCTACCAATCACTTCCGTTGGTTTGAGATCTTTGTACTTGGGCATCATTTGGATCAATGTGCACACGGTGTCATATCTCTCATCCAAAGCTCGAAGTATCTTCTTGATGATGAACTTGTCAGTCATTTCTTCGCTTCCTAAGCCGGAAATATCATTGGTGGTGACAGCTAACCTAGAGTACATTTCAGCGTCCCCTTGACCATGCTTCAACTTGAACTTGTCAAGTTGACCTTGAAGAAGATCTAACTTGGATTCTCTCACGGACTCAGTTCCTTCGTGCATATCAACCAAAGTATCCCAAATCTCATTTGCGTGTTCAAGGCGGCTAATTTTGTTGAATTCTTCAGGACATAGACAGTTGAAGATAATGTCACATGCTTGAGCATCGAGTTGCAACATCCTCAATTCATCCGCACATGCTTCACAATCCGGTTCCTTTCCATCCGCAAAGAATTCACCTTGCAAGGCAACACGAACAGAAGCCCAAACGGTAGGATTATGACCAAGAAATGCATTTTCATTTTATGCTTCCAACTAGCAAAATTAGTGCCATCAAAGTATGGACCTCTACGGTGATAATTTCCCTCACTAGATGCCATACTTCTCCTAGGTTGTGAAACCAATGCAATGGAGACCAAAGCTCTAATACCACTTGTAGGATCGAAAGTAGGTCTAGAGGGGGGGTGATTGGACTACTTGACCAAATAAAAGTTTTGCCTTTTTTCCAATTTTAATTATTGGCAAGTTTTAGCATTCATAGCATATCAAGTAACACCCTACACATGCATGTCTAGGAGTATAACAGCAGAAAGTAAAGACATTGCACATGTAAGTAAATAGAGGGTTAATAATGCAAACACAAGTGATGACACGATGATTTTTATCGTGGTTCCGATAGGTGGTGCTATCGTACGTCCACGTTCATGGAGTATTGAACCCATGGAGGGTAATGGTCACGAGAGTCCACGGAGGGCTCTACCCACGGAGGGTTCCACGAAGAAGCAACCTTGACTATTCCATGCGGCTTACGTCCACGAAGGACTAGCCTCACTATGGGTAGATCTTCATGAAGTAGGCGATCTCCTTGCCCTTACAAACTTCTTGGTTCACTCCACAACACGAAGTAGGAGGCTCCCAAGCGACACCTAACCAATCTAGGAGGCACCACCCACCAAAAGGTAATAGGCTCGGTAATGACGATGAACTCCTTGCTCTTGTGCTTCAAGATGATAGACTCCTCAACACACAATCTCGCTCTCACAGATTTGGCTTGGTAGAAGAGATGGGATTGGTGGAAAGAAACTTGGGGAGGCTATACATCACTATCCATATGGTTGGAGTGGAAGATCTTAACCTCAACACAAGGGTAGGTGGTTCTCTCTTAGAAAACTGAGTAGGATAGGTATGGAATAGTTCTAAGTGCTTCTCTTTCGAGTGGGTGGTGGTGAAGGGGTATATATAGGCATCCCCGAAAATCCAACCATTACACACAATAAGTCAGACTCGGTGACACCAAAGTGTAAAACTCGGTGGTACCAAAGTCACAAAAAGTGGCAACTTTTGAATCTTAGAGGGACCGATATACAACCCTTGGTTGCACTGACAAGGTGACCAACGGTCAGATTTACCAGACTCGGTGACGCCAATTCACCATTATCGGTTGGACCGAAAATGAGAACTTGCGTAACAGGAAGTTGGCAACCCAACTCGGTGGCACCGAATGCAATGTCGGCTGCACCGAAGTGTTACGGTTTGGTTGAGTCTGTCTAGGTTTTGGAACTCGGTGGCACCGGGATAGGAATGTTGGTTGCACCGATTTGGCATATTTGGTTTGGGGCAGACTTTGGTGGGAGAGTTTGTGGATGTTTTGGTGACTGTAACTTGTGCACGTTTGATCATATTGTTCACCATCAAAACTTTACCCCCTTTCAATAGTATTGGTTTTCCTATAGACTCAAAGTGATTTCTCACAAATGTAAAATGTAGAGTCCTCTTGCTTGAAGCTTGGCCAACCTATTTCCTTGAATCTTGGGGTAATTCCACAATCCTTTTGCCATTCCCATCAATGAAATTTTCCTGAAATATACTTGGTGGAAACATTAGTTTAATGACTTAAATGTTTTTATTAATTACCAAAACCACCAAGGGAGCAAATGTGCTTTCAGGAAGGCACATCTACTTTGGTCTACCACCATGACGACAAGTCCAATGCCATGAAGCGATTCATCAACGCCATGATAGATTCTCAAATGGAGGAGCTCAAGGTCCTCATCAACAACCATGAGAGGTCTTTTCATCATCTTCGAGAAGACACTCAAGTGCACATTCTTACGAGCAACCATCTCCAACAAGATCACACCGGCATCGACACCACCAACGACATGAAGAAATAACGATGCCAACATCAAGGCGTCCAACAAAGAACAAGTGTGAAGTTCACGCGCTCGACACCAACCACCGCTCAATGACTTCACCACCTACATTGGCATCTTCGCCAAGCGACTTCAAGGCATCTTCGCCTTTGGATATGTGTCATCTTTGCTAACAAGCACTTCAAAAGAAGCTCCCCAAGCTCAAATCCGCGACTTCCATGAGATAATACGACCTCGACATCGACCATGACATTCCTTTCTATGGGAGTCAAGAACCCGAGGAGTATCTTGAGTGGGAGTGCAAGATGGACCACTACCTCAAGCTACTTCAAGTCCCTTCTGAAGATCAAGTGAAGTGTTCCACAAGAAACTTCCACGGCGACGCGTCGACATGGTGGCTTCACACGTCTTTGAAGAACTTCGACATGAGTTGGTCCAAGATGAAGAAAGCCATGCGGCAAGAGTTTGTGCCTTCCACCTACACAGAACATCTCCAATGCCAATTAGAGAACACCATACAAGGATCCAAGTCCATCGACGAGTACTTCATGAAGATGAAGAAAGCCTTGCAAAGAACCGGCATGACCGACCCCATCTGGATGAAGTTCTACTTCATGATGGGATTGAACAACTACATCGTGAAGCCTATCTTTGACAACAACTACGAGTCTCTTGACGAACTCTACATTGGTGCTATCAAGGAGGCACAAGAACTCGAGGCCAAGCCTACTTGACCCCATGCACACTTCGCAACGACCAAGCTCAACGACAATGATCATCAGGATGGTACCAGCAAGATTTCCAAGCCCTACGAGCACCACGACGATGCTCCGAAGTTAGACTTCACTGCCACCCCTCTTTGTGGCATTGACGATGCTAAGTCTACCATGACTCTTTTTCAACATGGTGCGACGATGACTACGAATACAGAACCACTCAAGGAGCATGCTTCGGAGGTGAGCGACATGGTGGCGAGCATGGATGATGCTTCCAACTTTGGCGGAGAGAGTGATGATGTGCCATCTCCGGACTTCATCCACGGCGATGGTGACGAGATGGTTGAGCATGGGATTTTCCCTTTGACCAAGGCGGCGTTTGGAGATGAGTTGAGAGACTTATGCCACCATAGTGAGAGTGAAAGTGCCTTCTCCACTAGCCCCACATATGATGAGTTGCCAAAATTCTGATGTGAGGAGAGCCACGGCCCAACCACTTGAGTGAGATGAGTGACTCCACCATATGTGAGTTTGAGTGCACCTACTTTGAGGGAGTGTGTGAGCCACAACCACATAGAGCGAGTGAGGTAGTAAATAGGGCATGTGAGGCCATTTCAATTGCTAACAACTTAAACTCTACCTCTATTGTGTCTTCTCATTCTGTGCTAGGTCCCACACATGGTGATGCGCCGATCCTTGATGACTTCGTCCTCCCTTTGGATAAGAAGATGGCCATGGTGGAATATGATGCACCCCCACTTGGTTCCACCACAATGAAGATGACCACGAGTTGGCCTATGCCACCTCACCTATACCACATGAGTGGAATGAACATAACATAGGTGAAGGTGATGCTCTTGTACCACTAGCATACATTTATTGCTTGCATGATGTCGATCCACCAATTGCTATGCTTCATGATTATGCGGCTTCCTCATGTGATGAATTGCCCATTTATGATGTGTTTGACGATTCTCATGTGGAGTATATTACTTGTGATGCCATTTTGCATAGGATTTCTTGTGAGAACTCTATAGGTCACATCATGTTTGAAAATCCACTTGACTTGTCATATGCTATGCATGAGATCACACATATTGCATCTTTGCAATCTCATCGTAGTGACTATGCATATGCCATTAAATAAACCCAATTTGCACATACAACATAGATGACAAGCCCATGGTTATTGGCATTTGTATTTCTTATGGTGATATTGCCATGCTTCCTTTGCATAATTTGCGCAATAATTCTCATATGCCATGCCATGATCTCCATGCTTTGGATATGCATTATTTCGGATGTTGTCCATATTCTCCATATTATGCTTCTGCTATTGCACATGAGGATACCCCTATAGTTTCCTCATATGTATTAGGAGATTGTGTTCCATATTACACTTTGCATGATTCCCATATTTGTGTGCACAATATGTTTTCCATTGATATGAATAAAATGTGTGTGCCACATACTTGCTATAAATTGCATCGTAATCATGTTGAGCATAATCACTATCATTGCATGATGGATGACGTACTCGTATACCATGCCTCAAAATTATTTGAGTATTGGATATTTTGTGCTAATGAACAAAAGCACACACACATCCTAATGGATGATGTGTACATTTACCACGCACACACCTTGTTTCGTGTGTCCCCTTGTTGTGTAGGTACACATGATTCCTCTTCAACCTCACAAGTGCACGAGTTGAGGAAATGAGCTCTAGAGAGCAATGAAGATGTGTGCCACCACGTAGTGCTTACCCTCCAACCACCCTCTTTGCGCAAATACTTCGCGCATTTATTTTACATGGCCCTCACATGGTTATGGATTATTGTGCATTATACATCCTTCGCACATATTGCCATGTTCACTTTGCATGATATGTTCATTTCTATACCATTGCCATGCCTTTGTGACCCATGCTTGGCATTACACATGACCCATGATTCTCGTATTTGTATGTGTATTTGCAAGCTTGGCAGAGATACTACTTGTTATTGCCATGTTTCCTTTGTGCCCCATGCCTATGATGATTTCTTGATCATGTTTTGTTTCTGTGCTTGCGATATGTCATGCACATTGTCTATGCCTATTTATTTTCTCTCATGACATGATTGCCATGATTTCTTCTAGTATGTTGCTTCTTCGCACTAGTAGCTTGCACGACATGGTCACTATGCTTGCTTATGTTGCATCACTGATGTGCTCCTTTTATGCGGTTGATGACCACTATTGCCATGCTTCGCACGTGATTGATATTGCATATTGTCATATGTCTCCATGTGTTGCCTCTTTATTGTTATTTCCATGTATTGAGTGCAACATTGTTATTAATTTTGCTAATGAGATTGTCCCCATAGGTTTCTCACATTGGACCATTTGACATCTTTCATCAGAAGCATGCTTGTCTTCCTTCTTTGCACCATAAGTTCGAATATGTGGCAAGGTAGTGTGTCTGTGTGCTAGTCCTAGGACTGCTCATGCTAGTTAGTGACATCTAGATGTCTCGTGTTAGAATAGGAGGGCCGAGTCTTGGTGTAGCTTCTTGTCAACGAGGGAGTCCTTGTCTTCCTTAAGGCAGGAGATCTTCAGTCGAAGTAGTCTCCATCATTGAGAGTGTTGAAGCATGTCATCATGAGCTTCTCGTCGAGATCTTCTGCTTGAGTAGGTTTCCTAGGTAGGTTCTTCATCCATCTTCGACCGGTTGTCTTCATCACTACAGACACGCATTTCTGGCGGGTCTCCGAGTGTTCGGTCTACTAGTCTCTTTGTAGCCATCGTGGCAAAGGCTTAGGCCGAGCCTCGTCCCTAAGACTAAGTGTAGAGACTTGGTGTCAAAACAGGTCCTACCACCTGGGAAGGTTTTGAGGGGTTCTAAATAAGATGACTATCCAGAAGTATAGAACAGTCATTTAGTCCCCACGGTCTGAGGCTTGGCAAGCGGGGTGAACTACCTTTGACAGGTGGTTTGCCATGATCGAGTTAGTGTTTACGCCCTAGATTGTCTAAAAAGGGGCTGGGAACGAAGTCATGACAGTCGTCCACTCGATTCCAGGCATTTCAAGGGAGTAGGGACACCATGCTCAACGTACACCTTCAGGGTGGTGGAGTGAGTTGTGTTATCAGTTCCTCGGTTCCTTCCTAGTTGGGAAATGATAGGTGATTGGTTAAAATAAGGGGTTATCTAATCCTCTTTATGTCCAAAGTCTTCATCGCGCTTGAGTGTCGATGCCTCCTGATATAGTCTAGCTGATGTAGCCAGATGACGGTCGGTGGTTTACTTCTCTTCCTTATTATTCTTCTATGTTTCTCGATCGTAGTGGTCCTTCGTCTTGCTCGGGCAAGAAGGTATTTTGCTATAGGGGGTGGTTCAAGGAGTCCAACTTTTTCAAGGTGACACCTTATACTTGAGACGAAAGACAGTTGGTGCTTCTGGGCTTATCCAAATAGGACTAAGGTGTTCCATATCTTATTGGGTAAATAAGTATGTCATCGACGAGGACAACAACATATTTCCCCAAGTATCACACAAGCACATTGCTCATGGTACATGTGAGAGGAGCGGTCATTTGCTCTGGATGGTCACTTGTCTAGGGGTTTTGGTCCATCGTAATCTAGTTCTTCGTGTCCACCTTCCTCAGGGACAGGATTGGTGGGGGTCGAGATGAGGTATCGTCCATAGTGTTTTCACTTAGAGACAGGTCCTATGTTCATATTCCGACCGTGTCATGGCTCTGTAAAGCTTCGAGGTTTCAAGGAGCTTACGATGTGTGTGATCGTCTATCATCTTGTCCTTGAGAACATTTCTTAGATGCCAATAGTACTACCTAGTGCTCCAAACAAAATCACCCTATCTCATTGAAGGTATCATCTCATATAAGTCAACTCCAACTTCACTCATGCTATTCTACTCCAAAGTTTGAAAAAAGGACTAAACCAAAATCTCGTATGTTATTCTACAGCTAACTCAAATATATCCCTATGTAAACATCCTCGGGAAGCATACAAGCCTCTAAGCTTGATTGTGATTCTACAAATGCAAGTATTCAACTAATATATCCAAGGTCCAAGGCGTTGCATCTCTATGCTAAGGAAACACATAATATACAAATCCAAGATCTTGTTTCCTTGCTAATGAATCCGGTTAATCGACCCACAAATATCATCCAGTATTACCTAATCTATTTCTAGTGCAAATCCAATACCGATGATGTCCCATATATCTCCAGATTTCCTAAATCCCCAAATTCCAGGAAGAACCATTTCATCACAGTATAACTAGCAATTCATATCATGGTGATCTAGTAACTCCGATGTTAGGTGCATATGGATCCTTGAATCAATTCTGACAACCATCCAATATTACTGGTTTGTCTTCCGCCGGAAAACATTGTATAAAGATCAAGATCATCAGACTAAATCCAAATTACTCCGAACCAGGTAGTTTGATTAATCTCGAGAACCTATTAGAATCACCTATTTAAATATAAGGTTTACATCTAGTAAGAATTCCCTACTAGTTACTCTAGTCACTAACATATCACCATCAATCCACTATCAACATTACTTGCCAAAGTCAAGTCATTAATCCACCAAGAATTTCAGCTTGTGATCATATTTTTCCTACTAAATCCAAGTTACCCAAGGGAGAAACAAGTGCTCTACTCTATCAATATTGATCTACCAAGCTTGTCTACCAACATTAATCCTCGTAATCGGCCAAAGGGTCTCAACTACTTCCTCAAGTCATCTATTCTAGCCTCGTCAAATGATTAGTCTACTAATAATTTATCCTCAAGATGATCTATCACATGTCATCATTAGATCAAGTGCTAACTTAAGGATGAAAGGTGTTTGTTCACTATGATCACTAGTACCATAATGAATCTAGTGCTAAGTAGGGGTTATTGAAGCTCAATAGGTGCCCTAGCATATCTTGTGTGCTAAATACGTGGTCAGGGGTTTGAGTTGGGGAGCTTGTGAGGTATAGGCTGGTCTGGGGAGGGATTTCCAATATCGAGGGAAGAGCCTAATCCCTACGGGGTTGCGTGTGGTTGAATAGGTTGTCCTCAAAAGTCTTCAGCGATAGTTGTTTGTCGAGGTGGATCATTGGTGCATCTTGTCTTGCCGGTCTTTGGTTGGCGAGAGGGGGAGAGGGAAAGTAGCATAGAGGAGAGTTCCTAAGGGGGTGGTGTAGTGCAAGTGCATTCGAACAAGTGCCAAAAAGGCAAAGCACACTTATTAAGATAAGGTGGATGCTTAGTCACGTACTTGTTGCCTGGTTCAAAAGTGTGACTCACACAAAAGCACAGACAAGCAAAAACAAGCAACACACAATCATGGTTCTATCAGAACCATCATACGGACTTGACTTCACATGGGGGATACACGACTCGTCCTACCCTAGGGGTTCTCGGACTTAGTAGTCGTGCTTGCTTCGGATCTTGGAGAGGAGTCCGCTTAGCCTTCTGGGTCTGCTTCAGTTGTTGCTATGTCTCTGGTTTGTTGTTCGTTGAAACGATCCTGGTTGCGCTTGAAGAGTCCTTGAAGACTTCGGGTCTAGTGAGTTCGCGATGAAGGTGATTCCGCATGGCTGTCATTGATAGGGTCTTTTGGTGTCTCTGTTATTGTGCCAATGCCTTCTTGTCTTTCATGGCATCATGAGTTCCAAGTAGGCAATCTTTTATGCAATGACATTAATAAGGCATGGTAGAGTTGTATCCTGCCGGTCATGTTGACGATATCATCGGCACCAAGAGAGGGGGATGATGAGGACCATTTTCCTGTTCACTATGGCGAGGTGGACCAAATGGCGAGGTTCTCATCCACTGATGGTTGCCTACGGTAATGACAGGACTGCTCTATTAGCGATGCATATAACGATCTTGCATATCTTATGCCCTAGTCATCATAGGCCAAGGTCGCATCATCCTGGGGTAGTATCGAGGGTGTCACCATCTTCTTAGTCTTGATACCTCCATCCCTTGAGAAGGTTTCCTCTGTTGGTATCATCTTGTCATGGTGTTGTCAAACTGATGTGAAAGTCTGAGAAGGTGGCTTCCTTCTAGGTTACCCATGAGTTTCTCAAGGAATCTAGTGTCCGGGGCACAGGGGTACTAACAACCGTTTGCAAGGTTTTGAAAAGTAGATTAGGAGAGCCAAAAGAAAAATGGAGGAAGTGCTAAGGCACAATCCTTTGGGGTATTTGAAATCTTAGAAGACATAAGAAATATGGAAGCCTTTGCAAGTGTTTTGAAGGGTATGGGGAAAGAATTTTGTCCTATCTAATGTCCATGCTAACTAAGGGCTTCCTATAGTCAAGATGGCTCTGATACCAACTCTGTGGGGACCCCGACTCATAAGTCGTGATCACCGAATGTTGCACAGTGATCCTAGAGATCAATGCTCATTGAACACACAAAAACTGAATAACATGAGTCTTACATCCATTACATACCAGATTATTCAAATATGGCCTTTATGGCCAAGTCTTCATATGATTGCAGCAGAAATCTTCAACGATAGCGGGGAACCCATGCCATCTTCCTTAACCCTACAAGCATTCTGACTCGGAAGCGTCCTAGCTCGCATGTCCGTCACGAAGGTAATCTTCATCATAACCTGATCTTTCATGCCCGGCGAATCAAATAACCAGTGGCAAGCCAATGAGTGCTTTGAATGTACTCGCAAGCAACCCATGTTTGGAACAAGGTTTAACAATAGCACTAAGTAGGTAAGTTTTGCAGAAAGCTAGTTATAAATGCAATGAAATGATCAAGTAACGTAAGCAAGCATGCATCAACAGTTGACAGGTATTTATGTGAACAAGTCTCAGTTTTCATCATAAGCAAGGGTTGAGCATATGATGTTCATCATCATGCCAAGTCATCGACTTAGCCCAAGTTTCATCATTGTGTCATCCACACACACTCACACACCAAGTTTGTGAAGACACCGGACGTAGTTTAAGCAGGTCCTCCAACTGTCCATGACCGTGGACACGGTTATTCGAATAGTTTTACACTCTACAGAGGTTGCACACTTTACCCACAAGACTCGGGAAACTTCCGTGTCATCCACGACTCGCGGCATATCACATACCCGAGGTAAGCACCTGAACATTGCCTTTCCCCTGACGATACTAAACAAAGAGTCCACTCGATTGGTACACAGCCCTCATGATGTACATCATACAAGCCTCGCTCAAGATCGTACCATCCATGAAGGGACAAATGGTGTGCTCGGTTCCTGTGAAGACAGCGCATGATCGTCCTTACCGGCAAGACCCCGTATCGAGAGTGACCACGTCACTCTCGCCACTAGTAATGTGGGCTCTATGATAGTACCCATCAAAGTAATCAAAAAATCCCTATCCCATAAGGGGCATCGTGGTTGTACATGTAAGGTTGGGATGGTAAGCAATTCTTAAATCTCCCTATTTTCGAAAACGCACACACACACTCCAGTACACCACTTCTTTCTCAAGTGGTTGCATAGCACAACATCATCTCCCTTGGGCATTAGTGCCACCTGACGGGGTTTTCGAAAAAGTCTTTGAAAATACTTTTGTTTCCATCACCATGAATATCCCATCCCATTTGCGTAGCATCTACTAAGCTTCATATAAACTCCAACCCGCACAACCCTCATACGGAGGCAGGGTCATGCACGATGCAAGTATCAACGGTAAGAATAATGGAGGCATCCCACCGAAGTGGTCTGCACATCACATGATCAACAACAAGGAATAAGGTGCTATATGACATGCATGAAAATGGTTTCTTAACATGGTCAAAGGGCCGCTTGCCTGGCTCAACAAAGTCTCCGTGGTCTTCACACACTTCTCGTCCATTCTGAGCACTTCGTCCACTTCCTCAACTATCGCTGGAAACAACTGCAATAAGCAACTCAACAAGCATAGACATAGAAATTCTCTATAAATAAGAGTTTTATTTTTCTAGGACACCTCTGGTCATGAGAAAAATAACCAAGGAGGTTTTGTCGGATGCGGGTCAAGGGGGAGTCTTGAATGGTGGGAATGAAGGAAATGGTGATCCTATAAGATGTCCATAGAAAATATTTTTGTAAAAAGGAGTGTATGGTTCCAACAAACAGGGCGTGTTTTTAGAAAAATCCAAAAAGTGGTTTTACTGGATTTGGAGTTGTTATGAATATTCTAGGGATTTGCAAAGTTGATCATATATGAAGAAATGGCCCAATATTTGACATAGCAGAATAAGTGTGAGTAAAAATGCTCCTCAATCATAGCATGAATTTATATACACCTAGGAATTTAAATCACTCCATTTGGAGTTGACTTGAAGGCTCTAGGGTTTTTGCAATGGGGTTCCTAAGTGTCAAAAATTGAGTTTGAATCTGAGAAGGGAAGAAACTTCTGATGAAAAATTATTTGAGCTATGCCAAATGATAGCAGGGCTTTGTAGGAGAATGTATAAATTCGAATCATCAAGTTTGGAGCAAAAATGAATTTCCTATGAATATTTTGGTCTCTCGAGAAATAATAAAAATCAAGAAAAGGAGTATACCGGATGGGCTATGATGCGCTCGGGGTGCTAAACAGGGAGTTGGGCCGACCCAGTAGCCCAGCCGCATGGCCAGTCGGCCACGTTGATGGCGCCTTCCCATGTATACGCTTCCTCCACGGGAAGGCGTAAAAGTCTAAAGCCGTATCCACTTAAAACACCGGGCCCCAGCCTCTGTGCTGCTTACAAGTGGGGCTCGCACGTCTGGCCCGTCTCCCTCCTCCCGCTCAAACAGAGGCAGGGCAGGGGTGGCATGGTCGAGCGGGTGTCGATGCCATCCCGGTGGATCCGGCCATGCCCGACGGTGCTCCGACGTCCAGCGCACTCGGGGCGACGAGCTGCACCTCCTTAGGTGGTCTCCGCACCCTGGGAGGACCAGGCTCGGGCGGAGAATTGACCACGGTGGGGCACAATGCTGGATGAGATGGGCAGGGTGCCACAGGCACGAAAGAGAGAGAATGGAGTGATGTGGAGGCTCGTGGTGACGCAGGAGAAGCTCCAGTGAGGATCGTAGGGGCTGGGAGAGTCCATCGTAGCTGAATTTGAGTGGAGGCCGACAAGCGGGCTCCAACCATGGAGGTTGAAGGAGGGCACGGGAGAAGGAAGGGCCCGGTCCAGGAGGTTCATTGGAGGGAGGGAGAGCCAAGGGAGACGAGAGGGGGTCTAGGGGATGGCACTTATAGCCTAGATGTTGGCGCATCATGGACCGAGGACAGGCAAGGTTGTGGCCGTCTCTGGCGTGATCGAGGGACCTCTGGCCCATGTCTACGGCTCTCGTGGACGAGGTCCACGTCCAGGGAAGGAAAGAGAGGGAGCGGGGGAGGACCAGGTCATTGTGCGTGTGAGCTTGCTCACTGGTGTGCTCGGGCGGCGCCGTGCGCGTGCGAGGAGCGGCCCGCGGAGGGCGATAGAGGAGGGGGCCGACCAGCTGCCGTGTTGAGGACGTCAAGGCGGTCTCGGGGGACACGCAGGCGAGGCCCAAGGCTGTCGGTGCCATGCAGTGGGCGGCTCCACACTGCGGTCGGGCACTATAGCGTGCTCTGGAGCGCCTGTTTTGCATGCCATGGCATGCCAACGATATCCTAGGCGCGACCAACCATGTCGAGTGGCTCCAGGGGTATTAGAAAAATGGGAAATGTCATAGGATGCTCTGGGGTTACTAGAATAAGAGGGAAGGGAAGAGAGAGATTCATGTTGTCCAGGGGTGAAAATTTGGGTTTTACCCCATCTGACCATTGAACAAGAGCTAGGCTCTCTGACTGGAGGTAAATGAACCTAATAAGAAGATGTGGTAAAAAGTTGGGGTCAAGGAGCACATGTTAAGAGAGGAAAACATGGTTTTTACAAATCTGCCAAAAGGTGTTTGATGATGTTTTGGGTAGGCAACTGGAGTTTGCTTGCCATGAGATTTAACAGTATGAAAATATAGGTAGAAATAGAGAGGATCACCAAGTTTGAGCTTTATTTAAGAAAGTTAATAATGTAACTTTGTAAAACCCTAGAAATCAACAGAATCATATTTCTTTAGATCCAGGCATGCATTTCACTTCCCACAAATCCACCACTTGGTGTGGTATCATTATTTGGGATTTAACACATGCCCACAAAGTTTGGGGTCAAGGGAAGTAACTTCACAATGTAAAGTTCTTCAAACTTGGCTCTGGACAGGAATGGTCTTGGAATATTTTGATGAAGCAAATCAATTGCGATTGAAATGAAACTTTGCAAGATCATCACATATGACATGTGTCCATTTCTGGAATTTTCCTGGAAATGTTTGAGAATATTTGTTATATAAATATTTCAAATGCTTGATTTAAGCATAAAGAGTTCTATGGGGTTTTACCCATGATTTTGAACATGACCATGTGTTGAAACTCATATATATGGAAAATATATGTCCACTCAGTTTCCATAAATTTTCTCAAATATTTTTAAAGCATTTAAATAATTTTTCCCTATGAAAAACCATTTGTAGCCTTAAGAAAAATCCTTTAAATAAAATTGTAAAATAATATTTAAAAATAATATTTGGTGTTTTTGTGAAGTCATATATATTGTAGGTTTCAAATAAAGCCATTGGGGAAAAAGTATCCACCCATTTTAAGGACTTGAAGTGCAAACTTCAACTTAGGGTTTTTTGAAAACCTACTTTGAATAAACCCATTTTGGTTAAAATAAATCTTGATAAAATAGTTTTAGGTACTAAACACATGGTATGATCATTGGACAAGAATTTATATCAAGGAAAAGAGTTTTGAGAGTAGGAGGGAGTTTTATGAACATAGAGCACCAACAAGCAATCAAAAAAGCAGGAAAATAACACACAAGTCAAGCATTCATATCTACTCAAAAAAATTTAATTGGCCCTAATTTTTGAGTCATGTTAACTTAGTCATGAGGCAGAACACAGGGTGTGACATACTTATTCTGCTGCTAGTACATCACATTTCAAATTCCTCAAGTTGAAATTCCTCAGTGATGAATTTGTAAAAATCGCCTATTCACCCCCCTCTAGTCGATATAATGCACTTTCAATTGGTATCAGAGCAAGGTACTCCCTTGTTCTATGTGATTTTGGTTTAATCGCCTGGATCATAACTACAGTCGACATAACTGGAACTCCACGCGATTAAACCAAAATCACATAGAACGAGGGAGTACCTTGCTCTGATACCAATTGAAAGTGCGTTATATCGACTAGAGGGGGTAAATAGGTGATTTTTACAAATTCATCACTGAGCAATTTTAACTTGAGGAATTTGAAATGTGATGAATAACTAGCAGTGAAATAAGTACACAAGTGCATGGGAAACATAGCAATAGCATAGTCATCATGATGAAATAAAGCATGCACAGGTTGCAGGAAGCATGATATAAGATAAGCAGGTGAGGAACAAGGTAACTGAAGAATTTTAGGTGAGGAAATTGAGAAAGTCTTTAGTCAAATTCTTCAAACAGTAACGATCAATTTCATCAACAAGTATATGAAGAAATGAAAGGGTTGAAGAAATGGAACTAGGAAGCTTGATGAATAAAATGGTTTGATGACCCAGTTCCAACTGCTATGACAGTCATACATCTGGTTTGGAGCGTCCTGGTATTTAAACCAGAGGACACACAGTCCCAAGACACATAGTCCTTACCGTATTCTCCTTGAGCTAAGGTCACATAGTCCTCGCCCAACACTCGTGGTAAGTCTTCAGGGTACACTTCCAAAACCCTCACAAACAGGTCACTTGGCAATCTACAATTGACTGTTGGATGCTCTAGACCACAGTCACTCAATGATCCCCAATCGACTGCAGGATGCACTAGACCATGGCGCTAACCGTCTAGAAGATACACAGTCTTCAAAGGTAACAAGCGTCGGTTCCACACATGAACAATCTCTTCAGTGATGCTTAATCACTTTGGCTTTGGTGGTTTGGTTTTGGGGTTTTTCCTCATTGATGATTTTCTCTCAAAGTCCTAGGAGGATGGGTTGCTCTCAAATGACAAGTGTCAGTTCTCTCTCGGAGCATCTAACCAACTAGTGGTTGTGGGGTTGGCTATTTATAGTCAGTGTGTAACCTGACATGCTAAGACATAAATGCCCCCAATGATATGACCGTTATGTGGGTAAGATGATTGGGGACAACTGGCGCTAAGCACGGCAACGGTCGGAATTTAGAACTATAAAAGTCCTCAGGGATTATCATATTCCTCACTTGTAGGCAATTCGCACTAGAAAAATCCTGACTCCTCAGTCACACCAATTTCCTCAAAGACCAGAAGAACATCATCTCTGTCACTGAAGAACTTGACTGAACCATAAGAGATTTGCAAAGGCTTCACTCAAAGGATTGGATAGGTTGAGGCTTTTGAGTTGAGCATCATTTGGAAATTTTCCTTGGTATTACCTCGGCCCCCTTTAACATTATGGTGTTCCCTATGACTAAAGGAAATGAAACTACGAAAACAAAAGTCTTCGCACTTGATAGTCCTTGTTAATATCTTCAAGGTCACACCAACTTCTTTATTTTGAAAGTCTTCAGGGAATACCAAAGTCTTTGGCAAAGTCTTCACCAAAGTCTTCAGTAGAAGACATACATTTTTAGGGGTCAATAATCTCCGAATATATCAAACTCTACATCGACTTATAGAGCCTGTGTACACTCACAAACACATTAGTTCCTCAACTTATAACTCTTCAATACACCAAAATCACTAAGGGGCACTTGATGCACTTACAATCTCCCCCTTTTTGGCGATTGATCACAAACATGTTAAGTTTTCAACGGGGATAAACATATAAAGTGTAAGTACTGAATTTGAGGAATTTGATTGCAAGATGTAGAAGAACTCCCCCTCAAGATGTGCATATTTGAGGAATTTTCTTTGGACTGCAAATGCACATGGCAGGTCAAAAACATGGAGAACTCCTCCTATATCTTGAGAGTTTTAACTTAAACAAAAACAGCCCATATATAGAGACCCGCTTGAAGACTAACTCAAATTTCTCCCCCTTTATTATCGAAGACCAAAAGGGGCAAAAAAGTGAGGAGTAACGCCCCTGAATAATTTGATCTTGAAGGTGGTGGAGGAGTGCCAGTGTTATCGGGGTCGTTTGTCGATGCACTGCGCGCAACAGTGTCATTAATTTCCTCAGGTTCATCCGCCTTGCGCGATGAAGAATATGAGCTTGTAACCAGCTGAGAAACTTCAAGTTTCTTCCATTTCTTCCTTGGAGGATAATACCAATCAAAGTTCTGCTGAAATTCCATCTCCCTGAGTTCTTTGGGAGTCTTGAAGCGAGACGGGATGGCCCATGTGCGATCAAATACTTCATGAAGGTAATAGTGGTTCTTCCTGGTAGAGTTGTGTGTGATAGTCATGTCTCGAAGAAGTGGACCAAACGGACGCTTGACCCACTTGTGATTGCGATCAACCTTCTGATGAAGACTTAAAAGAAGCTCGTGATCAGTCATCACACGAGGGGCGGCAGCTTGAGGATTTTGACCATAGATGTGTTGAGAAATTTCACTAAGTGTTCATGTCTTAGGTTCCAGAGTTGTGCAAATTTGAGGATCCACACAATTGAGGAATCTTGAAGAAAATCATGCCTTAGGAAAAACATCAAGGGAATGAAACATATGAGGTGCTTAAGAAGTTGATTCTTGAAGAATAAACACCTTTGAGGATTCTGTGAAAATAATGAAGACCAAACTAGGGCAGTAAAATTAAATTTTATGTACCCTGATGAAGAACATGACAAATAGAGAGATGAAATCTGAGGAGTTTGTCCGTCTAGATCTCCCACGCCCTAGCTTGGTAGATGGAGACACCTACAGCGGCAGCGGGGTGAAGACTTCCGTGACCAATGTGAGTACCACGACAGCAAGGTTGAGGCAGTGAAGCTCTTCCTCTCCAGCGGTGATGATTTTAGCGGCGGCGCTAGGTATGAGCTTGGGAGAGACAGAAGTGAGGAGTAACTCGAGCAAAGGAAAAGGGAAGGGGTATTTATAGCAGAGGTTAAAAGTGACGAGTCCAAAGATTTTGGACTAGATTGTCCCTGACCTTTGCTCTCCGCGCGAGATGTGTCACCCGTGTACTATGTAGTTGAGATGGTAGGGGCGTGGGTTATCCAGTCGTGGGAATCGGAGCAGTTTCAGTGGGAAGCGCCAAAATTTTGAAAGTGGAAATTTTAAAGTTTCTGTTTGCAAATTCTTCAGCTGACAAGGAGATAGTGAGGACTTTGAACGAGTTTCAAACTAGAACACATATGAATAATTTGTGAACAGACTGGGTAGGGTTTAGCATAGAGGGGGAACGGGTCCGATCACATTCACTTAGAAGAAAACCGACTTGAAGAATTAGCAATAAGTGGATGTTGTTGAGGACATTGAAAACTCATATATATATATATATATATATATATAGTCAATGAAGAACACCAATTGCATAGTTCAAAGAATTTGAATTTTTTTAGGAATTTGAAAATCTGATGAATTTGCAAAATGACGAAAACCTCAACTTTGAAGAATTTCAACTATGGTTGGTGGCATGACCCACCGTATAAGAATGATGATTCCAAACACTGCATACAATTATCATAGGGTTCTGAGAATGAAATTCTTCATTAATTTCTTCACACTTAGCGGGTTATTCTTCGTTGATTGAAGAAAAATGTTACTTCATGTGTTGCACATCTAAGTCATCAATTTTGCATATGTGTTAGGATGTGTGTCTTTTCAAAGAATATTCGAAGATTCTAGGATATTTAGATCACACTGCAACTTGCAAAATATCTTTTTATCCAAGGGCTTTGTGAAGATAACAACTAGTTGTTCTTCAGTGTCCACGTGGTCGGTGGAGATGTCACCCTTGAGTAAATGATCCTGAAGAAAATGATGACGAATCCGGATGTGCTTGGTCTTGGAATGCTGAACTGGGTTGTAAGAAATCTTGATAGCACCCTCATTGTCATAGTAAAGAGGCACATTCTTCACCTTGACGCCATAGTCCTTGAGGGTTTGCTTCATCCACGACAACTAAGCGCAACATGAACCAGCAACAATGTACTCAGTTTCGGCAACAGATAGTGACACGAAGTTCTGCTTCTTTGAGGACCAACGGACTAAATATCGTCCGAGGAAATGACATGTTCCTGAGGTTGACTTGCAATCCACATGATCTCCAGCATAGTCAGCATCTGAGTGTCCGACGGGGTGAAGATTTGAGACCTTGGGATAACATAATCCAAGCGTTGGTGTTTGAGCTAAGTATCGAAGAATATGTCACATCCTTATGGTGTGATTCCTTCAATGTTGCTTGGAATTGGGTCCACATGCAACCACTCAGCATAATATCTTGCCTAGATGCACATAGATACAATAAAGACCAATCATGGAGCGATATACCTTCTGATCGAAATCTTTACCATTTTCGTTAGTGCAAAGGTGGCCTTTTGAAGGCGTTGGAGTTTTGGTGCCTCTGAAGTCTTGCATGTTGAATTTCCTCAGTACATCCTTGAGGTATTTCTCTTGAGAGATAGAGATGCCATTGTGTAGTTGACGAATTTGAAGACTTAAGAATAATTTCAACTCCCCCATCATAGACATTTGATATTCTTCACCCATCATATAGGCAAATTAATCACTATAATGTTTGTCAGTACAGCCAAAGGTAATATCCTCTTCATATATTTGACACACGAATAATTCATTGTCATCGACTTTTGTGAAAAGAGTTGGGTCGAGTGAACCGGGTTTGAAGCCTTTCTTCATGAGGAATTCCTTCAGGGTGTCATACTATCGTCGTTTTCTCACGAGAGATGCCATGGGGTGGCTTATCGTAGGTGGTTGGGGCCGGAGGACGCCGATGGGCTCCGGGTGCGAGATTAGGCACAAGCGGTGGTGACACATGATGTACCCAGGTTCAGGGCCCTACGGGGGAGGTAACACCCCTAGTCCTGCTTGATTTTGTTGGATGGATAGATCTGAGTACAATGGTACTCCTGGAGCTGTGTCTTGAGGAGGAAGAAGGGGCAGCCAGCTCCTCTTCCTCCACTGCTAGAAGGGGATGTGTGGGGATGATCGTTCGTGCGTGGATGTGTCTGTCCATGATCATCCGTCCCCATTGCATGGGGGGCTCGGGGTTTTTTATAGGCCAACCCACGGCTCTTACAATATGTTATAAGTACCAAGGTGGGGGGACCTGGCTGGCAGTCTCTCTGGCTAGCGAGAGGGTCCCGCCGCTCGCGCCGTCTCGTCGTTGGCGGGGCCCGCTAGCCGAGCGGTCCCATCTCGCGTTGGGGCCCGCCAGCCGGTCTCTGGAATTGGCCCTCGCCCACCTGCCGCGGCACGGGTCGCCAGGTGGGATGTCGTCTAGCGCTAGTCGGCCGAAGTCTTTGGTACGGCCGGTGGCACTATAGCCACGCCGGGGCAGGTAATCGATTGGCGAGGGCATGCTGGCACTGTTCCCCTCCTCGTCACACTCACCAAGGTCAGCGGCTGGGACAGTTGGACTGTAGCCATGCGGCGTAGTGCGTAAGCGGCTACTATAACCACAAGGCCGCCCGTCGTGCCGGTCATGTCGCCTCATCGTACCCGTGCACCGAGGGACGGGACGAGGCATGTCTATCCCAAGGTGAATGGAAGAACCGACCCGTGGGCAGCCGGCCGAGGGTCCAGCCGGCTCCTTGACCAGCCGGCCGGGGCGCCAGCCGGCACTGGCTCGTATCGGACGTCATCCCGCCGGCCACGGCCCGCTGGCCGCATAGTTTTTCTTCGAAGCGAAAGGGGGAAGACCCCGTTGCTTTGGCCTACCTAGGGGTGATAACCCCGTCAGTAGTCCCCGAAGCCGGAGGGGGCCCACGTCTGCGGACGGTGGGGAGCCGGTGGCTTCCCCTCAGCGCCACCTGCCTCCGGCTCGAAGGCGAAGGGGTAGCCGGGTTGGCCGTTGGACCCGACACCTCGGGTACCGGCACGCCGCCCCGGGACCCACGCCGGCATGCGGCATGCCACACAGCATGTAACGATGCGGTGTGTCCCACGCACGCAAGGAGACGGGACATCGCCTGTGCCTACCCCTCTAGGACCCAAGCGTAGCCCAGTAGGGCTCGGGGCGTAGGGCAGGATCCTCTGCGCCCCCAAGCGGCTATTAAGGCTCGAGGCCACCCACGCGCGTGGAGTTTCCGGGGGGGGGAGTGGGCACAATCGATCCCACATCTCCCGGTCGTGGCCTCCGCTATAAAAGGAAAGGATGGGTAGGAGGTGGACTTACCCGTGCCCCACTTGCCTCCTTGCTACCCTTCTTCCTTGCCTCTCTTCCTTCCTCGCACGCACTCGCACCCGAGCCCACACCCACGCCCGCACACCGCACTGCTGCGGCGGCGACCGATGGACGCGTTGGCAGCTGGGCTGGCTCCTTCGTGGTCGAGGCGGACATCGCCAAGCTGCGCCGCGCGCGCATGCTGCCGCCGGTGGAGTGGGTGGCCGCACACGCGCCAAGCGATGAGATAGCGCCAACACCACAGCCAGGAGAACACGTCGTGTTCCTCTGGCACTTCTCCCGGGGCTTCGGGCTCCCAGTGAGTATCTTCTTCCATCTCCTAATCGATATCTTCGACCTCCAGCCGCACAACCTTGGCCCAAATTCAATTCTGTACTTCTCAGCCTTCGTGCCGTTGTCCAAGGGATACCTCGGTATCCTTCCTTTCATTGACCTTTTCAATGCCCTCTTCTACCTCAAACCTCCGAAAAGCGATGCTTGCGGGGCATGGTGGTGTGCTACCGCGGCGTTGCTCGCTTTCCTCCTCTTTCCCTTATCGACTCCGTCAATGGGTGGCAGTGGACGTTCTTCTACATGAAGAACGTCGACCTGAGGACAGATTACATCTGGCTACCGTCGTTTGAGGATAGGTAGTCCTCCCAGCAGAACTGGCTAGGGTTTGCCCCACGCGGCATGGCCCTGGACGAGCTTGCCCGGCTCACGCAACGGAACAGCTCCGAGGGGCCGGTCACCGCCGACCTGGTGGCGGCCTTTATCTCGCGTCGGGTGTCGCCCCTCCAGATGAGGCCACACTGGATTTGCGACATGTCCGGCCGACGCGACCCCTACCGGCTGTCCACCGTCGAGCTGAAGCCATCTCAGGTGACGAAGCGGGTGAATGCCCTCATGCAGTTCAAGCTAAAGCCCGCCTCGTGGTCCTTCGGCATGGAGTCGTATGGCCGCATCAACCGACCTCCCTTGGTAAGTTTTTTGTCAAGGCGGCTCTTTTTTGCTTGATATTCCCTAGCCGACAGTCGGCTGGAGAACTTACTTTGATGTGTTGATCGTAGCTGCTGGTGCGACAGAACATGTCGGACGGCCCACATCCGCAAATCTTCGAGGCGGAGCGTGCGAACTCCGACTCTGAAGACTAACAGATGGGAGGCCCCCGGAGGAAGGAATGGACTCCTCAGGAGGAGCCGACGAGCCGGCGGACCCATGAGCCGGCGCTGCCGGTGGAGCCAAAGGATCCGGCGCGGCCGAGGAGCCCAGCGGAGCGGGTGAGTTCCCTCATGCCCCCTCGATCAAGGATTGGATGGATGACGGCGACGATGATGACGCCTCGATGATTCTGAACGAGCCTCCTCCTTCAGCGTGCCGGGGCTGGAGGAGCGAGGAGCGACCGACTCAAGCCCCGGTAGCCGGAGTGGCTGGCCGGGGGAAGAGACTGGCTTAGGGGGGCCAGCGGCCTCGCCGCCCGGCCCAAAGTGGGTGAGGCCGCACGGAAGCCGCCGCCATGCGCCAAGCGGGCCTTGCCCCTTGTCATCGTGTAAGTTTTTATTTCGTGTAAGTTTTTTGCTTTCGCCTTGCGAACCGGTCAATGACCGGTCCTTGGGCGTTGCAGCGACCCCATCGAGCTCCATGAGGAGGGGCCGGCGGGGGAGCCGACGGATGCTGCCTGCCGGCTGGCCCACGAGCATGTGGCCACCCAGCAGGAGGAGAAGAGGAGGCTTGCAGAGTTGCGAGCCTCCAGGTCCGAGACGCGAGGAGGGGCTGCGCACTTCGGGACCTCGAGTAGCTGGCGATTGAGGGGGTCGGCAGAGCCTCCGCGAGCGTCAGACTCGGCAGCAGAGTCAACTCACATGTCGAGGGCTCCGTCGAGCGAGCCACGAGGGGCGGCTATGGACCCGCCAGTGCCTCCGCCCGCGCAAGAGACGGCTCAGGCGAGGGAGGCGACGACGGAGCCGGCTCCCGTGGCGACCCTGCCTGAGGTGCCGGAGGTGACCCCGCCTGTGGCCGAGCTGGCCCAGGTCGAGGTACCGGAGGTCCCGGCGGCCCCAGAGGCGGCGTCGGAGGCGGCATTGAAGGCGGCGGCCATGGAGGTAGAGGTGCCTTCCGGCGCGACCGACGGGCCGGAACAGCCGAGAGAGGAGGCGGCGACGACACTGGGCGGGGGGCAGTGGGAAGCGACTCCCGGCCCTTGCCGTCATCAACCCACCCCCGGCGACTAGAGCCGCAACGAGCCCGGGTGGCAGGGCCTGGAGGACCCTACGGTCGATGCAGTAGGTCGTCCGGGACTTGGAAGCGCAGGCGAGCGCGTCAGCCATGCCGGGCCCGTAGGCAGGCGGCCAGGTCCCCTCCTTTGCGGACTTGGGAAGTGTCCTCGACCGATGCCGGCAGGAGCTGGCCCGGTTTGCAGAGGCGGCGGACGCCGCCTTCTAGTGTGCGGAGGTAAGCCGGCAGTTTTCCTTAGAGTTTCCAGTAGGGGTGCGCGAGCGCACGCACTGGGTGTAGCCCCTGAGATGCGGGCCGGCTGACCAACTGATGGGCAGCTGGGTCGAATATCTTTTGAGCATGTCTTGACCTTTGGCTTTTTCTGTGACAGGAGGGAACCTCCCTACGGCAGAAGCTATTCGCGGAAGCGGTCGCCATCCACGACCACGGCAAATATAGCTTCTACCGCCTGGAGGAGGAGCTGGCACGCGTGCAAGGTATGTTGCACTTTGTAGGAGGGGAGTATAGCTGTCAGGAGTCGGCTGAAGTTGGTTGTGTCTTGCAGGTGAGCTGGCTACCCTTCGGGGGGAGAAGACCGGGCTTATTGCCGAACGGGACCGGCTGGCGCACGACGTCCAGGCAGCCGCGCAGGAGAAGGACCGGCTAGCCGCGCTGCTGGTCGACGGGGAGGCGGCTCGAGACCCGCTCAAGGCCGAGGCAGCAAAGGAGGTGGCGGCCCGGGAGGCGGCCGTCAAGGAGGCGGCTGACGCCGCCCTGAGGACCGCCGCCCTTCAAGGCGAGGTGACTCGCCTCGAGAGGACGCTTGAGGACGTCAAGGGTTCCCTCGCCACCTCAGAGGCGGCCTTGGCATCGGAGCACAAGGCGGTGCTCCACTTTGCCCTTGGGGTGGATGACGCGATCGAAGGTATGTGTCAGTCTTTCTCTTCCTCAGCCGATTACTTTTCCCTTTGCCGTTTCTCGTGTTTAAACTTGCTTTTCTTTCCTTCTCTTCTTCTTCCTTCCAGGGCGCTTCCCAGAAACTCATCGCGTGCTGCGCGCGCCCTTGAGGAGCACCGGGAGTACCTTCGGGAGTGCAGTCGCTTCATCGAGGAGCATGCCGCGTGGGACCTAGATGAGATCGGGCTCACCATCGAGATGCGGATGACCGATCTCGAGCAGAGCATGGAGCGGCTCAAGACTGCGGGCAAGGAGGTCATCGCCGTGCTGTGGTCGGGCCGCGGGGAGCTCCGACGCACCGCGTGGCTCAGTGGCTAGAGCACGCCACCCCACCTCGAAGCCTGGAAGGCTTCGGCTGCCCGAGCCGGAGTGCAGATAGCGCTCCAGTTTGTCACGTCTTGGTATCGTGGCGTTGACCTTGGCTGGCTCGCGACCATGCGGGACATGCCGACCGTAGAGCAGGAGGCCCGCAAGCCGACCCTTGTCCAGCGAGCCAACGAGCTCGCGTCGTACGCCGACACGGACGAGTTTCTGCCGGCCCTTCGTGAGGATGGCGAGCCGCTGCCCGAAGACTCGTTCGGCATCCCTTAGGGCCCATATGATGATGAAGTCGCCGACAAGAGCACCGACTCGAGTGGCGAGACGGCTGAGACCAAGGGGCCCGCCTCAAAGGCCAAGGTGGCTGACCCAAAGGCTGCGACCAACTTCGAGGCGAGGACCGAGCCACCCCACGACGCGCCGGCTGGGGGCATGCCAGCTGGCGACGCGCCGGTGGCCTGAGCCCCCGGGCATCTTTTTTATCTTTCTCTTTTTCCTCCCTGCATGTAAAACTTGAATCCACCCATTGGGGTTGTTTGTGTAATGAACTGAATGCTGGCCGTGGGCCGCTTTTGCCTTAATATTTATGCCAAGAATAGTTTGTCGTGTTTGACTTGTGACTCATGCCGCCTCGTCCTTATCCTTTTTTGCCTGCCTCGACTATTTTCATTTCTACTCCTTTTCCCCTTTAGTTTCGGCCCAGCCAGCTCGCCAGCCGGGAACCGGTTTGTAGCTGGGTTGGGGCGTCCGCCTCAAGGGAGCAGGTTCAAAACTTAGTAATCGCGAGGGTTTTTCGGGATAAGTAGAGTGGTAGAGACGCGGCGAAGGTCCAGCTGGGCCTAGAAGGGGTCTCCCTTTGTTTTAACCTTTCGTGTGAGCCAAACCTTGTCGCCTCGAGGCCCCATCAGCCGGACAGCCGGGAGCTGGTTCTATAGCTGGTAAGGGTGGGGAAGTTTGGCCGGCTCAAATTACTTAGCCATTTTTCGGAGAGGCGTTTCTTGGCCTAGCCGGCTAGCCCCCAGGCCCGGGAGTCGGGCCGGGGAGACGGTGAGTGAGGAATACTTTTGAGGGAAACGAAACGGGGCGCACCCCAAGAGTCGGCTTGGGGCACCCATTGCAGTCCTAAGCCCAAAAGGGTGGGGATACATACATGCACTGGTTCCTTCAGCAGTAAAACGGGCGTAGAAGGGCCGCATTCCATGGGCGCTCCGTCTCTTCACCGGAGGCATCTCTTTTGCGCTTCTGCGGCTTCTCGGCATCTATCAGGTAGTATGCATTGTTGTGTAGTGCTTTGCTAATGATGAACGGGCCCTCCCATTCGGAGGACAGCTTGTGTTGTCCGGTGGTTCGTTAGATCCACCTGAGGACCAGGTCGCCCTCACGGAACGAGAGCGGCCGGATCCGCTTGTTGTGGTAGTGCCGGAGCTTCTGCTGGTAGATCACCGTCCGGCTCATGGCCGGTTCGCAAGCATCCTCGAGTAGGTCAACGCTGTCTTCTCTTGCCTCCTTTGCATCCTTCTCCGTGTATAGGGCGTCCCGAGGCGAATCGAACTCAATGTCGGTGGGGATGATCGCGTCGGACCCATACACAGGGAAGAAGGGAGTGTAGCCGGTTGTCCGGTTTAGGGTGGTCTTGAGACTCCAAAGGACGGCCAGCAGCTCGTCGATCCAGCAGCCGACCGACCTTACCAGCGGCGTCATGAGCCAGGGCTTGATGCCGGATAGGATGAGGCCGTTCTCCCTCTTGACATGGCAATTTCACTGCGGATGAGCGACGAAGGCCAAGTCGAGCCAGATTCCTTGCTTGGAGCAAAAGCGCATGAGCGCGCCCTTGGCAAAGTTGGTGCCATTGTCGGTGATGATGTTGTGGGTAATGCCGTATCACACCGTGATGTCATCGATGAACCGAACGGCCGTGGGGCCATCCAGCTTCTTGATTGGTCGTGCCTCGATCCACTTGGTGAATTTGTCGACAACCACTAGCAAATGCGTCATGCCGCCTCGAGCGGTCTTGAATGGGACCACCATGTCCAGCCCCCAAACGGTGAAAGGCCACGAGAGGGGGATGGTTTGGAGGGCCGGGACCGGCAGGTGGCTTTGCGTGCTAAAGTGTTGGCAACCCTCGCACTCGTTAACCAACTTCTTTGCCGCCTCGAGAACCGTTGGCCACACTAAACCATGGTGGAAAGCCTTGGCCACCAAGGTCCGGGAGGCGGCATGATGCCCACACTCGCCCTGGTGAATGTTGAGGAGGATCTCCAGACCGTTTTCTGGCTCGACACATCACTGGAAGACGCCAGCGGTGCTGTGGTGGACGACCTCGTTGTTGATGAAGTCGTAGGCCGTGGCCCGGTGCTGGATTTGCCTTGCCAGAACCTTGTTTGGAGACAGCTCGCCTCGCTGAAGAAACGCTAGGATGGGTTGGGCCCATGAGGGGACCGAGACGGTGGCCGGCTCAGGAGTCCCCAGGACTGGTTGATCAGTCCCTAGGACCGGCTTGCCAGCCCCCGGGACCGGCTCGGGAGCCCCCGAGGCTGGTTGGTCAGCCCCTGGGTCTGGCTCGCTGGCCCCCAGGGCCGGCTGGTCGGTGATCATCATGACGACCGTGACGCTGGGGCTAGCCGTGTCGGACGCCGCTGGCTCAATCGGAGCCGACTGGGCGGCTGATAGTTCGAGAGCCGGTGAAGTTGCGGGAGAGGCGGTCGGGGCCGTCGATGGGCCAACGACACCCGCCGGCACGAAGATTGACTCCGATTCTAGGAAAGGCTTGATCGATGGCTTGAGCAGCCGTTCGAGGGAGACGCCGGCTGGGATGGCCTGTCGGGTGGAGCCGATCTTTGCCAACGCATCGCCGCCTGGTTGTCCGCCCATGGGATGTTATGAAACTCAGAGCCCTCGAAGGAGCTGGTGAGCTGTTGTATTAGGAAGCGGTAGCTGGCCATGTTGGTGTCCTTGGCGTCCCATTCATCAGAGACTTGCTGTACCACGAGGTCGGAGTCACTGAAGCAGAGGATGCGCCTGATGTCGATCTCCTTGGCGAGTCGGAGGCCATGGACGATGGCCTCGTACTCAGCCATGTTGTTAGAGGCGGCGAAGTGGATCTGGAGGGCATATTTGAGATGATCACCTTTCGGGGAGGAGAGGAGTATGCCGGCACCCAGGCCGGTCCTCATTTTCGAGCCGTCGAAGTGCATGCGCCAATGCGTGGAGTCTGGGGGAGGCGAAACTAACTCCGTCTCTACCCAGTCGATGAGGAAGTCTGCCAACGCCTGTGACTTGATGGCGGTTCTTGGCTCATACCAGATCTCATGATCGGCGAGGGTGATGACCCACTTGGCGATCCGGCCGGTGGAGTTCCGGCTGCTCATGATCTCGCCGAGCGGGGCCGTGCTCACCACGGTAATGGTATGCTCTTGGAAGTATTGCTTGACCTTCTTGGCGGCGAAGTATATGCCGTAGAACATCTTCTGGTAGTGGGGGTAGTTCTGCTTGGACGCGGAGAGGACCTCGATGAGGTAGTAGACGGGTCGTTGGACCAGCAGGGACTTGCCCTCCTCCGGCCGCTCGACCACCAGGACGACGCTAATGACGCGGGTGGTCACCGTGATGTAGGCGAGCAACGGTTCCTTCTCAACCGGCACGGCCAGGAAGGGCGCGTGGGTGAGAGCCTTCTTGAGGCCGCAGAAGGCCTCATCTGCCTCGTCAGGCTAGTCGAAGACGCCCGGCCTATTGGTTTGCCCCGGCTCGATTAGGGCCGTCTTGCGAAGGAGCCCGTAGAGGGGCAGGGCCTTCTCCCCCAACCTGCTGAGCGAGGTAAGGCAACCGGTGAACTTTTGGACGTCGCGGAGCCGGGTCGGCTTTGGCATGCGCTCGTTCGCGCTGATCTTCTTAGGGTTAGCTTCGATGCCGCGAGCGGACACGCAGAAACCCAGGATGCCGACGGGGATGCCGAAGACACACTTATTCGGGTTGAGCTTGATCTTGTACTCGCGCAGGTTTGCGAAGGTCTCCCGGAGGTCATCGAGGAGGCTGAAATGCTTCTTGGTTTTGACGACGATGTCGTCCACGTAGACGTGGACGTTCGTGCCTATCTGAGGCAGGAGGCACTTCTGCATGCACCGTTGGAAGGTGGCGCCTGCGTTCTTCAGGCCGAAGGACATGGTGATGTAGCAGTAGGCCCCAAAGGGCGTGATGAAGGAGGTATTGAGCCGGTCTTCCGGATCCAGCTTGATCTGGTGGTAGCCTGAGTAGGCGTCCACGAAGGACAACAAGTCGCAGCTGGCCGTAGAGTTGATGACTTGATCGATCTGCGGCAGGGCGAATGGATCCTTGGGACACGCCTTGTTCAGGCTAGTGTAGTCGATCCACATGCTCCAGGTCTTGTTCTTCTTTAACACCAGGACTGGGTTAGCCAGCCAGTCTGGGTGGAACACTTCCATGATGATCCCAGGTGTGAGCAGCCGGGCGATCTCTTCACCTATAGTACGCCGCTTCTCCTCGGAGAGGTGGTGCAGGGGTTGCTTGACCGGCTTGACGTCTGGCCGGACGTGCAGTTTGTGCTCGGCGAACTTACTCGGAACACCCGACATGTCCTTGGGGGACCATGCAAAGATGTCCCGATTCTCACGGAGTAAGTCGACGAGCTTGCCTTCCTATTTGCTGTTGAGGCGGGAGCTGACGGTGACGCACTGAGCCAGGTTGGCCGGGTCGAGCGGGATTTTCTTGGTGTCATTGGACGGCTGGAAGGAGGCCTTGCCGACGGATTGCGAGGGAGGGTCCGGCACGGCCAGCTGGCTGGCAGCAAGGGCCACGAGTCGGTCGAGTTGCCATCTCTCCTCGGCGATCTCCAGGGCATCGACCAGCCGGTTGCCGTCTCAAGCGCACTCGAGCGACATCTTGTAGTCGCCCTTGATGGTGATTATTCCCTTTTTGTCCTGGCATCTTTAGCTTTAGGTAAGCATAATGGGGGACCGCCATGAAGCTGACGAGAGCCGGCCGGCCCAACAACGCGTGGTAGGCGCTCCCAAGGTCCACGACCTCGAACAACACTGTCTTGCGGCGGAAATGGTCGGGTCCACCGAAGAGGACGTCGAGCGTGATCTTGCCGACATGGGAGCAGGACTTCCCAGACACGACGCTGTGGAAAACCGTTTGGCTTGCCTGCATGTTCTCTATCTTCAGCCCCAACTTATGCATTGTGTCGAGGTCGAGAATGTTGATGCTGCTGCCGCCATCTATCAGCACCCGCGAGAAGTGGCAAGCTCGCTCCTTGGTGGCGATAGTGGGGTCTAGGACCAAGGCATAGCTGTTGGGAATCGGCATCACGGCAGGGTGAACGGCCTAGCTCCAAGCGACCAACTTCTCCGAGCAGTGCATGAACTTGGGAGTTGCTGGCATGGTGGCGTTCACCTCATGACGGAGCCGGCGCTGAGCGTGTTTGCCCATCTCTTCACTGGTGAAGACGACATAGAAATCGTCTTGGTTGGGGAACTGGGTGATTAGACGACCGTCATTCGGAGCTGTTGCTGGCACCAGGGCGACAGCTTGGGCCGGGGACGGCGCACGGGCTGGCGGCGTGGGAGGAGCCGGAAGGCCGTCCCCCCAGGCCAATCGCTGTGTGAAGCTGCACTGCCGGAGCGTGTGCGTAGAGGGTTTGGCCCCTGAATGGTTCTTGCAGGGGAGGTCGAGCATTTGCTCGAAGGTGAGCTTCGGCTGCCAGGCAGCCTTGCCGGTGCGCTAGCGCTGGCCGGATGGCTGGGCAGTCGGCTCCTGATCCTCGACGGTATTGACCTACTGGCTCCCATAGCGGGGATCCGGCTGGTCGTTCTTGCATTTATTGTTCTTCGGCTACCGATTGTCAGCAGCCGACCAGGTCGTGGCCGGCATCGTCGTTGCCTTGGCGGGCGGGGTCGTCTTGGCCCGGATGGTCGAATCGGTCGTGGCGTATTTGTCCGCCTTTGTCATGAGCTCGGCAAGCGTGGCCAGCTCAAAGCACGGGAGCTTATGGTTGAGAGGGGTGCCATCCCGGCAGCCCTCGATGAAGTATTGCACGGCCTACACCTCGTGCACCCCCTCGCAGGAGTTGCGGAGCTCGGTCCACCAGGTGAGGTAGTCGCGGAGGGATTCGTCCGGCCCCTGAACGCACATGGCGAGTTCACGGGGATGGCCAGGGCACTTGTAGGTGTCGGTGAAGTTGCGGACGAAGGCCTCCTCGAAGTCCGACCAGGTGTTGATGCTACCGGCCGCCAAGCTATTGAGCCAGGTGCGGGCCGAGCCGATCAGCATGAGGGAGGCGTAGCGAATGACTACGCGCTTATTCCCTCTGGCGATGCCCACCGTGTTGGTGTAGTCGATCGGCCAGTCTTCGGGCTTGGTGGCCCCATTGTATTTCGGGGTGTCCCTAGGGAGCTTGAAGCCGGTTGGGAATGGCTCGGTGCGGATCCAGGGGCCAAAGCAAGCCGGACGAATTGAGCCCTCCTCCTCAAGGAGGGCGGATTGCACGAGTTTGTCGAGGCGGTTGCGGGTGTCGTTCTCGCTGTGGGGGACATGTGGTCCCTGCCGAGCCGAGAGTTCAGGATAAACTGTGGGTGACACTGACTGCCGCGACTCGCGCCATGGAGGCGGCATGGGCCCATGGCTGCACTGGCTGCCGGATGTCGGCGCTTCATGGTGGTGGCCGCTCCGAGGCGGCTCGTTGGTGCGCTGGCTGCTAACAGCCGGCTGCTCACTCCCCGACGTCTAAGAGGGTTGGGGGTTGTTTGCTTCGGCCCGGCAGCCGAAGACTCGTTGGGAGCAGGAGTACTAGGCCGCCTGGCGGCCGACAGTACCCGTGCCCTTGCGCTTGCGCTGGGGGCCTTCAGTGGTGGCGCCGCCCGTCGCGAGCAGATGCTGTTGCGCATCAGCAACATCGATGAGCTCCTTGATGTGGCGCTCGTGGGCGGCACACTCTTCGCCCTCCAAGGTGGACAATTCCTCGTAGGCCACCTTGAGAGCCCGCAGGTTAGTCGCGGGGGTGTCGTAGACAGGCATTTTGCCGCCCTGGATTTTGGCGACCACGCGGCGGCGGTCGCGCACAGCCCCACGCCGGCTGGGCTCCGTGCTAGCCAGGGTGAGTCCGTAGGCGGAAGTGTACTCGTGCTGTGTCGCCTACATGTGGCGCCGTGTGGCCGCGAGGGCGGTGGCATCGTCGAACAGGATGCGGCGAGCCGCCTCGAGGTTGGCCGCGGCAGTATTGGGGTTCGCCATCGGGGCGATCAGAGTGCTCAAGCCTTGGAGGGTCGCGCTGAGCAGGTCGTACGTGCCAACGTGGGCAGTGGCAGTGCTAGCCGCAACCCGCGCCCGTTCGGAAGCGGTGGAGGAAGTGATGGCCATCACTCCCACGTGATCGTGGGAGCCGCTGGGCTGAGCCACAGCGAGTGCGCCCACTGCCGTGGGCGGACCAGCGCAGACGAGCACCCCCGCGGGGTACTCGTCAGCTGCCGGGGCCTCGGCGAGGCTGAGCCTGCCGAAGCGCTTGGTGAGCGCGTCGATGTTGGCCGTGCGGCCGACGGTGTTGCCCACAGGGCGCGCTGGAGCAAGCCACACGAGCCCCCCACGGTTTCGCCTGGATGAGCGGCTACGGCGGGTAATGGTGAGGGGTCCCGCCCGGAGCATGAATCCGGCCGGCGCCACATACGGACCCACGGTGGGCGCCAACTGTCAACGTTTTCTCACGACAGATGCCATGGGGTGGCTTATCATAGGTGGTTGGGGCCGGAGGATGCCGACGGGCTCTGGGTGCGAGATTGGGCACAAGCGGTGGTGACACAACCCAGGTTCAGGGCCCTCCGGGGGAGGTAATACCCCTAGTCCTTCTTGGTTTTGTTGGGTGGATAGATATGAGTACAATGGTGCTCCTGGAGCTGTGTCTAGAGGAGGAAGAAGGGGCAGCCATCTCCTCTTCCTCCACTGCTAGAAGGGGATGTGTGGGGATGATCGTTCGTGCGTGGATGTGTCTATCCATTGTCATCCATCCCCGTTGCATGGGGGGCTTGGGGGGTTTTATAGGCCAACCCACCGGCTCTTACAATATGTTATAAGTACCAAGGTGGGGGACCCGACTGGCAGTCTCTCCGGCTGGCCAGAGGGTCCTGCCGCTCGCATCGTCTCGTCGTTGGTGGGGCCCGCTGGCCGAGCGGTCCCATCTCGTGTTGGGGCCTGCCAGCCGGCTCTGCGATTGGCCCTCACCCACCTACCATGGCACGGGCCGCCCGGGGGGCGTCGTCTAGCGCTCGCCGGTGAAAGTCTCCGGTATGGCCGGCGGCACTGTAGCCACGCCGGGCAGGTAATCGAGTGGCGAGGGCATGCCGACACTATTCCCCCACCCCGTCGCACTCACCAAGGTCATCGGCCGAGACGGTTGGACTGTAGCCACGCGCCATAGTGTGTAAGCGGCCACTGTAGCCACAGGGCCGCCCGTCATGCCGGTCATGTCGCATTGTCGTACCCGCGCGGAGAGGGACGGGACGGGGCATGTCCGTCCCAAGGTCAATGGAAGAGCCGGCCCGTGGGTAGCCAGCCGCGCTGAGCCGGCCGAGGGTCCAGCCGACTCCTTGACCAGCCGGCCGGGGCGCCAGCCGGCACTGGCTCGCGCCGGACGTCCTCCAGCCGGCCAGGGCCCACATGCCGCGTAGTTTTTCTTCGAAGCAAAAGAGGGAAAACCCCATTGCTTTGGCCTACCCAGAGGTAATAACCCTGTCACATACCATGCACATGGGGACTGCTTGAGGCCATAGAGGGCCTTGTTCAGTTTGAAGACTTTGTCAAGATGCTTAGGGTCTTCAAAACCAGGGGGTTTCGCAACATATACTTCATCCTCAAGCGTACCATTGAGGAATGCACTTTTCACATCCATTTGATATAAGATGATATCATGATGGTTAGCATAAGCAAGAAATATGCGAATAGCTTCAAGTCTAGCAACAAGTGCCAAAGTTTCATCAAAGTCAATTCCTTCAACCTGTGTGTAGCCCTGAGGTACAAGACGAGCCTTATTCCTCACCAATAGTCCATTTCGTCTTGCTTGTTGCGATCGATCCACTTTGTACCTATGATGTTATGCTTGCAAGGATCTGGCCGCTTTACAAGTTCCCACACATTGTTGAGTGTTAATTGATGCAATTCCTCTTGCATAGATTGAAACCACTTAGGCTCCTTGAATGCTTCATCAACTTTGGTGGGCTCTATGATAACGACAAAGGTAAAATGCCCACAAAATTTAGTCAAATGTCAAGCTTTTGAGCGAGTGAGAGGACCTGGTGCATTGATCTCGTTGATGATTTTGTCAATCTGCACTTGATTTGCAACTCATGGATGAGCAGGTTGACGTGGTTGAGGATTTTCTTCAACACTATTTTCTTTAGGTGTATCAGCGTGAATGTCTTCATTTGTTGGAATGTCTTCCTGGTAGTTTGAGGTTCTTCAGTGGGTATGATATCTTTAGTTGCCTTCATTTTAATGGATTCCTCAGGAGACATTTCATCTAGCACAGGAGGTAGATCCTTTCTTTGCGAGCCGTTAGTTTCATCGAACCGCACATTTACAGTTTCAACAACCTTGTGGTCGTCGGTGTTGAAGATTCTCTAGGTGTGCGAGTCCTTTCCATAACCAAGCATAAAACCTTCATGTGCTTTTGGTGCAAATTTAGAACTGTGGTGAGGATCTTTAATCCAGCATTTAGCACCAAAGACTTTGAAATAACTCACATTGGGTTTCTTGTTAGTCATGACTTCATATGAGGTCTTCTTGAAGAATTTTTGAAGATATACCCTGTCGATGATGTGGCAAGCTGTATCAATTGGCTCAGGCTAGAAGCGACGAGGAGTCTTGTATTCATCAAGCATAGTGCGAGGCAACTCAATAAGAGTCCGGTTCTTGCACTCCATGATGCCATTCTGTTGAGGAGTATATGGGGCAGATAGCTCATGCCTAATACCAAGTTCATTGAGATATTCATAAAGATTAGTGTTTTTGAACTCATCCCATTATCACTTCTGATATATTTGATCTTGACGCCGAAGTTTGTTGAGGCCATTGAAGCAAATCGTGTGAAGACATCCTGCACTTTACACTTGTACAGAATAATATGCACCCAAGTGTAATGAGAGTAATCATCAACAATAACAAAGCCATACAAACTTGAAGAATTTGTTAATGTAGAATAATGAGTGCGGCCAAAGAGGTCCATGTGAAGCAATTCAAATGGTCGAGTAGTGGTCATGATTGTCTTCGAGGGATGCTTGGATCTGGTCATCTTTCCAGACTAACAAGCACCACAGAGGTGGTCCTTGAGGAATTTGACACCTTCAGTGCCAATGACATGCTTTTTCTTCACGAGAGTGTGCAAGTTCCTCATACCAGCATGTCCAAGTCGGTGATGCCATAGCCAGCCTTCGGAAGACTTTGCAAGTAGGCATGTGGCAGGCTGAGGACCTGTAGAGAAATTAACAATATACAAGTCTCCTCACCTAAAGCCTTCGAAGACTTTGGATTTGTCAGATTCCATGATGACAACACAACGATATATTCCAAAGATGACAACCATATAAAGATCAGAAAGCATTGAGATTGAACCCGAGGGATTCGACAAGCATCACCTTATCCATGTGTTGGTCCTTTGAGATAGCAACGTTGCCTAGACCCAGTACCTTGCTTTTTTTCCTTTGTCAGTGTAGGTGATATGCTTCAAATGAGAAGGGGCAAGTGGTATATTCATCGGTAGAGATTTATCACCAGTCATGTTGTTTGTGCATCCACTGTCGAGGACCCACTCAGTAGCTTTTGGATTTTCATCCTGCAGATGAATTAGTATAACTTATAGACTCATATGCTTCAGAGTGAAGAATATGACATCAAACTTATAAGGCAGAATTTCATCACACGACCTAGTAAGTAAAGCAGGTGTGAGGATGTGAGAAATGAGGAATTCATTTCTACGTGATTAGCTGGCATCCTTTCAAGCATTTCCTCAGGTCTCTAGCAAATTCATCAGACATTCAAGTTCGTCTGGAGACCTGACCCTGCATATGAAATTAGTTCAATTTCTTCACCACCCACATCTAGAGGGGTGGAAAACAGATCATCATTCTGCGAGATCCATATGAGAAAGGAGGCATTGAAGCTAGCCACTTCGTTTCACCGGACGAGGGTTAGAGTACTCATATGAATAAGTAGAGAAATTCTTCGAGGACTTATGAACATAATGATTTGAAGAATAATGAACATATTCAGAGCGCTTAGATTTTCCCTGTGAAACAGATGCTTTTGACCATTTGAGGAATTTGGTCCAAGTGAAGACTTTGGTCCATATGAGGAATTTGATGTGAGGTTCTTTTTTTCATAGGTGGTGTCATGAGGACATTCACCTGAAGATTTTACAAGCAGCTCTTGGGAAACCAGATTTTCCTCAAAGGTGAACCGTTCCTCCAGAATTTAGTTCCAACAAATCTGTAAAATACTTCACCATTCTGATTTTTAAAGAATTTGTAGTTGGAGTCAATTGACTCATCAAAGGTATATGAAGTTTCACAAGTAAAGCCAGACAAAGTGGATGGATCTATAGGAGGTCCTTTTGCAGCAACCGATGAGGTTTTGGGGTACTTCTTAGGTTTCTAGTAGGATCCATCAGCATTGATTTTCCTCTCAAATGCAATACCCTCTTTCCTAGGGTTCTTGTTCATTATCTGATTTTTGAGCACATCGCAAAGGGTTCGATGCCATTTGAGACTTTTGTATATGCCTGTCACGTACAATTCCTTCAACCCTGCATTTTCATTAGTGATACTGGTGGTATCCTCAGATGAGGAATTTGTGACCATGGGGATAGTTGAAGAATTTGCAAAAATGGAAGCATTTGAACATTCAGGTGAAGAATTAGCAGTTTTACATTCGATGCAGTTCAAACAAGGTGGAACAAATTCTTCCTCAGCAGTATTGATCTGTTCAGCCAATAAGAAATCGTTTTCTCTTTGGAGATCCTCATGAGACACTCTTAGTTTCTCTAGATCTTGCTTAGATTGAAGAAATTCATAAGAAAGCTTATCATGATCGACTAGGAGAGCATTATGGTGACTCTGAAGGTTATCATACTTTAGCTAAAGACTTTTGAGATCATCAGTCAGAGTTTGAGTCTGATCCCCTTCCTCATTCAACATATCATTTCTTTTGTCTAACAGATTCTTAAGCTTTTTAAGTGCACTTTGTTTCTTAGTGGCAATGTTAGCAAGTTTGGAATAGCTAGGATTCACATATTCATCAGATTCACCTTCACTCGATTCAGAGGAGAAATGATGCTTGTGTACCTTGGAACCTTCAGCCGTGAAGCAACAGGTGGGAGCATAATCATCATTGCTGATGTCAGAGTCGTTCGTGTAGTCATTTTCCTCATCGTTGAAGATGGACCTGCTGACGAAAGCAGTAGCGAGAGCAACCCTAGTAACACCAGATTCTGATTCCACGTCAGATTCTTCCTCTCCTTCATATTCTTCAGATTCTTTTTCAGAATCCATTTCCTTGCCAATGAAAGCCCGAGCCTTTCTGGAACCATTCTTCTTGTGCGATGAGGACTTTGAAGATTTCTTCTTCCTCTTCGAGTCATCACAACTCTTGTACTTGTACTTTTTGTTCTTTGATTCTTTTTCCCAAAGAGGACAGTCAAGGATAAAGTGACCAGATTTCTTGAATTGATGACAAGTTCTCTTCTTGTAGTCGCTTGAGGAATTTTATTTATTCAAGCCACTTTTTGATGACTTTCGAAACCAGCCTCTCCTTGAAAACTTATGGAATTTCCTCACGAGCATTCTTAGCTCCTGACTTGGTTCTTCAGGATCACCAAGGCTAGTATCAGATTATTCGCCTTTAGATGAAGAAAATGCTTTTGCCTTCAGTGCATGAGATCTTCCATAGCTTGGCCCATAGAGGTCTCTCTTCTCAGCTTGAGTCTCACAAGTATATCAACGAGATCAAGTGACTTGTAGTCACCACACTCTTGAATCATCAAAGCCAGTGTATCAAATGAGGAATCAAGAGATCTTAGCATTTTCTTCACCACCTCATGGTCGGTGATATCTGTGGCACCAAGTGCTTGAAGCTCGTTGGAGATATCAGTGAGACGATCAAAAGTTTGCTGACCAATCTCATTGTCGAGTCTTTTGAAGTAGTTGAAGAGATTGCGAAGAACATCAACACGGGAGTCACATTGAGTGGAAACACCTTCGTTGACTTTGCAGAGCCTATCCTAGATAAGCTTAGCAGACTCCAAAGCACTCACTCTACCATACTGACGTTTTCTCAGATGTCCATAGATGATATTCTTAGCTTGTGCATCAAGTTGCTTGAATATCTTCACATCATCAGCGGTAACCGTGGGTGTAACATAGGGAACACCATTTTCCACGACGTACCAAAGATTATTGTCAATTGCCTCGAGATGCAACCGCATCTTGATTTTCTAGTAGGGGTAGTCCACCCCATCAAAGGTAGGACAATGGCGGAAACCTTGATCATACCTAGAGTCGGCATAACTAGAACTCTAGGCGGTTAAACCAAAATCACACAGAAAAAGGGAGTACCTTGCTTTGATAACAATTGAAAGTGCATTATATCGACTAGACAGGGGGTGTATAGGCGATTTTTACAAATTCATCACTGAGGAGTTTCAACTTGAGGAATTTGAAATGTGATGAATAACTAGCAACGGAATAAGTACTCAAGTGCATGAGAAACATAGCAATAGCATAGTCATCATGATGAAATAAAGCATGCATAGGTTCCATGTAGCGTGATACAAGATAAGCAAGTGAGGAACAAGGTAACTGAAGGATTTGAGGTGAGTAAATTGAGAAAGTCTTCAGACAAGTTCTTCAAATAGTAACGATCAATTTCATCCACAAGTATATGAGGAAATGAAAGGGTCGACGAAATGGAACCAGGGAGCTCAATGAAGACAATGGTTTGATGAACCAGTTCCAACTGTTGTAACAGTCATACGTCTTGTTCTGAGTGACTTGGTATTTAAACCAGAGGACACATAGTCCGAGGACACACAATCCTTACCGTATTCTCCTTGAGCTAAGGTCACACAGTCCTCGCCCAACACTCATGGTAAGTCTTCAGGGTAGACTTCCAAAATCCTCACAAACTGGTCACTTGGCAATCCACGATTGACTGTTGGATGCTCTAGACCACGGTCACTTAGTGACCCCTAATCAACTACAGAATGCACGAGACCATGATGCCTAACCATCTAGAAGATACACAGTCTTGAACGGTAACAAGCATCGGCTCCACATAGGAACAATCTCTTCAGTGATGCTCAATCACTTTGGGCTTGGTAGTTTGGTTTTGGGGCTTTTGCTGACTGGTGATTTTCTCTCAAAGTCCTCAAGGGACGGTTTTCTCTCAAATGACAAGTGTCAGTTCTCTCTTGGAGAAGCCAACCAACTAGTGGTTGTGTGGGGGAGGCTATTTATAGCCAGTGTGCAACCTGATATGATAAGACATAAATTCCCCCGATGATATGACTATCATCTGGATAAGATGATTGGGGACAGTTGGCGCTAAGCACAACAACAATCGGAATTTCGAACTATGAAAGTCCTCAAGGCTTATCATAGTCCTCACTTGTAGGAAATTCACACTGGGGAAATCCTAAATCCTCAGTCACACCAATTTGCTCAGAGACCAGAAGAACATCGTCTCTGTCACTGAAGAACTTGACTGAACTATAAGTGATATACAAAGGCTTCACTCGAAGATTTGGATAGGTTGAGGCTTTTGAGTTGAGCATCAGTTGGAAATGTTCCTTAGTATTACCTCGCCCCCATTAATAGTATGGAGTTTCCTATGACTCAAAGAAAGGAAATGAAACTACAAAAACAAAAGTCTTCACTCTTCATAGTACTCGTTAATATCTTCAAGCTGAAACCAACTTCTTTATTTTCAATGTCTTCAGGGAATACCAAATTCTTCACCAAAGTCTTTTTTACCAGCTACTATAGGGCAAAACACCCCACAGATTTTCTTTTATTCCATAACACAACATACAGTTTACATGATCTAATCTAAGGGAGGGGAGACGGGGGGTGGGGGTGGGGATGAAGCACTAACCTCATGGGGGTAGAAAGAATACCCACTTTAATAGGTCATCCCCTAACACTAGCCTTAATTCTATGAACTAGTTAATAAATATCCTGCTTAAAGTTACACTTCCACCTATTGAAACTAGGGCGTTCATTCCGAAAGACCTTGGCAATCCTAGTAGTCCAGATGTTCCAACATGCACTGAAAACCACCTCATCAAAGAAAGGCTGATGAAAATCTCTACGGGTCTGTATAGAAACATCCCATATGGAGTCCCTCGGCCATTCAATTTGTAGATAATTCCAAACTCTGTTGCTGAACATGCATGTGAAGAATAGATGATTCCTATCCTCCTTGACCCTGGCATGGCACAAGACACACAGGTTAGATTCAGAAACATGCCAGTGTCTGCGCTCTAGCATATCTTGCGTATTCAGTTTATCCATGATTAACATCCATGAAAACACTTTGGTTTTCATGGTGCAGCAACTCTTCCAGACCCGGTTGAGCAGAGGGTTACTTGGGATTGGTTTGTGGACATGCAAGTAAAGTTTCTTTGCCGAATACCCTTTGCCATCATCCTGCCATAACCAAACATCATTGACATAATGATCCTTGGGGAGATGTTGGAGTAGGCTTTGAACAGTTTGCAACTCAGTGAAAGCTCTCTCAGACAAAGGTAGGTGAAATAACCGAGTTAGATCATTATCAGCAAAGGCCTTGAAAACCTCCCGAGCTATGGTAAAAGGGTAAACAGCAAAGGAAAACAACCTTTTAAACCTGTTAGCCAAGATACTCATGGAGTTGTCTAGCAACCAAGAATCAGACCAAAAGACGAAAATGACCCCTTTATTTGGCTGGACGTATGTGACTCCTCTGAAACTTTCCAGCTTCTTGCAAATATCTTTCCACCAGGAAGACCCACACAAGGCTGTACCTTGCGGCACCCTGTCATGATAATATGTGTTCCAGATGAGATTTACCCAAGGTACATTAGCCTTGTTGAAAAATTTATCCGCATGCTTTAGCAACGATGCATCATTTTACACAGCCAACTTTAAGATTCTAAGTCCCCCTTTTGTCTTCGGTCTACAAACTAATTTCCAAGAAGAAAGTGCAGTAGCTTGGTCCTGTCCATTTTTCCTCCACAAACACTGTCTCTGGATTCTCTCTAGCTGCTTCAAAATTCCTAGTGGTATGTACAGACTGCGGAGAAAGAAATTTGGGACCGAGGATAGGGCAGAATTAAGGTATTGCAATCTACCACCTTGAGCCAGGAAAGAGGAACTTGCAGAAAGTCTCCTTTCCATATTGTCCACCAAAGGCATTATATCAACAATCCTAGGCTTAGTGGTACCAACTGGCAATCCCAAGTAAGTAAAGGTCAAGGAACCAACTTTGCATCCAACAGAAGCAGCCAGCCTCTGCAACTCCTCATGATTGACACTAATGGGGATCATAGCATATTTGTGGTAATTAATGTGAAGAACAGTTGATTGAGAGAACATTAGGAGCATGGCCTTTAATTCCAAAAGTTGTGACTCCACAACAGGCAAAATAATAAGAGTGTCATCTGCATACTGCACAATTGGGAAGTCCTGATCATGGCAAGGAATTGGTAGGTGAATCTTTCCCTTCAAGAGCATATCATTAACCAGAGTCTGCAGAAAATCTGCTGCAATGGCAAAGAGAAGTGGAGACATTGGATCACCCAATCTAAACCCCTTCGTACACATGAATTTCTTTCCAGGAACCCCTTTGAGTAGAACGGAGGATGGGCAAGTGGAAAGAAGTTGTTTAACCCAAAGAATCCATTTCTCATTAAATCCGTTGTGCCATAAGACTTGGTAAATAAATTCATGCTCAAGGTAATCAAAGGCTTTCTCGAAATCCAACTTCAGAATAACAATTGGCCTCTTGGATTGGTGACATTGGTGCAGGTACTCCAAAGTCCAACCCACACGGTCTTGAATTGTCCTGGTTTTAATGAAACCATACTGCTTTTTGTGAATGCATCTCATGGTTTGTACCTGGAGCCTATTAGTAGTCATCTTGGAAAGGAATTTCCCATTCAAAGAGATGGGTCTGAAATCACCAACCTACTCAAGGGATCTTTTCTTGGGAACCAATGTGATATATGAGGAATTCATGCTTCCAGCAGGGCAGATCCATCATGAAAGGCATGTGCAAGATCATAGAAATCATAACAGATGATATGCCAACATTTTTAAAGAATAAGCCATTGAAACCATCAGGTCCTGGAGCCTTATCAATGGGCATTTCCATGACAATCATGTCCATTTCTTCCTTTGTGAAAAGGATAGTAAGGTCTACTAGACCCTCAACCTTATTTAGAAAAGATGCCAGGTCAAAAACAAGATTCATGCCCTGTGAAAGTCCCATCCTTCCTTTGAAAGTTGACAAAAAAGCACCAACAATTTGCTCATCATCAGTAGTAACAGAACCATCCACTAACTTAATAGAGGGAATAGAATTCTTTCGGTTCCTTTTAGTGGCCATAGCATGAAAGAATTTAGTGTTCTCCTCTCCCACCTTAATTTTCTTGATGGTTGCCCTTTTCTTCTAGTATAAATACTGCAAATGACAGAGATGCTCCAAATGTACTTTGACTATCACGCTCAAATTAGCCTCAGGTCTAAACAAAGGTCTTAAGTCCTCAAGATTATCTAATAATAGAATCACCTGATTGCATTTAGTTATGAGAATCTTGATGGCTGAAAATCCTGTTTGCCATTTCTTAAGTGCCTGCCTCAAGAACTTAAACTTATCCATAATGACAGCAGTGGTATGTCCTTTTCTGGAGGGCACCTTCCAAGTATTTTCTAAACATTGAAGGAAATCAGGGAGCTCAACCTAATAGTTTTCAAAGCGGAAGAGATTGCTCTTAGGTATGGTGGTGTTGATCGCAACGACACAAGGCACGTGATTTGATGTAGTTTTGGCCAAGGGTAACACCTGAGGCAGAGGATAGTAGGTAATCCAATTACCAAAGGTGAAGAACCAATCTAACTGCTCTAGTAATGGACAACCCTGCATGCTTCACCAGGTCAAAGATATTCCTTTGAGAGGCAACTCAAGGAGAACCAGGTGGTCAATTATCTCATTAAAAATGAACATGTCATTAACATCAGCTCCAGGAAGATTCCTGATTGAAGTGGACCGAATAAAATTAAAATCCCCAAGCAGTAACCAGTTCTCATCAACTGGAATGTTCAGATTATATAACCAACTGACAAAAAGATCTCTGGCTTCACCTTGGCAGGGACGATACACATTCACCAAAGTCCACCTTTCTGAATTATGCTTGGAAGTGAATGAAATAATGAGACCAAAACACTGCGAGTCCATCAAGACCCCATAAAAAAACAAGAATTCCATAGCACAATTAGGCCACTCGAGGCCCCTACTGTCGGGGAGTAAGCAAAACAATTGAAATGTTTGGGGCAAAAATTGTGAATACATATATGATCAATAGTCTGCATTTTGGTTTCTTGGGGGCAGGCAACCGAGGCTGAGCTTTCATCAATTTTGTTGCTTACAACTCTCTGACGTGCATCTGAATTGAGCCCCTGCATGTTCCAACATAGAAAGCGCCAACTTCTAGTAGATCGACGATCCATATAAACTTAAGGAAATTAAAGCATAAGCACATCCACACATCGATTGACACAAAACAAGTTTGAGTACATTCAACCCAAGGCAACAGTAAATACCAAAAGTTATAGAACTGAAACAAACAGTAACAGGGACCAACATAGCAGCCCCCCAAAACGAAAGAAACCCGTTCCTTTTACTCATCATTGTCCTTCTTGGAGGAGGCAGATGGATCTTCCACAAGAAGCTCGAAAGTCAGCTTTTCTAGTGCAATGCCCAGACTCCGGCCCAAATATTAGATTACCCTGATGGGCGTCGCAGGAGGGGCCTCCACAGGAGTTGGATCTACCTGTGATGGTGCACTTTCACCGTAGTGTTTCTGGCTCCTCCACCGGCTTAGATTTTGGCTTCCTCTTCTTGTGCACAGGGAGAGGTAGCTCCTATACAATTGGTTTAAAACCATCGCGTTTGAACGAGCTCCGGGTGCACCGACGAACATAGGTATCCACAATAGGGGTCACCTTCTTTCGTAGAGTTTTCTTCCTGATGCATTGCACAGAGAAGGAGAATTGCTCGTCAGTTGCCACTTTAGGAGTTACACTCCTCTCATCAGAATCATTAGCTTAAGAGAAAAGGACGCGAGTCAAAGGTCGATGCTTCAGCGATGAAACATAGTTGCCATCAGATAGGACAACCAGCTTGGACATCCAGTTGACAACATCGAAAGGATTAGACTAGGATCGCTTTGAGAGCACTAGTAGCTCAGCAGAGGCCATATGAATAGACCGAGAGATCACTAGGGGGAGAGGATATCCATGAGTGTTTCAAAAGTGCACTTCCAAGCCATAACAGGGAGCAATGGAGGCCCATAAACAACCCTGACCATTCCAATCATCAGATTCACTGGCTGTACAATAGGTTGCTGATATAGGACAATCGCCAGCGGGTTTTGTTTAGGGGGAGGGTGTTGATCCACTTGCACATCATCGTGCACATGTTGGTTCTGAACTCCTATAATTTGAACTGAACCAGAGGAGCCTGGCTGATCAATAAACATTGATTTTTGATCCTAGACAGGTGCCTCCTCTTGGACAACAGGCTCTTCAATGTTCCAACCCCAACCATTGCCATCATGTTGATCCTACTGCTCCTGATGTTCAGGCATTGGCGGCAGCAGCACATCATCCAGCCCAAAGTCGGATATTATGGAAGCGCAAACAGAAGGTTGTCAAGAACCAACTGCCCCGGCAGAGGATGGGGGTTACCATTGAGTGGCATGGGGTCTTCATCTTGGAGTAGCTATTCTGCAAAATTTGCTCCAAGTATGTACACCGCTATTGTCCAAGAGACCCTCGCACCACCCCATGCAGCATATTCAGAGAACACCACACATCGCGGAACCAGAGCATCTTCAGAAACTGACCCAATGATGGAATTCACCAAAGGTGCTAACCGCGCCCCTTAAATATTCAGTGTTTTGTAACTCAAGAGGACCCCCCAGGAACATGATGCATCCCTGACGGAACCCAGCAGCAGCACGAAAACCCTCACCCTCATTATGCTTCATGAATCGAACAAAAGAATCATTCCTGAGGTCTCGCAGAACCATATGTACCGCAACAAAATGCTCACCAACATCACGCAACTCAAACAATCCTACTCTCACAATCCATGGCTACGCAGAGCGCACGTGGAAACCCTGATTATTAAGCAACTGAACCACCTGCTGCCATACCTGTCCAATCTTCTCCACCAGCGGCTCAAGCATGACTTCTGCCACTAGATATTGCTCATGACGACGAGCAATGGGCGTCACCGGAGTAACAAAAGTCCGAGGAAGACGGTGAGGGCCACCATCGACGATCTGATGGCCGGCTAGAACGTAGCGCTCCGGGTCAAGCTCGAAGTTAGCCATCGGAGATGGAGAAGTTGGCAGGGGTGGCATCCATGGAGGTGGCTCCAATGGCAGAGGAGGGCGAGATTGAATGTGATGGGATGGGACAGGGCGGCTCTGCAGCTTGCGCATTTTTGTCAAGGTAGGAAGGAGTTCCCAAAAATTCTGAAACAGAGGTGGGACTCTTCCATTTCCAAACAAGGTTATTTTCATAGGCAAAAGAGGCACACCCAGATTTGGTGTGGACCACCCAACTTCACGAGGAGCAACTCTCTAGGGAAGGACAATTAGAAGATAAACGACCATGCCGGCTGCAAATAACACAAGTCAAGACCCTGGTAACCATATCATTAACCATACTCTCAAAATCATCCCAGGCTTCCTGGGAAGAGGGAACGATAGGCCCAAGCTCATGATCGAACTCTATAGGCCCAGGGGTAGGAAAGTCTGAGGCCAGCCCATGAAGCTGGCCCGCCGCATTTGTAGGGTCAGCCACAATTTGAATTGGAGAGCCTGGATTCCCACTTGATTGTCCCTCCAATGCGGAACCGATCACCATTGCCGGCGGTGATCGGGGAACTGTCCCAAAAGTGATATGCGGTGAGGTCACAGTCCACCGGAGTTCTGCTGGCGGCGAAGGATGGATGACAACCTGCTCATGTGGTGGCAAATTATACCCAATAAATTGAAGAGCGGCAATTTAATCCTCAAAAGCAGGACATCGATACCGTTTGCAGACATCACACTAATGTAGGGTTGCAAATGAGAGTTTCTTATGAACTGAAGAACCAGATTTAATGGCCGATTTAAGAGGTCTGGAATGCATTGCCATTAGACCTAGAGCAGAACATCTCTTTGATGGACTAACTAAAATCCGTTCAGCATCACACTGCTTCTTCCACAACATGAACTCCCGCCACCAATTTGGACCACCATTGCCCCAGAGATGAAAATAACATTTGAAACCAAGGCATGCATAAGAACGCAGATCAAGAATATGAAACCCCACTTTCTTACATGAAACCTTAAAGGAAAAAACCTTATCCTCAATACATTCAACCATGAGATCAATGCCTGATCCACCAATCATGGATTCTAGGGCGGCAGCAACAGAATCTTAGATTAACAAAAAAAGCATGTCTGCTAAATGATACCACCATGATGAAAGGTCGTCGATGGCCCATAGGATGCACAGAGAGACCAAAGTGGTGAAATAAATCATCCAAAAAATCCACACCATGAGAGAAATCCGGATCCAAGGTAGAACTTGAACTAGAACCCATTGATAGGGGTATCACCAGAGTCAGGACAGATCACCTGAGTTGATGGCCGGAAGGGAAGGAGGGAAGATTGGTTAGAAATCTATATCGCCAAGGTGTCGCCGGAGGGGTGGCAGGGAGGGTGGAGTCGCCATTTTTTCCTTCACCAAATTCTTCAATAGAAGACATACATTTTTAGGGGTCGATAATCTCCGAATATATCAAACTCCTCATCAACTTATAGAGCATCTGTACACTCACAAACACATTAGTTCCTTAACCTATAAGTCTTCAACACACCAAAATCACTAAGGGGCACTAGATGCACTTATAGTGGGTCCTCGACAATGGATGCACAAACCCCATGACTAGTGACAGGAATCTATTGATGAACATGCCAATAGCTCCATCTCATATGAAGCATATCACCTACGGTGACAAAGGAAAAAAGCAAGGTATTGGTCCTAGGTAAGGTTGCAATCTCAAAGGACCAACAAATGGATAAGGTGATGCTTGTGGAATCCCTCGGATTCAACCTCATGTGTGTTGCAATGCTTCGTGATCTTGATAAGGTTGTCATCTTTGGGAAGTATCATTGTGTTGCTGTCATGGAATCTGACAAATCCAAAGTCCTCGAAGGCTTTAGGAGAGGAGACTTGTATATTGTTGATTTCTCCACAGGTCCTCAGCCTGCCACATGCCTACGTGCAAAAGCTTTAGAAGGCTGGCTATGGCATGAATGACTTGGACATGCTGGCATGAGGAACTTGCACACACTTGTGAAGAAAAAGCACGTCATAGGCATTAAAGGTGTCAAATTCCTCGAGGACCATCTATGTGGTTCTTGTGAGTCTAGAAAGATGAAAAGATCCAAGCATCCCTCGAAGAATATCATGACCACTACTCGACCCTTTTAATTGCTTCAGATGGATCTCTTTGGTCCCACTCATTATGCCACACTAACAAATACTTCATGTGTTCAATGGCTTTGTTATTGTTGATGAATACTTCCGTTGCACTTGGGTGCATATTCTTTTGTACAAGTCTGAGGTGCAGGATGTCTTCAGACAATTTGCTTCAAGGGCCTCAACAAACTTCAGTCTCAAGATCATTCACATCAGGAGTGACAATGGGACTGAGTTCAAGAACACTAGTCTTGATGAATATCTTGGTGAACTTGGTATTACTCATGAGCTATCTGCCCCATATACTCCTCAACAGAATGGGGTCGTGGAGCGCAAGAACATGACTCTTGTTGAGATGCCTTGCACTATGCTTGATGAATACAAGACTCCTCATTGCTTCTGGCCCGAGGCAATCAACATTGCTTGCCACACCATCAATAGGGTATATCTTCACAAATTCTTCAAGAAGACTTCATATGAACTCATCATTGACAAGAAACCCAATGTGAGTTATTTCAAAGTCTTCGGTGCTAAATGCTGGATTAGAGATCCTCACCACAGTTCTAAATTTGTGCCGAAAGCACACGAAGGTTTTATGCTTGGTTACGAAAGGACTCGCACACCTACAGAGTCTATAACACCTATCACAGCAAGGTTGTGGAACTATAGATGTGCGGATCGATGTAACTAACGGCTCGCAAAGAGAGCACCTGCCTCCTGTGCTAGATGAAATGTATCCTGGGAATCCATTAAGTTGAAGGCAACTGAAGATATTATACTCACTGAAGAACATTTACCTAATGAGGAAGTCATTCCAATCAATGAAGACATTCAAGCTTATACACCTGAGGAAAATGGTGGTGAAGAAAATCCTAAACCTTGTCAAACCGTTCATCCAAGAGTGGCAAATGAAGTGTAGATTGACAAAATCCTCGACGACATCAATGTAGTAGGTCCCCTCACTCGCTCAAAAGCTTTACATTTGTCTAACTTTTGTGGGCATTTTTCTTTTGTCTGTATCATAGAGCCCACCAAATTTGATGAAGCATTCATGGAACTGAGTGGATTCAAGCTATGCAATAGGAATTGCATCAATTCAATCTCAACAATGTGTGGGAACTTGTCAAGGGGCCATATCCTTTTAAGCATAACATCATAGGTACCAAGTGGATCTACTGCAACAAGCACGACAAAAATGGCCTAATGGTGAGGAATAAGGCCCGTCTTGTAGCTCAGGGCTATACACAGGTTGACGGAATTGACTTTGATGAAACTTTTGCACCTACTGCTAGACTTGAAGCTATTCGATATTGCTTGCTTATGCTAACCATCATGATATCATCTTATATCAAATGGATGTGAAAAGTGCATTCCTCAATGGTAAACTTGAGGAAGAAGTATATGTTGCTCAACCCCCAGGTTTTGAAGACCCTAAGCATCCTTACAAAGTCTTCAGACTCAACAAGGCCCTCTATGGCCTCAAGCATGCCCCTCGGGCGTGGTATGACACTATGAAGCAATTCCTCATGAATAAAGGCTCCAAACCCGGATCACTCGACCCAACTCTTTTCACAAAATCTCATGACAATGAATTATTCGTGTGACAAATATATGTAGACGATATTATCTTTGGTTGTACTGACAAACGTTACAATGAAGAATTTGCTTATATGATAAATGAAGGATAGAAGATGTCTATGATGGGGGAGTTAAAATTCTTCTTAGGTCCTCAAATTCGTCAGCAGCACAATGGCATGTTCATTTCTCAAGAGAAATACCTCAAGGATGTCCTGATGAAATTCAGCATGCAAGACTCCAAAGGCACCAAAACACCAATGCCTTCAAAAGGCCACCTATGAACTGACAAAAATGGTGAAGATTTCAATCTAAAGGTATATCGCTCCATGAATGGATCTTTATTGTATCTAGGTGCATCTAGGCTAGATATTATGCATAGTGTTTGCATGTGTGCCCGATTCCAAGCAACTCCGAATGAATCACACCATAAGGATGTGAGGCATATTCTTCGATACTTAGCTCACACACAAACACTTGGATTATGGTATCCTAAGGGCTCAAATCTTCGTCTCATCGGATACTCAGATGCTGACCATGCTGGAGATCATGTGGATCGCAAGTCAACCTCAGGCACATGTCATTTTTTCGGACGATTATCTACTGCTGAAGCAGACTACATTACATTCGGTTTGTTGGTCCTCAAAGAAGCAGAACTATGTGCAATTATCTACTGCTGAAGCAGACTACATTACGTTCGGTTTCTGTTGCGCTCAATTGTTGTGGATGAAGCAAAGCCTCAAGGACTACGACATCAAGTTGAAGAATGTGCCTCTCTATTGTGCCAATGAGAGTGTTATCAAGATTTCTTACAACTCAGTTGAGCATTCCAAGAACAAACACATCCAGATTTGTCATCATTTTCTTCGAGATCATGTATATAAGGGCAACATCTCCCTTGAACACATGGACACTTAAGAACAACTGGTTGGTATCTTCACTAAGCCCTTGGATGAAAAGAGATTTTGCAAGTTGTGGTGTGAGCTAAATATCTTATAATCCTTAAATATTCTTTGAAAAGACACACATCCAAACCTTTATGCAAAATTGATGACTTTGATGTGCAACACATGAAGTAATGTTTTTCTTCAATCAATGAAGAATAACCCTCTAAGTGTGAAGAAATTAATGAAGAATTTGATGCTCAGAACCCTACGACAGTTGTACGCGGTGTCTGAAATCATCATTCTTATACGGTGGGTCACGCCACCAACCATAGTTGAATTCTTCAAAGTTGAAGCTTTCGTCATTTTGCAAATTCATCAGATTTTCAAATTCCCCAAGTTTGCAAATTCCTCAAAATTTTCAAATTCTTCAAACTATGCAACTGGTGTTCTTCATTGACTATATATATATGAGTTTTCAATGTCCTCAACAACATTCACTTATTGCTAATTCCTCAAGTTGATTTCCTTCTCAGTGAATGTGATCAGACCCGTTCCCCCTCTATGCTAAACTCAACCCAGTCTGTTCACAAATTCTGCATATGCATTCTACTTTGAAACTCGTTTAAAGTCTTCACTAAGTCCTTGTCAGCTGGAGAATTTGTGAACGGAAACTTTGAAAATTTTCACGTTAAATTTTTGGCAGTTGCCACTCAAAGCGACTCCTATTCCCATGACTAGATAACCCACGATCCCCCACTATCTCAACTTCTCAGTATGTGGGTGACACATGTTGTGTGGAGGGCAAGGGTCAGGGGTATACTGGTCCAAAATCTTCGGGTCGGTTAGTTTTTACTGCTGCTATAAATAACCCCTTTCACTTGCTCGAGTTACTCCTCACTTCCATCTCTGTAACACCCCAAAATTTAATATTGTTTGATTAATTAAAATTTTGTCGGAAAGATTTATTTTCTATTCTCTGTCTTTTCTATTAATTTCAGAGCTACTTCTTTTCTCTGGATTTCAAAAAATTTCCCTCTGATCTGAAACTTTTGAATAATATTGTGGGACTTAAATAATTTATTCAAGAATATTACTTCATTTAGTAAAATTAGTGAAATTATTTTTATAATAAATCTTGCCTAGCTTTAATTCTTTTAAAAGCATTTTCATTCTTTTAAAGGCATGAGTTACACTACAACCACTTCATAAACCCTTTTTAAAATTCCACAAAAAATTGTAGAGGGCATGTGACGTCCCTAGATCATTTTTATGCAAAAACCCAGCTTGGTAATTTGTAAATTTTGAGCCCTACTTCAAGTTTTGAAATCTGGTTCAGTTTGTAGTTTGCACTACAACCTGTTTGAATAATTCCTTAAAAATTCCATAAAAATTTGGGGATGTGAGTGGATGTATATGACCGACGTTTTTGCAAAAAAAACATTTGTGTTCTTTGTTCTATTTGAGCAGAACATCCTTAGTTCTATTCTGGTGCAGTTGGGCAGTTTGAACTGCAACCCTTTTTTATTTTTCTCTAATGACCTTGAGAGTTTTCCTGCTTGTGGTTATCCCTACCAAACCCTTAAGTCCAGGAGATGAGCCTCATTAGGATGTTTCAACCACATGCAATAATGCCCTCTAGTTTCTGTCTAGAAATGGTTTTCTCAAAACCTTGCACTAGGGTGTATTTGCTTTTGACAAAATAACCATGCCATCATCACCTATACATAAAGAGACCCCAACCTGGAGAACTTGGCCACCAGAAGAGATGCCCTGATGCCCTTGGCATTTCACCAAGCAGGTTAGGAGCATGGCCAGATTTGGCATACTTTTAGACTTCCATTATGAAGTTGCTCGAGAGACCAAACCAGCGTGTCATATAATTTGGCCTTGACCTAAAACCTATCCCTGCTAAACCTCATGTGCATTAGAATCCCTGAGAGTGCCTTGGCATTTTGGCGAGCACTTGGCGTGTGTGCTCTGGGCGTGCCCAGAGTGCACGTTTTACAAGCGCGTGCAGCCGGGCCACCGCGACCAGATGCCGCCTCCCCCGCTCGTCCTCATCCATCTCTGAATATAGGGGTACGCCCGCCTCTCTCGTCCAGAGCCCCTGCACCCTCTGTAGCTTAGTGCCTCCCCCTCAAGCCGTCGCTGCCGCTCTGCCAGTCCCTGCCATGGCCGACACCGCCCGAGCCACTCCCGCCCGCCAACTGCCCCTAGAACAGGCCATCCTCATCCTCTCGCCCTGCCAACACCGCTAGTCATCCCCATGTCGCCTACAGAGCACGTTGATGACTCGCCGACGTTCTTATCTGTGACGCCTCTGAACCGACCTCGTCGCGCTATAAAATGGAGCCCAAGCACCCATCTGAAGCTTGAGCCCTCTCGCTCCCTCTGGAACGGCCGATTCAGACCGAGGGGATCACCTCCCTCGTCTCCGTCAAATTCGGCCGCCGCCGCACCCAGTAAGATTCTCCGCATCTAGAGCTCTGCTAGCCCCCGCTCGCTGTCCCTAGTCCCATTCTGACCTCGCAAAGCCTCTCCACCTCTCCAGATGAGTCGGGTACCACCATAGGCTGAGAACCTTTTGCTCCCGAAGACCCCCTCTGCCTACGAGCTCGCCGCCGGCGACATCCTCCGCCTCCGAGGCCCTTTCAACTGCCAGAAGTTTCGCCCTGGAGCGGTGGATCCCTTCCTGGCCGCGGAAGGCTCCTAGGAGCCGTCGTCCGCCGGCGAGGATCGTCGAACCTCTGCCCCGGCTCGGCCACAGGAGGAAGGAGAAGGGTGACTAGTCAAATATGACCAGTGAACCCGAGGGCCCCACCACCAGTGACCCAGCCGCACCGAAACGTTTTCAAGTGGAGGCGTAATCCCCAGAAGTACCTCTTCTCCGCCTCAAAAGCGTATTATCATTCGAACCATTTTCTTTTTCTGATTTATATTAAAACAGAACTTTGACTATACTTTGACTGGCTATAACTTTTAAAATATAACTCCAATGGACCTGATTCTTTTTCTGTTGTCTCCCAAATTCCATCTAGTTTATTTTCATGTTTATTTGAAAATTTTCCAAACTACTTTTATGTGCTGTTTTAAATTATGTGTTAAACCGAAGTATTTCAAAAATAGGAATTTGGAGAGAGAAGAAAACTTTCAAAAGTTTTGTGATGCACCCTACCTCTCCACAACTTGAAGGCAAGCATTCTGAAAACTAGTATAATATTTGTTGTGTATTGTTTTGAAGTGGCTACAACACCGAGTTGACTTGAAGTATGTGTTATTTCATGAGAAAATGTGATCATGTTAATTTACAAGTGCATGATTAAAATTCCTTGCTGTTGGAATTGATATACTTCAGACAGTATTCACCCTCGTATACTTTTCATGTCTACCGGAAGAAATCAGGAGAAGTCTCTGTCTTGGGTAGACATGAGCTAGGTGCTGACAACTTGTTGGAGCGAGAATGGTCAGTAAGGCATGAAGAGGTATGATGAGTGGTGATTTTGTCTATTGTCATGAAATATGTTTGTTGTACTAATCATGCAGAGAATACATAACCTCCTGAGTCGACCATAGATCGAGTCTTGTACCAGTAACCCCCATACTTGTTTCGTACTACCACTTGTCCCTACAGCAGGTAGGGTACGGTTCAGTAATTGTCAACTCATTTCTTAGCACATACCGTACAGAGAGGCCATAGTGAAAGATACCAGTGGCCCCTGGTAGGCATGTCACTAGGTCCGAGGGCATGGGTGTTTCCGGTTGGAACCGAGGGGGTAGCTCCCCTAGTTTGCATGCGTTATAAATTTTGTGATCCCATGCTAATCGAGGTCGATATAGCCTCCCCACTTAGAGTTTTGCTTAATGAGTGCCATGGGTGATTCCAGGCACCGGTAAGTTCTAGCTAGTGTGTGTAGGTCAGGTGTGTTTTCAATTCAAAGACCGTAAGCGGAATTAGTCCCGATGGACTAAAGGAATCCGTTACTCGTGGGTAAAGAGTACAACCTATACAGAGTTGATATCTATTCGAATAGACGTGTCCGTGATTAAGGACTACAGTCTGGGATGGGTCAAGTTCGGTCTTAGTGTCGGTCTTCGGAGGAAAACTTCTAAATCGGAATATTGAGCATGTCGTGTGAAAAATGATTATTATTATTATTATTATTATTATTATTATTATTATTATTATGGACTAACCATGTTATTATTTGTTTTGCAGAGCATCACTTGGGATGGTTCTACCTCCTGGATACTCATTATGATTATTTTATAAGCCCTTTATGTGGCGTCGCACAGACGCCTGACAGTGGCATGCAGGTTGTTTGTTTTATAAGCCCTTTATGTGGCGTCACTCAGACGCCCGACTGTGGTATGCTTGCTATTTATTTTCCTTATAAGCCTGTTATGTGACATCGCTCAGACGCCCGACTGCGGTACGCATGTTATTTCTTTTTCTTATAAGCCCTTTATGTGGCGTCGCTCAGACACCCGACTGAGGCGTGCTCTATATTTTTATCCTTTCGAAGCATCGCTTCAGACACCCGATCGGTTTATTTTATTTTCATTCTCTGATTAGTTATTCCTGTTTAATATGAATGACCTGCTTGCGTGCATCATGAATTTTATTTTGTGACTGAATAAGTGATCGTGGATTGTTTTAGTGCATGATTATCACCTGCTATGTTATACCTGTTTTCATGATGTTTGCGAGTACATTCAAAGTACTTACTAGCTTGTCCCTGGCTATTGTCTTGGCCAGATCTCTTGCTTGGAGAAAAGTGCAATGATGACAGCCCCGGAACTGAGGCAATGAAGATAGCCGCCATGCGAAGATAAGAATTATCCAGATCGGCTGTTCCTACGGGAAATGGAGTCCGATACACGCTGATGATCTGCAACCGCTTCTACCATCAACCACTAGAAACTTTTGTTGTACTCATAGACCACGATGATCTTGAACTTTAGATTTTGTATTTGCATGGAATTTCTGTATCAAGATTGTGTCTCATCAGCTAAGAGTAATCCTGGGGCTAGTGAGCACAAGGACCATTTATTGGGAAATTAATATCTTGGAAAAACCGATCCTGACAATCTCTCCCGAGCTCAAGACCTAGCGTCGCCACTAACATCAACATCACCGGAGAGGAAGAGCTTCGTTGCCTCAACCTCGTCGTCGTCGTACCGACATCGGCCGTGGAAGTCTTCACTCTGCCACTTCTGTAACTGTGTCCCTCTGCCAAGCTAGGCCGTGGGAGATTTGGGCTGACGAACTCCTCCATTTCACTTCTCTGTTCGTCATGTTCTTCATCAGGGTAATTAAAATCTAATTTTACTGCCCCACTTTTGATCCTCATGATTTTCACAAAATCCTCAAAATGAGTTTATTCTTAAAGAATCCACTTCTTAAACACCTCATATGTTTTATTCCCTTGATGTGTTTCTCTAAGTTATGATTTTCTTCAAGATTCCACAATTGTGTGGACCATCAAATCTGCAGAACTCTAGAACCTAAGACAAGAACACTTGGTGGAATTCTTGAAGCTATCTATGGTCAAAATCCTCAACTTGATATATTTTGAAATTTCTGAGAACGCATATGACCTCTGCAAATTCTTCGCACCTATACTCTATTCATGGTAGAAAATGTCTACTGATGAATCACTAGGTTCTCATAAACTTAACTCATTCGTAGTGTTCCTTGAAGAAAAATTGCATACCTCTTCGGAATCATCAAAAGTTCAAAGTCATCAAGTGAAGAAAATGACTGATGGCAAAAGACCTCAGAAAGGTGGAAAGAAACCAGCCTCAAACATTGTATTAGATATCCCTGAGGATACATATGTTGAGTACTGCACCCCTGATGAGGAAACTGATGGGAAGGAAATCAATGAAAAGCACAAAATCCACATTCAGGGGATTGAAAGGAGATCTATGAAGGAATCGAGAGAATATCGGTATGTTACCCCAAAGTACATGAAGAAATTTGCTCTCAAACCTCCTTGCAAAATACCTCCTCTTGCTGCTGATCAAGAAGTTGATCCTACTAGCATTGCTTGTGGTGAGGACTTTCCTGCTGAATGGGAAAAATATCAGAAATAGCTTTAGAGGATTTCCAAAGCTGAAGTGATGAAATTCAATGAAGATTCTGATGTTGTCGCAACTGCTGCCTCTGCTGTTGCCTCTGCCTATGCAACTACTATACCAAAGAAATCAGTAGCAAAAGCAAAGTCCTCAAGCTCAATGCCCTCATAGCCTAGCACCTCAAAGTCAAAATCCTCACTACAAAATTCTCAAGTCACTTGTTCAAAGAATGTTGCAATGCCTTCATTAGCTACACAATCCTCAGCCATAGACACAAAGTCCTCAACTCCAGTACATCTTGCAACATGTCAGAGGACTACTGGTTTTTCAATTTCTTCAGGGGCTTCTGCAAGTTCATCAGCCCAAGCACATTCATCAACCAGTCCTTTTATGCTGAAGAAGAAGACGACTACTAGACGAGGTACTCAACGAAGTCCTCATCTGAAGAAAGTGGTGTTCCAAGTTCCTTCAAATTCTCAAGATGATGAGGAACTTGAGGAAATCATCAGAAACAGGCAATAGAGAGTGGCTCAGGCAAAGGGCACTCCAATTCCTCTCTTCTTGGATCCAAAGACTATGCTCAACTTCATCGACATTTGGCACAAGGACCCCTACACTCCGCTTGATGATTTGAACCTTCCTCCCGGTCCAGATCATGTCCTCACTACTTTCATAGATGAGGAAAAATGGAAGTGTGAGAAGGCTAGACTAGCCAAAATGGCTCAGCACAAGAAGGAGCGATTCATGAAGAATGATGTTCTGAGTCTAACTCCAGAACAACTGGTCCCTGTACAAAAGGAGATCAAAGGCCTCAATGAAGAATTTGATCGCTACTATGCTGATTGGCAAGGTGCCAAAGTCAGATTTGTCAAAGGACCTAACAAATCCATCAAGGAGCATAACAGGAGGGTTGCAGCTCGATCGCAACCACAAATTCCTCAGGCTGAAACTTCTGCTCAGCCTGTTGAAGAAACTGCAAGCGCAACTGAAGAAATTCATGCTACTGAAGAATATGCTAGGACAACATCCACTGTTGTGCCTGAAGAAATTGCCATGCCAGCTCAAGCTTTTGATGCGCCTGAAGAAATTGATACTACTAGGGCGACTGCATCAGTCATGCCTAAAGATACTGCTCCGACTTCACCCAATGCTCAAACTGCAAAGTATTCAAGGGTGAAGAATATCAACCTTCCTTCTGCACCAGAAGTGAAGAAAACAAATGCAACAGAGAAGAAGGCTTCACTGAAAATAAAAGCATCATCTTCTTCAGATTCCTCAGCTGTGAAGAAATTGAAGACTATGCCTAGTACTTCAAGTGAACCCATTGATGAACCTCATATCTCCTCCGTGCTTGCTTATGAAATTGTTCCATTTGGTGTTGACTATGTCATCCCAGGTGAGGAAGATGATGACAACCACTCTGCTGCTTCCTCGGAGTAGATTGATGAAGAAATAGAGGTGGAAGCAAATGCTTCAACCCCTCAGGTATCATCGCCCTAGCCTCAGTTAACTGCTGAAGAGGATGGTGTTGAAGAAATTGATGAGGATGTGGACATTGGAAACACAACTGCACCAATCAATGATAAATATTTGGGAGGCTGCACACTCCAATTCACCAATGACCACTCCTCTCACACAAATTCCTTAGTCACCAGCTCACACTGAATAAATTCAGACAGGATTTGAAGGATTGGCCACTCCCCTCGTGTCTATTCCTGAAGAAACTCCAGCTGCATCACCTAAAGATGTTCATGCCCAATCCGCACCTAAGGAAACTGCTGCACATATTGCTCAGACTGAAGAAATTGTTGTCATGCCTAAGGAGATTGTGGGCCGCTTCAAGACAAATCTTGAGCTGATGCCGAAATTGCCATTCAAAGGCACAAAGTGCCCCAAATTCATCAAGGAGAATTTCTTCGATGAACACATTTTCTTCATAGGGGCAAATCCATATGACTCAGGAAGGGCCGGACGCTCAAGATTCTTGACTTCTTCACAGATGAATTTCTATCCTACAGTTATGGTTGACAAAGAGAATATCTTCCAGCATCAACAAATTCCTCATGTGGATATGGAGTCCATCCCTTGCTTCAATCCAGTGCTTGCTGTTCTTCATGATGTAGGGCTTCTTCCCTTCTGCGCTGACATATGTGACTGGAATGAAGAGCTAATTCTTTAGTTCTATGCAACATTGCACATTTTTGGTGAAGCTTCTGATGCCAACTCATGGATCCTAGATTGGATGACTGGAACCACTCACTACACTGCTCCAACCAGTAAATTACTTCATGCTGTGCCAATAGCAATTCCTTCAGAAGGAGCAAGATGCATCTATGGTGAACCTGAACTTCCCAATCACATGATACAAGTGTTGATGCATCCTTTGGCTCCTGGTGAACCTCCAAGGACATCCTTCCTAGTGAAGGATTTGTTATATGTGCCCAGGACAATCTATCGCATATTGACCAAAACCCTTAGTCCAAACAAGGGACATAACTCTGAAGAAGAGGAAGTTGTCGGTGTCACGAAGAGCTTTGGCCAGTATTTCTTTGTCACCATTTGAGTTGAAGCCTTATGCTCCCTGGATCATGAAATTCATCAGATCAAGGTCTTCAACTCCCTTCAAGTTTGAATTTCAGAATCACTTCAGTTTTCTGCCTCCGATTCAAGTCCTCAAGAATACATTTTATTTAGTTGAAGGAAAAGGAAAAGCAGTTATTGATGAAGGCACTTGTCCATTGGATGGTCAATTCTGCAAAGCTGCATCCTACCCCACCAATGATGACTTTGCCACCCAAGATTCTGCTGCAAAAGAGTCAGCTCAAAATCCTCAAGCTTATGTCCCTCGTGTGATGACCGATCGCGAGCTTCTCCTAAGTCGTCATCCGAAGGTTGACCGCAATCACAAGTGGGTCAAGCATCAGTTTGGTTCACTTCTTCGAGAAATGACTGTCACGCACAATTCTTTGAGGAAGAACCACTATTATCTTCATGAAGTCTTCGACCGCACATGGTCCATTATGCCTCACCTCAAGACTCCTGAAGAACTCAAGGAGATGGAATTCCAGCAGGATTTTGATTGGTCTTACCCACCAAAGAAGAAATGGAAGAAAGTTCTAGTTCCTCCGTTAGTTACTAGTTCATTTTATTCATCGTACTTAATGGATGAAGCTAAGGATATTGATGATACTGTTGCAGGCCCTACATCGACAAATGATCCTGACAACCCTGACGCTCCTCCACCACCTTCAAGGTGAAATTCTTTAGGGTGTTAGTCCTCATTTTTCGTCCCTTTTGGTCACCGATGATAAAGGGGGAGAAATTTGAGTTAGTCTTCAAGCGGGTCTCTATATATGGGTTGTTTTTTGTTTAAGTTACATCTCTTGCTCTCCTTGAAGCTTTTTTGATGAGTTGTAAACCTTAAGTCCAATGGTGGTCTGACACTTTTGAACAGCTTTCTGCATGCTTATTTCCTCAAGTACCTTAATGCATGCATGCTGAATTTTGTCAGACACTATTTTTCATCATGCATTTCAATTCCTCATGTTATATATTAAATGCGTGTATGAATTACAAGATATAGGCGGAGTTCTCCATGTTTTTATCCTGCCATGTGCATTTGGAGTCCAAAGCAATTCCTCAAATATGCACATCTTCAAGGGGAGTTCTTCTCTATCTTGCAATCAAATTCCTCAAACACACTACTTACACTTCATATGTTTATCCCCGTTGAAAACCTAACCTATTTGTCATCAATCACAAAAAAGGGGAGATGGTTATTGCATCTACTACCCCTTGGTGATTTCGGTGTATTGAAGACTTATAGGTTAAGGAACTAATGTGTTTGTGAGAATAATAGGTTCTATAAGTCAATGAGGATTTTGATATATTCAGAGATTATTGACCCTAAAAATGAATGTCTTCAGCTAAAGACTTTGGTGAAGACTTTGGTATTCCCCGAAGACTTTGAAGATGAAGAATTCGGTGGAACATTGAATATATTAACATGAGGATTATTAAGCATGAAGACTGCTGTTTTCGTAGTCATAGGAAACACTATATTGTTAAAGGGGCTGAGGTAATACTAAGGAAAAATCTCCAATTGATGCTCAACTCCAAAGCCTCAACACAACCCAATCCTTCGAGTGAAGCCTTTGGAAATCTCTTATGGTTCAGTCAAGTTCCTCATTGATAGAGACGATGTTCTACTGGTCTATGAGGAAATTGGTATGACTGAGGAGTTAGGATTTTGCTAGTGCGAATTGCCTATAGTGAGGAATATGATAGGCCCTGAGGAATTTAACATTTCAAATTCCGACTATTGATGTGCTTTGCACCAGCTATCCAAATATTTTATCCACATAACCGTCATATCATTGGGGGCATTTATGTATTATCATGTCAGGTTACACCCTGGCTATAAATAGCCGAGACCCTCAACCACTAGTTGGTCGGTTGATCTGAGAGAGAGTTTGACACTTGTCATTTGAAAGCAACCCATCGTTCGAGGACTTTGAGTGAAAATCATCAGTGAGGAAAAACCCCAAAACCAAACCACCAAACCCAAAGTGATTGAGCATCACTGAAGAGATTGTTCCTGTGTGAAACTGATGCTTGTTACCTTTGAAGACTATGTGTCTTGCAGACGGTTATACGTCATGGTCTAGAGCATCCAGCAGTCAATTGTGGATCCCCGGGTGACCAAGTTTGTGAGGGTTTCGGAAGTCTGCCCTGAACACTTACAACAAGTGTTGGGCAAGGTTTGGGTGACCTTACCTCAAGGAGAATACGGTAAGGACTATGTGTCCTAGGACCGTGTGTCCTTTGGTTTAAATACCAAGCTGCTCCAAACCAGACATACGACTATCATAGTAGTTGGAACTGGGTAATCAAACCATTGTCTTCACCGAGCTACCTGGTTCCATTTCCTCAACCCTTCTATTTCCTCGACTACTTGTTGATGAAATTGATCGTTATTATTAGAAGAATTTGACTAAAGACTTTCTCAATTTCCTCATCTCAAATTCTTCAGTCACCTTGTTCTTCACCTACTTATCCTGTATCACACTACTTGTATTATGTGCATGTTCTATTATCTTCATGATGACTATGCTCTTGCTCTATTTCACATGCACTGGAGTACTTATTCCATTGCTAGTAGTTCATCATATTTCAAATTCCTCAAGTTGAAATTCCTTAGTGATGTATTTGTAAAAATTTCATATTCACCCCCCCTCTGGTCGATACAATGCACTTTCAAGATCTATCATCGGAAAAGGTCTCTAGATGGCCTCCCGTCAGAACAGAGTCTTGTGGCGGTGGAAAAAGTGTTTCAGGTGGATCTAAGTTGGTTTCCCAATATTTGAGGATTTATAGAAATGGAATTAGGTCAAGAGGACCCACAAGGGGCCCACAAGGCAGGTCGGTGCGCGTACCCCTTAGGCGCGCTGAGGTGCCTTGTGGCCTCCTCGTGAGGTTTCCTAATACCTATTGAAGCTTCCTGGGTCCCTTTTGTACAGAAAAATCATCAAAAAGTTTTGTATCGTTTGGACTTTGTTTGGTATAGATTTCCTAGAAAACCAAAATCATGCAAAAAAACGACAGCTAGCACTTGGCACTGGGTTAATAGGTTAGTACTCAAAAATGATATAAAATATCATATAATTGCATATAAACTATCCTGATTGATAATATAATAGCACGGAACAATAAAAAATTATAGATACGTTGGAGATGTATCAGTCTCCATGATGACGAGGGAGTAGTTCACCCTTGGGGCTAGGGGTATGTACCAGTAGTTATGTGTTTGTTTTGCCTCTCTCTCTCTCTCTCTCTCTCTCTCTCGTGTTCTTGAATTGGCATGATCTTGATGTACCACGAGCTTTGTTAAAATAATTGGATCATATGTGTTCTTCCCTCTCTATCTTGATGTGATGAATTGAGTCTTTCCCTTTGAGGTTTCCTTATGTTGGATTGAATACTTTGGATTCGAGAATACTTCATGAATATCTTGCTTGGGGATATTCAAGGAAGACTCACACGTCTAACCTTGGGGATGCCCGGAAGGCATCGCCTCTTTCGTTTTCAGTGCTATCGGTATACCTCACTTGGAGCTATATTTTTTATTCGTCACAAAATATGTGTTTCTCTTTGAGCATCATTTTATTCTATTTGTATTTGTTTTATGTTATTTATAATAATTGTTTTCAATAAAAAGTAACCAGAATTGCCTTTAAGATGCTTGAATTGCATGTTCAATGTGTGCTATTGTTGTGGTGTTTGAATTTTCATATTTTACTGGACCATGGAAATTTTCTGAAATTTTGATATAGTGTTTTAAGACAAATTGTTTATTATTGCCTAAAGTTTAAGAATTTATTGAGTTACATAACAACACCTTCTGAATTAATTTCTATAGACTTCCCTATTTAGATAGATTGATGTCTTAGTTTTGTTTTTTACTTGTCCTAGAGTTTTCATGGTTTATATTAGTAGATATAAATTGTGGAAATGATGGTGTGCAGTAGATAGTGTTTGAAAACTATTATGCAACTGACCTTGTCCGTACATGAAGTGTTGATTTATTCTTATGTGCACTAACCTAGCTCACGAGTTCTTGTCAAGTTTTGTATGGATGGAGCTTTTAAGATTTAGGGTAAACCGTGATATGAGAGGAATTAATGAGACACAATAGGTCAATCTTGGGGATGCCCAAGGTTACCCAAGTAAATATTACAATAAGTTTCAAGCATCTAAGCATGGGTATGCCACGTTAGGCGTCCCACCTCTCTCCGTCAACGAATATCAGTTGGCCTATGTTGAGCCTATGATTTTATATGTTCACATGATATGTGCTATTCTTAGAGTGTATTTTGTTTTGCTTGTGGTTTGAATAAAATCTTTGGATCTTAAATATTTATTTGTATAGAGTCTTGACATAGCTACTTAATTGTTTAACTACTCATTAATCTTCACTTATATATTTTGGAGCAGTTTGTCATTTACTCGTGTGCTTCACTTATATCCCAAGAATAAATTTTTGTGAAAACTTAATATTATAAATATGAAATTATTTACGATGCAAATCTGAAAGTGCGTTATATCGACTAGAGGGGGGTGAATAGGTGATTTTTACAAATTCATCACTCAGGAATTTCAACTTGAGGAATTTCAAATGTGATGAATAATTAGCAGCGGAATAAGTGCTCAAGTGCATGAGAAACATAACAATAGCATAGTCATCATGATGAGGTAAAGCATGCACATATTATAGGTAGCGTGATATAGGATAAGCAGGTGAGGAACAAGTGAACTAAAGAATTTGAGGTGAGGAAATTGAGAAAGTCTTCAGGAACATTCTTGAAGCAGTAACAATCAATTTCATTAACAAATATATGAGGAAATGAAAGGGTTGAGGAAATGGAACCAGGTAGCTCGATGAAGACAATGGTTTGATAACCTAGTTCCAACTACTTTAACAGTCATACGTCTGGTTCAGAGGGGCCTGGTATTTAAACTAGAGGAGACACGGTCCGAGGACACAATCTTTAACGTATTCTCCTTGAGCTAAGGTCACACAGTCCTCGCCCAACACTCATGGTAAGTCTTAAGGGTAGACTTCCAAAACCCTCACAAACTGGTCACCTGGCGATCCACAATTGACTGTTGTATGCTTTAGACTACGGTCACTCAGTGATCCCCAATTGACTACAGGATGCACTAGACCATGATGCCTAACCGTCCGAAAGATACAAAGTCTTCAAAGGTAAAAAGCATCGGTTTCACTTAGGAACAATCTCTTTAGCGATGCTCAATCACTTTGGGTTTGGTGGTTTGATTTCGGGGTTTTCCTTACTGCTGATTTTCTCTCAAAGTCCTCAAAGGAAGGGTTGCTCTCAAATGATAAGTGTCAGTTCTCTCTCTGAATAGCCAACCATCTAGTGGTTGTGGGGTGGCTATTTATAGCCAGGGTGCAACCTGACATGATAAGAAATAAATGCCCCCAAGAGTATGACCCTTATGTGGATAATATGATTGGGAACAGCTGGTGCTAAGCACAACAATGGTCGGAATTTGAACTGTCAAATTCCTTAGGGCTTATCATATTCCTCACTTGTAGGCAATTCGCACTGGCGAAATCCTAACTTCTCAGTCAGACCAATTTCATTGGAGACCAGAAGAACATCGTCTCTGTCACTGAAGGACTTGCCTGGACCGTAAGATATTTCCAAAGGCTTCACTCGAAGGATTGAATAGGTTGAGGCTTTTGAGTTGAGCATCAGTTGGAAATTTTCCTTAGTATTACCTCGGCCTCCTTTAACAGTACAATACTTCCTATGACTCAAAGAAAGGAAATGAGACTACAAAAACTGATGCTTGACCCACTTTTGATTGCGATCAACCTTCTGATGAATCCTTAGAAGAAGCTCGCGATTAGTCATCACACAAGGGGCAGCAGCTTGAGGATTTTGCGCTAAGGCTTTTGCAGCAGAATCTTGGGTAGCGGTGTCATCATTTATGGAATAGGATGTAGCTTTGCTAAATTTGCCATCCAATGGACGGGTACCTTCATCAATGATAGTTTTGCCTTTGCCCTCAACTGAATAAAAGGTATTCTTGAGGACTTCGATTGGAGGCGAAAAGTTGAAGTGATTCTGAAAATCAGCCTTGAAGGGAATTGAAGACCTTGATTTGATGAATTTCATGATCCAGGGAGCATAAGGCTTCAATTCAAATGGTGATGTAGCAGCATTGGCCAAAGTCCTCATGAAAAAATCATGTTAATTGATGGGAATCCCATGAATCATGTTGAATAGCATATTCTTCATGATTCCCTCTGCTTCTTCTTAAGAATTGTGTCCTTTGACAGGACTGAGGATTTTGGTCACTATGCATTATATGGTCCTGGGTACATAGAGCAAATCCTTCATGAGGAAGGTGGTCCTTTGAGGTTTCCTAGGATCCAAAGGCTTCATCAGCACTTGCATCATGTGATTGGGCAATTCAGGTTCATCAAACATGCATCTTCCTCCTTCTGGGAGAATTGCTATTAGCATAGCCTGAAGCAATTATGGTTGGGGCAGTGAAGTGAGTGGATCTAGTCATCCAGTCCATAATCCAAGAATTGACATCAGAAGCATCACCTATGATGTGCAAGGTTGCATAGAATTGAAGAACTATGTCTTCATTCCAATCACATATGTCAGCGCAGAAGGGAAGAATTCCAGCATCTTGAAGACCTGTGAGCACCGATGTGAAGCACGGGATGGATTCCATATCCACATGAGGAATTTGCTGATGCTCGAAGACTTTCTCTTTGTCAAGTGGCACTGATGCAAAGTAATTCATCTATGAAGGGGTCTAGAATCTGGTGCGACCGGCCCTTTCTAAGTCATATGGATTCGGCCTTGTGAAGAATATGTGCTCATTGAACAAATTCGCCTTGATGAATTTGGGCGCTTTGAGCCTTTGAATGGCATTTTTGGCTTCGGGTGAAGATTTGGCTTGAAGTGGCCCATAATTTCCTTTGGCATGTGATACGTCCATTTTGCATCATGATTTTATATTGATATTTATTGCATTATGGGATGTTATTACACCTTATGGTGCAGTATTATGCCTTTTCTATCTTATTTTACAAGGTTTACATGAAGAGGGAGAATGCCGGCTGCTGGAATTCTGGTCTGGAAAAGGAGAAAATATGAGAGACCTATTCTGCACAACTTCAAAAGTCCTGAAATGTTTCGGAGAATTATTTGGAATATATAAAAAATACTGGGTGAAAGAAATACCAGAGGGGACCCACCAGGAGGTCACAAGCTTGGGGGGCACGCCCTACCCCCTAGCCTCGCCCCTGTGGCTTGTGGGCCCCCTAACAGCCCTTCGGTTCCCATCTTTTGCAATATGAAGGGTTTTGACCTGGAAAAAATCATAAGAGAGATTTCGGGACAAAGCGCCTCCATCTCGAGGTGCAACCTAGGCAGAACCAATCTAGGGCTCCGGTAGAGCTGTTCTGCCAGGGAAACTTCCCTCCCAGAGGGGGAAATCGAAGCCATCATCATCACCAACAATCCTCTCATTGAGAGGGGGTCAATCTCCATCAACATCTTCACCAGCACCATCTCCTCTCCAAACCCTAGTGCATCTCTTGTATCCGATCTTTGTCTCAAAACCATAGATTTGTACTTGTGGGTTGCTAGTAGTGTTTATTACTCCTTGTAGTTGATGCTAGTTGGTTTACTTGGTGGAAGATCATAAGTTCAGATCCTTAATGATAATTAATACTCCTCTGATTATGAACATGAATATTCTTTGTGAGTAGTTACGTTTGTTCCTAAGGACATGGGATAAGTCTTGTTATAAGTACTCATGTGAATTTGGTATTCGTTCGATATTTTTATGAGATGTATGTTGTCTCTCCTCTAGTGGTATTATGTGAACGTCGACTACATGACACTTCACCATTATTTGGGCCTAGGGGAAGGCATTGGGAAGTAATAAGTAGATGATGGGTTGCTAGAGTGACAGAAGCTCAAATCCTAGTTTATGTGTTGCTTCGTATGGGGCTGATTTGGATCCATATGTTTCATGCTATGGTTAGATTTATCTTAATTCTTCTTTCAAAGTTGTGGATGCTTGCTAGAGAGTTTAATCATAAGTGGGAGGCTTGTCCAAGTAAGGGCAGCACCCAAGCACCGATCCACCCACATAGCAAATTATTAAAGTAATGAACGCGAATTATATGAGCATGATGAATACTAGCTTGACAGAAATTCCCATGTGTCCTCGGGAGCGCTTTGCTTTATATAAGAGTTTTTCCAGGCTTGTCCTTTGCTACAAAAACGATTGGGCCACCTTGCTACACCTTCTCTACATTTATTACTTACTACCCATTACAAATTATCTCATCACAAAACTATCCGTTATCGATAATTTCAGTGCTTGCAGAGAATACCTTACTGAAAACCTCTTGTCATTTGCGTCTGCTCCTCGTTGGGTTCGACACTCTTACTTATCGAAAGGACTATGATAGACCCCTATACTTGTGGGTCATCAAGACTCTTTTCTGGCGCCGTTGCAGGGAAGTGAAGCGCCTTTGGTGAGTGGAATCTGGTAAGGAAAAATTTATATAGTGTGCTGAAATTTATCATCACTTGCTACTATGGAAAATAATCCTTTGAGGGGCTTGTTCGGGGTATCTTCACCTTGCCTGGAAGAACAAAGAGTTTCTCCTCAACCTACTGAACCTACTGAAAATATTTATTATGAAATTCCTTTAGGTATGATAGAGAAACTGCTAGCTAATCCTTATGCAAGAGATGGAACTCTACATCCTTATTTGCATCTAATCTATGTGGATGAAGTTTGTGGATTATTTAAGCTTGCAGGTTTGCCCAAGGATGATGTCAAGAAGAAGGTCTTTCCTTATATTTAAAGGAGAAGGCATTGACATGGTATAGGCTATGTGATGATATTGGATCATGGAACTACAACCGACTGAAAATGGAATTTCATCAGAAGTTTTATCCTATGCATCTGGTTCACGTGATTGGAATTGAATTTACAATTTTTGGCCTCGTGAAGGAGAAAGTATCGCTCAAGGTTGGGGGAGGCTTAAGTCAATGTTATATTCATGCCCCAATCATGAGCTCTCAAGAGAAATTATTATTCAAAAAATTTATGCTCGGCTTTCTCGTAATGAGCAATCCATGCTCGATACTTCTTGTATTGGTTCCTACATGAAGAAAGATATTGAATTCAAATGGGATTTATTGGAAAGAATTAAACACAACTCTGAAGATTGGGAACTTGGCGAAGGTAAGGAGTCAGGTATAAACCTTAAGTTTGATTGTGTTAAATCCTTTATAGACACCGATGCTTTTCGTGTATTCAGCACTAAATATGGACTTGACTCTGAGACAGTAGCTTCTTTCTGTGAATCATGTCCTACTCATGTTGATCTCCCTAAACGAGAAGTGGTTTAAATATCATCCTCCCATTGAAGTGAAAGTAGTTGAACCTATTAAAGTTGAAGAAGAAATTACTCATAATGTTGATCCTGTTATTCCTGCTACTTATATTGATAAACCACCTTTGCCTGTTAGAATAAAGCAACATGCTAAAGCTTCAATTGTGGTTCGTAAGACCTATGTTAGAGCACCTACACCCCCTGAAGAAATTAAATTTGAACCTAGTATTTCTATGATTAAATATCTCTTGTTTTATAATATTGATGGGAATGTTATTCATTTCTGTGATGAAGCTGCTAGAATTGCTAGACCTTATACTAAAGATAAACGTAGACCTATAGTTGGTGTGCCTATTGTTGTTGTTAAAATAGGAGATCATTGTTATCATGGCCTATGTGATGTGGGTGCTAGTGTGAGTGCAATTCCCTTTACCCTATATCAAGAAATTATGAATGATATTGCACCAATTGAATTAGAAGAAATTGATGTTACCATTAAGCTTGCTAATAGAGATACTATAACACCATTTGGGATCGTTAGAGATGTTGATGTCTTGTGTGGGAAAATAAAATATCCTACTGATTTTCTTGTTCTTGGTTCCCCGCAAGATGATTTTTGTCCAATTATATTTGGTATGCCTTTCTTGAATACTGTTAATTCTAAGATAGCTTGTGAGAAAGAAATTGTTACTGTGCATTTTGGGGATGTGTCCCATGTGTTTAATTTCTCTAAATTTCATAGACAACCCCATGATAAAGAATTGCCTACTAAGAATGAAATTATTGGTCTTGCTTCTATTGTTGTGCCTCCTACTGATCCCTTAGAACAATATTTTCTAGACCATAAAAACGATATGCATATGAATGGAAGGAATGAAATAGATAGGATTTTATTTGAAACACATCCTATTTTGAAACACAACTTGCCGGTTGAAATCCTTGGGGATCCTCCTCCACCCAAGGGTGATCACGTGTTTGAGCTTAAACAATTACCAGATACTTTGAAATATGCTTATCTTGATGAGAAGAAGATATATCCTGTTATTATTAGTGCTAACTTTTCAGAGCATGAAGAAAAGAGATTATTGAAAACTCTGAAGAAGCATTGTGCTGCTATTGGATGTACTCTTGATGATCTTCAGGGCATTAGTCCCACTCTATGTCAGCATAAAATTAATATGGAACCTTGATGCTAAACCAGTTGTTGATCACCAATGACGGTTAAATCCTAAAATGAAAGAAGTGGTAAAAAATGAAATATTAAAGCTTCTGGAGGCAGGTATAATTTATCCTATTGCTGATAGTAGATGGGTTAGTCCTGTTCATTGTGTCCCTAATAACGGAGGTATTACTGTTGTTCCTAATGATAAAATTGAATTGATCCCGCAAAGAATTGTTATAGGATATGGAATGGTAATTGATTTTTGGAAATTAAATAAAGCTATTAGGGAAGATTATTACCCTTTGCCTTTTATTGATCAAATGCTCGGAAGACTATCTAAACACACACACTTCTGCTTTTTAGATGGTTATTCTGGTTTCTCTCAAACAGCTGTGTCAAAAGAGGATCAAGAAAAGACAACTTTTACTTGACCTTCCAATACCTTTGCCTATAAACGTATGCCTTTTTGGTTTATGCAATGCACCTGCTACCTTTTAAAGATGTATGACTGCTATATTCTCTGACTTTTGTGAAAAGGTTGTTGAGGTTTTCATGGATGATTTCTCCGTTTACAGAACTTCTTTTGATGATGGCTTGAGCAACCTTGATCAAGTTTTGCAGAGATGTGAAGAAACTAATCTTGTCTTGAATTGGGAGAAGTGCCTTGTCTTGGGACAAAAATCTCCGAAAGAGGTATTGAGGAGGATAAAGCTTAAGTAGATGATATTGAAAAATGTCGTGTCCCACGAATATCAGAGGTATAAGAAGTTTCCTTGGTCATGTTGGTTTCTATAGGAGATTTATTAAAGACTTCTCTAAAATTTCTCGGCCTCTCACTAATATCGTGCAAAAAGATGGTCCTTTTGTTTTTGATGATGATTGTGTAGAAGCATTTGAAATTCGTAAGAAAGCCTTGATTTCTCACATGTTCTTCAACCAACTGATTGGAACCTACCCTTTGAAATTATGTGTGATGCTAATGATTATGTCGTTGGTGTTGTTCTAGACAAAGAGTTAATAAGAAATTAAATGTTATCCATTATGCTAGTAAAACTCTAGAGAGTGCTCAAAGAAACTATGCCGCCACTAAAAAGGAATTTTTAGCAGTTGTGTTTGCTTGTGACAAGTTCAGACCTTATATTGTTGATTCCAAAGTAACTGTTCAAACTGATCATGTTGCTATTGAACATCTTATGGAAAAGAAAGATGCTAAACCAATACTTATTAGATGAGCTCTTCTGCTACAAGAATTTGATTTGCATATTATTGATAGAAAGGGTGTTGAGAACCCCATAGCAGATAACTTGTCTAGGTTAGAGAATGTTCTTGATGACCCACTAACTATTGATGATAGCTTTCTTGATGAACAATTAGCTATCATAAATGCTTCGCGTAATGCTCCATGGTATGCTTATTATGATAATTACATTGTTGCTAAACTTATACCGCCTAGTTTCACATACCAACAACATAAAAAGTTCTTCTATGATTTAAGACATTACTTTTGGGATGATCCACACCTTTATAAAGAAGGGGTGGATGGTGTTATTAGACGTTGTGTACCTGAGCATGAACTGGAATAGATCCAACAGAAGTGTCATTCCGAGGCCTACGGAGGACACCACACTGGAGATAGAACTGCACACAAGGTATTACAATCTGGTTTTTATTGGCCTACTCTCTTCAAGGATGCTCGTAAGTTTGTCTTGTCTTGTGATGAATGTCAAAGAATTGGTAATATTAGTAGACAACAGGAAATGCCTATGAATTACTCACTTGTTATTGAACCTTTTGATGTTTGGGGTTTTGATTATATGGGACCTTTTCCAAAGTCCAATGGGTATACTCATATCCTAGTTGTTGTTGATTATGTTACTAAGTGGGTAGAAGCTATTCCAACTAGTAGTGTTGATCATAACACTTCTATTAAAATGCTTAAAGAAGTTATTTTCCCTAGATTTGGAGTTCCTAGATATTTAATGGCGGATGGTGGTTCACACTTTATTCATAGTGCTTTCCGTAAATTGCTTGCTAAGTTTGATGTTAATCATAGAACTGCATATCCATATCATCCTCAGTCTAGAGGTCAAGTAGAATTAAGCAATAGAGAAATTAAATTGATCTTGCAAAAGACTTTTAATAGACCTAGACAGAATTGGTCTAAGAAACTTGATGATGCATTATGGGCTTATAGAACTGCTCACAAAAACACTATGGGTATGTCTCCGTATAAAATGGTTTATGGTAATGCTTCTTACTTACCTCTTGAACTAGAACATAAATCTTATTGGGCAATTAAAGAGCTCCACTGTGATTTTACACTTGCTGGTGAGAAGAGCTTATTGGGCAACCCAGTCCTATGAGAATGCCTAGTTGTTTAAAGAAAAGGTTAAGAGATGGCATGATAAAAGGATACAAAAGCATGAATTCAATGTAGGTGACCATGTCTTGCTATGTAATTCTCGTTTAAGATTTTTTGCAGGAAAACTTCTCTCTAAATTGGAAGGGCCTTACATTGTCGAGGAAGTATATCGTTTCGGTGCCATCAAGATTAACAACGCCGAAGGCACTAACCCGAAGGTGGTAAACAGGCAAAGAATCAAACATTATATACCAAGTACCTCCATAAATGTTGAAATCAATATTATCAATACCATAACACCAGAGGAGTACATTAGGGAGACCCACTAGAACGTTTCAGACTTCGAAAAGGAATAGGTATGTGGTACGGAAAGCAACCCGACTCCAAAACTTTTCCAATAGCAATTTTTCTCTGTTTTGGAATATTTAATAAATTTGGAAAATTTAAAGTAGTTCGAAAAGTGCACGAGGAGGCGACAAGCTAGGAGGGGGCGCCCTACCCCCTAGGCACGCCCCTGTGGCTTGTGGACCATGCACACTCCTTTAGGTCAGTAAAAATCCATTATATAATCTCCCAAAGGTTTTGACCATCGTACCACGAAAAAATCATGTGTTCTTGTTTGTTGTTGTTTTTCCGGACAGATCTGAAAATATGGCATCCCAAGTGTCCAATGGGGAGAACTATGTATCGCATTATCTTGCCAATCCCAAGATCTATGGGGACCTAGATCCTGATGGATTATTCTCGAAGGAGGAACAAGAAGGCAAGTATGAGCAAGAAAGCTCGGATGAAGAAGAGACCCCTCTGCCTCAACCAGGAGATATGCACGTGGAGTTTAGGAAATCAAGCCTCCCAAACAAAAGGAGGAAACCCAAGGTTCTATTTATCCCTTCTCATTTTCTGTAGGAGAGCAAGCAAGAATTATGTCAAAGGATATTGAAGGTCGAGCAGGAAGTTGACGATCTGAGGGAACATAATTTTATGCTTAAGAGGAAACTGAACAAGTGTAAAGATCCTACTCCAACATCACCACCTCCGAAGAAACACAACTAAACACATGGGTATGGGCATTCCCCTTGGCTTGTGCCAAGCTTGGGGGAGGTTCCCCGGTTGTTGGGGAATATTACATGGGAAACAAAAAAATCCTATGCACACGCATGATCTATCCATGGTAATGAGTATCTACGAGTGGGAGAGTGGATCTACATACCCTTGTAGATCACTAAGCGGGAAGCGTTAATAGTCGCAGTTGATGTAGTGGAACGTCTTCACGGTCCAAATCGCCAAGCATCCCACGATCCCATCATGATCCGTCCCGGTCACGGTCCTTCCGATCTAGCGCCAAACGGATGACACCTCCTCGTTCAACACACATACGGATCGATGACGATATCCACCTCCTTGAAATAGCAAGCGAGGGTGGAGAGGTAGGTGAGTTCTCGAGCAGAAGAATGGCATGGTTGTAGTGGTGGTGAACTAATCCGGCAGGGCTTCGCCTAAGCACTGCAGAACTAATCTAGAGGAGAAACCGATCTAGGGAAGAAGAGGGCAGTACATGGCAATTAGGGTTAGGGTTGCCCCAAAAATCTCTAGTATATATAGGAGAGACGGAGGAGGAGGCAGCCCAAGGGTTGCCCCTTGATTTGTCCAAAGTGGAGAGGAGGTCGAGGAGTCCACCTCCAATCCTACTCCAAGCAGGATTCCAACCTACTTCGAATCCTTCCCTACTTTGGTTTTTTTTCTTTCCTCCTACTCTAGCCACATGGGCCTCTTGGGGCTGCTTTTCCCAGCCCACTAAGGGCTGGTGCACCACCCCTCAGGCCCATGTGGCCTCCTGGCACAGGTGGCCCCTCTCGGTGGTCCCCCGGAACCCTCCTAGCACTCCCGGTACACTACCGAAGAACCCGAGACGGTGACCAAAATGGGACATCCTATATATCAATATTTGCCTCTGGACCATTCCTAAGCTCCTCGTGATGTCCTTCTGAGACTCCGAACAACACTCGGTCACCATCATACATAACTCAATACTATCGAAATGTCACCAAACGTTAAGTGTACAGACCCTATGGGTTCGAGAACTATGTAGACCTGACAAAGTCACCTTTACAGTCAATAACCAATAGCGGGACCTGGATGCCCATATTGGTTCTTACATATTCTATGAAGATCTTTATAGATTGAACCTCTATGTTAAGGATTCAGTTAATCCTATATGTTTTCTTCCCTTTGTTCTTCGGTATGTTACTTGCCCAAGATTCAGTCGTCGGTATCTCTATACCATTTCTATCTCATTACCGGCAAGTCTCTTTACTCGTTCTGTAATACAAGATCTCGTGGCTAACACTTTAGTCACTTTGCTTTCAAGGCTTGTTGTGATGTTGTATTACCGAGTGGGCCCTAAGATACCTTTCCGTCACATGGAGTAACAAATCCCAGTCTTGATCTATGCCGACCTAACAGACACCCTCGAAGATACCTGTAGAGCACCTTTATGGTCACCCAGTTACGTTGCAACGTTTGATAAACACAAGGTACTCCTTTGGTGTTAATGAGTTACATGATCTCATGGTCATAGGAATAGATACTTGACATGCAGAAAACTATAGCAATAAATTGACATGATCATATGCTATGTTTATAGTTTGAGCTTGTCCATCACACATTCTCCTAATGATGTGATCCCATTATCAAATGACATCACATGTCTATGGCTAGGAAACCATGACCATCTTTTATCAACGAGCTAGTCTATTAGAGGCATATTAGGGACACCGTGTTGTCTATGTACCCACACATGTCTCTGAGTTTCCCATCAATACAATTATAGCATGGATAATAAATGATTGTCATGAACAAGTAAATATGATAACAACTAATTTATTATTTCCTCTAGGGCATATTTCCAATAGTCTCCCACTTCCACTAGAGTCAATAATCTAGCTCACATCATTATGTGATTTACATTGTTCTGAATCTTACACCCAATGAGTTCTGGGGATCATGTTTTGCATGTGAGAGAGGTTTTAGTGAACGGGTTTGCGACATTCAGATCCGTGTGTACTTTGCAAATCTCTATGTCATACTGTAGATACTGCTACCATACTCCTTTTGGAGCTATTCCAAATGGCTGCTCCACTATATGTATCCGGATTGCTACTAAGAGTTATCCAGATTGGTGTTAAAGCTTGTATCGATGTAACCCTTTATGACGAACTCTCTATCACCTCCATAATCGAGAAACATTTGCTTAGTCCTCTAGTTACTAAGGATAATTTTGATCGATGTCCTGTGATCCACTCCTAGGTCACTCTTGTACCCCTTGACAGACTCATGGCAAGGCACACACAGGTGCGGTACACGACATGGCATACTATATAGAGCCTATAGCTAAGGCATAGGGGACGACCTTTGTCCTTTATCTTTCTTCTGCCGTGATCGAGATTTTGAGTCTCACTCAACTTCACAGCTGACAAATCGGGCAAGAACACTTTCTTTGACTGATCCATTTTCAACTCTTTCAAAATCTTGTCAAGTTATGTACTTATTGGATGTCTTATCAGACGTCTTGATCTATCTCTATAGATCTCGATGCCCAATAATTAAGTAGCTTTATCCAGGTCTTCCTTTGAAAAACTCTTTTCAAACAACCCTTTATGCTTTCCAGAAATTCTACATCATTTCCGATCAACAATATGTCAACCACATATACTTATCAAAAATTGTATAGTGCTCCCACTCACTTTCTTGTAAATACAAGTTTCTCATAAACTTTGTATAAACCCAGAAACTTTGATAACCTCATCAAAGCATATATTCCAACTCCGAGATTCTTGCTCCAGCCCATAGAAGGATTGATGGGGCTTGCACACCTTTTAGCATCCTTAGGAGTGACAAAACCTTCTGGTTGTATCACATACAACCTTTCCTTAAGGAAACCATTAAGGAAACAATATTTTGACATCCATCTACCAAATTTCATAATCGAAAAATGCAGCAACTGCTAACATAATTTCCAGAGACTTTTCGCATCGCTACGGGTCCAAAAGTCTCATTGTAGTCAACTCCTTGAACTTGGAGGAAACTTCTTTGCGACAAGTCAATCTTTATAAATGGTGACATTCACCATCAGCATGTGTCTTCATCTTAAAGGTCCGTTTATACTCAATGACCTACCGTTCAACGAGCAAGTCTACCAAAGTCCATACTTGGTTTTCATACATTGATCCTTTCTTGGATTTCATGGCCTCTAACCTTTTATTAGAATCCGGGCCCATCATTGCTTCTCCATAGTTCGTAGGTTCATCATTCTCCAATAACATGACCTCTAAGACAGGGTTGTCGTACCACTCAGGAGCATGCGTCCTTGTCGACCTACGAGGTTTGATAGTAACTTGATCCGAAGCTTCATGATGATCATCATTAACTTCCTCTACAAATGACGTAGATCCCATAGAAACATCTTTCTACGCTGCGCTACTCTTTGGTTGAAACCAAGGTTCAACAACCTCATCAAGTTCAATCTTCCTCCCACTTAATTATTTTGAGAGAAACTCTTTCTCAAGAAAGGACCCATTTTAGCAACAAACACTTTTCACTCGGATTTGAGATAGAAGGTATACCCAACTATTTCCTAAGGGTATCCTATGAAGATGCACCTTACCGCTTTAGGTTTTAGCTTATCAGACATAAGCGTCGCATTCCCAAGCTTCGAGAAATGACAACTTAGGTTTCTGCCAAAGCATAATTCATACACTGTCATCTCAACGGATTTAGATGGTGCCCTACTTAAAGTTAATGTAGTTGTCTCTCATTCATAACCTCAAATGATACTGGCAAAACGATATGAGACATCATAGTATGCACCATATCCAATAGAGCACGACAACGACGTTTTGAAATACCATCACACTTTGGTGTTCCAGGTGGCGTGAGCTGTGAAACAACTTCCACATTGTCTAAAGTTGTATACCAAACTCGTAACTCAGATATTCACCTCCATGATCATATCGTATACATTTTATCCTCCTGTCACGACAATCTCAAACCTCACTCTGAATTTTCTTGAACTATTCAAACGATTCAGACTTGTGCTTCATTAAGTAAATATACTCATATCTACTTAAATCATCAGTGAAGGTAAGAAAATAATGATATCCACCGCACGCTAAAACACTCATTGGATCGCATACATCAACATGTATCATTTCCAATAAGTCACTTTCCTAGTCCATCAAACTAGAAAACGGGGTCTTAGTCATCTTGCCCAAGAGGCATGGTACGCATGTCTCAACCGATTCGAAATTGAGTGAGTCCAAAGATCCATAAGCATGGAGTTTCTTCATGCGCTTTACACCAATATGACATTTAGCGGTAGTGCCACAAGTATGTGGTACTATCATTATTTACTTTGTATCTTTTGGCATCAATGTTATGAACATGTGTATTACTACGATCAAGATTCTATAAACCATTCTCATTGGGTGCATGACCATTGAAGGTATTATTCATGTAAACAAAATAACCATTATTCTCTAACTTAAATGAATAATTGTATTGCAATAAACACGATCTAATCACATTCATGCTCAACGCAAACACCAAATAACATTTATTTAGGTTCATCACCAATCTTGAGGGTAGAGAGAGCGTGCGACGGTGATCACATCAACCTTCAAAAACACTTCCAATACACATCGTCACCTCATCGTTAGCTAGTCACCATTTATTCCGTAGGTTTTACTTCGAGTTACTAACATTAGCAATCGATCCGGTATCTAATACCCACGTGCTACTAGGAGTACTAGCAAGGTACACATCAATAATATGTATATCAAATATACTTCTATCGACGTTGCCAACCTTCTTATCTACCAAGTATCTAGGGTGGTTCTGTTTCAGTGACCGCTCTCCTCATTATAGAAGCACTTAGTCTCGGGATTGGGTTCAACCTTGGGTTTCTTCACTGGAGCAGCAGCTGGCTTGCCATCCATGAAGTTCCCTTCTTGCCCTTGCCCTTTACAAAACTCGTGGTTTTACTAACAATCAACACTTGATGCTCCTTATTGATTTCTACCTTCGCGGTGTCAAACATCGCGAATAGTACAGGGATCATATTTTCCATCTTTGACATGTTTGTAGTTCGTCACGAAGGTCTAGTAGCTTGGTGGCAGTGACTTAGAGAACTATATCAATCACTATTTTATCTGGAAGATCTAATCCCACTCGATTCAAGTGATTGTAGCACCCAGACAATCTGAGCACATGCTCACTGATTGAGATATTCTCCTTCATCTTGCAGGCAAAGAATCTTGTTGGAGGTCTCATACTTCTCAACACGGGCACGAGCCTGAAATTAAAATTCAGCTTTTGGAACATCACACATGCTCTATGATGTTCAAAACATATTTGGAGCCTGAATTATAAACCGAAACGCAAGACACACTGAACTATCAAGTAGTCATCAGAACATGTCTATCAGATGTTCACAACATCCACAGTCGCCGCTTGAGAGGGTGGCGGATCGAGCGGTGCATTAAGGACATAAGCCTTCTGTGTAGCAACTGAGGACAATCCTATGATCACGGACCTAGTCCACATAATTGCTACCATTATCTTTCAACTCTATTTTCTCTAGGAATGTATTAAAAACACAGGGGATCTACAACACGAGCTATTGATCTACAACATAACTTTGCAAAGACAACTTTAGACTATGTTCATGACAAATGAGTTTAGTTAATCATATTACTTAAAAACTCCCACTCAAATTGACATCCCTTCGGTCATTCGAGTGTCAGATGATCCAAATCCACCAACTCAAGTCTGATCATCACGTGAGTTGAGGTGGTTTCAATGGTGAATATCTTCATGTTGATCATATCTACTATATGACTCATGTTTGACCTTTTGGTATCTTGTGTTCCAAGTCCATGTCTGTACATGCTAGGCTCGTCAAATTTAACCCGAGTGTTCCACACGTGCAACACTGACTTGTACCCATTGTATGCGAACATAGAGTCTATCACACCCGATCATCATGTGGTGTCTCGAAACGATGAACTTTTGCAATGGTGCACTCCTAGGGAGAACACAATTTTAACTTCAAATTTAAGTGAGGGATCACCTTATAATGCTACCGTCGTACTAAGAATAATAAGATGCATAATAGGATTAACATCACACGCAAATCATAAGTGACATGATATGGCCATGAACTTGTGCTTTTGATCTCCATCTCCAAAGCATCGGCATGATCTCTATCGTCACCGGCATGACACCATGATCTCAATCATCTTGATCTCCATCAACATGTCGCCATGAAGTTGTCGCGTCGACTATTGCTTATATGACTATTGCTAACTCATAACGATAAAGTAAATCAAAAATGACAAAAATAATTAAAGACAACCCTATGGCTCCTGCCGCTTGCTGTACTCATCGACATGCTAGTCGTGATATCCTATACAAAACATGATCATCTCATACATCACATATATCTCATCATGTACAACATACCCTGCAAAAACAAGTTAGACGTCCTCTAATTGTTGTTGCATGTTTTATGTGGCTGCTACGGGTATCAAGCAAGAACAATTCTCACCTACACAAAAACCACAACGGTGATACACAAAGCCCTATTCAACCTTCTCAAGGACCGCCTTTGTCGAATCAGACATCTTTATGCAACAAAGTCACATGCCAAGCGATGGAACTGGTCTCTCGTAAGCGTACGAGTAAGGTTGGTCCGGGTTGCTTCATCCCACAATACCGCTGAGTCAAAGACCGACCAAGGGAGGAAGCAATCTGAGCATCAACGCCCACAAACTCCTTTGTGTTCTCGTGATCTCATCTACACATAGACCTAGCTCTACTACCACTGTTGGGGAATGTTGCATGGGAACCAAAAAATTCCTATGCACACGCAAGATCTATCCACGATGATGAGCATCTACGAGAGGGAGAGTGGATCCACATACCCTTTTAGATCGCTAAGCAGGAAGCGTTAAGAAACATGGTTGATGTAGTTGAACGTCTTTGCCATCCAAATCACCGAGCATCCTGCGATCCCATCATGGTCCATCTCGCGATCCAATCACTACCCGTCCCGCGATCCAGTCGCGGTCCTTCCGATCTAGCGCCGAACGGATGACACCTCCACGTTCAGCACACGTATGGCTCGATGATGATCTCCACCTCCTCGATCCAGCAAGTGATGGTGGAGAGGTAGATGAGTTCCCCGACAGCACAACGGCGTGGTGGCAGTGGTGGTGAACTAATCCGACAGGGCTTCACCTAAGCACCGCCAAACTAATCTAGAGGAGAAACTGATCTAGGGAAGAAGATGACATCACATGGCAATTAGGGTTAGGGCTGCCCTCAAAATCTCTAGTATATATAGGAAGGAGGGAGGAGGAGTTAGCTGTCGGATTTCGGGCTACACAAAACCCTTAATATTCGAATACAGGGGCGTGTGCGAAGATCCCCTGTAGCCTCGCCCAACCTAGCTCGCTACTCGATGAACACAGCAAAGAACTCGCACGATGACGAGGAAGAGGATGAACACGACAGTTTACCCAGGTTTGGGCTGCTGTGAAGCGTAATACCCTACTCGTTTTTTGGTGGATTGCCTCAGAAGGAGGTGGTGTACATGAACTACTATAGTCTTCTAGGACCTCATGAGGGCTCCCTTCGAGGTGTTCGTGGCCCTCTGTGACTTGGTGATGAGTGAGTGGTGGAATGGATTCGGGGTCCTCTCTACGATGCAGCCTTCCCTCTATATATAGCGGTGGCTCGGGTCCTCTTACCTTATCGCATTGGTGGGAAGGGATACCATAATGGACAATTTTGAAGGGGGGCAGAGGTACGTGCCCGCCCTGCCCAAAGGCGGTCTTCGCCTGCAAAGTAGCTTTCAATGGCGCAGGGATGGAATCAGCGATGACATCCGCCCTGTGGGGTGGGTGGTTTGGTCTTGTTACAACGGAATGGAAACCTTTGGGGTGCTTTGGGAACCTGCGTACATCCCTTCTCCCTTTGCACCAGAGGGGAAACTGCACCCTCTGACGCGCTGGCACCCGCATGTCCTTCATTGCGTCCCCATTGACTCCCGAGGCCCGGCCTTGCATAGAGAACTCTATCGCTCTGGAGGGGGCCTCAAGAGTCCCATCCCTTGTTGGTTGTGACGTTGTTCCTCCTCGCGAGCCTAGGGCCCTTGCGAGGGCCTTGTCTTGAGTGAGGCCACTCCTGGCCGCATTTGGTTGATGAAGTGGGCCATACCCTGGGCCGCAGGCAGGCAGGTCTGGGTCCCCTCATTCCTAAAATGCCGAGAGTAGCCCCCGGGCCCAAGTCTCGCTCGATCTGGCTTTGGGTGAAGGCTCGAGGACGGCCCGAAGTACCACGGGTCCCAAACGCTTGCGGGCCAGACCCGGTAGTGGCGCCCCCGCTCCACGAGGGCGTTCAACACCACTCCTAGTCAAATTGACACGATCATTGCTTCCATTGAATGATGTTGTCGCTTCGGGTCTGGCCTACCAACACTCCTAGGCGTCGTCCATCATTGCTTCCCATTGAATGCTGCTACCGCTTCGGGTCACGCGGATGTGACCCTTCAGATGGAAGGAGAGGCGATGTGGACAGAACTGCATTGACTGAACCGCCTCACGCTGCCCGAAAGGCGCGCGACGCTTGCTCTCCCACGACACCTCGTGGATGTGGTTGCGCCTATAAATCTGCCCCGTCCATGGCAAGGGAAGGGCATTGTAGTCTTGAGGCTTCTCCTTGTTTCCTTTGCTCTGCTGACAAAACCCTCTCTTCTTCCCATCTTCTCGTCCTTCATGGCGTCTAGAGGAAATGATGCGGGCACAGGGAAGCGTGCGGCTCCCCCAGCCCCCTCGTCCTCCTATTGAGGCGGCGGCTAGGGGCCCTCGGGCTCGACGCAGGTTCATCAGTGTTGGGCCCTGGTCGACAAGTAAGTATGTTGATGACTCCTTCTTCTCTAGTTCTTGTGCCCAGCGTCCCGAGCATGATCCTCTGCTCCCTCCAGGATGCCTGCGGCCAAGAACCGCAAGCTTGGCGAGCTTCAGGAGGAAGTGGAGATGCTGCAGGCACAGCTGACCACCGCCGATACCGCCTTCTAAGCAGCCCTCTGGGGCGAGACTGGCGCTCGAACGGAATTGGCGTCCCTCCAAACCCAGGTCCAGGAAGCGGCCAACGTCGTGTAGGCCGCCCAGGATGAGGCGGCGCACGCCAGGCTACTCGAGTTCCAGTGCGCCAAGCAGTTCCAGGGCATCGCCAATCGCACGGCCGGCATGGTGAGCTGGTTCGTCAGGGACGGTCCCGCGCTGCTAAACGTGCGCGACTAAGGGGACTACCTTGAGTTCTTCTAGAAGGTCGTGGAGGCGCTGGAGACTGGCATCTCCCGCATGGGCATGGACAACGTGTCCAACGCGCACGACCTTATGGACCTTGCCTTGACGCTTGTCTTCCCCAACCTGTGCTGCCTCACTCCGTAGCTCGACCTCAGGTGCGTCGGTGAGCTAGTGCCCGATGGGCTCTAGCGCCCCCTTCGGGAGGAGGTGCGCCCGCACATGGAGGCCATGGTGGAGTGGTTCATCCAGGTGCCTGCCTCCAGCGAGGAGGATGACTCCGATGCCAAGCCGGCCAGCGGTCTGGGCGGAGATGGCGGCCTCTCCCCCTAGGCATCCTCTGTTCCCCTTTCCCGATTTATGTAATGTTTGATGTGGCCCCGTGTTAGCCACCGGCAGGGCCCTCGCGAGGCTCTATTCCTCGAGAGACGACCTGCGGCCGTCGCTCCTGTCGGGCCCTAGGCCTTGCGGCTCGTCGTGATCGAGCCCCTCCCCATGTGTCACCTTCCTTGTTGCTTCCTTCCTTAGGGGCCTTGGCAACCGCATGTAGTGACCACAGTTCCTGCATGCTTACGTTAGTGTGCGTAATCCTTATCCCATCCTCGGAGTCGTTATAAGGCTGCGAGGCTCCTACTTGGTTTGGTAGTGTACATTGCTTTCTATGACGCTGGCGATACTTCCTCCTTGTTTGCTGAATGGTTTGGGGGCCCTTTCGGCACTCTGCGTCTATATGTCCCAGTCCCACACATTTCCCGACTGCCGTGGTGCACGCCCGGAAGGACGCAACCGCAAGGTCAAGCCCTGACACCCTTGATTCCGACCCGATAACCAAGAACGACATCAAGAGGGGCGAGTGGTTATATGACCGGTGAGGCTCCTGAGGCGTGCTCCTCGGGAGCCCCCCTTTGACGCTCAAACCGCTCTATGTTGGCAGGTTCCAGTCCTACGCATTTCCCCACCACTAATAGGTACGACTAGAAACCGAGGACGCACTTCACAGGGCGAGGCCCCGACACTCCCGATGCCGACCGGAAACCAAGGACGACATCAGGGGGGTCGAGTGGCCTTATGACCGGTAAGGCTCTTGAGGCAAGCTGCTCAGGAGATCCCTTTGAAGCTCAAGCGATCCCCCATTTCCTTACTTTAGGTGCCGCCTTAGGAGGCCCTGGGGCTCCCAAGACTCCATGCTGTGGCGTCGTGCTGCGGTCGGAGCCCCTGAGTGGGAGCCGACGGCTAAGAGTTGAGTGGCCCTGAGGAGAAAAGTCCTCGCCATCCAGCTCTGTGGCGCCTCAAGGCGGCACGGAGCATTTGCCTCCTTGAAAAACACCATTCATAAAGAGAGAATTTAAGTCTGGCAAACAAGAAAACACAGAGAGAAGAGTTCCCGCCCCTCTTTTTTTTAAATGTAAAGTTTCAAAGTTCTCAGACTTACTTCCAAAAAATAGCAGCTTGAACACCAAAAAGAAGCAAGCAAATGCCACGTTCAGCCCCTAGGCTAGCCTTCATCTTCCCTCAGCGCTGAGCGTAGGGCATCCACGTGACATGGGCATAGCCATTGATGGGCAGTGATGACTTCTCCGCCAGCTCTGGGCTGTGGCTGCCACATTGCATGGGAGGAACCCCTCCGTATCTCGGGGTGCTCCGGGCATATACAACCCTCTCATTATTACGTGAGAGTGTCATGACCGTATATAGATGGGCAAGCCCCCAGGTGCACGGCCTGGTGGCTCCCAACTCCGTCGAGGACCATCCCGTGCATTTTCTGCCCGGTTGCAAGCCCTTATGACCCTAACCTGAATGCATCGTCCCCTGCGAGACCACGAGATTGCGCTCCTGAGGCCCAAACATGAGCACGATGCATCGGCGTGGCAATATGTGTGTTTTGTCGGTGAAGCATGTCTCGCGAGGCGCCAGTGTGCCGCCCGGACAAGGTCTCGAGGGCCTCGAGAGGCCCATCCTCCCAAGGTTGTGCCGGCGTTGAAGTTGTCATGGGTGGCCCTCATTGCTTTCATATTGCTGCTCCCCCAGGCCATTACTCTCGAGGCCTGGGGTCTTGGCCCAGGGTCGCTTGCCCGCGGGGGCGCCAGCTTGCACCGCGCCCCGCGGCCCCGGGGGCACCCTCCCGCTTGCTCTGCCCAGGCCTGTTGCTCCGCCGACAGAAGGCCCCAGGTCCGGCTTGGGGAGGATGCCCAGCGTGCCCCTTACTCTTGGGAGGTGCTGGTGCCTGTGGCGAGCGCTTGACCCATTCCTTCGTCGGGCGGTACGACATACCATGGTACGTAGGGTTCCACATAAGTGCTCGGTCCTCCTCCTGAGCCGCCCGTCGGTGCGTCGAGGGCGGTCCCTCCTAGCGATGACGGGAAACTGCCCAGCGTGCGTCGCTCACAGACCCTCCTGCGCCGGGCCTCAGAGCAGAGTTGCTTACCTCTGCCAATGCTGTTGGCTGGGCCGCGCGTCTCCTAGTGTGGATTTCTCCCTTGGCGACCTGGTGCGCTTGCATCGCTGTTGCTTGTTTGTCCGGACGCCTGCGCTGCCTGCTCACTGTGCCGGATGGCGCGCTCCCGCCTGGTCAACCTAGGTTTCTGAGGGCCAGCCAGGTCGATGAGATGCGGGTCAGTGTGTGCAGGGGGCGCCCCGTAATTCCCTTCGTGTGCCTGGTGGGCGTGGACGGGCTGCGCCCTGAAACCAGTCATCGGGATTCGTAGGAGGAGGAGCACAGCATGTGGCACGCCCCACTCGGACCCGTCCGGTGCCGAAGGGGTCCCTCCGCCGGCGAGCTGGGGAGCAGGCGCGGCATGTGAGCCTCCGGTTCCTGGCGCCTGTGGCCTTGAAGAAGGGTGAGGGGTGATGGCCCTCTGTGCGATGGTGACAAGCTCCACGATGTGATTGGCCCATGCGTAGAAGCTCCTGTGCGTTGGTCAGTGGTGAAGCATCTCGCTTGACAGCAGTAGTGCATCATGCGTGTTGAGGTCTCCCAAGTAGGTGTGGGGCATCGTCGGTGCCGGGGGCGCCGGCCGCCCATCGTGTGCTTGAGCGGCACGAGAGGTGGTGACGGTGGAGGTGATGCTAGCGACTTGGTACTAACCGCTAGGTTGGCCTCCAACTGGCAATACGGGGTTTACGGAAGCTAACCCGCCGTGGCTGGAAGAAGCTTATTGAGTGTCGGCCATCGGAGTAGCGAAGCTTGGGAAGAATGAATCTTGGAGAAGACCTCGACACGCCCCCTACCTAGCATGCTAAATGTCGGATTTTGGGCTCCGCAAAACCATTAAGATTCGAACACATGGGCATGTATGAAGATCCCCTGTAGCCTCGCCCAACCTTGCTCGCTACTCCATGAACACAACAAATAACTCGCACGATGACGAGGAAGAGGATGAACACGACAGTTTACATAGGTTTGGGCCGCTACGAAGCTTAATACCTAGTCCTACTTTGGTGGATTGCCTCATGAGGAGGTTGTGTAGATGAACTAGTACATTGTTTTAGGACCTCATGAGGGCTCCCTTCGAGCTGTTCGTGGCCCTCTTCGACTTGGTGATGGTGAAAATGGAATGGATTCGGGGTCCTCTCTACGGTGCAGCCCACCCTCTATATATAGCGGTGGCTCGGGTCCTCTTCCCTTATCGCACTGGCAGGAAGGGATCCCACAACGGCCAATTTTGAAAGGAGACAGAGGTACGTGCCCGCCCTGCCCGAAGGTGGCCTTCGCCTGCAAAGTAGCTATCGACGACACAGGGATGGGCTCAGTGATGTCATCTGCCCAAAGGGGTGGGTGGTTGCGGTCTTGTTACACCAGAATGGAGACTTTGGGGGGTGCTTTGGGAACTCGTGTTCGTCCCTGCTCCGTTTGCACCAAAATGGAAACTGCGTCATCTGGCGCGCTGGTCCCGCCTGTCCTTCATTGTGTCACCCTTGACTCCCGAGGTCGGGCCTTGCATAGAGATCTTCACCACTCCAGAGGGGGCCTGAGGAGGCCCATCCCTTGTCGGTCCTGACGTTGTTCCTCCTCGTGAGCCTAGGGCCCTAGCGAGGGCCTTGTCTTGAGTGAGGCCACGCCTGGCCGTGTTTGGTTCATGAAGTAGGCCATGCCCTGGGCCGCATGCAGGTAGGTCTAGGTATCCCCGTTCCCAGAACACCGACTGTAGCCCAAGGGTTGCCCCTTGGTTCAGCCGAAGTGGAGAGGAGGTGGAGGAGTCCACCTCATATCCTACTCCAAGTAGGATTCCAATCCTACTTGGAATCCTTCCCCACTTTGAGGTTTTTTCCTTTCCTCCACTCTAGCCGCATGGGCCTCTTGGGGCTGGTTTTCCAAGCCCACTAAGGGCTGGTGCACCACCCCTTAGGCCCAGGTGGCCTCTTGGCATAGGTGGCCCCTCCCCGTGTGTCACATCCCTAGATAGATGTCCTAGGATAGCATGTGCTTGCATCATGTTTCATTCTATTGCATCAACATGAAATGGGGAACAAAAAGAAACCCAAGCTCACTTTGAATCAAAACAATTCAAACTTGGTGAAAATTCAAAAAATTCAAAATGCCCACAAAAAATGTTCCCTATGTCTGGTAAATTTGGACATGATTATAACAGGGATCATTTTAATTATTTGAACACCTAAAGCAATTTAGAAATAAATTATAAAGCCTCTCAAAGTACTAAATAAAGCATTTATCATTATTTTAGTTTTCAAATATCCTGAAACTTTAGAGAAAAGTTTGAAATATTCAAACTTCAATAGATAAAATATTTGGGATATTTTAAATAAATTATGTGCTTGAAATTAAAATAACACAAATGACAGAAATTAGAAAACAGAATATAAAAATAAAAGAAAAAGGGGAAAGCCTACCTGGGCCAGAGAAGAAGCCGGCCCAGCACACCAGGGGCGAACCAGTATTCTTCCACCTCCGACCAGAAGGACGCCCGGCGCGTGGTCGCCACACGCCGGCCACCTCCTCCCTGCCTGGCTGCTAGCCTGGAGGGTTGGGAGGGCGCCAGCGCGAGGCCCCTCGCCGTGGACTCCTTCTCCTCTCCTTCTCCCCCTACGAGCTCTCCATCTTGCTCTCTTTCTCTCCACCTGCTCCGCCATAGCCGAGCTCTGCTCGAGCTCGCTGCCATCGTGCTAGCGGCCCCCTCGCCTCGCTAGGTAGCCCCCGAGAACTGCCGCTACCCACTCGTCCTCCCCATGATCCTAGAAGACGCCGGGAGCCCCTCTACGCCACGCCATCACCATTCCTCTCCGCCGGTCACCGGAGCTCCACCCCGACATTCTGCCCTGTCCGGACCTCCTCCAACCTTGCCGTCGCCTCTGCTGGAACTGCGGTGAGTCCCTGGTGCACCTCCCCTTCTCCCCCTTCTCTCCCGTGCCCCTTAGACGTCGCGCCCTTGCCCGAGCTCTGGCCGCCGCTGCCCTCGACGCCAGCGTCGATCCCGACCACCCTAGCCTCTGGTTTGGGGCTAGATCGACGCGCGATCGAGCGTAGGCTCTCCCAGCGCTCTCCACCGTCCATTTGGTCGCCGGAGGAGGGATTCCGACCCCCTCTGCCATTCCTGACGTCGCCGGTGGCTCAACGTCGGTGAGTCAACCTATCTGACCGTCAGGGGTTTGACCCCTGGGTCGCTGGCAGGTGGGGCCGGGCCCCTGTAGTCAAATCCTAATTAAGAAAATTAATTAGTTAGTTTCATTAACCTAATAGGTCACCGACATGTGGGCCCAGATCTCTTAATTTGTTAGGATTAGTTTTAATTAATCAGTTAATTGATTGAGTCACTCACATGTGGTCCCCACATGTCAGGTTTGACTCTAGCATGGTCAGCTGACTAGCTGACATCACAGTGACGTCAGGCTGATGTCATTTTTCCCTTTTCTAGTTTAAAAATAATTCCAGAAATTGTTCAAAACTTCAAAAATTCTTATAATTAATTTGTAAATCAGATGAAAATAATTTATATATGAAAATTTATCAGAAAAATCCAATGAATCAAATGGTGCTATTGCCATGCATGTTAGAGCAATCTAAATAGGTGAACATTGACATTTACTAATAGGTTTGTATATGGAATTTGAAATGAAGAACAATATTGAACCTATATTCAAACTCATTTCAAATTAACTTGAACACTAGTTGCATTAGCTCATCCATACATGCTATCATGCCATGATCATGCATCATATTGTTGCACTTGCGTGTGTTGATCGTTTCTTATCTGCATTGCGGTAGGCCCTGCTTCTGAGGATACCCAACAAGGTAAGCAACCCCTTTGATCATTCCGGTAACATCCTACTCTCTCGCTCCTGCTCTTGTTTATTGCATTAGGACAGTCGATACACGGTAGATGATCCTATTCTGCTGCATAACCTGACATTGTCACAGTAAATAGCTAAACCTTGCAACCTAGCATACCTGGTAGATGGTTCCCATGATGTGCTTGGGAACCCTGTAGACATCATTTGGGGCCGTAGCGGAAACTTTGGCTAGACTTCCGTGCGGGTTCAGTCTCAGATAGGCGATAGCCTGGACTAGAGGTCTTATGTGATTGACGGTTGTGGCCAACTCCCTTGCTGGGAATCCGCTTGAAGGTTCCGAGGTGCATGGTTTTATGAGCACACAGCGATAAGTGGCGAGAGCGTGTGTGAAGAAGTACACCCCTGTAGGGTATGAAACTATTCGAATAGCCGCGTCCTCGGATATGGACTACTTGGAGAACTTATGCTATTCATAGATAATCAAATGGATACTCATAAAAATATCAAGACAAGTGTGAGTACCGTGGATGGCACTCTCCCAGGAGAGGGAAGTGAATCCATGATGGTGTATTGCTATGGAGTTACTGGACTCGTGTGCGATATCTAAAATCTAAACAAAGAGTTAAAATTGAGTAGTGTAGGTTACCCATGAGTCAAAGCTACTATTGCTGCATAAACTTCACAACTCCCTTTGTTGATACATGAGCATGAATAGATTAGGTCTGTTTTAAAGACTTGCTGAGTACCTTCGTACTCACGTTTGCTTAATAAATGTTGCAGACAAGACCCAGGACCCATTAGGTGGGTTCTTTCTAGATGTTGACGATGCCAAATAGCTGGTGTCCCAGCTACGACCTTTGCCCTGTGGCGGGATGTAGATGGTCAGGCCATGTGCCTTTTTACCCTTTCATCTGTCTGTACTCACACAGCTTATCCTTCCACTTGGTTTGTATGAACATGTTTGTATGACTTGAGTGTCGGGTCATGTGACCCCTATCCGTAAGAACATATTATGCAAGGCTCATCTGAGCCTCTTAAATAAAAGTCATGTTGCTGTATAGTTATGTTGTGAGGCCATGGTTGTATCTATGAATATCGGGCATGTCGTGCATAGGTGTGACATGCAATGGTATGTATGGGATCCGACACCTAGTCGTGTGCCTTTAGTAGTACTCTTTACGGGAAACTGCCTCTTTGTGCTTCCATCGAGCCCTGGTAGCTTGCTACTGCTCCGGACAAATTGATTGACCAGCATGTATCTTTCTTTGCTACTGTGTCTGTCCCTTCGGGGAAATGTCTTGCAGTGTAATGGAGTCCCTGTAGCCTGCTACGACTCGTCTACGTGCGGTGATGGCATTCATGTCTCACGACATAATGGAGTCCCTGTAGCTTGCTATGACTCGTCTACACACGCTTGAGGCCAACACCTGCATTGTTGGGTTATATATGCCTATTTCCGGACGGATGTGCCGCTAGGGTTCTATGACTAGTTATGTCGGCCCGGGTTCTCTGTCATTTGATTGCCAGCGACATGTTCACATACGTGAGCCAAAAGACGCAAACGGTCCCGCCTAAGGTAAGGCTGTAGCCATGGAACATACCGTGTGTGAGGCTGCAAAGTGATGTGATATGTTACCGTCTGGATTCTTATGACTTAGGATAGGGGTCCCGACAGCGTTGGTATCAGAGCCTGACTGTCTGTAGGACTACCAAGCCAAACCGGTCAAAGTTGAGTCTAGAAATACTATAGAAAAGTAGGGGAAATGATTGTGGAAGGGAACGTAAGGCTCTTTTTACTCCTCTTCCCAAGTTATTCTATGCTAAGTCATTCTCATATTTTCTTCGGGGATAAGAACTAGGCTACTCATCCATTGCTTAGGATGCTGAGTTACTAACCATGGACCACTAGCTAGCTTGTTGCAAGTGAATGTGGGTACTCGAGTATTGTTGGTGTGACAAAAAGATGGAGAAGAGATTTGAGTCTAGAAAGTCGAGTGGTTATGCTTTTCCAATCTTCTGCAGTTGTCTCAAAATCCTTTTTGAGCAATTACAGCCGTTATGCTGTCCAATTTCTGCTAGAGTCCTTATGTCTTTCAATCATTCTCTATTTCAGATGCCCCCTCGTCCTTCCCATCAGGTGGTCCATCTGACCAGGTGCATCAATGTACCGGGTCACACGGCCATGTTGGTTAGAGTCATGATGGAGGCTGGATACCGCCGGTACCCGGAGTACATAGTGGAGGAACAATATCGAGATTTCAACCAGAGTCAGTATCTGTGTACTGTCAGATTTATCCTTCATACCCTGGAGCTGCAGAGCCACTTCACTGGACTTATGGATTAGGTGTCACCCTAGATATGACAGTTCAGGAGGCCGCGTACACCATGCTGACTATCATGAGGTTTCACCATGGTCTGCTTCAGAACACAGAGTTTTGTTATGTTCCTGCTTCTATGGGAGGAGAGGATGGTTATCTTAGTGCAGTCTACTATGATAATTCCCATGAGGACCCAAGGTTGCAGGTGACCGCTCAGATGTTGGAGAACAGGGATCGTGATGGACGTGCCCTTCGTATGGAGCTTTATGCCACCCGTGCACGTCTTTGGACAGCCCTGACGCAGTTAGCACCTGTCGTGCAGACAGACTATGGAGATTTGGAGATGCTGACCCCATTGTGGACTCATCTGCCAGCACACATAGACTGGCCCGATGTTGGAAGCATCATCCCTCTTTGAGGACCGCTGTTGTCGCCGACAAGGGGACCAAGGCCACACCCGTGTCCTTATGGCTCCCAGGGATCACAGGCTAGAGTGTTTCCAGATCCTCAGGTTCAGCTCCTGGGTCATGGGGGTAACCTGTATGAGACATTCTATGGCGATGCTTGAGTACGTGGATGTTAGTTCTAGTATGGTAGTAATCGTATCGCCACAGTCCTGCGTGTCTTGTGGGATATGATGAGGTTGAGAGTTGAGTTCCGGAGGTGTAGACAGATAATGTATAGGAAGCTTGTAATGCCTCCAATGAGTTGTGTCATCTCTCCGTAGTTGTATTTCAACTTGGCTTGTACTGAACTATGTCATGGTGTGTATGAATCATGGTGTTCATAAGGTAGTTGTTCTACCATGTTGATTGGTGTTTACCCTGCATGCCATGTTGTCCAGTACATTCCTTATCTTATGTCTTAGAGTTGTTGTCCCCTATGATTAAGATGTGGGTTTGTTTCTCTAGGATGGTGGCAACTAGGAATAACCTCGTGCCTGCCCCTGAGCAGGGTGAGGGAAGCGAGCCAAGGAAAGAGGATCTGCCACATGCGCCTTCCTTGGCGGAAGTAATGCTTGAAGCCGAAAGGAACAAGAGGGAGACCAACAGGCTGTTGGAAAGAATCGAGCAGAACACAACACGTGCTCCCCGCAATGACCTCAATGATGGCGTATCACTTGGTGATTTAATCAGACTGTGCCCACCCAAGTATCATCATTCGGTCGACCCACTCGATGCGGATGACTGGCTGACTAACATGTATCGCAACATTCGGGCTGCCAATGTGACCGAGGCCAGCAAGGTGACCTTTGCAACTTACTTTCTGGAAGGTCCCACCAATCTATGGTGGGAAAATTTGAAGCCATGCGTCCCGCTGGCCCCGCACCAACTTGGGCAGAGTTCAGCGCCGCATTTCATACCCATCACATCCCAAAAGTGTTGATGTATCGTAAGAGAGAGGAATTCTGTGCCTTCACCCAGGGCAGACTGTCAGTGGATGCTTATAGTCGTGAGTTTGGAAACCTTGCTTGCTATGCTCCTGAGGAAGTTTCTATTGATGCCAAGAAGCAGGCTAGGTTCCGCAAGGGACTTAACCCTGAGCTCCGCCAAGATATGCGTTTGCATGAGTCTAGGCTCTCGTCAACAAGGCTATCAATGCCGAGACTGGACAGACTAACTATGAGGCCAGGAGAAAGCACAACCGTGACTTCAACCCCGCATCTGGCTCGAGCCCCAATAAACACCGAGTCTGGGTGCCCAATGCAGCTCTGCCGCCAAAATACAATGCGAGGCCATCCTTCCAGGCGCCTCGCCCAGTTCAGCCCGACCCTCCAGTCAGACCATTTGGAGGACCGCCTGCCAATATTGCTCCCCGTGCCACCGTGGTTTGCTATAAGTGTGGAGAACTGGGACACTACTCCCGTGAGTGTCCCTAGAATAATGCTAAGCCCGCTAGATGTGGAAAGCCAGGAAAAGCCTTCTTTGTGAAGCCAGCTCCTGCTCGTGGACGAGTGAACTATGTGTCTACTGAGAAAGCCCTTGAGGATCGTGATGTTATCCATGGTATGCTCCTTGTCAATAGTCATTCAGCATCTGTTCTTTTTGATACCGGGGCATCTCATTCTTTCATGTCAGAAAGTTATGCACAGTTGCAGAACATGTCTTTTTGTGATATACCTACTCCTTTAGTAGTTCAGACTCCTGGTTCAAAATGGCAAACTTCTAGAGTCAGCCATGATAATGAGATTCTGGTGGATAGACTAGTCTTCGTAGCATCTTTGATAGCCCTCAAGTCTTTGGACATCAGTATCATTCTAGGTATGGATTGGATGAAAGCCCACTATGCCAAGATTGATACTCATTCTAGGAATGTTCAACTTACACATCCATCGGGTGAGATAGTTAATGCCTCCACTCGGACAACCAAGCGCCAACTCTATTCCCTCAATGCTAGCCCTCTTCCAGAGTTAGAAGATATTCCGGTAGTCTGTGACTTTCTGGATGTCTTTCTAGAAGAACTGCCAGGAATTCCTCCTGTCAGAGATGTTGAGTTTGTGATAGAGCTCATCCCAAGGACTGTCCCAATAGCTAGAAGACCCTACTAGATGGCACCCTTAGAACTAGCCGAACTTAAGATCCAACTCAATGAGGCTTTGAAGAAAGGTTTCATCCGTCCCAGTTTTTCTCCTTGGGCTTGTCCTGTCCTCTTCGTCAAGAAGAAGGATGGTTCGGATCGGATGGTTGTGGATTATCGGCTAGTGAATCTGGTCACCATTAAGAACAAGTATCTGCTCCCCAGGATCAACGACTTGTATGATCAACTCGCTGGATCCTCTGTCTTTTCCAAAATGGATTTGAGGTTGGGATACCATCAAATCTGAATTAGGAACGGGGACATTCCAAAAACGGCTTTTGTTACTCGTTATGGCCAATACGAGTACACCGTCATGTCCTTCGGTTTAACCAATGCCCCAGCCACCTTCTCTCGCTTGATGAATTCAATCTTCATGGAGTATCTACATAAATTCGTCGTGGTTTACCTCGACGATATACTCATCTACTCGAAGAACGAACAAGAACATGCCGAGCATATAAGGCTGGTATTGATGAAACTTCGAGAGCACCGTCTATACGCCAAATTCTCCAAGTGTGAATTTTGGTTGCCAGAAGTGACCTATCTGGGCCACGTAATATCTGCTAAGGTATTGCTGTCAATCCCAGGAGAGTTCAGGCTGTCCTTGATTGGACTCAACCTGAATCGGTTAAGCAAGTTCGGAGTTTCCTTGGCTTAGCGAGCTATTATCGCCGCTTTGTCGAGAATTTCTCCAAAGTTTCAAAACCTCTGACTAAACTCCTCAAGAAAGATAAAAGGTTCGAGTGGACTCCACAATGCGAGCACAGTTTTCAGGAGTTGAAAAGACGACTGACCTTTGCTCCCGTTCTAGTTCCACCTGATTTCTTTAAGGACTTTGTTATCTATTGCAACGCCTCGCGACAAGGATTAGGTTGCATTCTCATGCAAGATCGTCATGTAATTGCATACGCATCTCGACAGTTGCATCCACATGAGAATAATTATCCAACACACGATCTTGATCTTGTAGATGTAGTCCATGCACTGAAAAACTGGCGACGTTACCTTCTGGGTAATCATTGCGAAATTTACACTGATCACCAAAGTCTAAAATATATATTCACCCAGCCGGATTTGAATCTCAGGCAAAGACGGTGGGTAGAGTTGATTATAGATTACGACTTAGGGATAACTTACACCCCGGGGAGAGCCAATGTCATGGCTGATGCACTAAGTCGTAAGTCTTATTATAACAATCTGAAGTTACAACAAGGTCAACCACTTCTCCATGAGGAATTTCGGAAGTTAAACCTTCACCTTGTTCCTAAAGGATTCCTATCCAACCTGGTGGCGAAACCTAATCTTAAGGATCAAATAGTAGCTATCCAGAAATATGATGGTATATCCCGGATCAAGGGGACTAATTCTAGCGGAAATGCTAAAGATTTCTCCAAGAACGAGGAAGGTGTTGTGTTCTTCCAAAACCGGTTGGTGGTTCCCAAGAGTGCACGCTTAAGACAGCTGATCCTTAAGGAGGCTCATGATTCTCCTCTCTCAATTTATCCGGGTAGTACCAAGATGTATCAGGACCTACGCCAGACGTTCTGGTGGACTAGTATGAAAAGAGAAATTGCTCAGTTCGTTGCTAACTGCGACATTTGCCATCGCGTGAAAGAAGAACATCAAAGGCCTGCTGGCACCCTTCAACCTTTAGCTATTCCTGAATAGAAATGGGATAAAGTCGGTATGGATTTCATTACCGGATTTCCCAGGACTAAGAGAGGGAATAACACTATATTTGTGGTCATCGATCGTCTTTCCAAAGTGGCTCATTTTCTTCCTGTTCGGGAAAGTATAACTGCTAGCCAGCTAGCGGAATTGTATGTTTCTTGAATAGTTTCTCTTCATGGTGTTCCTTTGGAGATTAACTCAGACTGTGGAAGTATTTTCACTTCCCGATTTTGGGAAAGTTTTCAAACCGCTATGGGGACTCATCTATCCTTTAGCACTACTTTCCACCCGCAAACAAGTGGTCAAGTTGAAGGAGTCAATCAAATCCTCGAAGACATGCTCCGAGCTTGTGTTATATCTTTTGGTATGAACTAGGAGAAGTGTCTTCCATTTGCCGAATCTGCTTATAACAATAGTTATCAATCAAGCTTAGGCAAAGCCCCTTTTGAAGTTCTCTATGGACGAAGGTGTCAAACACCTCTTAACTGGTCGGAAACCGGAGAGAGGCAACTCTTTGGCCTAGATATGATCCAGGATGTAGAGGAGCAAGTTCGCATTATTCGTGAAAAGTTGAAAACAGCCAATCTCGTCAAAAGAGCCAATATGATCGCCATCATAAGGCTGTGACCTATGAAGTTGACGAGGAGTCTTACCTTCGGGTTACACCTCTGAAGGGTACCCATTGATTCGGTATCAAGGGCAAGTTGGCTCCACGTTATATTGGACCTTTTCGCATTCTTGCCAAACGAGGAGAGGTTGCCTTCCAACTGGAACTTCCGCCGCATCTTTCCAAGGTTCATGATGTCTTCCACATCTCGCAACTCAGGCGTTGCTTCTCGGACCCTGTCCATGAGGTAGATGTGATAGCCTCGCTTATTAGGGATGATAGACTACTCATATCAATGAGGAATTCCTTCTTTTCGGGGAGCCCATTCGAATAGAACTCCCAGGTTAAGCGTGCTTGGCTTGGAGTAGTTCTAGGATGGGTGACTGACCGGGAAGTTGGTCCCGGGTGCGCATGAGTGAGGACAAAGTGCGCAGAAAAGACTAGTATTGATCTATGAGGCCAGTCTAGATCCCGCCAGGAGTAACGACTATCGGGGGGGGGGGATCCGGGGCGTTACAAGTTGGTATCAGAGCCGGCCCTCGCGGTTACACGAATGTTTGCCGACAGGTGCACGGTCATGTTGTTCATGAAGTTTGTGACCTGTCATGGCACACGGAATGATACATGTATCGGTCTGGAAGCACAAACGTTTGTGACAAGAGGGAACAATCCTGTGACCCAACGAGGACGTCGGTTCCTCTAAGTGGTGGTGTATGTGATAGCCTGGCTTATTAGGGATGATAGACTACTCATATCAATAAGGAATTCCTTATTTTCCGGGAGCCCATCCGAATAGAACTCGCAGGTTAAGCGTGCTTGGCTTGGAGTAGTTCTAGGATGGGTGACCGACCGGGAAGTTGGTCTCGGGTGTGCATGAGTGAGGACAAAGTGCGCAGAAAAGACTAGTATTGATCTGTGAGGCCAGTCTAGATCCCGCCAGGAGTAACGACTATCGGTGGGTGTGTCCGGGGCATTACAGTAGACCACGTAGCGCTTGATCTCCAAGATAACCTTACATATCGAGAATACCCTTTTCGTATTCTTGATCAAGCTGAGCGTACCACTCGGCGTCGGAACATCAAGTTTCTCAAGGTTCAGTGGTCACACCATTCTGAAAAGGAGTCCACATGGGAAAGAGAAGATCATCTTCGACTAGAATACCCCGCGCTCTTCCCAACGACTTCAAAATCTCGGGACGAGATTCTTTTGAGTGGGGGTGAGTTGTCACATCCCTAGCTAGATGTCCTAGGATAGCATGTGCTTCAATCATGTTTCATTCTATTGCATCAACATGAAATGGGGAACAAAAAGAAACCCCAAGCTCACTTTGAATCAAAACAATTCAAACTTGGTGAAAATTCGAAAAATCCAAAATGCCCACTAAAAATGTTCCCTATGTCTGGGAAATTTGGACATGATTATAATAGGGATCATTTTCATTATTTGAACACCTAAAGCAATTTAGAAATAAATGATAAAGCCTCTGAAAATACAATAAAGCATTTATCATTATTTTAGTTTTCAAATAACCTAAAACTTTAGAGAAAAGTTTGAAATATTCGAAGTTAAATAGATAAAATATTTGGGATTTTTTAAATAACTTATGTGCTTGAAATTAAAATAACACAAATGACAGAAAATAGAAAACATAATATAAAAGAAAAGAAAAAGGGGGAAAGCCTACCTGGGCCAGGGAAGAAGCCGGCCCAGCCCACCAGGGGTGAACCGGTCTTCTTCCACCTCTGGCCAGAAGGACACCCGGCGCATGGTCGGCACACGCCGGCCACCTCCTCCCTGCCTGGCTGCTGGCCTGGAGGGCTGGGAGGCCGCCAGCGCGAGGCCCCTAGCCGTGGCCTCCTTCTCCACTCCTTCTCCCCCTACGAGCTCTCCCTCTTGCTCTCTTTCTCTCCCCCCTACTCCGCCATAGCCGAGCTCTGCTCGAGCTCGTCGCCATCGCGCTAGCCGCCCCATCGCCTCGCTATGTATCCCCCGAGAACCGTCGCTACCCCCTCGTCCTCCCCGTGATCCTAGAAGACGCCAAGAGCCCCTCTACGCCGCGCCATCGCCGTTCCTCCCTGCTGGTCATCGGAGCTCTGCCCTGACATTTTGCCCCGTCTGGACCTCCTCCGACCTTGCCGTCGCCTCTATTGGAACCGCGGTGAGCCACTGGTGCTCCTCCCCTTCTCCCCCTTCTCTTCCGTGCCCCATAGACGATGCGCCCTTCTTGCCCGAGCTCCGGCAATTGCTGCCCTCGATGCCGGCGTCGATCCCGACCACCCCAGCCTATGGTTTGCGGCTAGATCGACGCGCGGTCGAGCATAGGCTCTCCCAGCGCTCTTCGCCATCCATTTGGTCATTGGAGGAGGGATTCTGACCCCCTCCGCCGTCCCTGACATTGCCGGCGGCTCAACGCCAACGAGTCAACCTGTCTGACCGTCAGGGGTTTGACTCCTAGGTCGCTGGTAGGTGGGGCCGGGCCCCTGTAGTCAAATCCTAATTAAGAAAATTAATTAGTTAGTTTAATTAACCTAATCTGTCACTGACATGCGGGCCTAGATGTGTTAATTAGTTAGGATTAGTTTTAATTAATCACTTAATTGATTGAGTCGCTAACAAATGGTCCCTACATGTCAGGTTTGACTCTAGCCCAGTCAGCTGACCAGCTGACGTCACGGTGACGTCAGGCTGATGTGATTTTTCTCTTTTCTAGTTTAAAAATAATTCCAAAAATTATTCAAAACTTCAAAAATTTGTATAAATTAATCTGTAAATCAGATGAAAATAATTTATATATGAAAATTTATCGGAAAAATCTGATGAATCCAATGGTGCTATTGTCACACATGTTAGAGAAATCTAAATAGGTGAACATTGACATTTACTAATAGGTTAGTATATGGAATTGACATGAAGAACAATTTTGATCCTATATTCAAACTCATTTCAAATTAACTTGAACACTAGTTGCATTAGCTAATCCATACATGCTATCATGCCATCATCATGCATCATATTGTTGCACTTGCATGTGTTGATTGTTTCTTATCTGCATTGCGGTAGGCCCTGCTTCTGAGGATACCCCCGAGTATCCCGACGAAGGAGAGAACCTTTCGGCTACCCAGCAAGGCAAGCAACCCCTTTGATCATTCCGATAACATCCTACTCTCTCGCTCCTGGTCTTGTTTATTGCATTAGGACAGTCGATCACATGTGAGTCATACACGGTAGATTATCCTATTCTGCTGCATAACTTGACATTGTCACAGTAAATAGCTAAACCTTGCAACCTAGCATACCTGGTAGATGCTTGCCATGATGTGCTTAGCTTACTTTGCCTGCTATGCTTGCTATGCTTGGAGTTGGGTCAGGTCTGATTCATCAGGGTGATGAACTGAGTGAAACGATGTTGTTCTAATGTGGTCATATAATGATGAACTCGATTTGGTAAAGGTAGCGATGAGAGGCTATGTAGGAGTACATAGCGGGTTGTCTCATGGGGATCGTTCTTAGGAACTGAGTTCCGTGTTTGTGATCCAAGACTAGTTACTACCACACATTGGGATACTTAATTGACACTCTTGACTTATCATTCCCCTAGTCCTTAGTCCGGGAGTTGCAAGTAGTTCCTGGTGTTTATAGCATGCTGGAGGCTGTGCATAGCGTTGACCCTAGGGGTGGGTTATGATGCGGTAGGCAGTGGCACGGTGTACCAAGGGTCACCCGGATGGTGGGCTTGGGAACCCTGCGCACATCGTTTGGGGCCATAGCGGAAACTTCGGCCGGACTTTCGTGCGGGTTCAGTCTCAAATAGGCGATAGCCCGGACTAGAGGTCTTATGTGATTGACGGTCGTGGCCGACTCCCTCGCTGGGCATCCGCTTGAAGGTTGCCGAGATGCATGGTTTTATGAGCACACAATGATAAGTAGCGAGAGTGTTTGTGAAGAAGTACACCCCTGCAGGGTATGAAACTATTCGAATAGCCGTGTCCTCGGATATGGACTACTTGGAGAACTTATGCTGTTCATAGATAATCAAATGGATACTCATAAAAATATCAAGACAAGTGTGCCGATATGGAGAGGGGAGTGAATCCATGATGGTGTATTCCTATGGAGTTAGTGGACTCGTGTGCGATATCTAAAATGTAAACAAAGATTTAAAATTCAGTAGTGTAGGTTAGCCATGAGTCAAAGCTGGCGTTGCTGCATAAACTCCACCACTCCCTTTGTTGATACATGAGAATGAATAGACTAGGTCTATTTTAAAGACTTGTTGAGTACGTTTGTACTCAAGTTTCCTTAATAAATGTTGCAGACGAGACCCAGGACCCATCAGGTGGGTTCTTTCCAGATGTTGACGATGCCGAATAGCTGGTGTCCCAGCAACAACCTTTGCCATGTGGCGGGCTGTAGATAGTCAGGCCATGTGCCTTTTTACCCTTTCATCTGTCTGTACTCAGACAGCTTATGCTTCCGCTTGGTTTGTATGAACATGTTTGTCTGACTTGAGTGTCGGGTGATGTGACCCCTATCTGTAAGAACATATTATGCAAGGCTCATCTAAGCCTCTTAAATAAAAGTCATGTTGTTGTATAGTTATGTTGTGATGCCATGGTTGTATCTATGCGTATCGGGCATGTCGTGCGTACGTGTGACGTGCAACAGTATGTATGGGATCCGACACCTAGTCGTGTGCCTTTAGTAGTACTCTTCACGGGAAACTGCCTCTTTGTGCTTCCACCGAGCCATGGTAGCTTGCTACTGCTCCGGACACATTGATTGACCGGCATATATCCTTCTTTGCTGTTGTGTCTGTCCCTTCAGGGAAATGTCTCGCAGTGTAATGGAGTCCCTGTAGCCTGCTATGACTCGTCTACGTGCAGTGATGGCATTCGTGTCTCACGACGTAATGGAGTCCCTGTAGCTTGCTATGACTCGTCTACACACGCTTGAGGCCGACACCTGCATTGCTGGGTTATGTATGCATGTTTCCATACATATGTACCGCTTGGGTTCTATGACTAGTTATGTCGGCCTGGGTTCTCTGTCGTTTGATTGCCAGCGACATGTTTACATACGTGAGCCAAAAGACGCAAATGGTCCCGGCTAAGGTAAGGCTGCAACCGTGGAACTTAATGTGCGTGAGGCCGCAAAGTGATGTGATATGTTACCGTCTGGATTCTTATGACTTAGGATTGGGGTCCCGACATCGTGGTCCCCCGGAACCCTCCCAGCACTCCCGGTACACTACCGAAGAACCCAAAATATTTCCGGTGACCAAAATGGGATGTCCTCTATATCAATCTTTACCTACGGACCATTCTGGAGCTCCTCCTGGCGTCCTTCTGGGACTCCGAATATTGTTCGGTCACCACCATACATAACTCAATACTACCAAAACGTCACCAAACGTTAAGTGTGTAGACCCTGCGGGTTCGAGAACTATGTAGACATGACTGAGACACCTCTATGATCAATAACCAATAGCGGAACCTAGATGCCCATATTGGTTATTTCATATTCTATGAAGATATTTATCGATTGAACCTCTATGTCAAGGATTTAGTTAATCTCGTATGGTGTTGACATTGTTCTTTGGTATGTTACTTGCCCGAGATTTGATCATCGGTATCTCTATACCTAGTTCAATCTCATTTGCGGCAAGTCTATTTACTCGTTCCGTAATACAAGATCCTTTGACTAAGACTTTAGCCACTTTTCTTGCAAGGCTTGTTGTGATGTTATATTACCGAGTGGGTCCTGAGATACCTCTCCGTCCCACGGAGTAACAAATCAGAGTCTTGATCCATGCCAACCCAACAGACACCCTCGGAGATACCTGTAGAGCACCTTTATAGTCACCCAGTTACGTTGCAATGTTTGATACACACAAGGTACTCCTCCGGTGTCAATGAGTTGCATGATCTCATGGCCATAGGAACATATACTTGACATGTAGAAAACTATAGCAATAAACTCACACGATCATATGCTATGTTTATAGTTTGGGTCTTGTCCATCACACATTATCGTAATGATGTGATTCCATTATCAAATGACATCTCATGTCTATGGGTAAGAAACCTAGACCATCTTTGATCAACGAGCTAGTCTGTTAGAGGCATACTAGGGACACAGTGTTGTCTATGTTCCCACACATGTATCTGAGTTTCCAATCAATACAATTATAGCATGGATAATAAACGATTATCATGAATAAGGAAATATGATAATAACTAATTTATTATTGCCTCTAGGGCATATTTCCAACACCGGTGTCGTATCACCATCACATCTTTTACTTTTATCATTTTTCCTAGTTTGATCCTTTTGGTTATATCTTGGTCTAGTAGAATAAAGTGTTTAGTATGATCTAGCTTTGAGTTTTTCTTTATGTTCCCCATATGTAAGAGAGTCCGAGAGTTATATAATAAAAAGTAGTTTTGCGTTAAGGGCTTTGCTTGCTGCTATGATCTTGAGAAAAATAAATATAAAGAAGTATAGAATAAAAGCAAAGTGTATATATGATGATCTTATGGGGAGTGATGACTTCACATATAAGAAGTATGTCGATTGAAATTTGTTGTGAGTAGACAAATATAGATTGGTCATTGTTGCAATTAAAAGGAAGCAATAAAGAAGGAGAGGTTCACATATAAATATATTATCTTGGACATCTTTTATGATTGTGAGCACTCATTAAAATATTATATGCTAAAAAGTTGATGTTGGACAAGGAAGACAACATAATGGGTTATGTTTGCCTATTTCTGAATAGAAGTTATATGGTTATAGATCCTTTAACATGTGACGCTTGCTTCCACCCCATATCAGCCAAAACATGCACACCAAGTAGAGAGACTACTTGTGCATCCAAACACCCTCAACCCAGTTTTTCCATGAGAGTCCACCATACCGACCTTCGATTGAGTAAGATCCTTCAAGTAAGCTGTCATCGATGCAAAAAAGCAATAAAAAATGCTCCTAAATATGTGTGATATTTTATTGTAAGGGAAAATAAGCATTGTACGAACTTGTGATAATAAATAAATAAAAGCAATGAACTGCATAATAAATGTTGCTATCACAAAGGGCAATACAATATGATGTTCCTTTGCATTAAGGGTTTGCACATCCAAAAACAAAAACCACATGACAACCTCTCCTTCCCTCTATGAAGGGCCTATCTGTTACTTCTAATTTCTAGTACTTACCTTTATGCAAGAGTCATGTTGATCTTCACCACTTCCTACATTTTACCTTTCTCTGTGGGAAAGCGTCATGTGTTGGGGAATGATCTAGACACATATATCCACTCGGATGTGGGTGATCATGAGTTATTTCTGTTGATATTGCCCTTGAGATAAATAGTTGGGAGGCAAAATTATAAGCCCCTATCTTTCTCCGTGTCCAATTGAAGCTTTGACCTCAAGAGTACCGCGTGAGTGTTAGCAATTATGAAAGAATAAAAGATGAGTGAGCATGTGGAATTTATTTACAAGCTCTTATATTGACTCTTTCCAATGTCATGATAAATTGATATTGCTTCAATGACTGAAATCATAGTTTGTCTGTTCTCAATAGAGTTCTTCGTTCATACTTTACCTTGTGAATTAATTTTTACTCTAGTATAAGAAATTATATATCAATAATTATTGTTGTTCTTAAGATGGACATATTTATCGATCTCGGCTTTCGCTTGAGGACAAGTGAGGTCTAAGCTTGGGGGAGTTGATACGTCCATTTTTCATCATTCTTTTATATTGATATTTATTGCATTATGGGTTGTTATTACACATTATGGTACAATACTTATGCCTTTTCTCTCTTATTTTACAAGGTTTACATGAAGAGGGAGAATGCCGGCAGCTGGAATTCTGGACTGGAAAAGGAGAAAATATTAGAGACCTATTCTGCACAACTTCAAAAGTCCTGAAAAGTTACAGAGAATTATTTTTCAATATATAAAAAATATTGGGCGAAAGAAATACAAGAGGGGACCCACCAGGAGGTTACAAGACTGGGGGCGCGCCCTACCCCCTGGCTGCGCCACTATGTCTTGTGGCCCCCATGGCATTCCTCCGGTGCCCATCTTCTGCTATATGAAGTGTTTTGGCCTGGAAAAAATAATAAGAGATATTTTGGGATGAAGTACAGCCGTCTTGAGGCGAAACTTGGGCAGAACCAATCTAGCGCTCCGGCGAAGCTGTTCTGCTGGGGAAACTTCCCTCCCGAAGGGGGAAATCGAAGCCATCGTCATCACCAACGATCCTCTCATCGAGAAGGGTCAATCTCCATCAACATCTTCACTAGCACCATCTCCTCTCCAAACTCTAGTTGATCTCTTGTATCCGATCTTTGTCTCAAAACCTCAGATTGGTACCTGTGGGTTGCTAGTAGTGTTGCTTACTCATTGTAGTTGATGCTAATTGGTTTACTTTGTGGAAGATCATAGGTTGAGATCCTTATTGATAATTAAGACTCCTCTGATTATGTATTTGAATATGCTTTGTGAGTATTTACGTTTGTTCCTGAGGACATGGGATAAGTCTTGTTATAAGTAATCATGTGAATTTGGTATTCGTTCCATATTTTGATGAGATGTATGTTGTCTCTCCTCTAGTGGTGTTATGTGATCATTGGATACATGAAACTTCACCATTATTTGGGCCTAGGGGACGGAATTGGGAAGTAATAAGTAGATGATGGGTTGCTCGAGTGATCGTTGAATACATGAAACTTCACCATTATGAATACATGAAGCTTTGTAAGTGGCTGATTTGGATCCATATGTTTCATGCTATGGTTAGATTTATCTTAATTCTTCTTTTGTAGTTGTGGATGCTTGCGAGAGAGGTTAATCATAAGTGGGAGGCTTGTCCAAGTAAGGGCAGCACCCAAGCATCGGTCCACCCACATATCAACTTATCAAAGTAGCGAACGCGAATCATATGAGCATGATGAAAATTAGCTTGACAGAAATTTCCATGTGTTATCGGGAGCACTTTCCTTTATATAAGAGTTTGTCCAGGATTTTCCTTTGCTACAAAAAGGATTGGTCCACCTTGCCAAACCTTGGCTAAATTTATTACTTGCTACCGGTTACGAATTATCTTGTCACAAAACTAGCTGTTAGCGATAATTTCAGTGCTTTGCAGAGAGTACCTTTGCTGAAAACCTGCTTGTCATTTCCTTTTGCTCCTCGTTGGGTTCGACACTCTTACTTATCGAAAGTACTATGATAGATCCCCTATACTTGTGGGTCATAAGCATGGCAGGAATTTCTTCAGACTGAGGTATTTGAGCAGCAATTTCCTCAGGTACAGTTGGGGCCTGAATTTCTTCAGCTGATACAACTGGGATTGCTTTAGGAATTTAAGTGAGAGGTGCAGCCAAATCATCAGATCCTATTTGAATTTTCTTCAGCCTGGGCTGGTGACTGAGGAATTTGGGCAAGGGGAGTGGTCCTTGGAGAATCTGGGTGTGTAGCTTCCAAATATTCATCATTGATCAGTGGAGTGGTATTACCAATGTCCACATCCTCTTCAATTTCTTCAACGCTGGCCTCTTCAGAAGCCAACTGAGGCTGGGGCGATGATGCCGGAGGGGTTGAAGCATTCCTTCCACCTCAATTTCTTCAATTTGCTCTAAGGAAGCAGTAGAATGATCCTCTACATCTTCATCATTTGGGATGACATAGTCAACACCAAATGGAACAATCTCATAAGCAGGCATGGAGGAGATTGGAGTAGCATCAATGGGCTGAGTTGAAGAACCTGGCATGGTCTTCGACTTCTTCATAGCTGAGGAATCTGAAGTTGTTCCTTTCCTTTTCTTTGCAGATTTCTTCTCCGCTGCCTTTGTTTTCTTTACTTCTGATGCAGAAGGAAGGTTGATATTCTTCACCCTTGAAGATTTTGCCGTTTCAGTAGAGGGTGAAGGTGGAGCAGTTTCTTGAGGATTGACTGATGCAGTCGCCCTACTAGTCTCAATTTCTTCAGGCATGGCAAAAACTTCAGCTGGCCTGGCAATTTCTTCATGCGCAATAGTGGAGGTTGCCCTGGCAGGTTGTTCAGGAGCCTGAATTTCTTCAGTCGCCCTTGCATTTTCTTCAGGAAGCTGAGCAGAGGATTCAGCCTGAGGAATTTGTGGTTGCGCTTGAGCTGCAACCTTTTTTGTGGTCCTTGATGGCTTTGTCAGCAACTTTGACGAAGCGGACCTTGGCACCTTGCCAATTAGCATAGTATCGACTGAATTCATCGTTGACGCCTTTGATCTCAGTTTACATAGCCACAAGTTGTTCTAGAGAAAGCTTCAGAACATTACTCTTCCAGAAGTGCTCCTTCTTGTACTGAGCCTTTTTGGTTTGTCAAGCCTTCTCATACTTCCACTTTTCTTCAGCAATGAAATCCATGAGGACATGATCTGGTCCAGGAGGCAGTTTGAAATCATCAATTGGAGTGTTGGGATCCTTGTGTTAGATATCAATGAAGTTCAGCACAGTCTTAGGATCCAACAGGAGAGGAATTTGAGTCCCCTATGCTTGAGCCACTCTCTCTTGCTTGTTTCTGATGATTTCCTCAAGTTCTGCATCATCAACTACATCATCTGAAGAATTTTAAGGTACTTGGGACACAACTTTCTTTGGGTGAGGACTTGGTCAAGCACCTCTTCCAGCAGTAGCTTTCACCTTCAGCAGAGAATGTCGGATTTCATGCTCCACAAAACCCTCAAGGTTCGAACACATGGGCGTGTGCGAAGATCCTCTGAAGCCTCACACAACCTATCTCACTACTCGATGGCTACTACGACGAACTCGCACGATGACAAGTAAGAAGATGAACACGATGGTGTACCCAGGTTTGGGCCACTGGGAAGCGAAATACCCTAATCCTGCTTTGGTGGATTGCCTCTCTGGGAGGCGTGGCAGATGAACTAGTACTGTGGTTTCAAGCCTCGCGAAGGAGCTCTAGTTGTGTTCTTGGCTCTCTGCCTTGCCTTGTGGTTCGTCGAGTCATTTCCCTCGGATCCCCCTTCTACGGTGCAGCCTAGACTCTATATATATCAGTGTCCCGGGTGCTCTTCCCTTATCTCAATGGCGGGAAGGGATCCCACAATGGACAAATTTGAAGGGGATAGGAGTACATTTGTGCCCTATCCAAAGGTGGGCTTTGCCAGCAAAGCAGATGTCGATCATGCAGAGGTGGGCTCGGCAATGACATCCGCCCTGTGAGGCTTGTGGTCGTGGTCTTGTTGCACTGGAATGGAAAGCTTTGGGAGGCGCTTCGGGAACCCACGTACGTCCTTGATCCCTTTGCACCAAAGGGGAAACTGCACCACCTGGCGTGTTGGCGCCCGTCTGTCCTTTCTTGTGTCATCTTTGACTCCTGAGGCCGGGTTCTGCATAGAGATCTCCACCGCTCCACCGGGGACCCGAGGAGGCCCATCCTAGCTGGTCTTGGCGTCGTTCATCCTTGCGAGCTTGGGTCCTCGCGAGCGCCTTGCCTTGAGTCGAGCCACACTAGGCCGTGTCTGGCTGACGAGGTGGGCCATGTTCTGGGCTGCACGCAGGCAGGTCTAGGTACCCCAATTCCCAGAACAACGACAGTAGCCCCCGGGCCCAAGGCGCGCCCGAGCTGGCTTCTAGGCAAAGTCGTCGAAAGTAGCACGAAGCACCGCGGGCCCCGATTGCATGTGTGCCAGGCCCAACATGCTGCAGATTCTAAGGGGTCATGCCCCTCTCCTCTCCGCGCCAACTCAGCCGCTGTCTAGTCTGTTAAATTCCTTGATGCACACCACCAAGCCGCCTTTGCTCCCCTTTGATCTTGCCGTCCATTTATCCCTCTTCTGCAACTCTTGCCTCTTCTGCCAAGCCATTGCGCATGCCGCCCCGCCCCATCGTCATGGTTTCCAAGAAGGGAGAGGGCAAGGGCCTGAGGGTGCCGACCAATGCATTAGCGCCTATGCCCGCATTGGGCCGGTCATTGGTGGTGAACCTGGAGGGGTTGGAGAATGTTCAGCTGGTGGTCGCCGTCGGCTCCAATGAATGGGGGGGGGGCGACCGAGATCAGGCCGGGCTCACAGCCCCAAGGCAAGCTTCTGGACCCCGCCATTCCCCTCTATATCCATGCCCTTCTCCCGGGCTTGCTCCCGCTATTCTCGAACTTCCTATCCGTCGTGATATCGCACTATCGGATCCACATGCCCCACCTTGACCCTTGATCCCTTGTCCTCCTCTCGGCCTTGGCGTTCCGGTGTCTTCCCCTCGATGGCCCTGCTGCGCCACTTCTCCCTCGAGTTGGTCTCGGGGGGAGGAGGGGGTAGTGCTGTAGGTGCGTGTCCCTAAGACCAGCTGATGTAGCAGCCGAAGGGGCTCTTGATGCTGAACTGTCTCTAGAGGCCGAAGGGTTTTAGCGACAGCGAGTGTACGTCAATGCAGCTGAGGCTGCCCCCCTTGTTTCAACCCCCGCTGCCCCCTACGGTGTTGCACCAAGGGTGGATGCGCGAGAAGCTTGCCGACCCGCGGCGTGCACGGATTCTATCCAGGCTGGTGAGGTTGGAGGAGGCGGGTGTGACGATGGCGATGGTGGTGTGGGAGTTGGTATGCCGATAGATCGCCCCCCTTCACCGCCATTGCCGCCTAATCTGGGCCTTCACAGGTCCTTGTGATCTCATGAGGATCCAGGTCCCGTCTCTTTCTCCCTACATGTTGCACGAGCTGCTTGGATGCCTGATTGGTGGTGAGCCTAGCGAGCTCCCTCAGGGCAGCCTCCCCTTGTATAACTACAAGGATTGGGGAGCCCTTGTCCTGAAGATGTCGCGCTTTGATGAGTGGGGGTCCTTCCTCCTGAGGGGGCGCATCTTTAGGGCGTCCCCTTCTCGGGGTCCCTAACCCCCGGGGGCCTTGAGGAAACTGCTCTTCCCGTGGTCGAGATGGGGTGCCCTTTGCTGCCTGCTTCCTCGGTTCGTGCCTCGGGTCAGCTCGGGATCGAGGGTGCCACCCTATCGATAATAAAGGACGTCGCCTCCGCTCCTAGGGGCAAGGTGTCGGTCGTCGACTCGTCGTCCCCAGGCCCCCGCTCCGCCCGGAAGAGGAAGGTGCCTAGGGGCGGCTGCCCTTCGGTGCCTTGGGCACCGTTGAATAAGAAGTGGGTCGCCGTGGATGAGAAAGTGCATGCGTCCCCTCAACCTCCCATTCGGCGCCCTTCTTCTGAGCTTGTGTTTCGCAGGCTCCCCTCGGTGAAGGATAAGTCGAGTCGACATCGCCTGCTTCCTCGGCCGCCGAGCTTCTTGCGGCTTCGCCTTCCGTCAGCCGCGGGGCCCTGGTCGCCAGGTCGCCCGTGACCGAGCCTGCTCATCCGTCAGGGGGTCTCGAGTGTGAGCCCACTACGATCTTCTCCGCTCGCGGTCTTCAGCTCCTCGGGATGGGGCAGTGCCCCTCGCTGGTGTCCTTCCCAATAGATACATAGTGCAGTGACCTTGGGCCCCCTTCGCTTGATGACGTGGGGCCCCATTGTCACATCCCTAGCTAGTTGTCTTAGGACAGCATGTGTGTGCATCATATTTCATTTTTGCATCAACTTGAAATGGGGATTAAAATAAACCCAAACTCTCATTTGAATCAAACTAATTGAAAGTTTGTGAAAAACCAACAAATTCAAAATGCCCATCTAAAATTTCCCTATGTCTGATAATTATGGACATGAATATATCAGGGGCCATCTTAAATATTTGAACATTTATAGCATTTTAAAAATAAATAATAAAGCTTCTGAAAATGCCAAATAAAGCATTATCATTATTTTAGATTTCAAAATATCCTAAAACTTTTTACAGAAGTTTGAAATATTCAAACTTAATGCTATAAAATATTTGGGATATTATTACTCAGCAATTGTGCCTGAAAATAAAATAAAACTAATGTTAGAAATTAGAAAAGAAAGCAAATAATAAAAAGGGGGAGAAAACCCACCTGGGCCTTACCTGCGAAGAAGAGGCCCAGCCTAGGGGGCCAGCAGTGTCTTCTTCCTCCTGCCAGGAGGAGAAGCAGTTGCGTGCCTCCACCGCAGCCGGCCGTGGCCACGCGCCCGGTCACGTCCTGCCTGGCTGGCCTCCTCCTCGTCGCGCTGGCGAGGGGATAGACTCCCGCCGCCGCCTGGACCCTCTCCTTCCCCGCCATTCCTCTCTCTCTCTCCCTCTGCTTGCCATGGCCGAAGCCATCGCCGCCATAGCACCGTCGCTCCAGCCGCTCCCTCGCCTCGCAGAGTAGCCTCCGAGCTCCACCGCGACCACCTCGTCCTCCCCGTGAAGCTAGAAGACGCCAGGAGCCCCTCTATGCCGAGCCATCGCCATTCTTCCTCGCCTCCGACCGCCTCTCTCCGTCGTTGATTCGCTGGCCGCCGGTCATCCCTGAGCCCGCTAAGCCTCCCCTGCAGCCCCCTGTGAGCTCGCCGTCCCACTCCCCCATTCCTTGTGGTTCTTCTCGCTCTCTAGCGGCCCTCCCCGTCGCGGCCGAACGGGCACCGCTACGGAATAGCTCACCAGCGAGCCCTCCGACGACGTCGAGCCCCCTGACCAGCCCCACTCAACGCGGTCGAGCATGGTCTCCCTCCCAGCGCCTTCGGCGAGCGAATCCAAGCCCTCTAGCACCGCGGGTTTGGTCGCCGTTGGCTCCGCTCTGGTGGGCGCCGACGTGGCTGGCTGATTAGTGCTAATCAGCCTGGCTAATTAAGTCGTTAGCCACTGACTAGTGGGCCCTAAAGTGGGTCAAACCCTTGGTCAGCACGGGGAATTAGCCCCTGGCGCTGACATGAGGGCCCCACCCTATCAGGTTTGGCCTGGCCGGGTCTGTTGACCTGCTGACGTCGTAGTGACGTCAGGCTGACGCATTAACTGGATTTTTAGTATTAAAACAAATCAGGAAATTCTAGAAAATGTTTAAAACTTCTAAAATTCATATAAATTAATTTTTAAATTAGATGAAAATAATTTATATATGAAAATTTATCAGAAAAATCCAATGAATCCAACGGTGTTGTTATCATGCATGTTAGAGAAACCTATGTAGATGAACATTGACATTTACTAATAGGTTAATTTATGAAATATGAAATGAAGAATGACTTTGAACATATATTCAAACTCACTTCATTTAACTTGGACAATAGTTGCATTAGATCATCCATACATGCTCCATGTCATGATCATGCATCATATTGTTGCACTTGCGTGTATTGATTGTTATTTATCTGCATTGTGGTGGGCCCTGCTTCTGAGGATACCTCCGAGTATTCCAACAAAGGAGAAAACCTTTCCGCTACCCAACAACGTAAGCAACCCCTTTGATCATCCTGATTAGATCCCATTCTCTCACTCCTGCTCTTGTTTATTGCATTAGGACAAACGTTCACTTGTCTGTCATACACGGTAGATGAACCTATTCTTTTCCATGACCTGTCATTGTGACAGTAAATAGCTAAATCTTGTAACCTAGCATACCTGGTAGATGCTTGTGCCATGATGTTCTTGCTTACTTTGCCTGCTATGCTTCGAGTCGTGTCAGGTCTGATTCGTTTGGGTGAGGAACTGGAGTGAAACAATGTTGTTCTGATGTGATAACCTTATTATGAACCCGATTTGGTAAAGGTAGCAATGAGAGGCTATGTAGGAGTACATAGCGGGTTGTCTCATTAGGACTGTTCTTAGGAACTGAGTTCCGTCTTGGTGATCCAAGACTAGTTACTACCACACGTTGGGATACTTAATTGACCCTATCAACTTATCAATCGCTTAGTCCTGGGTCCAGGAGTTGCAAGTAGTTTCTGGTGTTTATAGCAAGCTGGAGGCTGTGCGTAGCGCTGACCCTGCGGATGGGTTACGACGCGGTAGGAAGTGGCTTGGTGTACCAAGGGTCACCTGAATGGTGGGCTTGGTAACCCTGCGCACATCATTTGGGGCCGTAGAGGAAACTTCGGCTAGACTTCCGTGCGGGTTCAGTCTCAAATAGGCGATAGCCTGGACTAGAGGTCTTATGGGATTGACGGTCTTGGCCGACTCCCTCGCTGGTCTTCTGCTTGAAGGTTGCCGAGGTGCATGGTTTATGAGCACACAGCGATAAGTGGCGAGAGCGTGTGTGAAGAGTACACCCCTGTATGGTATGAAACTTTCATATAGCCGCGTCCTTGGATATGGAGTTCTTGGAAAGCTGATATTGTTCATAGATAATCAAATGGATACTCATAAAAATATCAAGACAAGTGTGTGTACCATGGATGGCACTTTCGTAGAGGACAGAGGTGAATCCATGGTGTATTGCTGTGGAGTTAGTGGACTCGTGTGCGATATCTAAAAACTTAACAAAGAGTTAAAATTGTGTAGCATAGGTTAGCCATGAGTCAAAGATGGCATTGCTGCATAAACTCCACCACTCCCCTTGTTGATACTTGAGCGTGAATAGACTAGGGTTTTTTTAAAGGCTTGCTAAGTACATTTATACTAACGTTTGCTTAATAAATGTTGTAGATGAGACTCAGGACCTATCAGGTGGGTTCTATCTAGATGTCGACGATGCCGAATAGCTGGTGTCCCAGGTACGACCTTATGCCCTATGGCGAGTTGTAGATAGTCAGGCCATGTGCCTTTTTACCCTTTCATTTGTCTGTACTCAAACAACTTTATGCTTCCGCTTGGTTTGTTTGAACCTGCTTGTATGACTTGAGTGTCGGGTCATGTGACCCCTACCTGTAAGAACATATTATGCAAGGCTCTTCTGAGCCTCTTAAATAAAAGTTGTGTTGATGTATGGTTATGTTGTGATGCCATAGTTGTATCTATACATATCAGGCATGTCGTGCGTACGTGTGACGTGCATCGGTATGTATGGGATCCGACACCTAGTCTTTACGGTAAATTGCCTCTTTGTGCTTCCACCGAGCCCTGGTAGCTTGCTACTGCTCCGGACACATTGATTAACTGGCATGTATCCTTCGTTGCTGCTGTGTCTGTCCCTTCGGGGAAATGTCTCGCAGTATAATGGACTCGTTGTAGCCTGCTACGACTCGTCTATGTGCAGAGATGGCATTTATGTCCCACGGCATAATGGAGTCCTTGTAGCTTGCTATGACTCGTCTACACACGCTTGAGGCCGACACCTGTATTGCTGGGTTACGTATGCCTGTTTCCGTACGGATGGGCCACTTGGGTTCTGTGACTAGTCATGTCGGCCCGGGTCCTCTATTGTTTGATTGCTAGCAACATGTTCACATACGTGAACCAAAAGACGCAAACAGTCCTGGCTAAGGTAAGGCTGTAGCCGTGGAGCTTACCGTGCGTGAGGCCGCAAAGTGATGTGATATGTTACAGTCTGGATTCATATGACTTAGGATCGGGGTCCCGACATCCATGCTATTTCTCGAGCATGCGTTGGTTTCCCGTGAATGGGAACGGTTTGATGCAGCAAAGTAGATAAGTATTTCCCTCAGTTTTCGAGAACCAAGGTATCAATCTAGTAGGAGATACAAGCGAGCCACCAATAGATATACCTGCACAAGGAATCAAACTCTTGCACCCAACGCTATAAAGGACAATCCCTTCACGGTTATTCGCAAGGATGAGATCTAGTAGAGATAGATATAATAGGGCGCTTGAAGGAAAAGTAAACGTAAAAGTAAAAAAACAACGCAGCATGTATTTTTGGTGTTTTTGGTTTTAGATCTAAAATATAATATGGAAAATAGACCCGGGGGCCATAGGTTTCACTAGATGGATTCTCTCATGATGGCAAGTATTATGGTGGGTGAACAAATTACTGTCGAGCAATTGATAGAAAAGCAAATAGTTATTAAGATAACTAAGGCAATGATTCTGCATATAGGCATCATGTCCGTGACAAGTAGACCGAAACAATTCTGCATCTACTACTATTACTCCACACATCGACCGACTCCTGCCTGCATCTAGAGTATTAAGTTCATGAGAAGAGAGTAACACATTAGGTAAGATGACATGATGTAGAGGGATAAACTCAAGCAATATGATGAAAATCCCATTTTTTTACCCTTGATGGCAACAATACAATACGTGCCTCGCTACCCCTACTATGTCACTTGGTGAGGACACCGCAAGATTGAACCCAAAACAAAGCACTTCTCCTATTGCAAGAATTACTAATCTATTTGGCCAAACCAAACCAATAACTTGAAGAGACTTGCAAAGATATGAAATCATGCATATGAGAATTCAGGAAAGACTCAAATAATATTCATGGATAATCTGAACATAAACCCACAATTCATCGGATCTCGACAAACACACCGCAAAAGAGTATTACATAGGATAGATCTCCATGAAGATCATGAAGAACATGGTATTGAGAAGTAAAGAGAGAGAAGAAGCCATCTAGGTACCAGCTATTGTGAGAGTCTGGCTTAAGAGGAATGATAGACTACTCATATCAACAAGGAATTCCTTCGTTTTCGGAAGCCCACTCGAAAAGAACTCCAAAGTTAAGCGTGCTTGGCTTGGAGCGATTCTAGGATGGGTGACCGACCGGGAAGTTGGTCCCGAGTGCGCACGAGTGAGGACAAAGTGCGCAGGAAAGACTAGTGTTGGTCTGTGGGGTCAGTCTAGATCTTGCCAGGCGTAACAGGGTATTACAATTGGTATCAGAGACGACCCTTGGGTTACACGGGCATGCACGGGTCAGGTGCACGGGCATGTGGCGCATGGCATGTGTGGCCCGTCATGGCACACAGCATGGCACATGTGCCGGACTGGACGGGCATATATGTGCCAAAAGGGAACGTTCTTGATGGGCTGACGAGGACGTCGGTTCCTTTGAGTGGGGGTGTATGTGAGAGTCTGGCTTAATAGGAATGATAGACTACTCATATCAACAAGGAATTCCTTGTTTTTTGGAATCCCACTCGAAAAGAACTCCAAAGTTAAGCGTGCTTGGCTTGGAGCGATTCTAGGATGGGTGACCGACTGGGAAGTTGGTCCTAGGTGCGCACGAGTGAGGACAAAGTGCGCAGGAAAGACTAGTGTTGGTTTGTGAGGCCAGTCTAGATCTCGCTAGGCATAACAGGGTGTTACAGCTATGGACCCGTAGGCCTGTGGAGAACTACTCACGCATCATCGGAGGGGCGATATAGTTGATGTAGATGCCCTCCGTGATCGAATCCCCCTCTGGTAGATTACCGGAAAAGGGTCCAAGATTGGATCTCTCGGGAACAGAAGCTTCTAGCGGTGGAAAAATGTTTTTGTGGCTCGTTCTGATAATGATGGAATATTTAGATATTTATAGGCCGAAGATTAGGGTTAGGGGAGTTGCGAGGGGCCCACAAGCCTGCACGACACGGGTGCCAACCTGGTCGTGGCAAGCGGGCTTTTGGCCCCGTGGCAGCTCCTCTGCCTTGGTTCTCAAGTCTCGTGGCTTCCATATTTTCCAGAAAAATCATTCCGGAGGTTTTATTCCGTTTGGACTCCGTTTAATATTTCTTATCTGCGAAACTCAAAAACAAGGAAAAATAGAAACTGGCACTAGGCTCTAGATTAATAGGTTAGTCCCAAAAATAATATAAAATAGCATATTAATGCATATAAAACATCCAAAACAGATAATATAATAGCATGGAACAATCAAAAATTATAGATACGTTGGGGACATATCACCCCAGGAGGTGCGTCATCCTTTCGGGGCGGTTACGAGGTAACCCCAGCCCCGGGGAACGCTTCAGGGCTGGGCGGTCGTTCGCATACCTCCCCCATCCATCCTAAGGAAGGTGGATACCGTGGTTGGGCCCTTTAGCCCGTGAGTGACCGGAGCGTCATGCGGTGGAGTTTGCTCCAAACTGCAATGGAAGCGCTGGGATGTCTGGGGGTGGAGCTCGCCAACAATGACGCCCGCTTGGAGAGGGAGCGTCAATGCCTGGCACACGAATGGCATCGTCTTGATGTCGTCGTGAACTTTGGGCGCTTGCGGAGCGACCGCGCCCGTGAAAAGGCTGGGTCGTCCTTAGCTGCGGTGGTGGAAGCCCGCGAGCGCGCCCTTGCTAAAGCTCAGGAAGCCGACTACCCGCACAGGGCCTCGGAGGAACGCCTCGAAGAGCTTCAAGCCTTCAACGCCACCCTTGAAAGGTAGATCCAGGCGCAGAAGGCCTCACTTGATGGCCAGGCTCCCGAGTTCCTTCCCGTCGATGTGAACCCCCATGTGCCCTTGGAGACGTTGGTGATAGAGGTGCTAGAGCAGAGCTTGGAGCAGGAGATATTGGAGGTGAGGGAGTGCCAGGAGTCACTTGTTGAGGACTCCCTTGTCTCCTACGAGGCGAGGTTCCAGGAGGAGGTCGACAACAAGGTGGCAGAGGCTTGATGCTCCCTTCTCCAGGACTATCGCGCGAAGCTAAAGCTCCAGGAGTCCCGCTTCTGCAAGCGACGTGACCACCCTGGTGGAGAAGGCTTCGGATGAGGCGGACCGTGCTTGCGGCCTCGAGCACATGAGCTCCCAGATGTTCTGGTCCCTCGAGGGGAGGGCCAAATGGGCCTTGAGCGACATTTGTGGCACGAGCATCTCGAGCCCCTTGGTTCCGGACGATGCTAGGTACCTGGGCTTCTTTTCCAGGGTCATAGAGTGCCTTGAGGGGTGCGGAGATGATCCTCATGCTTGTGGAGGAGAAACGCCACGACCTCCTCGCGTGGGCGGCCTCGAACATCTTCAGCCACCTCCTTCGCCTCGACCACACTTCGATTTCGGCGCAGTGCTTGGTCCCGTGCCAAAAATGACTCGCACCGCCCTCGCCGAGCGGGTCAATGACCATGTGGAAGACCTGATAGTGGAGCTTTCTTCCGATGCGTCTGAGGTCCGAGCTGGAGCCGAGAAGCACGAGGCCACCGGCAGTGGTGATGACGAGAGTGGCGGCGACTACGTGTCCCCTTGAGGAGCCTCCTTGTTTTCCTTGCAGGGTTACGCATGTGGCCCAATGGAAACCTTAATGTATTTTCCAGAATACCTTTGAATGTGCTTCCGAATGATGAGGTGTGTTGCGTCGTGCTTCCTTTTTCTCGGGGTCGCTGCCAATCCGATTGTCGCTCTCGCGGTGGCTTTCTACGTTAGGGAGGTTTTGCAGTGGTGCCTGGGGAGGCCCGCACCCCTCAGGGGCTTCTCTTTCTTATGAGTGCGGCAGGTTGGGAGCCCTTTCGACACTCTGCATCTTCAGGCCCCAATCCCACACATTTCCCTACCACCTTAGTGTACGACCGGATCACAAAGGACAAAACTAAGAGGTCAGGCCTCGACACCCTCGATGCCGATTGGATCACCAAGGACGACACCGAGAGGAGAGGGGCTATATGACCAGTAAGGCCCCTAAGGCATGCTGCTCAGGAGCCCCCTTTGACACTCAAGCAGCTCTCCGTCGACAAATCCCAATCCCGCACATTTCCCTACCACCGTAGTGTACGACCGGATCACCAAGGACGCAACTATGGGGCGAGGCCCCGACACCCTCGATGCCGACCGTATCACCAAGGACGATGATACGTCTCCAACATATATATCATTTTTGATAATGGCATGCTATTATATTATCTATTTTGGATGTTTTATATGCATTAATATGCTATTTTATATTATTTTTGGGACCAACCTATTAATTTAGAGCCTAGTGCCAGTTTCTGTTTTTTTCTTGTTTTCGAGTCTTGCAGATATGGGATATTAAACGGAGTCCAATGGAATAAAACTTTGGAAAGAATTTTCTGGAAGGAAACAAATCAACCAGGCTTGGAGTTATGACACCCTGTGTTTGTGTCACATTGTTATGTTTGGGTTTATAAAATATGGAGCCAACTAAAACTTTTTCTATTTGCTTGTGCTTGCTTGCTATGTAGTTTGCTTGCCTGATTATTGTGGTGTGGTACTACTAGGTTCTATTCCACTTCAAATTCATCTTCCATGTCCCCAAACCTCTTGCCCAATGATCATGCCATGTGAATAGTGCCCTAAACTATTTTAATCAAATTTTGTTTAACCAAAAATGATTTGTTTAAATTAGGTTTTCAAAACCCCTTGAAATGAGGTTTGCATTGCAAGTCTTCAAATTAGGTGGACCCTTCTTTTCCAAAGGCTTTATTTCAAACCTACTATATATATCACTTCCCAAAACCACCAAAGATTATTTTTAAAGATTATTTTCATATTTTATTTAAAGGCTTTTTCTTAAGGCCATAAATGGTTTGTCCTAGGGAAAAAATTATTTAAATGCTTTGAATTTTTTTTAGAAAATTTAGAGAAACTCAGTGGACATATATTTTCCATATATGTGAGTTTCAACACAAAGGGCATGATCCGATAATAGGCAAAACCCCTCAAAACACTTTCTGTTAAAATCAAACTTTTGGAATATTTCTACAATAAATATTCTCAATAAATTCCAGGAAAATTGCAGCAAGTCAACACTATCATAGGTGATGATCTTGCAAAGTTTCATATCAATCCAAGTTGGTTCGATTCATCAAACCATCCCAAAACCATTCATGTCCAGACTCAAATTTGAGCAACTTTACATTGTTAAGTGTCTCCCCTTGGCCTCAAACCTTGTGGGCATGCTCTAATGGCCAAATAGTGATGATACCCTAAGTGGTGCGTCAAGGGTAAATGCCTAGCATCAATAGATCTATAGAATCTAATTCAGTTAATTTCTAGGGTTTATCAAATCACCATTGTCAACTTTTTCCCCTTGGGCTCAAATTTGGTGAAACCTCTCATTTCTACGTAGCCTTTGACCCTGGTAAGTATCTCAGTAAGATGGTAACATCTTCTTGCCCAAAACACCACCAAACACCTTCTGGTGATTTGGTAAAAAACCCATTTGCACCCTCTTCTCTTTTACCCTTGCCCCCAACTTTCTACCACAACCTCACATAGATACATTTCACCTCCAGTAAAAGTCCCAAGCCATCAGGCCACTGTGAGGTGGGGTAAAACCCCTATTTTCACCCCTGGACAACATTTTTTCCTATCTTTCCCTTTCCCTTTCTTTTCTCCCTAGCCCTGCTTAGCCTTTAAGGCATCCAAAGAGCATCTCCAGGCCCTCCATGTGCTAGTGGACAAGGTGGGGCACCCCAGAGCGTGCAGACAACGGCAATGCCGGCCATACGCACACTCTGGAGCATGCTACAGTGCGCTCCCGCACTGTAGCCGCCACCCAATGGCCGGACCCGACAGCCTTGGGCCTCCCCCCGCGTGTCTCCCGAGACGCCCTCGGCGTTCGTCCACGACAAGCGGTCGTCCTCCTCCCTCTCCTCTCTCCTCCGCCCTCCCACACGTGTGCCCGGGGCCGCCCGGTTCGGCTAACTGGGGAGCTCACACGCGCGCCCTCCTCTCTCTCTCCCATTGCTCCCGCTCGACGTAGGCCAACCCAGGAACACCCCCAGGCCGTCCTGCAAGCCTCCCTCTCTCTTTGGCCTCGGCCACGTCCTCCCCGGTGCATGGACCGTCGGTGGACTCGCGCTCCCGCTATAAAAGGGCCTCCCGGTCCCTTCTCTCCCCTATGATCTCCCTCTCCTCACCCCAGGAACCTCCCCGAGCCCCCTGAGAGCCCCCGTCACCTATGTGCTCGGGATCGGCCCGAGGATCACCGCGGCCACCTCACCGTCGATCTCCGGGTATAGAGCCCCTCCGGCCTCTCTCTCCCTTCGGTTGCTCCTTCCTCTACAAACTAACATGATCCCCCCTCCTTCCTGTCTTCTTTGCAGCCCCAGGCGGCCCCGACGACCACCTCCCGAAGGCCCCTCCACCACGGGTACTCACCGGCGGCGGCTCCGACCTCCTCCGGCCGCCCTTCCACCTCCAGACGACCGGCAGGTTGACACCGAACCCGTTCCCGCCTCCAGATCCCCTCGCCGCGTCTCCCTTCGCCATCGGTGAGCTCTCACCCTCCCTGTTTTGAGGTGGGAGAAGGACCCGACAAGTGGGGCCCACCTGTCAGCCTCTCCTCCCCTCTCCTGCACCCTCTCTCTCTCACGTGCGCTGATGGACGGGCCCCGTGCGTCAGGTTTAAACCTGGCCGCGTGCGAGGCCGGCTAGCTGGCCAGCTGGGCCGGCCCATCCACTTTGGCCGCTTTTGGCATGGGTCCCCGTGTCCCTTTTTCTTTTTCCTTTTCTGTGGGATTTTGCAAAAATCCCACAGGGCCCAAATTAAATCCTATGAAAATAATTATTTCACCTAAATTCTTAGTACAATCCCTAGAATATAATAGTGCCATTTGTAAGAATGTTTGAAAATATTTTTAGTACTGTTTCATTTTAAAACCTATATTTGGGCACCTTTTTACCTCTATTAATTTATTTCCAAATGTTTTTCACAACAAAACCCAAGGGGGATGTTTTTAGTATGACATTGGGTATTTATCAGAATAGATTATCATTTTTAATAAGTAGTTGACTACTCTGTTTTTGTGTATTGCTTATTTATCGTTATTTTATCGCGAAGATAGATTGCGCTGTTGATGAAGAAGTTGGACCTGAAGACTTCAAAGACCCCAGAGACTTTGTTGAGCCAGGCAAGCAGCCCTTTGACCATGATGAGAAACCATTTTATTGCATGTCATATAGCACTTTAGTTTCATCATAATTGGTCATGTGATGTGGTGTTCCCCTTTCGGTGGGATGCCTCTGATATGTTTCCATTGACACTTCCATCGTGCATGACCCTACCACCTTATGAGGTTTATGCAGGTGGGTGTAGATAGGATACTAGTAGATGCTACACAAGTGGGATCGGGACTATGCATAGTGATGGAAAGAGAGAATTAATTTCAAGAACTTTCAAAAAACCCGTCGAGTGCCACTACTGCCCAAGGGTTATATTGATGAGATGGGCGACCACTTGAGAAAGAAGTGGTGTGCCGGAAGAAGTGAGTATGTGCTTTCGAAAACGAAGAGTTCTAAGGTCTAATGACCATCCTAGCCTTACATGCGCAACCACACCCCTTATGGGACGGGGCTTTGTTGATTACTATGGTTGGTACTATCAAGGATGTCGGGACCCCGATCCTAAGTCATATGATTCCATCCTGTAACAAGCCACATCACTTTGCGGCCTCACGCATGGTACTCCATGGCTGCCACCCTACCTTGGCCGGGACCGTTTGCGTCTTTTGGCTCACGTATGTGAACATGTCGCTGGCAACCACATAGCAAAGAACCCGGGCCGACATAACTAGTCATAGAACCCAAGTGGCACATCCGTACGGAAACAGGCATACATAACCCAGCAATGCAGGTGTCGGTCTCAAGCGTGTGTAGACGAGTCGTAGCAAGTTACAAGGACTCCATTACATCGCGAGACACAAATGTCATCGCTGCACGTAGACGAGTCGTAACAGGCTACAGGGACTCCATTACACTGCGAGACATTTCCCCAAAGGGACAGACATAGCAGCAAAGAAGGATACATGCCGGTCAATCAATGTGTCCGGAGCAGTAGCAAGCTACCAAGGCTCGGTGGAAGCACAAAGAGACAGTTTCCCGTAAGGAGTACTGCTAAAGGCACACAACTAGGTGTCGGATCCCATACATACCGTTGCACGTCACATGTACGCACGGCATGCCCGATATGCATAGATACAACTATGGCATCACAACATAACCATACAACAACATGACTTTTATTTAAAAGGCCCAGAGGAGCCTTGCATGATATGTTCATACAGATAGGGGTTACATGACCCGGCACTCAAGTCATACAAACAAGTTCATACAAGCCAGCGGAAACTTAGAACTATCCGAGTACGGAGAGTGAAAAGGCAAAGAGGCACATGGCCTGACTATCTACAGCCCACCACACGGGCAAGATCGTAGCTGGGACACCAGCTATTTGATATCGTCAACGTCTAGATAGAACCCACCTGATAGGTCCTGGTTTTCCTCTGCAACATTAATTAAGGAAGGATGAGTACAATCGTACTCAGCAAGTCTTGTAAAACAGACCTAGTCTATTTATGCTCATGTATCAACAAAGGGGTGGTGGAGTTTATGCAGAAGCCAGCTTTGACTCATGGCTAACCCACACTACTCAATTTTACCTTCTTTGTTACAATTTTAGTTATCGCCCACGAGTCCACTAACTCCATCTCAATACACCACCATGGACTCACCTTCCCCTCCCGGAAGAGTGCCATCCACGGTACTCACACCTGTCTTGAGAATTTTAGAAGTATCCGCTTGATTATCTATGAACAACATAAGTTCTCCAAGTAGTCCATATCCGAGGACGCGGCTATTCGAATAGTTTCATATCCATGCAGGGGTGTACTTCTTCACACACGCTCTCGCCACTTATCGCTGTGTGCCATAAACCATGCACCTCGGCAACCTTCAAGCGGATGCCCAGCGAGGGAGTCGGCCACGACCGTCAATCACATAAGACCTCGAGTCCAGGCTACCGCCTATTTGAGACTGACCCGCATGGAAGTCCGGCCGAAGTTTCCACTACGGTCCCAAACGATGTGCGCAGGGTTCCCAAGCCCACCATTCGGGTGACCCTTGGTACACCGTGCCACTGCCTATCACGTCGTAACCCACCCCGAGGGTCAGGGCTACGCACGGCCCCCAGCATGCTATAAACACCAGAAACTAATTGCAATACCTGGACCAAAGACTAAGCGACTGATAAGTCGAGCGGGGTCATATTTCAGGGCCCAGCATGTGGTAGTATCTCGTCTTGGATCACAAACACGGAACCCAGTTCCTAGGAACGGTCCCAATGAGACAACCCACTATGTACTCCTACATAGCCTCTCATCGCTACCTATTACCAGAACGGATTAGTTATGAGCTCATCACCTCAGAACATCACAGTATCACTCTGGTTCATCACCTAGATGAATCAGACCTGACACAACTCTAAGCATAGCAGCATGGCATGAAGGTAAGCTAAGCACATCACGGCACAAGCATCTACCAGGTATGCTAGGTTGCATGGTTTAGCTATTTACTGTGACAAGATCAGGTCATGCAGAAGATTAGGTTCATCTACCATGTATGACTGTCATGTAACCATGTCCTAGTGCAATAAATAAGAGCAGGAGCGGGAGAAAGGGGATGTTATCGGAATGATCAATGGGGTTGCTTGCCTTGCTGGGTTGCGGAAGAGTTCTCTCCTTCGTCAGGGTACGGAGTAGTATCCTTCGGATTAGAGCCCACCGTAATGCAGATGAAAACATTCAATACAAGCAGATGCAACAATATGATGCATGATCATGGCATGAAAGTATGCATGGATGAGCTAATGTAGTTAGTGATCATGACAATTTGAAATGTATTTGATTATAGGTTCAAAGTATTCTCATTTCAAATTCTATATATTGTCCTAATGCTAAAATGTCCATGTTCACCTATTTAGGTTGCTCTATCATGCATGAGGATAGCACCATTGGATTCATTGGATTTTTCTGATAAATTTTCATATATAAATTATTTTCATCTGACTTACAGATTAATTTATATGATTTTTCAAAGTTTTTTAACTATTTCTGGAATTATTTTTAAATAAGAAATCTGACTTATTGCATCAGCATGATGTCATGATGACATCAGCTGGTCAGCTGACTCGGCCCAGAGTCAAACCTGACATGTGGGGTCCACATGTCAGTGTCTGATTAATTTAGTTAACTGATTAAAACTAATCCTGTTTTAATTAACTAACTGGGCCCACCTGTCAGTGTCTTAGTAGTTAACAGATTAAGTTAACTTAATTACCGGATTAACTTAATACCAATTAGGGCCGGGGCCCACCTGTCATTGACTCACGCAGTCAAGCCAGGGGTCCACCCGGGTCAAACCCACCGGAGTTGGCCGGCGGCTTGACGCCAGTGACCACCAGAGACGGCGGCGTCCGTCAGGTTTCTTCTATAGGGGGTTATCTAGCGAGCTAAGGCCACTGGCGAGTAGCCCGCGCACAGCCGCATCCATCCGGAGCCGCAGGAGGTCACGGGGTCGCCAGAGTCGACGGTCACGTCCGTTTTGGCGGCGGTCGGAGCTCGGGACGACGGGGAAACGGCGACTAGGACGCGGGGGGGGGGGGGGAACTGGTGGCGGCTACGGGCTCCTAGGGACGCACTGAGCACAGGCACATGCTCGGGTGTGGGCTGCGGCTGCTGTGGCCACGGCCGTGCCATGGCCGGCGGCGAGGTCCCCTCGGGCATCGACAGCTAGCAGGGCTAGAGGAGGGGAGGAGCAATGGGGAGAGGGGGAAACGAACCGGGGACTCACCCCGGTGCTTCTGGCGGCGACGGGAGGGTCGGGGAGGCATCGGGGGCGACGAATCGACGGCGAGAATGACGTCAGTTGTCGGGGAAGGAGGAGAGCAGAGGAGGGGAAAGCGAGAGAGAGCGGCGACCGCGAGGGAGAGAGGGAGAAGACCTCGGCGACGGCGAGCTGGCGCGCCCTGGGGCCTCTAGGCGGGCGACCAGGCAGGGAGGAGGTGGAGGCCTCCCGGCGCCGCGTGACACTTCGCCTCTGCCTACTGGCAGAGGTTGAAGATGACCGCTTGGCCCTGGTGGGCTAGGCCATCTCCTTCCTAGGCCAGGTAAGCACCTTCTGGCTTTTCTTTTTTTTTAATTTCTGTTTTTTGTTTTCTAATATTTATTTATTTCCTTTGCAGGTCCAATGACTTTATAAAATGACCCACATATTTTCTAAATTGTAGTTTGAATATTCCAAACTTGTAATAATAGTTTCAGATTATTTTGGAAACAGTGATAATGATATTTGCTTTATTTGTCATTTTCCAGGGATGTAAACCATTAATTCAAATTATTTTAATTGTTCAAATAATACAAATGTCCCCTGGTATATCCATGTCCCTATTTATCATACATAGGGGACATTTTTGATGGGCATTTTGGATTTGTTGAAATTTCATTTATCTAGAAATCCTTTAATTCATTAAATGGGTGGGGTTTTCTTCTTCTCCCCATTTCATATTGATGCATAGATGATGATGATGATGCAAACACAATACTAGCCTATGACTCTTACTAGGGTTGTGACAAAGGATCCCTCATTACTAGTGGCGAGAGTGAAGAGGTCACTCTCGAGACGGGGTCGTCCCAGAGTGGAAGGTCATGCACTATCTTCATAGGCACTGGGAACACTGTTGCGTGCCCTCATGGATGATACATGTGATGTATATCATGAGGGATGGCACCAACGAGTGGACTCTTTGTTTAGTATCACCATGGGAAAGGCATTGTTCGGGTGCTTACCTCGGGTATGTTATATACCGAGAGTCGTGGATGAAATGGAAGTTCCCCGAGTCTTGTGGGTAAAGTGTGCAACCTCTGCAGAGTGTTAAACTATTTGAATAGCCGCGTCCATGGTCATGGATAGTTGGAGGTCCTTCTTAGACTACGTCCGGATGTTTTCATAAACCGTAGTGTGAGTATGGGTGTGGTGGTGACAAGAGGTCACATGAGCTACGTCAGATGACTTAGCATGAGGATTGCACTAAATCCGATGACTTAGCATGAAGAGTGAACATGAGATGTTCAACCAATACTTATGATGATATCTGCAATTTGTTGACATGGATACCTGCTAGTTGTTGATGCATGCTCACTAGTTACTTGATCATGTCATTTGCATACAAAATTAGCTTTCCGCAAATTTACCTACTTAGTGCTATATCATGCATCATTGTTACCTTGTTCCACAACTTGGGTTGCTTGCGAGTACATTCAAAGTACTCATTGGTTTGCCACTGGTTATTTAATTAGCCATGCATGGAAGAACAGGAGTTTGTTGAAGAGTTCGTTGGTGACGAACATGCAAACTAGGACGCTTCCCAGTCAGAATGCCTGTAGGTTAAGGCAGATGGCATGGGTTCACGCTTTCGACCAAGATTTCCGCTCCTTGTTCTATTTAAGTATTTGTCCCTCGTGGCTCTATCTATGTAAGACTAAGACCTTCGTGGTCATCATTTGTTCAAGACGTTAAGTGTGGATGTAAGACTCTTGTTATTCAGCTTTTGTGTGTTTAGTGAGCATTGATCTCTGGGATCACTGTACACGTGCATTCGGTGAGCATGACTTATGAGTCGGGGTCCCCATAGAGCTGGTATAAGAGCCATCTTGACTATAGGAAGCCCTTAGTTAGCATGGACGTTACACAGGATAAAAGTTGTTTTCAAAACTACACCTAGCATTGGAACTTTTGAATTTTGCACTATTTACCTCTCATATTCTTCACACAACAGTTTGTTAACTCTCCTCCTTTCAAACTTTTGTAGATGGCCGTCGTACCCGAAGCCTTCCTGACATCTGGCTTTCCCTTACTCCTTGGGGATAGCCTGGAGAAGTGCCAGTTTTGCCAACCACCCATTTTCCTCTACCACGAGCACTGGGTCGATGCCGTCACGAAGGAGTACCACGTAGATGTGGTCGTGAAGGCAAATGACTCCCCAACCAATTGGTTCTTTGAAGGACCAGGATGGAGACCATGATGTTTGCCATCGAGATAGCTGCATGCAAGGCACTCCTACACCTTCAAGATATCATTCCAGAGATGGCTGACGAGCTGGCTACTCACTACCTTCCCTTCAGGAAGGATGACCTTGGCAAGAGTTGGACGCTAATTCTGACCAAGGAAGATGGCACACCACTTAGGTTCCAGACCTACTTCAGCCTCTCCACCGATAGCCTGGTTCATAACCTGATGAAGGAGTCTGTGAAGCTCCACGAGGAACTTCACCACACCCGAGAGCTACTTCGACAAGCCAAGACAAAGTCAGATAGGATCAAGAAGGATGGAGCCCCTGATGGATGACCGGCTGTCGCTTATCAAGGAGGAGTAGCCCCAACTAGTGATGCACCTACACGTCGTCATCGCATGAGTGCGAAGGAGTACTATGAGCTCTTCACCGACACGCCAGCAAAGCGTCGTCGGGATGGACCTCCTCGTTCCCTGACCCCTTTGACTAGGAATGATGCCCGTTCAGATGATGAACAGGAGGAAGACCCAGAGGAGCGTGACTATGAGACTGAGCACTCCACCACCTGAGTCCGAGAACCCCTAGGGTAGGATCAGTCATGTGTCCCTCATGCAAAGTCGAGTCCGTGTAATGGTTCATATGAAACCATGTGTGCTTGTTGTTTGTTTTGTTGTTTGTGTTCCGATGCAAGTCATGCGGTTTCCTTAAGCAACATGTAAGCGACTCCATCGTCTATCTTAATATATGTTGGTCTTTCGACCTTTCTTTAACACACTTGCACTTGACCGACCCCCTTAGGCGCGCTTTTCTGTTATTGCCTATCCTCTTGTCAATCCAAGTTGTTTGACTTGTCTACTCCAAATAGGATGTTGACTGCTACCTGCAACAGCTCCTTCGCCATCCCTGAAGCTGGCAACTCCAGCCAGCAACAGGGAGCTGGTGGGGCTGCTCATGCTGCAGGACACCAGGAGCAGCCACAAGGCGACATTCCCCCGCCACTACCTCCGCCGGAGAACATGACCATAGCTCAGTTTCTCCAAGTTCTCCGCGAGGAATGCCAAGCCAACAATGCTGCTATCCAGTAGATGGCTCGGGCTCTCATGAACAAACAGCAGCAAGGCAGGAATGGCAATGGTCGCTCCACACTGTCTGAGTTCATGAAGAACTCGCCCCCAACATTCACCGAGACTGCTGAAACATTGGATGCTGATGCCTAGATCCGCACCATCGAGGACCTCCATGCACTGGTCAATTGCAATGAGGATCGTGAGAAGGTGCTTTATGCCTCTCCTTGCCTCAGAGGTACCACCCGAGATTGGTGGGATGGATTCAAGGTCATGCAAGGAGAACGTGTGATAATGTGGAATGACTTCAAGGAAGGATTTTGTACGGCCCATATTCCTTCTGGGATTATGGCTATCAAGAAGAGAGAATTCCGAGTGTTGAAGGAAGGAAGTGGCTCTGGCAAGGAGTACCTGCAGAAGTTCAACCTGCTGTCGAGGTATGCACCTGAAGATGTCAGCACGGAGGCTGCCAAGAAGGAACGCTTCATGGAAGGACTTCAACAGGTCCTATAGTATCAGCTCATCATCTGCGACGGTCGCACATTCTTCGACTTGGTCAACAAGGCCCTCATGCTAGAAGACAAGCGTCGTGCCATAGAAGACACTCGCAAGCGTGAGATGATCAACAAGGGTAACCCCAGCAACCAGAAGCCTCGCCCCTGGCAGCCAGCCCTAGCCAAGCCGACCTATCAGCCACAGCAGGCCAGATCTCCTTCACCTCATCCGAGCTACCAACCTCAGCAGTATGTCAATCCCAGGCCAGCCTACAACAACAACCCCAATAACAACAACGGTGGCAGGAACTTCAACAACAACCCTGGGCAAGTCACTTGCTTTGGATGTGGTCAGTCTGGACACATCTCTAAGGTTTGCCCCAACAAGAAGCCAGATGCACCGCGCCACAATGCGCCAAATCAAGGTCAAGCCCGTGGAGCATCACCAAGGAACCCAACTTCCCGCAACCAGACGAACAATGGAAAGGGTTGTGTAAATCACGTCACCGCAGAGGAAGCACAGGAAGACCCGGACGTCATACTGGGTGCATTCCTCGTCAACTCAACCCCGACAACAGTATTGTTTGATTGTTGAGCTTCGCATTCTTTTGTCACCCAAAATTTTGCACTAGAGAGTGGCATGAAACCTACACCCCTGGGTAGCCGTATGTTGATACAAACCCCCGGTTCAGTTATGAAGTCTGGGATAGGGTGTAAGAGAGTGAAGATTGACATCAACGGGGTAGACTTCCTAGCAGACCTTATAGTTCTGGATTCACCCGGCTTGGACGTCATCCTTGGCATGAATTGGTTGACAAAGCACCAAGGCATGCTAGACTGTGCCAAGAGGATTGTCACCATGACTAATAGCCAAGGAGTGGAAGTCAAGTATGTCCCCAAGCCTGCCTCCACTCAAGCCCCTCACGCCAACTGCCTATCGGGAGTTGAGTTGGATCAAGTACCAGTGGTATGTGAGTACCCAGATATGTTTCCTAATGAGCTGCCCAGAATGCCTCCTGACCGCGACATTGAGTTTATCATTGAGCTTATGCCCGGATCAAGGCCCATCTATAAGAAGGCCTACAGGATGGGATCCGAAGAGTTGGCTGAATTGAAGAAGGAACTTGCAGAGCAGCTCAGGAAAGGATTCATTCGCCCCAGTGCCTCTCCTTGGGGATCACCTGTTCTGTTTGTGTCAAAGAGGGACGGAACTATCAGGCTTTGTGTCGGTTACCGTTCTCTCAATGAGGTCATGATAAAGAACAAGTACCCACTCCCTAATATCGAAGACCTATTTGATAAGTTAAATGGAGCCAAGGAGTTCTCCAAGATCAACCTCAGGTCTGGGTACTACCAGTTGAAGATTAGACCCCAAGACATCCCGAAGACGTCATTCGTAACCCGGTATGGCATGTATGAGTACACGGTCATGTCATTCGGGTTAACCAATGCCCCTGCCTACTTCATGTACCTCATGAATAAGGTCTTCATGGACTACTTGGACATGTTCGTTGTTGTCTTCATTGATGACATACTCGTCTTCTCCAAGTCCGAAGAAGAGCATGAGGAACACTTGAGATTGGTCCTAGAGAAGCTTCGAGAGCACCATCTTTATGCCAAGTTCAGCAAGTGTAAATTCTGGCTGCATGAAGTTGGATTCTTGGGACATGTGTTGACTTCAGAAGGATTATAAGTGGATCCTACCAAGATTGAAGCCGTGACTAAGTGGCAAACGCCAAGCACCGTGAAGGAAGTCATGAGCTTCCTAGGACTTGCGGAGTATTATTGGAAGTTTGTGGAAGGGTTCTCAAGCATTGCTCGACCCATGACCCAACTTTTGAAGAAGGACAAGAAATTCGAATGGACAGCTAAGTGCGAGGAAAGCTTCCAGGAGCTCAAGAAGAGATTGACCACAACCCCAGTTTTGGCCATGCCTGATATTCACAAGGAGTTTGTGATTTACTGTGATGCATCAAGGACCGGGCTTGGAGGAGTTTTGATGCAAGAAGGAAGAGTTGTAGCATATCTATCAAGACAAGTGCGACCCCATGAAGAGAACTACGCAACTCATGATCTTGAATTAGCAGTCGTGGTTCATGCCTTGAAGACATGGCGACACTACCTTCTAGGGAAGCGATGTGAGATATTCACAGACCACAAGAGTTTGAAGTATATCGTCACTCAAAGGGAATTGAACATGAGGCAGCGAAGATGGTTGGAATTGATCAAGGATTACGACCTTAGTGTTCAATACCACCCCGGAAAGGCCAATGTGGTAGCAGACGCCTTGAGCAGAAAGGCTTGTTCCTTAAATGCTATGATTAAGGAAAGGCTACCCGCCCTGTATGAAGGACTTGAGAGCTTCGGCTTGGAACTGGTTGCACCAGGATTCCTTGCCAACCTTCAAGCAAAGCCTACCTTGATGGATGATATCAAGGAAGCCCAGAAGGGACACAATAACATTAAAGGCATCAAGAGGAAGATCAAGGCAGGCAAGGCCCTAGGATTCTCGGTGGATGAACAATGAGTTGTATGGTTCGGGACTCATATTTGCGTACCCAACAAGGAAGATCTCAAGAACCTAATCTTGCAAGGAGCTCATGACACTCCATACTCCATCCATCCTGGAGGGACCAAGATGTATCAAGACCTCAAGACAAGATTCTGGTGGCATGGCATGAAACGGGAGATAGGCACCTTTGTCTCCAAGTGTGACATATGCCAGAGAGTCAAAGCTGAGCACCAGTGACCCGCTGGGCTGTTGCAGCCTCTCAAGGTGCCTGAATGGAAGTGGGATAAAGTCGGGATGGATTTCATCACCGGTTTACCAAGGTCAAGCAAGGCACATGATTCCATTTAGGTCATTGTCGACCACCTGACCAAGGTAGCCCATTTCATTCCCATCAAGACCACCTATGACCGCAACAAGTTAGCCAGCTCTACATCGAGCGTATCGTGAGCCTTCACGGAGTTCCAAAGGAGATTGTGTCAGATCATGGCACCCAGTTCACCTCAAGATTCTGGAAAATGTTTCATGAAGCTATGGGAACCAAGCTCTCCTTCAACTCTGCTTTTCACCCCTAGACCGATGGGCAAGCGGAACGAGTAAATCAGATAGTCGAAGATATGCTCTGTGCTTGTGTTTTGGCATACGGAGCCAAGTGGGAATATTGCCTACCATTCGCCGAGTTCTCATACAACAATAGCTATCAGTCGAGTCTTCAGATGGCACCATTTGAGGTGTTGTATGGACGCAAGTGCCGTACTCCCCTTAACTGATCAGAGACTGGAGAAGGATTAATTTTTGGACCAGACATCCTCCGCGAAGTCGAAGAGCAAGTTCAACTTGTCCGAGAGCTCCTCGAGACCACTAAGTCTAGACAGAAGAGCCACGCCGACTCCCACCACCGAGAAGTGAACTTCTGTGTCGGTGACCATGTCTACCTCCGGGTCACGCCTCTCAAGGGAACCAAGCGCTTCCACGTCATGGGAAAGGTCGCACCAAGATACATCGGCCCCTTCTAGATTACCGCTACACATGGAGAACTTGCCTACCAGTTAGAGTTACATTTTGAGCTGTTAGATGTGCACAACGTACTTCACGTGTCACAACTCTAGAAGTGTCTGCAAGTTCCCAACCGCCCCGACCTCTACAAGGACATCGACCATCAAGCCATCGATCTTCAGCCAGATCTCACTTATTGTGAGAGGCCAGTTCGCATATTGGATGAAGCCGAGCGCTACACCCAAAGCCACACCATCAAGTACTTCAAGTTCTAGTGGAGCAACCACACTGAAGCTGAAGCAACCAGGGAGCGTGAAGATTATCTTAGATCGGAGTTCCCTTATCATTTCAGCGCTTAGCCAAGGAATCTTGGGGATGAGATTCTTGTAAGGGGGAAAGGTCCGTCACACCCTATGTTTGTGTAACATTGTTATGTTTGGGTTTATAAAATATGGAGCCAACTAAAACTTTTTATATGTGCTTGTGCTTGCTTGCTATGTTGTCTGCTTGCTTGATGATTGTGGTGTGGCACTACTAGGTTCTATTCCACTTAAAATTCATCTTCTATGTCCCCAAACCTCTTGCCCAATGATCATGCCATGTGAATAGTGCCCTAAACTATTTTTATCAAAAAAAAATTAACCAAAATTGATTTGTTCAAATTAGGTTTTCAAAACCCCCTAAAATGCGGTTTGCACTACAAGTCTTCAAATTAGGTGGACCCTTCTTTTACAAAGGCTTTACTTCAAACCTACTATATCTATGACTTCCCAAAACCACCAAATATAATTTTTAAAGATTATTTTCATATTTTATATAAAGGCTTTTTCTTAAGGACAGAAATGGTTTTTCCTAGGGAAAAAATTATTTAAATTCTTTGAACAAAAATTGAGAAAATTTAGAGAAACTCTGTGGACATATATTTTCCATATATATATATGAGTTTCAACACAAGGGCATGAACAGATCATAGTCAAAACCCCTCAAAACCCTTTCTGTTCAAATCAAACTTTTGGAATATTTCTATAAGAAATATTATCAATAAATTCCAGGAAAATTCTAGCAAGTCAACACTATCATAGGTGATGATCTTGCATTGTTTCATCTCAATCCAAGTTGGTTTGATTCATCAAACCATCCCAAAACCATTCCTGTCCAGAATCAAATTTGAGCAACTTTACATTGTGAAGTGTCTCCCCTTGGCCTCAAAACTTGTGGGCATGCTCTAATGGACAAATGGTGATGATACACTAAGTGGTGCATCAAGGGTAAAAGCCTAGCATCAATGGATCTACAGAAATATGATTCTGCTAATTTCTAGGGTTTATCAAATCGCCATTGTCAACTTTTTCCCCTTGGGCTCAAACTTGGTGAAATCTCTCATTTCTACCTAGCCTTTGACCCTGGTAAGTATCTCAGTAAGATGGTAATATCTTCTTGCCCAAAACACCACCAAATACCTTCTGGTGATTTCGTAAAACCCCCCATTTTCACCCTCTTCTCTTTTACCCTTGCCCCCAACTTTCTACCACAGGTTCACATAGATACATTTCACCTCCAGTAAAAGTCCCAAGCCATCAGGCCACTGTGAGGTGGGTGTAAAACCCCTATTTTCACCCCTGGATAACATCTTTTTCTATCTTTCCCTTTCCCTTTCTTTTCTCCCTAGCCCTGCTTAGCCTTTATGGCATCCAAAGAGCATATCCAGGCCCTCCAGGTGCTAGTGGACAAGGTGGGGCACCCCAGAGCGTGCAGGAAACGGCAATGCTGGCCATACGCACGCTCTGGAGTGCGCTACAGTGCTCTCACGCACTATAGCCGCGACCTAATGGCCAGCCCCGAAAGCCTTGGGCCTCCCCCCGCGTGTCCCCCGAGACGCCCTCGACGTCCATGACACGACAAGAGGTCGGTCCCCTCCCTCTTCTCTCTCCTCCACCCTCCCACACGCGTGCCCGGTAGCGCCCGGTTTGGCCAACCGGGGATCTCACACGCGTGCCCTCCTCTCACTCCCATTGCTGCCGCTCGATGTAGACCAACCCCAGGAACACCCCCAGGCCGTCCCGTGAGCCTCCCTCTCTCTGGCCTCGGCCACGTCCTCCCCGGCGCATGGCCCGTCGGTGGACTCGCGCCCCTGCTATAAAAGAGCCTCCCAGGCCCTTCTCTACCCTCTGACCTCCCTCTCCTCACCACAGCAACCTCCTTGAGCCCCCCTAAGAGCCCCCGACGCCTTTGTGCTCGGGATCGACCCGAGGATCGCTGCGACCACCTCACCGTCGATCTCCGGGTACAGATCCCCTTTGGCCTCTCTCTCCCTTCGGTTGCTCCTCCCTTTGCAAACTAACACGCCCCCCCTCCTTCCCATCTTCTTTGCAGCCCCAGGCGGCCCCGGCGACCACCTCCCAAAGGCCCCTCCGCCACGAGTACTCGCCGTCGGCGGTTCCAACCTCCTCCGGCCGCCCTTCCACCTCCAGAGGACCGGAGGGTCGACGCCGAACCCGTTCCCGCCTCTAGATCCCCTCACCGGCCTCCCTTAGCCGCTAGTGAGCTTTCCCCCTCCCTGTCCCGAGGTGGGAGAAGGACCTGACAGGTGGGGCCCACCTGTCGGCCTCTCCTCCCATCTCCCGTGTCCTCTCTCTCTCCCCTCGCGGTCGCTGACGGCCGGGCCCTGCGCGTCAGGTTTAAACCTGGCAACGCGTGAGGCCGGCTGGCTGGCCAGCTGGGCCGGCCCAGCCCCTGGCCGCTTCTGGCCTGGGTCCCCGTGGCCCTTTTTCTTTTTTCCTTTTCTGTGGGATTTTGCAAAAATCCCACAGGGCCCAAATTAAATCCTATGAAAATAATTCTTTCCCCTAAATTCTTCGTATAATCCCTAGAATTTAATAGTGCCATTTGTAAGAATGTTTGAAAATATTTTTAGTACAATTTCATTTTAAAACCTTTTTTTAGGCACCTTTTTACCTCTATTAATTTATTTCCAAAATGTTTTTCACAACAAAACCCTAGGGGGATATTTTTAGTCTGACATTGGGTATTTATTAGAATAGATTAGCATTTTTAATAAGTAGTTGCGTGCTCTTTTTTGTGTGTTGCTTATTTTATCGTTATTTTATCGCAACGATAGATTGCGTTGTTGACGAAGATGTTGGACCCGAAGACTTCGAAGACCCCAGAGACTTTGTTGAGCCAGGCAAGCAGCCCTTTGACCATGATGAGAAACCATTTTTATTGCATGTCATATAGCACTTTACTTTCATCATAATTGATCATGTGATGTGGAGTTACCCTTTCGGTGGGATGCCTCCGATATGTTTCCATTGACACTTGCATCGTGCATGACCCTACCACCTTATCAGGGTTATGCGGGTGGGTGTAGATAGGATGCTAGTAGATGCTATGCAAGTGGGATCGGGACTATGCATAGTGATGGAAAGAGAGAAATTATTTAAAGAACTTTTGAAAACCCTGTCGGGAGCCACTAATGCCTGAGGGAGATATTGATTATATGGGTGACCACTTCAGAAAGAACTGGTGTGTCCGAACAAGTGAGTTTGTGCTTTCGAAAACGGAGAGTTCTAAGGTTTGCTGACCAACAAAACCTTACATGCGCAGCCACGATACCCCTTATGGTACGAGGCTTTGTTGACATGCCTTACTAGTGGCGAGAGTGAAGAGGTCACTCTCGAGAAGGGTCATCCCAGAGTGGAAGGTCATGCATTGTCTTTATAGGCACGAGGCACACCATTGAGTGCCCTCGTGGATGATACATGTGATGTATATCATGAGGGATGGCACCAACGAGTGGACTCTTTGTTTAGTATCACCATGGGAAAGGCATTGTTCGGGTGCGTACCTCGGTATTCTTATATATCGCGAGTCGTGGATGACACGGAAGTTCCCCGAGTCTTGTGGGTAAAGTGTGCAACCTCTGCAGATTGTAAAACTATTCGAATAGCCGCGTCCGCGGTCATGGACAGTTGGAGGTCCTTCTTAGACTACGTCCGGATGTTTTCATAAACCTTGGTGTGAGTGTGGGTGTGGGGGTGACAAGAGGTCACATGAGCTAAGTCTGATGACTTAGCGTGAGGATTGATCTAAGTCTGATGACTTAGCGTGAAGAGTGAACATGAGATGTTCAACCAATACTTATGATGATATCTGCAATATGTTGACATGGATACATGCTAGTTGTTAACACATGCTCCCTAGTTACTTGATCATGTCATTTGCATACAAAATTAGCTTTCTGCAAATTTACCTACTTACTGCTATATCATGCATCATTGTTACCTTGTTCCGCAACTTGGGTTGCTTGCGAGTATATTCAAAGTACTCATTGGCTTGCCATTGGTTATTTTATAGTCCAGGCATGGAAGAACAGGAGTTTGTTGAAGAGTTCGTTCGTGACGAACATGCGAACTAGGACGCTTCCCTGTCAGAATGCTTGTAGGTTAAGGCAGATGGCATGGGTTCATGCTTTCGACCAAGATTTCTGCTTCTTGTTCTATTTAAGTATTTGGCCCTCGTGGCCCTATCTATGTAAGACTAAGACCTTCGTGGTCATCATTTGTGTAAGACGTTAAGTGTGGATGTAAGACTCTTGTTATTCACCTTCTGTGTGTTCAGTGAGCATTGATCTCTGGGATCACTTCACACGTGCATTCAGTGATCACGAACTATGAGTCGGGGTACCCATAGGAGTGCATGACAGGAAACCTACCAGGGAACCACAAGCCTGCTAGGCGCGGGCCCCCATGGCCTCGCCTAGCAGGCTTGTCGTCTCCCGGTAGGTCTCCTAACCCTAATCGTTGGCCTATAAATTCCCAAATATTCCCCCAACATCAGAAGGAGCCACGCAAATACTTTTCCGCCGCCAGAAGCCTTCATTCCCGAGAGATCCAATATTGGAGCCTTTTCCAGTAATCTGTCGGAGGGGGTTTCGATCACAGAGGGCATCTACATCAACTCCATTGCCCCTCCGATGATGTGTGAGTAGTCCATCACAGATCTATGGGTCCATATCTAGTAGCTAGATGTCTTCTTCTCTGTCTTTGATATTCAATACCATGTTCTTCATGATCTTCATGGAGATCTATCTGATGCAATCCTCTTTTATGGTGTGTTTGTCAAGATCCGATGAAATGTAAGTTTATGTCCAAATTATCCATGAATCTTATTTGAATCTCCTCTGAATTCTTATTTGCATGATTTCATATCCTTGTAAGTCTCATCGAGTTATTGGTTTTCTTTGGCTAACTAGATTGGTAATTCTTGCAATGCGAGAAGTGCTTGGTTTTGGGTTCAATCTTGCGGTGTCCTCACCTAGTGACATATTAGGGGTAGCGAGGCACGTATTGTATTGTTGCCATCAAGGGTAACAAGATAGGGTTTTCATCATATTGCTTGAATTTATCCCTCTACATCATGTCATCTTTCTTAATGTGTTACTCTGTTCTTCATGAACTTAATACTCTAGATGCACGCAGAAGTCGGTCGATATGTGGAGTAATAGTAGTAGATGCAGAATCATTTCAGTCTACTTGATACAGACGTGATGCCTATATGCATGATCATTGCCTTGGATAACTGCATGATTATTCGCCTTTCTATCAATTGCTTGTTCCTCCTACTAGATTGATACCTCGGTTCTCAACAACTGAGGGAAATACTTATCTACTTCGTCGCATCACCCTTTCCTCTTCAAGGGAAAACCAACACAAGCTCAAGGGGTAGCAAGGAGGATTTCTGGCGCCGTTGCCGGGGAGGATACACATCAAGCCTACCAAGTACCCATCACAAACTCATCTCTTGCATTTACATTATTTGCCATTCACCTATTGTTTTTCTCTCCCCCACTTCTAAAACGATTTTCAGAAAATACCAAAAAGATTTGCCTTTTTATTCGCCCTTCTTTCGTTTGCCTTTCGCTTGCTTGAATGTTTTATCGATTCGCTGCCACCATGTCTGAATGTGGGAAGGTTACCATTGAAAATTTTGAGGGTATTACTAGTGGTAATCTTGAGAACAAATTTGGATATTGCTCTCTAGATCGTGAATATAAACCTCCTCCTAATTATAAAGTTAAAACTTTTCAAGTAGGAGACGGTGATATTATTGGGAAGAGTGTTATTCAACAATTCTTTGATTGTACTAGAGTAATGCCTATGAACAAGAAATCTATTCTTCTTAGCACAAATTGTTATGCCGATTCCATTCCCATGCTTGTTGAAAAATTGGATTTGTGCACCTTCATCCCGCTTTGCAAGAAGTGTTCTATGAACTAACCAAAATTAATCATCCTAAGGACAAAAAGATTGCCACGATTATCCTTATGCATGAATTTGATTTTATCATACAAGAAGCTAGGGAATTTTTTGCTTTCTATAAAAAGTATATTGAGCACCCCTTGTTAAAGATATCCTATATGATAATCTTACCAAGATAATCTTAGAAGAAGAGTTCCCTATTCCGAAATTACCCAAACTATTTACCTTGAAACCTATGATGAATTTGGTTGGATCACTAGGGGTATTTACGTAGGATTCGATGATGATTTCTTAGAAGAAAAAATAGGTGAACCCGCTAAAAATAAGATATGCATTTTATATGATGATATCTATGGTGATGGTCCAGGTGATGAGAACGGATTCAATACTAATGATGACAATACCTAGATCTATTGTGTTTTGCCTAGCTAGGGGCGTTAAACCATAGCGCTTGTTTGGAGGCAACCCAATTTTATTTTTGTGTACTGTTTTTCTTTTATTTTTGAGTGTTTCCCACATTATTACTTCTGTAGTAATTGTGTTTTGGTGTTTTAATTAGTGTTCGAGTCAAGTAAAACCTTTAGGGTGATCTATGGTAATTGTTGACTTGATCTTGCTGAAAAACAGAAACTTTAGCGCTCAGCCCAGGAACTTTCTAAATTTTTAATAGAGTCGAATGAGTATGAAATTTTTACACAAGATTCATATATAAATTTCCCAGGTTGACTAATTTTTCAGAATTTTCCAAGTTAAATAAGTATACAAAGTGTTCAGATTTCTACAGACTGTTCTATTTTTGACAGATTTTGTTTTCTTTGAGTTGTTTGCCTATTTTGATGAATCTTTGGGTTGTATCATGGGGCATGAACCATAAGTTACAATACAGTGGGTATAACACCAATATAAATAAAGAATGAGTTCATAACAGTACCTAAAGTGGTGATTTATTTTCTTATACTAACGGATCTCACGGGTTTTCTGTTAAGTTTTGTGTTGTGAAGTTTTGAAGTTTTGGGTAAAGATTTGATGGACTATGGAATAAGGAGGGGCAAGAGCCGAAGCTTGGGGATGCCCAAGGCACACCAAGTCATATTCAAGGATGCCAAAGAGCCTAATCTTGGGGATGCCCCGGAAGGCATCCCCACTTTTGTCTTCAATCCATCGGTAAATTTACTTGAGGCTATATTTTTATTCACCACATGATATGTGTTTTGCTTGGAGAGTCTTGTATGATATGAGTATTTGCTTGTTAGTTTTCCACAATCAACCTTTCTGCACACATTATTTCAGAAGGACATGTTGAATCGTGAATTTGTTAGAATGCTCTATGTGCTTCACTTATATCTTTCGAGTTAGGCAATTTTGCTCTATGTGCTTCACTTATATCTTTAAGAGCATGGTGGTGTTTGTGTTTTATAGAAATACTTCAACTCTCGTACCTCACTTATATTATTTTGATAGTCTCTAAAAAGCATGCTAATTCGTCTAGGTTATGAATTTAGTCCTAATTTGGTAGGCATCCAAGAGGGATATAATAAAAACTTCTATATTAAGTGCATTGACTATTTATGAGAAGTTTGATTCCTTGCATAAAGTTTTGAGATATAAAGATGGTAATGTTAAGTGTCATGTTAGGAAGTAATGGTGATTTGGTAAAAATACTTGTGTAATGGTTTGTGATTCCCGTAGCATGCACGTATAGTGAACCGTTATGTAAGGAAGTCGGAGCATGACTTGTTTATAGATTGTCGACCTTTGTGTGAGGGTCAAGAGCGCGCGATGGTTAACTCCTACCAACCTGTCCCCTAGGAGCATTCGTTTAATACTTTGCTTCAATGACTAATAGACTTTTTCAATAAGTATGTGAGTTCTTTATGACTAATGTTGAGTCCATGGATTATATGCACTCTCACCCTTCCACCTTTGCTAGCCTCTCTAGTACCGCGCAAGTTTTGCCGGTACAACAAACACCTTCCTCATGTATGGCTCATGTATTGCATGAGAGTTGAAAAGGTTTCAGAAAATAAAGGTGTGAAAACAATTGCTTGAATTTTCATCGGGGCTGTGCATAATATAAATACTTTGTGTGGGGAAGATAGAGCATAGCGAGACCATATGATATTGTAGGGATAACTTTCTTTTGCCATTATATTTTTGAAGAGATACAATTGCTTTGCTAGCATGCTTGAAATGTTATTGTTTTTATATCAATATTAAGATTTTGTTTTGTGTCTTATGGATCTGAATATTCATGCCACAATAAAGAATATTACATGGATAAATATGTTAGGTAGCACTCCACATCAAAAAAATGTTTTTATCATTTACCGACTCGAGGACGAGCAGGAATTAAGCTTCGGGATGCTGATACGTCTCCAACATATCTATAATTTTTTATGATGGCATGATATTATATTATCTATTTTGGATGTTTTATAAGCATTAATATGCTATTTTATATTATTTTTGGGACTAACCTATTAATCTAGAGACTAGTGTCAGTTTCTGTTTTTTTCTTGTTTTTGAATTTTGCAGATATGGAATATTAAACGGAGTCCAACGGAATAAAACCTTTACAAAGAATTTGAAAGGAAGGAAACAAATCAACCAGGCTTAGAGTGCACGGTAGGAAACCTGCTAGGGAGCCACAAGCCTGCTAGGCGCGGGGCCCCCCTAGCCGCGCCTAGCAGGCTTGTCGTCTCCCGGCAGGTCTCCTAACCCTAATATTTGGCCTATAAATTCCCAAATATTCCCCCAACATCAGAAGAAGCCGTGCAAATACTTTTCACCACTAGAAGCCTCTGTTCCCGAGAGATCCAATCTTGGAGACTTTTCTAGTAATCTGCCGAAGGGGGTTTCGATCACGGAGGGCATCTACATCAACTCCATTGCCCCTCTGATGATGCGTGAGTAGTCCACCACAAACCTATGATTCCATAGCTAGTACCTAGATGGATTCTTCTCTCTCTTTGACCTTCAATACCATGTCCTTCATGATCTTCATGGAGATCTATCCGATGTAATCCTCTTTTGTGGTGTGTTTGTCAAGGTCTGATGAATTGTGAGTTTATGTTTAGATTATCCTTGAATCTTATTTGAATCTCCTTTGAATTCTTATTTGTATGATTTCATATCCTTGTAAGTCTGTCCAAGTCATTGGTTTGGTTTGGCCAACTAGATTGGTAATTCTTACAATGGGAGAAGTGCTTGGTTTTGGGTTCAATCTTGTGGTGTCTTCACCTAGTGACATAGTACGAGTAGCAAGGAACATATTGTATTGTTTCCATCAAGGGTAACAAGATGTAGCTTTCATCATATTGCTTGAGTTTATCCCTCTACATCATGTCATCTTTCTTAATGCGTTACTATGTTCTTCATGAACTTAATACTCTAAATGCAGGTAGGAGTCGGTCGATGTGTGGAGTAATAGTAGTAGATGCAGAATCATTTTGGTCTACTTGATACGGATGTGATGCCTATATGCCTGATCATTGCCTTGGATAACTACATGATTAATCGCTTTTCTATCAATTGCTTGACAATCATTTGTTTACCCACCATGATATTTTCCTTCGAGAGAGAAGCCTCTAGTGAAACCTATGACCCCCGGGTCTAATTTCCATAATATACTTTCAGATCTATAAACCAAAAATACCAAAAATCCTTTGCTGCAATTTATTTACCTTTTACTTTCCGTTCTCGTTTACATCTATCTCTATCGGATCTAATCCTTGCAAATAATCGTGAAGGGATTTACAACCCCTTTATAGCATTGGGTGCAAGAGTTCGATTGTTTATGTAGGTGCATCCATTGGTAACTTGCTTGTTCCTCCTACTGGACTGATACCTTGGTTCTCAAAAACTTTGGGAAATACTTATCTACTTCTCTGAATCACCCTTTCCGCTTAAAGGCAAAACTAACGTAAGCTCAAGAGGTAGCAGACGACATCGAGGGGCGAGTGGCTTGATGACCGGTAAGGCTGCTGAGACGCATTGCTCAGGAGCCCCCTTTGAAGCTCGAGTGATCCCCATTCCGCCCTATCGGGTTCTGCCACAGGAGGACTAGGCACTAGGGCCTCCCGAGACTCCACGCGGTGGTGTCGTGCTGCGATTGGAGCCCCCGAGTGGGGGTCGGTTGCCAAAAACACAAGTCCCTGAAGAGAAAGGGCCTTGGTATCTAGCTCCGAGGTCCCCCGGGGAGGGCCGTAGCGCATGGCCCCTTGTGAAACACCGATCCAGAAAAAGGAGAACTTAAGATCAGTAAAAAGAGAGAGCAGCAAGAGAAAAGTCCACGCCCCTTTTTGTTAAATGTAGAGTTCCGAACTCTTAAAACTTCATTCCAAAAAGTGGAAATTTGAACACAAAAAGAAGCAAGCACAACGCCACATCCGGCACCTACGCTAGTCTTCGTCTTCCCCCATCGCTGAGCATAGGGCATCCACGTTGCATGGGCATAGCGATGGGCAGTGTTGACTTGTTCGTCAGCGCGGAGCTATGGCATCCACATTCCATGGGAAAGAACCCCTTCGTGTCCTCGGGGGGCTCCGGGCTTATACATCCCACTCATTATTACGTGAGAGTGTCACGGGTTGGTATCGAGGGTGCTCGAGGAGCTCCATGCCTCGCGGACATGAAGCCCCCTCCAGCCCCCAGGCTTGGCCTGCCGAAGTAGGGTCTGTTCGAAATGGGGCCCTGGGCATAGGGGAACCCCCCACACCCCAAAGCCCGCGACCGGGTGTCGTTGTCGTTGTGGAGGCACAAACCCCTACACAGTGGGTCGGGACAAACGAGGCCCTCCCATTGCGCGCGAGGCCGACACCCCGGGGCGGTACCCAGCATGCCTTGCTAGGGTGCCCCGGGTCCTCACGCAGGTACTCGAGGCCCTGCCCCCAGGCTGGGTGAGTTGGGTTCGGGGACATGGGCGAGTAAACGACCGCCGTTGGTGATCGAGCGAAATCTGACCCGGAGACATTGGCGTATGTTTCACCCTCCGTCTCCAAGGGGGTGTCGCGCACCCTGGTGTCAAGGCCGTGTGTTCCACACCCCGTCTCCAGGTTGGGATCATCTGGCCCAGAGACATGGGCGTGTGTTCCACCCTGCGTCTCTAGGCTGGGGTCACCTGACCCGGGGACATTGGTGCTTGTTCCACCCTCCGTTCCCAGGCTAGTGACCCCCGGTCTCCAGGCCCAGATGCCTGCTCAAGGTAGATCCCTACCAGCGGGTGCGCCTTGCGAAGGTGCCTACATCGGGCATGCTCATGAGGCCAATCCCTCAAGCCGGCCTCGCGAGGCTACGCATACCAGCATGAGCGAGAGCTGCTCTCGAAGTCGTGTGTGTGCCTCCTGCAACCGTGGTAGCTGGCGTTACTTCCTTCGCGGCCCCGGCGCTCGTCAACATGGTCGAGCCTCTGGGCCTCCTCCCTGGTTCTAGCGGGCGTGTTGCGAGGGGACACCCCTCTCGCGTGGGCAGTACCCCCTACCAGTCTCTGTCGGTGTGTATGGCTAGCTCTCGTGCCCCTAGCACCCCGGGTTAGGCGCCCGTGCGGCCCCACTGCTGGTCCTGCCGGTTGAGTAAGTGCATGGGCGTGAGCGTCCCTGAGGTACACCAGGGTCCCGATGGTGGTGCCGTCGCGCCTGGGGGCACGCCTAGCCCAGTCATTGCAGCGATCATGTGCAGCGTGGTGGTGTTGTAGCTCGTGCGCCACGAGGACCGTGACAGGTTTGTGTGTCGGGTCGTGGCAGTCCTGGAAAGGCGGCAGTGCGGCCTGGACACGGGGACGGGTCGGGCAGGCGAGGTCGTGTCGTGTGGCTTGCGAAGGCGGCAGCCCCTGGCGCGTGTTGAGGGCTCAGCCGGTGATGGCGCCCACGAATGGGGAGGCTGGACGACGTGAAGCGCCGAGGCCCGCTAGCACCGCCCGTGCCACGTGGGTAGCTCACCGCTTAGCACGGGATGGACGTCCTTTTGCCATGAGTGCGGCGAGCAGGGGTGGGGAGATACTTGAGGAAAACTTCCGCACGCCCCCTACCTGGCATGACATCGCCCCCTACCTGGCGCACCAAATGTCGGATTTCGGGCTCCGCAAAACCCTCAAGGTTTGAACACAGGGGCGTGTGCGAAGATCCTGTGAGGCCTCGCCAAACCTAGCTCGCTACTCGATGGCTGCTACGGCGAACTCGCACGCTGACGAGGAAGAAGATGAACACAGTGATTTACCCAGGCCCGGGCCGCTGGGAAGCATAATACCCTACTCCTTCTTTGGTGGATTGCCTCTCGGAGAGGTGTGGTGGATGAACTAGTATAGTGGTTTCGAGCCTCGCGAGGGAGCTCTAGTGGTGTTCTTGGCTCTCTACCATGCCTTGTGGTTCATCGCTTTGTTTCCCTCGGATCCCCCTTCTACGGTGTGGCCTAGCCTCTATATATAGCAGTGGCCTGGGTGTTGGGGAACGTCGCATGGGAAACAAAAAAATTCCTACGCTCACGCAAGACCTATCCATGGTGATGAGCATCTATGAGAGGGAGAGTGGATCTGCATACCCTTATAGATCGCTAAGCGGGAAGCATTAAGAAACGCGATTGGTTTAGTCGAACGTCTTCGCGATCCAAATCGCTGAGCGTCCCATGATCCAATCACGATCCGTACCGATCAAGCACCAAACGGACGGCACCTCCGCGTTCAGCACACGTACAGCTTGATGACGATCTCTGCCTTCTTGATCCAGCAAGAGGGAGCATAGAGGTAGACGATTTCTCTGGCAGCATGACGGTGCTGCGGCGATGGTGGTGGAGCAATTCCGACAGGGCTTCGCCTAAGCACTGCAGAAAACCAATCTAGAGGAGAAATTATGCACTAGAGGAACGGGTAGCACGTGGCTGAAAATCTAGTGCAAAAACCCTAAAACATCTAGTATATATAAGAGGCAGAGAGGAGGAGGCTTGGCCCAAGGGCCAAGCCATCTAGGCTTCGGCCGAACCAAGAGGAGAGGACGATTCCTCCTCCAATCCTAGTAGGACTAGGACTCCTCCTTATTTTTGCCTTTTTCCACCTTTTTCTCTTTGGGCTTTTATTCCCAGCCGCATGGGCCTTGTGTGGGACTTCCACCAGCCCACTAAGGGCTGGTATTCACTCTCCCATAGCCCATGTAGACTCTTGGGTCGAAAAACCCCTCCCGATGATCTTTCGGTACACTACTGGCACTCCCGGTACACTACCGATGAGTCTGAAACTTTTCCGGCGACCAAAATAGGACTTCCTATATATCAATATTTAACTCCGGACCATTCCGGAGCTCCTCGTGACATCTGGGATATCATCTGGGACTCTAAACAACCTTCGGTCACCACCATGCATAACTCTATACTACCGAAACGTCACCAAACCTTAAGTGTGCAGACCCTGCGGGTTCGAGAACTATGTAGACATGACGGAGACACCTCTACGGTCCATAACCAATAGCGGGACATAGATGCCCATATTGGTTCCTACATATTCTACGAAGATATTTATCGGTCAAACCTCAATGTCAAGGATTTAGTTAATCCCGTATGATGTTCCCTTTGTTCTTCGGTATGTTACTTGCCCGAGATTCGATCGTCGGTATTTCCATACCTAGTTCAACCTTGTTACTGGCAAGTATCTTTACTCGTTCCATAATACAAGATCCCGTGACTAACACTTAGTCACATTGCTTGCAAGGCTTATTGTGATGTTGTATTACCAAGTGGGCCGTGAGATACCTCTCCATCACACGGAGTAACAAATCCCAGTCTTGAACCATGCCAACCCAACACACACCCTCAGAGATACCTGTAGAGCATATTTATAGTCACCCAGTTACGTTGCAACGTTTGATACACACAAGGCACTCTTCCGGTGTCCGTGAGTTGCATGATCTCATGGTCATAGGAACACAAACTTGACATGCAGAAAACAGTACCAATAAACAGACACGATCATATGCTACGTTTGTAGTTTGGGTCTTGTCGATCACATCATTCTCCTAATGATGTGATACCGTTATCAAATGATATCACATGTCAATGGCTAGGAAACCTTGACCATCTTTGAACAACGAGCTAGTTCACTAGAGGCATACTAGGGACAAAGTGTTGTCTATTTACCCACACATGTAATGTGTTTTCAATCAATACAATTATAGCATGGATAATAAACAATTATCATGAACAAGGAAATATAATAATAAACACTTTATTCATTGCCTCTAGGGCATATTTCCAACAGTCTCCCACTTGCACTAGTGTCAATAATCTAGTTCACATCACTATGTGATTTACATTGTAATGAATCGAACACCCATGCAGTTCTGGTGTTGATCATGTTTAGCCCTTGGATGAGGTTTAGTCAGCAGGTCTGCAACATTCGGATCTGTGTGCACTTTTCAAATATTTATGTCCTTTTCCTAAATGTAATCGCGGATGGAGTTGAAGCGTCACTTTATGTGTCCGGTCCTCTTGTGAAACCTTGGTTCCATGGCCAGAGCAATGGCACAAGTGTTGTCACAGAACAGGTTCATTGCATTCAGTGCACTGGGCACTACTCCTAGATCTATCATGAACTGCTTCATCTAGACACCTTCCTTCGCTGCCTCCGAGGCTGCGTTGTACTCCGCTTCGCACGTAGAATCATCTACCACGCATTGCTTGGAACTGCACCAGCTTACCGCTCCCCTGTTGAGAATAAATACGTATCCGGTTTGTGACTTAGAGTCATCCGGATCAGTGTCAAAGCTTGCATCGACGTAACCCTTTATGACGAGCTCTTCATCACCTCCATAAACAAGAAACATTTCCTTAGTCCTTTTTAGGTACTTAAGGATATTCTTGACCGCCACCAAGTGCTCCATTCCAGGATCACTTTGAAATCTTCCGGCCATACTTATGGCAAGGCTGACATCGGGTCTTGTGCACAACATTGCATACATGATAGAGCCTATGGCTGAAGCATAGGGGATGAGACTCATCTTTTCTCTATCTTCTGCAGTCACTAGTCATTGAGTCTTACTCAACTTTACAACTTGTAACACAGGCAAGAACCCCTTCTTGGACTAATCCATTTGAACTTCTTCAAAACTTTATCAAGGTATGTGCTCTGTGAAAGTGCTATTAAGCGTCTCGATCTATCTCTATAGATCTTAATGCCTAATATGAAAGCAGCTTCTCCTAGGTCCTTCATTGAAAAACTCTTGTTCAAATATTCCTTCATGCTTTCTAGCATTTCTATATTGTTTCCAAACAGCAATATGTCATCCACATATAATATTAGAAACACTATAGAGCTCTCACTTTCTTGTAAATACAAGCTTCTCCATAAACTTGTATAAACCCAAATGCTTTGATCACCTCATCAAAGCGCTTATTCCAACTCCGAGATGCTTGCACCAGCCCATAAATGGATCGCTGGAGTTTGCAAACTTTGTCAGCATTCTCTGGATCGACAAAACCTTCTGGTTGCATCATATACAACTCTTCCTCAAGGAAACCGTTGAGGAATGCTGTTTTGACATCCATCTGCCAAATTTCATAGTCAAAATAAGCAGCTATTGCCAACATGATTCTGACAGACTTAAGCATCGCTATGGGTGAGGATTTCTCATCGTAGTCAACTCCTTGAACTGGTGAAAAACTGTCACAGCCCTAGAAATTGCTTGTATTAGTTGCATCGTTGAGCATTCATTGCATCATGTTTAACTTCAAATTAATTTGAAATGGGGGTGTTCAAACCCTAGCACAAGTAAATTTCAAAAAGGTTAAATTATTAAGATAATTGAGTGAATTCAAAATGCTCTTCAAAAAATATTCCCCCTCTTGATAAATGCTAGCAACAACATACCAGGGGTGAACTATATTTTCACAAACATTTTGGAAAATTTAATAAATCAGCAAAGTTCTAAAAATGACCAATAAAGCACTATAAATATTTTAGTTGTTTCAAAAATTCTGGAAATTATTGTGGGGACTGGAAATAATATGTATAAACCCCAAAAATTATGTCAGGATTTTTGATAGGTTTTCCCAAACATTATAAAACAGATTGCATAAATCGAAAAAAAGGAAAAGCAGAGGGGAGAAGGACTTACCTGGCCGGCCGAGTTGGTGCCCAGCCCACCAACCCCCCTTGCCAGGTGTCCCCCACCTCTCGCCAGGAAGACAAGGGAGTGTGGCCGCGGCGCGCCAGCACGCGCAGCGCCACCTCCTGCTCGCCTTCCTGCCTCCCCCGCCACGTCGATGCCGTGGATAGAGCTGCGCTGCCCTTCGCATCTCGCCGACCTCCTATCCTTTCTCCCCATTGCTCCGCTTGCTCCCCACCTCCCAGAACCAAAGGCCACCGTCGCCGCTAGCGCCTACCTAGTGCCTCCCTATCGCCCCAAGCAGCTCCGAAGCTCCGCCCCACTGCCCTAATCCTCTAAGCCAAGCCAAGCCCCGTCGAAAGCCCCGTAGCGACGACCTCGAGCTCTTCTTCAACCTTCGGCCGCCGGAGCATCGTCGTCAAATTCGTCGCCGCCGATGCACCCCCAACCCTGCGGACTCTCCCTGCGGACGCGCCGTGAGCACCCCGTTCGTTTCCCCTTGTTCCCTTGCTCGATTGCTCCCCCGTGGCTAAGGTAGACCCTGGACCCGAAACCTCCCGCTGCCCTGGCCAGTCGCCGCTATGCATACAGCAACCAAAGCTCATGTTCGAGTGCGGGGATGAACTCCTGGAGTTCCCCAGGAGCTTATAGAGCCCCTTGATGTGCCACTCGTGCCCCGTAGCATCGCGTCGAGCAACACCGAACTTCGTCCACCGCGGAAGTCGACGCCGTCGACCGCTCCGACCACCCCTACCACCGGTGTTGGACTCATCGGATGCGCGCCAGCTCTAGCTTCCCGTAGGACCAAGTGGCGGTCAAAACCGTGGCCTATAGCGCCGTTCTGGCCAACTCCGGCGAGCCCCGTCACGGGTTTGGTCACCGCCGGCCCAGCTCCGATGGGTACCGACATGGCGACATCATTAGTGGCTAATCAAGCCACTAATTAACCCCTCCAGCCGCTGACAATGGGCCCTGGCCCGAGTCAAAGCATGGGTCAACGTGGGGATTAACCTTGTGTCATTGACGTGTGGGCCCCGCATGTCAGATTTGACCTGGACCGGGTCAGCCGACCTGCTGACGTCATGATGACGTCAGGCTGACGCAATAATCAATTTTTATGATAAAAATAATTCAGGAAATTCCAGAAAATGTTTAAAACTTCTAAAAATCATAGAAAATAATCTGTAAGTCTGATGAAAATAATTTATATATGAAAATGATCAGAAAAATCCAATGAATCTGTTTATGCCATGGTCATGCATGTGTGAGCAAGTTAACATCACAAAGTAGGACATTTTAGGATTAGGATAATTTAATAAATAGTGTTGGAGTAGGAATTTAGTATAAGTTTTAATTCCACTTGAGTTAATATGACTACCTATAGCACCAGGTCAATTCAGTAATTTAACATACCATTTCATGTATCATGATTGTTGCATCACATTGAATGTGTTGCTTCTTCCTGTTTGCCGGTGTTGTTCCCTCTCGGTAGACGATGGTTCTAACGATGTGATCGTTGACACTAATGAAGAGAAGTAATATCTTCAGGACTGTTAGGCAAGCAAACCCCCTTGAGCATACTGATATGAACCCACTCTCTCGCTCCTGCTCTCTATTACTGCATTAAGACACTAACGATTCAACTGGTACATGTTCCCGGTAGTTAAACCCATTCCTTTGCATGACATGTCCTTGCCATAGTAAATAGTTGAAACCACTTAGCATGAGTAGCAACTGCTTGAGACTTTTTGTGCTTACTCATCCATGCTTGCTTACTAACTATGCCTGCTATGCTTAGAGTCGTGTCGGGTCTGATCCATCTTGGCGATGAATTGGAATGGTGGTGAACATGTCCTACTATCTGAGAGCTAAGTGTGTGAACACGATTTGGTAAAGGTAACGACGAGAGGCCATGTGGGAGTACATTGCGGGTTGTCTCATTGGGACCGTCCTTAAGAATTGAGTTGTGTGTTTGTGATCCAAGACAGTTACTACCACACATTGGGCCCTGAAATATGACCCCGCTCAACTTATTAATCACCTAGACCTCTGCCAGGATTTGCAACTAGTTTCTAGTGTTTGTAGGAAAAGTGTTGGCGACCGTGCATAGCGCTGCCTGACGGGGTGGACTATGATGCGGTATAGGCACAGTGGCATGGTGTACCAAGTGGAACCCGAACAGTGGGCTTGGGAACCCTGCGCACATCGTTTGAGGCCATAGCGGATACTTGGTCATACTTCTATGCAGTTTCTATCTCGAATAGGCGATCAACCTGGACTAGGGTCTTGTGTGCTTGACGGTCGTGGCCGACGCCCACGCCAATGTTTCCGCTTGATGGTTGCCGAGATGCATGACGTGCATATGGTGATAAGTGGTGAGAGCGTGTGTGAAGAAGTATACCCCTGCAGGGTGAATAATTTGGTCGAATAGCGGCGTCCTCTGATATGGACTACTTGGAGAACTTATGTGGTTCATAGACAATTTGAAGTGGATACTCTAAAATGCGCAAGATAAGCATGAGTGTTATGGATGGCCTTCTCGTAGGGAGATGGAAGTGGATCCATAGTGGTGTATTGATTGGAGAATATGTTGACTCATGTGCGCTATCCCACCTCATAGATACTACTTGTAGTCGTAGTATAGGTTAGCCAAGAGTCAAAGCTGGCTTGCTGCAATAAACTCCACAATCCCCTTCATTGATACTGTTGCATGTCTAGTTAGTTCTGATGTAAGTCTTGCTGAGTACCCGTGTACTCACGTTTGCTTAAATTATGTTTTTGCAGAGGAGACATCAGTCTCATTACTGGTATTTTCGATGTGAAGTTCGATGTTGACCGGATTAGCTTGGGAATCCCAAACAGGGGTCTGGTTCCTTTGGTAGCGTCGTTGTAGCTTTTCAGGCCCCTCCAGCCACTTTTATAGATGTCAATACCTAGACATGTTTAACTTCCGCTTGCTTGTTTGAATGCTCTGAATGTTGGGTCTTGTGACCCCTGTTTGTAACATCTTATTGTATTGGCTCTTCCGAGCCTTCTAAATAAATGTAGTAATGTTGTATGGTTATGTTGTGATGCCTAGTTGTATCTATGCATATCGGGCATGTCATGCGTACGTGTGACGTGCAACGATATGTATGGGATCCACCACCTAGTTGTGTGCCTTTAGTAGTACTCTTTACGGAGAACTGCCTCTTTGTGCTTCCACCGAGCCTTGGTAGCTTGCTACTGCTCCGAACACATTGATTAACCGGCATGTATCCTTCTTTGCTGCTGTGTCTGTCCCTTCGGGGAAATGTCTCGTAGTGTAATGGAGTCCCTGTAGCCTGCTACGACTCCTCTACGTGCAGTGATGACATTTATGTCCCACGGCGTAATGGAGTCCTTGTAGCTTGCTATGACTCGTCTACACACGCTAGAGATCGACACCTGCATTTTTGGGTTACGTATGCCTGTCCCTATACGGATGTGCCACTTGGATTCTACAACTAGTCATGTTGGCCCGGGTTCTTTGACATTTGAATGCTAGCAACACATTCACATACGTGAGTCAAAGGACGTAAACGGTCCCGCCCCAGGTAAGGTGGCAACCGTGGAGATAACCGTGCGTGAGACCGCAAAGTGATGTGATGTGTTATAGGCTGGATTCTTATGGCTTAGGATCGGGGTCTAGACAGCTTTGGTATGAGAGCTTGACTGCTTGTAGCATTACCAAGCCAAACTGGTTGATGTTGAGTCTAGAACTACTTTAGTTATATAAGGGAACTGATTGTGTAAGGGAACGTAGGGCTCTTTTTACTCCTTTCCTTGTGTCATTCTAATTCTGAGTCACCCTCTTCTTTATTCTATGGGGATTAAGAACTAGGTCTTCTCATCTATCTATTAGGAGGGCGAGTTACTATGCTGGAGACCTATAGGAAAGTTGTTGTCTTCTTGGATCAGTGTCTCCATATGAATTCATTGTCATGTTGTCAGTTTTTTTGTGCAGGTTGCCTCATATTTCATGCCTGTACAGCCATTATGTTTTCTGAGTTATCCAAGGTTCCTAAATTATCTGATGCAATTGCAAAACTCTTTCATCTTGAGTCAATGTCTTTCAGGCCAGACAAAGCACACTAATTGTTGAGTTGAGGTACTCTATTACCTCGATGTGTTTAATGAAAGTGTTTAGGAAACCATGTTGTTTCAGTGAACCACCCAATAGTCTAGTTGTGTCTTTTGTTTTCAGTGTGATAATTCTGGCCATCATTATCAAAAGCATGATGTGATGCTACTTAGTCAATAGGTATTCTGTATCTGGGTTCTTGAACCCAAGGATCTTTCTGCTCATTCTCGTTGATGGTATTTGCTCGTTCCCTTAGGATGCTTAGTAACCTTGATATAGTCCTCAAGGTTTGTGGTATATCATTCTTCCAATACCATGAATCAGTTATGGCAGAAGTTCTTTGTGAACGAAAGATCACAACATGAGTGCTCTTGATGAGTTCTCCATCCCATAGTTGTGACTCTGCCAATGCTTCATTTCTGCATGGATTATCTGGAAGAAACATGTTGAACTCTGTTTGTATATTCAATCCATGCATCTACAACTCAGGAAAAATTAGGTGCTCTTGAGTTGCCCTTCTTCAATTGTATTCTGACCTTCAGCTCTCAGTGGATAGTCAAGAGTATGTCATGCATTGTCGTATCGATGCCGACTATTCTTGTGTCCTGTCAAGCCATTCTATTCTAGAATGACTAGGAGAAACAAACTCCCGTACCTCATCCATTTCTCGGATTGGGTCAAAGCAGTTGTATTCCGTAGATCAAAATGCCAATTCAGCTTTTGCTCTGTTCTACCTTGAGGTATTACCCTCTTCATGTCAAGATTATCATGAGAACTACACTCCCTCTTATGAAATCCTGATGTAGTGATACTTCTAGACATCATCATTCATTCCCCGGTCTCCGTGTTGTTGAAACCAGAATACTGACAAGTGAATCGAGATGTGTGAAATTGATACTCCTAGCAACTTTGTTGCTTGGTAGTTAATGGACAATAATTTCATCCTTAGTGTGTTGGTTATTCAATCACCACTCTAGGAGTGATCATGCTACCTAGTCCATTTTCCATGGTGCATTTTTCAGTCAATGAGTTAGGATTGTGTCAATCCTTCGCTCTGTTGATCATATCGTCTTGCCTTGAAAAGCAAGATTGCTCTTGACCTTGATAACATACCGGTGGATCGTGATTTTCCGAATATCTTCTCGGAAGTATTACTAAGGTGTTCCTTGACCGTTATGTTAAGTTTGTGATTGAGATGGTTTTCCTATAAACCACCTTTCTCCAAGAATCTGTGTTGGACAACCCTGAACTAGTTGGTTAAGCTAAACAACAACTTGGAGAGTTGGAAGATAAAAGCTTCGCCTGACTTAGTTCATTCCATGGGGATGTCTTTGTTGTGGATGTGTGTGTCGAAGAAAGGTGATATTTTCACCGAGTGATCCTTGTGGTCAATTGTTGCATCTATCGTCTCATCCAATCTTTGATTTGAATGTGGGCTATCATCAAATCAAACTCAAAACAAAAGATCCTCCTAATGTTGTTTTTACTCGTGGATGTATCCCCGAGCATACACCATTATATCCTTTGGACTGCCAATGCTATCACCTTGTCCTTATAGTTGTGGAATTCCATTTATATGGATACCTCGATGAATTATTGTTGGGACCATCGACAACATTTTCATCTGTTCCATGATTCATGATGAACACTAAGCTAGTGTTGGAAACTTTGTAGGTAATATCTTCGTGTCCTGTAAATGAAGCATATGCATGGTGTAAGAAGTGACTTACTCTTAGTTCATGTGCATATGGTGCAAGTTGCCGTCATGAACTTGAGAAAGGTTGTTTTGTTTTCTTTGAACCATCCCAAGTCAATCATGCACGTACGAAGTATTCTATGGTTTGGTAGACTGATCATCTCCATTCCACATGCAATCCCTAGCATACCAAGCCACTGATTGATTTGTTTGAGGAAAACAAGTTAAGTGTTACTCCTAAAGGGCCCTGACAGACGTGCACAATACTTCGCTACATCCAATGATGGTTCCATCCAGAACTCGGTAGTGTTTTCTTGTAAGTACATGTAGTCATGCATGTCCTGGACAGTGTGTTCACATGTGTCTTTCAATCCAGCTCATGTTTTGGAGTTGATACCGTAGTTCATGTCCTGAGAATCTCGCAACATCATCTCTTTGATTTGTGTTGCAACCTTTCACTTTCAGACATGCTGAGTCTGGAATATCCTGACACCAGCCATATCTGAATCTCAGGCATATATGATGGTTGGGACGTTTCCCCAAGAATTATAACAATGGTTTCTCTGTAACCCGGAAAAGGGATGTTGTGGCTAACATACCTATCCGGAAGACCTACTATTATATTATCTTGTTTCAGCAACTTGGCCACCTCCCCATGAGGACCTTGTATGATTTATTCTAGAAGTTTATCCTTATGGACCCTTTGAGATCCCGAAGTCTGACCTTTTTACTTGATGTTCTAGACGTGAAACATTACCTATAATTGGGTTATGCTATTTCATCAAGGAAAACATTAGAAGTGGAGTGATAAATGTCTCTCGGTCGGTCATCCAGATTTTGCTCCCTTGGCATAGCTAAGGTGAAATCTAAGAAAGTGTTGTCTTCCTTCGCATCTGCATCCTCCATCATTACTCATCATGGTAGTATGAGCTGTACCCACAATCCTTGGCACGGATGTTGGAAAAACTTTGATGAATATGGAGATGCTCAAGTTCTTGAGAGCACGCTCAAACACTGGGTTATACCTTCGGTATTAATTGGAATGTGCCTTCCATTGCCGAGTTGTTTTATAACTCCAGTTTCCATTCAGATCTGAGTATGCCGTTCTTTTGAATCCCTTCAAATGATCGTTGTGAATTGCCTTAGGCTGGTATGAAGAGTTTCAATGATCTCTGTATCAAAAGTAATTCTTTTTGCCACTTAAGGAAAAATCTTACGACTCACCTTCCCTAAGGTGCCCGTTATGGTATGAAGGGCAACTAACTCCTCGCTACCTTCAAACCTCTTCATCATCTACTTTAGCGTGGAATTGTTGCCTACCAATTGGATCTCCGTCCTCTGCCTCATTCATTGTTTCCGACATGTGTTTTCAGACCCAGCTCGAGAGATGTTATTATGTCTCACTCCATGAGTTGTTCATGAGTCGCTCGATCTTCGTAAAGATCGATTCCTGTAGAGCTTTCTATCCATGTTGTCTTTCTGTTGGATGAAGATCCCGAAGGCAAAGGTGTCAAGATCAGCATGATGCAATAAATCAACATCTTCGAGAAGGGCAACTAGATCATGAAGATTGTGTAGTTTTGTGTCCCCTTCTGTCCTCTTACCCTACGCTTGAATCTCGGGATGAGATTCTTGTTTAGTGGGGGTGAGTTGTCACAGCCCTAGAAATTTCTTGTATTAGTTGCATCATTGAGCATTCAATGCATCATGTTTAACTTCAAATTAATTTGAAATGGGGGTGATCAAACCCTAGCACAGGTAAATTTCAAATAGGTTAAATTATTAAGATAATTGAGTGAATTCAAAATACTCTACAAAAAAATGTTCCCCTCTTCGATAAATGCTGGCAACAACATACCAGGGGTGAACTATATTTTCACAAACATTTTGGAAAATTTAATAAATCAGCAAAGTTCTGAAAATGACCAATAAAGCACTGTAAATATTTTAGTTGTTTCAAAAATTCTGGAAATTATTGTCGGGACTGGAAATAATATGTATAAACCCCAAAAATTATGTCAGGATTTTTAACTTTAGTGGTTTTGCCCAAACATTATAAAACAGATTGCATAAATAGAAAAAAAGGAAAAGCAGAGGGCAGAAGGACTTACCTGGCCGGCCCAGTTGGTGGCCCAGCCCACCAACCCCCTGTGCCAGTTGTCCCCAACCTCTCGCCAGGAGGACATGGGAGTGTGGCTGCGGCGTGCCAACACGTGCAGCGCCACCTCCTGCTCGCCTGCCTGCCTCCCCCGCCACGTCGATGCCGTGGATAGAGCCGCGCTGCCGTCCGCATCCCGCCGACCTCCTATCCTTTCTCCCCCTTGGTCTGCTTGCTCCCCTCCTCCCAGACCCAAAGGCCACCGTCGCCGCCGCTGCCTCCCTAGTGCCTCCTTGTCGCCCCAAGCAGCTCCGAAGCTCCGCCCCGACGCCCTGATCCTCTAAGCCAAACCAAGCCCCGCTGGAAGCCTAGTAGCGATGACCTCGAGCTCTTCTTCAATCTTCGACCATCAAATTCGCCGCCGCCGATGCACCACCGAGCCTATTGACCCTCCCTACGGACACGCCGTGAGCACTCCGTTCATTTCCCCCTGTTCCCTTGCTCGATTGCTCCCCCGTGGCTAAGGTAGCCGCCGGACCCAAAACCTCCCGCCATCGTGGCCAGTCGCCGCCGTGCATAGAGCACCCAAAGCTCGCGTCCGAGCGCGGGGATGAACTCCTGGAGTTCCCAGGAGCTTATAGAGCCCCTTCATGAGCCACTCGTGCCCCGTAGTGCCGCGTCGAACAACACCAAACTTTGGCCACCGCAGAAGTCGACGCCGTCGACCGCTCTGACCACCCTTACCGCCGGTGTTGGACTCATCGGATGCGTGCCAGCTCTAGCTTCCCATAGGACCAAGCAGCGCTCAAAACCGTGGCCTATAGCGCCGTTCTGGCCAACTCTAGCGAGCCCTATCACGGGTTTGGCCACCACCGGCCCAGCTCCGACGGGTACCGATGTGGCGACATCATTAGTGGCTAATCAAGCCACTAATTAACCCTCCAGCCGCTGACAATACGCACTGGCCCGAGTCAAAGCATGGGTCAACGCGGTGATTAACCCTGTGTCACTGACGTGCGGGCCCCGCACGTCAGATTTGACCTGGACCACGTCAGCCAACCTGATGACGTCATGATGATGTCAAGCTGACGCAGTAATCAAATTTTATAATAAAAATAATCCAGGAAATTCCATAAAATGTTTAAAACTTCTAAAAATCATAGAAAATAATCTGTAAGTCAAATGAAAATAATTTCTATATGAAAAATGATCAGAAAAATCCAATGAATCTGTTTATGCCATGATCATGCATGTGTGAGCAAGTTAACATCACAAAGTAGGACATTTTAGGATTAGGATAATTTAATAAATAGTGTTGGAGTTAGAATTTAGTATAAGTTTGAATTCCACTTCACATAATATGACTACCTATAGCACTAGGTCAATTCAGTAATTTAACATACCATTTCATGCATCATGATTGTTGCATCACTTAGAATGTGTTCCTTCTTCCGGTTTGTCGGCGTTGTTCCCTCTCGATAGACGATGGTTCTAACGATGTGATCATTGACACTATTAAAGAGAAGTAATATCTTCAAGACTGTCAGGCAAGCAAACCCCCTTGAGCATACTGATATGAATCGACTCTCTCGCTCTTGCTCTCTATTACTGCATTAGGACAATAACAATTCAACTGTTACATGTTCCCGGTAGTTGAACCCATTCCTTTGCATGACCTGTCCTTGCCAACATAAATAGTTGAAACCACTTAGCATGAGTAGCAACTCCTTGAGCCTTGTTGTGCCTACTCATCCATGCTTGCTTACTTATTGTGCCTCCTATGCTTAGAGTCGTGTCGGGTCTAATCCATCTGGCCAATGAATTGGAATGGTGGTGAACGTGTCCTATTGTCTGAGAGCTAAGTGTGTGAACACGATTTGGTAAAGTTAGAGATGAGAGGCCATGTAGGAGTACATGGCGGGTTGTCTCATTGGGGCCGTCCTTAAGAACTGAATTATGTGTTTGTGATCATAGACAGTTACTACCACACATTGGGCCCTGAAATATGACCCTGCTCGACTTATTAATCGCCTAGACCTCTGTCTAGGAGTTGCAACTAGTTTCTGGTGTTTGTAGGAAAAGTGTTGGTGGTCGTGCCTAGTGCTGACCGACGGGGTGGACTATGATGTGGTATAGGCACAGTGGCACGTTTGAGGCCGTAGCGGAAACTTCGGTGGGACTTCCGTGTGGGTTCAGTCTCAAATAGGCAATAAACCTAGACTAGGGTCTTGTGTGGTTGACAGTCATGGCCGACGCCCGCGACAGTGCTTCCGCTTGAAGGTTGCCAAGATGCATGATGTGCATATTGTGATAAGTGGCGAGAGCGTGTGTGAAGAAGTATACCCCTGCAGGGTGAAATAATCTGTTCGAATAGCAGCGTCCTCGGATATGGACTACTTGGAGAACTTATGTGGTTCATAGACAATTTGAAGTGAATACTCTAAAATGTGCAAGATAAGCGTGAGTGCTATGGATGGCCTTCTCGTAGGGAGACAAAAGTGGATCCATAGTGGTGTATTGATTGGAGTATATGTGGACTCGTGTGCGCTATCCCACCTCATAGATACTACTTGTAGTCGTAGTATAGGTTAGCCAAGAGTCAAAGCTGGCTTGCTGGAATAAACTCCACAATCCCCCTCATTGATACTGTTGCATGTGTAGTTAGTTCTGATGTAAGTCTTGCTGAGTACCCTTGTACTCGCGTTTGCTTAAATTATGTTTTTGCAGCGGAGACATCAGTCTCATTAGTGGTATTTTCAACGTGAAGTTTGATGTTGACCGGATTAGCTTGGGAATCCCAAACAGAGGTCTAGTTCCTTTGGTAGGTTCGTTGTAGCTTTTTAGGCTCCTCCAGCCACTTTTATAGATTTCTGTACCCAGACATGTCTAACTTCCGTTTGCTTGTTTGAATGCTCTGAATGTTGGGTCTTGTGACCCCTGTTTGTAACATCTTATTGTATTGGCTCTTCCGAGCCTTCTAAATAAATGTAGTAATGTTGTATGGTTATGTTGTGATGCCTAGTTGTATCTATGCATATCGGGCATGTCGTGCGTACGTGTGATGTGCAACGGTATGTATGGGATCTGACACCTAGTTGTGTGCCTTTAGTAGTACTCTTTACGGGGAACTGCCTCTTTGTGCTTCCATCGAGCCTTGGTAGCTTCCTACTGCTCCGAACACAATGATTAACTGGCATGTATCCTTCTTTGCTGTTGTGTTTGTCCCTTCGGGGAAATGTCTCGCAGTGTAATGGAGTCCCTGTAGCCTGCTACGACTCGTCTACGTGCAGTGATGACATTTATGTCCCACGGCGTAATGGAGTCCTTGTAGCTTGCTATGACTCATCTACGCACGCTATAGATCGACACCTGCATTGCTGGGTTACATATGTCTGTCCCTATACGGATGTGCCACTTGGGTTCTACGACTAGGCATGTCGGCCCGGGTTCTTTGACATTTGAATGCTATCGACACATTCACATACGTGAGTCAAAAGACGCAAACGGTCCCGACCCAGGTAAGGTGGCAGCCGTGGAGATAACTATGCATGCGACCGCAAAGTGATGTGATGTGTTACAGGTTGGATTCTTATGGCTTAGGATCGGGGTCCCGACAAAAACCCTTTGCCACAAGTCGAGCTTTATAGACGGTGACATTACCGACCGCGTCCATCTTCTTCTTAAAGATCCATTTGTTTTCATACATGGATCCCATCTCGGATTTCATGGCCTCTAACCATTTCTCAGAATCTGGGCCCATCACCACTCCTCCATAGCTCGTAGGTTCATTGTTGTCCAACTACATGACCTCCAAGATAGGGTTGCCGTACCACTCAGGAGTAGTACGCGCCCTTGTCGACCTACGAGGTTCAACAGTAACTTAATCTGAAGCTTCATGATCATCATCATTAACTTCCACTTCAAATCTCGTAGGCTCCACAGAAACATCTTTCTGCGTTGTGCTACTCCCTGGTTGAAGTAAAGGTTCAATAACCTCATCAAGCTCTATTTTCCTCCCACTCAATTCTTTCAAGAGAAACTCTTTCTTAAGAAATTTTCCGCTCTTAGTGACAAACACTTTGCCTTCGGATCTGAGATAGAAGGTAAACCCAAATGTCTCTTTCAGGTATCCTATGAAGACGCATTTCTCTACTTTCGGTTCCAGCTTTTCAGGCTGAAGCTTTTTGACATAAGCATCACATCCCCATACTTTAAGAAATGACAACTTTGGCCTCTTGCCAAACTATAGTTCATATGGGGTCATCTCAACGAATTTTGATGGTTCCCTAATTAAAGTGAATGCAGCTGTCTCTAATGCATAACCCCAAAACGATAGTGGCAAATCAGCAAGAGACATCATAGAACACATGATATCCAATAAGGTTCGATTACGACGTTCGGACACACCATTACGCTGTGGTGTTCTAGGCGGTGTCAACTGTGAAACAATTCCACACTGGCTTAAGTGACAGCCAAACTCATAACTCAGATATTCACCTCCTCGAACAGAATGCAGGAATTTAATCTTCTTGTTACGATGATTATCAACTTCACTCTAAAATTGCTTGAACTTTTCAAACGTTTCAGACTTGTGTTCCATTAAGTAAATATACCCATATCTACTTAAGTCATCAGTGAAGCTGAGAAAATAACAATATCCACCAAGCGATGTAACATTCATTGGACCGCACACATTAGTATTTATGATTTCCAATAAGTCATTTGCCCGTTCCATTGTTCCAGAGAACATCGTTTTAGTCATCTTGCCCATGAGGCATGGTTCACATGTGTCAAGTGATTCAAAATCAAGTGACTCCAAAAGTCCATCAACATGGAGCTTCCTCATGCGTTTTACACCAATATGACCTAAACGGCAGTGCCACAAGAAAGTGGTACTATCATTATCAACTCTACATCTTTTGGCATCAATGTTATGAACATGTGTATCATCACTATCAAGATTCAATATGAATAAACCCCTCACATTGGGTGCATAACCATAAAAGATATTACTCATATAAATAGAGCAACCTTTATTCTCTGATTTAAATGAGTAACCGTCTCGCAATAAACAAGATCCAGATATAATGTTCATGCTTAACTCGGGCACTAAGTAACAATTATTAAGGTTCATCACTAATCCCGATGGTAATCGAAGAGAGAGCGTGACGACGGTGATCACATCAACCTTGGAACCATTTCCTACGCCCATCGTCACTTCATCCTTTGCCAGCCTTCATCTATTCCGTAGTTCCTGTTTTGAGTTGCAAATATGTGCAACCGAACCGGTATCAAATACCCAGGCACTACAACGAGAGCTAGTAAGGTACACATCAATAACATGTATATCATATATACCTTGTTTGTCATTGGCCGCCTTCTTGTCAGCCAGGTACTTGGGGTAGTTCCGCTTCTAGTGACCAGTTCCCTTGCAATGAAAACACTTAGTTTCTCGCTTGGGTCCATAATTGGGCTTTTTTACAGGAGTGGCAACTGCTTTGCCATCCTTCTTGGTTTTACCCTTCTTGCCCTTGCCCTTGCCATTCTTCTTGAAACTAGTGGTTTTATTGAACATCAACACTTGGTGTTCTTTCGTGATTTCAAACTCAGCGACTTTTAGCATCACAAACAGCTCGGCGACTGACTTGTTCATCCCGTGCATGTTATAGTTTATCACAAAGCTCGTGTAACTAGGTGGCAGTGATTGAAGAACTCTGTAGTGATCGCCTCTGGCGGAAGGGCAATTCCCAACTCCGCTAGACGAGTCAAATACCCAGACATTCTGAGTATATGTTCACTGATAGACCTATTCTCCTCCATATTGCAAGCATAGAACTTATCGGAGGTCTCATACCTCTCGATTCGGGCATTCTTCTCAAAGATAAACTTCAACTCCTGAAACATCTCATATGCTCCATGACATTCGAAACGTCTTTGAAGTCCCGGTTCTAAGCCATAAAATATTGCACACTGAATTATTGAGTAATCTCCAGAACGTGCCTCCCAAGTGTTCTTAACGTCTTCGGATGACATGTCTTCTGGTTGGTCACCAAGCGGTGCATCAAGGACATATGATTTCTGGGAAGCCGTGAGGATAATCCTCCGATTACGGGCCCAGTCAACAAAGTTACTTCCATCACCTTTCAACTTAGCTTTCTCTAGGAACGCATTAAAATTCAAGGGTGCTACTGCGCGAGCCATTGATCTACAACATAAATATGCAAAGGTTACTTAGACTATTGTTCAAGATAATGAGTTTAGTTAATCAAATTACTAAAGCTCCCACTCAAATTGACATCCCTCAGGTCATCTGAGTGTCACATGATCCAGATTCACCAACTCAAGTCCAATCATCACGTGAGTTGAGGTGGTTTCAATGGTGAACATTATCATGTTGATCATATCTACTATATGACTCATGTTCGACCTTTCAGTCTCTTGTGTTTCGAGGCCATGTCTGTACATGCTAGGCTTGTCATGTTTAACCCGAGTGTTCGACATGTGCAACACTGGTTTGCACCCGTTGTATGTGAACGTAGAGTCTATCACACCCGATCATCACGTGGTGTCTCGACACGACGAACTTTCGCAACGGTGCATGCTCGGGGAGAATACAATTCATCTTGAAATTTAAGTGAGGGATCACCTTATAATGCTACCGACGTCCTAAGAAAAACAAGGTGCATAAAAGGATTAACATCACATGCAAATCATAAGTGACATGATATGGCCATGACTTGTGCTTTTGATCTCCATCTTGAAAGCACTGGCATGATCTCCATCGTCACCGGCACGACACCATGATCTCCATCATCTTGATCTCCATCAACGTGTCACCATCAGGGTTGTCGCGCCCATCATGATTGTACTACTATTGCTACCATTTAGCGATAAAGTAAGGCATTACATTGCGCTTAATGATTGACATGCAGGTCATACAATAATTAAAGACAACCCTATGGCTCCTGTCGGTTGCCGTACTCATCGACATGCAAGTCGTGATATTCTATACAACACATGATCATCTCATACATCACATATATCACATCATGTAATTGGCCATATCACATCACAACATACCCTGCAAAAACAAGTTAGATGTCCTCTAATTGTTGTTGCATGTTTTACGTGGCTGCTACGGGTATCTATCAAGAACAATTCTCACCTACGCATAAACCACAACGGGGATACATAAGGTGCTTTTCAACCTTCTCAAGGACCGCCTTTGTCGAATCCGATCCAACTAAAGTAGGAGAAACTGCCACCCGCCAGCCATCTTTTGCAACAATTTGCAGTTGAGGGAACCGGTCTCTCGTAAGCGTACGAGTAATGTTGCTCTGGGCCGCTTCATCCCACAATACCGCTGAACCAAAACACAACCAAGGGAGGAAGCAATCTAAGCATCAACGCCCACAAACTCTTTGTGTTCTACTCCAGATCTCATCTACACATAGACCTAGCTCATGATGCCACTGTTGGGGAACGTCGCATGGGAAACAAAAAAATTCCTACGCTCATGCAAGACCTATCCATGGTGATGAGCATCTACAAGAGGGAGAGTAGGTCTACATATCCTTGTAGATTGCTAAGCGGTAAGCGTTAAGAAATGCGGTTGGTGTTCTCGAACGTCTTCACGATCCAAATCGCCGAGCGTCCCGCAATCCAATCACGATCCGTCCCGATCAAGCACTTAACGGACAACACCTCCGTGTTCAGCACACGTACATCTTGATGACGATCTCCGCCTTCTTGATCCAGCAAGAGGGAGCGGGGAGGTAGACGAGTTCTCCGGCAGCATAACGGCGTTGCGGCGATGGTGGTGGAGCAATTCCGGCAGGGCTTCGCCTAAGCACTGGAGAAAACCGATCTAGAGGAGAAAGTATGCACTAGAGGAACAGATAGCACGTGGCTGAAAATCTAGTGCAAAAACCCTAAAACCTCTAGTATATAGAAGAGGAAGAGAGGAGGAGGCTTGGCCCAAGGGCCAAGCCATCTAGGCTTCGGTCGAACCAAGAGGAGAGGAGGATTCCTCCTCCAATCCTAGTAGGACTAGGACTCCTCCTTATTTTTGCCTTTTTTCCTTTTTCCACCTTTTTATCTTTGGGCTTTTATTCCCAGCCGCATGGTGTCCCGAGACAATACCGGCACTCCCGGTACACTACCGGCACTCCCGGTACACTATCGATGAGCCCGAAACTTTTCCGGCAACCAAAACAGGACTTCCTATATATCAATCATTACCTACAGACCATTCCGGAGCTCCTCGTGACGTCTGGGATATCATCTGGGACTTTGAACAACCTTCGGTCACCACCATGCCTAACTCTATACTACCGAAACGTCACCAAACCTTAAGTGTGCAAACCCTGCGGGTTAGAGAACTATGTAGACATGACCGAGACACCTCTACGGTCAATAACCAATAGCGGGACCTGGATGCCCATATTGGTTCCTACATATTCTACGAAGATCTTTATCGGTCGAACCTCTATTTCAAGGATTCAGTTAATCCTGTATGATGTTCCCTTTGTTCTTCGGTATGTTACTTGCCCGAGATTCAATCGTCGGTATTTCCATACCTAGTTCAACCTCGTTACCGGCAAGTATCTTTACTCGTTCCGTAATACAAGATCCCGTGACTAACACTTAGTCACATTTCTTGCAAGGCTTATTGTGATGCTGTATTACCGAGTGGGCCCTAAGATACCTCTCCATCACACGGAGTAACAAATCCTAGTCTTGATCCATGCCAACCCAACACACACCCTCAGAGATACCTGTAGAGCATATTTATAGTCACCCAGTTACGTTGCGACATTTGATACACACAAAGCACTCTTCTGGTGTCCATGAGTTGCATGATCTCATGGTCATAGGAACATATAATTGGCATGCAGAAAACAGTAGCAATAAACGAACACGATCATATGCTACGTTTGTCGTGTGGGACTTGTCCATCACATCATTCTCCTAATGTTGTGATCCCGTTATCAAATGACATCACATGTCAATGGCTAGGAAACCTTGACCATCTTTGACCAATGAGCTAGTTCACTAGAGGCATACTAGGGACAAAGTGTTGTCTATTTACCCACACATGTAATGTGTTTCCAATCAATACAATTCTCGCATGGATAATAAACGATTATCATGAACAAGGAAGTATAATAATAAAAACTTTATTCATTGCCTCTATGGCATATTTCGAACATTGGGTCCTCTTCCCTTATTTCAATGGCGGGAAGGGTTCCCACAATGGCCAAATTTGAAGGGGGACAGGAGTACATCCGCGCCTTGTCCAAAAGTGGTCTTCGCCTGCAAAGTAGTTGTCGATGATGAAGAGGTGGGCTCGGCGATGACATCCGCCCTGTAGGGCTCATGGTCGTGGTCTTGTTGCATTGGAATGTAAACCTTTGGGAGGTGCTTCAAGAACCTGCATACGTCCTTGCTCCCTTTGCACCAAAGGGGAAACTGCATCGCCTAGCGCACTAGCGCCCGCCTCCTTCCCTATGTCATCTTTGACTACTAAGGCCAGGTTCTGCATAGAGATCTCCACCGCTCCAGAGGGGACCTAAGGAGGCCCATCCTAGCTGGTCTTGGTGTCGTTCATCCTCGCGAGCCTAGGGTCCTCGCGAGGGCCTTGCCTTGAGTCAAGTCGCGCCAGGTCATGTCTGGCTAACAAGGTGGGCCATGTCCTGGGCCATAGGCAGGCAGGTCTGGGTACCCCCGTTCCTAGAATGCCAACAAAGAAGGACTAGTTGAGGAATGTGCTTGGGCTGACAAACTTGCAGAGGCCCATGAAGCAATTAAGAAGCTAGCAGTCCTCTGGCACGTTGCAAGATGTACAGGAGTTGAGGATTTTGTAGCAGCAACTGATGATTGTGCAGCTACTAAAGACATTGGGGCAGCCTTTGAAGAACTTGGTCGTGAAGGCACTAAGGTTGAGTACTTTTCCTTTGATTTCTTCGGCACAGCAGTGGAGAGGCAAAGGCAGCATTAGAGTCTTCATTGAATTTCTTCACTGCTGCTTTGGACATCCTCTTAAGCTTTTTCTGATGTTTAGCCCATTCATGAGGAAAGTCCTGACCATGAGCAACGCTAGTGGGGTCAAATTCTTGATCAGCAGTAGGAGGAGCCCTTCTGGAAGGAGGTTTGAGGGAAAACTTCTTCATGTATTTGGGGGTGACATATCAGTACTCTCTACATTCCTTCACCCACCTCTATTCAATCCTGTGTATTCTGATTTTCCTCTGATCCTTCGTTTCCTTCCCATGCATGGCTTCATCGAGTGTACAGTACCCAGGGTATAAATCCTCTTGGATTTCAAAAGCCATCTTTTGTTCAGCTTTCTTTCCACCCTTTTGAGGTCTTTTAACATTTTCCATTTTCTTCACTTGATGACTTTGAACCTTAGATGATTCTTAAGATGTATGCAATTTTTCCTCACGGAATGCTGCAAATGAGTTAAGTTGATGAGAACCTAGTGATTCATCAGCAGACATGTTGTACCTGTGAACATATTATAGGTGCGAGGAATTTGAAGAGGTCATATGTGTTCTTAAAAAAATTCAAAATACATTAGGTTGACGATTTTGACCATAGATGTCTTGAGGAATCTCACAAAGTGTTGTTGTCTTAGGTTCCATAGTTGTGCGAATTTGAGGATCCACACAATTGAGGAATCTCGAAGAAAATCATAACTCACAAAAAATATCAAGGGAATGAAACATATGAGGTGCTTAAGAAGTTGATTCTTGAAGAATAAACACCTTGGAGGATTTTTCGAAAATCATGAAGATCAAACTAGGGCAGTAAAATTAGATTTTATTTACCCTGATGAAGAACACGATGAACAGAGAGATGAAAAATGAGGAGTTCGTCTGTCAAGATCTCCCACACCCTTGCTTGGCAAAGGGAGACAGCTACAGCGGCGGCGGGGTGAAGACTTCCACGGCCGATGCGAGTATGACGATGGCAAGGTTGAGGTAGTGAAGCTCTTCCTCTCCGGTGATGATGATTTTAGCGGTGGCACTAGGTGTGAGCTCGGGAGAGAGGGAAGTGAGGAGTAACTCGAGCAAAGGGAAAGGGAGGGGTATTTATAGCTGAGGTGAAAACTGACTAGTATGAAGATTTTGGACTAGATTGCCCCTGTACCTTGCTCTCCGTGAGACATGTGTCACCCACGTACTGTGTAGTTGAGATAGTGGGGGTCGTGGGTTATCCAGTCATGGGAATCGGAACGTTTTGAGCGGGAAGCGCCAAAATTTTGAAGGTAAAAATTTTAAAGTTTTCGTTCGCAAATTCTTCAACTATCAAGGACACATTGAAGACTTTCAAAGAGTTTCAAAGTAGAACGCATATGAAGAATTTGTGAACAGACTGGGCTGAGTTAAGCATAGAGGGCGAACCGGTCCGATCACATTCACTTAGATGAAAATCAACTTGAAGATAACAATAAGTGAATGATGTTGAGGACATTGAAAACTCAAATATATGTATCAAGACAATGAAGAAAATCAGTTTCATAGTTTGAAGAATTTGAAAATTTGAGGAATTTGCAAACTTGATAGATTTGAAAATTTGAAGAATTTGCAAAATGACGACAAACTCAACTTTGAAGAATTTCAACTAGGGTTAGTGGCATGACCCATCGTATAAGAATGATTATTTCAGGCACCACGTACAATTGTTGTATGGTTCTAAGAATAAAATTCTTCATTAATTTCTTCACACTTAGAGGGTTGTTCTTCATTGGTTGTAGAACGACTTTACTTCATGTGTTGCACATCTAAGTCATCAATTTTGCCTAAGTGTTAGGATGTGTGTCTTTTCAACGAACATTCGAAGAATCTAAGATATTTAGCTCACACCACAACTTGCAGAGTCTCTTTTCATCCAAGGGCTTATTGAAGATATCATCTAGTTGTTCTTTTGTGGCCACGTGGTCGTTGAAGATGTCGCCCTTGAGTACATGATCCCAAAGAAAATGATGACGAATCTGGATGTGCTTGGTCTTGGAATGTTGAACTGGGTTGTAAGCAATCTTGATAGCGCTCTCGTTGTTGCAGTATAGAGGCACATTCTTCACCTTGATGCCATAGTCCTTGAGGGTTTGCTTCATCCACAGCAACTGAGCACAACATGAACCGGCGGCAATGTACTCAACTTCAACAGTAAATAGAGACACGCAGTTCTGCTTCTTCGATGACCAACAGACTACAGATCGTCTGGGGATATGAGATGTACCTGAGGTTGACTTGTGATCCACATGATCTCTAGCATAGTCAGCATTTGAGTATCCGACAAGGTGAAGATTTCAGCCCTTGGGATACCATAATCCAAGTTTTTGTGTGTGAGCTAAGGATCGAAGAATATGTTTCACAGCCTTATGGTGTGATTCCTTCGGTGTCGTTTGGAATCCGGCACACATGCAAACACTCAGCATAATATCTGGCCTAGATACACATACATACGATAAAGATCCAATCATGGAGCGATATACCTTCTGGAAATCATTACCATTTTCCTCACTACAGAGATGGCCTTTTGAAGGCATTGGAGTTTTGACGCCTTTGTAGTCTTGCCTAATGAATTTCCTCAGAACATTCTTGAGGTATTTCTCTTGAGAGATGAACATGACATTGTGTTGTTGATGAATTTGAAGACCTAAGAAGAATTTCAACTCACCCATCAAAGACATTTGATATTCTTCACTCGTCATATAGGAAAATTCATCACTATAACGTTTGTCAGTACAGCCCAAGATAATATCGTCTATGTATATTTGGCACACGAATAACTCATTGTCATAGGATTTAGTGAAAAGAGTTGGGTCAAGTGAACCGGGTTTGAAACCTTTCTTCATGAGGAATTCCTTCAGAGTGTCATACCACGCCCGAGGGGCCTGCTTGAGGCCATAGAGGGCCTTGATGAGTCTGAACAATTTGTCAGGATGCTTAGGATATTCAAAACCTAGGGGTTAAGCAACATATACTTCTTACTCAAGCTTACCATTGAGGAATGCACTTTTCACATCCATTTGTTATAAGATGATATCATGATGGTTAGCATAAGCAAGCAATATGTGAATAGCTTCAAGTCTAGCAACAGGTGCAAAAGTTTCATTAAAATCAATTCCTTCAACCTATGTGCAGCCCTGAGCTACAAGACGAGCCTTATTCCTTACCACTAGGCCATTTTCGTCTTGCTTGTTGCGGTAGATCCACTTTGTACCTATGATGTTATGCTTGCGAAGATCTGGCTTCTTTACAAGTTCCCACATGTTGTTGAGTGTGAATTGATGCAATTCCTCTTGCATAACTTGAATCCACTCAAGCTCCTTGAATGCTTCATCAACTTTAGTGGGATCTATGATAGTGATAGAATGCCCACAAAAGTTAGTTAAATGTGAAGCTATTGAGCAAGTGAGAGGACCATGTGCATTGATTTGATCGACGATTTTGTCAATCTGCACTTCATTTGCGACTCTTCGATGAGCAGGTTGATGTGGCTGAGGATTTTCTTCAGCACCATTTTGTTCAGGTGCATCAGCATGAATGTCTTCATTTTTTGGAATGACTTCCTCAGTAGGTTGAGGTTCTTCAATGGGTATGATATCTTCAGTTGCCTTCATCCTAAGGGATTCCTCAGGAGACATTTCATCTAGCACAGGAGGCAGCTGCTCTCTCTATGAGCCGTTCGTTTCATCTAACCGCACATCTACAGTTTCAACTACCTTGTGGTGGTAGGTGTTGAATACTCTATAGGTGTGCGAGTCCTTTCCGTAACCAAGCATAAAACCTTCATGTGCTTTTGGTGCAAATTCAGAACTATGCTAAGGATCTCTAATCCAGCATTTAGCACCGAAGACTTTGGAATAACTCACATTGGTTTCTTGTTAGTCATGAGTTCACATGAAGTCCTCTTGAAGAATTTGTGAAGATATACCCTGTTGATGATGTGGGAAGATGTATCAATTTCCTTAGGCCAGAAGCGACGAGGAGCCTTGTATTCATCAAGCATAGTGCGAGCCATCTCAACAAGAGTCCTGTTCTAGCTCTCCATGGCACCATTCTGCTGAGGAGTATATGGGGCAGATAGCTCATGAGTAATACCAAGTTCATCAAGATTGGTGTTCTTTAACTCAGTCCCATTATCACTCCTGATGTGCTTGATCTCGATGTCGAAGTTTGTTGAGGCCCTTGAAGCAAATCATTTGAAGACATCCTGCACTTCAAACTTGTACAGGATAATATGCACCCAAGTGTAATGAGAGTAATCATCAACAATAACAAAGCCATACAAACTTGAAGAATTTGCTAATGTAGAATAATGAGTGGGGCCAAAGAGGTCCATGTGAAGCAATTCAAAGAGTCGAGTGGTGGTCATGATTGTCTTTGAGGGATGCTTGGATCTGGTCATCTTTCTAGACTCACCAGCACCACAGAGGTGATCCTTGGGGAATTTGACACCTTCAATGCCAATGACGTGCTTTTTCTGCACGAGCGTGTGCAAGTTCCTCATACCGATATGTCCAAGTCGTCGATGCCATAGCCAGCCTTCTGAAGACTTTGCAAGTAGGCACATGGCAGGTTGAGGGCCCGTAGAGAAATCAACAATATACAAGTCTCCTCTCCTAAAGCCTTCCAAGACTTTTGATTTGTTAGATTCCATGATGAAAACACAACGATATTTTCCAAAGATGACAACCATATCAAGATCACAAAGCATTGAGACAGACATGAGGTTGAACCCGAGGGGTTCGACTAGAATCACCTTATCCATGTGTCGGTCCTTTGAGATAACAACCTTACCTAGACCCAATACCTGGCTATTTCCTTTTTCGGCTTAGGTGATATGCTTTAGATGAGAAGGGGTAAGTGGTATATTCATCAGTAGAGATTTATCACCAGTCATGTGGTTTGTGCATCCACTATTGAGGACCACTTCAGTAGCTTTTGGAGTTTCATCCTGCAGATAAATTAGTACAACTTATGAACTCATATACCTCAGAGTGAAGAATATAACATCAAATTCATCAGGCAGAATTTCATCACACAACATAGTAAGTAAAGCAGTGTGAGGACATGAGAAATGAGGAATTCATTTCTCCATGATTAGCTTGCATCCTTTCAAGCATTTCTTCAGGTCTCCAACAAATTCATCACACGTTCAAGTTCGTCTGGAGACCTGACCTTGCATAAGAAATTAGTTCAGTTTCTTCACCACCCACATCTGGAGGGGTGGCAAAGAGTCCATCATTCTGCAAGAGGCATTGAAGCTAGTGCACTTTGTTTCACAGGACGAGGGTTAGAGTACTCATATGAATAAGCAGAGAAATTCTTTGAGGACTTATGAACATAATGATTTGAAGGATAATGCACATATTCAGAACTCTTAGATTTTCCCTGCAAAACAGATGCATTAGCACGAGAATGATATTGTTGATCATTTGAGGAATTTGGTCCAAGTGAAGACTTTGGTCCATATGAGGAATTTGATCTAGGTTTCCTTTTCTTCATGGGTGGTGTCGTGAGGACATTCGCTCGAAGATTTTCCGAGCAGCTCTTGGGAACCCAGATTTTCCTCAAAGGTGAACTGTTCCTATAGTTAGTTCCAATAAATCTGGCAAATAATTCACCATTCTGATTTTTGAAGAATTTGTAGTTGGAGTCAATTGACTCATCAGAGGAATATGAAGTTTCACAAGTAAATCCAGATAGAGTAGATGGATCTATAGGAGGTCCTTTTGCAGCCACCCATGAGGTTTTTGGGTAGTCCTCAGGTTTCCGGTAGGATCCATCAACATTGAGTTTCCTCTCAAATGCAATACCCTCTTTCCTAGGGTTCCTGTTCAGGATCTGCGTTTTGAGAAGATTGCAAAGGGTTTGATGTCCTTTGAGACTTTTGTAAATGCCTGTCACATAAAATTCCTTCAACCTTGCACTTTTCTCAGTGATACTTGTGGTATCCTCAGATGAGGAATTTGTGACCGCGGGGGTAGAGAATTTGTAGTAATAGAAGCATTTGAACATTTAGGTAAATAATTAGCAGTTTCATGTTCGATGCATTTCAAACAAGGTGGAACAAATTCTTCCTGAGCGATACTAATCTGTTGATCTAGTAAGGAATCGTTTTCCCTTTGAAGATCCTGATGAGACACTCTTAGTTTCTCAAGATCTTGCTTTCTTTAAAGAAATTCAGAGGAAATCTTCTCATGATTGATTGAGAGTGCATTATGATAACTTTGAAGGTTATCATAATTTGACTAAAAAATTTTGAGATCATCAGTCAGAGTTTGAGTCCGATCCACTTCCTCATTCAACAGATCATCGCTTTTGTCTAGCAGTTTCTGAAGCTTTTCTTATGCACTTTGTTGCTTAGTGGCAATATTAGCAAGTTTGGAATAGCTAGGATTCACGTATTCATAAGATTCACCTTCACTTGATTCAGAAGAGGAAAGATGCTTGTGTACCTTGGAACCTTTATCCGTGAAGCAATAGGTGGGAGCATAATCATCATTGCTGACGTCAGAGTCATTGGAGTAGTCATTTTCTTCATCATTGAAGATGGACTTGCTGGCGAAAGCAGTAGCGAGTGCAAGGCTAGCAACACCAGATTTTGATTCCACCTCAGATTCTTCCTCTTCTTCATATTCTTCAGATTCTTCTTCAGAATCCATTTCCTTGCATATGGAAGCCTAAGACTTTTTGGAACCATTCTTATTGTGCGATGAGGACACTGAAGATGAGGACTTTGAAGATTTCTTCTTTTTCTTCGAGTCATCAGAACTGTCGTCCTTGTACTTCTTCTTCTTTGATTCTTTTTCCCAGAGAGGACACTCAGAGATAAAGTGACCAGATTTCTTGCATTTGTGACAAGTTCTCTTCTTGTAGTCACTTGATGAGTAATCTGATTTCTTCAAGCCACATTTTGATGACTTTCCAAAACGGCCTCTGCTTGAGAACTTCTAAAATTTTCTCACGAGCATTGCCAGCTCCTGACTCAGCTCTTCAGGATCACCAAGTCTACTATCAGAGTCCTTGCCTTCAGATGAGGAAAATGCCTTTGCCTTCTCAGCTTATTGGAATTTATGAGTATTGAGTCTCTCAAGTATATTAGCATGATCAAGTGACTTGTAGTCTCCACGCTCTTGAATCATCAAAGCCAGTGTATCGAATGAGGAATCAAGAGATCTCAGCAGTTTCTTCACCACCTCATCGTCGGTGATGTCAGTGGCACCAAGTGCTTGAAGTTCGTTGGAGATATCAGTGAGACAATCAAAAGTTTGCTGAACATTCTCATTGTAGAGTCTTTTGAAATGGTTGAAGAGATTGCCAAGAACATCAACTCGGGAGTCACATTGAGTGGAAACTCCTTCGTTGACGTTGGACAGCCTATCCCAGGTAAGCTTGGCAAACTCCAAATCACTCACTCTGCCATACTAACCTTTTCTCAGATAACCATAGATGATATACTTCACTTGACAATTGAGTTGCTTGAATCTCTTCACATCAGCAGCGGTGACCGTGGGTGTAACAAAGGGAACACCATTTTCTACAATGTACAATAGATCGTTGCCAATTTCCTCAAGGTGCATGCACATCTTGTTCTTCCAGTAGGGACCCATGGAAAACTTGATCATAGCTAAAGCCAACATAACTAGAACTCCACGCAGTTAAACCAAAATCACACATAACAAGGGAGTACCTTGCTCTGATATCAATTGAAAGTGCATTATATCGACTAGAGGTGGGTGAATAGGCGATTTTTACAAATTCATCCCTGAGGAATTTCAACTTGAGGAATTTGAAATGTGGTGAATAATTAACAACGGAATAAGTGCTCAAGTGCATGAGAAACATAAAAATAGCATAGTCATCATGATGAGGTAAAGCATGCATAGATTACAGGTAGCATGATACAGGATAAGCAGGTGAGGAACAAGGTAACTGAAGAATTTGAGGTGAGGAAATTGAGAAAGTCTTCAGTCAAATTCTTCAAGCAGTAACGATCAATTTCATCAACAAGTATATGAGGAAATGAAAGGGTTGAGGAAATGGAACCAGGTAGCTCGACGAAGACAATAGTTTGATGACCCAGTTCCAACTGTTGTGACAGTCATCTGTCTGGTTTGGAGCATCCTCGTATTTAAACCAGAGGACACATAGTCCCAGGACACACAGTCCTTACCGTATTCTCCTTGAGCTAAGGTCACACAGTCCTCGCCCAACACTCATGGTAAGTCTTCGGGGTAGACTTCCAAAGCCCTCACAAACAGGTCACCTAGCGATCCACAATTGACTGCTGGATGCTCTAGACCATGGCCACTTAGTGATACCCAATTGACTGAAGGATGCACTAGACCATGGCGGATAACCGTCTAGAAGATACACAGTCTTCAAAGGTAAAAAAGTGTCGGTTCCACACAGGAACAATCTCTTCAGTGATGCTCAATCACTTTGGGTTTGGTGGTTAGGTTTTGGGTTTTTTCCTCACTAATGATTTTCTCTCAAAGTCCTTGGAGGATGGGTTGCTCTCAAATGACAAGTGTGAGTTCTCTCTTGGAGCAGCCAACCAACTAGTGGTTGTGGGGGTTGCTATTTATAGCCAGGGTAAAACCTGACATGATAAGACATAAATGACCCCAATGATATGACTGTTATGTGTATAAGATAATAGGGGAGAGATAACGCTAAGCATAGCAACAGTCGGAATTTGAACTGTCAAATTCTTCTAGGCTTATCATATTCCTCACTTGTAGGCAATTTGTACTGGTGAAATACTAACTTCTCAGTGAGACCAATTTCATCAGAGACCAGAAGAACATCGTCTCTGTCACTGAAGAACTTGCCCGAACCGTAAGAGATTTCCAAAGGCTTCACTCGAAGGATTGGATAGGTTGAGGCCTTTGAGTTGAGCGTCAGTTCGAAATTTTCCTTAGTATTACCTCGGGCCCCTTTAATGGTACAGTCTTTCCTATGACTCAAAGAAAGGAAATGAAACTACGAAAACAAAAGTCTTCACGCTTCATAGTCCTTGTTCATATCTTCAAGGTCACACCAATTTATTTTCAAAGTCTTCAGAGAATAACAAAGTCTTTAGTTGAAGACATTCATTTTTAGGGGTCAATAATCTCCGAATATATCAAACTCCTCATCGACTTATAGAGCATGTGTACACTCACAAACACATTAATTCCTTAACCTATAAGTCCTCAATACACCAAAATCACTAAGGGGCACTAGATGCACTTACAATCTCCCCCTTTTGGTGATTGATGACAAATAGGTTATGTTTTGAATGGGAATAAAAATATGGAATGTAAGTACTGAGTTTGAGGAATTTGATTGCAAGATATAGAAGAACTCCCCTTGAAGATGTGCATATTTGAGGATTTTGCTTTGGACTGCAAACGCACATAGCAGGTTAAAAACATGGACAACTCCCCCTATATCGTGTAATTCATACACGCATTTAACATTTGATATGAAGAATTTGAAATGCATGATCAAAATGGTGTCTAACAAAATTCAGCATGCATGCATTAAGGTACTTGAGTAAATAAGCATGCGAAAAGTAGTTCGAAAGAGTCAGGCCAACATCACACTCAAGTTTACAACTCAACCAACAAAAGCTTTAGAAGAGAGAGAGTTGTAACTTAAATAATAGGCCATATATAGAGAGACCCACTTGAAGACTAACTCAAATTTTCTCCCCCTTTTTCATCGAAGACCAAAAGGGATGAAAATTGAGGACTAACGCCCCTTGAAGAATTTCATATTGAGGGTGATGAAGGAGCCCTAGCGTTGTTGGGGTCGTTTGTCGATGCAGGGCCCGCTGCGGTATCGACAATATCCTCAGCTTCACCCGTCTCGTGTGATGAAGAATATGATCTTGTAACCAGCTGAGGAACATGAACTTTCTTGAATTTCTTCTATGGAGGACGAGCCCATTCAAGGTTCTGCTTGAGGTTCATCTCCTTCACTTTTTCAGGAGTCTTGAGGTGAGACAGAATGGCCCAAGTGCGGTTGAAGATTTCATGGAGGTGGTATTGGTTCTTCCTCACAGTGTTGTGCGTGACAGTCATGTCTCGAAGAAGTGAACCAAACTGTCGCTTGACCCATTTGTGGTTGTGATCAACCCTCTGAAGAAGACTTATGAGGAGCTCACAATCAGTTCTCACACGAGGAGCAGACTCTTGATGCTTTTGCACTGAGGCTTTTGCACCAGAGTCTTGAGTAGCAGTGTCATCATTGGTAGAATAAGATGCAGCTTTGCGAAACTGACCACCCAATGGACGAGTACCTTCATCAATGACATCTTTGCCTTTTCCTTCAACTGAAGCAATTGTGTGCTTGAGGACTTCAATATGATGTAGAAAGCCGAAGTGGTTCTGGAAGTCAGCCTTGAAGGGAATTGAAGACCTTGATCTAATGAATTTCATGATATAGGGAGCATAAGGCTTGAATTCAAATGGGGCTAAAGCTGCATTAGCCAAAGTCCTCATGAAGAAATCGTGGTAGTTGATGGGAATCCCATGAATGATGTTGAATAGCATGTTCTTCATGACTCCCTCCACTTCTTCTTCTTCAGAGTTGTGGCCCTTCTAAGGACTAAGGGTATTGGTAAGTATGCGATAGACTGTCTTGGGAACATAGAGCAAATCCTTCACAAGGAAGATAGTTCTTTGAGGTTTTCCAGGAGCCAGAGGCTTCATCGGCACTTGCATCATGTGCTTGGGCAGAGCAGGTTCATAAAAGAGGCATCATGCTCCTTTTGAAGGAATTGGAACTGGGACTGATCGAAGCAATTCTGATGCTGGTGCAGTGTAGTAACTAGATCCAATCATCCAGTCCAAGACCCATGAGTTGATGTCAGAATCATCATGTGTGATGTGCAAGGTGGCATAAAATTGAAGAATCAGCTCTTCATTCCAACCACAGATGTCCACACAAAACGGAAGAATTCTAGCATCATGAAGAACTGCGAATACCAGTGTGAAGGATGGAATAGTCTCCATATCCGCATGAGGAATTTGATGATGCTCGAAGACTTTCTTCTTGTCAAACAGCACTGATGCAGAGTAGTTCATCTGTGTGGTTGTCCAGAATCTGGTGTGACCGCCTCTTGCAGAGTCATAAGGATTTGGTCCATTGAAGAAAATGTGCGCATTGAAGAAATTGGTCTTGCTGAATTTGGGGCGCTTTGAGCCTTTGAATGGCATCCTAGGCTTCGGCTGAAGATTTGGCTTGAAGCGGCCCACAATTTCCTTAGGCATTGGTGGAACTTATTCATACCAAGTAATTTGCACAGAAGGTTCCTGAGTGGCAGTTGGAGCAACAATTTCCTCAGCCGATGCAGCTGGAATATCTTCAGTTACGGTTGTAGCCAAGTCATTAGATCCTATCTGAATTTCTTCAGTCTGGGCTAAAGACTGAGGAATTTGTGATAGAGGAGTGGTCATTGTCAAATTTGGGTGTGCAGCTTCCCAATATTCATCATTGATTAGAGGTCTTGTGTTTCCAATATCCACCTCCTCTTCCATTTCTTAAACGCCGGCCTCTTAAGAAGTCAACTGAGGCTGGGGCGATGATACGAGTGGAGTTGAAGCATTTGCTTCCACTTCAATTTCTTCATCAATCTGCTCTAAGGTAGCAGCATACTGATCCTTTTCTTCTTAATCCTCATTTGGGATGACATAGTCAACACCAAATTGTACAAGTTCATAGGCTGACACAGAGCTGATAGGAGTTGCATCAAACGGATCGGTTGAGGAACTTGGCAGTATCTTCAATTTCTTCACTTCTGAGGAATCTGAAGTTGATGCTTTTCTCTTTAGTGCCTTTTTCTCTGCGGCCTTAATTTTCTTTGCTGCTGATGCAGAAGGAAGGTTGTTGTTCTTCACCCTTGAGGATTTTGCAGTTTCTGCAGAGGGAGAAGCAGGAGCATTTTCTTTAGGCACGACTGATGCAGTCGCCCTTGTGGTATCAATTTCATTGGGCATAGCAAAAGCTTCAGTTGTCCTGGCAATTTCTTCATGCGCAATAGTGGAGGTTGCCCTGGCAAGTTCTTCAATAGACTGAATTTCTTCAGCTGCAGGAGTAGTTTCTTCAGCAGGTTGAGCAGATTCTTCAGCCTAAGGAATTTGAGGTTGCCATCGAGCTGCAACCCTTTTGTTGTGATCCTTGATGGCTTTATCAGCCACATTGGCGAAACAAACTTTGGCGCCTTGCCAATCAGCATAGTATCTATTGAAGTTATCACTGAGGTCTTTGATCTCAGACTTCATCTTCACCAGTTCCTCAGGAGAAAGCTTCAGAACATTGTTCTTCAAGAAGTGTTCTTTCTTGTACTGAGCTTTCTTGGTTTGTCTGGCCTTCTGATACTTCCACTTTTCTTCAACAATGAAAGTAGTGAGGACATGATCTGGACCAGGAGGCAGCTTCAAATCATCAATTGGAGTGTTGGGATGCTTGTGCCAAATATAAATGAAGTTCGACACCATTTCTGGATCCACCCATAGAGGAATTTGAGTGCCCTTTGCTTGAGCCACCCATTCTTGCTTGTTTCTGATAATTGCAGCCAGTTCCTCATCATCAGCTTCATCTGAAGAATTCGATGGTATTTTGAACACCACCTTCTTCGATTGAGGACTTGGTTGAGTGCCTCGTCCAACAGTAGCTTTCATCTTCATTAGTGAAGGACTGGTTGAGGACTGTGCTTGGGCAGAGGAACTTGTAGAAACCCCTGAAGAAATTGAGAAGCCCTCAGTCCTTTCACATGTTGCAAGGTGCACAGGTGTTGAGGATTTTGAGGCAGCAGCTGATAATTGTGCATCTACAGAAGGCATTGCGTAGGCTTTCGAAGACTTTTCTTGAGGAATCTGCAGTGAGGATTTTGATGTTGTGGACTTTTACTTCGTAGCAGACTTCTTCACAATAGTTTTCTTCGGAGCACTAGCAGAGGCTCCGGTAGTGGCAGCAGCAGTAGAGTCTTCATTGAATTTCTTCACAACCTCTTTTGCCTTCTTTGCTAGCTTGTCTTGTTGTCTTTCCCATTCTTGAGGAAAGTCATCACCAGTCTTGAGACTAGTGGGATCGGCAGTTTGGTTTGGAGCCAAGGGGGGCCTGTTGCACGGGGGTTTAACAAGGAATTTCTTCATGTACTTTGGAGTGACATAGCAATATTCTTTCCACTCCCATGCCCATCTCCTCTCAATTTTTTCAATGTGAATCTTTCGCTGCTTTGTAGTTTCCTTGCCATGAGTTTCTTCATCTAGAGTACAATATTCCTCATATAGTTCATCGGGTATCTCCAAAGCAGTTTGTACTTTAGGTTTCTTTCCACCTTTCTGTGGCTTTTTCTCATCACTCATTTTCTTTGGCTAAGGATTCTGGACTTTTGAGGATTCTGAGGAAGTGTCGGGACCCCGATCCTAAGCCATAAGAATCCAGCCTGTAACACATCACATCACTTAGCGGTCTCACGCACGGTTATCTCCATGGCTGCCACCTTACCTGGGCCAGGACCGTTTGTGTCTTTTAACTCACGTATGTGAGTGTGTCGCTAGCATTCAAATGTCAAAGAACCCGGGCCAACATTACTAGTCATAGAACCCAAGTGGCACATCCGTATAGGGACAGGCATACGTAACACAGCAATGCAGGTGTCGATCTCTAGCGTGTGTAGACGAGTCATAGCAAGTTACAAGGACTCCATTACACCGTGGGACATAAATGTCATCACTACGCGTAGGCGAGTCGTAGCAGGCTACAGGGACTCCATTACACTGTGAGACATTTCCCCGAAGGGACAAACACAGTAGCAAACAAGGATACATGTTGGTCAACCAATGTGTCCAGAGCAGTAACAAGCTACCAATGCTCGGTGGAAGCACAAAGTGGCAGTTCCCCATAAAGAATACTACTAAAGGAACACAACTAGGTGTCGAATCCCATACATACCGTTGCATTTCACATGTACACATGACATGCCCGATATGCATATACAACTATGGCATCACAACTTAACCATACAACTTTACAACATTTATTTAGAAGGCTCGGAAGAGCCAATACAATAAGATGTTACAAACAGAGGTCACAAGACCCAACATTCAGAGCATTCAAACAAGCAAGCAGAAGTTAAACATGTCTGGCTACAGACATCTACAAAAGTGGTTGGAGGAGCCTGAAAAGCTACAACGACCCTACCAAAGGAACCAGACCTCTGTTTGGGATTCCCAAGCTAATCCGGTCAACATCTAACTTCATGTCGAAAATACCACTAATGAGACTGACGTCTCCTGTGCAAAAACATAAATTAGGCAAACGTGAGTACAACGGTACTCAGCAAGACTTACATCAGAACTAACTACACATGCATCAGTATCAATGAAGGGGATTGTGGAGTTTATTGCAGCAAGCCACCTTTGACTCTTGGCTAACCTATACTACGACTACAAGTGCTTTCTTTGAGGTGGGATAGCGCACATGAGTCCACATATTCACCAATCAATACACCACTATGGATCCACCCTCGTCTCCCTACGAGAAGGCCATCCATAGTACTCACGCTTATCTTGCGTATTTTAGAAGTATCCATTTCACTTATCTATGAACGAGATAAGTTCTCCAAGTAGTCCATATCCGAGGACGCGGCTATTCGAATAGATTCATAACCCTGCAGGGGTGTACTTCTACACACATGCTCCCGCCACTTATCGCTATGTGCACATAAAAGGCACCTCAGCAACCTTCAAGCGGAAGCCCAGCGAGGGATTCGGCCACGACCGTCAATCACACAAGACCCTATTCCAGGTTTATCGCCTATTTGAGACTGAACCCGCACGGAAGTCCGGCCAAAGTTTCCGCTATGGCCTCAAACGATGTGGGCAGGGTTCCCAAGCCCACTGTTCGGGTGCCACTTGGTACACCATGCCACTGTGCCTATACCGCATCATAGTCCACCCCGTCGGGTAGCGCTATGCATGGCCACCAACACTTTTCCTACAAACACCAGAAACTAGTTGCAACTCCAGGACAGAGGTCTAGGCAATTAATAAGTCGAGCAGGGTCATATTTCAGGGCCCAACGTGTGGTAGTAACTGTCTTGGATCATAAACACAGGACTCAGTTCTTAAGGTCGGTCCCAATGAGACAACCCGTCATGTACTCCTACATGACCTCTCATCGGTACCTTTACCAAATCGTGTTTACACACTTAGCTCTCACACAGTAGGACATGAATGCCATTCCGATCCATCACTCAGATGTATCATACCCGACACGACATGACTCTAAGCATAGCAGGCACGGTAAGTAAGAAAGCATGGATGAGTAAGCACAACATGGCTCAAGCAGTTGCTACTCATGCTAAGTGGTTTCAACTATTTACTGTGGCAAAGATAGGTCATGCAAAGGAATGGGTTCAACTACCGAGAACAGGTAACAGTTGAATGGTTGTTGTCCTAATGCAGTAAAGGAGAGCAGGAGCGAGAGAGTGGGTTCATATCAATATGCTCAAGGGGGTTTGCTTGCCTGATAGTCCCGAAGATATCATTTCTCTTCATCAGTGTCAACGTTCAAATCGTCGGAACCATCGTCTACTGAGAGGGAACAAACATCGGCAAACAAGAAAGGAACACATTCAATGCAATGCAACAAACATAATGCATGATAAGACAAGTTAAGGTACTGAATTAACCTAGAGGAATAATTAGGCAGGTTAGTTGAAGTGGAATTCAAATATATACTAAACTCCATCTCCAACACTATTTATTATTTTACCCTAATCATGACATGTCCTACTTGGTGATGTTAACTTGCTCAAACATGCATGATCATGGCATAAACAGATTCATTGGATTTTTCTGATCATTTTTCATATAAAAATTATTTTCATTTGACTTACAGATTATTTTCTATGATTTTTAGAAGTTTTAAACATTTCTGAAAATATTAAATCATTTATTGAATTCTTTTAATTCCACAAATATTTACTACTTCATCATGATGTCACTATGAGGTTAATAGGTCAATGGCCTGGTCAAAGTCAAACCTGACTAGTGGGACCCACTGGTCAGTGTCCCATCTAATTACCAAGGTTAATTAGTGCTAATCTAATACTAACCTAATTAGTCAGGGGGGCTATCCCCACATGTCAGTGCCTCATTTACTTAACAGCATTATTAGCACTAATCTTTGACTAATCTAAAACTAACAAGGGTCGGGGCCCACCTGTCATTGACTCCGGGGAGGTCAAACCTCCAGTCAGCAGGGTCAAACCTGCCGGCGTTAAGCCGCCGGTGAGTCCAGGAATGGCGGAGGGCTCGGGTTTCGCCGTTCAGCCACCAAATGGGTGGCCGAGGACTTCTACGCAATGCTGGGACTTGACCGCATCCAACTGGGCTAGCCAAAGGGGCTGTGGTGACTTAGGGCGATGGCGGCGAGTGACTTGGCGGCGGTCGGAGCTACGGGTGCGACAGCGTCGGCGCTGTCGTGCACGGCAGGGGCAGCGGCTAGCACCAAATTGTCACATCCCTAGATAGAAGTCATAGGAACAACATATTTTTAAATCATGTTTCAATTTGGCATCAACCTGAAATGGGAAGTTGAAGAAACCCCAAGCTCACATTGAATCAAAATAATTCAAAGTTGGTGAAAATTCAACAAATCCAAGATGCTCTTTAAAAATGTTCCCTATGTCTGATAAATTTGGACATGATTATAACAGGGACCATTTTACATATTTGAACATCCAAAACAATTTAAAAATAAAGGTTAAAGCTCCTGAAAATGCCAAATAAAGCATTATCATTACTTTTGTTTTCAAAATATCCTGAAACTTTTTAAATAAGTTTGAAATATTCAAACACCATTATAGAAAATACTTGGGATATTTTGCAAAGTCATTTTGTACCTGCAAAAGAATTAAACAAATGTCAGAAATTAGAAAAGAAATGAAATAAAGAAAAAAAGGAGAAAGAAGTCCAGGCCAGGCCGGCCCACCTGGCCCACAGAGGTCATCGTCCTCTTGGCGTCCAGGAGCACAGGAGTGTGGAAGGCGTGCGCGCGCTGCCGTGCCTCCAAGCCGGTAGCTACCTGCCTGCTTCCTCCTCGCCAGCGCGACGGGGATAAGCTCCTAGATCCATCCCCATCGCTCCCTCTCTCTCTCGCCCGCCTCTCTTTCTCCCCTCCTCCGCTCCGCCATGAACGAGTTGCACACCGCCATAGCGCCACCGTTTTAGCCGCCCCTGCGCCCTTCTGAGCCCACCAATATGCACGCCTATCTGTCATAGCCCTGGAAATTGCTTGCATTAGTTGCATCATAGCATCATGCTTAAATCCTAATGAACTTGAAATGGGGATGACAAACCCTAGAACCTCCTCAAATAATTAAAATTCCAACAACTGAATTTTCAATGATTCCAAAATGCTTTTCAAAAATGTCCACTGTTTCTGATAAATGTTGGCAACAACATTTTAGGGGACATCTTAATTTCCAAACAAATATAGAATTTTTAAAATACTCATTAATGCTACTGAAAACAATTAAGAAAGCATTATAACTATGATAGTTGTCTAAAATGGCCAAACCTTTTGAGGAATTTTGGAAATAATCAGACTATATTTAATAAAATATTGGGGCATTTTTGCATTAGGTATTTTTGGCCTCACAAATAAAAGAAGAATGTCAGAATAAAGAAAACAGAAGCTAAAAAAAAGAGAAAAGAAAGCATACCTGGCGCTTACCTGGCCCAGAGCCAGACCAGCCCAGCCCACCAGGGGCAGGGGCGTCTTCCTCCTCGCGCCAGTAGGCAGAGGGGAAGGCAGCCACGGCGCCGGGCGAGCCAGCTCCTGCTTCGTGCTGGCGAGCCTCCCGCATCCTTATCCCGTCCTGGAGGACGCGTGGATCCTCCTCGAGCTCCATCTCGCCTCTCCCCCTCTTCCCTGCTCCTCTCCCTCCCTCTGCCCGCCATGGTGCCCGTCGGACCTCGCCGCGATTCGCTCCGCCCGGTGCTTCCCCGAGCTCGCCGTGACCTCCAGGAGCCCCGCGGTGAGCCCCTCTTGCTCCTCCCCATGTTTTCCCCCTCTCTAGCGCGCCCTAGCTAGCTCGCCCGTCGGACCCGAAACCTCCTCGCCGCCGGCAATGACGTGGTCGTGGCCACAGCCACCACGAGCCGCGCCCGAGCATCTCCGCGTGCTCCTAGAGCTCCCCTGAGTCTGCCTTGCCGCTCGCTTTGCTCGCCTGTGCCCTGCAGCCCCGCGTTCATATGCGCCCGAGCTCCGGCGGCCGCGGATGTCGTCGCCGCCGTCGATAGAGGCCTCCCCTCGCCCAATTGCTTGCTCCGTTCGACGCGGACGAGCACCAGCACCCTGTAGAGCCCAACCGCGTGTCCAACCGCGGTCGGAGTAGCGTCTCCGGCGAACTTCCGCCGTGGTTTTGTTCACCGGTGACCTGTCGCCGGCGGGTGCCGACGAGGCTCGTGATTAGCACCTAATCCCCACGCTAACCCCCCCCTATAGACGCTGACCAGAGGGCCCCATAGGGGGTCAAAGCCCCATCAGCCTCTGGTTTGACCGGGGATTAGACCCGGGTCAATGACAGGTGGGGCCCAGCCCTAATTAATCCTGGATTAGATTTAAAATAACTAATTTGTTTAATTAAACTAATTAGACACTGACTGGTGGGCCCTGGTGTGATAATTAGTATTAAGAAATAAAATAAAACCCTATTAGTGCCTGTGTCACTGACCAGTGGGTCCCACTGGTCAGGTTTGACCTGGACCTGGTCCAGTTGACCTGCTGACGTAGGCATGACCTCAGCATGACATAATAATAATTTTCAGTAATAAAAATAATTCCAGAAAATGCTCTAAACTTCTAAAAATCATAGAAAATAATCTACAGCTCAGATGAAAATAATTTATATATGAAAAATGATCAGAAAAATCCAATGAACCTGTTTATGCCATGATCATGCATGTTTGAACAAGTAAACATCACCAAGTAGGACATTTTATGATTAGGCCAATATATGAAATATCATTTGGAGTTGGAAATTCAAACTTGTTTGAATTCCACTTCAACCAATTTGACTAACCACTCCTCTAGGTTAGTTCAGTACCTCAATATGCCATGTCATACATCATGATTGTTGCATTGCATTGAATATATTCTTTCTTTCTGTTTGTCGGTGGTTATTCCCTCTCGGTAGACGATGATTCCGACGATGTGAACGTTGACACTAATGAAGAGAAGTATATCTTCAGGATTGTCAGGCATGCAAAAACCCCTTGAGCATACTAATATCAACCCACTCTCTCGCTCCTGCTCTCTTTTACTGCATTAGAACAACAACGATTCAACTGTTACATGTCATCGGTAGTTGAACCCATTCCTTTGCATGACCTGTCTTTGCCACAGTAAATAGTTGAAACCACTTAGCATGAGTAGCAACTGTTTGAGCCTTGTTGTGCTTACTCATACATGCATGCTTACTTACTGCGCCTGCTATGCTTAGAGTTGTGTCGTGTCGGGTCTGATACAACTGGGTGATGGATCGGAATGGCAGTATTCATGAACTACTGTGTGGAAGCTAAGTGTGTGAACACGATTTGGTAAAGGTAGCGATGAGAGGTCATGTAGGAGTACATGGCGGGTTGTCTCATCAGGACTGTCCTTAAGAACTGAGTTCTGTGTTTGTGATCCAAGACAAGATACTACCGCACATTGGGATACTTAATTGACCCTCTCGACCCATTAATCGCTTAGACCTCCGTCCAGGAGTTGCAACTAGTTTCTGGTGTTTGTAGGGAAAGTGTTGGCGGCCGTGTATAGTGCTGCCCGACGGGGTGGACTATAATGCGGTACAGACATAGTGGCACGGTGTACCAAGTGGCACCCAAACGGTGGGCTTGGGAACCCTGCGCACATCGTTTGAGGCCGTAGCGGAAACTTCGGCCGGACTTCCGTGCGGGTTCAACCTCGGATAGGTGATAAACCTGGACTAGGGTCTTGTGTGGTTGACGATCATGGCCGACGCCCACACCAGTGCTTCCGCTTGAAGGTTGCCGAGATGCATGACGTGCATATGGTGCTAAGTGGCGAGAGTGTGTGTGAAGAAGTATACCCCTGCAGGGTGAAATAATTTGTTCGAATAGCCGCGTCCTCAGATATGGACTACTTGGAGAACTTATGTGGTTCATAGATAACTGAAAGTGAATACTCTAAAATACGCAAGATAAGCGTGAGTGTTATGGATGGCCTTCTCGTAGAGAGACGGAAGTGGATCCATAGTGGTGTATTGATTGGTGAATATGTGGACTCGTGTGCGCTATCCTACCTCAAAGAAAGCACTTGTAGTCATAGTATAGGTTAGCCAAGAGTCAAAGCTGGCTTGCTATAATGAACTCCACAACCCCCTTCATTGATACTTGTGCATATGTAGCTAGTTCTGATGTAAGTCTTGCTGAGTACTCTTGTACTCACGTTTGCTTAATTTATGTTTTGCAGAGGAGACATCAGTCTCATTAGTGATTGTTTCAACGTGAAGCTCGATGTTGATCGGGTTAGCTTGGGAATCCCAGACAGAGGTCTGGTTCCTTTGGTAGGGTCGTTGTAGCTTTTCAGGCTCCTCTAGCCACTTTTGTAGATGTCTGTACCCAGACATGTTTAACTTCCGCTTGCTTGTTTGAATGCTCTGTATGTAGGGTCTTGTGACCTCTGTTTGTAACATCTATTGTATTGGCTCTTCCGAGCCTTTAAAATAAATGTTGAAATGTTGTATGGTTATGTTGTGATGCCATAGTTGTATCTATGCATATCGGGCATGTCATGCGTACGTGTGACGTGCAATGGTATGTATGGGATCCGACACCTAGTTGTGTGCCTTTAGTAGTGCTCTTTACGGGGAACTGCCTCTTTGTGCTTTCACCGAGCCTTGGTAGCTTGCTACTGCTCCGGACACATTGATTGACCAGCATGTATCCTTCTTTGCTGCTGTGTCTGTCCCTTCGGGGAAATGTCTCGTAGTGTAATGGAGTCCATGTAGCCTGCTGCGACTCGTCTACGTGCAGTGATGGCATTTATGCCCCATGGCGTAATGGAGTCCTTGTAGCTTGCTATGACTCGTCTACACACGCTAGAGATCGACATCTGCATTGCTGGGTTACGTATGTCTGTCCCTGTACGGATGTGCTACTTGGGTTCTACGACTAGTCATGTCGGCCCGGGTTCTTTGACATTTGAATGCTAGCGACATTATCACATACGTGAGTCAAAAGACGCAAACGGTCCCGGCCCAGGTAAGGTGGCAGCCGTGGAGATAACCGTGCGTGAGACCGCAAAGTGATGTGATGTGTTACATGCTGGATTCTTATGGCTTAGGATCGGGGTCCCGACACTATCCACTTTAAGACATGAGGGCCTCACAAGGGATAGAGGTGCATATTTCCGTTAGCAAGTATAGTAACATTGCATCATACATTACAGAAGAGACGAGTATACAAGTTGGCTTACACTCGCCACATGCTAAATTACAATTCCACTCAAAGTTCAATCATCAAGATGAAAACAGGGTCCAGCTATGGACGAAATCAAATGATAAACATATGCAAATGAAACTATCTCGCTGCCCCAAAGATCACGACTAGGTCCTCTACTCATCCGGATACGTCACGTACATACTACCTCTCTCCTCATCATACTCCCACCGGAGCTGGGTAAGATCATCCTGCACGTACTCGTCTGAACCTGCAACTAGAGTTGTTGAGTAAACTGTGAGCCACAGAGGACTCACCTATCATGTGCCCGGGTACAGAGACTATTCAAGCTTAAAGGTTGGGAAAGGCGTAAGTGTTTAGTTTACAGCAGCACTAAGCATATGTGGTGGCTAGCTTACGCAACATGAAATAAATATGAGTGGCCTACTAAGAGCGATCAAATCTTGCACGATCTCTATGAGATCCTGAACACTTACTTACGTCAAACATAACCCCACCATGTTCTCTCTCGGTTCATGTTCACGAGCAGAAACGATCACGGTTGCTCACACAGTTGGTGTATTTTAATTAGAGTTTACTTCAAGTTAACTATAACCGGGTGTTAAACAAATATCCAAGTTGCCACATAACCGCGGGCACGGCTTTCCGAAAGATTTAACCTTGTAGGGGTGCTCCAACTAATCCATTACAAAATTAACCACACTCTATGGGAATGCCTGGACCGCGGGCCTCACGATCATCATAGGTAATTCAAAAGGAATTCCAACACCTCGAGTAAACCCGAAGAAAGTCAGACTCCACACGCAAGACACTCGATAAAGGTAAAACAAATCCAGCAAGACCACCCGACGTGTCGACGAACTCGATAAGAGCTGCGTATCTCGTTCTCAGGACACGACGGATAGGCTAGTGTACGGTGGCCTGATAGAAATCTCCCAAGTTGCCCTGGGTTGGCCCTGCACAGTGCTCTAGTTTGTACCAACACTCATGAGGAGCACTGGCCCGGGGGTTGATTAAATTATCCAAGGGTTTGCAAGACCCTATGCAATTTTATTAAGTGGTTAAGAAGAGGTAGTACCACTGTTGGGTCTTGCCAGACAAGTTTTAATCTCCACCGAATAAACAAGGGGGTCCCCATAACAACCGCGAGCATGTTAGGAGCGCAAAGTATGGAAAACATAACACCGATAACAAGGAACTAATGGCGGTAGTAGCGGAACAAATCACTTTGCAAAAGGCCAAGCCTTCCACCAATACCAAGATATATATGTGCATTGAATTAAATAAAAGAATTTATTGTGATTTCCAAATCCATGTTATCACATGGAACAACCTGCACCTGCAACTAAGAACGCTATAAGGGGGCTGAGCGTGGTAACTTAGCTAGTCAAAGGTTTGCTAGGATGTGGAGGTTAGAGGCTGTCATGGCAACATGGGGGCTGATATCAAGTGGTAGGTAGCACAATTGTAACGATAAGAGTGAGAAACTAGGAAGCAAAAATAGTATCGCGATCCGGGTACGATCATCTTGCATGTTGGTTCTTCAGCGAAACAAGTAACGGGATCCTCGTAGTGGTACTCTCCTAGGTCCTCGTACTCAGTATCAACACTCGTGTCTACCCAAGATAAACAACAGCAATAAACATTCAACCAAGGTGCAATGCACAATCAAAATGATGCATGATCATTTATGAAGAATTCTAACATGGCAATCCAAAACTAGTCATGTTTCACGTGCAAAGTTGTTTATTAACGAATCTGGACAGAACCTCATGTTAAGTTATTTAGACATGCATGAACATGGCAATTATGGATGCAGCATGCAAAATCGATAGAAATTAATATAAAGATCGCAAGAAACGGAGTTACGGTTCTCACGATACGCTCACGACGAGGTACGGAGGCAAAAACACAAGATCACCAAGCCATGGGCTGATTCTTGGCATTCCAAGGCAGCCACTAGATAAGTGATGAAAATTCAATCACAATAGACTCAATAATCAATCAATTCCATGTAGCATAGCTCCCACAAGTCACAAAATAAAAAACACCAAATCTGCCACAGAAAACAGCAACATAGCAACTTCTACAGATCACAACTAGAGCTACAGGAAGCCTACAGCCACAAACAAGACATGGACAGAATCTACTCAACACACACAACAACTCATCCAATTACACCACCATAAAAGGAGGCACACATCAATAAGCAAGAAGCAAACAAGTTCGCATGATGAATCAGTTTTCTAGGACTTAGAGAAAATTACAGTTTTCTAGAATCCGAGATTATAAAGCAGCAAGTTGACAGCACTGGTTAATTATGCTAAAAAGCTCCTATTTGCATGAAAATTAACAGGATGGTAGAATGCAATATCTACTAAAATATCTAGCACTGAGCATGCCCAAATTTCAAACATATCACTAGCTACAACCAACTCTACATGGCAAAACAATAACAGCAGTTCTCCCAGACTTAGTCATTTTTAAGCAAGCTGGACAGAAACATAAAGTTGCTCCCTAAACAGCATGGTTCCCACTTATCTGCTGACTTGGCATAAATAACAAAAATACTGGGACATTCCCAACATTAAATATCAATCTCATGTTGGCAAGAACTTAAAATCATGTCTAGATTAAATCATATAAAATGGACAAAAGGAAATCACAGCATAACAATGCACTTTTGTGATGTTGCCCCAAAGTCAAATCTGAGTTCACATATGCATTCTTGGGTTGATTCTACCCCAAATGCATTACTCATACCCCTATACTTGCATGGATCAATAGGGAGTACTCCTAGGTCAAAATTGACCCCTGTAAGTCATGAGTGACTTATGACACATGCACACACTTATGTAACAGGCCAAAATGGCATGCCCTCTATTGACACATGTTGGAAATGGCAACGTAGCATCCTAGGAACATGATATCATGGCATAGCAACAATAGAAAGGATAAAACTAGCTAGAAGAGAAACTATGCTCATATGCACAAAAGAGAGAACACCTACACATGTATATCTACTCATGCACATGTGTGTGTATGTATAACATACACACACCTCCGACTCAAGCATGTGTGTATATAGGCACACATGCACTTTCATACATGTATGCCCACATACACATACACACCCCTACACACTCGCTCACACACATGCACTAGCACAAATGCATGTGTATGTACCACCTAAGTGGCTCACACACACACAAACATACATACAAACTCACCTACTCACATGCACCTACACACTAACACACAAGCACCACAAGAACACCCACACAACCACATGGAGACACACACCTCTCACCATGCCACCTACACACATGTGTGTATGCCCAAGCACACACACACACAAACATGTGAATATGCACTACACATACACACACAGATCATGGCAAAAGAAAAAAAGAAAACACACACATACACACAAGGAATACACACATGTATATATAAGCAAAGGAAAAGAGAAAACAAAGAAGAAAAGAAAACAAAACAAAACAACAAAAAAAGAAAAGGGGAGGTTCAGGGGGTCGAACCCCGGACCTCTGGGTCAAACACACGCGCCCACACCACTACGCTAGCGAGCCGGCTCATAATAGAGAGGGGGATCCGCAGCTCTAGTACACACACGCGAACATATAGCCTGACGAAACTGAAATCATACACAAACCATGACAGAGCAACAGCGGCAAGGCAACGGCGATCCCCGGCGATGCAAGGGGTCTCCGGCGACGGGGAGTGGCGGAATCGAAAGATGAAGCCACGGGGGCTCCATCCCTCACCTCATCTCACGACGAGGGGGACCGGAGGTGAGCTCAAGCCTGGGGCTTTCGAGCGGTGGCGACGGCACTATGGCGATGCGACGGCAAATTACGGCGAGGAGAGGGGACGGCAAGGACGGGCTGCTCACCGAGGGTCTCACGGGGACACGGGGACGCGACTGGCGACGACAAAGGGGAAGGAGAGGCGGAGGCGACACGATCGGAGAGGAAGAAGGTACGGTGACGCTCTGGCGTCGAGGAGGAGGAAGAAGAAGGCCTCCCAAGGCCTCCTAGCACCGAGAACGAGATGCGGACGGCAGCGGCAAACTACACGCCATCACTAGCGGCGACGAGGTCGTCGGAGGCGACCACGACGACGAGCACCGCTCCTCTGAACTCTCTAAACTCACCTGCACCCTCGATAGAGAAGGGGGAGGAAGGAGGAAGAAAGGAGAGGAAGAGAGGAGCTACGGCGGCGGAGGGAAACCCTAGGGGGAGGCACGGACGCCCAGGCATAAATAGAAGGGGGGCCTCGACGTCTGTGACGGCTAACGGCGACGGTGACAACGCTCTCTGCTCTCTGCTCTCTCTGTGACTGACGGAGGTGGGAGACGGAGCAGGTGGCCGTTGTGTCTAGGTGGGCTGGGCCGCAGCCCACTATCCTTCCCTCACACACACTCTAAAAAATGGAAGAAATACAAGGGGGTTTTCCATTTAATAAAACCAGCCACCATCAAGTTAATTCCCAGAGCAAATTAAAAGAGTTCTGAGCAAAACAAAAATAATTTTGAGAAGGAAATAACGTGCACTTACTATTAAAAATATTAAGTTGAATTATGAACCAAGTATTTTATTCAACATTTAAAATGACAACTCCTTATAATTTAAAACACAAATCAAACAAACCCCAAACAGTAAATCCAAGATACTCACATTTCATAAAACACTTGTGGCCACCTCATGAACATTTTTAACAATTTTTAAAACAACTTGAATCTAAAGATGAAAATAATAGGAGAAAAGTGGTTTTCGAGGGGATGTTGCAAAGGAAAAAGAGAAGGGAAGGGAATAAGTTGCACACATGGAACCAACCACACACAAGCATCTCCCACATCAAAAAACAACACCTCTCCACCATACATCATAGCAAGCACAAGAAAACCAACATGCTCATAGAATTGAAATGAGAATGATGCATGATGATGCATGAATGCAAACACATTGAATGGCAAGGAGCAACCATACACCTCACAGTTCATGACACAAGGTTCATACATGGGGTTACATGACAAATAAGGTAGGGACAACACTTGGGCTGTGACAACTCTCCCACACTACAAGAGGATCTCGACCCGAGATCTAGGAACAAAAGAAGTCTGGAAATTCAGAACGGAGAAGGTCCTCGCGTTCCCAAGTAGCTTCTTTGTAGGAATGATGATACCACTCCACCTTGAGGAACTTGATAGACTTGTTGTAAGTCTTACGCTCAGTTTCTTCAAGAATAGCAACTGGGTGCTCACGATAAGGGAGATCTTCTTGAAGATCGATGACTTGGAGGTCAATGGTCTGCTCAGGAGTCTTGAAACATTTCCGGAGCTGAGAAACATGGAAGACATCATGCACCTTTGCGAAATTTGGAGGAAGCTCTAGTTGATAAGCAAGACCACCTCTCTTGCCAACAACTTTGAAAGGACCAACAAAACGAGGAGCTAGCTTCCCTTTAATTCCAAACCGCTGAGTGCCTTTCATGGGAGAGACTCTGAGATATAATAGATCATCCACTTGGAAAGAAACATCCCGATGTTTGTTATCATAATAACTCTTCTGTCGGGACTGAGCTGCTTTGAGGTTCTCATGAATGACATGGCACATTTCTTCTGCTTTAGTGATCATGTCATTGCCCAAAATCTGACGCTCACCGGTCTCAGACCAGTTAAGTGGGGTACGACACTTTCTGCCGTAGAGAATCTAAAAAGGGGCCTTTCCTGAGCTTGCTTGAAAGCTAATGTTGTATGAGAATTCAGCATATGGAAGGCAGTCTTCCCACTTCATGCCGAATGAAATCACATAGGCTCTAAGCATATCTTCAAGGATCTGATTGACTCTCTCAACTTGACCACTTGTCTGCGAATGGAACGTCACGTTGAAACGGATCTTAGTACCCATAGCAGTCTGGAAGGACTCCCAAAACTTGGAAGTGAAGAGACTTCCACGGTCAGAAGAGATGAGCTAAGGAATACCATGCAAGGACACTATCCTTGACGTATACAACTCTGCAAGCTGAGCTGCCGAGATAGATTCTTTGACTGGCAGGAAATGAGCAACTTTTGATAGCTTGTCGATAACCACAAAGATTGCATCGTTGCCTCTCTTGGACTTGGGAAACCCAGTAACGAAATCCATCTCAACATGATCGAATTTCCACTCTGGGATAGGCAAAGGCTAAAGAAGACCTGCTGGACGTTGATGTTCTGCCTTCACTCCGCGGCAAACATCACACTCATTCACGAACTGAGCAATTTCATGTTTCATGCGAGTCCACCAGAAGGTTTGCTTGAGATCCTGATACATCTTTGAACTTCCTGGATGAATGGATAGAAGAGAATTATGTGCTTCGTCCATGATAACCTTTCTGAGATCACCTTTTGGAACCACAAGACGGTCCTCAAAGAACAAGTTATCTTTGTCATCAACACGAAAGCACTTATACTTCGGAATGCTCTTGGCCACACCTTTCTTCACTTTCTCCACCATAGCGTCAAGAAGCTGCGCTTGGCGAACCTGATCTTCTAGAGTCGGAGAGACTTGTAGATTGGCAAGAAATCCTTGCGGAATCATCTGAAGGTTGAGCTTGCGGAATGCTTCACAAAGCTCGGGCTGAAGAGGCTTCAGAATGAGACTATTGCAGTACGCCTTACGGCTGAGCGCGTCTGCAATGACATTTGCTTTCCCCGGAGTATACTCAATGCTTGGGTTGAAGTCTTCAAGCATTTCCACCCAACAAGATTGCCGAAGATTGAGATTGGGTTGAGTGAAAATGTACTTCAAGCTCTTGTGATCGGTGTACACCTCAACTGGTCTACCCAACAACAAATGCCGCCAAGTCATTAGAGCATGCACAACTGCCGCCAACTCAAGATCATGAGTGGGGTATTTCTTCTCGGCAGGCTTCAACTGACGCAAGGTATAAGCAACAATCTTCTTGTCTTGCATGAGAACACCACCAAGACCTTGGAGAGAAGCATCATATAAAACTTGGAAAGGCTTGGACTTCTTAGGAGGAACAAGAACTGGAGCTGAAGTCAGTCTCTCCTTGAGTGTATTGAACGCCACATCACACTCAGGAGACCAAACATACTTGATGCTCTTATGGAGGAGATTGGACAGAGGCTTAGAAATTTGAGAGAAGTTCTCCACGAATCTTCTCTAATAACTAGCAATCCCGAGGAAGCTCTGAAGCTGCTTCACATTCTAAGGAGGCTCCCACTTCAAGATTGCCTCAACTTTCTCAGGGTGCACATTAATTCCCTCGGCAGAGATGACATGCCCAAGGTACACCACTTCATTGAGCCAAAACTCACACTTGGAAAACTTGGCATAGAACCGATGCTCTCTTAACTTGTCAAGCACAAGACGGAGATGCTGTGCATGATCTTCTTCTGTCTTCGAGAACACAAGGATATCATCTAGATAGACCAAGACGAACTCATTCTTGAAAGGAGAGAAAATGAAATTCATCATTCTTGAGAAGGTTGGAGGAGCATTAGCAAGACCAAACGACATGACGGTGTACTCATAAGAGCCAAAACTCGTCCTGAAAGCGGTCTTGGGAATGTCTTCTTCATGAATATGAATCTAATGATAACCCATTCGAAGATCCAACTTGGAGAAAACCTTGGCACCTTGCAGTTGTTCAAACAACTCATTGATGTTAGGGAGTGGGTACTTGTTTCTGATTGTCTTCTTGTTTAATGGCCGGTAATCAACACAAAGACGATACGTGCCATCTTTCTTCTTGACAAACAAAACACCACAACCCCATGGAGATGAACTTGGTCTGATCAGACCCAGATGTTCTTGCTCATCTAGCTGCTTCTTCAACTCTTTCAGATCTTCAGGGCCAAGTTTATACGGGGGCTTGCAGACTGGTTCAGTTCCAGGCTCGAGATCAATCACGAACTCAACTGGCCGGTGCAGAGGCATTCCTAGCAATTCTTCTAGAAAGACATCTTCATACTCACAAACCACCGGAATTTGAGAAATCGCCGATATTTCACCCTTCTCATTAAGAGCGGAGAGATGGATTGTGTCATCGCGACCCACGAAAATAATCACATCTTCTGAAGGATGAGTCAGCTTGACTTCTTTTGCTTTGCAATCAATATGAGCCTTATTCATAGCCAAGAAGTCCATGCCCAGAATGATATCAATATCAGAATTCCCGAGAACATAAGGAGAAGCCAAGAAAGAATAATTGCCCATCTTGATAGCAACATCGGGAACAATGGAGGTGGTTTTCATGGCCACACCCGGAGAAACAACACCCAAAGGTCTACTCAACATCTCTGAATAGAAATCATTCTTCATAGCAAAAGGTCTAGACATGAATGAATGCGATGCACCAGAATCATATAACACTTTTGCAGGAATAGAATTAACTGAGAGATTACCCATGATCACTTGAGAAGAATCCTCTGCCTCTGCTGCGTTCACCATATTCACTCTTGCGGTCTTGGGATTATGCTTCACGATAACATTTCATGGAGGCTTGACAGGAGGAGGAGGCGGAAGACGCCGCTAGTTGCACTTGTTTGCATAGTGGACCTTATGACCACACTTGTGACAAGTCACCTCAGAGAGCGGACGAACATTGCTTGGAGGAGGAACAAGAACTCCCTTGGATGCTTGGGATCTCTGCTGGAATCCTGGGTTGGGTGGGTGGGAAGAACCACGACCACCGATCTGCTTCTGCTGCTGAGGAGGACGAACCGGAGGAGGATTAGGCACCCAATACTTCTGTTGCTTTGGAACCATCTGAGAGCTGGAAGAAGAATATGAATCCCTGGAATGCTTCTTGGAATTCTCTAACTTGAGTTGAGCTGCTTCAATCTTCAAAGCCATGTTATAGAACTGATCAAACTCACGAGGCTCTTGAAGAACTAAGCCTGGCAGAAGCTCATCCTTGAGACCACCTCTGAACTTATAGATCATAGCTTTATCATCTGGAACATCTTGCTTGGCATAACGGGCTAGATTCTGGAACTCGACGTTGTACTGGTAGGCTGACTTGGTTCCCTGCTTTAGGTGCCTGAACTTCTCACACATTTCTTCGACAAAGCTTGTCAGAATGTAATGAGCCCTGAAGTCACGACGGAAATCATCACAAGTAACAACACGATCGCCCCTGGAATCCTTGTACCGCTGCCACCAATCAGCTGCTTGACCCTTTAGCTGGAACGATGCAAACCTGACAAAGTCCTCTGGCATGACATTGCTGCACTCAAAATGCTTACTCATATCACGAAGCCAATCATCAGCATCTAGAGGCTGCTCACAACAGGTGAAAGTCTTGGGCTGGTTGGCAAGGAACTGATTGAGAGTCGCAAACTGCAGTTGATTCTGAAAATTGCCTTGAAAACCTTGCTGACCTTGCTCCCTTTCTTGCAACAGCCTCAGCAACATCTGGGTGTTCGCATTGGTCGCGGCCATCACAGCTTGCCAAGCTTCTGGAGGTGGAGGCGGAGCAGGCGGTGGTGGGGGTGGCGGTGGAACATCAGTCTGCTCCTCACCACGACCCGGATTGCTGCGAGTTGGTGGAGCCATCCTGAAGATGGACAAAATGCATAAGCACCTCATTGATAAGATGAATCAAAATCTGAATCAAATGCTTGAAAGAAATTGAACAATTAACAACATAGCCTTCCTACTGAAAAATTTGTAAAAATGCTTCTTCGGATATGATAACATCATCAGAAATTAGAAGCCACTTGCAATAACACAAAAGTATTGAGCTAAGCGCTCGGAACAAATGTATATGCCCATATACAACTGAAGAAGATGATCCTAGATGACTACAGATTTCTCACCTATGAATTTCCGAAAACTTTCTTGTTTATGCGATTCGGGTTGCAGAATCAGGAACCTGCCCTAGGCAATCAGTTGCAACTGCATCCGCAACCTTCCACACCATAATTCAAGAAATCCCGCAAACTCGTCTATTCTCGAATCCTCGAACTCACAACGATACTAAACCATGGTGGTACCCCGGACGCCTCCCTAGTACTGGGTGACTCCGACCTTATCTCACCACGATAAGTATTGAAGTAATTCCGAACATTCTCCGTCCTGAGATATCAAGGAAGCTGAATGATAACGATGTGCCAACATTCCGTGGAGCTCGACTCCCCAGAAGAAATCAAGTCAGACAGGAGGCACCAAGACAGAACCCTGTCACATCGGCATCATATAGACTCCAAACTACCAGCGTGATCCTAAAAAAAAATTTGAGCAAGAAGAGGAGTAGAAACAAAATTCCTAAGTCGGAAACCTCACCAGAGCATACAAGAGGAGTAAAAAGAATCCTACTCTCCGATATAACTAGACTCAAAATAGTTTTCACTAGACACGACTCAGCCAAGTTCGAACAAGCAAAGGCTCCTATGGTCGTATGGCTCTGATACCAACTTGTCACGCCCAAGATGCACGCCTATCCACTTTAAGACACGAGGGCCTCGCAAGGGATAGAGGCGCATCTTGCCGTTAGCAAGTATAGTAACATTGCATCATACATTACAAAAGAGATGAGTATACAGGTTGGCTTACACTCGCCACATGCTAAATTACAATTCCACTCAAAGTTCAATCATCAAGATGGAAACAGGGTCCGGCTACGGACGAAATCAAATGATAAACAGATGCAAATGAAACTATCTCGCTGCCAAAAAGATCACGACCAGGTCCTCTACTCATCCGGATACGTCACGTACATCCTGCCTCTCTCCTCATCATACTCCCACCGGAGCTAGGTAAGATCATCCTGCACGTACTCATTTGAACCTCCACCTGGAGTTGTTGCATAAACCGTGAGCCACAGAGGACTCAGTTATCATGAGCCCGGGTACCGAGACTATTCAAGCTTAAAGGTTGGGAAGGGGTAAGTGTTTAGTTTGCAGCAGTACTAAGCATATGTGGTGGCTAACTTACGCAACATGAAATAAATATGAGTGGCCTATGAAGAGTGATCGAATCTAGCATGACCTCTATGAGATCCAGGACACTTACTTACGTCAACCATAACCCCACTGTGTTCTCTCTCGGTTCATGTTCACAAGCAAAGACGATTACGGTTGCTCACACAATTGGTGTATTATAATTAGAGTTTACTTCATGTTAACTATAACCGGGTGTTAAACAAATATCCAAGTTGCCACATAACCGCGGGCACGGCTTTCCGAAAGATTTAACCCTGCAGGGGTGCTCCAACTAATCCATTACAAAATTAACCACACCCTGTGGGAATGCCTCGACCGAGGACCTTGCGATCTGTAGGGTAACGCAGCAGAAAACAAAAATTTCCTGACCTACGCACCATCCCAGGACCACTATGGAGACTGCATACAAGGTTTGATCATTTTCGTTATCGACTCGTAGCGCAGCGGAAGTAGAGTCGATGACGATCAGCGGTGCAGATCCCCGCAGATAGGATTTACAATCTCCCAACCGCGAGGATGTATACCCTCATCTGCCCCTCGGACAGCCCTCCAGGAGGCGGTCACACAGTCCCCCGGACGGTGTCGCAGACAGCCCTTCGGGAGGACCTCCAAAACTTGGACTGTCACTCGGACAGCCCTTCGGGAGGACCTTCGAAACTCAGACGGTCACACGGACAGCCCTTCGGGAGGCACTCTCGAACTAAGACCGAAACTACGATCTCTCTACAGAGTTGCACACATACGGTGTCATCTATCCGGCAGGGCTTCGCCGTCCAGAACTAGTTCCTGCCGTAACCCAGACAACCTTTCGGCTCTACGAAACTATCTCGCCGACAGGGAGAGAGAGCTTGCAAAGCAAAGCATGTGTGTGAGAGCACAAGGATGAAGAAATGTCAGCCCACGTCTCCTCTATTTATAGGAAAACCAAGGGGTAGGGTGGTTTTACAATAAAACCCAAAATGCACATGAATGAAGTCCTTCCACAAGGGCATAAAAGTGAAACCAAGGGACAAGAGGGACTCCATGAAGGAGTCCACCATGTGGCCGGCCACACCCTCATGTGGGGCCCCAAAAATGGCTCCAATCCATCCATGTCATCCCCAAGATCTTTTGGAGCAAAGCCACAAAAGGTGGCTTTCCATAAATTAGTCCAAAAAGCACTTTCACTATTCACGGCGACATTTTTCAGCGTCCGCTCGAACTGAAAATATTTATGTGGGCTTAGAACAATTCTAGTACCCCACTAAATTAATTTTCAATGCGATCCAGAACAATTCCGGAATAGTGATTTTCATCTGCGAAAAACATCTGAAGCAGTTCCGGCAGCTCCGGAACATTTCCGGTTATTGTTCCGGAAAATTCCGAGAAGTTTCCAGAATGATTCTGGCACCCTCCAAGAATTATCAGGCATCTACCGAAACCAATTTGACTTAATGGTATCCCTTGAAACAACTTTTCAGTTTCACCGAAACTGTTCTGGTGACTTGTCTACGGAACTTTTCCACTGTCCGAAACTTTTCCGGTGTCCGAAACTTTTCGGTGATTTTCTCTCAGACTCCCTGTCTAGTATTCAACAGATAGATGACCCTTAAGCGTGTGACCCTATAGGTTCGGTGAAGCATAGACATGACCCGGAACCCCTTCCGATCAATGATCAACATCGGAGCCGTGGACACCCATATTGATCCCTATACCCACACGAATAAATATTCGAGTGAACCTCCAGTTGTCGTGTGCTATTCCTGTTGCTTCGCGATATTGAGACATGTTGGCATCCTCGTGGATCAACAACTTGTCCACTATGCCAGTTACCTCGTTAACGGTATTGTTCTCTTTTCTCGTTCCCGTGTTCCGGCATCCCCGTGATCAAATCACAAAGTGTCTGGCCAGACGATGATGGATACCGTAACACCGAGAGGGCCCAGAGATATCTCTCCATCGTCGGAGGAGCAAATCCCAATCTTGAGCTATCAAGTTACTTCACATACTTTTCCATGAACCCATAAGCCGCCGTAATAGCCACCCATTTACGGATGACGTTTAACAAACCCCAAAGTTCATGAAGCAAGCATGAAGAAACTCGATACTCTCATGGTCTAAGGAATTATGCAAACATTAACTTCTCTGTGTTATTTACCATTAACTTATGACGAATGTATCTCATAGCATAACATCAATTCAGGTCGATTCAACACAAATGTTCTTCTAACATTATGCCCTCAAAATTGCCGGCATAGCCATGCCCATGATCAGGAAAACAGGATCATCATGCAATACTTGAGCCAGTCTTAGAGGCCAGACTAGGAATACATTTTACCGTTTATTATCCCACACGTGCACATGAGTTTCCCTCCAAGCCTCGTTTTATTTGTAGACTCGAGAATCATTGCAGTTATAGCATGGAACATAAACATAATTATGAACAGGGAGATAAACAAAAACATTTATTATTGCCTCTAGGGCATATCTCCTACAGACTCCCACTTGTACTAGAGTCAATAATCTAGTCAATGCTAATGCACTTTACACCTGTGGCATACTGGTGTAAAATATGCTTCGCTTGTGGTATAGCCTAATGTCCAATGGATCTGACAACGTCAGCTCCGTGTGGAACATTGCATATCCTCGTGTTTTCACGCGATCACAAAATTCGTATTTTGTGTGACTTGGCTTTGCATATGTGTGAATCATTGGTCGAAACCTGATTCCTCAGGCTGAGATATGGAGCAACTATCTGCAATACTGTCTCATAGACCAAAGCCATCTTGGAACCATACTAAGTTCATGAATGAACTATATGATTCAACAACTTCTTTGTCGCTTCCAAAGCGTCAACATACTTAGCCTTTGTTATAGAATTCGCCACAGTATCTTGTTTGGAACAATTTCCAACTACCGTGCCACCATATTTTGTATCACACAAAAACCTCAATTAAATCGAAAATCACATGGAGAAATGGTGGAGACTGTATCGATGCAACATATTACACCGAACTCTTCATGATTTCTGCTTGCGAGAAAACATGTCATCACTACTACTCTAGTACTCAATGACATCTTCCACTATTGTCCTATGATCAGTACTTTGATCACTTTGGTTATCCATACTCGCAACAACTTTGGAGTATCGGACATATCTGGTGGTTTTACATACCATGGAATACATGATTAATCCAAAAACAAGAGTGTGTGGAATCTCCATCATGTATTTCACTCATCAGTGTTTTGGGACACTAAGTCTTGCAAAAACTCTTTCCATGTGACTTTGGCAAGAATCACTCCTTGGCGTTTTAAATGCTAAAAGGTTTTAGCACCTTGTCAATATGTATTCATTGCTTAGCCCCATTAGGTAAATCTATCTCCATAGATCATCATGCCTAATATTGAGGCTATTTAGCCTAAGCACTTCATCGAAAAAACTATTTTCAAATGAAGTCCTAATTTGTGTCAAGAAATTTATTTCCAATTAACAATGTGTCAAGTACACCAGGTTTTTAGAAATAGTATTATGCTCCCACTTACTTTCTTGAATCACAAGCATCTTCGATACCCATTTGATGAAGTCAAACTCCTTTGACCATTCCATCAAAAACGAAGATTCCAACTCCGCTTTGCTCTCTTCTGTCCATCGCTGGAACTCTGAAGTTTGCATACTTACTAGCATCCTCTGGATCGACAAATTACTTTGGACTGTATAACATACAAGTCCTAGTTTTCATTTCCATCAGATGGAAATCCTTTTGTCATCCATGTTTCATATCTCATGATTGATATATGTATTAATTGCTAGTTCAACCCGAACCGACCTTAAGCATCGCTACGGTGAAACAACCTCATCGTAGTCAACTCCTTGAACTTGTTATTTCAACAAGTCAAGCTTTATGGATAAAACATTTTTATCCGTACCAGTTTTCAGTTCCATAATTATTCGTTGGACTCTAAGTCCTCTGAAAGGTGTATCAAGGTTTTAATCTTGAATCACTTATATGGAAACTATCTCGGATTGTATTGGCATTTAGCCAATCCCGGAGTCAGGGCCCATCAACGCTTCCTTGTGTATTGTAGGTATAATGTTGTCCAACAACAATATCTCGTTTGCGCACCTGATAGGTTTGCATGAGCTTTGCCTACGTGGTTCAGCTACACGTTCAACTGAAGTCCATACATTTTATTGCAGAGACTTACGTATCAGTCATAGTAGGAAACAACAGATTCACTTCCAAGGTTTCTTTCCTTTGAACTGATGACGAAGATACTGGTTATCTCGTCGAGTTGCACTGTCCTCCCACTCACCTTTTGTAAGAACTATTCTCTTTAAAAGCATACCGTTTTGTGGCAAAACCCTTTGCCTCGATATAGTGGTGGGGGAATACCCAATGACTTGGGATAACCATACAAAATAGCACTTGCCTGATTTGGAATGGGTTTGTAACCTTTTACACAAGCCCCATATTCCAAATGTTAAGAAAAGATATAACATGGTTGGGCGTACCATACCATAGCGTCATTTCAACAGGCCTGATGGATCTCTTTTTAGAGTAAAAGCCGCAGTCTCTAAAGCATCACTCTATAAAAGGGATAATGGCAAATCTATTTATGTCATCTTTGATCTTACCATGTCATAAATGGTTCGATTACATCTTCACGGACTTTCCACTTGCAGTGGTGTTCCGGGAGGTGCAAGTTATGAAACTCTTTTCACAACTCATCAGACAATCGCTAAACTTGTAACTCAAATATTCCTTTCTGCAATCAAATTGCAGAAACATAATTTTCTTGGTACAATAACTTCTACTTCATTTTTGAAAACCTTTCGAATGATTTCAAAAGATCCAGACTTACGTCTCATCAAGTAAATATCCATATATCTACTTGAGTCATTTTTGAAGGTAGACAAATCCACTGTTTGCAACAACATTTATTTGACTACACACATCATAATGTATGATTACCAATAAGTTCTTTGCTCGTTCCTTATGGCCTGTGAACGGTATTTTAGTTAGTTCACCTTTTGGAGGAAAGTCGCAAGTGTCAGATGATTCAAAATCAAACGACTTCAAAATCCATCATAATGGAATTTTCCATGCGGGTTTCTCCAGTGACCAAATGCAGTGCCACACATATGTGGTATTCTTTTAGTCTTGCGACATTTAGCGTCAGTGTTATGGATGTATCATATTTCCATCAATATTCATAACATATATCTCATCTAGGATGGAATCATGGCCCTTCATGTTATTCATAATATTGAACAATAATTGTTGTTTTTATGAACAAATCTTTTGCAACAAACATTGTGCAATGGGCTAGAGTGTATGAAACTCTAAAATGAATTATGATAGTAAACCCAGAGGTAATGTATTATTATCAATATTCATAACATACGTCTCAGTCATGATGAAAGTATGGCCCTTATGTTATTCATAACACCGAACATGAAAAGTTCTCTTATGAACAACCTTCTTGCAAGATAACTTATGCAAAGGGCTAGTGTATGAAACTCTAAAATGAATTATGAAACTTAATACATAGGGAATACACCGATGGAAGGCATAGTAACATTTACTATGTTCCCTATGTGTATCTAAACCTCATTCCTGGCTAGTCTTTCAGGCCATAGTAGTTCTTACATCGACTTGCAACAGAATGCAATCGAGCGGGTATCTTTGTGACCAACTCACAATACCCAAGAATTAGTGATTAACATGTTTAACCATAATTCCCAAGAACTATATCTTTGACCAGCCTTCTATACATCAAAAACTTGTATGACATTCATACATGAGCTGGATATTCCAGTCTTCTTTCCTTTTGCCATTATATTTCTAACAGTTTAACTTTTCAGTATTTCTCCTACTCTCAAAAGAAGCACCCAACTTAAGAGTGGCATTAGCCCCGGACTTCCTAGGCGTGAAAGTCTCACTAACACCCTTCGGACACTTCCTTTCTCTTTAAGTTGTTGTTTTATTCACCTTTCATCATATGACAGGCGTTCTCCTGGATCCCTCTCTTATCAGTCTAATGCATAGTAAACTCCTTTACTAATAGTTTGCCAACAAACATTCCTTTGGATATCTCATATCTTTTAGCTTTTGTCTGTCTCTGAAAATGACTTTCAGATTCCATGAATATCACATAACTATCCGAAATTTCAAAGTTTTGGTCTCATGGAAGCAAACATATTTGACTTGACCGTAACGGAATTTTAGCTTTTTGGATCAAAGGACGAGAGTCATATAATCCATAGCATTAGCAGGAGAATACCGAAAACATGCGATAGGACAAGTCCTTCTCGGCACTCTTGAGGACAATCCTCACATTACGTTACCAACCGTAAAGTTTTAACCAGATATTTAACAATTATTCAATTTTAATAGGGAAGGTGGAAACGGGAGCCATTATTCTACAACTATTTTGCAAACCGCACTTAGATAGTGTTCAAAATAAATTGCACTAAGAATTAAAACAAGTTAATTCTATAGTGCGCTCCCACTCAAATAAATATCTCTCATAATTGATTGTGAGTGATTCAAGATCCAAATTACAATTCAACGCCAAGGATGTATCCATCTGAAGTGACGAGAATTGCAATCGGTAGGCCAACTTGCCAATCACATCTCTATGTGACTCTTGTTCATCTTTCGATGCGCGTGTTCCGAGCTCATGACTTTCATGCCTGAACATCAAGACAACCAAGTGATCTCGTTGCGAGGTCTCAACTCACCCGCCTCACACTTCTCTAATAGTTCGTACCCATGTAACCATGTGATACCCCGAAGAGATAGGTGCCGTGATGGTGCTACACTTGGGAGAACACTAACTACTTGATATTCTAAGTGAGAGATCACCCTAATAAAAAGCGACTACCGCGCAATCAAGAAGGGTGCATCAAGAGGGATAAACATCTCAGGAAATTCATAATTAGCATGACATGGTATAGCCCCTTCTGACGGAGAAGTCAAGTATTTCTTCATCTTCGGCATTCGCGTCGGTGTTCACCTTTGCGAAGATTGCCACCACCTTTTTGATGCACCAAATAATATTGCTATCTCTATAGCTTAATAAAATAAGTGCATTACATAAGGTTGACATGGAGGTCATTAAAGTGCAATCATATGGCTCCAGCCATCATGCCGAATCATGACACGCAGGTCATGTTAATCAATTTACATCATATAGTCATCTCATACATAATCAAATTATTATGAACACTGCTATACCACATCACATGCACATGCAAACCATCCTGCAAAACCAAGTTAGATGCCTCTAATCGGTCCATGCAAAAACTTGTTTTTCGTGGCTTCTAAGGTTTTGAAACAAACCGAAGCTACCAACGTCCATCATCAAGTATGATAATTCAAGTTGCTAGATTAACAATCCAGGGTGTATGAAACACGAGATAGTAAAATCTCGAGCCCCATACTAAACTTCTTCATACGCGTGACCCCCGTGCAGATCACATCTGCATTGCCCTTTCGTCTACGAAACATCCATCTTTCTCAACTATGGTGGAACCCAAAGAACTGTTAGCACTTCGTTGATCTGTCAATCAGCATACTCAGGAGCAGCATGAAAGGATCGCGGATTGCAAGAACTTTGTGAGATTCCACCATTCCGTTAAGATCAGGACTACGCAAATTCCAGGGAAGCAACAAGAACATCGGGTTACAGATTTCATCTTCTACCCGCACAAATAATTTTCAGTAAAAGATCTCATCTACTACCTAATTATATTATGCAAACCCATACATCTCCATGTATTCTAGATCGCAACCTGCATCTACGCATAGCACGGCTTTTGATGCCACTGTAGGGTAATGCAGCAGAAAACAAAAATTTCCCGACCTACACACTAGCCCAGGACCACTATGGAGACTGCATACAAGGTTTGATCATTTTCGTTACCGACTCGTAGCGCAGTGGAAGTAGAGTCGATGACGATTCGCGGTGCAGATCCCTGCAGCTCGGATTTACAACCTCCTAACCGCGAGGATGTATACCCTCATCTGCCCCTCAGACAGCCCTCCAGGAGGCAGTCACATAGTCCCCCGGACGGTGTCGCGGACAGCCCTTCGGGAGGACCTCCAAAACTTGGACTGTCACTCGGACAGCCCTTCGGGAGGACCTTCAAAACTCGGACGGTCACACGGACAGCCCTTCGGGAGGCACTCTCGAACTAAGACCGAAACTACGATCTCTCTACAGAGTTGCACACATACGGTGTCATCTATCCGGCAGGGCTTCGCCGTCCAGAACTAGTTCCTGCCGTAACCCAGACAACCTTTCGGCTCTACGAAACTATCTCGCCGACAGGGAGAGAGAGCTTGCAAAGCAAAGCATGTGTGTGAGAGCACAAGGATGAAGAAATGTCAGCCCACGTCTCCTCTATTTATAGGAAAACCAAGGGGTAGGGTGGTTTTACAATAAAACCCAAAATGCACATGAATGAAGTCCTTCCACAAGGGCATAAAAGTGAAACCAAGGGACAAGAGGGACTCCATGAAGGAGTCCACCATGTGGCCGGACACACCCTCATGTGGGGCCCCAAAAATGGCTCCAATCCATCCATGTCATCCCCAAGATCTTTTGGAGCAAAGCCCCAAAAGGTGGCTTTCCATAAAGTAGTCCAAAAAGCACTTTCACTATTCACGGCGACATTTTTCAGCGTCCGCTCGAACTGAAAATATTTATGTGGGCTTAGAACAATTCTAGTACCCCACTAAATTAATTTTCAATGCGATCCAGAACAATTCCGGAATAGTGATTTTCATCTGCGAAAAACATCTGAAGCAGTTCCGGCAGCTCCGGAACATTTCCGGTTATTGTTCCGGAAAATTCCGAGAAGTTTCCAGAATGATTCTGGCACCCTCCAAGAATTATCAGGCATCTACCGAAACCAATTTGACTTAATGGTATCCCTTGAAACAACTTTTCAGTTTCACCGAAACTGTTCTGGTGACTTGTCTACGGAACTTTTCCACTGTTCGAAACTTTTCCGGTGTTCGAAACTTTTCGGTGATTTTCTCTCAGACTCCCTGTCTAGTATTCAACAGATAGATGACCCTTAAGCGTGTGACCCTATAGGTTCGGTGAAGCATAGACATGACCCGGAACCCCTTCCGATCAATGATCAACATCGGAGCCGTGGACACCCATATCGATCCCTACACCCACACGAATAAATATTCGAGTGAACCTCCAGTTGCCGTGTGCTATTCATGTTGCTTCGCAATATGTTACAAATACCCGAGGTGAGACATGTTGGCATCCTCGTGGATCAAAAACTTGTCCACTATGCCAGTTACCTCGTTAACGGTATTGTTCTCTTTTCTCGTTCCCGTGTTCCGGCATCCCCGTGATCAAATCAGAAAGTGTCTGGCCAGACGATGATGGATACCATAACACCGAGAGGGACCAGAGATATCTCTCCATCGTCGGAGGAGCAAATCCCAATCTTGATCTATCAAGTTACTTCACATACTTTTCCATGAACCCGTAAACCGCCGTAATAGCCACCCATTTACGGATGACGTTTAACAAACCCCAAAGTTCATGAAGCAAGCATGAAGAAACTCGATACTCTCATGGTCTAAGGAATTGTGCAAACATTAACTTCTCTGTGTTATTTACCATTAACTTATGACGAATGTATCTCATAGCATAACATCAATTCAGGTCGATTCAACACAAATGTTCTTCTAACATTATGCCCTCAAAATTGCCGGCATAGCCATGCCCATGATCAGGAAAACAGGATCATCATGCAATACTTGAGCCAGTCTTAGAGGCCAGACTAGGAATACATTTTACCGTTTATTATCCCACACGTGCACAAGAGTTTCCCTCCAAGCCTCGTTTTATTTGTAGACTCGAGAATCATTGTAGTTATAGCATGGAACATAAACATAATTATGAACAGGGAGATAATCAAAAACATATATTATTGCCTCTAGGGCATATCTCCTACACGATCATCATAGGTAACTCCAAAGGAATTCCAACACCTCGAATAAACCCGAAGGAAGTCAGACTCCACACGCAAGACACTCGATAAAGGTAAAACAAATCCAGCAAGACCACCCGACATGTCGACGAACCCAATAAGAGCGGCGTATCTCGTTCTCGGGACACGACGGATAACCTAGTGTACGGTGGCCTGATAGAAATCTCCCAAGTTGCCCTGGGTTGGCCCCGCACAGTGCTCTAGTTTGGCCAACACTCATGAGTAGCACTGGCCCAGGGGTTGATTAAATTATCCATGGGTTTGCAAGACCCTATGCAATTTTATTAAGTGGTTAAGCAGAGGTAGTACCAATGTTGGGTCTTGCCAGACAAGTTTTAATCTCCACCGAATAAACAAGGGGGTCCCCATAACAACCCTGAGCATGTTAGGAGCGCAAAGTATGGAAAACATAACACCGATAACAAGGAACTAATGGCGGTAATAGCGAAGCAAATCACTTAGCAAAAGGCCAAGCCTTCCACCAATACGAGGATATATATGTGCATTAAATTAAATAACATAATTCATTGAGATATCCAAATCCATGTTATCGCATGGAACAACCTGCACCTGCAACTAAGAACGCTATAAGGGGGCTGAGCGTGGTAACTTAGCCAGTCAAAGGTTTGCTAGGATGTGGAGGTTAGAGGCTGTCATGGCAACATGGGGGCATATATCAAGTGGTAGGTAGCGCAATTGTAACAATAAGAGCGAGAAACTGGCAAGCAAAAATAGTATCAGGATCCGGGCACGATCATCTTGCCTGTTGGTTCTTCAGTGAAACAAGTAGCGGGATCCTCGTAGTGGTACTCTCCTGGGTCCTCGTACTCAGTATCAACACTCGCGTCTACCCAAGATAAACAGCAACAATAAACATCCAACCAAGGTGCAATGCACAATCAAAATGATGCATGATCATTTATGAAGAATTCTAACATGGCAATCCAAAACTAGTCATGTTTCACGTGCAAAGTTGTTTATTAACGAATCTGTACAGAACCTCATGTTAAGTTTTAGACATGCATGAACATGGCAATTATGGATGTAGCATGAAAAATAGATAGAAATGCATATAAAGATCGCAACAAATGGAGTTACGGTTCTCACGATATGCTCATGACAAGGTACGGAGGCAAAAACACAAGATCACCAAGCCATGGGCTGATTCTTGGCATTCCAAGGCAGCCACTGGATAGGTGATGAAAATTTAATCACAATAGACTCAAGAATCAATCAATTCCATGGAGCATGGCTCCCACAAGTCACAAAACAATAAAACACCAAATCTCCCACAAAACAGCAACATAGCAACTTCTACAGATCACAACTAGAGCTACAGGAAGCCTACAGCCACAAACAAGACATGGACAGAATCTACTAAACACACACAACAACTCATCCAATTACACCACCATAAAAGGAGGGCACATCAATAAGCAAGAAGCAAACAATTTGGCATGATGAATCAGTTTTCTGGGACTTAGAGAAAATTATAGTTTTCTAGAATCTGAGATTATAAAGCAGCAAGTTGACAGCACTGGTTAATTATTCTAAAAAGCTCCTGTTGGCTTGAAAATTAACAGGATGGTAGAAGACAATATCTACTACAAATAACTAGCACTGAGCATGCCCAAATTTCGAACATATCACTAGCTACAACCAACTCTACATGGCAAAACAATAACAGCAGTTCTCCCAGACAGTCATTTTTAAGCAAGCTGGACAGAAACATAAAGTTGCTCCCTAAACAGCATGGTTCCCACTTATCTGCTGACTTAGCACAAATAACAAAAATACTGGGACATTCCCAACAACTTTAACTATCAATCTCATGTTGGCAACAACTTAAAATCATGTCTAGATTAAATCATATAAAATGGACAAAAGGGCATCACAGCATAACAATGCACTTTTGTGATGTTGCCCCAAAGTCAAATATGACTTTACAGATGCATTCCTGGGTTGATTCTACCCCAAATGCATTACTCATACCCCTATACTTGCATGGAGCAATAGGGAGTACTCCTAGGTCGAAATTGACCCCTATAAGTCATGAGTGACTTATGACACATGCACACACTTATGTAACAGGCCAAAATGGCATGCCCTCTATTGACACATGTTGGAAATGGCAACGTAGCATCCTAGGAACATGATATCATGGCATAGCAACAATCGAAAGGATAAAACTAGCTAGAAGAGAAACTATGCTCATATGCACAAAAGAGAGAACACCTACACATGGATATCTACTCATGCACATGTGTGTGTATGTATAACATACACACACCTCCCACTCAAGCATGTGTGTATATAGGCACACATGCAGTTTCATACATGTATGCCCACATACACATACACACCCCTACACACTCACTCACACACATGCACTAGCACAAATGCATGTGTATGTACCACCTAAGTGGCTCACACACACAAACATACATACACACTCACATACACACAAGGCACACCCACCTACACATGTTTGTATGCATAGCATACACACACATCTACTCACATGCACCTACACACTAACACACAAGCACCACAAGAACACCCACACAACCACATGGAGACACACACCTCTCACCATGCCACCTACACACATGTTTGTATGCCCAAGCACACACACACAAACATGTGCATATGCACTACACATACACACACAGATCATGGCAAAAGAAAAGAAACAAAACACACACATACACACATGGCATACACACACATGTATATATAAGCAAGGGAAAAGAGAAAACAAAGAAGAAAAGAAAATAAAACAAAACAACAACAAAAGAAAAGGGGAGGTTCAGGGGGTCGAACCCCTGACCTCTAGGTCGAACACACGCGCCCACACCACTATGCTAGCGAGCCGGCTCGTAACAGAGAGGGGGATCCACAGCTCTAGTACACACACGCGCACATATAGCCTGACGAAACTGAAATCATACACACGCACATGACAGAGCAACAGCGGCATGGCGACGGTGATCCCCGGCGATGCAAGGTGTCTCCGGCGATGGGGAGCGGCGGAATCGAAAGAGGAAGCCACAGGGGCTCCATCCCTCACCTCATCTCGCGACGAGGGGGACCGGAGGCGAGCTCAAGCCCGGGGCTTTTGAGCGGCGGCGACGGCACTACGGCGACACGACGGCGAATTACGGTGAGGAGAGGGGACGGCGAGGACGGGCTGCTCACCGAGGGTCTCACAGGGACACGGGGACGCGACTGGCGACGACGAAGGGGAAGGAGAGGCGGAGGCGACGCGATCGGAGAGGAAGAAGTTACGGTGATGCTCCGGCGACGAGGAGGAGGAAGAAGAAGGCCTCCCGAGGCCTCCTAGCGACGGGAACGAGATGCAGACGGCAACGACGAACTCCACGCCATCACCAGCAGGGACGAGGTCGTCGGAGGCGACCACGACGACGAGCACCGCTCCTATGAACTCTTTGAACTCACCTGTGCCCTCGACAGAGAAGGGGGGAAGGAGGAAGAAAGGAGAGGAAGAGAGGAGTTGCGGCGGCGGAGGGAAACCCTAGAGGGAGGCACGGACGCCCAAGCATAAATAGAAGGGGGGCTCGACGTCTGTGACGGCTAACGACGACGGCGACGACGCCTCTGCTCTCTGCTCTCTCTGCGACTGACGGAGGTGGGAGACGGAGCAGGTGGCCATTGTGTCTATCTGGGCTGGGCCGCGGCCCACTTTCCTTCCCTCACACACAGTCTAAAAAAAGGAAGAAATAAAAGGGGGTTTTCCATTTAATAGAACCAGCCACCATCAAGTTAATTCCCAGAAAAAATTAAAAGAGTTCTGAGCAAAACAAAAATAATTTTGAGAAGGAAATGACGTGCACTTATTATTAAAAATATTAAGTTGAATTATGAACCAAATATTTTATTTAACATTTAAAATGACAGCTCCTGATAATTTAAAACACAAATCAAACAAACCCCAAACAGTAAATCCAACATACTCACATTTCATAAAACACTTGTGGCCACCTCATGAACATTTTTAACAATTTTTAAAACAACTTGAATCTGAAGATGAAAATAATAGGAGAAAAGGGGTTTTGGAGGGGATGTTGCAAAGGAAAAAGAGAGGGGAAGGGAATAAGTTGCACACATGGAACCAACCACACACAAGCATCTCCCACATCACAAAACAACACCTCTCCACCATACATCATAGCAAGCACAAGAAAACCAACATGCTCATAGAATTGAAATGAGAATGATGCATGATGATGCATGAATGCAAACACATTGAATGGCAAGGAGCAACCATACACCTCATAGTTCATGACACAAGGTTCATACATGGGGTTACATGCCAAATAAGGTAGGGACAACACTTGTGCTGTCACAAGGGATCCCGAGCCCCTCCACCGTCTTTGGAGCCACTAGCGGCTCAACGCCGGTGGGTCTTGCCGGAGTTGACCACGGGGGTTTGACCCCAGGTCAACTAGCAAGTGAGCCTGACCCTCTAATTAAGATTAAGAAAAATTAATTAATTAAGTTAATTAACCTAATTAGTCAATGACAAGTGGGCCCAGATCTGTTAATTAGTTAGGATTAGTTTTAATTATTTAGTTAAATGATTGAGCCACTGACATGTGGTCCCCACATGTCAGGTTTGACTCTGGCCTGGTCAGCCGACCAGCTGACATCACTGTGACGTCAGGCTGATGTCATAATTCTATTTTCTAGTTTAAAAATAATTCTAGAAATTATTTAAAACTTCAAAATTTCATATAAATTAATCCGTAAATCAGATGAAAGTAATTTATATATGAAAATTTATTAGAAAAATCCAATGAATAAAATGGTGCTATTATCATGCACGTTAGAGCAACCTATATAGATGAACATGGACATTTACTAATAGGTTAGTATATGGAGTTTGAAATGAAGAACGATTTTCAACCTATATTCAAATTCATTTCAAATCAACATGAACACTAGTTGCATTAGCTCATCCACACATGCTATCATGCCATGATCATGCATCATATTGTTGCACTTCCGTGTATTGATTGTTTCTTATCTATATTGCGGTAGGCCCTGCTTCCGAGGATACCTCCGAGTATTCCAACGAAGGAGAGAACTTTCCCGCTACCCAGCAAGGCAAGCAACCCCATTGATCATTTCGATAATATCCCACTCTCTCGCTCCTGCTCTTGTTTACTGCATTAGGACAAACGATCACACGTCAGTCATACACGGTAGATGAACCTATTCTTATGCATGACCTGTCATTGTCACAGTAAATAGCTAAACCTTGTAGCCTAGCATACCTGGTAGATGCTTGCGTCATGATGTGCTTAGCTTACTTTGCTTGCTATGATTAGAGTTGTGTCAGGTCTGATTCATCTCGGTGATGAACTGAGTGAAACAATGTTGTTCTAATGTGATGACTTATGATGAACCCGATTTGGTAAAGGTAGAGATGAGAGGCTATGTAGGAGTACATAGCGGGTTGTCTCATTGGGACCGTTCTTAGGAACTGAGTTCCGTGTTTGTGATCCAAGACTAGTTACTACCACACATTGGGTTCCGGTAACTCGACCCCTCTCGACTTATCAGTCGCTTAGTCCTTGGTCCAGAAGTTGCAAGTAGTTTCTAGTGTTTATAGCATGCTGGAGGCCGTGCGTAGCACTGACCCTAGGGGTGGGTTACGACGCGGTAGGTAGTGGCACGGTGTACCAAGGGTCACCCGAATGGTGGGCTTGGGAACCCTGCGCACATCATTTGGGTTCGTAGCGGAAACTTCGGCCGGACTTCCATGCGGGTTCAGTCTCAAATAGGCGATAGCCTAGACTAGAGGTCTTATGTGATTAACGGTCGTGGCCGACTCCTTCGCTGGGCATCCGCTTGAAGGTTGCCGAGGTGCATGGTTTTATGAGCACAGAGCAATAAGTGGCGAGAGCGTGTGTGAAGAGGTACACCCCTGTAGGGTGTGAAACTATTCAAATAGCCGCGTCCTCGGATATGGACTACTTGGAGAACTATGTTGTTCATAGATAATCAAATGGATACTCGTAAAAATATCAAGACAAGTGTGAGTACCGTGGATGGCACTCTCTCAGGAGAGGGAAGTGAATCCATGGTGGTGTATTTCTATGAAGTTGGTGGACTGGTGTGCGATATCTAAAATTGTAGCAAAGTGTTAAAATTTGAGTAGTGCAGGTTAGCCATGAGTCAAAGCTGGCATTGCTGCATAAACTCCACAACTTCCCTTGTTGATACATGAGCATGATTAGACTAGGTCTGATTTAAAGACTTGCTGAGTACGTTTGTACTCACGTTTGCTTAATAAATGTTCCAAATGAGACCCAGGACCCATTAGGTGGGTTCTTTCTAGATGTTGACGATGCCAAATAGCTGGTGTCCCAGCTATGACCTTATGCCCTGTGGCGGGCTATAGATAGTCAGGCCATGTGCCTTTTTACCCCTTTCATCTGTCTGTACTCAGATAGCTTAAGCTTCCGCTTGGTTTGTATGAACTTGTTTGTATGACTTGAGTGTTAGGTCATGTGACCCCTATCTGTAAGAACATATTATGCAAGGCTCGTCTGATCCTCTTAAATAAAAGTCATGTTGTTGTATGGTTATGTTGCGATGCCATGGTTGTATATATGCATATCGGGCATGTTGTGCATACGTGTGACGTGCAACGGTATGTATGGGATCCGACACCTAGTCGTGTGCCTTTAGTAGTACTCTTTACGGGAAACTGCCTCTTTGTACTTCCACCAAGCCATGGTAGCTTGCTACTGCTCTGGACACATTGGTTGACGGGCAAGTATCCTTCTTTGTTGCTGTGTCTATCCCTTCGGGGAAATGTCTCGCAGTGTAATGGAGTCCTTGTAGCCTGTTACGACTCGTCTACGTGCAGTGATGGAATTTATGTCTCACGGCGTAATGGAGTCCTTGTAGCTTGCTATGACTCGTCTACACACGCTTGAGGCCGACACCTGTATTGCTGGGTTACGTATGCATGTTTTCGTACGGATGTGCCACTTGGGTTCTATGATTAGTAATGTCGGCCCGGGTTCTCTGTCGTGTGATTGCCAGCGACATGTTCACATATGTGTGCCAAAAGACGCAAACGGTCCCGGCTAAGGTAAGGCTACAGCCGTGGAACTTACCGTGCGTGAGGCCGCAAAGTGATGTGATATGTTACAATCTGGATTCATATGACTTAGGATCGGGGTCCCGACACAAATGAACTTACGCCCTCACACAAGCCCAACGGACGTGCTCACGGGACCGGTAGGTCACCGGAGATGCGTTGGCGACGAGCTACGGCGGCAGCCGAAACCTGGCCACGATGGAAGTCATGGCCACGGCATGAGCACGGCTAGAAGAAGGGAGTGGAGAGGAAGAGAAGCTCACAGGGGGGCTTTTGGGATGATTGGCTTGCTCGGGAAGGCGCGACGGCCGCGAATTCGTCAACGGAGTCCGGCGGATCCGAGGAGGAGAGTGAGGGGGAAAGAAAGGAATGGGGGAGGAGAAATGGAGGGGGGCTCGATCTGGACATCTCTCGGGGCTTATCCCCTCGCCTGGAGGGCCTACCTATAAGCAGGAGGTGGCCATGGCGCACGGCGACCACGCGCCCGGCGTCCTTCTAGCTGGAGGTGGAAGAAGACCGGTTCACCCCTGATAGGCTGGGCCAGCTTCTTCCCTGGCCCAGGTAAAATAGGTAACTCTCTCTCTCTCTCTCTTTTCAAATTTGTTTTATATTTTCTATTAATTCAATATATTTTGGTTTGGAGAAAAATACCATACCATTTTATAAAAACCTGAAAATAATTATGTGGACCAAGAGGAATTAACCAATGCCACACATAAAGTTTCAGATTCATTGGGCTTATATTTTATATAAATATAATATAAATCCAATTCAAATAATTGGTGGTTTAAAACAAATGCCCAATATAAATATTTCTGTGATCCCTAAAATATTGGTTTGGATTTTAACCTTATGCCAATATTTTCTTAGGATACCAGGAACATTTTCCTGGACTTATTTGAGGTCGTTTTTATATTGTTCTTTTGACAAAAAATCTCTCTGAGGTTTGAGTCATTCCTCATTTCAAATTCGTTTGAATTTAACATGATGCATGGATGCCCACTGATGCATCTAATAAAATTAATTGCAACAAATGCTAGGGCTGTGATAGGAAGCATGCAAATTATCTTCAAGGAATACTGCAAATGAGTTAAGCTGATGAGAACCTCTGAACAGAGTCTATGTGCGAGGAATGTTAAGTGATTCATCAGTAGACATTTTGTACCTGTGAACAGAGTATATGTGCGAGGAATTTGAAGAGGTCATATGCGTTCTCAGAAATTTTCAAGATACATCAAGTTGAGGAATTTGACCATAGATGTCTTGAGGAATTTCACTAAGTGTTCTTGTCTTAGGTTCCAGAGTTGTGTGCAAATTTGGAGGATCCACACAATTGAGGAATCTTAAAGAAAGTCATAACTTAGGAAAATCATGAAGACTATGAAGATGTAAGGTGCTTTGGAATATGATTCTTGAAGAATAAACACCTTTGAGGAAATTGTGGAAAACCTGAAGATCAAACAAGGGCAATAAAATTAGATTTTATTTACCCTGATGAAGAACACGACAAATAGTGAGATGAAATCGAGGAAGTTCGTCCATCCAGATCTCCCACGCCCTAGCTTGGCAGAGGGACACAGCTACAACAACGGAAAAGTGAAGATTTCCGCGGCCGATGCGAGTACGGCGATGGCGAGGTCAAGGCAGTGAAGCTCTTCCACACCGGTGGCGATGATTTTAGCGGCGGCGCTAGGTTTGAGCTCAGGAGAGAGTAGGAGTGAGGAGTAATAGAGCACACTCAAAGGAAAGGGGTATTTATAGCGGAGGTGAAAACCAATCTGCCCGAAGATTTTGGACAAGATTACCCTTGACCCTTGCTCTCCACGCGACATGTGTCACCCATGTTCTGAGTAGTAGAGATAGTGGGGGATTGTGGGTTATCCAGTCGTGGGAATCAGAATGTTTTGAGCGGGAAGCGCCAAAAATGTAGATAGTGAAAATTTTAAAGTTTCCGTTCGCAAACTCTTCAGATCTGAAGGACATAGTGAAGACTTTGAACGAGTTTCAAAGTAGAATGCATGTGAATAATTTGAGAACAGACTGGTTTGAGTTTAGCATAGAGAAAGAACGGGTCCGATCACATTCACTTAGATGAAAATCAACTTGAAGAATTAGCAATAAGTGAATGCGATTGAGGACATTGAAAACTCATATATATATATATATATATATATATAGTTAATGAAGAACATTAGTTTCATAGTTATGGAGAATTTGAAAAGTTGAGGAATTTGAAAAATTGAAGAATTTGCACAATGACAAAAACCTCAACTTTGAAGAATTTCAACTAAGGTTGGTGGCGTGACCCACCGTATAAGAATGATGATTGCAGACATCGTGTACAATTGTCGTAGGGTTCTGAGAATCAAATTCTTCTTTAATTTCTTCACACTTAGAGGGTTATTCTTCATTGATTGAAGAAAAATGTTACTTCGTGTGTTACACATCTAAGTCATCAATTTTGCATAAGTGTTAGGATGTGTGTCTTTTTCACAGAACATTCGAAGATTCTAAGATATTTAGCTCACACCGCAACTTGAAAAATCTCTTTTCATCCAAGGGCTTTGTGAAGATATCGGCCAGTTGTTCTTCAGTGGGGATGTGGTCGATGGAGATGTCGCCCTTGAGTACATGATCTCAAAGAAAATGATGACGAATCTGGATGTGCTTCGTCTTGGAATGCTGAACTAGGTTGTAAGCAATCTTGATAGTGCCCTCATTGTCGCAGTAGAGAGGCACATTCTTCACCTTGATGCCATACTCCTCTAGGGTTTGCTTCATCCACAGCAACTGAGCGCAACATGAACAAGCATTAATGTACTCAGCTTCAGCAGTAGATAGTGACACGCAGTTCTGCTTCTTTGAGGACCCACACACAATGGATCGTCCGAGGAAATGACATGTGCCTGAGGTTGACTTGCGATCCATACGATCTCCATCATAGTCAGCATCTGAGTATCCGACGAGGTGAAGATTTGAGCCCTTGGGATACCATAATCCAAGCGTTGGTATGTGAGCTAAGTATCGAAGAATATATTTCACAGCCTTATGGTGTGATTCCTTTGGTGTTGCTTGGAATCGGGCGCACATGCAAACACTCCGCATAATATCAGGCCTAGATGCACATAGATACAATAAAGAGTCAATCATGGAGCGATATACCTTCTGATCCAAATATTTAACATTTTCGCCTGTGCAGAGGTGGCCTTTTGAAGGCATTGGAGGTTTGACGCCTTTGCAATCTTGCATGTCGAATTTCCTCAGTACATCCTTGAGGCATTTCTCTTGAGAGATGAAGATGTCATTGTCTTGCTGACAAATTTGAAGACCTAAGAAGAATTTCAACTCTCCCATCATAAACATTTGATATTCTTCACTCATCATATAGGCAAATACATCACTGTAATGTTTGTTAGTACTGTCGAAGATAATATCATCTACGTATATTTGGCATATGAACAGTTCATTGTCCTAGGATTTAGTGAAAAGAGTGTTGGGGATTGTTGCATGGGAAACAAAAAAATTCCTACGCACACGCAAGATCTATCCATGGTGATGAGCATCTACGAGAGGGAGAGTGGATCTACATACCCTTGTAGATCGCTAAGCGGGAAGCGTTAAGAAACGCGGTTGGTGTAGTCGGACGTCTTCGCGATCCAAATCGCCGAGCGTCCCACGATCTCATCACGATCTGTCCCGCGATCCAATCAAGATCCGTCCCGCGAACTCATCACGATCCGTCCCGCGATCTCATCACAATCCGTCTCGCGATCTTGATCATGGTCCTTCCGATCTAGCGCCGAACGGACAACACCTCCGCGTTCAGCACACGTACAGCTTGATGACGATCTCCACCTTCTTGATCCAGCAAGAGGGAGCGGAGAGGTGGAAGAGTTCTCCAGCAGCATGACGGTGCTCCGGCAATGGTGGTGGAGCTATTCCGGTAGGGCTTCACCTAAGCACTGCAGAAATCCAATCTAAAGGACAAACTATGCACTGGAGGAACGGGTAGCACATGGCTGAAAATCTAGTGCAAAAACCCTAAAACCTCCAGTATATATAAGAGGGAGGGAGGAGAGGCCTTGGCGCAAGGGCCAAGCCTCCTTTGGGTCGGCCGAAGTGGGGAGGAGCGGAGGACTCCTCCTCTAATCCTAGTAGGACTAGGATTCCTCCTTTTTTGCCTTTTTTGCCACCTTTTCCCTTTGGGCTTTTCTTCCCTAGCCGCATGGGCCTTGTGTGGGAATTCCACCAGCCCACTAATGGCTGGTATTCACTCTCCCACAGCCCATGAAGCCTCGTGGGTCGAAATACCCCTCCCGGTGGTCTCCCGGTACACTACCGATGACCCCAAAACTTTTCCGGCAACCAAAATAGGACTTCCTATATATGAATATTTACCTCTGGACCATTCTGGAGCTCCTCGTGATGTCCGATATCTCATATGGGACTCCGAACAACCTTTGGTCACCACCATACATAACTCTATACTACCGAAACGTCACCAAACCTTAAGTGTGCAGACCCTGCTGGTTCGAGAACTATGTAGACATGACCGAGACACCTCTATGGTCAATAACGAATAGTGGTACCTGGATGCCCATATTGGTTCCTACATATTCTATGAAGATCTTTATCGGTCGAACCTCTATGTCAAGGATTCAGTTAATCCCGTATAATGCTCCCTTTGTTCTTCGGTATGTTACTTGCCTGAGATTCGATCGTCGGTATCTCCATACCTAGTTCAACCTCGTTACCGGCAAGTCTCTTTAATCGTTTTGTAATACAAGATCCCATTACTAACACTTATTCACATTGCTTGCAAGGCTTGTTGTGATGTTGTATTACCGAGTGGGCCCTGAGATACCTCTCCGTCACATGGTGTAACAAATCCCAGTCTTGATCCATGCCAACCCAATAGACACCCTCGGAGATACCTGTAGAGTACCTTTATAGTCACTCAGTTATGTTGCGACGTTTGATGCACACAAGGCACTCCTCCGGTGTCAGTGAGTTGCATGATCTCATGGTCATAGGAACAGATACTTGACATGCAGAAAACAGTAGCATTAAACTGACACGATCATATGCTACGTTTGTAGTTTGGGTCTTGTCAATCACACCATTCTCCCAATGATGTGATCCTATTATCAAATGACATCTCATGTCCATGGCTAGGAAACCTTAACCATCTTTGATCAACGAGCTAGTCTATTAGAGGCATACTAGGGACATGGTTTTGTCTATGTATCCACACATGCATCTAAGTCTCCGATCAATACAATTATAGCATGGATAATAAATGATTATCATGAACAAGGAAATATGATAATAACTAATTTATTATTGCCTCTAGGTCATATTTCCAATAGTCTCCCACTTGCACTAGAGTCAATAATCTAGTTCACATCACCATGTGATTCGCATTATTATGAATCTAACACCCAATGAGTTCTGGGGCTCGATCATGCTTTGCATGTTAGAGAGGTCTTATAGTCAACGGGTCTGCGACATTGAGATCGTGTGTACTTTGCAAATCTCTATGTCAAACCGTAAACACTGCTACCACACTCCACTTGGTACTATTCCAAATGGCTGCTCCACTATACGTATCCAGATTGCTACTACGAGTCATCCGGATTGGTGTTAAAGCTTGCATCGACGTAACTCTTTATGACGAACTCTTGGTCACCTCATAATCGATAAACATCTCCTTAGTCTTTTAGGTACTAAGGATAATCTTGATCGTTGTCCAGTGATCCACTCCTGGATCACTCTTGTACCCCTTGATAGACTCATGGCAAGGCACACACCAGGTGCGGTACATAGCATGGCATAATATAGAGCCTATGGCTAAGGCATAGGGGACGACGTTCGTCCTTTCTCTTTCTTCTGCCATTGTCGAGGTTTGAGTCTCACTCAACTTTACACCTTACAAATCAGGCGAGAACTCTTTCTCTGACTGATCCATTTTGAACTCTTTCAAAATCTTGTCAAGGTATGTACTCATTGAAAGTCTCATCAAGCATCTTGATCTATCTCTATAGATCTTGATGCTCAACAATTAGGTAGTTTTATCCAGGTTTTCCTTTGAAAAAACTCTTTTCAAACAACCATTTATGCTTTCTATAACTTCTACATCATTTTCGATCAACAATATGTCAACCACATATGCTTATCAGAAACTCTATAGTGCTCCCACTCACTTTATTATAAATACAAGTTTCTCATAAACTTTGTATAGACTCTAAAACTTTGATCACCTCATCAAAGTGTATATTCCAACTCCGAGATGCTTGCTTCAGTTCATAGAAGGATCACTGAAGCTTGCACACCATTTAACATCCTAAGGACTGGCAAAACCTTCTGGTTGTATCTCATACAACCTTTCCTTAAGACAGGAAACGATGTTTTGGCATCCATCTGCTAGATTTCATAATTGAAAAATACAGCAACTGCTAACATAATTCCAACAGACTTTAGCATCGCTACGAGAGGGAAAGTCTCATCACAGTCAACTCCTCGAACTTGGCAGAAACATCTTTGCGACAAGTCGAGCTTTATAAATTGTGACATTCACCATTAGCGTCTTTCTTCATCTTAAAGGTCCATTTGTACTCAATGCCCTGCCGTCCAACGAGCAAGTCTACCAAAGTCTATACTTGATTTTCATACATGGATCCTTTCTCGGATTTCATGGCCTCTAACCATTTGTCGGAATCCGAGCCCATCATCGCTTCTCCACAGCTCATAGGTTCATCGTTGTCCAACAACATGACCTCCAAGATAGGGTTGTCGTACCGCTCATGAGAAGTACACATCCTTGTCGACCTACGAGGTTCGATAGTAACTTGATCCGGAGCTTCATGATCATCATCGTTTACTTCCTCTTCAACTGACGTAGGTTCCACAGAAACATCTTTCTGCGCTGCGCTACTCTCTGGTTGAAACAAAGGTTCAACAACCTCATCAAGTTCTATCTTCCTCCCACTCAATTCTTTCGAGAGAAACTTTTCTCGGGAAAGGACCCATTTTAGCAACAAACACTTTATGCTTGGATCTAAGATAGAAGGTTCACCCAACTGTTCTTAGGGTAATCTATGAAGATGCATTTGTCCGCTTTGGGTTCGAGCTCTTTAGGTGAAAACATTTTACCACACAAGCGTCATAGCCCCAAACATTAAGAAATGATAGCTTAGGTTTCTATCAAACGATGTCATCTCAACAGATTTAGATGGTTCCCTATTTAGAGTGAATGTAGTTGTCTCTAATGCATAACCCCAAAATTATAGTAGCAAAACGATAAGAGACAGCATAGCACGCACCATATCCAATAGAGCCCGACTATGACGTTCGGACACACCATCACGCTATGGTGTTCCAGGTGGCGTGTGTTGTGAAACAACTTTCACATTGTCTAAAGTTGTATGCCAAACTCGTAACTCAGATATTCACCTCCATGATCATATCGCAGACATTTCTTCTTGTCACGATGATCTTAAACTTCACTCTGAATATGCTTGAACCTTTCAAACGATTCAGACTTGTGTTTTAGTAAGTAAATATACACTATATCTACTCAAATCATCAGTGAAGGTAAGAAAATAACGATATCCACCGCACGCTATAAGACTCATTGGATTGCATACATCAACATGTATCATTTACAATAAATCACTTGCCTGCACCAACAAACCAGAAAATGGGGTCCTTAGTCATCTTGACCAAGAGGCATGGTTTGCATGTCTCAACCGATTCGAAATCGACTGAGTCGAAAGATCCATCAGCATGGAATTCTTCATCTGTTTTATACCAATATGACATTTAGCGGCAGTGCCACAAGTATGTGGTACTATTAGTATTAACTTTGTATCTTTTGGCATCAATGTTATGAACATGTGTATTACTACGATCAAGATTCAACAAACCATTCTCACTGGGTGCATGACCATTGAAGGTATTATTCATGTAAAAAGAATAACCATTATTCTCTAACTTAAATGAATAACCGTGTTGCATTAAACACGATCTAATCACGTTCATGCTCAACGCAAAACACCAAATAACATTTATTTAGGTTCGTCACTAATCCCGAAGGTAGGGAGAGCGTGCGATGTTGATCACATCAACCTTGGAAACATTTCCAACACACATCATAACCTCACCCTTAGCTAGTTCTCCGTTTATTCCGTAGCTTTTATTTCGAGTTACTAACATTTAGCAACCGAACTGGTATCCAATACCCAGGTGGTACTAGGAGTACTAGCAAGGTACACATCAATAACACGTCTATCAAATATACTTCTGTCGATGTTGCCATCCTTCTTATCTACCAAGTATCTAGGGTCGTTCCGCTTCAGCGACCGCTCTCCTCATAATTGAAGCACTTAGTCTCGGGTTTGGGTTAGACTTTGGGTTGCTTCACTGGAGCAACAACTGAATTTTTATCCATGAAGTTTCCCTCCTTGCTCTTGCCCTTCTCGAAACTAGTGGTTTGACTAAGCATCAACACTTGACGCTCCTTCTTGATTTCTACCTTCATGGTGTCAAACATCGCAAACAGCCCAGGGATCATTATTTCTATCCCTGGTGTTTTACAGTTCATCACCAAGTTCTAGTAGCTTAGTGATAGTGACTTGGAGAACTTTATCAATCACTATCTTATCTGGAAGATTAACTCCCACTCGATTCAAGCGATTGTAGCACCCAAACAATCTGAGCACATGCTCAATGATTGAGCTATTCTTCTTCATCTTGCAGGCAAAGAATCTTATTGCAGATCTCATATCTCGCAACACGGGCACGATCCTGAGATCCTAATTTCATCTCTTAGAACATCTCATATGTTCCGTGACGTTCAAAACGTTTCGGAACCTCAATTCTAAGCCGTAATGCATGACGCACTAAACTATCAAGTGGTCATCAGAACGTGCCTGTCAGATGTTCACAACATCTACTGACGCGCTAGAGGGGTTGGCGCACCGAGCGGTGCATTAAGGACATAAGCCTTCTAGCAGCAACAAGGATAATCCTCAGATCATGGAGCCAGTCCACAATATTGCTACCATCATCTTTCAACTCTATTTCTCTAGGAACATATAAAACTTCAAGGGAGCTACAGCGTGAGCTAGTAATCTACAACATAATTTTGCAAAGACACTACTGACTATGTTCATGATAATGAGTTCAATTAATCATATTACTTAAGAACTCCCACTCAAATTGACATCCCTCCAGTCATCTGAGTGATACATGATCCAAATTCACCAACTCAAGTCCGATCATCACGTGAGTTGAGGTGGTTTCAATGGTCAACATCATCATGTTGATCATATCTACTATATGACGCATGTTCGACCTTTTGGTCTCTTGTGTTTCAAGGCCATATCTGTACATGCTAGGATTGTCAAGTTTAACCCGAGTGTTCTGCATGTGTAACACTGGCTTGCACCTGTTGTATGTGAACGTAGAGTCTATCACACCCGATCATCACGTGGTGTCTCGACATGACGAACTTTCGCAACGGTGCACACTCGGGGAGAACACAATTTATCTTGAAATTAAGTGAGGGATCACCTTATAATGCTATCGTCGTCCTAAGCAAAACAAGGTGCATAAAAGGATTAACATCACATGCAAATCATAAGTGACATGATATGGCCATGAACTTGTGCTTTTGATCTCCATCTTGAAATCACCGGCATGATCTCCATCATCTTGATCTCCATCAACGTGTCGCCATCGGGGTTGTCGCGCCCACCATGCTTCTACTACTATTGCCACCATTTAGTGATAAATAGAAGCATTACACGGCGCTTAATGATTGACACGCAGGTCATACAATAATTAAAGACAACCCTATTGCTCCTGCCAGTTGCCGTACTCATCGACATGCAAGTCATGATATTCTATAAAACACATGATCATCTCATACATAACATATATCTCATCATGTAATTGGCCATATCACATCACAACATACCCTGCAAAAACAAGTTAGACGTCCTCTAATTGTTGTTGCATGTTTTACATGGATGCTACGGGTATCTAGCAAGAACAATTCTCACCTATGCAAAAACCACAACAGTGATACATAAGTTGCTTTTCAACCTTCTCAAGGACCGCCTTTGTCGAATCCGATCCAACTAAAGTAGGAGAAATAGACACCCACCAGCCATCTTTGTGCAATGAGGTTACACGTCAGTCGATGGAACCGGTCTCTCGTAAGCATACGAGTAAGGTTGGTCCGTGCTGCTTCATCCCATAATACCGCTGAACCAAAACATGACCAAGGGAGGAAGCAATCTAAGCATCAACGCCCACAAACTCTTTGTGTTCTACTCGAGATCTCATCTACAAATAGACCTAGCTCATGATGCCACTGTTGGGCACGTTGCATGGGAAACAAAAAAATTCCTACACACACGCAAGATCTATCCATGGTGATGAGCATCTACAAGAGGGAGAGTGTATCTACATACCCTTCTAGATCACTATGCGGGAAGCGTTAAGAAACGCGGTTGGTGTAGTCGAACATCTTCGCGATCCAAATCGCCAAGCATCCCGTGATCTCATCACGATTCGTCCCGCGATCCAATCATGATCCGTCTCGCGAACTAATCACGATATGTCCCGCGATCTCATCACGATCCGTCTCGCGATCTTGATCACGGTCCCTCCGATATAGCGCCGAACGGACGACACCTCCGGGTTCAGCACATGTACACCTTGATGATGATCTCCGCCTTCTTGATCTAACAAGAGGGAGCGGAGAGGTATAAGAGTTCTCCAGCAGCGTGACGGTGCTCTGGCGATGGTGGTGGAGCTATTCCGGCAGGGTTTCGCCTAAGCACTGCAGAAATCCGATCTAGAGGAGAAACTATGCACTGGAGGAACGGGTAGCACGTGGCTGAAAATCTAGTGCAAAAACCGAAAAACCTCCAGTATATATAAGAGGGAGGGAGGAGAGGCCTTGGCGCAAGGGCCAAGCCTCCTTTGGGTCGGCCGAAGTGGGGAGGAGAGGGGGACTCCTCTAATCCTAATAGGACTAGGATTCCTCCTTTTTTGCCTTTTTTCCATCTTTTCCCTTTTGGCTTTTCTTCCCTAGCCGCATCAGCCTTGTGTGGGAATTCCACCAGCTCACTAAGGGCTGGTATTCACTCTCCCACAGCCCATGAAGCCTCTTGGGTCGAAATACCCCTCCCGATGGTCTCCCGGTACACTACCGATGAGCCCGAAACTTTTCCGGCAACCAAAACAGGACTTCCTATATATGAATATTTACCTCCGGACCATTCCGGAGCTCCTCGTGATGTCCGGGATCTCATCCGGGACTCCGAACAACCTTTGTTCACCATCATACATAACTCTATACTACCGAAACATCAGCAAACCTTAAGTGTGCAGACCCTGCAGGTTCGAGAACTATGTAGACCTGACCGAGACATCTCTATGGTCAATAACCAATAGAGGGACCTGGATTCCCATATTGGTTCCTACATATTATATAAAGATCTTTATCGGTCGAACCTCTATGTCAAGGATTCAGTTAATCCTGTATGATGCTCCCTTTGTTCTTCGGTATGTTACTTGCCCGAGATTCGATCGTCGGTATCTCCATACCTAGTTCAACCTCGTTACTGACAAGTCTCTTTACTCGTTCTGTAATACAAGATCCTGTGACTAACACTTAGTCACATTGCTTGCAAGGCTTGTTGTGATGTCGTATTACTGAGTGGGCCCTGAGATACATCTCCGCCACACGGAGTAACAAATCCCAGTCTTGATCCATGCCAACCCAACAGACACCCTCGAAGATACCTATAGAGTACCTTTATAGTCACCCAGTTACGTTGCGACGTTTGATACACACAAGGCACTCCTCCGGTGTCAGTGAGTTGCATGATCTCATGGTCATAGCAACAGATACTTGACATGCAGAAAAAGTAGCATTAAACTGACACGATCATATGCTACATTTGTAGTTTGGGTGTTGTCCATCACACCATTCTCCCAATGATGTGATCCGGTTATCAAATGACATCTCATGTCCATGGCTAGGAAACCTTAAACATCTTTGATCAACGAGCTAGTCTATTAGAGGCATACTAGGGACATGGTTTTGATATGTATCCACACATGCATCTAAGTCTCCGATCAATACAATTATAGCATGGATAATAAACGATTATCATGAACAAGGAAATATGATAATAACTAATTTATTTTTGCCTCTAGGGCATATTTCCAACAAAGATTTGGGTCGAGTGAACCGGGTTTGAAGCCTTTCTTCATGAGGAATTCCTTCAGAATGTCGTACCACGCCCGTGGGGCCTGCTTGGGCCATAGAGGACCTTGTTGAGTCTGAAAACTTTGTCAGGATGCTTAGGGTCTTCAAAACCTAGGAGTTGAGAAACATATACTTCTTCCACAAGCTTACCATTGAGGAATCAACTTTACACATCCATTTGACATAAGACTATATCATGATGGTTAGCATAAGCAAGCAATATGCGAACAGCTTCAAGTCTAGCAACAGGTGCAAAAGTTTCAACAAAGAAAATTCCTTCAACCTATGTGTACCTTGTGCTACAAGACGAGCTTTATTCCTTACCACAAGGCCATTTTCATCTTGCTTGTTGCGGTAAATCCACTTGGTACTTATGATGTTGTGCTTGCGAGGATCTGGCAACTTGACAAGTTCCCACACGTTGTTGAGTTTTAATTGATGCAATTCCTCTTGCATAGCTTGAATCCACTTAGGCTCCTTGAAGGCTTCATCAACTTTGGTGGGTTCTATGATAGAGATAAAAGAAAAGTGCCCACAAAAGTTAGTCAAATGTGAAGCTCTTGAGCGAGTGAAGGGACCTAGTTCATTGATGTCATCGATGATTTTGTCAATCTGCACTTCATTTGCAACTCTTGGATGAGCAGGTTAACGTAGCTGAGGATTTTCTTCAACACCATTCTCTTCAGGTGTATCAACATGAATGCCTTCATTCGTTTGAATGACTTCCTCAGTGGGTATGACATCTTCAGTAGCCTTCAGCTTGATGGATTCCTCAGGAGGTTGTTCATCTAGCACAAAAGGCAGGTGCTCTCTTTGCGAGCCATCAGTTTCATCAAAATGCACGTCTGCAGTTTCAACAACCTTATGGTGGCAGGTGTTCAAGACTCTGTAGGTGTGCGAGTCCTTTCCGTAACCAAGCATAAAACCTTCATGTGCTTTCGGTGAAATTTAGAACTATGGTGCGGATCTCTAATCCAGCATTTTGCACCAAAGACTTTAAGATAACTTACATTGGGTTTCTTGCCAGTCATAAGTTCATATGAAGTCTTCTTGAAGAATTTCTGAATATATACCCTCTTGATGATGTGGCATCCTATATCAATTACCTCAGGCCAGAAGCGACGAGGAGTCTTGTATTCATCAAGCATGGTGCAATCCATATCAACAAGATTCCAGTTCTTGCCCTCCACGACGTTGTTCTGCTGAGGAGTATATGGGGCAGATAGCTCATGAGTAACACCAAGTTCATCAAGATATTCATCAAGATTGGTGTTCTTGAACTCGGTTCCATTATCACTCCTGATATGCTTGATCTTGACGCTAAAGTTTGTTGAGGCCGTTGAAGCAAATTGTCTGAAGACATCCTGCACTTCAGACTTGTACAGAATAATATGCACCCGAGTGTAACGAGAGTAATCATAAACAATGACAAAGCCATACAAACTTGAAGAATTTGTTAGTGTGGAATAATGAGTGGGGCCAAAGAGGTCCATATGAAGCAATTCAAAGGGTCAAGTCGTGGTCATGATTGTCTTTGAGGGATGCTTGGACCTGGTCATCTTCCCAGACTCACATGCACCACACAGGTGGTCCTTGAGGAATCTGACACCTTCAATGCCAATGACGTGCTTTTTCTTCACGAGCATGTGCAAGTTCCTCATACCAGCATGTCCAAGCCGTCGATGCCACAGCCAGCCTTCTGAGGACATGATCTCGAAGAAAATGATGATGAATCTGGATGTGCTTGGTCTAGGAATGCTGAACTAGGTTGTAAGCAATCTTGATAGTGCTCTCGTTGTCGCAGTAGAGAGGCACATTCTTCACCTTGATGTCATAGTCCTTGAGGGTTTGCTTCATCCACAGCAACTAAGCGCAACATTAACTAGCAGTAAAGTACTCAGCTTCAGCAGTAGATAGTGACACGCAGATCTGCTTCTTCGAGGACCCACAGACTATGAATCGTCCGAGGAAATGACATGTGCCTAAGGTTGACTTGCGATCCACATGATCTCCAGCATAGTCAGCATCTGAGTATCCGACGAGGTGAAGATTTGAGCCCTTGGGATACCATAATCCAAGTGTTGGTATGTGAGCTAAGTATTGAAGAATATATTTCACAGCCTTATGGTGTGATTCCTTTGGTGTTGCTTGGAATCGGGAACACATGCAAACACTCGGCATAATATCAGGCCTAGATGCACATAGATACAATAAAGAGTCAATAATGGAGCGATATACCTTTTGATCCAAATCTTTACCATTTTCGTCTGTGCAAAGGTGGCCTTTTGAAGGCATTGGAGGTTTCATGCCTTTGCAATCTTGCATGTCGAATTTCCTCAGTACATCCTTGAGGCATTTTTCTTGAGAGATGAAGATGCCATTGTCTTGCTGACAAATTTGAAGACCTAAGAAGAATTTAAACTCTCCCATCATAAACATTTGATATTCTTCACTCATCATATAGGCAAATTCATCACTGTAACGTTTGTTAGTACTGTCCAAGATAATATCATCTACATATATTTGGCATATGAACGGTTCATTAACTTAGGATTTAGTGAAAAGAGTGTTGGGGAACGTTGCATGGGAAACAAAAAAATTCCTACGCACACGCAAGATCTATCCATGGTGATGAGCATCTATGAGAGGGAGAGTGGATCTACATACCCTTGTAGATTGCTAAGCGAGAAGCGTTAAGAAACGCGGTTGGTGTAGTCGAGCGTCTTTGCGATCCAAATCGTCGAGCGTCCCGCTATCTCATCACGATCTGTCCCACGATCCAATCAAGATCCGTCCCGCGAACTCATCACGATTCGTCCCGCAATCTCATCATGATCTGTCTTGCTATCTTGATCACGGTCCTTCTGATCTAGCGCCGAACGGACGGCACCTCCGCGTTCAGCACACGTACAGCCGGATGACGATCTCCGCCTTCTTGATCCAGCAGTTCATATGAAGTCTTCTTGAAGAATTTGTGAATATATACCATCTTGATGATGCGGCATCCTGTATCAATTACCTCACGCCAGAAGCAACGAGGAGTCTTGTATTCATCAAGCATGGTGCGATCCATCTCAACAAGAGTCCTGTTCTTGGCCTCCACGACGCCGTTCTGCTGAGCAGTATATGGGGTAGATAGCTCATGAGTAACACCAAGTTCATCAAGATATTCATCAAGATTGGTGTTGTTGAAGTCAGTTCCATTATCACTCCTGATATGCTTGATCTTGACGCTGAAGTTTGTTGAGGCCCTTGAAGCAAATTGTCTGAAGACATCCTGCACTTCAGACTTGTACAGAAGAATATGCACCCAAGTGTAACGAGAGTAATCATCAACAATGAGAAAGCCATACAAACTTGAAGAGTTTTTTAGTGTGGAATAATGAGTGGGGCCAAAGAGGTCCATATGAAGCAATTCAAAGGGTCGAGTCGTGGTCATGATTGTCTTTGAGGGATGCTTGGATCTGGCCATCTTCCCAGACTCACATGCACCACAGAGGTGGTCCTTGAGGAATTTGACACCTTTAGTGCCAATGACGTGCTTTTTCTTCACGAGCATGTGCAAGTTCCTCATACCAGCATGTCCAAGCCGTCGATGCCACAACCAGCCTTCTGAGGACTTTGCAAGGAGGCACGTAGCAGGCCGACGACCTATAGAGAAATCAACAATATACAAGTATCCTCTTCTAAAGCCTTCGAAGAATTTGGAATTATCAGATTCCATGAAGAAAACACAATGATATTTTCCAAAGAGGACAACCATATCAAGATCACCTTATCCATGTGTCGGTCCTATCAGATTGCAACCTTACCTAGACCCAATACCTTGCTTTCTCCTTTGTCAGCGTAGGTGATATGCTTTATATGATATGGGGCAAGTGGAAAATTCATAAGTAGATTATTGTCACCAGTCATGTGGTTTGTGCATCCACTGTCGAGGACCCACTCAGTAGCTTTTGGAGGTTCATCCTGCAAATGAATTAGTACAACTTACGAAACTCATATGCTTTAGAGTGAAGAATACGATATCAAATTCATCAGGCAGAATTCATCACACAATATGGTAACTAAAGAATGTGAGGTCGTGAGAAATGAGGAATTCATTTCTACATGATTAGCTTGCGTCCTTTCAAGCATTTCCTCAGGTCTCCAGCAAATTCTTCAAATGTTTAAGTTCATCTGGAGACCTGACCCTGCATAAGATATTAGTTCAATTTCTTCACCGCCCACATCTGAAGGGGTGACAAAGAGTACATCATTCTACGAACACCATATGAGAAGGGAAGCATTGAAGCTAGTGCTCTTCATTTCAAAGGATGAGGGTTAGAGTACTCACATTAATAAGGAGAGAAATTCTTCGAGGACTTATGAACATAATGATTTGATGAATAATGCACATATTTAGAACTCTTAGGTTTTCCCTATGAAACAGATGCATTAGCACGGGAATGATATTTTTGACCATTTGAGGAATTTGGTCCAGGTGAAGACTTTGGTCCATATGAGGAATTTGATCTGGGGTTCCTGTTCTTCATGAGTGGTGTCGTGAGGACATTCACTTGAAGATTTTGTAAGTAGCTCTTGGGAACCCAGATTTTCTGCATAGGTGAACCGTTCGTGCAGTTAGTTCCAACAAATCTGGCAAATACCTCACCTTTTTGATTTTTGAAGAATTTTTAGTTAGAGTCAAGTGACTCATCAGAGGAATATGAAGTGTCACAAGTAAAGCCATACAAAGTGGATGGATCTACAGGAGGTCCTTTTGCATCAACCCATGAGGTTTTGCGGTACTGCTCAGGTGTCTAGTAGGATCAATCGGCATTGAGTTTCCTCTCAAATGCAATACCCTCTTTCCTAGGGTTCCTATTCAGAATCTGCTTTTTGAGGACATCGCAAAGGGTTGATGCCCTTTGAGACTTTTGTACATGCCTGTCACGTACAATTCCTTCAGCCCTGCATTTTCGTCACTGATACTTGTGGTATCCTCAAATGAGGAATTTGTGATCACGGGAATAGTTGAAGAATTTGCAGCAATAGAAGCATTTGAACATTCAGGTGAAGAATTAGCAGTTTCGCATTCGACGCATCTCAAACAAGGTGGAACAAATTCTTCCTAAATGGTACTGATCTATTGAGCCAGTAAGGAATCATTTTCCCTGTGGAGATCCTCATGAGACACTCTTAGTTTGTAATGATCTTTCTTTCTTTGAAGAAATTCATAAGAAAGCTTATCATGATCGGCTAAGAGTGCATTATGATGACTTTGAAGGTTGTCATACTTTGTCTGAAGACTTTTGAGATCATCAGACAGAGTTTGAGTCCGATTCACTTCCTCATTCAACAGATCATCTCTTTTGTCTAGAAATTTCTAAAGCTTTTCAAGTGCACTTTGTTGCTTAGTGGAATTATTAGCAAGTTTGGCATAGCTAGGTTTCACATATTCATCAGATTCACCATCACTTGATTCAGAGGAGGAGTGATGTTTGTGTACCTTGGAACCTTTATCCATGAAACAGTAGGTGGGAGCATAATCATCATTGCTGACTGGAGTAGTCATTTTCTTCATCATTGAAGATGGACCTGGTGACGAAAGAAGGAGCGAGAGCAAGGCTAGCAACACCAGATTTAGACTCCACCTCAGATTCTTCATCTTCTTCATATTCCTCAGATTCTTCTTCTGAGTCCATTTCCTTGCCAATGAAAGCCCGAGCCTTTCTGGAACCATTCTTCTTGTGCGTTGAGCACTTTGAAGATGAGGACTTTGTAGATGAGAACTTTGAAGATTTCTTCTTTTCCTTCGAATCATTAGAATTGTGGTCCTTTAACTTCTTCTTCTTCTTCTTCTTTGATTCTTTTCCCCATAGAGGACAGTCAGAGATGAAGTGACCGGATTTCTTGCATTTGTGACAAGTTCTCTTCTTGTAGTCATCTGAGGAATCTGATTTCCTCAAGCCACCTTTTGAAGATTTTCCAAAGCGGCCTCTCCTTGATAACTTCTGGTATTTTCTCATGAGCATTGCCAGCTCCTGACTCAGTTCTTCAGGATCACCAAGGCTGCTGTCAGAATCTTTGCCATCAGATGAGGAAATTGCTTTTGCCTTCGGAGCACGAGATCTTCCATAGCTTGGCCCATAGAGGTCTCTCTTCTTAGCTTGTTGGAATTCATGAGTATTGAGTCTCTCAAGAATATCAGCAGGATCAAGTGACTTGTAGTCTCCATGCTCATGAATCATCAAAGCCAGAGTATCAAATGAGGAATCAAGAAATCCCAGCAGATTCTTCACCACTTCATGGTCGGTGATGTTAGTGGCACCCAGTGTTGAAGCTCATTGGAGATATCAGTGAGACGATCAAAAGTTTGCCAAACATTTTCATTGTCGAGTCTCTTGAAGCGGTTGAAGAGATTGCGAAGAACATCAACACAAGAGTGACGTTGAGTGGAAAAACCTTCATCGACTTTGGACAGCCTATCCCAGATAAGCTTAGCAGACTCCAAAGCACTCACTCTACCATACTGACCTTTGCTCAGATGGCCACAGATGATATTCTTCGTTTGAGAATCTAGTTGCTTAAATATCTTAGTATCTGCAGCAGTAATAGTCTGAGAAGTGCGGGGAACACCATTTTCCACAATGTACCAAAGATCATTGTCAATAGCTTCAAGATGCATGCGCATCTTGGTCTTCCAGTAGGGGTAATCCATCCCGTCGAAGGTAGGACATCCCATGGAAACCTTGATCATATCTGCAGTCGACATAACTAGAACTCCAGGCGGTTAAACCAAAATCACATAGAACAAGGGAGTACCTTGCTTTGATACCAACTGAAAGTGTGTTATATCGACTAGAGGGGGGTGAATAGGCGATTTTTACAAATTCATCATTGAGGAATTTCAACTTGAGGAATTTGAAATGTGATGAATAATAAGCAGCGGCAGCGGAATAAGTACTCAAGTGCATGAGAAACATAGAAGTAGCATAATCATCATGATGAAATAAAGCATGCACAGATTACAGGTAGCGTGATACAGAATAAGCAGGTGAGGAACAAGGTAACTTGAAGAATTTGAGGTGAGGATATTGAGAAAGTCTTCAGTCAAATTCTTCAAATAGTAATGATCAATTTCATCAACAAGTATATGAGGAATTGAAAGTGTTGAGGAAATAGAACCAGGTAGCTCGATGAACACAATGGTTAGATGATCCAGTTCCAACTGTTGTGACAGTCGTACGTCTGGTTTGGAGCAGCCTGGTAATTAAAGCAGAGGACACACAGTCCCAGGACACATAGTCCTTACCGTATTCTCCCTTAGCTAAGGTCACAAAGTCCTCGCCCAACACTCGTGGTTAGTCTTCAGGGTAGACTTCCAAAACTCTCACAAACTGGTCACCAGCCGATCCACAATTGACTGCTGGATGCTCTAGACCAAGGTCACTCAATGATCCCCAATTGATTGCAGGATGCACTAGACCATGACGCCTAACCGTCTGGAAGATACATAGTCTTCAAAGGTAACAAGCGTCGGTTCCACACAGGAACAATCTCTTCAGTGATGCTCAATAACTTTGGTTTGGTGGTTTAAATTTGGGTTTTTCCTCACTAGTGATTTTCTCTCAAAGTCTTCAGAGGATGGGTTGCTCTCAAATGACAAGTGTCAGTTCTCTCTCAGAGTAGCCAACCAACTAGTGGTTGTGGGGGTGGCTATTTATAGCCAGGGTGCAACCCGACATGATAAGACATAAATGCCCCCAATGATATGAACGTTATGTTGATAATATGATTGGGGACAGTTGTCGCTAAGCACAACAACGGTCGGAATTTTGAACTATGAAAGTCCTCAGGCTTATCATGTTCCTCACTTGTAGGCAATTCGCACTGGCAAAATCCTAACTCCTCAATAAGATCAATTTCCTCACAGACCAGAACAACTTTGTCTCTATCACTGAAGAAGCTGACTGAACTGTAAGAGATTTCCAAAGGCTTCACTCCAAGGATTGGATAGGTTGAGGCTTTTGAGTTGAGCATCAGTTGGAAATTTTCCTTAGTATTACCTTGGCCCCCTTTAATAGTGCGGTGTTTCCTATGACTCAAAGGAAGGAAAGGAAACTACGAAAACAAAAGTCTTCACGCTTCATGTCCTCGTTCATATCTTCAAGATCACACCAACTTCTTCATTTTCAAAGTCTTCAGTGAAGTCTTCACCAAAGTCTTCAGGTAAATACATACATTTTTAGGGGTCAATAATCTCCAAATATATCAAACTCCGCATCAACTTATAGATCCTGTGTACACTCACAAACACATTAGTTCCTTAACCTATAATTCCTCAATACACCAAAATCACTAAGAGGCACTAGATGCACTTACAAGTCATCCAGTATAGACTCTAAGAATTGACATCAGAAGCATCACTTGTGATGTGCAAGGTTGCATAGAATTGAAGAATTATCTCTTCATTCCAATCACATATGTCAATGTGGAAGGGAAGAACTCCAGCATCATGAAGAACTGCGAGCACCAGTGTGAAGTACGGGATGGATTCCATATCTACATGAGGAATTTGCTGATGCTTAAAGACTTTCTCTTTGTCAAGAAGCAATGATGCATAGTAATTCATCTGTGAAGGGGTCCAGAATCTAGTGCGACCATCCCTTACTGAGTCATATGGATTCATACCTGTGATGAATATGTGCTCATTGAAGAAATTTGACTTGATGAATTTGGGGGGCTTTGAGCCTTTGAATGGCATTTTTGGCTTCGGGTGAAGATTTGGCTTGAAGCGGACCACAATTTCCTTTGGCATGGCTTGAATTTCTTCAGACTGAGGAATTTGAGCAGTAGTTTCCTTAGGTGCGGTCTAGGCATGTACTCATTTGCTTGTGTGCTTTTGGAGTAGTTTGTCTTTAATCTTCACTTATATCTTTTGGAGTAGTTTGTCATTTGCTCGTGTGCTTCACTTATATCCTAAGTGTAAATTTTTGGAAAAACTTAATAATATAAATATGAAATTATTTATGATGCAAATGTTTAGTAGTAGTTTCACATTGGGGATAGAAAGTAAAATCTATTAAAGTTTGACAATCACAATATTGGTCATACAAGCAATTCATGAATGATTAGTATAAGGAAGAGAACTTTCCAATACAAATGTATTATATTGGACATCTTTTATGATTGTGAATGTCCATTAATTATTTTCAACCTTGATCAAATTAGATGAAGTTGGACAAGGAAGACAACGTAATGGTTTATATTTGGGTATAATTGCATAGAAGTTATATTGTTATGGATGCTCCAACATGTGGTGCGTGTTTATAATCTTGGGATTTCTATTTTCATGCCCCTCATTGCTTAGTCCACCTCAGTTTTGTCGAAGCTCTTTGGTAGTCCTCACTTTTCCCCTCCATCGCCCTGGCCACCCTCACAAAAGCCCAAATGGGGTTTTGCCTTTGGGTCAAAGACTTTGACCGTTACATGGCGCGGTTACTGACGCATGGGACATCCTTGGCAATGACAGTGCGGTCATCGGTGGTGGGTGCATATACTAACTTGTGGTCCACCTCTGTCAGTGGGGTGCGCTCATAGATGGTTGGTGGTATCACTGACGCGTAGGACACCACTGTCAATGGCAGCACATTGGTATGTGGTGGGCACACTTACAAGCACATGGGACACCTCAGTCAGTGGGGCGCTCGCAGATGGTTGGCAATATCACTAACGCGTGGGACACACATCTCAGCGGTCACACAGTTGTTGGTGGTTGGCGTAGTTACATGCGCATGGGAAATCTCTGTCAGCAGGGCATGCTCATAGATGGTTGGTGGTGTCACTGATACGTGGGACACCCCTGTCAGTGGCATCGCGGTCGTTTGTGGTGGGCGCATTTACAGGTGCATGGGACACCTCTATCAGCGGGGCAAGCTCGTAGATGGTTGGTGGTATCACTGACGCGCAGGACACCCATGTGAGGGGTAGTGCAGTCGTCGGTGTTGGGAGCAGTTATAGATGTATGGGACAGCAACATCAGGCCCATTGTCAGTGTTTGTGTGGTGGTTTGTGGCAGATTTGGTGAAAAAGAGGAGGCTTATTAAGACAGGAATAGTACTCGAGCCCGAGACCACACAATCAAAGAGAGGTGCAAGGGCCAACTGACCAAGTATATAAACGTGTATTTTGAACCATTCCTCGCCTTTTTATTTACAAAAGGAAGCGAAGGATGGACCCACCGTTCAGCCCCTCTATGTATCATACCATCTATGTTGTGAATTGCCTTCCGTTTGTTCAAACCATTTGGTGTGGTGGATGCACTTGTGTCAACCAAATTAGTTTAGTCCTGAATATATTGGTTTGGTCATTGAACTTGGGAGAAGCAAAGCATCAACTTTGAAACAAAAATATTGTCAAAACTTCAAGTTTGTCCCCATTATGGCGCTACCACACATACATGGCATAATCCATGATTATTTTTCCAAATTTTTTACAATTACTCGTGTTACCATTGTGTACAAAGTTCCATAGGAATCTGTAATTATTTGCTAATAAAAAGCAAAAATTCATTTTCCAAGTCCTAGAAATGATTTTTTGGGAAGCAAGTGCCTCAAATAGTTTTGAAATTGTTCCATTTCATTTTTTACCAAAATTAGGTCACACTCGATGGCCACTAACCAAGCTTCAGTAATTTCAGAGTACCATTGTTGTATTCCATCCATTTAGTTGACTAGTGAATTATCAAAAATTTCCCAAATTTGAACTACAAGTGTGATGTAGTTTGGTCCCGAAAATTGCACAAAATAATTTTATGCTCTAATGTTGGCGGTGGATGAACTTGGGACAAAGAAAGTAGGAATTCCAACCCTTTATATATTAGTCGTGAACACTTCAAGTTTGACCCCATGTCGGTGTCAAAATAGGTGGATCTCGGGTAGGGGGTCCCGAGCTGTGAGACTTGGATTGATGGTAACAGGGGACGAAGGAGATGATGTTTAACCAGGTTTGGGCCCTCCTATAGAGGTAAAACCGTATGTCATGCTTGATTATATTGATGATGTATAGGTTACAGAGTTGATCTACCTCGAGATCGAATAGCTAAACCCTAGATGAGTTGTCCTTTGTCTACAACCTAAATAAACCTCGGCTTATATAGACGTCGGGGGTACCTAGGGTTTACACATGGTCGGTTGCACATTGAAGGCAAAAACATGCCTAACTACTGTCGAGAACTTGGAGGACATGCCACGGCTCCTTGAAGCTTCCACCCTAGCGACGGGGCCTTTGATCATCTAGTGCTCACCCGGCGTCACACATAGTCCGGCCCATGAGAAACAGGTCGGCTATCCGAGGACCCCTTAAACAAGGACTCCCTCAGTAGCCCCCGGACTAGCCTCCAATGTCGAGGTATGTCCGTACAGTCTTGTGCATTAATGTCTTCGGCTTGCGAGGCGAGTCCCTCTATCCCTTCTTGTTCGGCAACCATCCTGTCATCGGTGAAATTCCAAGTGTCACGAGCTCACTAGGTTCATTATAGTAACCGTCAGCATTTCTCGATTTTCACGTGTCATGGGGAGATGAGCGGTTCAGCGGTCTTTTACAAGACTGCCCCTCCACGACAGAGGCACCACCCATTTAAACAAATTAAATTGTGGTCTAAGCCACATCCTCTTTCTCCTCATCAGAAAAACTTTCAGCGAGAGATCACCACAAGAACATGGCGAATGACCCAGCTCTTCCTCGCACCTTTACGGCTCCTATAATGTGGATTGGACAAGCTATTCCGTCTCCCTTCTTCGACTATGCAACCTCGAGACCCAAGGGTACCTTCCCTCCTCGGATCTGGTGGCTACCCGCGCTAGCTTGTCTTCATTTAACGGCGAAGCCTTCACGGAAAATTTCCCCAATCCGCAAAAGGGGGAGCATGTACGTTTCGTATCCTTCCTTTTGCGGGGCCTTGGATTCCCCATTCATCCATTATTGAGGGGGTTACTGGAGTTCTATGGGATCCAGCTCCATCACCTCACCCCAGGTTCTATCCCACACATCTTGGGCTTCGTCTCCCTTTGCGAGAAGTTCCTGGGCTGCGAGGCGCCTTTTGATTTGTGGAGGAAGTACTTCGGCCTCGTCCCTCGCACTTAGGACAAGACAATTCTAGAGGTTGGAGGAGTCGAAATATGTCATATAGCGAGGACAGGGAATCTAGTGGGAACACCGAAGGAGTTCGAGGAATGGTCCTCGGAATGGTTTTATATTGAGGACGTCCCCCTATTTGATCCTGCTTAGAGGGGTTTGCCTGAATACTCCGACGCCCCCTTGAAGAAGAGATACAACTGGTGACCGAAGAGCTCGTCCCAAGAAGACAGCATCGAAGTGAAATGCTTGGCAGCTCATGTAAGGGTACTAGCCCATCACAAGTTGACCCTGATAGATGTCATGGCTGCCGCCATCACTCGGTGTGTTCAGCCTCTTCAGCAGAGAATACACCCGTTGTGGTGTTACAATGGGACAAGTGACAGTACTCGCTCTAGGGCCCTGCCGATCAAGCAGCATTAGCCGCCACACTTGCCGACCTATATAAAGGGGAGCAAGAAGATTTTGTTCAATTGTCGACCAAGGAGGGCTACTCCAGTCACAATCCCACGGAATGGGTGAGCCTTTTAACTTAGTGACCACAATTCAGATTTTCAATTTTATCCCTTCTTGACCGAAGCCTTTAACTTATGTGAACAAGAATGGAGGAGTTTCATCGAGACAGTTAACTGTCCGGACCCCAACCTGAGGACTATTCTTGTGATGACGATCTAGGCTTTATGATGACCCGGGTCTGACAATTGTGCTTGACGACGGGGTTTTCTATCAGGAGAGCCTCGATCGCTCCAAGGTGGACATTATAGTAGATTATCCTGGATCGTTCCCTTCCCCTGCGATAAGCAAGAAGAAGAAAAACTCGTCCTGCAAAATGCAGGTATCCTCCAATGATCCAAACGCACCGGCTCCTCCTCCCAAGCATCGTCGGTCTGCATGACATGCATCGGCTATGGCGGCAATGTCCGTACTGGAAGGCTATAGGGATCTGTCAAATGAGCCGGCCGTAGGGACAAGTCCGCCCACTCTCTCAACCCAAAGGTACTTTGTTCGTCGGTTTTAATTTTTTATCGCGACTGATAGAGCCTCACGGGAGACCTTATGTCAAATATACTCAGGCAAAGAGTTCATCTATGTTCTATAGAGGATGTTTCCCGAGTGTCTGGCGACGCTCAAAATTCAAGAACTTTGGCTCACGCCGAACCTGCCTCGGAGGTCCCTATGGTCCATCAGGCCCCTGAAGACTCTGGGGATGCAATGTCAGTTACCAAATCCGAGGTAGAGAGTGCCATGAATCATCATCATCAACGAGAGGCCCTCGGCCACCCATCTCTCTCCTAAGAAGAGTTTAATGCTCTATGCTTGGTGGATGCGCACATCGGAGCTACCCGAGATGAGTTTGGGGAGGCCATGAAACTGATAACTGATATCGTCCAGCCTACAGGTAAGTAATCGGCTATAGAAGTTCGAACACCCATGTAAACCCAGTAGCCCCCCCGAGCCTTAAAGTGGTCGGAATGACGTAATTAAGGGTCCTCTTATTGTCTCACTTCTATTGCAGGCCTCGAGGCAGCAAAGCGAAGAACTAACTAAGGAGCTAGAGGCAAACCGAACACAGGTGGAAACCGTGAAAGCCGAATTGGATCGTGTGAAGAGCTTTACCCGGGAGGCACATGGTGAGTATACCTGTTTTGCTGATCTTAGTGTATGTTCCCATGCTGACGCAACGGTACTTTGTACTAGTTGAATCAATAGGGCAATTGAAAAGATATTTAGAAGCAGCTCGAGAATCTCGGCGGTACGCCGAATCCGAGCATGAGGCCGGCTGCCGTATTTTGAAACGAAATATTGAGGATAGGAACCGCCTTCAGGCGGAAAACAAACAACAGGCCAAAGAAATTGAGAGCTTAAAAACTCAATTGGCCAAGGCCCAAGAAGAGAACCAGAAATTACAAAGGGGCATGTTCGGTAAGTGTGATTCTAACACTAGTCAGTACTTATTATGTATGAAGTGTAATGATCATGCCTTGACTCATGTATAGGTCTCCTGCCGGGGCGGCCCGAAGAAGAGATCGGATCTCACCACAGAAACCTTCTGAAAGAGTTGTCCGCCATTCATGAGCAGGCTTGGAAGGCCATGAAGAGCATGGTGAAAGCATTGTGGCCTACCGAGCAAACTCCAGGGGAGATGACCGAACTGGTTGATCGATTCAAGGGAGCCCATAGTAGGTTCGAGCTATGGAAGACATTGGCTTTCCAAGAGGGAGCATGAGAGGCATGGGCAATGATCAAGGCCCGTTATACCGACCTTAACCCCGAGCATATGGACCGAGTTGGGCCGGTAGGATCGGATGGGCAAGAAGTGCCACTTCACTTGGTATACGACCAGGTGATGCCCGCCGCCCGTCTCTCGCAAGAAGATTGCTCCCTAGACACCTAAATAGATAATCTTGAGCAGCAGCAAGATGTATGATTATGTGTAACTATGTACTTATAATCGAGGAATTGCTCTGTTTGTGTTGTAAACTTTGTCTTAACCGTCCATTGGCTTCAACCTCCCGTGCTAAGAGCTTGGGAGTGTTCCATATAAAATATCACTCGAGGGGAGAGAATTATGTTCAGGGAACCAGGCAGTCCGGCCATTTGGTGAGAACGGACAGAAAGCACACAGGGAGATATGTTATATTACAGCTTAGCATAAGAAACATCTTCCGAAGAAAATAGTACCTCTATCGATACCTTTCTTCAAGGTGCTACGTAAATCGTAGGTATTAAGGTTGTATAGTGCTAGTATGCGACTAATGGCTCTTGTGTGAAAAGAAGCCCGAGTAATGGTGCTAACGACCATAGTCTCATTCATTGCTTCCATCGTAGCCGGTCAATTGTCTGCTGAAGATAGCTAGCTTTCGGCTTCACCCGTTTGAGGTACATATCCGCATGAGCCGGTCGTAACAATCACAAAGGTGCTCCCTTTACCCTCTAGCCGAGCAATTAGGAACGTAGAGGGTAAGCACAGGAGCGAGGCAACTCAGCTTGGCAAAAATGTTAGTTCTAATTGATGCATATAATGGCTTAAAATCGACAAGGGAAACATGCATACACAATAAATGTGAATAGATGCTTAGAGTGTAAAAGAATTGGCTTCAGGAAGAAGCCCCCAGGTGATGTGTTCGGATTTAAGAAATAAAGTTGTAAGCCGAAGATCTTAATACAAGATCAGTTGAGCCGAACATAGAGTTGGGAGGAAAAGGAAAAAATTCAAACCTGCCCAAAAATCAAGGTGGGAGGGAAAGAAAAAGAAATAACGAAAAATGAGGTAAAATGTGGAGAGTATGATGGCACCGGTTTATCCAAAGAAGCGCCAAAGACAAGCTGCGTTCCATGGGTTTGGTTCAAGGCGGTTATCCGTCGGGTTTCAAAGATGGTAAGCCCCTCCCACAAGTACTTCGTCGATTATGAAGGGGGCCTCCCATTTGGGGTTGAGTTTATGCTTCTGCGGCTCCAGGAGCCGTAAGACGAGTTCACCCACATTATACGCTTTTGCCCTGACCTCCCTACTCTGGTAACACCGGGCTTGCTGTTGATAAAAAGTAGAGCGAGCCCGAGTTATGTTGCACTCTCCTTCTAAGGCGTCTAAGTCGTCGTGTTGATCTAACTCGGTGTCCTTTTCCTCATACATGCGCACCCTTGGTGCATCGTGAATAATGTGACAAGGGAGGGCTGCTTCTGCCCTATAGACCATAGAGAATGGTGTGTATCTTGCTTATCTATTTGGGGTGGTGCGCAGGCCCCATAGAACGGAGCCAAGCTCCTCCACCCAATGACAGTCGGACTCATGAAGAGATTGGACCAGACGTGGCTTAATTCCGCTCATGATGAGGTCGTTTGCTCGTTCGACTTGTCCATTGGTCTGTGGATGGTACACCGATGCATAATCGAGCTTGATGTCCATCTTCACACACCAGTCTTTGACCTCTTGGGCTATGAAGTTGGATCCATTGTCCATTATTGTACTATGTGGGCTGCTGTAACGGTGTACCACACTGGATAAAAGTCAATTACTGGTCCGGACTTGGCTGACTTGATAGGTTTCGCTTCTATCCATTTGTTGAACTTGTCAACCATGACCAGTAGGTATTTATTCTTCTTGGTCCCCCCTTTAAGTGGTCCGACCATATCCAGCCCCCAGACCACGAAAGGCCAGGTGATCGGGATAGTCTGAAGAGTTGTTGGGGGCATGTGACTTTGATTCGCAAAAAGTTGACACCCCACGCAGTGTCTGACAAGTCACTGGGCGTCCGCTCGAGCAGTGGTCCAAAAGAAACCAGCCCGAAAGGCCTTGCTAACTAAGGCTCTTGCTGCGGTGTGATGGCCACCCATCCCTGTGTGGACTTCGGCTAAGAGTTGTCGTCCTTCTTCCTTAGATATGCACCGTTGTAGTATTCCGGTGGTGCTTTTCTTATATAACTCACCCTCATGGACTTTATAGGCTTTCAATTGCTGAATTATGCGTCGCCTCCGTCTGATCGTCGGGGAGTTCTTTACAAAGAAGGTAGGCGAGGAAGGGCTCGTTCCATGGCACGATTACCGCCATGACCTCATGAGTCGAAGTGTCTCATCTGTTACGGAGCCGCCGATGATTTGGTTGTCTGGTTCATTTATAGGGGGAACAACCTCTTCCGTGCTGGTTAGACAGGCACCCGATGATCATCCTACCAAACCACTGTTGGCTTAAAGAGCCATTCCAGGAAAGTATTTTTTGGGACGGGGTCGCGCTTGGCCCCCATGCGGGCCAGTACATCGGCGGCTTGGTTGTTGTCTCTAGTAACGTGGTGAAATTCTAACCCCTCAAACGGTGCAGATATCTTGAGGATGGCGTTTTTGTATGCCGCCATCTTCGGATTTTTGGCATTGAATTCGCTGTTGATTTGGGAGATGGCCAAGTTGGAGTCTCCCCGTACCTCCATCCATCGTATGACCATTGATGCTGTCATCCGAAGACCGTGTAGAAGTGTTTTGTATTTGGCCGCATTGTTAGAATTGGCATACATGATTTGCAACACATATCGAACGTTATCGCATGTGGTGTATGTGAGAATAACTCCAGCCCCCGGTCCGTCCAAAGTTTTGGGTCCGTCGAAGTACATCGTCCAATGGGAGTATGTACTATATTCCTTGGGGAGCTCGGCCTCTGTCCACATGGCGAGGAAATCTTCCAGCACCTGAGACTTGATAGCTCGGCATGGCTTGTAGATGATTTCAAAGGGAAGGAGCTCAATAGCCCACTTGGCTATGCGGCCGGTGGTGTCCCTGTTGTTGATTATATCGTTCAGGGGCACTTCTGAGGCCACCGTAACCAAACACTATTGAAAATAGTGTTTGAGTTTCCGTGATGCCATAAATATTGTATAGGCTATCTTCTGGTAGTGCGGGTATCTGGACTTGCACTACGTTAGTACTTTTGACACGTAATAGACCGGCTTCTGTGTCCGGAATTTGTGTCCCTCATCCTCTCGTTTGATGATGAGCACTACGCTAACAACTTGGTTGGTAGCCGATATGTATAGTAACATGGGTTCACCAACGCCTGGTGCTGTGAGTATGGGATTGCTTGCCAGCAGTGTTTTAATTTCTTCTAACACAGCTGCCGCTTCATCGGTCCATTCGAAATTGTTGGTCCATTTCAGCAGTCTATAGAGCGGTAAAGCCTTTTCCCCAAGGCGCGAGATAAAGCGGCTTAGTGCCGCCATGGACCCAGCCAACCTCTGGACGTGCCTTAGCTCTATGGGAATTGCAAGTTCTGATAGGGCGCGGATCTTAGCCAGATTTTCTTCTATTCCTCTATGGGAAACGATGAATCCGAGCAATTTACTAGCAGGAACTCTAAATACACATTTGTCCGGATTGAGTCCTATATCGTACTCGTGTAGGCTGGCAAAGGTTTGCCTTAGGTCGTCGATTAGTTGCCTGAGGTGTTTGGTTTCGGTTACCACATTGTCCACGTATGCCTCGATGGTTTTACCGACTTGTTTCGGAAGACAAGTCTGGATCATGCACCGGTATGTAGCCCCATCGTTTTTTAGCCCAAAGGGCATTGTGTTGAAGCAGAATATCCCGTAAGGGGTGATGAATGTGGTTGCAGCTTGGCTGGATTCCTTCATTTTAATCTGATGGTATCCGGAATATGCATCGAGGAAACACAATGAGTCATGTCCGGATGTGGCGTCAATCATCTAGTTTGTGCGTGGTAAGGGAAAAGGGTCCTTAGGGCAGGCCCTATTGAGGTCTTTAAAGTCGACACATAGCCGCCAGGATTTGTCTTTCTTTGGTACCATCACCAGGTTTGCCAACCATTTGGGGTGCCTAATTTCCCGAATAAATCCGGCCTCCAGTAGTTTGGCTAATTCTTCACTCATAGCTTGTCGTTTGGGCTCGGAAAAGCGGCACAGAGTCTTCCTAATGGGCTAAAAGCCTTCGGTGATGTTCAGACTATGTTTAGCTAGCCGTCATGGGCTTCCGGGCATATCAGAAGGATGTCAGGCGAAGATATCCCAGTTTTCTCGTAAGAATGTGCACAGTGCTTTATCCACTATGGGGTCTAGCCGAGCTCCGATGGACGTTGTCTTGTTGGGGTCCATCGGATGTACCTGAAATTTGACGATCTCATCTGCGGGCTTAAAGGACGTGGGTTTGGCACTTTTGATAAGGATCACATCATCCTTGTCTACTATTGACCGAAGTGCGGTCAGCTCCTCTACAGCGAAGGCCTTAGCTAGTGCTTTAAGGGAGAGCGACGCTATTTTGTTTTCGGCTCGAAGGGCTATGTTCGAATTACTAGAAATTCTGATTACCCCGTTTGGTCCTGGCATCTTGAGTTTCATATACCCGTAATGTGGTATAGCCTGGAATTTTGTGAAGGCGTAACGTCCCAGTAGGGTGTGGTAGCTGCTAGGGAAGGGCACGATGTGGAATAGGAGTTCTTCGGATCGGTATTTTTCGGGCGTGTCGAACACTACGTCCAGGATGATGCGTCCTGAACAATGCGCCTCTTTCCACGGAATGATTCCCCGGAATGTCGTGCTGCTATGCTCGATGCAAGATCAGTCGAACAACATTTTTTCTAGGGTATCTTCATAGATCAGGTTTAAACCACTGCCACCATCCATTAGCACTTTGTGTAACCTGAAGCCATCGACGATGGGGTTCAGAACCTATGCGGCTGGTGAGTGACCAGGAAAAGTAGCTGGTCGGTCAGCATCTCCGAAGGTAATGGGTATTTCTGCCCATGCACTTGTTGTTGCCACATGATGGACCTATTCGAGTTCTATAAAAGCTCTTTTCCTCCTATTATTTGAGGGGAACATTTTGTAGATCATCAGGACTTAGGTGTTGTAGCCTGGCGGTGATGTAGAGTGCGTATTCGGCGGTAATGCCTCTAGAATGGCTTCACCGCTTTTTGTGACCTGCCTGACGACCCAGCAAGCTCTAAGGCTATGGGTCGGGCTTGTGTTCAGCAATACGGAATGTATGGGGCATGGTTTATCCAATAGCCCGTCAAGGACAGTACTGACCCCTGTAAGGGGCCTATTTCTATTTTCGGCGGGTTCGATTCTGGCTACCGCTTCGTAGGTAGCCTCTTTTTCGGATCTCCTCAAGGGTATTTGGTAAAGGTTGCTTCCGAAAATAGCCATTTGGCTTGCCAAGTGCTTTCCATGGCACAATATTTTGTACCAAGTCTGACAGTTTGGCGAAGTCATGAATGTGTCGATGAGCTAGAGTGTTGAGTATCCCTTCATCACGACAATTTCGGTTGAAGGTTTCCATTATCTCCTGGTCATTAAGACCTCGTTCTTTATTTTTAGCGAGGAGGAGTCTAGCCCAAAAATGATGAACTGACTCTCCTGGTAATTGTTTAACACCCCGTAAGTCCAAAGACTTGGACTCTGCTGCGATACTTGAGTGGTCAGCTTGGGTGGTGGGTGGGAAACAATTTGTGTCCACGCCACGATGTGAGCCCAGGGTTACGGGCTCCGAATTATGCGCTAGATCGGTGACCAATAGCGGTCTATCTCCGGAGCGAACTCCAGGGCCTGGGTAGCAAGCGAGGTCCCGATGATCGGAGATTGGGGTATAAACCATTTTTAATTCCGGTCGTTGGGGGCATGAGCCCCCGGCCAGACACTCGACGATGGCGACTAAGTGGGTGACCGTGGGGATGAGGATCTCCCTATCATCATGTTTAAGCCTGAGCCAGTCATAGATTGGGGTCTGGTCGTCAGCCATGTGCAGGGCCTGAATCCGATCAAATAGCTCGTTTAGAAACGAGGCGACGGTAGGATGCGTGTCACTGAAGCGAGTGGAGTCGATATGCGGCATTGTAGTTCCAGAGTTGCACGAAAGCGGATCCGGCTCCTGTTCAGCCATTGTGGATCTGGTCACGACGGCAGGTTTGGGCATTCTAGACAGCCCGGGGGTGATGGCCTCTTTATAGGAGGGGCCCGATGTCCTCAACGTCGAGGCGTCGGGATTTGTGGACTCCTCAATAAGAATTGAGGGTTCTATCGAGACAAGTTCTGCTAATGAATCAGCGATGAACTCTAGGGTTTCGAATCTGATTCTTTTGTCGGGAAAAAGCTTCCGATCTGGCCAAGGTGGTCGGTCGGGTCGGGGTGCGACGATACATCGCCCCTTGCGAAGATCTGATCAGGGATGCGGATATCCCGATTGCAGATCTCATTGCTTGCAACAAGGTGAGCTATCGATTCCTTTGGCGATCACAGCGGAACTCTCAATGAAAGCACCAATGTCAGTGTCAAAACCGACGGATCTCAGGTAGGGGGTCCCAAGTTGTGAGACTTGGATCAATGGTAACAGCAGGAGAAGGAGACGATGTTTACCCAGGTTCGACCCTCCTATAGAGGTAAAACTCTATGTCCTGCTTGATTATATTGATGATGTATAGGTTACACAGTTCATCTACCTTGAGATCGAATAGCTAAACCCTAGATGAGTTGTCCTTTGTCTACAACCTAAAAAAAACCTCCGGCTTATATAGACGTCGGGGGTACCTAGGGTTTACACATGGTCGGTTGCACATTGAAGGAAAAAACATGCCTATCTATTGTCGAGAACTTGGAGGACACATCATGGCTCCTTGAAGCGTCCACCCTGGCGACGGGGCCTTCGATCATCTAATGCTCATCTGGTGGCCCACATAATCCAGCCCATGAGAAATAGGTCGGCTATTCGAGGACCCCTTAAGCTAGGACTCCCTCACCCCATTTTGAAAAAAAGGCTCAAATAGTGAAATTCCTTTCCATGGAGCCATCTTGTGTGCACTAGTTAGTGGGAACATAATAAACTTGCAATACAAGATGTTTGAAAAAACTTTGCAAAATGACCTATCTAGTATGAACTTGTGTGGATTCCAAGGCATATGCAGATGGAAATGGCAACATACATGGCATAATCCATAATTACTTGTTCAAATTTGGCACAACTATTTGTGTTACTATTTTGGACTATGTTTCCTTAGGAATTTGTAATTATTTTGTAATAAAAAGCAAAATTTTCATTTTCCAAGTCCTAGAAATGAAATTTTTTTAACGAAGTGCGTGAATACTTTTGAAATTTGTTCCATTTCATTTTTCACCAAAGGTAGGTCACACTGGATGGCCACTAACCAAGTTTCAGTAATTTTAGAGTGCCATTGCTATATTCCATCCATTTAGTTGACTTTTAGTGAATTATCGAAGGTTGCCCAAATTTGAACGACAAGTGTGATGTAGTTTGGTCCTGGAAATTGCAAAACAATCATTTCATACTCTAATGTTTGTGGTGGGTGAACTTGGGACAAAAAAGTAGGAATTCCAAACCTTTTTGTATCAATGGTGGACACTTCAAGTTTGACCCCATTTTGAAAAAAAATGAAAAAAGGCTCAAAAATGAAATTCCTTTGCATGGACCATCTTGCACTAGTTTGTGGGGGAAATACAGAAAATGTTTGAAATAAAGTTTGAAAATTTGGTAATACTTGATTGAAAACACCAAATTATTTTAGCAAATTCATGAAATGTGGGTCACGAGTTGTCACACACAAGCAAACAGGGCACAAATTGGACATATAAAGATGCATAGGTAGTGACATTCAAAGATCACCAGATTTCATTAAAGTTTAAAATTTGTACATACATAAACCCTAAACCTAGCTACTGCTTGTCATCATCCACGTCGGAGTTGTTGCTGATGCCGGAAGAGGAGGAGTCGCCATCGTCACCCTCCCCTTGCTTGTTGTCGACTTCATCCTTGCTCACAAGGTAAATGGTGATATGGGCCACCAAGGCGACAGCCGCCTATCCTAGGCCAGGCAAGTCCACCGCGTCAGGGTGGCGCTGCGGCCCCATTGTTGATTCGCGTAGCACTAGGAGGATCCCCATCGACTCCACCAGGTTGACGTCCTTGCTGACCACTGCCCCCTGTACTTTGCTAGTAGCTGCTAATAACCCACAAGTATAGACTTTCGTTTATAGCATTTGTCAATAAGTAAGAGTGTCGAACCCAACGAGGAGCTAAAGGTAGAATTAATATACTCTTGGGTTCTATCGACCACCAATACAACTCTACGCACGCCAACACTTACTTTACTTAGAACAAGAATAAAACTAGAAGTACTTTGTAGATAGTTTTGCAACATAATAATGAACACGTAAATAAAAGTAGGGGTTGTCTAGATAAAGATTATTAAGTTGATTGTTTAGTACAAAGCTTTTTGTAACAGAAGAGAAACAGTTGTCCCTAGACAATTGATAACTAGACCGTTAATCATTATTGCAGTTTTATATGGATGTCTTTATGCCAAATGATAGATTGTTTCCCCTCTAGTACATGGCCTTCATGGCTCCAGACGGTAGGAGTCCCTCCAGGATTGGATCTCTCTCTCTCTCTGTGTGTGTGTGTGTGTTTCGCTTCTGTTTTTGCGTCTCGTTTTCTCGCCCTTCACCGTTTCTTATATTCCTGGAGATCCATAACTCCGATTGGGCCGAAATTTTGCAGGGATTTTTCTATGGAAATTATCTTTCTTGCGACAAAACAAGGGCTCCACCCAACTTACGAGGGAGTCCCAAGGCAACTAGGGCCGCCCTAACCCCCAGGTCGCATCGAGATACCTTGGGACCACCTTGTGCCCATCCTTGTGTTGATTCCAACTCCCCAAAACAAATATATTGCAAAATAAATCTCCGTAAATTTTTATCGTGTTTGGACATCATTTGATATGGATTTTCTGTGAAACAAAAAATACACAAAAATAGGAACTAGCACTAGGCACTGGATCAATATGATTGTCCAAAAAATAATATGTAAGTTTGCCAAAAGTATATGAAAGTTGTAGAATATTGGCACGAAACAATCAAAAATTATAGATACGATGGAGACATATTATCATCCCCAAGATTAAATTCCTTCTCGTCCCCGAGTAGGTAAATGATAAATAAGACAATTTTTATGTGAAATGCTAGCTAACATAATGCTGAACAAATGTCTAATCATGTCATGAATATTAAGATACAAGTGATTCAAGGAAACAATCTATCATTTGGCATAAAGACATCCATAGTCAAGCTTACTAACAAACAATCATATCTTTCAAAATGAACGATGCTAAAGAATGTTATCCTACAAATTTAATCATGTAAGAATGGCATGACTTCATATTCCTAACACAAGTACAAATCATGATCGCCCTGGTGTAAGTCACGCATTTGGTTAATACTTTTTCATGCGCTTCAGTATTTTCAACTTCACTCAATACATGAGTGTGAGCCATGGATATAAAATATGGGTGGAATAGAATATGGTGGTAGATATCAAAGAATTCAAAAGATAGGAAAGTCTCACATCAATTAGGTAGATCAACGACCTATGGAGATGCCCGTTAATAAATATTGATGCGAGGAGTAGGGATTTCCATGCAATGGATGCACTAAGAGCTATAAGTGTCCTAAAGATCAAATGAAACTACGTGGGTGTGCGTCCAACTTGCTTGCTCATGAAGACCTTGGGCATTTGAGGTGGCCCGTCATCAGAATATACAATCCAAGTTCTGTAATGAAAAATTCTGACTAGTATATGAAAGTGATAAATCAGGAGACTCTCTATATGAAGAACATGGTGTCACTTTGAGGCACAAGTCTGGTAAATGGATAGTAACATTTCCCCTTCTCTCTTTTTCTCTCATTTTTATTTCTTTTTCTTTTTTCTTACATTTTTATTTTCTATTTTCTTTTCTTTTCTTTTTTTATTTTCTCTTTTTTCTTTTCTCCATTTTTGTGGTGGGATCATTTGGCCTCCCCCATTTTTCTATTATTTGTCCGGAGTCTCATACCGACTTGTGGGGGAATCATAGTCTCCATCATCCTTTCTTCACTGGGACAATCCTCTAATAATGATGATCATCACACTTTTATTTACATACAACTCGATTAGAACTATACAAGATGACTCTATATGAATGCCTCTAGCAGTGTACTAGGATGTGCAATGATCTAGTGTAGCAAAGATATCTAAAAATAGACAAGCCATGGAAATACCATGCTAGCTATATTACACTCATGCATATCAATATGACAATGAGTGCTCAAGTCATGTATATGATAACTATGGAAGTTGCATGACAATATATCTCGGAATGGCTATGGAAATGCCATAATAGGTTGGTATGGTGGCTATTTTAAGGAAGATATAAGGAGGATTATGTGTGATAGAGCATATGACATCACGGGATTTGGATGCACTAGCGAAGTTTGCACCGACACTCGAGGTGAGAAAGGGCAATGCACGATACCGAAGAGGCTAGCAAATTGCGGAAAGGTGACAGTGCGTATAATCCATGGACTCACGTTAGTCATAAAGAACTCATATACTTATTGTGAACATTTTATTAGCTCTCTCGAAGCAAAGTACTACCAGTGCGCCCCTAGGGAGGAGGTTGGGAGGAGTTAACCATTGTGCGCCCCCAACTCAAATGATATAAGGATTTCAACAAGGAATAAAAGTGCTCCAACATCCCGGTCATGCCACAACTAAAAGTTTAATGAAGAGGAGATCACAAACCTTAGCATAGGTATTCCTACTAAAACACGATCGCCCACTAGTGCACCCACATATAACTATCGTATGTCACAAAACTATTGCAAGGAATCAAACATATCATATTCACTGATTTACAAGTTTTATGTAGGATTTTATCACTAACCATGTGAATGACCAATTCTTTTTGACGCTCTAAATAGGTATAAGTTAAGCATGAAATTTGAATTCTTTCTACAAATGACCATGCTCTAATAAATATAACTGAAGCAAAATAGCATTCTACAAATAATGGTTTTCTATAGGTAGAGAAATAGGCATCCAAACTTCAAATGATATAAGTGAAGCACATGAAGCATTCTAGAAAGTCATACTCCAAAGATATAAATGAAGTGCAAATTGCATTCTATAAATAAACCAAGGACTTTTGCATGCCGACATAGTGCATGGCTAAGAGAAAAATAAAATAAAAGTCACACAACGCTCCAAGAATTGACGCATATCATGTCAACAAAACAATAACCAAGACATACAGATAATTGTCGAGGAAGAAAGACGGGATGCCTTCCAAGGCATCCCCAAGCTTAGACACTTGAGTCTACTTGAATATTACTTGGGGTTCCTTGGGTATCCCCAAGCTTGAACTCATGCCTCTCCTTATTCTTCTCATATTGATACCTCGTCGACCTTCGAACACTTCATCTACACACAGCTTAACAAAACTTTTTTTAGAAAGGTTAGTAGATATAACATCAAATCCCATCATGACTTTCCATCACATTATTTTATAATCATAATACAACATTACCTAATGTATGATATCACAATTCTATGGATCCCAAGTCAAGCGGGCTCAAAAAGATTTCAAACATGGGCAGACAAAGAAACTATAACAACATTCTGTCAAAATAAAACAATATGTAAAGATGCAAATGAAACATATACCTCCGTAACTCAAACAATTATGAAATGTTAGGACATAATAAACAATTTTCATAATAGTACTCTATAAAAATTTCAGAATTTTCCCGTTCTAGTAAAACATGAAAATTCAAACACTATAGAAAAAGTTTCTGTTTGTGTACAACACACATCAAACAAGAAATTCAAGCATCCCAAAGGTAAATCTTGGAACGTTATTTGTATAATAAAATTGATTTGTACAAGGGGTAAGTATTTTTTTTGAAAAGCTGCTATAATCAAGATTCACAAAATTTCCATGGGCATGAAAAAAGTTCAAGGCTAACCCCCACTTCAACGGTGCTTGTCTTTCTCACTTCCACTGTTTCTTTTTGAATCTTTTAAGTTCCACACTTTTTTGTTTTTAAATATTTTAAAAGCACACAATAGAATGAAATGACTCTCTAAAACTTCCGGGTTGTCTCCTTGGCAGCGCTTTCTTTAAATCCATTAAGCTAGGCATATTGTGCTCAAGTAATTGATCCACCCGGATCCCAAGGTATATCAAAGCCAATTTTAATTGACAATGATTTTTAATTAAATAGTGAGTACAAAGTAATATATATCATAATATAACAGAGTCTGACTCTCTTCCTATGCATTGGCATGTCATCAAAGAACAATTCATGCACATCAAGTAAAGGCCAATGCATAACATAGGTAGTTTCTTGCAATTTTATCGTCTTGGAAACATAGAGAGGTGAAGATTTGGTTCCTCTCTCATAATAATGGCAAGTAGGAGAAGCAAGCACATTCATATTGTATTCATCAAAATCATCATGTGTAACGGTAAAACGCACCCCATCAATATAATCCTTATAAGAGCAAACTTCTCTGATATAGTGTAGTTGGGAGAATACAAAAAGATAATAGGACTATCATGTGTGGGTGCAACAGCAACAATTTCATGTTTAACATACGGAACTATAGAAAGTTCATCTTCATATGCATAATTCATATTGGCATCATGGCCACGAGCATAGCAAGCATTAAGTTCATCAAAAAGGGATATTTCAAACAAATCCAAGGGATCATAGCAATCATCATAGCATTCATCCTTCAGTAAGCACGAAGGGAAATTAAAAATGTATGAGTTGAAGAGATACTCTCATTAGAAGGTGGGCACAGGTAGCTAATCCCCTCTTCCACCTTTTGTTTTTCTCTCTCCTCCTCGTGTTCTCATCTAATGAGCTCAAGGTTTCAGTAATTTTTCTTCCTTAGGTTCTTGCAAAATATTTATCTGTTCCAAGACAGAAGATATTCTCTCATAAATTATTTAACATAAGCATTAGAAGCATAGTTTTCATAGAAATATTTAAGTATGGTAAAAATTCAGATTTCTAAAGAATAGCATCATACTTTTCAAAGAAAAAGAAGCAATTTCATATGCACCGTCAAAAGCAATAAATTCTTTAATTTGTTCAATATCATAATAACTATAGACATCCCTGGCATAAGAAGATAGTATTTCATTATCATTAAACACACATTGGTAGGGAAGGTATCTTCAGTGCCTTCAGAACAACAAGTAAAATCATTTATTTCACATAAATTCGAAGCATACCAATGCAAACAATTAATTTGATGACATAAGAGTTTTCCTTGTTGAGATAAGCGGTGCCGCACAGAATAAGACATCTAATGAGTGTCCCTCAACTAAGCTGTTGGATTTTTAGCACGAGCACAAAGGGGTCGGAGATTATCCAAATAAAAAGCTTCAGCAGTACGGTAGATTTTGGGTGGTTCCTTAACCATTGGGTTAGCAAGTACAACTAATTTTTTGTATTTTACATTTCCTACCCATAACTAAAGATAGAAACAAGAACTAGAAATAAAATTACTTAGAGATAAAGCAAACAAGAACATGCAAAAATATCAACCCCACGCTATTGGTCCCTAGCAACGGCACCAGAAAAAGTTCTTGATAACCCTTAGGTATAAGGGATCGTTTGTAGTTTTTTTATAAGTAAGAGTGTCAAACCCGACGAGGATCAAAAGGCGGAACTAATATTCTCTCAAGTTCTATCGACCACTAATACAACTCTACGCACGCCAACGCTTATTTTACCTAGAACAAGAATAAAACTAGAAGTACTTTGTAGATAGTTTTGCAAGATAATAATGAACACATAATAAAAGCTAGATAAAGATTAATTAAGTTAGTTGTTTAGTAGAAATATTTTTATAACTCAAGAGAAAGATTTTCCCTTGGGCAATTGATAACTAGATCGGTAATCATTATTGCAGTTTTATATGAGATGAGCTAACATACTTTCCGTACTTGGATCATATGCACTTATGATTGGAACCCTATCAAGCATCTACAACTACTAAAGATAATTAAGGTAGAACCCAACCATAGCATAAAGTAACATGTCCCCTTTACTCCCATACGTAAACAACCCCCTTACTCAGGTGTAAGCTTATGTCACTCTAGCCACCCACTATAAGCGAATCATGAACACATTGCAACACACCATACATAGGTAATCCCACACGCTTGCGCAACACGGTGTGCACCATAGTAAAACACCAAAATAAAACATACAACTCAAATAAATAACGATCATCAATCAAACCATAGGACACAAGAAATCTACTCAAACATCATAGGATAGCCACACATTATAGGGTAATAATATATAGCATTAAGAACCATGTTTAAGTAGACATTACAACGGGGAAAAGAGGTGTTACACCGCTGCATAGAGGAGGAGAGAGTTGGTGGTGATTATGGGATCGAGAATAGGCGTCTAGATAGGGTGAATTGGCTACTTGACCAAATAAAAACCTAGCCTTTTCCAAATTTCATCGGTTGGCAAGTTTTAGCAATTCTATCAAGTCCAGCACACCCTACACATGCAAGTCTAAGAGTATAGCAGCGGAAAGTAAAGACATGCACATGTAAGTAAGAGTAGAGAAAGGAAGATCAAATGCAATAGGGACTCAAAGATTTTTCCCGTGGTTCTGATTGGTGGTGCTATCGTACGTCCACGTTGATGGAGACTATGAACCGTGGAGGGTAACGGCCGTGAGAGTCCACGGAGGTCTCCACCCATGAAGGGTCCATGAATTCGCAACCTTGTCTATTCCATCATGGCTTACGTCCACAAAGGACAAGCCTTACTCCGGGTAGATCTTCACGAAGTAGAGGTGATCTCCTTGCCCTGACAAACTTCTTGGTTCAACTCCACAACGAATAGGAGGCTCCCAAGCAACACCTAACCAATCTATGAGAAACCACTCTCCAAAAGGTAATATATGTGGTATGGATGATGAACTCCTTGCTCTTGTGCTTCACAAGATAGTCTCCTCAACACTCAATCACTCTCTCATAGATTTGGCTTGGTAGAAGAGATTGATGGATGGAGAGAAACTTGGGAAGTCTAGAAATCAATATGCATATGGTTGGAGTGGAATATCTTGATCTCAACACATGAGTAGGTCATTCTCTCTCAGAAAATGGATGGGGCAAGTGTTGGCTTGTTTTGAGTGCTCTCTCTATGAATGAGATGGAGGTGGATGGGTATATATAGGCCTATCCAAAAATCTAACCATTACAGATTATTTGTCTGTTAGGGTTTTGGCATAATATACCGTGGGATAATTCTCAAGGGGTTTCGGTGGCTAATCTCTAAGCACTTGAGCAACCAGATCATCATAGATACCTCATCCCCTTTTAATAATATTGGCTTTCCTATGGACTGAAGTGTGATTTCTCACATAAATGAAAAATGTAGAGTCTTGAAGCTTGAAGCTTAGCCAATCATATCCCTCTCCTTCTTTGGGGTTCCTCCTCACACTTCCAGCCACAACAATATTTTGGACTTCATCTGAAGCACTAGGTAAAACAATTAGTCCAATAGATAATGTATGTTGTCATGAATTATCAAAACGTCCAAGGGAGCATATGTGCTATCAATCTCCCCCTTTTTGGTATTTAGTGATAACATACAATCAAAGCTCCAACTTAAAGAAAGAAGTAGAATATGACAAGTTTGAGAGACATATGACTAAGACAAGCTCCCCCTAAATTTTTGAAATACCTTTTTAGGAATAGTTGCTATGGAATGCATGAGTGCACACCCATAGTAGAGAAGATGTGGCAAGCCATATATACCTTGGGCTATATGCATCAAATAGATGAGAATCAGGAATCTCCATATCCAGGACTCATTCTTGCAAAACAATATGTGCAATAAGCAAGAGATTGTCCTGACTAGGGTATGATGCATATACTTACCTTGAAGTTTCAAGAGCATTTATACTAAGGAAACATACTTGAGAAAACAAGTTTAGATAACAAAAGACTATTTCTTTCATAAAGATGCAAGGAACTTCAACTTCACCATGGTTCAGGAAACATGTAGAAGATAGTATTTTTCTCAAAATCAACATGTATCCAAAAGTGATTTTAGATATTTTCTCCCTTGAATGTAGATATTAGTTTCTCCTCTCCCCCTAAATCTCAACATGTAGATATTGGGCATAGTAGGGTGAGACAAGTCTAGTAAGAAAGATATCGTAATGCAAGAACATATATCCAGGTCACTTAATCTTTTACCTCTCTCTCCTTTTTGGAATATTGTAATGAGTTTATCTATCCCCTTAATAGTTAGCTTTGATCCTTAATGAGTCTCCCCCTAAGTCTTTGAATTAAATCTTTGATCTTTCTCCCCCTTTGGCATTAATTTCCAAGAAGGTTCAGAGGGTAAGGGATCCTCGAGAGTAAAGGTCATAGAGAGCTTTGTCTAAAAAATGTTAAGAGTATGGAAAAGAACTCAAGTAGTAGCAAAACTCAGAGACTCTGAGGCAAAACTTGATCGGTAGAACCGATAATGATCTTTAGAGATCAAGGTGAAATCAATAGATTTGGAGTGTTTCATGTCGTAGTATCAAAGAAGCTCACAGCAGTTTATCTGATATATTGGTGTAGCCCATTTCCCTAAATCGGAGGATCAAAAATGCAATACGAATTTTGGCAAAAACATTCTTTGTCATTTTGTCAAAGGAAATTTTTATAAAGATTTGCAAGAAATTTTCAAAGAGATTTTTCAAGGAATTTTCAAAAATATTTGCAAGGAATTTTCATAAAGATTTGCAAGGAATTTTCATAAATATTTGCAAGGATTTTTCATCTAAATTAGAATTTAATGAAAGCAATGAAGTGAGAAACTCAAGAGAAATTATCCATTCAAGTTTTATATCTTTATGTTGGGTGGTTACTAGGTCACCGTTATAAGAGTATAATGACTTAAGGAGCCAAGCAGGAATGCTTGATCATAGGTCATACTCATCGTTAAGATCAAAATGGGGTTACCAATTTTTGTTTAAGCATTTTAATGTATTCATATAACTTGAATTGCTTGAACACATGACTTGGAGTAAAGCTTCTTCAAGGATATGAGTACATACCTTAGAAAGATGTAGATTACTTGGCATGTAGGTAACTTGTTGTGGGTGCTCAAGGTTGGTGAACATCATCTTGCGTTGGAAGCAATTTGTCTAAGGGAACTCTGTCTGGCCAATATGGAAATGATGTTGGGACCAAATTTGTTTGTTATGGTTTTGACAGAATATTTTGTGGGAAAATTCTTGAGAGTTTTGGTGGCTAATCTCTAAGCACTTGAGAAACCAGATCATCACGGATACCTCATCCCCTTTTAATAGTATTGACTTTCCTATGGACTCAAGTGTGATTTCTCACATAAATGCAAATGTAGAGTCTTGAAGCTTGAAGCTTATCCAATCCTATTCCTCTCCCTCCTTGGGGTTTCTCCTCACACTTCTAGCCACAACAATCTTCCAGAGAAAGAATGGCCCCAACCGACTTACGAGGAAGTCACAAGGAAACCCAGCGTGCCCTGTTCCCTAGGCCGCGCTGGGATACCTTAGGACCACCTCGAGCACAGCCTTGCGTTGATTCCAACTCCCAAAACTCACATATATTCCAAAATAAATCTTAATAAATTTTTATCTCGTTTGGACTTTGTTTGATAAGGATTTTCCACAAAACAAAAAACACACAAAAAACATTAACTGAGACTAGGCACTGGATCAATATGTGAGTCCCAAAAATAATATAAAATGTTTCAAAAAGTATATGAAAGTTGTAGAATATTGGCATGAAAAAATCAAATATTATAGATACAGCGGAGATGTATCAGTGGTGGCTCCGGCTCCGGTTTGGGATCGAGCAGCGGGACACGCGAGCTCATACCGGGCTTCGGCCTGGGCACGAGTAGGGGGCGCGCGAATTTGTACCGGGATCGGGCTCTGGGCCTAGAACAAGGGAGCCATGGGAACTCGGGATGTGCAAGCCGGTGCACTTCAGAGCTCATCCCTAGCTCTGGCTTTGGGATGCGCTGGCCGGCGCCATGCACTGTTGAAGTCTTCCCTGACATCCCTGGCTCCGACTTTGGAATGTGGAGGCCCCGGATGGTACTTGGACCACCGCCATCTCCTACAGATGTGGGTGTGGCATGCGGCATGAGTCGAGGCATGGCCCACGATGGCGAAACCCGGTCGCCCTCTTCTAGACCGAGCTCCACGTGGCCATGACATCAGGGAAGGTATGCCCTTCCCGTAAGGCATACCTCTCGTTGATGTTGATCCGTGAAGGTTGGTAGTGGGCATCATAGTGCTGGATGCGGGTGTCGGTTTCCTTCACCGGGATCTTTGACCACCACTGGCTGTCAGGCATGTAGCACAGCTTGGACCGCTCCTCTAGCGCAAGCCTTCCCGAAACGCGTGTATCGCACGCGACATGGCCGGCGTGCGAATGAAGGGGACATGACCCACTGTGAGACCCCCAAGCTCATGTGCCAGCTAGCAGGCCCGTGTCTGGCAGCACCATGATGTCACAACAGGCAAGGAGCAACGTCTCTTCGACTCGGAGGGTGCACGGCATGCCCTGAATGAACAACGCGCAGTGCACCCGGCTGCTGCTTCCCACCCCACCACCATGGTTGGTGATGACCCACAAGTATAGGGGACCAATCGTAGTCCTTTTGATAAGTAAGAGTGTCAAACCCAACGAGGAGCAGAAGAAAATGACAAGCGGTTTTCAGCAAGGTAATTTCTGTAGGCACTAAAATTGTAGGTAATAGGTAGTTCGATAGCAAGATAATTGGTAACGAGCAAGTAATGGTAATGGTAAATAAAGTGAAGCAAGGTAGCCCAATCCTTTTGTGTCAAAGGACAGGCCAAAACAGTCTTTTATAATAAGCAAAGTGTTCTTGAGGGTACACGGGAATTTCATCTCACTGGTGTAGCAACATGCTATACAAATAGTTTTTAACCCCTTTCCACGACGTAGTTCCAAACTGTCACCTTGCTTGTATGAGCGACAGGGGGGTCCATCCCACATGACACTGCAAACCCATCGGCAATGGTGGCCAATGAACACAAACGATTTGCAAATATAATCATGTGCGGTGCAGGAACAGATCGCACACATAATCTTTTGGGCGTACGTGTGGGATATGGGATCTCACACACGTCCAAGATGAGTGAAACGCATCTAATTGCTGACGGAAAACAAACAGAGTTTGACCTTTGACCATTTGCGAAACGTTACCTGAAAAATGTACATGTATAACATCATCGAACACGTTTCCCAAAAAATGTACGCATGCGATGGTCTTTGCATCGAGCACAGTTTCCTGTTGGCTGACATGTGAGACATGGTGCTATCGCAAATGATTCAGTAGCTCCTATGCACACGTACAAGTGTTGCAAACCATTCACGATTTCTTATGTCACCAACGTTTTAGATAATATCTCGTGTCCTTTTCCTATGTATCACAGGCGGTTGTGCTACGAGTTGTGTGTGCTTTCCGTTCTGGACCACACATGCTTAGTTGCTTGAACCGTGTGTGTTGAAATTGCTAGGTTATTGTAAAATATCGCATTTAATTCACCGTGCAAATAGCAAATTCGCGACAATATGCAATCGACAAATAGTGTTCACATGAAGAACGTTCATCATAATTCGCCACAATATGCAATTGAACGAATAGTGTCCACAAGTAGAGGATTCATCATAATTCATGACAATATGCAATTGAGAAAATGCTAGCTAAATTCCACAGTTGTTAAACCAACATATCTAGTACATAATCATAGTGTACAAAATACGAAGACATGATCACATGGAAAATAATGCATCCATGTGTACGTGTTTAGCTGATAACACTATATGAATGCGTACTTATTTGTAGGAGATTTGAATCTGGAAATCTTTGACGTCTTTAGAGGGCTTGATATGGTGTTTCAAAAAGAAGGTGCTGATAAATTTCCTAACAGACAACAATTCATCGACGGCGAGCAGTTGAGAAGTCATCGGTCCGAACATCAGCTGCATGACTTTTAGATCAGAATGTGACATACGTGTGGAGTAGAAGATAGTAATTAAGAAGCAGACTTACTGGTTTTATCTTGTCAGCATCGACACCACATTCAGGATGTCTACATAGGTTCATCATGTGTGCACAAATGTAGTATCCACATAGGATGGTACCTTCTTGCTGCTGAGGACACCGAAATTTTTTGTACAGTATTAGTCATGTATTTTCCTTGTTAAGAACAACCTAACCGGTGGATGTTTCTTTTTTCTAGGGAGATAAATAGAAAGAGGTTTACTTAGAAATTTGAACGTCTGACTAGCATTTCATGAAAATAGTGGATATCGTTGTCTTACGAGAGAAACGATCACGTGTTGCAGATGTTGTTGGTGGTCGAACCTATTCCCCCCTAAAGTTATGTTCTTTGACAATACACTACAAATGAAGATGAATTTTCACACACTCAATTATGGAACCATATATGAACACAACGCATTAACATCAAAGAATTCAATACCTATCCATGAAATCCTGAAGATGACTCAGATCCTGATGCGCATTTGACTCTCTAAGTGAATCCATGTATTAAGTTGTGTTGCATTTTGGAACAATGACCACCAAGATCTAGTGGCCTCTATAGTTTAAGAAAACCATGAACGTGTGAACTAAGTCTAAAATTGAAAGACGATCAATGTATGCGTGGTTGTATTTTAACTTACTCTTCATAATATGGCCACATGAAGAATTCTCCTATTTGTAAGTCGAACAAGATCTTGGCGACAGAATCAATGGAAGCCGTGCGTGACTTATTATTTTTTAACAAAATGTCGTTTGCTAAATCAGGATCTATGAAATACGCATGCACCCTATATGTTCTCTACATCATCAATCCCCTGGGAGGAATACAATACAGTTATCTTTTTTGTCATTTATAGCCTTGTATGGAGAAGTTGATCAGAGTTTGTGAAGTACTTACAACATCAAGCATTTGACAAGAGTGGCAGCAAGCTCATCGAAGTTGAAGAAGAGATGAAAGTCCTCGAATTCCACGATGATGGTACCTACAACATGAACGACGGACATACTGCAATTCCACAATGTTATGATCTTCTCCTTTTGACATTATGTCCATGCAATATTTATGTAACTTGTGACAACTGGAACTGCACTCATCAAAGTATTTGCCAACAAGAAATGGTTGGCCATGCTTGTACTTGCGTGCTCAGATGGGTCTTTGTTAGAACTGGGATTACATGGGTCCTCATCGGCAATGCCATGGTTCTGCTCAAAGAGTCTTCGTAGTAGGATGCTCTGGTACTCGTCCATCCTCTGTTTCTATCATGGGTAATAACAAATTGCCAATTTTACCAGGAAGCTAAACATAAAATGCAAGAGTCTTTATAGTAGAGGATGCACATCGGCAGTGTTTGAATGAAAACAATTTAATAGTGACAGCTATGTACATTCTACTGTCAAACATTCCAATATGTTAAAAACTACTATCGTGCACCATGTTTTTTTCACAAAGTCTGAGAATCTGTTTATTTTAGATTGCCATGTTGTGTTGATAATAGCCATGTTTATGTGCATAATTAGACCTTGCTCGTGCTGAATAAAATTAAGTGATTCATGTGTACTACCTTTCAGTAAATTTTCAAGCAATGCTAAGTCATGTCGCATATAGTTTTCTTGCTGTCAATATGCCTTCAGGTTAAAACTATGATAGTGTCTTAATCACATCCAAAATCAAATAGCACATGGAAAGTCTGAATCACAAGTAATATAACAAATGATTTCTAACAACGAGAGTTAGGTTTACCTTCTTTGCACATCACAGAAACTTCCTCCCACTATACCCAGATTTAAAAGCTCGTAACTTCACGGATTGAAATTGATGTTGCCATGAATAGGCAGCTCTTCAGCTACCCCTCTCCATTCGTTGGAAGTGATTATCCTAGGGAGCTACAAGAGGGAGAAATGGCGCAAATGGACCTGCCGCTTTAAAATCCCCAATTCCAAAACAAAACCCTAAGCCTAGTTGAGCCAGAGAGAAGAGAGACGAATACTTGGCTGGTGAGAGATTCATCGTTGTCAGAGATACCGCTTGAGGGGTCACTCGAGGAGACCATGGTGTGTCCGCGGCGGTCGGATGCTAGAGGGAGAGATGTGGGCGGCGGCGCGGGGGTGGAGGGGTTGCAGGGGAAATGTGGCCCTTTGGCGGGGGTGGCAGATATTTCGGCGGTCGGCGAAATTTCTCGCTCGTTGCTGGTAATCTTGGCATGCAAAGATTCATCAGACACGGTTTTTCATCTATTATCGAGTGCGATGATACATAACATACAAAAATTCGCCCCTCCCCATGTATTCCCTGGTTATAGTGCACATCCACGTCATTGCATAATGTAACATTACTGCTAACTTGGGTATAGAAAATAGCGGGCACACATAGCTCACAGTTACTAAACCAATCCAGTTCACTAAATAATCAAGCTGCTTGAACTAGACATAACTCTTACAAAAGACCGGCTCTCAGAACAAACTCTATTAGTAATATGCATAATTTTAACAAAGATGTCGACGAGCAGCCGCCCTAAGCCTCGCCGTTGTTCGATGAGATGTCGATGACTTGTAAGGGCGACATTTCGCCGGTGTTGGAATCCATGTCCCCCAGGCAGACTTCAATCGAGGTGACGTGCTCATCCCCGATATTTTCCTCATCATCGGCGTTGCCCTCTTCTTCGCCGTACTCATAGTAGTGGCACCGCCATAGCTCGCGTTGGTACTCCACCACCAATTCCTTGATGGACAGGCGCTTCTCGACCTCCTCCTGATCCACGCGCAACTCCTCCCAGCACTCGGCGCTCTCGGACAGCTCCTGCATCTCCAAGTCTCGCTCCGAGATCTCGTGCAGAAGGGGCTCCATGGCCTCCGTCGCTGCATCGTCGGCATTCATCTCGGCATCCACAACAGCCGCCTCTTCAGATGTGTGGTGCATGCTGGATTCTGGCGAAGCTTGGAGTATCTTGGCGTTGGTCTTCTCAATGATATAGGCCTGGATGGCCTTGACCCGGTCTAGGGCGGCCTCCGCGGCACAGCATGCTGCTCGAGGGCTCTTGGCATTTGTAGTCGTCATCGTAGCAGCTGCAGCTGCCGTCACCGCAGCTACAGACGCCCTTTCGGTCGCCGCAGAAGCCCTATCGGCCGCCATAGAGGCCCTTTTGGCGGATGCGGTTGCGCTCTCTGCCGAGGCGGTCGTGTTCTTGGTAGTGGCGGGAGCGCTCGAGGCCGAGGGGGCGGTCGTACGCACCCTTACGAAGCTTTCGCACGACGTCATTCTTTGCCTAGAGGGTTTTTTGGGGAATGGGGGTCAAGGGTGAATAGAATTCGAGCTAGACAAAGCCAACGAAGCTTCCCTCGTAATACATAAATAGATCCGTGAATTTTCATTGTATACGGTTTCCGTATGGAACTGTGCGCACGCAGTTCACTTTTTGTATTGAATTGTAAAAAAAATTGGTACAACGGTAACGGATATTATTTTATTTCTAAGAAAAAGATCCCTACCATCAAAATCCACTGACGGCATCCTAAAATTAGGAAATATTTGGGGTACAATTAGCATTTTTATGCATTAGTAACACACAGTTCCATATTTATGTACAGATTGTGTGGCCATAATTCAAATGTGTAACACACTAACATGCAAGATGAAGCAAAAACTGCTGGAAAGTCATATTTATGTACTACTTGCTTCCCTATGTATGTTGCTTGCGAAATTTTAAGGAGTTCCAAACATCTTGGGCAACGGTTTGGACACACGTGCACACATTGGGGATATAGGTTTTAAAATTCTAAAAATAAAAAAATGCTCTGAAGTACATGATAATAATCTGCATGATTTCCCGACATGGCTTGTTCGAGATAAGCTTTTAGACATGCCTCTCACAAAATGTAGCATTACAAGAAGGGTCGTGGTTCTGAGAGGGGACATGATCCATGTTTGATGACGAGCTGCTAGTCGTTGTCTCATTTGGCCTACCTTTTTCTGAATTCGTTACAATGCACGAATATGTGCGGCAACTTGATATTTGGACATTTTCGGGGTTCAATGAGCATTTTTGTACATGAAGTTAGTTTTTAGACATCTAGTGGCCATAATTCAAAAGTAAAGCACATGGACATGTTCTGTAGCGACCCGACCTGAAAGGTCAAGTCTCCGGTGTTTCCGTACCATCCCAAGATCATGCTGGTACACACACGGTACATCCATGTATATATCAAAGGGAAATCACACGGCATTATATTAATCGAAATCTCATATCGAGTCCTTTATTACAATAAAAATTACAATAAAGTGGCTAAAAGCCAACTCATGAGAATATCTAAATCTTGCGGAAGCGTCGAAGGTAGATGAGTCCATCTGACTCCAAGGGCATCTCACTGAGCATAGAACGTGTCCTCACTCCTGGTTTGAAAAGTACTCTGCAACATGATACGTTGCAGCCGTGTAGGTCAGCATATGGAATATGCCGGCAAAGTCATAGTAGAGGTGTGAAAATAATCAGGTAGTCTATATGCATATATGGCAGGTGGTGTGGTAAGTTTTGCGTAAAGCCAATTTTTCCTACATAAAAAAAAGGGCTAAGCAAAATATTACTAAGTTGGTTGATTAATGAGATGGTTCCACCAACCAATTCTCATTCCCAAAATTATTAATTACCCACATCATCATATTAATTGTGTTGAGAGTTCCGGAAGTTTCAATTCCTTTGGCTCAAGTCGTCCATGACCGTGGACACGGCTAATCGATTAGGTTTGGAATACTCTGCAGAGTTTTGCACACGTTCCCCACAAGATTTGGTCGCCTCCGTTTGATTTCTCGCACTTCAGGGTGTTTGAGAAACGGATGACCAAAACATGGTCTTCCAAAGGGTTTCCCTGCGACTCTGTCGGTGCCCATCCTTTCCTACCGTTCTTCTACCTCTCGTAGCACCGCCTGTCCAGGGTCACCACGATTTCCAACCAAGCCAGAGCCCATAATGACTTGTGGCTGTGCAGGTAAGCCTTGGGTCTTGAAGCACCCATCCATCTCTTTATGCCTGGGTGGACCTTTCCGCGTGAATACTGGCCATCCCCAGCATCACCTAGGCAAATCCACTGGTTTCTCCAGGGTGCCGTTCAACCATCATCCACCCAGAGGTATGTTGAAAACTCGGAGTCTTAAATCTTGATCATTATGTAGGTCTTGAAATTATTAACTCTCTCAACTCTCATGAATCACACAACCAACCCCGTCTACTAATAGCATAGCAAAAGGTAAAACAACGTTTCCCGGGGCCAATGTGTCAAGAGGTTGAGGGGGGTACCTACCACATGATACTACTACAATGTAACCAAGTTTCCAACTAACCTATCTTGCATGCAATTGGGGAGATGGTAGAACTAATGCATATAAAACATGGGTAAACATGGTCAAAGTGACTTGCCTGATTGATGATCTTCGTACGTGAGTGACTCTAAGTAACAAGCTTCGCACTCCGGATAATCTAACGAAGCAAACAAGCACTCAATAAGCATACAACAGAATATTGTAACTCACAAACATCAACCAAGAACTAGTAAACAATCAAGACAAAACAATGCACAAATCTCAAGTAGGAAAACACACAAAGTTTTGTTTTCAAAAGGTGAGGAATGGAAACACTACTGACATAATGAAACCATTTGTAATAACAAAACAATTGTTGTCAGCAAGGAAACAATAGAATATTTTATTAATAAACAGAATATAATCAATTTAAGTTTGTTGGGAAAAGTTTAGTAAAGTTTATACAAGTTTGTGATAAACACTATATGAATCAACTATAGTTATATTAACAAAAGAATGAAAAACTAAACTTATTATTTATTTGTAAAACATGTTCTTAACAGGAAATAATTTACAATTAAATCTGTCTTAGAAAACAGAATTAAAATATACAAAACTTTGTTTGAAAACAAAACTATTACTAGTTAGTTGTTTTAATCAAAATAAACCTATTTGAAAATAAGTTGTGATTCCTATGTTAAATAAAATTAAACTAAGCAAATTTATATTTTTATTAACAGTGAGTGAAAACACTAAATGTTTACTAACATAACCTAATAAACAAATAAAACCAAATTCTAAATCAAACTAATTAAAATTAAGTATATAAAACTATATTGTAATACTAGGCAGATTCTGTTTTTGGTTAAAACATTAATCAAATATATCCTAAATATCTTCAAACTAATCATGAAGGTAGTCCTAACTAATACCAAACAGTAGCAAAAAGATTCATGTCAAAATCTATTTTCAAACTCTAGTTATTCAGATTTGAAGATTTTAAGAAAAATTGATTCAATTCAAATTTTATAGTTCAAATTTGAAATTTAAAAGTACAGGGTGAAACTACATGTAAAATGTGAGCTATTGCAAAAAGAATCAACTCAAAACACTAAATAGATTAAAAGATATAAGCAAAACAAATTTTGAAAACATTCTGTTAATTAAAACAAAAACAGAAAAAGAAAAAAAGATTTGCGACGGTCAGGGGGCTACGTGGCGCTGTCCTATTGGCTAACGGGGGGTGTGCGCTCAAGGGTTATGGGCGGGCGACCAGTCCGTAAAGGAAAACGGATCGGATTAAATCCGATCTAATGTGGGTCGTCGATTCCAGATCGAACGAGTGGGGATGCTAACAGTGTTAAGAGGTCGCCGGCAAGGGATCTCCGGCGAGTCCGGAAGTGGCGAAGTCGACGGTGTGGTGCTCCGGTGGTTGGGGAAGACAGTGGAGTGGTCCGGGCGACGGCGACGGGTCTCCGGAGTCGAAAAGTGAGGTCGGTTGGGCGAGGGGTGGTCGGAATCGGTGGCTACGGTCGACGGGAGGTCCGGTGGGGTGGGAGCTCCGGCGAGGAATTGCGTAGCCTTCCGGCGAGAGGGAAGAGGGGTTTGGGAGGGAAATGAAAGGCGGGGCTGGCCGGTACTTATAGGGGGCTCGAGGGGTGCGGGGGAGAAGAGAGGAGAGAGATCCGGTGAAGAGAAAGAAACGGCCGGCGAGGGATCCGGCGCGCGCGCGAGGAAGAGGGTGACCGGTCGGTAGAAACGGTCGGTCGGTGGGACCCGGTGTCAGCGAGAGAGTACGCAGTTACTGCGCGTCGGTCGACCAGCTTCTAATCAATACGCGAGTAACTGCCCGTGGGCCGGCCCGTTTAATACCGGAAACGGTTACCGTTTCCTTTTAATAATTTTCCAGAGACATTCAAAACCTTTTAAAGCATTCAAACCGTCGCTAAATATAGGGGTATTATATATCAAAATTAACAGAATAATAAATGCTATTTAATGAACATTTCTATTCTGTCATTTGAACAATTTGAAAAAAATAATATTTTCAGAAATTGCCTAATTGTTTTTAAACCCTTTTTGCAAATATTTTCAAAATAACCCCTGGTTATTATTGTTCAAATAAACCACCAATTAGTCCCTGGTGTGGAGTGTCATGTTCCTCCTCTCTTATTTGAACTTTTAACCAAAATTTCAAATAGGTGAAAGCAACTTAGGGAAAAGTAGAAAGAGCTTTCTGAAATCCAGAAGAGACATTTCAACAAACACATACATTCAAGCAATGATGCTGCTAGATGCATAGCTATAATCATAACATTCCAAAATGAACTTTTGGGATGTTACATGTTCAAGATGAAGCAAAATCAGCAGGAAAAATCATTTTTATATATGTACTAGTGCTTCCGTCTATATGCCGCGTGCAATAAATTTGAAGGAGTTCCAGACATCTTGAGTAACGGTTTGGACACAAGCATTGAGAATATTCTAGGTTTTTAAATACAATAAATAAATAAATATGATATGAAGTACATGAAAATCAACATGATTTCTCGACATGAGGCCAAGATATCGTGGTCAAAGTGACGGCTTGTTCAAGATATGCTTTGACACATGCCTCTCACAAACCAGGGCACCACGAGCATCCTCGTACAGTTCCGAGAGGGGACATGGGTTGTTGTGTGATGACGAAACGGATCAATGCCTCATTCGGCCTTGTGTTTTTTCATCGATGCAAAGCTGGCAATACATGGTTAACTATTAGCTAAATCCCCATGGGTAATTACTCTATTAGGGCATGGGTGCGAGCTTGAATGCCCATCTAGAAGTTGGTCGGTCAAATACCTTACGTACCGAGCGTGCAGGACGGGGATGAGGATGGGATAGAATTACCCTCCTTACCCATGAATTGAAGTACTCCCTCCGTCTTGGTGTATAAGTCATCTTACGAAAACCAAATAATACCAAAACACTTAGGCGCGGTGCATTAAGTTTCACCTCCTTTCTTGTTTTTTGACATGAATAAAGGAATCAAACAATAAGAGACGTGGGGCATGTATGTTTTTAATTACTTGAGACTAACTAACACGACATGCAGTGGTCAATTCATTGCAAGCAATGATATTAATTACAAATTAACATTGAATTCTCTCGTTTTCTTCTCCGTCTTGGCCACGGTGCACAACCTAAGATGACTTATACACCGAGACGAACGGAGAGTACTTACATGTGGGCTCTGAAATTAGTAGACCCCACATAATTTGGGGCCTCGGTCACCCAAATTTATACACATCCCACCCCTTTGGCCCAGAATTCACTAAGAAATCCCAAACCTAGCCCCAACATATTGTTTATTGCGTTGACATACTATTTTTGTACTAAAATACGTGAGGGTTGTTCTTAAATGAATCTGTGAGTTTCTCCACGGTGATAAAGAACTCAGTGGGGACATGGATGGGAAAAAATTTATCCCTGTGCACAGGTACATAGACGAGGACGGGGATGGGAGGGCGGTGATGGCGACAGAGATGGGACTCCAATACTCGCCAAAGAAATCCCCAGCTTTAGACACAATCCTCTCACAAAATGGAGCATCACACAAAGGCGCATGGTTCCGAGGGGGAACGTGAGGCATGTGTGATAACAAACCGCCAATTGTTGTCTCATTCGACCTAGTTTTTTCATCGATACAATGCACGAATACGACCGACATCCTATTTTTAATGGCGTTCTATTGGCAATTTTATACATTAAGTTAGTTTAAAGAAATTTAATGGACATATTTCAAAATTGAAACACATGAACAACCTAGATGAAGCAAAAACCGCTTGAAAATCATATTTATGTACTACTTGCTTACATATATATGTCATGTGACATAAATTTGAAGGAGTTCCAAACATCTCGAGTGACGGTTTGGACACAAAAGCATTAAGAATATACGTTCCAAATTCAATAATAATAATAAATTCTCTGAATTCTGAAGTACATGAAAATATGCATGATTTCCCTCCATGGGGCCAAAATGTCGTGGTTACTGCTCTCGGACTTGCTTCTGTAACACAAATGGCAGGCATGCATTACATTTGGATAGAAATTTAAATATCTGGCAAAACAAATGGCTCCCACATGATTGGTGCCCTATTTCGCGTTTCGAGTTTTGAAAGCCAATTTTCGTGGGCTATTAATCACACGCGTTCATGCATTGGGAACCATCGGTGATGTTAATTCACACACGTTTGTTGAGTAGGAAATCATATGCAATCACTGCTGACGTCGATCAAGATTCCATCCGCCTAAAAATGTTGACCCTCGAGACGTCACCCCGCATGCATTCTCTCGTCTCTATATCCCACCGCTCGCACAAAACTCTGCCATGGCGCGGTCGGTCTATGCACAAGCAGAGGAGGAGGCGCCACCCCACGAGGACATGGCGAAATGCAGCGACGAGGAGGATCCCCTCGCGCCCCCAAACAAGGTCACGCTAGACCCCCCAACTGAAGATTGGTTTTGGGGCCAGTACAATCTGGCTTTGTGGAAGGCGTTGCCGCCGGCTGAGAGAGCCAGGGAGGTGGCGTTCAAGAAGGAGTGTGCTGAGGAGTGCGATAGGAACCTCACGGCCTGGAATGCCCTTAGTGCCGCAAGGGAAAAGGAGGAGCTGGAGCTTTGACGGTGGGCGAGTCGACGAGCGGTCGAGGTGTACGAAGACGTCTGGTACCATGCAATGAAACCAGAGGCGCTAGGCGCCTCACAGCTGCGTGGGCGTGGGCCGATAAGCTCAAGCGTGCCACCACCAAAGAGCTCCAGTGGGCGCCCAGTGAACTGTCCTGCATGTTCACGCACCTCCGCAAGTAAGAGGTTGATCAGCACTTCGAACACTGCGAGGCGGAGGAGGCGGCGAACTCCCTCCGCGTTGGGAAGGGACCACACAGCAGGGAGCTGATGGCCAGAGGCTTCCATTTTACTGCTCCCCACTCAAGGAGGGGTTATTACTAGATTACTTTTTATTCATTATACGTATTATTTAAGTACTATCATCACGTATATGTGATGATATATAATGTATATGTATCATGTCTTCAATGAGCTATCCAACAATTAATATAAATTATTACTTTCACATTTCTATATATCTGTTTTCATGCTGATTTTCTGGCTCTAACTGTTAACCTTTTACACATATTGAAACATAACAATAGAACATACATCATTCACACATCGAAACATATCAATATTCTGATTGTTATCCAGACATTGGGATCGGCATCTAAACACTTCAACAAAATAAAACGCGACCATGACTAGTTGACTACACCCTATCCTACGGAAGCTCTTGGTTGTGCCTGAACTCGGTCAGGCGTTCGTACATGCGGTTTACATGCTCACGGTACAGTTGGAGCGCGATCTCGAGCTCCAAGCTGGCTATTTCGTCGGAGATTACCATCTCGAGCATGCGATAGACATTTTCTTCTACCGCTCCCTGCTGGACACCTGGGCCAAGGAGGCGCTCGAGCCTACCTATGAGCCCGTTAGCATCGAAGGGGCCGCGCACAAGGCGAATGGCACGAGCCATGCGAACGGCGCGAACGGCGTCCGGGGCAAGGACGGTGCCGCCGAGCTCTGGTGCAAGTACGGCGCAGATGGTCGCTGCCCATTCCTGGCAATAAATAGGGCTACTCACCTGCCTTGGACAAAGCTGCAACGTCATGACGGGTGGGAGAGTAGGTAGGCAGGGATGGAACCGGTCTTGCACTACCGCGCACCGCGCCTCTCGCTCTGTGGCCCACCATCGGTCTTGTTGTGCGGCGTGCCTTGCCCTCTTGGTGCGAACGCACATGTTTTGCTCTACGGAGCACCACCGATGATCTTCTTGTGTGGCGCATTGTAGCCTCTCGATGCTGAGGCGATTATGTTGCTCGGTGGTACTGCCACGCCCTGCGCCAAGGGTCTACTCAACCCTTGTGATGACGCACAGCACAACATTGTCCGGCGACGCCATCGGCCTCGATAGGCCATTGCGCCTGCACCGAATCATTTCCATCGTCGAGGAGGTTGATGGAAGAGGCGGCGATTGGTCGGGTTGACATGCTTAGTATATGGGCTAGGTTGCACTACGTGTGCATCCGCGAGTGAACGCGCGCATAGGCTCTTACGGTCATTGTCTTATGGTGGGAAACCGATGGGGAAGCTTGCGCAGGAACATGCACCATTTCATATGGGAATGTGGCCAAAACAAACGTTGGTGTAGTGCTGAAGCGTGCACTGGAATCCTCGGGCGAAAACGTGGTGACAAGATGTGAGAGAGGAAGAAGAGGTGATGCGCAGTCAGACTGGTAATAATAATAAAACATCTGCGATATTAATACGGGCAAATGACACTTCCGTATGTGTCGTCGGTAATGATTTCATCAATCGCTGCCAATTATTTGGCACCAACCGTCTGCCCACAACACACACAACTTGTCCGGATAAATCATTTCGGTTATTATTGGTCTTCTCACAAAATTCTGTTGAATGAACCGATTGATGCGAATCACACACACCTTCTTACGCTAACCCGTTTGTGTTCTGTTGGGTCAGCGCAAATAGTTTATCCGAGTGAATCGTGTGCCGTACTTCGCACATGTACATAGTTTTGTTAATTGTTTCTATTATCTTAGCAAATCCCAAACAGATCATAAGAATAAACTATTTGTCATGGATCGCACACGCCACTACATTATGAATCGTATTTAATGGATACATCATGGCACACAGTTCGTGCCATTGGAAACAGAAGTTGAACAGTACCATTTGCAATTGGTGGATCGCACACAGTTTCGTCAAAGGGTCTCTCATTGATGTGTCGCGTTAGCAGTATCCTGTAGTAGTGTCGAGTCACTTTCATCATGTTGGTTTTATTCGTGTTTGCTACTTTGATAATTTGATATGTGGGTGGACCGGTGCTTGGGTGTTGTTCTTACTTGAAAAACCTCCCGCTTGTGATTAACCCCCTTGCAAGCATCCGCAACTACGAGAAAAATATTAATATAAAATCTAACCATAGCATTAAATATGTGGATCCAAATCAGCCCCTTACGAAGTAGCACATAAACTAGGGTTTAAGCTTCTGTCACTCTAGCAACCCATCATATAATAACTACTCCACAATGCATTCCCTTAGGACCAAAGATGGTGAAGTGTCATGTATTCAACATTCACATGACACCACTAAGAGAATCACAACATACATATCATAAAAATATCGAACACATATCAAATTCACATGATTACTCGCAACATGACTTCTCACGTGACCTCGAGAACAAAGGTAACTACTGACAAATGATATTCATGATCAATATTAGAGGGGTACGAAATAGCATAATGGGTCTGAACATATAATCTTCCACCAAATAAACCATATAATAACCAGCTACGTAATGTAATCAGCACTACTAGTCACCCACACGTACCAATCTAAGGTTCCGATAAAAAGACTGAACACAAGAGATGAACTAGGGTTTGAGAGGATATGGTGTTTTTGAAGATGTTGATGAAGATTGGCCTCCCCAAGATAAGAGGGTTGTTTTTGATGATGATGGCTTCGCCTCCGGGAGTGAAGTTCCCTCGACGGAATCGCTCCGCCGGAGGGCAAAAGTGCTCCTGCCTAAGTTCTGCCTCGAGATGGCAACGTTCCGTCAAAAAGTCCTGTCTTGATTTTTTCTAGGTAAAAAGACCTTAAGTACAAGAAAATGGGCACCGAAGGTGGGCTGGGCTGAGCACAGTCCACCAGGGCATGCCTGGGGGCTAGCGCGCCCTAGTGTCTTGTGCTCACCAGGTGACCTATTGGAAATATGCCCTAGAGGCAATAATAAATTAGTTATTATCATATTTCCTTGTTCATGTTAATCGTTTATTATCCATGCTAGAATTTTATTGATCGGAAACTCAGATACATGTGTGGATACATAGACAACACCATGTCCCTAGTATGCCTCTAATAGAGTAGCTCATTGATCAAAGATGGTTAAGGTTTCCTAGCCATGGACATGAGATGTAATTTGATAATGACATCACATCATTAGGAGAATGATGTCATGGACAAGACCCAAACTACAAACATAGCATATGATCATTTCATTTTATTGCAATAGTTTTTTGCATGTCAAGTATCTGTTCCTATGACCATGAGATCATGCAACACACTGACACCGGAGGAGTACCTTGTGTGTATCAAATGTCACAACGTAACTGGGTGATTATAAAGGTGATCTATAGGTATCTCCGAGGGTGTCTGTTGGGTTGGCATGGATCAAGACTAGGATTTGTTACTCCGTGTGACGGAGAGGTATCTCATGGTGAAAGCACATTTGCTTCTATGGTGGTTTTGGTAATTAATAACAACATATAAGTCATTGAACTGGTATTTCGACCAAGTATATTTCAGGACAAGTTCAATGATAGGGATGACCAAAGGATTGTGTAATTACCCCAAGATGCAAGGAAATAGGTTGGCCAAGCTTCAGCAAGAGGACTCTACATTTTACATTTGTGGGAAATCACTTCGAGTCCATAGAAAGCCAATACTATTAAAAGTGGGTAAAGTTTTGATGGTGAACAATATGCTCAAACATGCACAAGTGACAGTCACCAAAACATCCACAAACTCTCCCACCAAAGTCTGTCCAAAGCCAAATTTGCAAAATCAGTGCAACCAACATTCCTATCCCGCTGCCGCCGATTCTAAACCCTAGACAAACTCAGCCAAACCCTAAAACTTCGGTGAAGCCAACACTGCACTCGATGCCACCGAGTTGGGTTGTCAAGTTTCTGTTATGCACATTCTCATTTTCGGTCCATCCGAGAATGGTGAATCGGCGTCACCGAGATTGGCAAATTTTACCGTTGGTCACCTTGTCGGTGCAACCGAGAATTGTATATCGGTCCCTTCGACATTCAAAAGTTGCCACTTTTGGTCACTTCGGTACCACCAAGATTTACACATCGGTGTCACCGAGTTGGTCATTTTGTGTGTAACGGTTGGATTTTTGGGGATGCCTATATATACCCCTTTACCACCACCCACTCGAAAGAGAAGCACTCAGAACTATTCCATACCTATCCTACTCAGTTTTCTGAGAGAGAACCACCTACCCTTGTGTTGAGGTCAAGATCTTCCACTCCAACCATATGGATCTTGATTTCTAGCCTCCCCAAGTTGGTTTCCATCAATCACATCTCTTCTACCAAGCCAAATCCGTGAGAGAGTGATTGTGTGTTGAGGAGTCTATCATCTTGAAGCACAAGAGCAAGGAGTTCATCGTTATTACCGAGCCTATTACCTTTTGGAGGGTGGTGCCTCCTAGATTGGTTAGGTGTCGCTTGGGAGCCTCCTACTTCGTGTTGTGGAGTGAACCAAGAAGTTTGTAAGGGCAAGGAGATCGCCTACTTTGTGAATATCTACCCATAGTGAGGCTAGTCCTTCGTGGACGGAAGCCGCATGGAATAGTCAAGGTTGCTTCTTCGTGGAACCCTCCGTGGGTAGAGCCCTCCATGGACTGTCGCGACCGTTACCCTCCATGGTTTGAAGACTCCATGAACGTGGACGTACGATAGCACCACCTAGAGGAACCATGGGAAAAATCATTGTGGCATCACTTGTGTTTGCTCTCCCAACCTCCTCTTTACTTACATGTGCAATGTCTTTATTTTCTGTTGTTACACTCTTAGACATGCTTGTCTAGGGTGTTACTTGATATGCTATGAATGCTAAAACTTGCCAAGAATTAAAATTGGGTAGAAGGCAAAACTTTTATTTGGCCAAGTAGTCTAATCACCCCCCCCCCCCTTCTAGACCTACTTTCGATCCTACAAGTGGTATCAGAGCTTTGGTCTCCATTGGATTGGTTTCACAACCTAGGAGAAGTATGGCATCTAGTGAGGGAAATTATCACCGTATAGGTCCGTACTTGGATGGCACTAATTTTGCTAGTTGGAAGCACAAAATGAAAATGCATTTGCTTGGTCATAATCCTGTCGTTTGGGTTGTTGTTCGTGTTGGCTTGCAAGGTGAATTCTTTGCAGATGGAAAGGAACCGGATTGTGAAGCGATTGTGGATGAATTAAAGATGTTGCAACTCAGTGCTCAAGCATGTGACATTCTCTTCAACTACCTATGTCCTGAAGAATTCAACAAAACCAGCCGCCTTGAACATGCAAAATAGATTTGGGGTACTTTGGTTGAAATGCGCGAAGGAACTAAGTCCGTGAGAGAATCCAAGTTAGATGTTCTTCAAGGTAAACTTGACAAGTTCAAGATGAAGGATGGTGAAGGAGTCACTGAGATGTACTCTAGGCTAGCTCTCATCACAATTGAGATTGCCAGCTTAGGAAGCAAATAAATGACTGACAAGTTCATCATCAAGAAGATACTTCGAGCTTTGGATGAGAAAAGACACCATGTGCAAATTGATCCAAATGATGCCCAATTACAAAGATCTCAAACCAACAGAAGTGATTGGTAGAATTGTTGCTCATGAGATGACACTCAAAGACAAGGAAGAGCTTCATCACAAGTCTAGCGGTGCTTACAAAGCCACAAGTAATGCTCTCGCTACCTCAAGCAACAACCTTGTCACAAATGAAGAGATAAGCCTCATGGTCAAGAAATTCAACAAGTTCTACAAGAATAGAAGCAAAGATCGCAGATCCAACTCAGGACATGAAGACAAGCGTTCATCAAGTCATGACTGAAACTGCTACAACTGTGGGAAGCCCAGACACTACTCCAATGAGTGCACGGCTCCCTACAAATGAAGAGAAGAGTCACCAAGAAGACGAATCTCAAGAGATGAATCACCTCGTAGAGAGAGAAGGAGTACATATGATCGTTATGAATGAAGACCCTCAAGGAGAAGTAGGGACTTGGAGAAGAAGGACAAGAACACCAAGATATACTCAAGAAGAAAGCATCAAGCTCATGTTGGTGAATGGGTTTCCGGCTCCGACTCCGACAACCACTCCGAGAGAAGCTATCACTCCAACTCTGACTATAGTCAAGATGATGGTGTTGCTGGAATTGTACTAGTGAAAACCAACTCCTATGATCTATTTGATTCACCAAATGAAGGAGGTGGAAGTTGCATCATGGCTAAAGGCCCCAAGGTATCTCACCTCGAATATCTTGATTTCGATAGTGATGAAGATGATTTGCTTTATGATGATGACTTGCTATGTGATAAAACTAGTAATGTTGATCATAATGAACTTGATATTTCTCATGCTAGTCAAGATAAGTCAATTGATGATGATAAGATGAAAATAGAAGAACTAACTAAAGAACTCAACACTCTTAAGTTAGCTCATGAATCTACTCTTGAAGATCACAGAGAGCTTGTAAGAACTCATGAGAAGCTACGCTTCGAGAAGCTCAATTTGGAGCAAGAACATGAATTTCTTAAAGCTATCAATGACGATCTCCGAAAGAAGACTTCATCTTATATTGCCAAACGACTACTCTTGTCTACATTCATGCCACAAGTCAAACCTAAGCAAACTAGTAACAAATGAAAGAAAGGTTCTTCGTCTAGTATCAACAATAAAAATGCTAAACTCGGTGATGTTGCTCCTAGTAGTTCTATTGATTCCACTAATGATGATTCTCTTAGCCAAGTTACACTTGAGCAAGAAAATGCTTTATTGAAAGGGATTATAGAGAAATGTATCTACAAGAGTCTTAAAGGGTACAAACAATTTTATGAGATTGTACGCAAGCATAGAGGATACCAGAAGAATTGCAGTGTTGGCTACTTCAACGCTAATGGAGTTGAATGGGAAGAAGGTCAATCTCCTGAGCCCAGGTTTGTTCCTCAAAAGGAGAAGTATGAAAATACTCTTCCCAAGGGGACAAACACTCAAGATGACCTTCCACCACAAGACACCAAGCTCAAGGGCAAGAACAAGCTCCAACAGGACTTTGACTCTTATGAAGATGAAACCCAAGCTTTGGTGAAGTGGGTTCCAAAGGCTACTACAAGCTCAACTTCTACAAGTGCAATTTCAACACCAAGGATCCCCATCAACTTGATGTGGGTTCCCAAGAATAAGAACTAGAGAGTTCTTGAGGGGTGACTCCGCCAATGAAATTCACTCATATTCATTATTGGTAATATCTATTTGCAATCAACATCAACCCTATGCAATAGATCAAGGAGTCACACATTCCCTCAAAGGTAAGCAAGGGACAAGGTAATCAACAAATCAATGGACATCATTACACATGCTTTGCACTCCATGTCCATAGATATCCTTGTATTTGTCTCTTGTGTGTTGGGACTAACCCATGTAGGTGAGAAGAGTAAGGAAACAACAAGGATGCTCCCAACTCTTGGTGATCTTCATCAACCTTGAGCATCCACCACTACCTCACCAACATGAAGTTTTCATAGACAAAACCCAAGGTTAGTTTATCCCTCTTATGGGGGGATGTCACATCAAGGTTGCCGTGGATTTGTCACGGCAGATGTCTGGGTAAACAGACTTAGGTTCGGGGCGAGACACAATTACGTGGCGGCTTGAAGGGGTTGATCGGAATCGAGAAGACACGGAGTTTTACCCAGGTTCGGCCCCTCCGATGGAGGTAAAAGCCTACGTCCTGCTTGTCTGGTATTGATGATGATGAAGATCTCTCGGTTACAAGGGTGCTAATTGCTACCTCTAATCTCTTGTGCCTCTAATCTCTTGTGTTGTCTAAACTTGTAGACTTGTGTCTCTTGAGAACTTCTCCCTCTAGGGGTGCTCTACCCCTCCTTATATAAGTGTAGAGGGTAGGCTTACAAATAGAGTCCTACTAGGAGTAGGAGTAGGACTAATCTCTCACGAATCCTACTCTGAGTCTTATTTCCTTTAAGGGAATCCTTCTCTCTTCGGGCCTTCTCTTGTGGGCTTTCTCTTGTGAGCCACCAAGTGTCGGCTCACCCGCCGGGTCATGGGCTTGGTCATCCTGTGACTCACCTGCCGGGTCATAAATAAGATGTCATGTCTTCGACCGAGTCTCTTGTGAGTCGCCAGGCCGGGTCATACCATGGGGTATATCCCCGTCATTAGCCCTCAGGTTAGCTTGAATTTATTCATGGTAAGCTCCTGAAATAAGAGTAACAATTATGTTAAGTGCCAGGCTTGCTCCTTTCGTCAGCTTATAAAATGGCTTCTCAGAAATCCGGGTCTTTTCTCCATATGAATGAGTTGTCTTGATAATCGTCTTGCTTGTCAATGTCTTTTGAAAAATATTGAGAATAGAACACCCATATGCCATTGAGTCGGCTTCCAACACTCTTGGCGGGTCATCTCCGCCGGGTCATAATCATTGATGATGTCGGGTCATTATCGTTGGTGACTCCGGGTCTAACAACTGAACTCCATATTTAATATCTTGAAAATTCTCCTCAAAGTTTTTGATATGTCCATATTACCTGTAACCCCCAAGCTCCGAGATTATCCATAATAACTTGGTGCTTTGCAAATAACATTTTGGACTGTGTAGCCCCCAAGTGCCGGGTTGTCCTGCCTGCAGCAACCTGGGACTTATAATTACCTTATATCTTATAATGCTTCGGCGGGTGTAGCCCCCAAGGGCCGGCTCATCAGAAAGCTTCGGCGGGTGTAGCCCCCAAGGGCCGGCTTATTAGAACGCTTCGGCAGGTGTAGCCCCCAAGGGCCAGCTCATCAGAATGTGATGCGCTGGGTCTTCAATTTGAATCTCTTAATCTGTTGGAACAGCTGAATACTGTAGCCCCCAAGTGTCGGGTCAGTAAGAATTACTGGGCTGGGACTTTAGAAAAATATAGAAGGGCCGGCTCATGTCCTTGAGATAATATGGTCTTGCTGACAATGTAATGGTTTGAAAACCGGCTTTGCATTAGCCCCCAAGTGCCATGGTGCATGCTTGCAGCGACATGGGACTTGCATAATTGATATAAACTTGCACTTGGATAATGTAGCCCCCAAGTGCCTAGTCGTCTTCCTGCGGCGACTCGGGACTATGTGAGAATACTATGACTCACCACAATTTATTTGAATGAATCTTTGACCGTGGTTGTAATTTAACCCAGAATGAATATCCTGAAATAATTCCTTTGTTTTTTACATGAAATTCCTGCTCGTAGTTGCGGTGCAACCCGGCAAATATAAGTTTGAGAAATCCATGAGTGTTGTAGATCACTACAGAGCATAATTAAAGAAATCTGAGAACCGGCCAATTAGATGATACGGTATTATATCTGACAGGGCGGCTCTTTGCAAAATAATAATTTCTCTGAGCTGGTTTGATAAAACCCCAATCATTTATTACTGGTTATGATAAACCATGAAGATCCAGCCATGTTGGCTATTAAAAGATCCACTTTCTCTTGCAGAATATTTAACGGTGGCTCATCTTAAGAGATAATACCTGCAAAAAATAAACAAGACAGGATATATTCTGCATTTTTGTAAGGGCGGCTTGAAGAAGCTCAACCCGAAGATGTTTATACCTTTCATAACATTGCTCCTTTTCTCATAATCTTGCTCTGACCCAGCTTGATAAGCCGGCATGTTATCTGGAGGTGGGATCAAAAGCACAAGTTCATGGCCATGTCAAAAGCACAAGTTCATGGCCATGTCAGTGCTTTATAGATGGAGATCAAAAGCACAAGTTCATGGCCATATCATGTCACTTATGATTTGAATGTGATGTTGATCCTTTTATGCACCTTGTTTTGCCTAGGACGACTGTAGCATTATAAGGTGATCCCTCACTAAAATTTGAAGATAAAATTGTGTTCTCCTCGAGTGTACACTGTTGCGAAAGTTTGTCGTTTCGAGACCCCACGTGATGATCGGGTGTGCTAGACTCTACATTTATATACAACGGGTGCAAGCCAGTGTTACACGTGCAGAACACTCAGGTTAAACTTGACGAGCCTAGCATGTACAGACATGGCCTCAGAACACAAGAGACCGAAAGGTCGAACATGAGTCATATAGTAGATATGATCAACATGATGATGTTCACCATTGAAACCACCTCAACTCACGTGATGATCGGACTTGAGTTGGTGAATTTGGATCATGTATCACTTGAATTACCGGAGGGATGTCAATTTGAGTGGGAGTTCTTAGGTAATATGATTAATTGAACTCATTATCATGAACATAGTCAGAAGTGTCTTTGCAAATTATGTTGTAGATAGCTCGTGTTGTAGATCCCCTGTGTTTTGCAATACGTTCCTAGAGAAAAGTAAGTTGAAAGATGATGTTAGCAATAATGCGGACTGGGTCCGTGATCTGAGGATTGTCCTCATTGCTGCACAGAAGGCTTATGTCCTTAATGCGCCGCTCGATGCACCACCCCCTCGAGCATCGTCTGTAGATGTTGTGAACATCTGACAGGCACGTTCTGATGACTACTTGATAGTTCGGTGTGTCATGCATTACGGCTTAGAATTGAGGCTGCAAAACGTTTTGAACATCACACAACATATGAGATGTTCTAAGAGCTGGAATTGGGATCTCAGGCTCATGCCCATGTTGAGAGGTATGAGACCTCCAACAAGATTATTTGCCTGCAAGATGAAGGAGAATAGCTCAACCAGTGAGCATGTGATCAGATTGTCTGGGTGCTACAATCACTTGAATCGAGTGGGAGTTAATCTTCCAGATAAGATAGTGATTAATATAGTTCTCCAAGTCACTACCACCAAGCTACTGGAGATTCATGATGAACTATAACAAGCCAGGGATGGATAAGATGATCCCTGAGTTGTTTGCGATGTTTGACACCGTGAAGGTAGAAATCAAGAAGGAGCATCAAGTTTTGACGGTTAAGTAAAACCACTAGTTTCAAGAATGGCAAGGGAAAGAAGGGGAAAAACTTCAAGATTGGCAAGCCAGTTGCCGCTCTAGTGAAGAAACCCAAGGTTGAACCCAAACCCGAGACTAAGTGCTTCTGTTATGAGGAGAACGGTCGCTGAAGCGGAACAACCCTAGATACTTGGTACATAAGAAGGCTGGCAATGTCAACATAAGTATATTTGATATACGTGTTATTGATGTGTACCTTGCTATTACTCCTAGTAGCACCTAGGTATTAGATAGCGGTTCAGTTGCTAAATGTTAGTAACTCAAAATAAAAGCTACGAAATAAACGGAGGCTAGCTAAGGGTGAGGTGACAATGAGTGTTGGAAGTGTTTCCAAGGTTGATGTGATCACCATCGCACGCCCTCTCTACCTTCCGGATTAGTGATGAACCTAAATAAATGTTATTTGGTGTTTACGTTGAGCATGAACGTGATTAGATCATGTTTATTGTAATACGGTTATTCATTTAAGTTAGAGAATAATGGTTATTCTATTTACATGAATAATACCTTTAATGGTCATGCACCCAATGAGAATGGTTTATTGAAATATCGATCATAGTAAGACACATGTTCATAACATTGATGCCAAAAGATGCAAAATTAATAATGATAGTACCACATACTTGTGGCACTGCTGCTAAAGGTCATAATGGTGTAAAGCGCATGAAGAAACTCCATGCTCATGGATCTTTGGAATCACTCGATTTCGAATCAGTCGAGACATGTGTACCATGCCTCTTAGGCAAGATGACTCAGACCCCATTTTCCGGTATGATGGAGAGAGTAAGTAATTTATTGGAAATGATACATGTTGATGTATGCAGTCCAATGAGTGTTTTAGCGTGCGGCGGATATCGTTTTTTCTTACCTTCACTGATGATTTGAGTATATATGAGTATATTTACTTAATGAAACACAAGTCTGAAACGTTTGAAAAGTTCAAACAAATTCAGAGTGAAGTTTAAGATCATCATGACAAGAAGATAAAAATGTCTACGATATGATCGTGAAGGTGAATATCTGAGTTACGAGTTTGGTATGCAACCTAAGACAATGTGGAAATTGTTTCACATTTCATGCCGCCTGGAACACCATAGTGTGATGGTGTGTCCAAACGTCATAGTCATGCTCTATTGGATATGGTGCGTACTATGATGTCTCTTATCATTTTGCCACTATCGTTTTGAGGTTATGCATTAGAGACAACTGCATTCACTTGAAATAGGGCACCATCTAAATCCAGCGAGATGGCACCGTATGAATTATAGTTTGGCGGAAATCTAAGTTGTCATTTCTCGGAGTTTGGGAATGCGACGCTTATGTCAGATGAGCTCGAACCCAAAGTGGAAAGGTGCATCTTCATACGATACCCTAAGGTAACAGTTGGGTATACCTTCTATCTCAGATCCGAGGGCAAAAGTGTTTGTTGCTGAAACCAAGTCCTTTCTTGAGAAAGAGTTTCTCTCGAAAGAATTGAGTGGGAGGAAGATAGAACTTGATGGGGTTGTTGAACCTTTACTTTCAACTAAAGAGTAGCGCGGCACAGAAAGATGTTTCTGTAGAGCCAACATCTGTTGAAGTGGAAGTTAATGATGATGATCATGAAGCTACGGATCAGGTTGCTATCAAACACCGTAGGTTGACAAGGGCGCGTACTGCTCTTGAGTGGTATGGCAACCCTGTCTTGGAGGTCATGTTGTTGGACAATGATGAACCTACGAACTATGGAGAAGCAATGATGGGCCCGAATACCAACAAATGGTTAGAGGCCATGAAATCCGAGAAAGGATCCATGTATGAAAACCAAGTATGGACTTTGGTAGACTTGCCCGTTGAACGGCAGGTCGTTGAGTACAAATGGACCTTTAAGATGAAGACATACGCTCATGGTGAATGTCACCATTTATAAAGCTCGACTTGTCACAAAGTAGTTTCCACCAAGTTTAAGGAGTTGACTATGATGAGACTTTCTCACCCGTAGCGATGCTAAAGTTTGTTGGAATTATGTAAGCAGTTGCTGCATTTTTCAGTTATGATACCTGGAAAATGGATGTCAAAACATCGTTTCCTTAATGGTTTACTTGAGGAAAGGTTGTATGTGATACAACTAGAAGGTTTTGTCAGTCCTAAGGATGCTAAAAGGTGTGCAAGCTCCGGCAATCCTTCTATGGGCTGGAGCAAGCATCTCGGAGTTGGAATATATGCTTTGATGAGGTGATCAAAGTTTTTGAGTTTGTAAAAGTTTATGAGAAACTTGTATTTACAAGAAAGTGAGTGGGAGCACTATAGAATTTCTGATAAGTATATGTGGATGACATATTGTTGATTGGAAATTATGTAGAATTTCTGGAAAGCATAATAGGTTGTTTGAAAAGAGTTTTTCAAAGGAAGACCTGGATAAAGCTACTTAATTGTTGGGCATCAAGATATATAGAGATAGATCAAGACGCCTAATAAGATTTTTAATGAGTACATACCTTGACAAGATTTTGAAAGAGTTCAAAATGGATCGGCCAAAGAAGGAGTTCTTGACTGATTTGTAAGCTGTGAATTTGAGTAAGGCTCAAAGCTCGGCCACGGAAGAAGAGAGAGAAAGGATGAAGGTCATCTCGTATGCCTTAGCCATAGGCTCTAATAGTATGGCATCCTGTGTACCACACCTGTGTGTGCCTTGCCATGAGTCTCTCAAGGGGTACAAGAGTGATCCAGGAGTGGATCACTGGACAGTGGTCAAAATTATCCTTAGTAACTAGAGGACGAAGGAAATATTTCTCGATTATGGAGGTGATAAAGAGTTCCTCATAAAGGATTACGTCGATGCAAGCTTTAACACCAATCCGGGTGAATCTTAGTAGAAATCCGGATACGTGTAGTGGAGTAGCCATTTGGAATAGCTCCAAGTGGAGCGTGGTAGCACTGTCTATAGTATGACATAGAGATTTGCAAATTACACATGGGTCTGAATTTCGCAGACCCGTTGACTAAAACCAATTTCACATGCAAAACATGATCGAACCCCAGAACTCACTGGGTGTGAGATTCATAACAAATCACATAGCGATGTGAGCTAGATTATTGACTATAGTGCAAGTGGAGACTATTGGAAATATGCCCTAGTGGCAATAATAAATTATTTATTATCATATTTCGTTGTTCATCATAATCGTTTATTATCCATGCTAGAATTGTATTCATTGGAAACTCAGATACATGTGTGGATACATAGACAACACCCTGTCCCTAGTATGCCTCTAATATACTAGCTCATTAATCAAATATGGTTAAGGTTTCCTAGCCATGGACATGAGATGTCATTTTATAACGGGATCACATCATTAGGAGAATGATGTGATGGACAAGACCCAAACTATAAACATAGAATGTGATCCTGTCAGTTTATTGCTATGGTTTTCTGCATGTCAAGTATTTGTTCCTATGACCATGAGATCATGCAACACACTGACACCGAAGGAGTACCTTGTGTGTATCAAATGTCGCAACATAACTGGGTGATTATAAAGGTGCTCTACATGTATCTCCGAGGGTGTCTGTTGGATTGGCCTGGATCAAGATTGGGATCTGTTACTCCGTGTGACAGAGAGGTATCTCAGGGCCCACTCAGTAATAGAACATCACAACAAGACTTGCAAGCAAAGTGACTAAAGAGTTAGACATGGGATTTTGTATTATGGAACGAGTAAGGAGACTTGCCGGCAACGAGATTGAAATAGGTATGGAGATACCGACGATCGAATCTCGGGCAAGTAACATACCGAAGAACAAAGGGAACGACATATGGGAATAATTGAATCCTTGACATAGAGGTTCAACCAATAAAGATATTTGTATAATATGTAGGAGCCAATATCGGCATCTAGGCCGCGCTATTGTTTATTGACCGTAGATGTGTCTCGGTCATGTCTACATAGTTCTCGAACCCAAAGGGTCTGGACACTTAAGGTTCGGTGACGTTTCGGTAGTATTGAGTTATGTATGTTGGTTACTGAAGGTTGTTCGGAGTCCCGGATGAGATCCGGATGTCACGAGGAGCTCCGGAATGGTCCGGAAGTAAACATTGATATATAGGAAAGTGATATTTGTGTTCCGGAAAAGTTTCGGGCACTATCGGTAGTGTACCGAGAGTGACGAAAGGGTTTCGGGGTCCATCGGAAGGGGACAACCCACCCCGAGGGGACATGGGCCTAAGTGGTTGCGCACCAGCCCATAGTGGGATGGGCAACCGACCACATAGGGCCCTTGCGCCCAAGGGTAGGTGGGGAGGTGCCTTGGAGGGGAGGGAGACCTCCCTAGGGCGCCCACTTCCCTTATGGGAGGTGGACTCCTCCCTCTCTTGGCTGGCCAGCCCTCCTTGGAGGAGGGGACAAGGATGCACCCTACCTACCCCTTCCTCCTATAAATAGAGAGGGAGGGCAACATAAACCCAAGGCATAGGTGCATCCCTCCCTCCCTCCCTAGATTTGTTTCTCCTCCAAAACGCGTATGCGACATCGCTTGGTGAAGCCCTGCTGAGATCGCTCCACCACCACCGCACCATGCTGTTGTGCTGCCGGAGAACTCATATACCTATCCACCCTTGCTTGCTAGATCAAGGAGGTGGAGATCGTCATTGAGTTGTACATGTGCTGAACACGGAGGTGTCGTCCATTCGGCGCTAGATCGGATGGGTCGTGATAGGATCGCGGGATGGTTCGTGATTGGATCGCGGGACGGATCGTGATTGGATCACGGAACGGCTAGCAATTTCGATCACGAAGATGTTCGACTACATCAACCGCATTTCTTAACTCTTCCCGCTTAGCGATCTACAAGGGTATGTAGATCCACTCTCCCTCTCGTAGATGCTCATCACCATGGATAGATCTTGCGTGTACGTAGGATTTTTTTGTTTCCCATGAGATGTTCCCCAACATGACCCCCCTTCGGTAGCTATTTGCAGCAGTATTTTTTATATATTCCAAAATAATTCTGTGTGAAGTTTCAGATCATTTGAAGATGTGCAGAATAGGTATCTCTGATATGCTTTTTCAGGTCCAGAATTCCAGTTGTTGGCATTCTCCCTGTTTGTGCAAACCTTTTATAATATGAGATAAAAGGCATTAGAATTACTTCATAAAGCATTATTATGCATAAAAACATTATAAATAGCAGTAGGAAATCATGATGCAAAATCGATGTATAGACTCCCCCAAGCTTAGACCTCGCTTGTCCTCAAGCAAAAGCCGATATCAAAAAACATGTCCACATGGTTTGCAAGAGAGCTCTCCATAAAAACAAAATATGTATATAGTGGCATCATGCGTATTATCATAGCAGAAACAAATTTTATCATAAGACTCTTTTATACAAATTTTATTCTATAACATCATCATATAACTTCTCATGAACAAGTAACAACTTATCACAACATACAAGTATAAAGCATAAACCTTATTGAAAACCAACAAAATGGACAAAGATTTAAATACTTTTGTGGATTTTTTGGAGTCCGTATACTTATCGTATCACGTACCTCTCCTTTTTCATGAGTATGGAGTGTTCTAGAATGTTTCTTTTATGTGTTCCTCTTGTGTCATGGTTTCAATAGTATTGCTTTCAACATTAATAGGCGTACCCGAGATACGGTGTTTAATTCTTTATCCATTGACCACCATCGGGTTAGTACCTTCGACATTTATTAATCTTGGTAGCTCCAGAGTGATAAACCTCTTTGATAACATATGGTTCTTCCTATTTGGAAAGAAGTTTTCCTGCAAAAAAACTAAAATGAGAGTTGTACAAAAGTACATATTCTCCAACTTTGAACTCCCGCTTTTGGATTCTTTTATCATGCCATCTTTTAACTTTTTCTTTGAATATTATGGCATTTTCATAAGCTTGAGTTCTCCATTCATATAATGAGCTAATATCAAATAACCTCTTTTCACCGTCAAGTTTGAAGTCATAGTTGAGTTCTTTAATTACCCAAAATGCTTTGTGTTCTAACTCTAGAGGCAAATGACAACCTTTCCCATATAACATTTCTATGGAGACATACCCATAGGATTTTTTATAAGTTGTTCTATAGGCCCAAAGTGCATCATCTAGTTCCTTAGACCAATTCTTTTGGGACCTATTGACTCTCTTTTGTAATATTAATTTTATTTCTCTATTGCTAAGTTCAACTTGGCCGCTAGAATGAGGATGGTAGGGTGATGCAATTCTATGGTTAACATCATATTTAGCAAACATTTTACGGAAAGCACCATGAATAAAGTGTGAACCATCATCAGTCATTAAATATCTAGGGTCTCTAAACGTCAGGAAAATAACTTCTTTAAGCATTTTAATGGAGGTGTTATAATCAGCACTACTAGTTGGAATACCTTCTATCCACTTAGTAACATAATCAACAACAACCAAAATATGAGTACAGCCATTAGAAGAAGGAAAAGGTCCCATATAGTCCAAACCCAAACATCAAATGGTTCAACAACAATTGAATAATTCATAGGCATTTCCTGATGCTTACCGATATTACCAATTCTTTGACATTCATCACAAGACAAGACAAACTTACGGGCATCCTTGAAGAGAGTAGGCTAAGAAAAACCAGATTGCAATACCTTGTGAGCAGTTCTATCTCCCACGGGATGTCCTCCATAGGATTCGGAGTGACATTTTCGTAGGATTTGTTCCTGTTCATATTTAGGTACACAATGTCTAATAATACCATCTACTCCTTCTTTATAAAGATGTGGGTCATCCCAAAAGTAGTGTCTTAAATCATAGAAGAATTTTTTTCTTTTGTTGGTATGTGAAACTAGGTGGTATATATTTAACAACAATGTAGTTAGCATAATCAGCATACCAAGGAGTGTTTTGAGAAACATTTACTGCAGCTAACTGTTCATATGGAAAACTATCATCAATATGTAGTGGGTCATCAAGAATATTTTCTAACCTAAACTAGTTACAGCTACGGGGTTCTTAGCTCCTTCCTATCAGTGATATGTAAATCAAATTCTTGAAGCAAGAGAACCCACCTAATGATTCTAGGTTTAGCATCTTTATTTTCCATAAGATATTTTATGATCAATGTGAAAAATAACTTTGGAATCAACGATGTAAGATCTAAATTTATCACAAGCAAATCAACTGCAAAAAAAATTTTTTCAGTAGTATCATAATTTCTTTGGGCATTGTCTAGAGATTTGCTAGCATAATGGATAACATTTAATTTCTTATCAACTTTTTTTCCTAGAACAGCACCAACAACATAATCACTAGCATCACACATAATTGCAAAAGGCGGGTTCCAATCATGTGGTTGAACAATAGGTGCAGAAGTTAAGGCTTTCTTAAGTGTTTCAAAGGCTTCTACACAATCATCATCAAAAACAAATGGAATATCCTTTTGTAGAAGATTAGTAAGATGCCTAGAAATTTTGGAGAAGTCTTTAATAAACCTCCTATAGAAACCAGCATGACCAAGAAAACTCTGAATACCTTTAATATCTTTAGGACAAGGCATTTTCTCAATTGCATCAACTTTAGCTTGATCCACCACAATACCTCGTTCGGAGATTTTATGCCCCAAGACAATACCTTCATTAACCATAAAGTGACACTTCTCCTGAATCAAGACGAGATTAGTTTGTTCACATCTCTGCAAAACTCGATCAAGGTTGCTTAAGTAATCATCAAAAGAAGTTCTGTAAATGGAAAATCATCCATGAAAACCTCCACAATCTTTTCACAAAAATCAGAGAATATAGCAATCATACATCTTTGAAAGGTAGCAGGTGCATTGCATAAACCAAAAGGCATACGTCTGTAAGCATAGGTTCTCTCGTGGGAGTAATCGTGACAATAGTACTAGAGGTACGAGTGAGTAGGGTGAAGCCTAGCTACGTAGTAAGTGTCACACTCGGGATTTACGAGATCGGACCCGACTCGGAAATGGTAATAGTCCTACATCTCGAGCCCGGGGGCTAAGTGTTTGCTTGGTATAGGTATCTGATTACAAGGAGTTCGTAACCCTTGCTCTCGCATCTGGGGATGACTTATACAGAGTGCACCTCCACCAGCCGAGAACCATCACTAGGGCCATCAATGCTAGTAACTGTGGGGGTTACTAGAAACTGCTAAGTTAACTACAGTCGTTACAAGTAATCTGGTCTTTACAATACTTAAGGCGTATTAAGACCCTCGAACGTTGCAGCTCCCACGACACTCCTGCTTACTTCTGTCCGAGTGCTAGGGAGGCGCCGAGTGATTAGTGACGTCCGAGTGACTTCCAAGGAGCCGAGTGCATCTTGTACATTCGTCTGAGTGTCAAGGTAAGTCAAGGACTTCCATGACCTTGTAGGACCCCAGGAGTTTCCTAGATTAGACGTACATGACCCTACCTAGGGTAGGTGACCTCGTTAGTAGCCCTTGAATCGGTTGAGTCTCAGGGGAACGAGTGTCCAGCACATCGTGATGCTGGTACTGTCTTGGGGACATATTGAAACGAATCGGTTCAAGGTTAAATGTCTTCCGAGTGGCTCGAACGGTCCTGACCGCCCAGGCTATTCGGCTAGACGTAGATTAGCTCTTAGGAGAGATGATTCTTAGGCTTGGAGATGCCATCGTTAGACTTTCCATCTGATCTTCATGCGGAGGTTCCAAAAGTGCTTCGATATCTACCCGAGTGCCCGACAAGACTTTATCCACTCAGTGAAAGTTTGACCAGTCCTTAGCCACTCGGTAAATCAGGGTATGCCGGAACGTACGGGTGAACATGGAGTCCACTCGAATCGCAATGCCGCGAAATCTCTACGATTTCAAAATCGCGGGGAAGCCTGCGCACACACTATTGTGATGGTTGTGTAAGGAACGTGGGAGAGGTGGCTGTGGTGCCTTGATTTCCACGCCAAGATTTTTGCCATGCGTCCCCGCTTCTCTACCCCGGAGATTGGGCGGATCTGGGCTCGCCCTTTGATTGTGCGGCCTTACCAAATCCAACGACTGGAATTTGGCCGAGCTAGGGTATAAAAAAGGAAACCGGGGGGAGGTAAGGAAAAAAGCATCCTCTCCTCTTCCTCTCGATCCCCACTATTACTCCGGCAAGAGCTCCGCGAGCACCACCAGACCACCGATTCGCCACCAGCCCTTGCTGAAGATGTCGAGGAAGGCCACTTCAAAGGCCGAGAGGGCGAAGAAGACCTCACGCGACTCCTCCTTGAGCGCGGGCGCCCTGGCTGGTTTTGTGCAAGGCAACTGTCTAGCGTCCCGAGTTACCGCCAGCCTATTGAGGTACTTGGAGAGCCAAGGACTCCTCGCCCTAGGGAGATGGAGGCCGATAGAGAAGGGAGAAGTCGACTCTGCGCCACGGAGGTGAACAGGTACTCCTTACCACTCAGATCGACCGTGGGTTTTCACTTCTGCCTCATCCTTTCTTTCGAGCTTTTCTAAACTTCTTTGGGGCCTAATTGCATCACCTTCCTCCCAATTCCATCATGTACTTAGCCGCTCTTATTTCCCTATGTGAGAACTTCCTTGGCTGCCACCCGCACTGGGTATTTTTCAAACACTTGTTCACTTGCCGAGTGACGACGGTGAATAAGCCCGCTCTCTTGGAAGAGAAAATGAATATAGTTCAGTTGTGTGGGGGTTTGGGAATTCAGTTGAGGGGTAAAGGTAGGTTCCCTACGATGAATTTCCCCGATACAGTCAAGGGTTGGAAATCCACATGGTATTACTATGAGGATGTCTCAGTTGGTGAAGGTCAGTCGGGCCTCCCTCCATATTCCACAGAACGCATTTGGTGGCTTCCAAAGCTGACCGTGTCCAAGGAGGAGAAGGTCGACGTAGATTTGCTTGTGATTGCACTGGTAGCCCTGGTGAACCAGGGCATCAATGGGCTAGACTTGCTGGAGGTCTTCTTCCAGAGAAGAATCCAGCCGCTTCACGCCAAGGTCTATCCCATGTGGCGGTACTCGGGTCCGAGTGATTTCACTCGCACGCACCTGGAGGAGCTCAGCATGGAGGCCATGGCAAACAAACTGAAGGCCATAACACCAGCTCGAGACAACCCCCAGAGGATCAAGGCATGTGCCCCCATACTCGGCCGACCATCCGCCGAGTGAGGTAAACTCCGAGTGCAACCATTAATTCTGAGTAATGTAATTTTCCTTTGATGAATTTTGAGCATTGTAACTTCCGTTTTAGCAGGGTTACACAGACATGGTGAGCTTGGTACCCGTTGGTGCCAACGCGACCATAGACGTGCCCAGTGACAATGAGCACCCTGGCGACTCGGATGACGAAGAAGAGTGCAAAGCTGACAGCGACGATGAAGAGGACAAGGAGTCTAAACCAGGGGACGAGTCAGAACCTTCTCCTTCAGAGGAGGTGCTTCTTGAGACCGGTTCGAAGGCTTGCTAGGACCCTAGGGGTTCGTGAAGGCCGCATGGGATGTTTGGGTGCCGCCAAGACCTCCGCAAATATTCCTCCCACTCGAACTTCAAAGCATGGGCGTAGCAAACCCACAGAAGACCACGAAGCAGGAGAAGATCTGCACCAGCAAACCCCGGGAGGCGATGCTGCCCAAGACCAAGATGACTGTGCCGGTGGATTCACCGTTGATGGATGTTTCGAGTGATTTATCGAATGTGATAAACAATCAAAGTGACTTTGATGCAGGGCCGACACTTCATCCGCCTCACTTGGGAAGGACAAGGCTGAAACAGATGCGACAACTTCAAAAGGTATCACTCGACTTTCTCTAGTTGTGAGCTCTGGATCTTTTGTCTCCCCTCTTAGCTTTTTCCTGAATGATTGTAACTATTTGTAGAGATGCGTGAGGTGATCCAAATTGACGCGGAGGAAAAAGTTGACCTACCGAATCCCGCTGGCGACGCGGACGTCGTGATGCAAAACACCTCGCCTTCCCAGGAGCCACCCCAAGCCCGAGGGACTTCATCAAGGGAAAGAACCGCACTCGAAACCCCTCCTCCAAATCCCCTTGCGACCAGCATCGTCAGACTGCAGCGAGTCCCGGAGGACCAGGTGGGAGCGAGCAAGGAGGCATTGATCCAACTGAGGTTGATGAACGGCAAGCTGAAGGAGGCCTGTGATGCTGGTGAGGCTTTGGAGAAGACTATTCGGGTAAGTACTCTCGTAAGTACCTTCTTTAGAAATAATTTTTTGCGTTGAAGATGTTTTCAAAATCTCATAGAATCTCGAGTGAGTTTATGTAGAGTCCCGAGTGGGTTTATGTCAGGAGTACACCCACTAGGTATTTAGTTTAAAATCTGAATGATGAGATACTTGTGGAAGAGGACGCGGTGGTGGTCCATGGACCAGAGCCTCTCGATGTTGACCGTCGTGGTGTAGAACCCGTAGTTTTCCAATGGGAGCACGCAGAGCGCACCCAGTGGGTGTAGTCCCCGAGGCTGCCATCGATGAGGCAATCGGTGTCAGTCTCAAAATTCGAATGTTAGGTAGTTGGATCCGAATGATGAGACACTTATCGAAGAGGATGAAGTGATGGTCCATGGACCAGAGCCTCTTGACGCTGACCGTCGGGGTGTAGAACATGTCGTTCTCTAGTGGGAGCGTGTTGAGCACACCCACTAGGTGTAGTCCCCGAGGCTGCCGTCGACTGAAGCACTCGGTGATAGTCTCAAAACCTAAATGTTAACTAATTGGATCTGAATGATGAGATACTTGTCGAAGAGGATGCGGTGATGGTCCATGGACCAGAGCCTTTCAACGTTGACCGTCGAGGTGTAGAACCCATAGTTCTCTAGTGGGAGCATGCTGAGCGCACCCACTGGGTGTAGTCCCTAAGGCTACAATCGATTGAAGTAGTCAGGGACAGTCTCAAAATTCGAATGTTAAGTAGTTGGATTTGAATGATGAGATACTTATCAAAGAGGATCGGTGATGGTCCATGGACCAGAGCCTCTCGACGTTGATCGTCGGGGTGTAGAACCGATAGTTCTCCAGTGGGGGCGCGGTGAGTGCACCCAGTGGGTGTAGTATCCGCGGCTGCCATCGACTGAGTAGATGCTAGCTTATGCGTGTGATTCTTGTAGAAGTGACATCCGATACAAAGATCGACCATATATTTTGCTACTGTGTTGGCTCGGGGCCAGTAAAAACCTGTACGGAATGCCTTTGCGACTAACTTCTGAGAGGACGCATGATGGTCGTAGATTCCCGAATAGATCTCATGCAGGATCTGTAACCCTTCCTTTGGGGATATGCATCTCTCAGCTACTCCTGTAGTGCTCTTCCTATGTAGCTAATGTCCTATCACTTCAAAGGATTTAGATCGTCAAACAATCCGCTGGACTTCCTCTTCATCTCTAGGGAGCTCTTGCAAGAGCAAGTACACTAGATAGGGTTGGGTCCACTCGGGAGTGATCACCAACATCTCTTGGATGAGATCCACTACGGTTGGGATGTCGACTTCAGTCGGATCTGAAGGCCCGACTGCTTGCGGGGGATCTTCGGTGAAAGGACCTTCTTTGACTGAAGGGGAATGAAGGTGTTCAAGGAACACGTCCTTTGGCACAACTCTTGGAGTGGAGCCAATTTTAGCTAGGTCATTAGTTGCCTGATTCTTCGCTCGGGGGATATGATGCAGTTCTAGTCCTTCGAAGTTCTTTTCCAACTTTTAGACTACATTGCAATACCCAGTCATGGAAGGACTCTGTATGTCCCATTCCTTCATCACCTGATTGACTATGAGGTCCGAGTCACTGAATACCATCAAACGTCGGATGCCAAGTGCGATTGCCATTCAGAGCCCATAGAGGAGGGCTTCATACTCGACCTTGTTATTGGACGAGTCGAAATGGATTTGTGGGACGTAGATAAGTCGGTCTCCCCTAGGGGAAAAGAGAACCACTCCAACCCTGGACCCTTGGAGCATGTTAGATCCATCAAAGAACACGGTCCAATTTTCAGGAATACTTGGCGCTGGATGTTCCTATTCTATCCATTTAGCCAGAAAATCAACAAGAGCTTGTGACTTGATTGCCTTCTTAGCCTAAAAGTTGATCACCAACGGGAGGAGCTCGATTGAACACTTCGCCACTCAGTCGGTGGCATATCTATTATTCAGGATCTCCGAAAGAGGAGCAACACTAATAACTGTGATCGAGTGCTCTTGGAAGTAATGAGCTACCTTCTTCATAGTGAGGTAAATACCATAGACTAACTTCTCTTAGTGAGGATACCTTTGTTTTGAGGGAGTCAAAACTTCTACAATAATAAATGGGCCTCTGTACCTTGTAGTTTTTTTTTGATTCCTCACGCTCCATGATGAGGACAGTGCTGACCACCTGGCTAGTAGCAGCGATGTACAAGAGCAAAGGCTCTTGGCTGCCCGGAGCAGCTAACATCTGCTTGGTGGAAAGCAAAGCCTTGAGCTGATCAAATGCGGTTTGCGCTTTGGTGTCCACTCGAATGTGTTAGACTTGTTCATCAGTCGGTAAAGAGGCAAGGCCTTCTCATCGAGACGAGATATAAATCTACTCAGGGCTGCAAGACACCCCATGAGCTTTTTAACATGATGCATGCAGGCGGATTTCGTATTATTGCTCCAATTTTGTCGGGGTTGGCATCGATCCCTCGTTCAGAAACAAGGAAATCGAGTAGCTTACCCAAAGGAACTCCGAATATGCAGTTTGCATGGTTGAGTTTTATTTGATAGCGTCGGAGGTTTGCGAAGGTCTTGGTGAGGTTAGCTAGGAGGTCAGAACCTTTCCTAGACTTAACCATGATGTCATCCATGTAAGCTTCAACGTTCCGACAGGTTTGCTCCTGCAAGCATTTCTGAATCATGCGCATAAAAGTTACCCCAGCATTCTTAAGACCGAATGGCATAGTGATGTAGCAGAAACACCCAAATGGGGTGATGAAAGATGTTTTTATATCATCTGGTCCATACATTTAGATTTGATGGTACCCGGAGTAAGCATCTAAGAACGAAAGGCGTTCGCATCCGACGGTGGAATCTACTATCTGATCTATGCGGGGAAGGGGAAAATTATCTTTCGAGCAGGCCCGATTGAGATGCTTGAAGTCTATACACATCTAGAGGGACTTGTCCTTCTTGGGCACCAACACTAGGTTGGCAAGCCACTCAGAATGGAAAACTTTGCGAATGAACTCGGTAGCTAGGAGCAGAGCGATCTCTTCACCAATTGCCTTGTGCTTCTCGACAGCGGATCGATGCAAGTGCTCTTTGACTCGCTTGATCTTCGGGTCCACTCGAAGTCGATGCTCAGCCAGTCCCCTAGGAACCCCCGGCATGTCAAATGACTTCCATGCGAAGATATCCCAGTTCTCATAGAGGAACTAGATGAGCTCAGCTTCCTATTTGTCACCAAGTGATGTGGAGACGTTGGTCGGAGCCGCACTAGGATCGTTCGGGTGAATGTGAACTTGCTTGGTTTTGCCGGCCGACTGAAAGCTTGATTCCATTGTCGGGCGCTTAGACTTGAGTAAGTCCATCGTGTCCATCACTTTATTGTATCTGTCAAGTTCGGCTACGAGAACTTGTTCCTTGGTAATTTTGGAGCCCTGATGGAGACACTCCTCGGCAATTTTCTGATCACCGGTCATCGTAAGCACACCATTCGGCACTGGCATCTTAAGTTTAAGATAAATGTAACATGGTCGGTCCATGAAACGTGCATAGGCGGGCCTACCCAGGATGGTGTGATAGGCACTCCGAAAGTCCACCACTTCAAATGTCAGGCATTCCTTTCGGAAGCTCTTCTCTCCTCCGAACACAATGTCCAAAGTGATCTAAATGAGTGATTCAGCCTTGTTCCTAGGAAATGCATGATACTCTTACTCACGTGGGACATCGGAATGCCCATTGTGCTGAGTGTATCCTCGTAGATTATGGTCATTCCGCTGCCACTGTCCATCAAGACCTTGCGTAGTCGGACCCATTCACATCCGGATCGACAACCAGCGTCTGCCTCCCGGGGGTGGATATATGGGTCGGGTGATCAGACTGAGCGAATGTGATGGGAGTCTTCGTCCAATTGAGGTACTTCGTGGTAGTCGGAGCTACCATGTTCACCTCCAGATTGACAACTTTCAGTCGGCTCTTGCTTTCGACATCCACAAAGATCATGTTCAGGACTTTGTCTACCTGAGGGTATTCGGTGTCACCCTCGACTTCGTCTTCATCCTCTTTTTCTGCAGATGTCTCCTTACCCATCTCATGCTTGAGCATTCGACACTTTCGAGTGGTGTGCTTCGGATAAATGATGTTGCCATCCTCATCCTTCTTGGTGTGAACAATGCATGGATGATCCATCACCTCAGAGTTGTATTCGGGCTTCTTTTTATTTGCCCAGACCTTTTCCTTGTTCTTCTTGGACTTTGGCTTTCCTTGGCCAAGAACAACAACCACTTCTGCCTTCCTCGGAGGATCGGCATTCCATTTCTTCTTCTTTCCTGTGTTCCCAGCCGAGTGATGCGCGTCACCATAGCGTCCCTTGCCACTTTGGGGGCGGCCTTCCTCTTTGCCATTGGCGTACTTGTTGTCTATTTCCATGGCTCAATTGAGAGACAGGTCTCCCGATCTGCCAAACTTCAAGATGACCTCCCTATACCGAGTGCCAGCCTTGAATGCGCAGACGGTCTGATGTTGGGTGACAATCTCGACGGTGTTGTGCAACGTAGTCCAACGCTAGATGTACTCTCGGAGAGTCTCATTGCTCTTCTAGGTGCATTATTGCAACTTCGTCAATCCACCCGGATGCTTGTAAGTGCCTTCGAATGTCTTGATGAACACTTGAGCCAGATCCTCCCAGCGATATATGCTGACGGAAGGTAACTCATTCAGCCAGGCCCTAGCTGATCCCTCCAGCATGAGGGGGAGATGCTTCATCGCCACGAAGTCATCACCACCCCCGATCTGAACTGCCACTCGGTAATCTTCGAGCCAAGTTTCTGGCTTGGACTCACCATTAAAATTTCCGATTCTGGTCGCCAATCGGTAGTTGGGAGGAATCTCGGCTTCTCGGATATGCCTACAGAAGCACTCGAGACCGGATGTCCCCCAACCACTCACTCGGTCTCTGATCACTCGGTTCCTATACACCATCTTCTCTGTGATGGTAGATCTGACGTTTTGCAGTGGAGGCCGCCGGCCAGCCTCCTAGTAGCCTCTAGGGCGAGGGGGAGTCCGATTGTGATCTTCTCCGTAACGACGGCCGTCATCAAAGGGTTGTTTGCTGTACGAACCACCTCTCGAAGGAGGAGTCTGACTCATGTCGCGCTCATCGCGCCAGCGCCCTCCATACGGACCTCTCAAAGGAGGAGGAGAGCGTGCGCGTTTCCCGTACGCGTGCAGGCTGTGAGCGGATTGTACCGTGTCTGCCCACGTGGACCTGTTGTGTATCTGCAATGATGACTACGAAACTTCCGAGTTCTATTTTAAAGCAGTCTTCGGCAGACTCTGGATCACTCGAATGCCTTCGCCAGCTGTCAACCTAGACGGATGAATAAATTCAATGATCCGAGTGGTCGCAACCAGGTTCTCTATCGGCGTGCACATCACCGGGACCTTAGGGGGTCGGCCGTTCTGGAACAGCAGATGCCTTAGGTTGCTGGAACTCGGTCTGTCCCGTGACGCACGCTCATCGAGTGACTGCTGGAGCCGCTCGAGTCATTAGTGCTCAGCCAGAGTGGCTAGACGCGTGGCCTCTAGGGCTAACTCTTCTGGAGTCGTCCCTGTGATCGGAGCGATTAGGACTTTGTCGTCTCTCCTCCTCCTTTCATCCCACTACTCTCGAGTGAGGGGCCAGGGAACATAGCCGCTTATGTCACCATTGTGGTGATCATCGTCGTGACCATGGGAACCACCCGCAGAGTACCCGGGAGGACCGTTGTTGGTGGTGTTGTCCATCAGGACTTCTTCGGCGTCTCCGCTGCTCTCAAACTCAGACTCTTTGGACAGTTTGTCCCTCAAAGAAGGGAACAAGTCGACGGTGGGCTCATTGGAATCGAGCATGACCACCTGACCAATAGACAACTGGCGAGCCATGGCGTGTTCGACCCACCGCTCCCATCGAGAGCGTTTGGAATGCTTGCGGTGGCCTCCAGAGTTGGAGATGGGCGAGGGGATGTATGGCTCCGAGTTGTCAAAGGAGAACGTCATGAGCCGCCGTGCTAAAGTGTGTCGCTGCCCGCGCGGGGAATGAGTCAGGATCCAATGGTGCCTCGTGCAACCACGTTGAACCATCGGCAACGAAGCGCAGACTGCCGAGGAGGATCTCACCACTAAGTGCCAACATGATGAAAAAAGGTTTGAATCCCACTTACGCCGGAATTTGCTAGACCCTCCACCCCATGATGGGCGCCAACTATCGTGGGAGTAATCCTGACAATAGTACGAGGGGTACGAATGAGTAGGGCGAAGCCTAGCTATTATGGAGTAAGTGTCACACTCAGGATTTACGAGTTTGCACCCCACTCAGAAGTGGTAACAGTCCTACGTCTCGATCCCGGGGACTAAGTGTTTTCTTGGTATAGGTATTTGATTACAATGAGTTCGTAACCCTTACTCTAGCATCGGGGATGGCTTATATAGAGTGCGCCTCCACCAACCGAGTGCCATTAGTAGGCTCATTAATGCTAGTAATTGCAGGGGTTACTAGAAAACTGTAAGTTAACTACAGTCATTGCAGGTAACGTGGTCTTTACAATACTTAAGGTGTATTAAGTCCCTAGAACATTGAGGCTCCCAGAAAGCTCCCGCTTCTTTCTGTCCGAGTGCTAGGGAGGCGCCGAGTGATTAGTGACGCCCGAGTGACTTCCAAGGAGCCGAGTGCATCTTGTACATTCGTCTGAGTGTCAAGGTAAGTCAAGGATTTCCATGACCTTTTAGGACCCCAGGAGTTTCCTAGATTAGAGGTACATGACCCTACCTAGGGTAGGTGACCTCATCAGGTTCCAAAAGGACAAGTAAAGGTGGTTTTCTCTTGATCAGATTGTGACACAGGTATTTCAGAGAAACCAGAATATCCATCCGAAAAACAAAAGTGTGTGTGCTTAGATAATCTTTCTAGCATTTGATCAATGAAAGGCAGAGGGTAATGATCTTTTCTAGTAGCTTTATTTAGTTTTCTAAAATCAATTACCATTCTATAGCTAGTGACAACTCTGTGTGGGATAAGTTCTTTTATCATTACGAACAACAGTAATACCTTCCTTCTTAGTGACACAATGAACGGGACTTAACCATCTACTATCAGCTATGGGATAGATTATACCTGCTTCCAGAAGCTTTAATATTTCAGCTCTTACCACTTTTTTCATCTTAGGATTCAATCGCCATTGGTGATCAATAGCGGGTTTTGCATCAGGTTCCATATTAATCTTGTGATGACCTAGAGTGGGACTAATGCCCTTAAGATCATCAAGAGTATATCCAATAGCAGCCCGGAGCTTCCTCAGAATTTTTAATAATCTTTCTTCTTCATGTTTTGAAAGGTTAGCACTAATAATAACATGATATATCTTTTTCTCATCAAGATAAGCATACTTCAAAGTGTGAGGCAGTTGTTTTAATTCAAACAAAGGGTCACCTTTAGGAGGAGGAGGACCTCCTAGAGTTTCAATAGGCAAATTGTGTTTTAGGAGAGATTGTTATTCGATGAAAATTTAATCCGTTTCATTTATTTCACACAAGTGCATATCGTTTTCATGGTCTAGTAAATATTGTTCTAGTGGATCAGTAGGAGGAACGATAATAGAAGCAAGACCAATTATTTCATCCTTACTAGATAATTCCTTATTACAGGGTTGTCTACTAAACTTGGAAAAGTTAAACTCATGAGACACATCACAAAATTAACACTGGCGGTTTCTCCCTTGTAGTCTATCTTAGCACTAACAGTGTTCAAGAAAGGTCTACCAAAGATAATGGGGGCAAAAGTCGTCTTGTGGGGAACCAAGAACTAGAAAATCAGTAGGATGTTATATTTTCCCACATAAGACTTCAACATCTCTAACAATCCCAAGTGGTGTGATGGTGTCTCTATTAGCAAGTTTAGTAGCAACATCAATGTCTTCTGTTTCAGTAGGTGCTACATCATTCATAATTTCTTGGTATAAGGTAAAAGGAATAGCACTCACACTAGCACCCATATCACATAAACCATGATACCAATGATAGTTTCTTCTGTAGCTATGACCGGTTCCTTGATTTATTTCTTAATAGGGGGTGATATTTAAACCACTTCTCTTTAGGGAGATGAACATGAGTAGCAAATGATTCACAAAAATAGGCTACTATTTCAGAGTCAAGTCCATATTTAAGTTCTAAACTTGTGAAAAGCATTTGTATTCATAAAAGATTGAACACAATCAATCTCAAGCTTAATACCTAACTCATTACTTCATCGAGTTCCCAACCTTCAAAATTGCATTTAATTCTTTCTAATAGATCCCACTTGAATTCAATAGTCTTCTTCATAAAAGAACCAATACAAGAAGTATCGAGCATGGATCGGTCATTATGAGAAAGCCAAGCATAACTTTTTTGAATAATAGTTTCTCTCGAGAGATCATGATTGGGGCATGAATATAACATTGACTTAAGCCTCCCCCAAGCTAGAGCGATGCTTTCTCCTTCACAAGGCCAAAAATTATATCTATAATTCCAATCAGGATGAACTAGATGCATAGGATAAAACTTTTGGTGGAATTCCAATTTCAATCGATTCTAGATCCATGATCCAATATCATCGCATAGCATATACCATGTCAATGCTTTTCCCTTAAAAGATAAAGGGGAAATATTTTTCTTAACTTCAACTCCGGATAAACTTGCAAGCTTAAATAATCCATAAATTTCAACCACATGTATTAGGTGCATATCACGATGTTCAGTTCTGTCTCATGCATAAGGATTAGCTAGAAGTTGTTATATCATACCCGAAGGAATTTCATAGCCAATATTTTCAGTAGGTGCAGTAGGTTGAGGGGCAACTAATTATGGTTCCGGTCGAGGTGAAGATACCCCGAACAAAGCCCTCAAATGATTGTTTTCCATAGTATCAAGTGACAATAAATTTCAGCATGTAGTATAAGTTTTTCCTTACTCATTTCCACTTACCAAGAGAGCTTCACTCCCCGGTAACAACACCAAAAAAGAGTCTTGATGACCCAAAAGTATAGGGGATCAATCGTAGTCCTTTCAATAAGCAAGAGTGTTGAACCCAACGAGGAGCAAAAGGAAATGACAAGCGGTTTTCAGCAAGGTAATTTCTGCAGGCACTGAAATTGTAGGTAATAGGTAGTTTGATAGCAAGATAATTGGTAATGAGAAAGTAATGGTAACAATAAATAAAGTGCATCAAGGTAGCCCAATCCTTTTGTGGAAAAGGATAGGCCAAAACGGTTTCTTATAATAAGCAAAGCATTCTTGATGGTACACGGGAATTTCATCTAGTCACTTTCATGTTGGTTTGATTTGCATTCGCTACTTTGATAATTTGATATGTGGGTGGACCGGTGCTTGGGTGCTGTTATTACTTGAACAACCTCCCACTTATGATCAACCCCCTCGCAAGCATCCGCCACTATGAGAAAAGTATTAAGATAAAATCTAACCATAGCATTAAACATGTGGATCCAAATCAGCCCCTTACGAAGTAGTGCATAAACTAGGGTTTAAGCTTATGTCATTCTAGCAACCCATCATCTAATAACTACTCCACAATGCATTCCCTTAGGCCCAAAGATGGTGAAGTGTCATGTAGTCGACGTTCACATGACAACACTAAGGGAATCACAACATACATATCATCAAAATATCGAACACATATCAAATTCACATGATTACTTGCAACATGACTTCTCCTGTGAACTCAAGAACAAAGGTAAATACTCACAAATGATATTCATTCTCAAGATCAGAGGGGTATTAAATAGCATAATGGGTCCGAACATATAATCTTCCACCAAATAAACCAAATAGTAATCAACTACGTAATGTAATCGGCACTACTAGTCACCCACATGTACCAATCTGAGGTTATGCTACAAAGATTGAACACAAGAGATGAACTAGGGTTTGGGAGGAGATGCCGTTGTTGAAGATGTTGATGAAGATTGGCCTCCCCAAGATGATAGGGTTGTTGGTGATGATGATGGCTTCGATTTCCCCCTTCGGGAGGGAAGTTTTGCCTCGAGACAGTGGTGTTCCGCCTCGAAAGTCCCCTCTTGATTTATTCTAGGTAAAAATACCTTAAGTACTAGAATATGGACACCGGAGGTGGGCCGGGATGAGCACAACCCACTAGGGCGCGCCTGGGGGCTGGCACACCCTGGTGTCTTGTGCTCACCAGGTGGGCCCCCTTCGGTAGTTATTTGCTGCAGTATTTTCTATATATTCCAAAATAATTCTTCATGAAGTTTTAGCTCATTTGAAGATGTGTAGAATAGGTATCTCTGATATGCTTTTTCAGGTCCAGAATTCCAACTGTCGGCATTCTCCCTCTTTGTGCAAACCTTGCATATTATGAGAGAAAAGCCATTAGAATTACTCCATAAAGCATTATTATGCATACAAACATTATAAATAATAGTAGGAAATCATGATGCAAAATGGACATGTCAACTCCCCCAAGATTAGACCTTGCTTCTCCTCAAGCGAAAGCCGATATCGAAAAACATGTCCACATGGTTTGAGAGAGGGGTGTCAATAAAAACAAAATACGGACATAGTAGCATCATGCTTATTATCATAGCAGCAACAAACTTTATCATAAGACTCTTTCATATAAATTTTATTCTATAACATCATCATATAACTTCTCATGAACAAGTAACAATTCATCACAACACAGAAGTATAAAGCATAAACCGTATTGGAAACCAACAAACTATGTTCTCAGAAAACATTGAAACTAAAATTCATCATATTTCTAGGAAGGGTCTCGTGTCACAGCCTTTTGGCAAGTCCACATACTCAACCATCATTTAATCTTCTATGATTGCTAACACTCACGGCATACCCGTGAGCAAAAAGTTTCAAACGGACACATAGAAAGATAGGGGCTTACAATTTCGCCTCCCAACGTATTCACCTCAAGGGTGATGTCAACAATAATAACTCATGCTCACTCATATCCAACTGGATAAATGTGCCTATATCTTTCCTCGCCACATGATGCTTGCAAAAAGAGTAAAATAAAAAGGAATAGGAAAGAATACTTTGACTCTTGCATAAAAGTAAATACCTGAAAGTAAAAGATAGGCCCTTCACAGAGGGAAGCAAAGGTTGTCATGCGCTTTTTTAGTTTGTATGCCAAACTCATTAGTGAAAAATAACATCACATTGTATTGCCCTTGTGATAGCAACCTTTATTATGCAGTCCGTCGCTTTTATTACTTTGCCATCACAAGTTCGTACAATGCTCAATTTTCTCTTACACTAATTTATCAAACACATTTAGAAGCATTTTTATTGCCAGTGCACCGATGACAACTTACTTGAAGGATCTTATTCAATCCATATGTAGGTATGGTGGACTCTCAAAACATGAGTTTGGGTTTAGGGTTTTTGGATGCACAAGTAGTATATCTACTTAGTGCGGAATTTTTGACTAGCAAAGATATTGAGCAAGCACCACATGTTGAAGGATCTATGCCAATATAACTTCTATGTGAATATGAAGAGACATAAATCATTACGTTGTCTTCCTTGTCCAATGTCAACAATTTTGGTATATAGTATTCAATGGGGGCTCACAATCATAAAAGATGTCCAAGATAGCGTATTTGCATGTGAATCTTCTCTTCCCTAATTAATTCTTCCATGAGTTCCATCATTGACCAATGTTATGTTTGTCAATCTCCAATAAATTTACCACTTTTACTTTTCCTTATGTGATGTCATTACTCACCATAAGGTTAACATATGATGTTTTTCATTTACTTTCTTTTTATTATGATTGCAACAGGAAAGTAAAGAAGCAGGAGCTTAAACTAAATTTTATTATATAACTCTCACCCGATTACATAGATAGGTAGATCATGAAACAAGCACTCTAAAATAGATCATACTAAACTTTTATTCAACTAAATAACGAAATAGTAAGGATCGAAATAAAATAATTAAAGGTAAAAAGTGATGGTGATACGATACCGGGGCATCTCCCCCAAGCTTGGCTCAAGCCATGGGGAGTGCCCATACCCGTGTACTCAAGTCTCCTTTAGTGGTGAAGATGATGAAGGTGGTTGTGGTGGTGAAGTGTCACACTTCAGACTCAATAGGTACTCCAACTTATGTATGATGCTCCGAAGGGTGACGATGTGCTCCTCTAGCAAAATATTTTCATGAGTGAGAAATTTATTCAAAACGTGAACCGCTTCGAAGACCCTAAAAGCTTCAATTTCAATGAGGGTGAGATGATCGTAATAAGGTCGAAGGATATCTTCTTATTTACTCCTCTTCTACTGGCATGGATTGCCCTCCTTCTTGAGATTGATCCCTCATTTATTCCTTTCCCTTGTCTTCATTGTTGGATTCTTTTGGATCCTCTCTCTTCAGCTCCATCTTCATCAACCAAACATCGATGCCAAAGTTCCTCCGGCAGGATCGCTCCACCGGAGGGCAAAAGTGCCCATGCCCATGTTCCGCCTTGAGACGACGACATTCCATCCCGAAAGTACCCTCTTGATATTTTCTAGGTCAAAAGACCTTAAGTACCAGAAGATGGGCACCGGAGATGGGTTGGGCTGAGCACAACCTACCAGGACGCGCCTAGGGGGGCTGGAGCGCCCTAGTGTCTTGTGCTCACCAGGTGGCCCCCCTTCTGTAGTTATTTGATCTGGTATTTTTTATATATTCCAAAATAAAAAACATTATAAATTCATTTGAAGATGTGCAGAATAGGTATCTTTAATATGCTTTTTTAGGTCCAGAATTCCAGCTGCCGGCATTTTCCCTCTTTGTGCAAACCTTGCATATTATGAGAGAAAAGGCATTAGAATTACTCCATAAAACATTATAATGCATAAAAACATTATAAATAAAAGTACGAAATCATGATGCAAAATGGATGTATCAGCTGGCCATTGCTCCGGCTGCTGAAGGGGAGGCAGCTAGAGTTTGGTGGAGGCACACGATGGAGAAGGTTGTGGGGCGGCGAGGGGAGGGAGGGGACTGGGACATGAGTGGGTGAACGCCGATGCACCGCACGGCAATAGAATGGATTAACAGGAGACTGGCGGGACACCAGCAACACAACTACTTGCATGGGAAACCACGCGGTGTGAAAATGCTGACGTGACCACGATGTGACTACACATGCATGACATGGCGTGTCCCACTCATCAGTAATAGCAGTGGGTTAACAGTCGACTCCCTTGACCAACGGCGAACCCCTGAGTGAGCATTGGCGAGTGTGGGTGGCACAGTGGAGGGGAAAGTGAGCAAAAAAAGTTGGCGTGGGCAAAACAGAGGAGGCCTAAGCAATGAGGGGCACAGAAATAGAAATCACTATAATCTTTGCTAGCCAAAACTTCGTACTAAGTAAAAATACTACTTGTGAAGCCAAAATCCTTGAGCCAAGTTTCTTCCATGAGTGTCCATCATACCTACCTATATACGGTATTATCCCGTCGTTCCAAGTAAATGTGCATGTGCCATCTCTAAAACCATCAAATAAATATTTGTTTTGTGTGCCTGTACTGCTCATGGAGCGACAAGGGGGTCAGTATCTTCCATCTTAAGCGGGTTATTCTCATGATGAGTGTTTATTCACTTGTCATTGCACGAGAGATGCTAGTAAAAAGGATGCCTAGTCCTACATAATAATAATAATAAATAAATAAACACGAATCCCCCTAGAAAGTTGATTGTTTGGAGGGCACTCGTGGATACGGCCAGCCATGGAAAGTGTTTGACTAGTGGAGGGGGAGTAAAAATGTCCTTTCTGCATGGGAACCACCAATAATGTATTTAGCATAGAAGGTGTTTAAGTCCTTTGTTGTAACGTTGGTAGGAAAGGCAAACAACCCAAAATATATTCATGTTTGTTTGAAACTTTGAGCTCTGACACCTCTTCAAATCCCTGCTTCCCTCTATGAAGGGGCATTCTATTTACTTTCATGTTACTTACCTTTCATATTGAGTCAATTTCTTATTTCAACCTCTATCTCTACTTGGCAAGCACCATGTGGCATGTGGCGGGGAAAGGTCCATGCATATATATATATAGTCAAACATATTTGATCATGAATTATTATTGTTGACAATTATCTCTATGATAATTAAGTTGGGCGGCGAAACATTATTTGTTCTAAAATATGCTTTGTGTACGAGCAATCATAGAAGACTATATGATAACAGAGTATGTGAAGCTCTTAGTTAGACTTTTCGGAAAATAAGTTGAATTGTAATTGTCTGGTGACTAAGAACATAGGTTGTTAAGTTTCAAGAGAATGCATTGTTTGAACTATAAAGTGAGAATTGATTGCTACTTTATCATGATGAGTTTTATGAGAAAGAGTTGTTGTTTTATGATACTAGGAAAATTGATTGAAATTATCATTGATCAAACTTATACACTATGCTAGCATTCGCACTTCATAAATTATTTCTTTTCTCATTTACCTACCTCATGGAAAGTAGGAATTAAGCTTGGGATGCTGATATGTCTCCAATGTATCGATAACTTATGACGTATTCATGCCATGTTTCCAACAATTTTATATGGTTTTGGTTCCCTTTTATATGATTTGAATGAAAGTAAGCCGGATTGATGATGTTTTCAGTAGAACTACCATGGTATTATTTTTGTGCAGTAATAAAAGTTCTCGGATTGGGCTCTAACTTTTTGGTGAACTTTTTGGAAGAAAAGAGACCGCCGAAGCTTCAAGGAAGGATCATACGAAGTCCAGGGGAGCGACGAGCTTGCCTCGCATGTCCTGGGGGGTAGGAAGGGGCTCAGAGCTTGTGGGCCCCTCGGGTATCCCCCTGGCGTGAAAACAATGCCAAAAATTCCTTTCAATACAAAACCCCCCAGAAATAAACCTAGAACTTTTGCGCCGCCGTTGCAAGCCTCTGTTTCAAAGCAATCTCGTCTGAAGCCCTTTTGGCACCCTGTCGGAGGGGGGAAATTATCACCGGAGGTCGTCTTCACCATCCCGGTGGTATTCATGACGAGGAGGTAGTAGTTCACCCTCAGGGCTAAGGATATGTACCAGTAGCTATGTGTTTGATCTCTCTCTCTCTCGTGTTCTTGATTTGGCACGATCTTAATGTGCCACGAGCTTTGTTAATATAATTGGATGATATGTGTTCTTCCTTTTCTATTTTGATGTTATGAATTGAGTCTTTCCCTTTGAGGTTTTGCTATGTTCGAACGAATACTTTGGATTTGAGAACACTTCTTGTATGTCTTGCATGGGGATACTCATGGTGACAATGGGATATTCTATTGATTCACTTGATATAGGTTTTGGTCATCAACTTGCGGATTCCTGTGATGACATTGTTGTGATCTATGCACGTAGATTGATGCACGTTCTCGTCCTGCTTTATTCAATAGAAACTTTGGGGTACTCATGTTGGATCATATGATGAATCTGAAATTGTCTGATGCATGTCGAATAATTAACTCATGGACACTTGCGGTGACATTGGAGTATCTAGGTGACATCAGAGTTGATTGATGTGTATCATATGGTGTTATTCTACTACGAACTCTATGGATGTTTTTGACACTTATAGGGATGGCTCATTAGGTTGATCGGAAAGGATAACTTTGAGGTGGTTCTACTACCTACAACAATTTTATCTTATGTTCACCGCTAAATAGAAACTTTGGAGTGATTCTTTGTCGCACGTTGAGGGGTGTTTATATGATTCAATTATGTTAGCATTGTTGAGAGATTACACTAGTCAAAGTATGAACCCTAGGCCTTGTTTCCAAGCATTGAAATACAGTTTGTGATCACTTTTACCAATTACTACCTTGTTGTTTTTATATTTTAGATTACAAAAACATATATCTACTATATACTACACTTGTATCGCCATCTCTTCGCCAAACTAGTGCATCTATACAATTTTCCATTGTACTGGGTGTGTTGAGGACACAAGAGATTGTTTGTATTTGACTGCAGGATTGTTTTAGAGAGACCATCTTTATCCTACACCTCCCACAGATTGATAAACCTTAGGTCATCTACTTGAGGATTTTTTTTCTTTGTCCTAAAAACACTGCGCTTGGAGGCCCAACACGAGTCTACAAGAATAAAGTTGCATGGTAGACATCATCTCCCCATCCATAACATAACCATCATGTATCTCAGGCATTCCAATTCTTGTAGGAGAGCTAAACATAATAGGTGAATCATAATTTTCATCAGTTTCATAGTTCTCAATTTATGCAGCTTTAGCAATTTGTTCATCAAGAAATTCACCTAGTTGCACAATTTTATCAAGCAGAGTACTAGCATCATCACGAGTTTCATCTATAAGAGAAGTAATATCATCAATTACTTGCGACATATCATAATGAATAGCAGGTGGAGATGTTCCAAGCCTACTTAAAACATAAGGTGAATCAAGTGCGGAGCTAGATGGTAGTTCTTTACCTCCCCTCGTCTTAGAGTGTATGATCTTAGCCTTAGTGTCTTTCAGATTCTTCATAGTGATCAATAGATATCTCAAGTCAACTCAATAAATAGAGCTATGCTCCCCGGCAGCGGCACGAGAAAAAGGTTTTGATAATCCACAAGTATAGGGGATCGCAACAGTCTTCGAGGGTAGTATTTCACCTAAATTTGTTGATTCGATACAAGGGAGACAAAGAATATTTTTGAGCCTTAGTAGTTGAGTTTTCAATTTAACCATACCTAAAAATAACTTTGTGCCAAAATATTTAATAGCACAATGCTTGATAGTTTCAGTAAAAGTAGCAATAGTAACAAGAACAGCAACAGTAGCAGTTTGTGATGATTGTAATAGCATCAACAATAGTAACTGAGCAAAAATCAATATGAGAAAAGCGTAGGCATTGGATCATCGATGGATATTTATGTTGGATGGTATTCATCATATAACAGTCACAACCTAAAGCAACACAAAACTAGATCCAATTCATCAATGTAATGTAGGCATGTATTCCGTATATAGTCATACATGCTTATAACATGGACTCGCATGTCATGGCAATGGGGTACAAAGGGAAACTAAGGGATATTAAGGCCTCATTTTTAATAAAGAACCAGAACAAAGCACTATGTTGCGCCCAAGATGCGCACCTATCCATTTTAAGGCACGAGGGCCTCGCAAGGGATAGAGGCGCATCTTGCCATTCGCAAGTATAGTATCATTGCATCATACATTACAGAAGATATGAGAATACAAGTTAACTTACACTCACCACATACTAAATTACAATTCCACACAGAGTTCAAATCATCAAGATGTAGACAGGGTCCGACTACGGACGAAATCAAACGATAAAACAGATGCAAATGACACTATCTCGCTATCCCAAAGATCACGACCATGGACCTCTACTCGTCCAGATAAGTCACGTACATCCTGCCTCTCTCCTCATCATATTCCCACTTGAGCTGGGTCAGATCATCCTGCACGAACTCATCTGTACCTGTACCAGGAGTGTTGTAGTAATCTGTGAGCCACAAGGACTCAGCAATCATGCGCCTGGGTACCGAGACTATTCAAGCTTAAAGGTTGGGATGTGGTATGTGTTTAGTTTGCAGCAGCACTAAGCATATATGGTGGCTAAACTTACGTAACATGAAGATAATATGAGTGGCCTACGATGAATGATCGAAACTAGAATGACCTCTATGAGATCCTGAACACTTACTTACGTCAATCATAACCCCACCATGTTCTCTCTCGGATCATGTTCACGAGCAGAGACGATCACGGTTACTCACACAGTTGGTGTATTTTATTAGGGTTTACTTCAAGTTTACTATAACCGGGTGTTAAACAAATATCCAAGTTGCCACATAACTGCGGGCACGACTTCTCAAAAAGATTTAACCCTGCAGGGGTGCTCCAACTAGTCCATCACAAATAACCACACTCCGTGGGAATAGCCTCGACCATGGATCTCGTGATCAAGATAGGTAACTCCAAAGGAAATCCAACACCTCGAGAGAACCCGAAGAGAAGTCATAGTCCACACACAAGACATTCGATAAAGGTAAAACAAATCCAGCAAGACCACCCGACGTGTCGACGAACCCGATAAGAGCCGCGTATCTTCTTCTCAGGACACGATGGATAAGCGAAGTGTACGGTATCATGATAGAAATCTCCCGAGTTGCCCTGGGTTGGCCCCGCATGGTGCTCTAGTTTGGACCAACACTCATGAGGAGCACTGGCCCGGGGGTTGATTAATTATCCACGGGGTTGCAAAGCCCTATGCAAATTGTATTAAGTTATTAAGCAAATGTAGTACCAATGTTGGGTCTTGCCGAACAAGCTTTAATCTCAACCGTATAAACAAGGGGGTCCCCATAACAACCCCGACCATGTTAGGAGCGCAAAGTATGGAAAACATAACACTGGTAACAAGAAACTAAGGCGGTAACAGCAGAACAAATCACCTAGCAAAAGGCCAAGCCTTCCACCAATACTAAGATATATATATATATATATATGTGCATTAAATTAAATAACAGATAATATTGTGATATGCCAAATCCATGTTATCACATGGAACAACCTGCACCTGCAACTAAGAACGCTATAAGAGGGGCTGAGGAGCGGTAACTTAGCCAATCAAAGGCTTGCTAGGATGTGGAGGGTTAGAGGATATCATGGCAATTAGGAGGCTGACATTCAAATGGTAGGTAGCGCAATTGTAACGATAAGAGCGAGATACTAGCAAACGAAAATAGTATTAGGATCCGGGTACGATCATCTTGCCTGTTGGTTCTTCAGTGGAACAAGTAGCGGGATCCTCGTAGTTGTACTCACCTGGCTCTTTGTACTCAGGTTCAACGTTCGCATCTACCCAAAGGAAACAGAAAGAATAAACAAAAAACCATGGTGCAATGCACAAACAAGAATGATGCATGCTTAGGTGAAGAGTTTTAACCTGGCAATCCTAACTAGTCATGTTTCACATCCAAGAATTGGATATTAATGAATCTGGACAGAACCTTATGTTAAGTTATTTAGACATGCATGAACACGGCAATATGGATGCACCATGTGAAAACGATGAAAATGCATATGAAGAACGTAAGAAACGGAGTTACGGTTCTCACGATACGCTCACAACAAGGTACGAAGGCAAAACACAAGACAACCAGGCCATGGGCTAATTCTTGGCATTCCAAGGTAGCCACTGGTTAGGCAATGAGAAACCAACCACGATAGACCCAAAGATCAAGCAATTCCATGGAGTATAGCTCCCACAAGTCACAAAAAAATAAAACAAACAATCTGCCACAAAACAGCAACATAGCAACTTACACAGCCCACAACTTGAGCTACAGAAATCCTAAGGCCACAAACAAGGTGTTGACAGAAACTACATAACAGGCTTATCAAGTTTCCCAACTAGACAATCTAGAAAGAAGGCACAAATCAATAAGCATGAAGCTATCAAGTTGGCATGATGAAACAGGTTTTCTGGGACAGTGAAAATAACAGTTTTCTGGAATCTGAGTTAATCTGATAGCATGTTGACAGCATAAGTTAAAGGGTCTAGAGACCACCTCTTGGCATGAAAATTAACAGGGTGGTAGTAGACAACATCTACTCCAAAATACTAGCACTGAGCATGAGCTAATACTCAACATATCACTAGATGTCAACCACTCTTCATGGCATAAAAATAACAGCAGATTCTCAGACAGAAATATTTAGCATGGTGAAACCAGAAACATCAAGTTAGCTACTTTGCAGCATGTTTCCCACTTATATGGGTGATTCTCATGTTAAACAAAAATACCATGGCATAATAGATATAAAACACTAGTACTTCCATGTTGGCGCATGCCCCAAAGCAAGCATGGATTAAATCATGCAAAAATGACAATCTAGCATCACGGCAGAAAATGACAGTTTTATGAACTTGCTCAAAAGTGAAATCTGAAATCACCAATGGATTCATTGGCTCTTTCTACCCCAAAAACATGTGTCATACTCATAAGTTCATGTGAAGCAACATTGCACAACTATACTAGCAAAACTATCATCTACTATTATAAGGTAAAACTTACTCTAAATGGACATGAGCAAATATAGACATAACCAGTTTTGAAAATTTAGCTAAAAATGGAAATGAACTAACAATCCTACAAAACATGCATATACCAACAAAGGATATGACAAGTGGGGGAAAGGAACCACTTGTCTCCCACACACACACACATACACTCTACACACACCACTACATAAGCATACACACACATGCTCCATATGCCTAAGGCATATGAGCACAATCACTCATGAACATACCACCCATGAGGGGGTGTTCATCCACACACACACATGCCCCATATATGCATAATGCATATAGGCACATACACACCACCACACATGCACAAGTGCACATGGGCACACACACTCACACACATGCTCATGTGTGTGTGGGTGTTCATCCACACACATATATGCACACATATATGCCCAAGGCATATATGCATATGGATACACACTCACACACACTCTCACTCACATACACACATGCATATGTGCACACACACATGCACTACACAGACTCTCACATACACATGCACACATACATGCAACACACCTACACACACATATATATAACAGAAAAGGAATAAAACATCTACACATATAGGTTTGCATCTACACACATACACACATACACACACAAAACAGCATTATAAACAACCAAACATACAAAAAAGAACAAAAAAAGGGGGGTTCAAGGGACTCGAACCCCAGACCTGGCAGTCAAACGCAGCGGCGCCTACCACTGCGCTACGGCACGAGTTCTGTCCAAGTAGGGGTCTCGCTGCACAAATCCACACGCACTACCATAACTCTAACGAAACTGAATTTAGAACAGCCCGGCGACGACAACGGAAAGGCAACGGCGATTCCCGGCGACCGCTGGCCTCAACGGCGACGCGGAGCACTAGTGGCGGTTGCGGCTCCTATGGGGTGTCCATTCCCCCGTTCGTCTCGCGATGAGGGGGATGGAGGCGAGCCCTCAAGGCATTGCCTTTGGACGAAACGGCGGCGATAATGGCTCTGCGGCGACGACGAGCTAAGCAATAGCAACGGGAGGGGCATCACGCGGCTCACTGAGGGGAGACGACGACGGCTCGGGGCGCGACGAAGGGGAGGAAGAACGATGACGACGCGGCGGTGATGATGAGGAAGGAGACGTCGATGAGCTTCAGGAGCATGGCGGCACCGAGGAATAAGAGGACGGCGCGGCCTTCCCACAGCCCCTTTAGCACCGGGAACGGGATGCGGGAGAGGTCCTCGACCCCCATGACATCTCCGACAAGGACGGCTCGACTCCTGCGGCGAGGACGATGATGATCGACGGTGGCTGCTCTCTCTGAGTTCTCTGAAGCTTCAGAGACTTACCTAAAGGGGGAAAAGAAGAGAGAGAGGAGGGAGAGGAATGGAGAGGCGGCGACGAGGAGGAACCCTAGCGAGGGCACGGACGCCTAGGGATTAAATAGGAGGGGAGGAGAGGCTCAGCGTGGCCACGGTGGCCATGTGCGCCCCTCCACAGAGGAGGACCGGGTGCTCGGAGGAAGAAAAGGTGGGGAGAGACACTGATGAGAGGGCCTGCACGCTGCCAAGCTGGAAAGGGACACGACGCTCGCTTGCTCTCTGTGAAGGAATGGGCCAAGCCCACTCTCTGCGAAAATCAACAGAAAAGGAGGGTTTTGTTTTATAAATAAAAGGGAAACAACACAAATAACCCCAGGGTGAAAGAAAAGAAATAATGACAAAACAAAAATACCATGATACCAGAGAAAACATGAACTATTTAATAAAAATTAGTAAGTTGATTTTTAGAGCAATAAAGTTAAATAATGTTATAAAATGACAGCCCTTGTTATTTAAATACCCCAATTCATAAAAGCTCAAAACAACAAAAGACCCACACACAGGATTAAAATATCAGTAGTCAACTCCTGAACATTTTAGAACAATTTAATTAACCAGTTAATTCTGCTGATAAAATAACATTGAAGAAACAGTTATTTGGAAGGGTTGTTTGAAAAGGAATAAAGAGGGGGGAAGAAGAAGGAGATGCAACACACCCACTCAAACCACAACACACCACACAACACAAGATCCCAACCAACCACACAAGGTCACAACAATAGCAAGACATGGTATGATGGATGAAATGATGCATGATGCATGGATGCAAGAACAAGACATGTATGACAAGGTGCAAATTCATTTCATTAAGCTCATGGCAACAAGGTTCACACAAGACACATGCCATAAAAGGTAGGGACAACACTTGGGCTATCACAACTCTCCCACACTACAAGAGGATCTCGACCCGAGATCTAGGAACGAAAGAAGTCCGGAAATTCGGAATGGAGAAGGTCCTCACGTTCCCAAGTAGCTTCTTTGTCAAAATGATGAGACCACTTCACCTTGAGGAACTTGATAGACTTGTTGCGAGTCTTACGCTTAGTTTCTTCGAGAATTGCAACTGGATGCTCACGATAAGAGAGGTCTTCTTGGAGATCAATGTCTTGGAGGTCAATGGTTCGCTCTGGAGTCTTGAAGCACCTCCGGAGGTGAGAAACATGGAAGACATCGTGCACATTTACGAAATTTGGAGGAAGCTCTAGTTGATATGCAAGTCCACCTCTCTTGCCAACAACTTTGAAAGGACCAAAAAAACGAGGAGCTAGCTTCCCTTTAATTCCAAACCGCTGAGTGCCCTTCATGGGAGAGACTCTGAGATAGACTAGATCATCCACTTGAAAAGAAACATCCCGATGTTTGTTATCGTAATAACTCTTTTGTCGGGACTAAGCTGCTTTGAGGTTCTCACGAATGACACGACACATATCTTGTACTTCAGTGATCATGTCATTGCCCAATATCTAACACTCACCGGTTTTAGACCAGTTAAGTAGGGTACGACACTTTCTGCCGTAGAGAATCTCGAATGGGGCCTTGCCTGAGCTAGCTTGAAAGATATTGTTGTATGATAATTCAGCATATGGAAGGCAGTCTTCCCACTTCATGCCGAATGAAATCACATAGGCTCTAAGCATATCTTCAAGGATCTGACTGACTCTCTCAACTTGACCACTTGTCTGCAGATGGAACGCAATGCTGAAACGGATCTTGGTACCCATAGCAGTCTAAATGGACTCCCAAAACTTGGAAGTAAAGAGGCTTCCACGGTCAGATGAGATGAGCTAAGGAATACCATGCAAAGACACTATCCTTGACGTATACAACTCTGCAAGCTGAGCTGCCGAGATAGATTCTTTGACTGGCAGAAAATGAGCAACTTTTGACAGCTTGTCGATAACCACAAAGATGGCATCATTGCCTCTCTTGGACTTGGGGAACCCAGTGACGAAATCCATCTCCACATGATCGAATTTCCACTTTGGGTTAGGCAAAGGCTGAAGAAGACCTGATGGACGTTGATGCTCTGCCTTTACTCTGCGACAAATATCACACTCGTTCACGAACTGAGCAATTTCACGTTTCATGCGAGTCCACCAGAAGGTTTGCTTGAGATCTTGATACATCTTGGAACTGCCTGGATGAATGGATAGAAGAGAATTGTGTGCTTCATCCATGATAACCTTTCTGAGATCACCTTTTGGAACCACAAGACGGTCCTCAAAGAACAATGATCTTTGTCATCAACGCGAAAGCACTTATACTTCGGAATGCCCTTGGCCACACCTTTCTTCACTTTCTTCACCATAGCATCAAGAAGCTGCGCTTGGTGAACCTGACCTTCCAGAGTCGGAGAAACTTGAAGATTGGCAAGAAATCCTTGCGGAATCATTTGAAGGTTGAGCTTGCGGAAGGCTTCACAAATCTCGGGTTGAAGAGGCTTCAAGATGAGACTATTGCAGTATGCCTTACGGCTGAGTGCATCTACAATGACATTTGCTTTCCCAGGAGTATACTCAATGCTTTGATTGAAGTCCTCAAGAATTTCCACCCAACGAGACTGCCGAAGATTAAGATTGGGTTGAGTGAAAATGTACTTCAAGCTCTTGTGATCGGTGTATACCTCAACTGGTCTACCCAACAACAAATGCCTCCAAGTCATTAGAGCATACACAACTGCCGCCAACTTGAGATCATGAGTGGGGTAGTTCTTCTCGGCAGGCTTCAACTGACGCGAGGTATAAGCAACAATCTTCTTATCTTGCATGAGAACACCACCAAGACCTTGGAAAGAAGCATCACAGAATACTTGGAAAGGCTTGGACTATTCAGGAGGAACAAGAACTGGAGGTGAAGTCAGTCTCTGCTTGAGCATATTGAATGCCACATCACACTCAAGAGACCAAACATACTTGACACTCTTCTGGATGAGATTGGACAGAGGCTTAGCAATTTGAGAGAAGTTCTCCATGAATCTTATGCAATAACTAGCAAGCCCGAGGAAACTCCGAAGTTGCTTCACATTCTGAGGAGGTTCCCACTTCAAGATTGCCTCAACTTTCTCAGGGTGCACTTTAATTCCCTCTGCAGAGATCACATGCCCAAGGTACACCACTTCATTGAGCCAGAACTCACACTTGGAAAACTTGGCATACAATCGATGCTCCCTTAACTTGTCAAGCACAAGGCGGAGATGCTCTACATGCTCTTCTTCTGTCTCCGAGAACACGAGGATATCATCCAGATAGACCAAGACGAATTCATTCTTGAAAGGAGAGAAAATGAAATTCATCATTCTTGAGAAGGTTGGAGGAGCATTAGCAAGACCAAACGACATGACGGTGTACTCATAAGAGCCAAAACTCGTCCTGAAAGCGGTCTTAGGAATGTCTTCTTCGCGAATGCAAATCTGATGATAACCCATGCGAAGATCAAGCTTCGAGAAAACCTTGGCACCTTTCAGTTTCTCAAACAACTCGTTGATGTTGGGAAGTGGGTACTTGTTTCTGATTGTCTTTTTGTTCAATGGACGGTAGTCGGCATAAGACAATCCGTGCCATCTTTCTTCTTGACAAACAAAACACCACAACCCCATGGAGAAGAACTTGGTCTGATTAGGCCCAAACATTCTTGCTCATCTAACTGCTTCTTCAACTCTTTCAGCTCTTCGGGGCCAAGTCTATACGGGCGCTTGCCGACCGGTTCAGTTTCGGGCTCCAGATCAATCACGAACTCGACTGGTCGGTGCGGAGGCATTCCTGGCAATTCTTCTAGAGAGACATCTTCATACTCATTCACCACCAGAATTTGAGAAATCACCGAGATTTCACCCTTCTCATTAAGAGCAAAGAGACAGATTGTGTCATCGTGAGCCGTGAAAATAATCACATCTTCTGAAGGATGAGTCAGCTTGACTTATTTTTCTTTGCAATCAATATAAACCTTATTCATAGCCAGGAAGTCCATGCCCAGAATGAGATCAATGTCGGAATTACTGAGAACATAAGGAGAAGCCAAGAAAGAACAATTGTCCATCTTGATAGAAACATCCGGGACAATAGAATTGGTCCTCATTGAAACACCCGGAGAAACAATACCCAATGGTCTACCCAATGATGCCTACGGGAAATCATGCTTAATGAAAAATGGATTTGACATGAAACAATGCGATGCACCAGAATCAAACAATACTTTTGTAGGGAAATCATTAACTTTGAGATTACCCATGATCACTTGAGAAGAATCCTCTTCCTCTGCTACATTCACCATATTCACTCTTGCGGTCTTGGGGTTATGCTTCACCATAGCATTGCCTGGAGGCCTGACTAGAGGAGGGGGCGGAAGACGCCGCTGGTTGCACTTGTTTGTATAGTGGCCCTTATGACCACACTTGTGACAAGTCACCTCAGAAAGCGGACGAACATTGCCTGGAGGAGGAACAAAAACTGCCTTGGATGCCTGGGGTCTCTACTGAAATCCTGGGTTGGGTGGGTGGGAAGAACCACGACCACCGAACTGCTTCTGCTGTTGAGGAGGACGAAACGGAGGAGGATTTGGCACCCAATACTTCTGCTGCTTAGGAACCATTTGAGAGCTGGAAGAAGACGAATATGAATCCCTTGAACGCTTCCTTGAGTTCTCCAGCTTGAGCTGTGTTGCCTCGACCTTCAAAGCCATGTTGTAGAACTGATCAAACTCACGAGGCTCTTGAAGAACTAGGCCTAGTAGAAGCTCATCCTTGAGACCACCTCTGAATTGATAGATCATAGCCTTGTCATCTGGAACATCTTGCTTGGCATATCGGGCTAGATTCTAGAACTCGATGTTGTACTGGTAGACAGACTTGCTTCCCTGCTTTAGGTGCCTGAACTTCTCACGCATCTCCTCGACAAAGCTTATCAGAATGTAGTGAGCCCTGAAGTCATGACGGAAATCGTCCCAAGTAACAACAAGATTGCCCCTGGAATCCTTGTACTGCTGCCACCAATCAACTGCTTGATCCTTGAGCTGGAACGATGCAAATCTGACAAAGTCCTCTCGCCTGACATTGCTGCACTCAAAATGCTTACTCATATCACGAAGCCAATCATCGGCATCAAAAGGCTGCTCACAACAGGTGAAAGACTTGGGTTGGTTGGCAAGGAACTGATTGAGCGTTGCAAACTAAGGCTGATTCTGAAAATTCCCTTGAAAACCTTGCTGACCCTGCTCCCTTTCTTGCAACGGCCTGAGCAACATCTGAGTGTTCGCATTGGTTGCGGCCATCACAACTTGCCAAGCTTCCGGAGGAGGAGGTGGCAGCGGCGGGGGTGGTGGTGGAGGTGGAACATCAGCCTGCTCCTCATCACGACCCGGATTGTTGCGAGTTGATGGAGCCCTCCTGGAGCTGGATAAAACACATCAGCACCGCATTGAAAGATGAATCAAATGCTTGAAAGAAATTGAACAAATAACAACACAGCCTTCCTGCTGAAAAATTAGCAAGAATGCTTCTTCGGTTTATGACAACATCATCAGATATTAGAAGCCACTTGCAATAACACAAAAGTATTGAGCTAAGTGCTCGGACAAATATATATGCCCACATACATCTGAAGAAGATGATCCTAGATCACTACAAGATTTCCCACCTAAGAAGTTCCGAAAACTTTCTGGTTATGCAGTCCGGTGTGGGGGATACAAGGAGGAAATATCTCACACAACTAGCAATCCTACACCCCAACTACATCCATCCTTCAACACATAACCAGAGGCTTTCGCCAATTCATCTAATTCGAATCCTCGAACTCACAACGATACTAAATCATGGTGGTACCCTAGACGCCTCCCCAGTACTGGGTGACTCCGACCTTATCTCACCACGACAAGTATTGAAGTAATTTCGAACACTCTCCGTCCTGAGATATCAAGGAAGCTGAATGATAACGATGTGCCAACATTCCCTGGAGCTCGACTCCCCGAAAGAAATCAAGTCAGGCAGAAGGCACCAAGACAGAACCCTGTCACATCGGTATCATATAGACTCCAAAATACCCGCATGATCCTAAATTTTTTTTGAGCGAGAAGAGGAGTAGAATCAAAGTTCCTAAGTTGAGTACCTCACCAGAGCATAGAAGAGGAGTAAAAAGAACCCTACTCTCCGATATAACTACACTCAAAATAATTTTTACTAGACTCGACTCGGCCAAATTCGATCAAGCAAAGGCTCCTATGGTCGTATGGCTTTGAATACCAACTTGTCGCGCCCAAGATGCGCGTCTATGCATTTTAAGGCACGAGGGCCTCACAAGGGATAGAGGCGCATCTTGCCATTCGCAAGTATAGTATCATTGCATCATACATTACAGAAGAGATGAGAATACAAGTTGGCTTACACTCGCCACATACTAAATTACAATTCCACACAGAGTTCAAATCATCAAGATGTAGATAGGGTCCGACTACGGACGAAATCAAACAATAAAACAGATGCAAATGACACTATCTCGTTATCCCAAAGATCACGACCATGGACCTCTACTCGTCTGGATAAGTCACGTACATCCTGCCTCTCTCCTCATCATATTCCCACTGGAGTTGGGTCAGATCATCCTGCACGAACTCATTTGTACCTGTACCTGGAGTGTTGTAGTAATCCGTGAGCCACAAGGACTCAGCAATCATGCGCCTGGGTACCGAGACTATTCAAGCTTAAAGGTTGGGATGTGGTATGTATTTAGTTTGCAACAGCACTAAGCATATATGGTGGCTAAACTTACCTAACATGAAGATAATATGAGTGTCCTACGATGAACGATCGAAACTAGAATGACCTCTATGAGATCCTGAACACTTACTTACGTCAATCATAACCCCACCGTGTTCTCTCTCGGATCATGTTCATGAGAAGAGACGATCACGGTTACTCACACAGTTGGTGTATTTTATTAGAGTTTACTTCAAGTTTACTATAACCGGGTGTTAAACAAATATCCAAGTTGCCACATAACCGCGGGCACGGCTTCTCAAAAAGATTTAACCTTGCAAGGGTGCTCCAACTAGTCCATCACAAATAACCACACTCCGCGGGAATAGCCTTGACCACGGATCTCGTGATCATCATAGGTAACTCCAATGGAAATCCAACACCTCGAGATAACCCGAAGAAAAGTCAGAGTCCACACGCAAGACATTCGATAAAGGTAAAACAAATCCAGCAAGACCACCCGACGTGTCGACGAACCCGATAAGAGTCGCGTATCTCGTTCTCAGGACACGACGGATAAGCGAAGCATACGGTGGCATGATAGAAATCTCCCGAGTTGCCCCGGGTTGGCCCCGCACGATGCTCTAGTTTGGACCAACACTCATGAGCAGCACTGGCCCGGGGGTTGATTAATTATCCACAGGGTTTCAAACCCCTATGCAAATTTTATTAAGTTATTAAGCAAATGTAGTACCAATGTTGGGTCTTGGCAGACAATTTTTAATCTCAACCGAATAAACAAGGGGGTCCCCATAACAACCCCGAGCATGTTAGGAGCGCAAAGTATGGAAAACATAACACCGGTAACAAGAAACTAAGGCGGTAATAGCGGAACAAATCACCTAGCAAAAGGCCAAGCCTTCCACCAATACCAAGATATATATGTGCATTAAATTAAATAATAGATAATATTGTGATATGCCAAATCCATGTTATCACATGGAACAACCTGCACCTACAACTAAGAACGCTATAAGAGGGGTTGAGCAGCGGTAACTTAGCCATCAAAGGCTTGCTAGGATGTGAAGGGTTAGAGGATATCATGGCAATTAGGAGGCTGACATTCAAGTGGTAGGTAGCGCAATTGTAACGATAAGAGCGAGATACTAGCAAGTGAAAATAGTATCGGGATCCGGGTACGATCATCTTGCCTGTTGGTTCTTTAGTGGAACAAGTAGCGGGATCCTCGTAGTTGTACTCACCTGGCTCTTCATACTCAGGTTCAACGTTCGCGTCTACCCAAAGGAAACATCAAGAATAAACAAACAACCATGGTGCAATGCACAAACAAGAATGATGCATGCTTAGGTGAAGAGTTTTAACCTGGCAATCCTAACTAGTCATGTTTCACATGCAAGAACTGGATATTAATGAATCCGGACAGAACCTTATGTTAAGTTATTTAGACATGCATGAACATGGAAAATATGTATGCATCATGTGAAAACGATGAAAATGCATTGGAAGAATGTAAGAAACGAAGTTACGGTTCTCACGATACGCTCACGACAAGGTACGAAGGCAAAACACAAGACAACCAGACCATGGGCTAATTCCTGGCATTTCAAGGTAGCCACTATTTAGGCAATGAAAAACCAACCACAATAGACCCAAAGATCAAGCAATTCCATGGAGTATAGCTCCCACAAGTCACAAAACAATAAAACAAACAATCTGCCACAAAACAGCAACATAGCAACTTACACAGCCCACAAGTTGAGCTATAGAAATCCTAAGGCCACAAACAAGGTATTGACAGAAACTACATAATAGGCTTATCAAGTTTCCCAACTAGACAATCTGGAAGGAGGCACACATCAATAAGCATGAAGCTATCAAGTTGGCATGATGAAACAAGTTTTCTGGGACTTAGTGAAAATAACAGTTTTCTGGAATCTGAGTTAATCTGGTAGTATGTTGACAACATAAGTTAAAGGGTTTAGAGACCACCTCTTGGCATGAAAATTAATAGGGTGGTAGTAGACAACGTCTACTCAAAAATACTAGCACTGAGTATGAGCTCATTCTCAACATATCACTAGATGTCAACCACTCTTCATGGCATAAAAATAACAACAGATTTTCAGACTTAGAAATATTTAGCATGGTGAAAACAAAAACATCAAGTTAGCTACTTTGCAGCATGTTTCCCACTTATATGGATGATTCTCATGTTAAACAAAAATACCATGGCATAATAGATATAAAACACTAGCACTTCCATGCTGGCACATGCCCCAAAGCAAGCATGGATTAAATCATGCAAAAATGACAATGTAGCATCACGGCAGAAAATGACAGTTTTATGAACTTGCTCAAAAGTGAAATCTGAAAGCGCCAATGGATTCATTGGCTCTTTCTACCCCAAAAACATGTGTCATACTCATATGTTCATGTGAAGCAACATTGCACAATTATACTAGCAAAACTATCATCTACTATTATAAGGTAAAACTTACTCTAAATGAGCAAATATAGACATAACCAGTTTTGGAAATTTAGCTAAAAATGGAAATGAACTAACAATCCTACAAAACATGCATATACCAACAAAGGATATGACAAGTGGGGGAAAGGACCCACTTGTCTCCCACACACACATACACTCTACACACACCACTACATAAGCATACACACACATGCTCCATATGCCTAAGGCGTATGAGCACAATCACTCATGAACATACCACCCATGAGGGGGTGTTCATCCATACACACACATGCCCCATATATGCATAATGCATATAGGCACATACACACCACCACACATGCACAAGTGCACATGGGCACACACACTCACACACATGCTCATGTGTGTGTGGGTGTTCATCCACACACATATATGCACACATATATGCCCAAGGCATATATGCATATGCATATGCATATGGCTACACACTCACACACACTCTCACTCACATACACACATGCATATGTGCACACACACATGCACTACACACACTCTCACATACACATGCACACATACATGCAACACACCTACACATATACCACCTACACACATATATATAACAGAAAAGGAATAAAACATCTACACATATAGGTTTGCATCTACACACATACACACATACACACACAAAACAGCATTAGAAACAACCAAACATACAAAAAAGAACAAAAAAAGGGGGGGTCAGGGGACTCGAACCCGAGACCTGGCAGTCAAACGCAGCGGCGCCTACCATTGCGCTACGACGCGAGTTTTGTCCAAGTAGGGGTCTCGCTGCACAAATACACACGCACTACCATAACTCTGACGAAACTGAATTTAGAACAGCCCGGCGACGACAGCGGCAAGGCGACGGCGATTCCCGGCGACCACTGGCCTCAACGACGACGCGGAGCACTGGAGGCGGCTGTGGCTCCTATGGGGTGTCCATTCCCCCGTTCGTCTCGCGACAAGGGGGCAGAGGCGAGCCCTCAAGGCACTGCCTTTAGACGAAACAGCGGTGACAGCGGCTCTGCCGCGACGACGAGCTAAGCAATGGCAATAGGAGGGGCATCACGCGGCTCACCAAGGGAAGACGACGACGGCTCGGGGCATGACGAAGGGAAGGAAGAACGATGACGACGCGGCAGCGACGACAAGGAAGGAGACGTCGACGAGCTTCACGATCACGGCGGCACCGAGGAAGAAGAGGACAGCGCAGCCTTCCCACAGCCCCTTTAGCACCGGGAACGAGATGCGGGAGAGGTCCTCGACCCCCGCGACATCTCCGACGAGGACGGCTCGACTCCTACGGCGAGGACGACGGCGATCGACGACGGCTGCTCTCTCTGAATTCTCTGAATCTTCAGAGACTTACCTGAAGGGGGGAAAGAAGAGAGAGGAGGGAGAGGAATGGAGAGGCGGCAGCGGGGAGGAACCCTAGCGAGGGCATGTACGCCTAGGGGTTAAATAGGAGGGGAGGAGAGGCTCGGCGTGGCCACGGTGGCCATGTGCGCCCTCCACAAAGGAGGACCGGGCGCTCGGAGGAAGAAAAGGTGTGGGGGAGACACTGATGAGAGGGCCCGGACGCTGCCAAGCTGGAAAGGGACACGACGCTCGCTCGCTCTCTGTGAAGGAATGGGCCAAGCCCACTCTCACAAGCCCACTCTCTGCGAAAATCAACAGAAAAGGAGGGTTTTGTTTTATAAATAAAAGGGAAACAACACAAATAACCCCAGGGTGAAAGAAAAGAAATAATGACAAAACAAAAATACCATGATACCAGAGAAAACATGAACTATTTAATAAAAATTAGTAAGTTGATTTTTAGAGCAATAAAATTAAATATTGTTATAAAATGATAGCCCTTGTTATTTAAATACACCAATTCATAAAAGCTCAAAACAACAAAAGACCCACACACACAGGATTAAAATATTAGTAGTTAACTCCTGAACATTTTAGGACAATTTAATTAACCAGTTAATTCTGCTGATAAAATAACATTGAAGAAAAGGTTATTTGGAAGGGTTGTTTGAAAAGGAATAAAGAGGGGGGAAGAAGAAGGAGATGCAACACACCCACTCAAACCACAACACAACACACAACACAAGATCCCAACCAACCACACAAGGTCACAACAATAGCAAGACATGGTATGATGGATGAAAGGATGCATGATGCATGGATGCAAGAACAAGACATGTATGACAAGGTGCAAATTCATTTCATTAAGCTCATGGAAACAAGGTTCATACAAGACACATGCCATAAAAGGTAGGGACAACACTTGGGCTGTCACACACTAACACATGGTGAATACATGAACTCCTCATACTACAATCATTACCGGAGATTATCCCAACTATTGTCACTTTGGGGTCTATGGATCATAACACTTAATAGGCGCATACAACTTTCAAGATAGGATCTAAAACACTCTCGTATTTATGGAAACATAATAGGCTCAGATCTGAAACCATGACACTCAGACCCTATTGACAAGCATTAAGTATAGCAACATCAATCTTAGAACACGGTGGATACCAGGGATCAAGCCCTAACAAATTGACTCGATTATATGACAAATATCATCCAACTCCATCACCGTCTAGCAAGCCTACGTAGGAATTAATCACTCCCGATGGTGACCATCATGGAATTGTTGATGGAGAAGGGTTGATGATGACGATGGCGACGGACCCCCCTCTCCGAAGCTCCAAACGGACTCCAGATCAGCCCTCTCGATGAAGAACAGGAGGTGGCGACAGCTCCATCTTGTAAAACGCGATGGAAGTTTCTCTTTGATTTTTCTCTCCGTGAGACGGTACTATGGAGTAGTAGTTAGGGAAAATGGAGAGCTTACAGGGTGCGCCCTTGAGCTCATGGTTCCTGGGTGCCCCCCTCCAGCAGGTCTCTTCGCTAATGATTTTTCTATATTCTGAAAATATCCTTCGTAAATTTTCAGCCCAATCCGAGAAATTTTATTTTTGCACAAAAATAACACCATGTTAGTTCTGCTGGAAACAACATCAGTCCGGGTTAGTTAATTTAAATGATGCAAAATAGAGTCCAAAACAAGAGCAAAAGTGTTTGGAAAAGTAGACACTTTTGGAAAGTATCAGGTGGGAGTTCGACTGCCTTGATCGCATCTTCTGGCCGGCGACCAAGAACCTCCGGGAGGCGAAGCTAGCTTGGTTCGAGGCAAAGGAGGCGGCCACCGTTGGAGAAGAAGGTGTCACGACGCGGCTAGAGACGGCGAAGGAGTACGACTTCACCTTCGTCCTCTCTAACTCCCCGATGGAGTACCATCTCCACATCAGAAAAGCCTAGTGATGACGATGAGTAGATTTAGGTTTTTTAAGCCAGCATGTTTTAAATTTGTTCGTATGAATTATGTTGAATTCCAACAATGTATTAAATTATGCGGCATGTGATTATTGGATTTATTCTTTCGTGCCGTGCAATTTGCAGGATCCCGTAAACGAAGTTTGCGGTACCATAGTTTGTGGGATCTGCTAGAGATGCTCTTACCGGCTCTAGTTAGGATGGGGCGATGGCGATGTCACACTTTGGCTTGTTCGAGTGTTTGTAGTCATCGCTAACTCGTCTAATTCTACTTTTTGTTACTTCTATTATTCATTTTACTATCTTGACAGATCACGAGTACTACCTCGTCCAGATTTTTAGTCCCTTTGTATTTTGTATGGAAATTTTGCCCTTTGATTTAATTATCAAAAATTAAATTATATGCTTTAACAATAGTATCATTGAAAACCTCTTTCAAATATGAATCCAATTTTGTTAATTAAAAGGGAAATGATTGGTTCCAGCCGGCGGATGCATGCAAAACGTCCGTCACCTTCTCCTTGCGACGCGTGTCTTGCATAGGTCCATCTAGTACAATTAATATCGGTTCAATGCGACGCGTGTGCGCTGTGGCATAGAAAGTTTTCTGCAATGTCAGTTGTGTTGCAGAATTTCTTCCGCAACAACTCACATGCTGCAAAAAAGCGAAACAAAAACAAAATCCACAACATCAGCAGTAGAAGTTGCACGTGTCCAACCATGCTGCCGCAGGCTCACAAGTTTCTGCAACAATGATGGAATTATAAAACGACGACGACAACGAGGGTGGTCTTGCTGTGACATCATCTTTCATTACAAAAATATCCGTAACAACATCTATGTTGCAGAAGTTTTATAACAAACTCTGTTGTAAATAAAATTCTATAGATGTTTTCGCAACACGATCCTTGTTGCAGAAAATATTCTATAACAAACTCTATTTCAAAAAGATCTACTGACATTTCTATAACATGATCTATACTGCAAAAGTTAAAATGACTGTGAGACATTTGATGACGTTGGTGTGATGGAGATTCTTTTTGTTTCTGCAACAAGCCTCTTGTTGCCAAGGGAACAAACGCACAACATTACGTTTGTTGCAACGGGGCAAGAGCAAAGTTTCTTTTCTTTAACAGTGATCTTATTTCTAAAACATAGGCCTTGTTTCAGAAGAGAAAAAACGGTTCGACAGGAGCGCAACAAGGCTCGTGTTATAAGGCGCCGAGCGCAACACGAGCCCTGTTACAAAGCTTGATGCACGTTACTAGAAGAAGATCGGACGGTTGATCCTACGACTACCAAGGTGATGGATAATTTTTAAACATACGTAACAGCCTCCTAATTAAAATCTACAGTGAAAATTGACACAAAATGCGAAGGAAACAAATAAACCCGACGGAGGTAAAATGATTGGAAGGGTTTTCAGAAAAAAATGAGAGCTTGTATCCGGGTTCCAAAATTCGGCTTCCCCACGCACCTGCCTATGCCTATAATAACGAGAAAGCCCTTCTTCTTATCTCCTCCAGCTTTCTCAATCTTCGAGTGTTCAGCAGCGTGTCCTCCCATCTCCACTTCCCTCTAAAACCCCAACGCCCTCCTCCAATCCCCCTATCCTCACAGGAAAATGGTGGTAGTGGGTACACGCGGAGAAGAGACCTCGTCCCTGTGATGCCCTGCCATGTCTGCCCGCGCGCTGGCCGCACCCCCTCTGCCTCCTCCCCCCCCTCTGGGTACCATGCGGGCACCCCCGCGAGCCGCCGCCGGTCTCAGCTCAGCGCTGACCGGCCACCGGGGAAGGTCCCTTCCTGGATTTCATCCTCATTTGGTTGTGTGGATATTGTGCTGACACCGAATCTCTTTGTGTGGTTTTGTTTAGTTGCTTGCTTCTGCCCATGCTTGTCGCACATTATTAGAGTAACAGTTCAGAGTTCCTGTATTTATCGTGAAATCATTGTGAGTGAATTCTTGGATTAGTCTTATGTCTGTAAGCTGGTCCTGAAACAATGTTTGGCAATAATAGTAATTGTATGGAAGGCAGTAAGAAGAGTTCCTGGATTGTTTCTGATTCTAGTGGGCAGTAGAACAGTATCTTTCTTTGCTTAGATCAACGGAGCTTCAATTTCCCTTGTGCCACTTGATCCCGTGGCTGATGGCAACTCATATTTATTCAGGCACACTTTGTGTTCAGTGCAATTGACGGAATCCCCTAGTGGCAATCTTCAAGTGGAAGCAAACTCGTCTCATTCCCCAACTCAACTGATGTCTACAAGACGTGGTAATTTCTTTAGCTTAGGTTGAATGCCTTCATATCTTTTAGGTACCATGTGATGAAACTTGAGAATATATGGATGGACACATTTTGATTTTTTGGACGTTTTTCGCTTGCAATTCCAGTGTATTTGAATTAAATTGCACAAGTTAAACATTCAATGAATTGCACATCTTTGGTTTTCAATTGTGAAATTGATTTTTCTGTTTCAGTAAAGTCATTCATTTTTATTTAGTGTTAATATTAATATGTACTTTTGATATGTTAAAGTTAAGCTTGTACCTAGGTTAAAAACATGTGCATCTAAAATACTTCATCACATTGTGGATATTTTGAAGTTTATGTCAACCCCAATTTTGTTTCTTACAGATGACTCAGCCATAACATGTAAAGGATTCTGTACGATATCATGGAGCCTTAAAGCAGATGTTATGGATGGTTACATTATCTTCATAACAGGTGATCCAGTTACCCTGGGTTGTTGGGAACCTGATATGGCTGTTCAGTTGAATCCTTCTGTTAAAAGTAGCAATAAATGGACGGCTGTAATCAAGGTAACTCTTCCAACAGAAATAACTTTGTGCCAAACTAGTCAAGTGAGATGGTACATCCTTGGACAGTTTCCTAAACCTGCTATAATATCATCTAAGCAAGTTAATAACGAACAAGTTATATTCAATAAGGCATGCTGTGGTTGGTCTGGTCAAGGTAAACTAGAAAACGAACTGGACCGTCTCAAACTAAGTGAATTTAGCATTCTGGAAGAGACCTTGCTTAGTAAATAAAATATGCCTATTTATGGATGTGTACTACCTTTTCTGTGTAAAAGTGATGCATATGCTTGAAACATATGATGGTTTCCAAGGGAACAACTAAAAATTTTAGTTACGCCTTTTCAGCCTATTACAACAATTAGATTATATCCTGTTGTTCATACCAAGTGTTTTGCCCACTCAAATGTTTTATTTTTTTCCTGTTCCTTTCATTTCTTTTATGGTTTAGCATTGAGACCATATTATTATTTTCCTCAGTGGTTAATAAAATGCGCTACTCCTAGGCTATTACGTTGACCAACCATGTCTGCGGCATGTTTCATGACTAACCTGAAACTACCTTTATAACTTCCTAGTTCTGGAGTAGAGTTTGATAGATCCTAAGTAAGTCGATTCACATCCTGAGTACATGCGAAGATCTCAAGTCTAGGACATGACATGTAAGTTGTACGTGAGACTAACAAATAACAATATCTCGACGCGTCTTGAAGTGATATGTTTGACTCTGATCCCCATCCCTGAGTTCATACCATCGGGCCAGCATGTCTATGCCCGTGACTTGCGAAACATAGTCATTAACCGAATCACATACTAGTCAGAGGATATGTGTCTGTATAATCTTATCAACTAGGGAACATTAGAAGAATCATCATACAATATATAGTCTAACAAACAAGTCACATAATTGTCGATACATATCAGTGATGATGTGCAAGGACAATACAGATAAGTCATGAATACATAGGAAAATAACATCATCACATGATTGCCTCTAGGCCAATATTTCCAACAGTCCCCCACTCGCACCAGAGTCAATCATTTAGGCATTATATGCCCATAGCCCTTGTGCGCGCCTGATGCTTTGGCTGCGGGAGAGGCTTCATCAGTTGATCAACAATATTTAGATCCGTGTGTACTTTGCATATCTTTACATCACCTCACTCAACAATCTCTCATTCGGGAATTGTCCGGCTTCCTCCCCCGAGCCCTCCCGCATCGCCCCCGTAGGCAATGGGGAGGGAACCCTAGCCGCCGCCGGGTAGCAGTTTCCCCCGCCCCCCCTTCCCCGCCGCCGCCACAGGGCGCTCCGAGCGAAGCTCGGCCGGCGCCGGCGGCGGCAGGATTTCGGCCTCCTCGCGTGTGGGGGCTGGTGCGGGCCGGCTTCGACGGGCCTGGGCGCCGCGTTTTGGTGGGTCGTGGCGGCGTGACGAAGCTCCTCTGGGCAGCGGCGGCTGGTGGTCTTGGTGGCGCGGCAGGCTGCCTGGTGGTGGTGGGGCGCGCCGGCAGCGGTCGTGGCGGCGGCCTGAGATTGGCTCAGATCTGGCGGATGGCTGTGGCTGGCGGCGCGGGCCGTGGGCTGGTGGTGGGACAGCAGCGATATGGTGGTGGTGCGGGCCAGGGGTCGGGGACGGGGCCCGCGGCGGCCCGGCCAGACCTGACCTCGTGACGGTGCGGGTGGGGCACCGGCCTGGCGTGGCTGGTGCTCCGTTCGTGGGCGGCGGCGGCGCGTGGTGGTCCGGCTCGAGCGTTGGCCCCCAGTGGCTCGGCGGTTGCACGGTGGCTCGATGGCTTTAGCCGCGGCGATGGTCGGCTCACTCCGGCGTCGGCTCGTCTGCGGGCGGACCGTATCGATCCTCGCTTCACCCTCTCGCCATGTGCTTGCTACGTGCGCTGGAGAGCTGGGCCTCTCCCAGGCGCGGTCCATCCCTCGTCTCGCGTCCGAGGCAGCAGGACCGAGCTCGTCCCGTGCTCGGTGCAGCTGGACCGTGCTCGTCTCACGCCCGATGCAGCAGGACCGAGCTCGTCTCGCGCCCGGTGCTGCAGGACCGAGCTCGTCTTGCGCGCGGTACGGCAGGACGGGTTGATGGAGGCCAGTTTTGGCCGGCCTTTGGGTCTCAGCGCTGGGGTCGTCCAGGGGTACGAAAGGCGGCTCCTTTCTCTCGTCTCTTTGGTTGGGGTAGTGGCGTGTCTCGGGTGTGGTGGTGTCAGGGTCCTGGATGCCGGGGCGGCGGCCTTGGGGGTGGTAGAGCGGTGCTCATGGGCAGAGCCTATGCTCGGTGTTGCCCGGTGACCATGGTCGTGTGGGCGGCCTGGTAGCCGGGGTGTGGCATTCGGTGGCGGTGAGTATTGGCCGGGGTGAAAACCTATCCTATCTTCAGACGGACTGGCGGCGACGAAGCTCGTTCCCTTCTTGAAGGCGTCGTCACGGCTCTCATTGCTCGTCGTGGTGCTCCAGGGGAAACTCTGATCCTTGGATCGGACGGTGACGGCGCTCCGGTGTCGTATCCTTCCTGAAGGCGCCGTCTTGGAGCCCACGGTTCGTCGTATGCGGCTTCATCTCTTCGCGGTGGCGTGGTCACGGTTGAGTTCCCCGGTTGCTCTTGTAGTGCTAGGGGTGGTGTTGCTACGCTCAACACCTTTGTATCTTGCCTTGGGTGTGTGCGTGTGTTGTGGTGGCGTGCGTTTGTACCGGCATGTTGATGATGGTTGCTTTATATATAAAGCGGGGCGAAATCCTTTTTCGGTAACAATCTCTCATATCAGATGATATCGCCTAAGTATGTGTTTGGGTTTCTGGTGATGCCTTGGTTCCTTGGCTTGTGGGATCGAAAGAATTGGACGCGCACTGAACCACACTGAGTTTATAAATGAAGTTCTTAATCCAAAAACTTCCCTTCACAGCTTCAAAAGCCGTGATGTACTGGGCCTCCGTTATAGAATCAACAACCGTTTCTTGCTTGGAGCTCTTCCGGCTCACTGCACCTCAATTTAGAAAGAACACAAAACCAGATTGTGATTGATAGTCGTCCCTATCGGTTTGGAAACTAGCACCAGTGTAACCCTTTATAACGAGTTCATCCTCACCTCCATAAACTAGAACATATCCTTAGTCCTTCTCAAGTACTTAAGGACATTCTTAACTGTTGTTCAGTGATTCTCACCTGGTTCAGCCTGGTATCTGCTCGTAACACTTAGATCATACGAAACATCTGGTCGGGTACATAACATTGCATACATGCTGGACCAATTGCTGAAACATACAAAATTGCATCCATGCAACTTCGCTCATCATAAGTCGTGGGACTCTGAGATGCCATGCAAGATAGGCAAGAACCCTTTTTTGGTTGAACCACTTCAACACCTTCTCTATATATCTGTTAGAACTGCTAAGGTTCTCAAACCAGGATTCACTCACTGTTTTCTCACACACACATGCACACAGGGAACTAGTATTAAGCTCTGTAGGTTTATACCAATAGCACAAGCTTACTTCTACAAACAGGGGTACATGTCCTTTTTTATAGGACTAGCCAAACCAACTATGCTAGGAATACTTAATAGCTAAGCTAGGACAACTCAGTGTGGATGCAATGGTTTCGACTAGTCCGGTGATACACATCGTGATGTCGTCGATCCGCTTGCCATCCAGCGATAGTTTCGAACTCAGCCCGGAGGCGTTGGGCATTCACCTCCCGCACGTGATCGCTGCCTAGGCGCTACGTCCTGGTCGCATCCCATGCCTCCTTGGTGGCTGCCTTCGCGGCGAGCATGTTGTGCTTCTCCAACAGGGTGGACTGGATCAGCGTCGCCATGGCCTGCCGATCGTCCTTTCAGGAGACGGTGTCGTCCTCGATGGCATCCCACAGGCTCCTGGCCGCATGTTGACCTCCATTACCATCGCCCGTGCGGAGTAGTTCGAGCGGGTGAGCATCGGGAAGGAGAGGTTGGTGCCGCCGCCGGGCTCGCTCACCACCTACTGCGCCATGATATCTCCTCCATTGTCGTGTTGCATCTTGCTACGTCCGTGGCTTGGTGAGTGCCATCGCGGTGGGGTTTTGGAGCATGACGAGCCCCCCCCCCCCCCCCCCCCGGGAACAAGCCTCTGATATGAACTGTTGGCTGGAAATCAGCTCATCGGAGCGCTTCCCCAGCACGCACGCTCACACAAGAGAGATAGAGAGCAGTGTTTTTGCGCCGTGCACAACTTTGTTGGCCGGAAATCAGCTCACCGGAGCTCTTCCCGAGCACGCACACACATCCACACCCAGACACGAGAGAGGTGTTTTGTGCCATGCACAACTTGCGACTTTTCCGCTTTCTTTCCTCCTTTTATTCTCAGTTACAAGCAAACGCGCAGTGCCACAATCCACATTGCTCGTGCCATCCCACGAACTACTCGTGCCACACACAAGTCTCGAGCTAAAGCGGTGCCACGAGATGAAAAAGCATTAACTGAAAAATTGAAAACAAGACACTGCCGTTGCAGCCTAAAAGCATTGCCATGACAAGCAAAACAAGCCGTGTCTGGTTTTATTCAACAATTGCATGCCGCAAGATGGCAGATGCTCATCATGTGGCAAATTTATTCTTTTCGAGAAGTGGTCAGGCTTCATGGTGTTCCAACGTCCATTGTCTCAGACTATGATAGCAAGTTTCTTGCTGGATTCTGGCTTACTTTACGGAAGCATTCCAGCACTGAATAAAAATTTCTAGCATTGCCCATCCACAAAACGACCAAACAAAGTGGTGAACAAATTTGTGGGTATGATCCGTTGCATTTGTGGAGAAAGAAATGGCCTCATTTTGCTCTAGGATTATTCATTTTTGTGGGCCATTTATGGCATGCAAGAAGAGCCCGAGCTGCTGCGTTCGCCGGAAAAAAGAAGCCAACTCCCCGTACCGAGATGTTATGCTAGGGATGGGGTCGAGAGCTTCTCGTTCAGAAGCTCCAGCACCACGTCATATACATCTAGAAAGCATATGCTTTGAAGAAGCATGTACAGTTTGGAAAGGTTTTCTTTTTGAGTGAAGAGGAATCTACTAAAGCAATCTATGCTTCACACTAGTATATATTTTGTATATCGAATTCCTAGATAGGAAAGTAGAGTAGGCACATATCCTCCACAAAAGGCAAAATGTAGATGAAAAAAAGTTTGATTGAACACAACAGGATTTGGCTTTATCTCTAGCTGAGTTCTCCTAGAACAACTCCATACATAGATCCACTGGAAGGAGTCCTTTCTCAATTGTCTACACTAAAGTTCCAAGACATGTTCTGGGCCTGGTGAAGCTACCATCAAGGGGAAACTCAAAATCAACATTGTCCTTTTGATAACTACATTAAACTATTTGTAGAAATACAGTGTTTTGGAAGCATAGAATCAGAAGTACAAACAGTTAGCTGACTGCAAATGGAGGTTGAAATCATTGCAAGTTGGTGATAAGATGATGGTATACCTCCGTAAAGAAAGACTGCCTTTAGGTGTTAGCTTAGGCAGCGAAATTGTGGATCCTTCTCTATTCTGAGGAAGATAAACGATAATGCTTATGTGATAGATCTTTCAAGCGAGATGGGTATATCCAACACATTCAGTGCTGCGGGCTTGACCCTCTACCACCCAAAACAAGCGGGTTATGAAGATAACTCAAGGTCGACTTCAAAACAACAAGGGGAGAATGATGAGGAACACTAGAGAAAATAAAGAGAAAAATTTGTCGAAACCATTTGACTTCTACGTACTTTTAATCCATTCTAGATAAGTTGGTTCATAAGTCATGCCTTGTTATATTTATCTTCTTATCATATAGATAATATTTTCTAGAGTCTTGCTGAGATGTTAATTAAACATTTATTTTCTCAACTGTTTTCTATAAGGTTACTCGTAGTGGGGAGTATCATACATTAGTATCATGCATATGATACTAAGTGTATGATACTACCTTCATAGTGCATAGTATCATAGAGTAGTATTTTAGATGATCTCATTTATGCATGACACACAATAGCATAGAATTTATTATGATACGGTATCATAATATGATACTCAACCCTCTTATTCTTCATTTAATTCTATGCCACCTCATTAAAATTGCCTAGTTGGCATGCATGATACTAGCTATGATACTCCCAATACGGGTAGCCTAATTGTGCTCAGGATAGCTTCATGTTTTTCTGTTGGGCACCACTACATAGTGGTGCCGCATGGATGCCGGCCCTCCTTCTCTTGCATGGATGCCTCCCCTCCTTCTCTTGCATGCAACCATGACACATAACCATGAAATCATCAAAAGATTCTTTCAAATTTGAATTTTAAAAAAAGCTCTATCTCCCAAATTGTTAACCTGATTGACGATCCGCTTTCACCTTAGCTTTCCCGTGGCGAGATCTTCAAAACTAGATCCCATGTCGGCATGTTTCGACAACTTCTTTTTGTCGATACTTGCAGATTACTATCACTTACTTGCCATGTTATTAGTCAGATAGTTACCGGATTTAATTAACTTAGTTGCCAGATTGCTCAACTAAAGTGTTGGCTGATACTTCTTCTTACTCATTGTTAACACTTGAATAATCACTATCTAGCTTTGCATAACATTGCAAAGTTTAAAATATACAAAATTATTGTCTGGTAACTGCTCATAATTTGTGTGGCAACCATTCCCTGTTAAGATGACAACTATGGTGACATAATCTGGCAACTCGTGGCAGCGATTTTTTTTCCACCGGAACATGTTAACATGGGATCTTGTTTCATAGCCCTCGCCGAGGCGAACCCACCGGTTAAGATTGATCGCTATTGGATTAATGGTTTGTGAGATAAATCATTTAAAAAATAAAAAAAGCAACTAATGTGATGATGTCAGCATGATGTGTAAGATTCTTGCATGCCCACATGTGCTCTCTCTATGGACAAGTCACTGGTGAACAGTACCGTAACTGCCCCCTTCTCCAGACTGTCAGATCAAGGGTCAACGGATGGAGCTGCATGAACAGTAGCGAATGCACAGTGTTTCCGTCTACAGGAGATCGTCCACAGTACCCAACGCACAGTGTTCGTCTACAGTATCTGGGCTGCCCATCTTCCATCCAACGGTTGGCTGGCCGCCAGTCACGCCGTCATGCCGTGACTGGACAGAGGCCAGTCACCGGATCTCTGTCCGCTCTCCTCAATATAGGAAAAATCCCATTGATATGCGTGCACTGGAGTGCACGCATGCACACTTATGCAAAGTAGAATATCCCTTTCCTTTATGGGTTGCTTGGTTTAGGTTTTACTTTGCAAATTCCTTTGTTTATGGATTTGTGATAAGAAACATTGTGTTATATGGAACCTATATTGGGAGGATGAGGCACATCTTTCTGTATTTTATACATCTGACAATCATTTTAAATTCACAACTTTACAAACAAGTTTTTGTGTCAAATGCTATGGGTAATTGATTTAATTGACATACCTGCCTATTCATTGTTATTATCAGAAACACAACAGTCCCTTATTATGATTGTTAGAAAAATGATATCATTCTTTTGACATGTTACACCCTTTCAGGTACCATATGGCGTGCATTTCAAGTATAATTATTTTGTTCGAGAGGAAAAAAAATCCTCTAATGACATCATATGGAGGCCTGGTCCTGAGTGCTCCTTATCGATACCTTCAGTTAGCCAGAAAAATCATGTCATCCTTGTAATAGATCAGTGGATGGAAACCAGTGTGGCAGGTAGTTCCTCTCCTTCCTGGGGATCGTGGCTGATGGAAGCTGATTCTGTTGAAGATCAAATTGCTGAGAGAGGGAAGGGTGACAGCATTGTGAAAGCCCACTCTGTTATAGATATGGTGGACGGAGCTTCATCTGTAGGTAATGTTGCTCTACCACATATTTTCATTTAATCAGTATTGACTGAGACCCTTAGAGTTGCTGAACACTTAAATGTTTTCAGTTGATTGGCAGGTGAGCATATTATAACGAGACTTTGGAATGGCACACCTTTAGGTGCAGTCAGTCCATCCATTAGTGTGCATGCAGATTTTGCTGCAGCTGAGAAACCCAATGCAATTAAAATAAGTGTAAACCAACATGAGATAAATCAGCCTGTTGAGGAGCCATGGATTCTTGGACCTATCATGTCAGCAAAGAACTCTGTTGCACAAGTGAAACGCAAGAAAGACAGAAGGAAGTTTTTGAATACGGAAAGGGATTCAGGTGAAATAACTGAAAACATGCCTGAACAGGATCAGCCTGTGGAGGAGCCATGGTTATTTCAGTCTTGGTTGACAGCAAACAGAGCTGGTGTTATATCGAAACGGAAAGTAGAAGCAAAGGATATTATGAAAAGGTTAAAAGAATTTGATAAACCCTCAGCAGCTTCTGAGAAGGATATGCCTGCCACTGGTGAACCACCAAGAGTCATATTAATTAACTCCTCTATCTGCAGTACACAGAGAATTGCAGTATTGGAAGATGGGAAACTAGTTGAACTCTTGCTGGAGCCCATAAAAAACAATGTACATTGTGACAGTATTTATTTAGGTATAATAACAAAACTTGTGCCTCATATGGGAGGTGCTTTTGTCGACATTGGAATTTTGAGACCTTCACTTATGAGCATAAAGCAAAACCGTGATCCATTTGTGTATCCTCAAATTGTCAAGGATATTAAAGGAGGTTCTGCCAATGATTCTGGTTATAACGATGAGAGCCTTCTGACATACGATGATGATGATGATGATGATGATGATGATGATGATGATGATGATGATGATATTGCTGACAACGAGTTTGCAGATGAAGAAAATGAGGATGATTCATCAACATTTCTGGCTCAGAATGTCAAGGAAAATGAAGAAGGCTTGGACATTGTGTCGCATTCTAAGATAAAGAGGATTGATGGTGCTGAATTTGAAAATATCTCTGGTTGGGATGATGAAATTGATGATCACGTGGAAGATGAATACAATGATGATCACTCACCAGGAGATCGGTCACAGATCTGCAATGATATTAAAACATTATCTTCCATTCAGCATGCTTTGAGGGAATCTAACGATGATACAAATGGATGTAGATGGTCTCAAGTTCGCAAGGGCACAAAAATCATGGTTCAAGTTGTCAAGGAGGGATTGGGCACGAAAGGTCCAACACTGAGTCCCTTTCCATGCTTAAGAAGCCGATTTTGGGTATGTAAGATTAACATAGTTCATTAGCTCTCATGCACTTTGAGCATTACATTTTTAAAGCTTTATAATCTTTTGTTTATTTTTTTAATGCTTTATAATCTCTTGTTTATCACCAAAGAACTAGCCATGGACAGGGGTGCGTGTTAGCTATCCACGTGCCAAAGCCATGAGTTGGTTTCGAGATCTTATGGTGTTTCAACTCTAGCCTACCCCAACTTGGTTGGTCATGTTTGCCATTGGTACAATAGTCGCACAAAAGGAATATCTGTGACCGCTAAATGCGGCCTGGTTAGTTCACGGAACCACAACTATTTGTGTCTGCACCCTGTTGCAAAAATGCATGTTACACACATGAAAAAAATTGTGAAGAAAAATCAAGGATGTACAACATCCTTAACATGTGCATTTGCAAAACATGCCATAGCAAGCTGTTTCCTGCTTCACTATCTAAGAAACTTTTTCGAGTTCTGATCTTGAACAAAGCAGTGATCTTAACTTACCTGGAATATGTTGCTTACGTACATTTGCCATAATAACATGTTAATGATATCACCGACAAGGCGACAACTAACTATTCGAGGCACATTCTGATGTAAGTACCAAAACTTTCCAAAGAATGCCCTTGTTCTGACAGACCGCAAATTGTATGGTGCATAGGTGCTCAGGTAGATTTTTTTTTAACTTTGGAGTGAGCCTTCCATTTTGAATTGCAGATATTGGTCTCCCGTGGCAACAAAGTTGGAGTTTCAAAAAAGATTACTGGGATAGAACGCACCCGGTTGAAGGGCATTACAAAGTTATTACGACCTCCTGGATTTACTCTGACGGCTCGTACAGTTGCCGCTGGCCATTCTTGGGAGGAGTTAAACAAGGACCTTGATCGCTTGTTATCTACCTGGAAAGGAATAACTGAACATGCTCAATCTGCTGCCTTAGCTGCCGAGGAGGGTGTGGAAGGTGCTATTCCTGTGATGTTGTATAGATCAAAGGGTCAGGCTCTATCTATTGTTCAAGATGATTTTAATGAGAAGGTGAGTTAAGTTTGCATACTATTCAAACACAGCAGAACCGATAAAATTATGTCACCAGTTCATTTCTTTTCAAACGCTTTACTCGAATCCCGATTAACTGGTATTCTTCACTTAGGTCAAGAGGTTGGTTGTGGATTCTCCTCGCACCTACCATGAGGTGAGTAGCATGATATATGATACGTTTATAGTCGTTTAAACTCTTGAATAAATATTTTTTGTAAATTATTTTTCCTTCACACTGATGCATGCTTTATGGTTTGTACCTCTATACAGAAAGTTGAGTTCTATATGCCTGTTTTTTGTGTAATCCAAGAAGTAAACACTTGAAAATATATTCTCCGAAAATTCACTGCACATTTTTTTGTTATCACATAAGCCTGTTGAATGAGTGGCCCATGTACTGCTGGCCCAGGATGGCCAGGCCCATACCAGAGAGTGGCCCGATCTTCACAAAGTGGAGGTGGATTTGAGGAAGAACACGCAGAATACGGGAGGAAACACAAGGGGAACTAGTAGAAATCAACACACAAGTTGCAAATAAAGATACACATAGATGGATCCTTGATCCAAATCATCCACAAGAGAGAGATGAAACAAGATAGGGTTCTTTCCCAAGTCCTAAGACAAGGAGGGCTTGAATTCCTACAGGAACCTTCACCCGTAGGTGGCCCTGATACTCCATGAGTCTTCTCCCTCGGGAGGTCGTGTTCTCCATGAGGAGCCATCTCCACAATGGAGGAATCCCACTAGGAGACGTAGATGAGCTAAGCTCTATCAATGAGTTCTAATCTTAGCTAACCCTGGATCGAAGGTGGGGGAGAGGTATATATAGGTCGTAAGTGAGGAGGGGATACATGGTCCGTGGGCCCAAAACTTTGCGCAGATAGTATTACCGGGTAGTCTGGTTGTGGAGGACTGTACAGTCCGGTAATGCAAATCTTCGGAGGCTTCGGCGCAGGACCGGACAGTCTGGTCGGTCGGCTGGACAGTCCGGTGGCAAGTCTTCTGGACAGTCCGGTGGCAACAGAAGGTTTTGAAGCTGTGCAGACTGACACCGGACTGCACCTCTTTTTCCTTTGCTGCCTCTTCTTTCATCGCTGTTTCCATGCTTCCCTCTTAGATGGCGTAGCCGTACTCTTGTGCTTGCATTCCCTCAACATGCGTGAAGCTCAGCTTAAACCTATACATGCACTAGGAAGGAGGGTCAAGTAGTATACCATCCTCGAAGGGGGCAAGTAAACACTGCGTAAAGGAGAGAAATTCACCTTTATATGTATGATGTGGGAGGTGCGTGTGTCTCTTGACGATGGGGCACTTCACATGGTGATGTCCGGGAGATGCTCCGCATCAAGATGGGAATGAATGATATGTATCACCCCTCTTGAGGGCAGAGTGTTGTATGAGTGGCCCATGTACTGCTGATCCAGGAGGCCCAGGCCCATACCAGAGAGTGGCTTACCTAGTTGAGGTTGAGCTCCAGGCAGCAAAGGAGCGGGCAACCAGAATAATCTATGAGTTCGACCACAGGCGTGCCTCCACTGTCCTACGAAGCATAATAATTAAATATGTATAGTTGTACTGTTAGCATATCAGTATACCTTAAAACAAAAATGTACAATTTACATTTTACTGTTAGCATATTAGTGTTTCCTATGGATATAAAAGTAAAACATGTGTTGTGTGCCCTACCTTTGTCCATTCTTAGTAGAAAAATCACATTTTCCAGACCTGTTGATGTAAACAAAAATGCTTTTCCTCTTTCGTTTCTAGGTTACGGGCTATCTCCAAGAGGTTGCACCTGAGCTCTGCAATCGAGTCGACCTCTACGAGAAAAGAACTCCCATATTCGATGAATATAAGATTGAAAAGGAGATCGACAATATTCTCTGCAAAAGGTATACACCTCTTCCTGCATTACCGATGTTCGTTTTACAGCTGCTAATGTTTTTGCTTCCTGTGTGTAATATCTGGGAGCCATTCTACTGGAGAGCAAAATTGCATCTGTAACTGTATATTTGAGTTTGATAAGTAGCTTCAATATGTCTGGATGTTATCTCTGTATTGCTGTAACCATAGCTTTTATCACTTCCCAACTAAGAACAAATTGATTTACTAAAACTAATCCAAAGAGTTGAGTGCAACAGCTACAGTGGCTTGGTGTCTTAGGTACTTCTGCGTAGAACTTGCTCAAAGAGTTAACTTAGAAGTTGGTTTTGTAATAGCTGATCCATCATGGGTCAAACAAGTCAATTGGCCCATGACCGAATTGACATTGGCACCCACGGGAGCCAAGGAAAAAAAAGGAAAGATGGCAGAAAAAGGAGGTTCCAAGGGAATGGATGAACTGTCCCAACCCTCTGGCCAGCAAGCAGCCAGCCTTGCGGCACTGGCTCTGACCCAGGCACAACCTTGAAGAGGGATATCACTGAGAAGGGTGTGATCGTTTGGTTGTGCGTTGCCGAAGGTGCAGTCGTTGTTGTGCTCCCAGATCATCCAAGATGTTAGGAGTACAGTAGTATCGAGGCCTTTTCGCCGCTCCTTGGAGGTTCTTTGCTTGGTTTCCAGCCACCAGTCAATGAGGGTCTTGCCAGGATCAGGCCCCTTGGAGGAGGCACGGAACCAAGGCATGACCTCATGCCAAATGTCCCTGGCGAACGGGTAGTTGACCAGGAGATGCTGCATAGTCTCCAAAGTTTGGACGCAGAGCAAGCAAGCAGGATTATGTGGTAGCGCTTTGTTGGCAAGGCACTGCGCAGTCCAACAACGATCTAGACCGGCCAACCAGAAGAAAAATTGACTTTACGAGGAGCCCATGTCTTCAAAGTAAGTTTCCAGGCACGACAGCGGACAGACCTAGGGAAGGTTGCCCTATAGCATGGTCTGGCAGAGTAGACACCAGACTCAGTCCATCTCCAGACGAGACATTCAGGCTCATCGAAGGGTTGGTAGGCTCCGCCAGAGCGTCACAAACTGTCAGAGCCCCAACAAGGAAAGCTCAATCAGGATGTTGTCAATCCAGGCACCGTTGAGAAGCCACCGGGCCACGGAGCGAATTTCACCTCAACGGCTAGGGACCTTGGTGAGGATGTCAGTTGATAATTTTGCCATCCCGCTGCCGCCAAGCCTGTGGTCAGACCAAAACCGGCAATAAGACTGCCCATTGCCAATGATAGGCACTTGGGTGTCCTATAATCTTCTGATGAGAGGTACTCCTTTTATTTTATTGGAGTTGATTTTGACGATTCGACTACAATGTGCGTCGACGCTGCGCCATGCAATCGCCAAACCAACTCCAGAGTTGTTATTGACCAAGATATTATGAATAGCAATGTGAGTATTGCGAATATGAGTCGGGGTTCTGAAAAGCGGTTCGCCGGCGGTCGTTGGACACATGAGTTTACACGAAGTTGCAGCGATGTCCTAGGGCGCTATTTATGGAGGGACAGAGGGGAAATTCGGCCAGCTTTGGGAGCCAGAGGCGTCGAAATCCACCCTAAGTTTGCTTCCTCCACTTATAGACTCTAAAAATTGCCAAAAAGTTAGGTGGCACAACATCTATGGATGATTATCGACGGAATTATCAAGTGTCATCTATTATATTTCGTCCATGTTCATTCAGCCCATGTAGCATTTTGCCCCAGGCTGTGCCAATGGTCGATGTGATAGATCTGATCGATTGGTGTACCATGTCTCGCTGCAGGGAGTCTAAGAGGCCTGCCATTGCCTCTGCCGCTCGTCACGACGCCATCCATGATGGCATACTAGTACACAGCTGGATGCCAAGCGATTGGAGACCAGTGAGTATTCAATTCGCCTGCAACAGCCACCACTTATTGAGTCACCAGCTTTTCGCATGTCAGTGTTAGGAATAGCAACTTAGTGTTATCTGGAGGCCAAGGCCATCATATATACATGTACATGTGGGAGGCCAAAGGCCAAAATACAGAAAGCCAAGAGTCATCATAAATATAACTCTAACACCCCTCCTCAAACTCATGGTGGATCCACAACACTGAGTTTGGAGAGGTGAAATCTATGGTGTGCTCTAGTCTGTCCCTTCGTGAAGAAGTCCGCTAGCTGTAACTCGGAAGTCACATACTGAAGAGCAATAACATGATCCTGCACAGCAGTACGCACATAAAAAGCATCAACACCAATATGCTTGGTAAGCTCATGCTTCACGGGGTCCCGCGCAATACTGATAGCACCTGTACTGTCGGATAAGAGGGTAGTAGGTGTTGTAACAAAAACACCAAAATCCTCCAGTAGCCATCGTAACCAAGTCACCTCAGCCGTCAGAAGAGCCATAGCTCTCAACTCGGCCTCTGCACTCGAACGAGAAACTGCAGTCTGTTTCTTCGTCTTCCAGGCAATGAGAGAACCACCAAGAAAAACACAGTAAGCAGAAAGTGAACGGTGATCCGAAGGATCACTGGCCCATGTAGCATCCGAATAGGCCTGGAGCTGTAGCGAGCCGGAACCGGAAAAAAAGACGATGAGAGATGGTGCCACGAAGATATCGTAGAACACGAAGAAGGTGACTATAGTGAACTGAAGTGGGAGCGGAAACAAACCGACTCAGAATATGGACAGGATAGGAGATATCCGGGCGAGTGACAACAAGATAGACAAGGCTCCCAACGAGATGACAATAACGCGTCGGATCAGACAAGAGCTCACCATCAGAAGCGCGAAGATATACTCACCAGCTGAATCTGCACGAAAAACACGAATAGGAGTGGAAAACTGGGTATGAACCATGGCAGCAATTTTTTTGTATATGAATAAGACCTCACTACGAGAATACATGAAATTGATCCAAGTGTACTGAGAAAAAATGTCTATAAAGATAATATAGTAGCAATGACCCCCTTGCGAAGCGAAGAGAGCCGGGCCCCAAACATCAGAGTGAACGAGATCAAAAGGGCGCTCGGACACTGACTTGCTGTGAAGGTAGGGCAGCTGAATCTTCTTACCAAGTCTACACCCAGACAATCCAACGAAGCGTTACCGGAGACAGACCCCAGAACACCGCGATGAGCCAAAGATGAGCGACGAGAACCACATAAATGACCAAGACAATGACGCCACTATTGAAAAGAGTTGGTAGATGCAACTACAGGGGCTGCGAGACTGGCGGCAGTGGCAGCGGAGGGAAGACGAAGCCAGTCAAGCTCCCAGAACCATCAGAGCGTCGAGGGCCAGCACCAAGCAGAGCGCCCGTGTGGCGATCCTGAACAGAACACGAATCGAAGTCGAGAATGACCCTACAACTAGAGTTAACAATCTGACCACCAGATAAGAGCTGCATGGTAAGTCGAGGAACATGAGCGATAGAGGGAACATGAAATGAAGAAGTGCTAAGTGTTAGAGTTATATTCTATCATGTATATTTTCTCCGTTGTACGAGGGGTTTCCTGCATATTTACCACATGTACATGTATATATATTGGCCATTGGCCCTTAGGGAATACAAGTTGCATATTCCTAACATGGTATTAGAGCCCTAGGTTTTTTTAGCACGCGCAATTCGTGCTCTCGTTCCGATTTTTCGTCCATGCAGCCGCTGTCTTTCTTCTCTGGACGGTGCTGCTCACCGGTGCCTTCTCCACCGCAGGTCAACCTTGCTCTGGCACTCCCCGTCTCAGCCACAGAACCGAGGTGCTGCGTTCTCCTTGACGTCGCGTCGCCTGCTGCTGCTTCTTTCGCTGGTCAACGGCCACCCGATCCGCCAGTTCAAGGACTCCGAATCGAGCCGACCATCCTTGGATCACGTCTCGCTCACGCCTCTGGATAGAGTCGCCCACACAGCGGCCGCCGATTCTTGCCGCCCGTCGGTCGCCGCTTCCTGCCGCCGCCAGCCGCCGATTCCTGCCGTTGCCGGCCGCAGATTCCTGCCGCCCGCCGCTGCTGTTGATCGCCTCTGGATCAGGTCGTTGCTGATCCGCTTTGTCTCACAGGTAGGAACGTCCTGGTCAACCGTCGGTTGCTCCTTTTCCGCGTACGTGCGTGTGTATGTTCTCTCCGACCGATGGATCTACTTGAGCTGCTTGTGGCTTAGTCGAGGAGGCCTGATTCTTTGGCCTAACAGTTTTGCTACCACTGCTCACCCAAAAAGCAAAAAAATGCTGTCTCCTGCCCGCTTTGAGGTGATTTCTGATGATGTTTTCAGTGTTCCCTATACTGACCCCGTCTCGCACATGTGCCTTTCCTCGGTGCTTGGTGCTTGTCTGTCTATGTTATTGTCCCGTGCAACGACTCCTCTCTCGAGCTCCGCACATGGTGATTGTCGTTCTACACCGACTCCTCCCGCGACAGTCACCGATTGTGTTGGTGCATATGACCCCATTGACATGCGCCTTCCTTTGGCGCTTGGGGCTTGTCTGCATGTGCCTTCGTCTGCTTCGTCGGGTGCTCCGGATGATGCTGGTTATGGAACGCTGCCTCCTCTAGCGGCTTCCACAGGTGGTGGTGGTCACTCCTCTCGTTGTGCTACTGCGTCGCATACTTCAGCTATGTACTTCACCGACTAGGAGATTGTGCGCCTCCGCGGTCTGCTGACTGCCTCCGGCTCTTCGTTGTCGGCGGTATCTACATCGACATCTTTAGTTGTGCCCCTGACTGGGCAGGAGATGGTGCGCTTGCGAGGCTTGCTAGCTCCATCAATAGGTTCTGCTGGTTCTACTGCGGACTCTTCTGGCATTGTGAGACCACCTTCTACACAAGTAGGTACATCTCCATGGATTCTTGATACTGGAGCATCTTTTCATATGACTCATGACTCATCCACTCTGTCATGTACTCAACCTCTTGATTCTCTTGTTCATGTTCTTACTGTTGATGGTACCTCTCTCCCGGTTACTGGCCGAGGCACTCTTAGCACTTCCTCTTTTCATGTTCCCGATGTTGCTCATGTTCCTCGACTTACCATGCAGCTCATTTCTGGTGGTCAGATTGTTGACTCTGGTTGTAGGGTCATTCTCGACTTTGACTCATGTTCTGTTCTGGACCGTCACATTGTTGCTCTTCTTGGTGCTAGCCCCCGGCACCATGACTCTCAGGGTCTCTGGGAGCTTGACTGGCTTCACCTTCCATCTGCTGCCACTGTCGCCAATCTCTCCACCTCGGTTGGCTTGTCTACCAGCTCTTTTTCGGCAGTGGCATCATCGCCTGGGTCACCTATGTGGCTCTTGTCTCTCATCCTTAGTTCGACGTGGTCTTCTTGGATCCATCTCCGGCGGTGTGTCTTTAGATTGTCAGGGTTGCCGGCTTGGTAAACAGGTTCAGTTGCCTTATCCTCATAGCGAGATTGTGTCTCAGCGTCCTTTTGACCTTGTTCACTTTGATGTTTGGGGTCCAGCTCCCTTTGCCTTGAAGGGAGGCCATCGCTACTATGTTATCTTTATAGATGATTTCTCTCGACACACGTGTATATATTCCACGTCTTCTCGTCGTGAGGTCTTATCTATCTATAAACGTTTTGCTGCCATGGTTCACACTCAGTTCTCTACACCTATTCGTGTGTTCCGTGCTGACTTTGCTGGAGAGTATATCTCCAAGATGTTGCGTGGATTTCTCACTAAGCGGGGTACTCTTGTTCAGTTCTCTTGTCCTGGTGCTCATGCTCAGAATGGCGTGGCTGAGCGCAAGCATCGTCACCTTCTTGAGATGGCTCGTGCGATGATGATCGCCGCCTCTCTTCCGCATCACTTTTGTGCTGAGGCAGTCTCCACTTCCACGCATCTCATCAACCTTCAGTCGTCCACTGCTTTGCAAGGTGGTGTTCCTTTCGAGCGTCTCTTTGATTGTTCTCCCGATTACTTGACGCTTTGTTTGTTTGGTTGTGTTTGTCATGTTCTTGCCCCTCGTGAACGCACCAAACTATCCGCTTAGTCAGTTGAGTGTATCTTCTTAGGTTATAGCGATGAGCATAAGGGCTATCGTTGCTGGGATCCTGTCGGTCGTCGGATGTGTATTTCTCGGGATGTGACTTTTGATGAGTCTCGTCCCTTCTACCCGCGTCCATCTTCCTCGACTTTCGCAGTGGAGGATACATCTTTCCTCACTTTTGCTGACACACCGATCACTCCCGTTGAGCCCTTGCCCGTCCGTCCTACCGCACCTACTTCTCCATAGGTTGCAGATTCGACAACATCATCTCGCATGGTTTCCTCACCTCACTTGTCATGGGATTCTGCACCTTCATCCCTGGTGTCTTCTTCGTCACCTTCGCCTATTCCAGAGATCCCTCCTCGTATTTTTCCTTCTTTTCCTCTGTATTATACTCGTTGTCCATGTGTTGTGGATGCGTCTACTGATGTGCCATCTTCCTCGTCTCATCCTGGTTATGGCTTGCGTCCTCGTCCGCTTCCACCTGTTGATCGCCTTGATTTTCCCAGTGCTGGTTTTGCTGTTCTTGAGCCGACATCTTATCATCAAGCTGTTGTTCATCCTGAATGGCAGTTTGCGATGGCCGAGGAGCTTGCAGCTCTTGAGCGCACCGGCATGTGGGATCTTGTTTCTCTTCCTCCTTGTGTTCGTCCCATCACTTGTAAGTGGGTCTACAAGGTTAAGACTCGCTTTGATGGTTCTCTTGAGCATTACAAAGCTCGTCTGGTGGTTTGTGGCTTTCAGCAGGAGCATGGTCATGATTATGATGAGACTTTTGCTCCTGTGGCCCATATGACCACTGGTCTGTGTCTCAGCTTGATGTTAAGAATGCCTTTCTTAATGGTGAGCTGCGTGAGGAGGTTTACATGCAGCCCCCACCTGGGTATTTTGTTCCTGATGGCATGGTATGTCGTCTTCGTCGCTCTATCTTTGGTCTTAAGCAAGCCCCTCGCGCCTGGTTTGAGCGGTTTGCCTTTGTAGTGACTGCCGCTGGTTTTTCAGCGAGTGCTCATGCTCCCGCGTTGTTTGTCCACCTTTCTGCTCGTGGTCGGACTCTTCTTCTATATGTTGTTGACATGATTATCACTGGCGACGACCCTGAGTTGCCTTTGTGAAAGCTCGTCTTAGTGAACAGTTTCTAATGTCTGATCTTGGCCCACTTCGCTATTTTCTTGGGATTGAGGTCTCTTCTACCTCTTATGGTTTTTCTATTTCCCAAGAAAAATATATTCAGGATCTGCTTGCTCGTGCTGCTCTTACTGATGAGCGCACTGTTGAGACTCCCATGGAGCTCAATGTTCACCTCCGTCATACTGATGGTGACCCCTTGCCCGACCCGACCCGTTATCGTCATCTTGTGGCAGTCTTGTCTATCTAGCTGTCACTCGTCCGGATATCTCCTATCCGGTCCATATTCTGAGTCAGTTTGTCTCTGCTCCCACCTTGGTTCACTATAGTCACCTCCTTCGTGTTCTTCGATATCTTTGGGGCACAATCTCTCACCGCTTGTTCTTTCCTCGCTCTGGCTCATTACAGCTTCAGGCCTATTCGGATGCTATGTGGGCTAGTGATCCCTTGGATCGTCGTTCACTTTCTGCTTACTGTGTTTTTCTTGGTGGTTCTCTCATTGCTTGGAAGTCGAAGAAGCAGACTGCAGTTTCCCGTTCCAGTGCAGAGGCTGAGTTGCGAGCTAACGCTCTGTTGATGGCAGAGGTGACTTGATTACGGTGGTTACTTCAGGACTTTGGTGTTTCTGTCCGTACACCTACTCTGCTATTGTCCGACAGCACAGGTGCAATTAGCATTGCGCACGACCCTGTGAAGCATGAGCTCATCAAGTATATTGGTGTTGATGCTTTCTATGTGTGCGTTGGTGTGCAGGATTAGGTTATTGCTCTTCAGTATGTGCCTTCCGAGTTACAATTGGCGGATTCCTTTACGAAGGCCCAAACTAGAGCACAACATGGTTTCTATCTCTCCAAATTCAATGTTGTTTATCCACCATGAGGCTGAGGGGGGGTGTTAGAGTTATATTCTATCATATATATTTTCCCTGTTGTATGAGGGGTTCCCTGCATATTTACCACCTGTACATGTATATATATATATATACTAGCACATATGCCCGTGCGTTGCAACGGGAGAAAAATATTGCATGCCCTTAATTCAATAACCATATCTCAAGACTTTCACACGTGACGGAAATATTTCAACACGACGCTACACCCCTTCCGCCTCTTATACTTCTTCCCCCCTCGTCGATACTGGCCACATTGTCCACCTTATCATAACACATTCGAAAGTTGTCAATCATGAGGCTATGAACTCGGCCACTGCACGACACAACTGTCATTGAAGTGCACCAATGCAAGGGGATGTTTAAAACTTTAAAAACTATAATCTCATCAAGTTGGCATAAGGGCTGCCCTCCGCAATCTACTCCTCACATCTGGTCCATGGATCATCCCTCATAAGGATTGACTGCAATCAGTAGCGAGAAAATGCTACCAAACACTTCCATATCCGAAGTTCCCAACAACGTAAGTTTTCCAAATGAAAGAAGCAAATATTATTTAGCAACAATATTTTTTTTCTCAAATTCAACATCCTACAAAGCACCTGGGTCTCTAGCTCTTTTGTAAGCCCGAAGTTCCAAACGGTCTAATGCCAAAACCTCACCAAATCACCAGAAGCTTATTTCCTGATCTTTCGATTCGAAAGAACTCCCACTCATTTTGATCCGTAGTAGTCTATAGTGTAATCTCTAGAAGGTCTTATATTTAGGAACAGAGGGAGTAGTATCAAATCAACCCTTTGATGTAAAAAGCATCTATTCAGATGGTTGGCAATAGTACTGCACATAGCTAAATTATTTGGATCGGATTGACCTCCTGTAAAAGATTGAAGGCCATGCTACATCGTTGATTCAAGCAAAAAATGTAAAGGAAAATGCGCGGTAGTTGGGATTTGATCCCTGGACTTCCAAGATGTAGTACTACTGCGCTAGCCATCTAGGCTGGATGTGGGCTTCGTGCAAGATAAGGGCTTCAAAACCTTACAAAGAAAACATGCCATGCGCATCTTCTCCTGCGAGCAAACTGCGGAGCTCGGATATGACGCCGGCGAGCAAACGCGGCGGCGATTGCGTCTAGAAGACAATGGCGGATTTTAGCATGGATACATGGCAGCGAGTGGCTGAGGCAAGGGTGCGAACAAAGTGCTCGGGTGCGTGGGAACTTGAGGTCGAGCAGGAGCTCGTCTTCGGAACGCGGCAGCCAGGCACGGCGAGGCGGCGGCTGCTGCAGCAGTAGAGCAACGGTGGGCATGCGGAAACGGTGCAGGATGCGGCGCGCGGGTGCGGTTTGGGATCGCCTGGGAGAAGGTAGGAACCGTGGCGAGGCAGAGCCGCCGCCCAACCTTCATGGCAGCCGCCGCTTGAACCCCGCAGGTCGCCGCTCGTCGCCGTAGTCTGTTCGGAATTGCCAGATCCACTTACCTCCGCTCCATTCCCGGTGCTGGCCCTCGCGAGCCCTCCCCTCGTCCTCCTGCATCAACCGGAGCCGGCATGGACGGTCGCTTCGTCCACGTCGACCGCGGGCGAGCGAGCGCGTCCAATGCATACGGCCTTGCCTCCGCGCCTCCCCTCCTCTCGCTCGGGCAGTGTGTCGCGCCCTTCATGTGCCCGCCGCTGCCGTCGTCCTGCTCCCGATCCGATCGGGAGCGTCCCCGTTGGAACCGGTTTTACTTAATTCATCTGGACTGCGGGTTGGTTCCCATATAAGTCAGGTTTATAAAAGGCGAAAAGTTTTCTTAAATCCACTTAAAGAGGGACCGGGTTTAATTACCAAAAAACACAGGGGCTTTTTTGTAAAACGTGCACGTCGGTGAACGGGCAGAAGCAGTAGTCGCTTTATTATTAGGTAAAGATTGGCCATTGGCCCTCAGGGAATACAAGTTGCATATTCCTAACACTAAGAGTGCCTTGACTAGCTACAGGGAGGGTAGTGCCATCAGCCGTAAGAACACGAACTGGAGACTCGACAAGTCGAATGGAGGTCAAAGTGGATGAAACATAAGTCATATGAAAAGACGCTCTAGTATCAAGAATCCATGGGGATGTACCTAAATGAGTAGATGGTGGTTTCTCAGTGCCAGAAGAGTCAGACACGGATACTGTAGAACCTGTCGGTGAAGAATCTCAAGCATCAAGTAGGCATCACAGCTGTGCAATCTCACGCGCAGACAGGGACACGGCCGAAGAGGTCGAGGTAGAAACACCTGCTGATGATGAACAGTCGCCACCACTCATGAAAGCCGTGTGTAGAGTTGACCGAGAGTAGTGAGTCGACGTAGAGCCGCATGTGGAAGCCACTGGGGGAGTCGACGTAGAGCGGTCTCCGTCGCGTGCGGAAGCCGCGAGAGGAGTCGGCGTAGGGTGGCAATCACCAGGTGCAGAAGTTGTGGGAAGAGTCACTGAAGAATGACCAACACGGGCCAGCAGAGGCGGGGCAGCTGCGGAAGGAGTCGATGTAGAGTGGTCAGCAACACCCACAAAAGTCGCAATATGTGTCGAAGTAGAGCGACAACCACCACCTCCAAGCGGGTGAGCACCAAGCACCAATGAAAGACGCATGTGTGAGACGGGATCAATATACGGAGTACCGTTGGAAAACACTGGGCAACGAGGGAGAGGCATACCCGATGGAAGCATTGTACTTTTTTCTCTTTTTTTTTTAAACTCCAATCTGCAAAGACCACTAGACCAGGCCAGTCAACTGAATAGCTGATCCAAACACAAGACGTGCATGGGAAGCAGCCCACCAATGGATCAGCCGGCTAGAGGTGCCACGACCTGCAGGAGACGCCTGGCAGAGAAGCCATGACTTGGAGGAGACGGGCCAGCCAGACGGGATCTGAAACCACCGGGCCGACAACACCTCGATCTGGAGTGCTGAACAGCAGGATCGAGGGTGGCCAAATCGGGAGCGCGTCCTGACTTGGGATGCAGCGGCGGCGGGGTGTGCAGAGGACACCCACGACAGGAGCCGGTGGCGGATGAGATTAGGGAGCAGAGGCCAGCGGCCATGCCAGGGACTCCTCGCAGGCGGATGGGGGCGACGAAAATCCAGCCGGAGCAGAACCCAGCGGCCACGGCAGGAGGTGGTGGACCCGTGGCTGCCCGAGCGGGAGGTGGGGATCAGCAGCCGGCGGCGGGAATCGGTGGTTGAAGATCGGCCTGATTTGAAACTCGATCCAGAGGGAGGAGGGCAGCGGCTCGACAGTGCCATGGATTAGGCCGGCTGCCGGCAGTCGCGGAAAGCAGCAGCGGCAGACAGGGCCAGCGATCGGTGGCGACCTTGGAGGAAGACGGGCGGCTAGCGGCTGGATCGGTCGGGACCAAGTCCGATAGGATCCAACACAATGCTGGATCAACTAGCCAGCATGGACGAGAATCACCCGAAGTTGGAGATGAATAGAGGCAAAAGCAGAATCACGGGCCGGCCGTAAAGAGAGAAGCGGCGGCCACACGGAAGATTGGATCGGGAGCAGCACGAGTTGCGGCGAGCGAAAAAAACCCCTAGAGCTCTAATACCATGTTAGGAGTAGCAACGTAGTATTATCTGGAGGCCAAGGCCATCATATATACATGTACATGTGGGAGGCCAAAGGCCAAAATACAGAAAGCCAACAGTCATCCTAAATATAACTCTAACAGTCTGTACCACAACTCTTGTCTGAAAGGATGGCAGAGGACAATGATGTTATTAGCGTACAGGGATTTAGCCAGGACTTTCCTACGAGGGTGAAGAAGCCAAAGTCCAGGGCAGGCTGAACCAAGCGGCAGAGGGTGTCGACGGCCAGTATGAAGATTTGCGGGGAAAGCAGATCTCTTGCCGCATGCCCTTCCGGTGCCAAATCGGTGCGCTGGGCATGCCGTTGATCAGGACCCTAGTATTGGCGTAGGGGCACAATATGCACAGCCAGCCGCAGAATTTCTTGCCAAAACCATAACGACAAAGAACCTCGAGGACGAATGTTCAGGAGATCGAGTCAAACGCTTTGGTTAAGTCGAGCTTTAGCAGCTCCTGTGGTAACTTGAGCGGGTGAAAGAGCCACGCCAGTTGATATTAGAGATGCTTATAAATTTCTGCCTTATTATATGATAGTGTTTCCTTTGTTGCAGGGTTGTGCTACAGAATGGGGGTTCTTTAGTTATAGAACAGACTGAAGCTCTAGTTTCCATTGATGTGAATGGTGGCCACAGTATGTTTGGTCAAGGGACGTCACAGGAGAAGGCTATTTTAGATGTCAATCTTGAAGCTGCAAAACAAGTATGTGCTTTATGCTGTTGCTTTGGAGGAAAACAGTATATTTGCTTCCAAATTGTCTCTCAGAATCTATCTGTGTCATGAACTTATCCTTCTGTTGTGATTTACTTTCATTGCTTTATTAATTGCTACAGATGCAAATCATTGCATTTTGTCTTACACAGCACAGGTTTGCTACGAAAAGATTGCCCTTGCTTCTTGTTATGAGTGAACATATTTATTATGAAACTATCAACTTTGCAGTAGCACTCAAGGGATGCAGTTGGTGTGTGTGCTAGAGCTGTTACTCCCCCCATTATATATAAGGGGTGTTTGACTTTTCAGTCTCCAATGCACGATCTTGAGTACGATTTTTACTTTATAATATGCTTACAAAAATTAGTAAAATCAATGCTTTTATGGCGTAAGGCGTTTTATGGCGACCGACCCCCTTCATAACATTATAACGCTTATGGCGTATGGCGTGGCGACATTATAGTCACAACCTTATGGCGAATGATAGGAAATTAAATCACAACTTCATAGACATAACCTAACTCTGTAATATGTATGACAACAAACTGAAGCACCAACTTAATCAAAGCCTCAGCCACTAGCAATTTACAATAGCATTAACACTAGCAGCAGTCTACACTTTACATATGGCAGTAGTGCAACAGGCAGTCATGCAGTACATGTACATCACACTCAGAAATTAGAACAAAGAGGACAGATACAGAAGAAACAGAGCACTAGCATGGGAGGAAGAGCAAGGAGAAGGAGAAGGGGAGGGGGAGCTGGGGATTGATGGTCACCTGATGCACGTAAGAGAGGACCAGTGGTGCTGGATTGGAGCAGAGGCGCTGCCCTGCAGCTAGATCTGGAGGGGAAAGGGGCTGGCGGAAGGAGGGGAAAAGGGGGTAGCGAGAGGAGGGAAGAGGGGGGCGACAGGAGGAGGGAAAAGGGGTCGCAGGGTGGAGGGGAGGTGGTGCAGAGGCGGAGCTTCCTGCTGTTGGCTGTTCGCCGGAGAGGACGAGGTCGATACTTGAGGTACGTGGCGATTTCAACCTGCCATGGCCGCTCTCTCTCTCTCTCTCTCTCTCTCTCTCTCTCTCTCCCGGCCTCTGGAATCTGGAGAGCTCTTTCCTTCCCGCCGCTGGCCGATGGTTCCCGTGCGCGCGCCAATTTCTCCCGCCGCTGGCTGCTGTTCCCGCGCGCGCGATCTCACCTGGTCCGTGGCGTCCAATTTCTGGTATGGCAACCAAAAACGCGTCATATGGATGACCTACGGACGCCACGCGTGTAGGGCGGACGCCACAGGCCAAACGTATCGCGAGCCTGGACGCCTCAGGCTATGACCGCGCCACACCGTTATATCGTCGATATAGCGATGATATACAGATGCCATAAAAACAGTGAGTAAAATGATATATGACATACAAATATTTTGCAAGACAAATACAACGACATTAGTGGTCAAAGTTTTAAAAAGTTGATCACATGTATACTTATGTGCCTTATGTTTTGAATAGAGGTAGTATATCAGTAGTATATACTTAGACCAGCGCCTGTCCTGGGTGTTGGTTGTGTTTGGCTATTCTATTAATTTCATATTATTAGCTATATATTAGCAATTTAGCATCAGTGTCTCACATGCTCATATCACAAATTTGCATTAGTTCTTTTAAATGTTGGTTATCTAATCCCAAGGCAGGATGACCTAATGAGTGGGCTGCTCACACACACGTAGCTATTGCACATTCGGGTAGAATGTAACATCAAATAATAGCGCAATATTAGGATTTTGTCATTTTATGAGTGTTATTGACTTACTGTCATATAGGTGATTGTGTTTTGAGAAGTGATGTCTGTTATGGTTCACAAAGGAATTGTTCCTTATTTCATTTCAAGTACTAAATAAAAACTTCAGAGTCCTATGGCCCATATTTTACTTCATAACCTTCTGCGTTTTAAGATGAAATAGTGCATATTTCTCTTTTCTTTCAGCTGGGACAATCAACCTTCATCAGGATATTCTTGTTAGAGTTATAATATAAGTCATGTACCCCTTTGTATTTCTCCCGTTGTATAAGGGGTTTCCTGCATATGTTCCGTACCTGTACATGTATATATATCGGCCTATGACCTCATTGGAATACTAGTTGCTTATTCCTAACATGGTATTAGAGCCTTAGGGTTTTTTTCTCGCACGCGCAACTTGTGCTCTCGATCCAATCTTCTCCCTCTGTCCACATTTTCCTCAACTCGCGCCACGTACGCTGCTCTCCTGCCGTCGCTGCGTGCGGACTGGATCGAGTCAGTCCCGACTCCGATCTCGTTCCCGATCCCGACTCCGATCTCGTTCCCGATCCCGTTCCCATAAAGTCAACTACAGTGCGTCGCCGTCTCTCGTTTTTCGCCAGCTCCCGATCCGGCCGCCAGGTTCGCCCGCACCAGCGCTCGAGATGTTGAGGATCTTCTGAGTTTTTGGGTCTTCCTACTGTCTTTGAGATGTGGACCCGTCTTCGTCAGCGCTATGAGCCCTCTGGTGATACCTTATACCTCTTCGTGGTCCGTCAGGAGCATGCTCTTCAGCAGGGTGACTCTACAGTTGATGATTTCTATGCACAGAGCTCTGCTATCTGGCGCCAGCTTGATTCTCTCCGCAGTGCTGGTTGTCGTACTTGCTCCTGTTGCCAGGCTGTCCAGGCCAATTTGGAGTTTCATCGTGTCTACGAGTTCCTGTCTCGGCTCCGTAAGGAGTTTGAGCCCCGGTGTGCTCAGTTGTTTGCTCGTGGCCGTATTTCTCTCATGGAGGCGCTTTTTGAGATTCGTGCTAAGGAGACTCGCTTACGTGGTGCTGGTTTACTGGAGATTCCTTCTGTGCTTGCTGCTTGGACTCCTTCTGCGCCCCTTGCTGCACCGACCCCTTCCCGTTCGAGTGCTCCGTCGCTTTTGCCCACTCCCTCTGGAGGCTCAGGTCGCCCCCGTCCACATTGTGGCTACTGTAACAATGATGGTCATGTTGAGTCCCAGTGCTACACAAAGAGGAAACATCTGCGCAAGGCCCGATCATCATCTTCAGAGACTTCGTCATCTACCTCGACAGCTTCAGCCATCGCTTTGACTGAGCAAGATATTCTGAGACTTAAGCGTCTGCTCGTGGCTTCAGGTTCTTCCTCGACGGGTACTGTTGGTTCTGTGACTGATGCTTCCCGCACTGCGCAACCACCCTCTACACAGTCAGGTACATCCCCATGGGTTCTGGACTCTGGAGCTTCTTTTCATATGTCTTCTCATTCTTCCACTTTGTCCTCTCTTCGATCGCTTGATTCTCTTGTTCAGGTCCTCACTGCTGATGGTACTCCTCTTTCTGTCGTTAGTAGAGGCAATCTTATCACTCCTTATTCTGTTCCAGATGTTGCTCATGTTCCTCGACTTACCATGAATCTCTTTTCTGCTGGTCAACTTACTGATTCTGGTTGTCGCGTCATCCTTGACGTTGACTCTTGTTCTGTCCAGGACCGTCGCACACACACTCTGGTTGGAGCTGGCCCTCGCCATCGTGATTCTTAGGGTCTTTGGGAGTTGGACTGGCTTCATGTTCCTTCCGCTGCCACCACTATCGCCAGTTCCTCCGCTTCAGTTGCCTCCGCTACTGGTTCCTTCCAGCAGTGGCATCATCGTCTTGGTCATCTGTGTGGTTCTCGTTTGTCGTCTTTAGTTCGTCGCGGTCTTCTGGGGTCTGTCTCAGGAGATGTTGCTTTAGAGTGTCAGGGTTGTCGTCTTGGCAAGCAAATTCAGTTACCATATTCACATAGTGAGTCAGTGTCCATGTCCTTTCGATTTAGTTCATTCTGATGTATGGGGTCCGGCTCATTCGAAAGGTGGTCATAAATACTAGTATTGTTTTCATAGATGATTTCTCTCGTTACACATGGCTTTATTTCATGACTTCTCGTAGTGAGGTGTTGTCTATTTATAAGCGTTTTGCTGCCATGGTTCATACTCAGTTCTCTTCTCCCATTTGTGTGTTTCGTGCTGACTCCGCTGGCGAGTATATCTCTAAGATGTTGCGTGGTGTTCTTGCTGAGCAAGGGACTCTCTCTCAATTCTCTTGTCCTAGTGCTCATGCTCAGAATGGTGTAGCTGAGCGAAAGCATCGTCATCTTCTTGAGACGGCTCGTGCATTGATGATTGCTGCCTCTCTCCCGCCTCATTTTTGGGCTGAGGCCGTCTCCACCTCCACCTATCTCATCAATCTCCAGCCTTCCATTGCTCTACAGGGTGGTGTTCCTTTTGAGCGTCTTTTTGATCGTTCCCCCGATTATTCGATGCTTCGCTTGTTTGGTTGTGTTTGCTTTGTTCTTCTTGCCCCTCGAGAACGCACTAAACTGACCGCTCAGTCTGTTGAGTGTCTTCTTAGGTTACAGTGATGAGCATAAGGGCTATTGCTGTTGGGATCCTATTGGTCGTCGGATGCGTATCTCTCGAGATGTGACTTTTGATGAGTCTCGTCCCTTCTACCCACGCTCATCTTCCTCGATCTTTTCAGTGGAGGATATCTCTTTCCTCACTTTTCCTAACTCACCTATCACCCCCATCGAGCCTTTGCCTATTCATTCCGCTCCCTCTGCTTCTCCACCTCTAGTTGATTTGCCGCCACCATCTTCCCCGGTCTCCTCGTCTAGCATGTCACTGGATTCTACACCTTTTTCTCTGGTGCCTTCTTCGTCGCCACCCCCCGATTCTACCTTGGCGATTCCTCCTGCCATTGTTCCACCTTTTCCTCAGTGTTACACTCGTTGTTCATGTCCTGTGGATGCCTCTGGAGATGTATCGTCCTCCTCGTCTCAGCCTCCTTATGGCTTGCGTTCTCGCCCTCGTCCGCCTATTGGGCGCTTTGGATTTCTCACCGCTGGTGTTCCTGTTCTTGAGCCGACTTCTTATCGTCAGGCTATTGTTCATCCTGAATGGCAGTTTGCGATGGCAGAGGAGATTGCTGCTCTTGAACGCACTGGAACATGGGATCTTGTTTCCCTTCCTCCCGGAGTCCGTCCCATCACTTGTAAGTGGGTATACAAGGTTAAGACTCGCTCCGATGGTTCTCTTGAGCGTCACAAAGCTCGTCTTGTGGCTCGTGGTTTTCAGCAGGAGCATGGTCGTGATTATGACGAGACTTTTGCGCCTGTCGCCCATATGACCACTGTTCGTACACTTCTTGCCGTGGCCTTTGCACGCCACTGGTCTATATCTCAACTGGATGTTAAGAATGCCTTTCTTAATGGTGAGCTGCGTGAGGAGGTGTACATGCAGCCACCACCTGGCTATTCTGTTCCAGATGGCATGGTATGTCGTCTTCGTCGCTCTCTCTATGGCCTTAAGCAAGCCCCCCGAGCCTGGTTTGAGCGCTTTGCCTCTGTGGTGACTGCTGCTGGTTTTTCAGCAAGTGCTCATGATCCAGCATTGTTTATTCACCTTTCTCCTCGTGGTCGGACTCTTCTTCTTCTCTATGTTGATGACATGATCATCACCGGAGATGACCCCCAGTATATTGCCTTTGTAAAGGCTCGTCTTAGCGACCAGTTTCTTATGTCTGATCTTGGACCTCTTCATTACTTTCTTGGGATTGAAGTCTCTTCTACCTCTGATGGCTTTTTTATATCCCAGGCAAAGTATATCTAGGATCTTCTTGCTCGTGCTGCTATTACTGATGAGCGCATTGTTGAGACTCCTATGGAGCTCAATGTTCACCTCTGTGCTACTGATGGTGATCCCCTGCCTGACCCAACGCGTTATCGTCATCTTGTTGGCAGCCTTGTCTATCTCGCTGTCACTTGTTCAGATATCTCTTATCCGGTTCATATTTTGAGTCAGTTTGTTTCTGCTCCTACACCGGTTCACTATAGTCATCTCCTTCGTGTTCTCCGATATCTTCGGGGCACGATCTCTCACCGTCTATTCTTTCCTCGCTCCAGTTCTTTACAGCTTCAGGCCTATTCGGATGCTACGTGGGCTAGTGATCCTTCAGATCGCCGTTCGCTTTCTGCTTACTGTGTTTTTCTTGGTGGTTCTCTCATTGCCTGGAAGACGAAGAAGCAGATTGCAGTTTCCCGTTCGAGTGCAGAGGCTGAGTTACGAGCGATGGCTCTTTTGACGGCAGAGGTGACTTGGTTACGATGGTTACTTTAGGATTTTGGTGTTTCCGTTACTACACCGACTCTGCTCTTATCTGACAGTACAGGTGCTATTAGCATTGCGCGCGATCCTGTGAAGCATGAGCTCACCAAGCATATTGGTGTTGATGCTTTCTATGTGCGCGCGGGTGTGCAGGATCAGGTTATTGCTCTTCAGTATGTGCCTTCCGAGTTACAGTTGGCGGATTTCCTGACGAAGGCCCAGACTAGAGCACAACATGGCTTTTATCTCTCCAAACTCAATGTTCATCCACCATGAGTTTGAGGGGGGTTGTTAGAGTTATAATATAAGTCATGTACCCCTTTGTATTTCTCCCGTTGTATAAGGGGTTTCTTGCATATGTTCCGTACCTGTACATGTATATATATCGGCCTATGGCCTCATTGGAATACAAGTTGCTTATTCCTAACAATTCTGTACTCCTCCGTTTCATAATATAGTGCACATTGGTTTTCTCAGAAGTTAAATTTCATAAACTTTGACCAAGTTCATAGAGAAAATTATCTATATGTACTATACCGGATATATAACATATGAAACATATTTCATGATGAAAATAATGGTATTGGTTTGGTATTCTAAACGCTGATAAATTTTTCCTATAAATTTGGTGAAAGTTTAAAAGTATGCCTTTGGAAAAATCTGATACATCCTATATTTTGGAACGAAGGGAGTACCATTTATATACTTTTTTCCTATAAACTTGGTGAAAGTTTAAAAGTATGGACAAACCCAGTGCATAGAAGCTCCCACACAAGGTGGGGTCTGGGGAGAGATTATAGGAACCTAGTCTTACCCCTGGGAAGTGCAATGCAGGGAGGCTGGTTCGAACCCAGGGCCTCTAGGCACAAGTGGGGAGGACTTCACCACTGCACCAGGCCTGCCCTCTGAAAGTTCAAAAGTATGCCTTTAAAAAAATATAATACATCCTATATTTTGGAACGGAGGGAATACCATTTATTACTCAAATTATACTTGCATTGATCTCCCTATTAGAAAATTGCTTTGCACAATGACACCATACCTGCAACTGGTAATTGTGTTTTAGTAACCAGCAACCATACACACGCTATGGAGCAAGAAAATAAATGTTGCTTGCATAGATTGATTGTATATTTGAAGTATAGAAGATTATTAAAGTACCAGACTTGATTGCTGATCTTGAAATTTCTTTAACACAGATTGCTCGCGAGCTGCGCTTGAGGGATATTGGTGGGATCATTGTTGTTGATTTTATCGACATGACAGATGATTGTAAGATATTAGCCTTGACTCTGGTAGAACTAATAATGTCATGTAAATGCATATCCAGGATTGTGGATTGTTTTACAGATTCTCACTAAACTTACATTTATGTTTTGCTTTTTTTTTCTGCCAATCCGTTGATACTTGACTATCTCATACAATTTTATATCGTATACTAGTATCCAATGTTTTCGAGTCGACGAGTTGTTCTGGGGCAGCGACTCTTGACAAGTCAACCCTGCAGTTGCGACTCATCGACTAGTCAACATGGTGAGTCGACCTTGCAGTTGCGAGTCGACGTATCATTTGTGCAGCCTGATGTTTTTGAATTTACTAGAATGTAGTTTCATTGAATATCATTCTGTGACCTGTACCTTCTCATGTTTTCATATGCTAGGTAAAATACCTAGCAAATGATGTTGCTTATTGATGTAAAAAATTTAGTCTGTTCTGTAAAAAATCAAGTATAAGATTTCATTTAACGGCATTCGTTTATTAGTGAACAGTATATTACATTTTGTACTCAAACACCTGCATATCATTACTCCTGTCAGTAAGATTCAGTCTGTTGTTTGTCCTACAAATGCTTCTTCTTTACCTGTAAAGTTGTTATATCTAACTGGATGCTGGTAAATTTGGTTGGAGTTCCAACAAAAAAATGATTAAATTTCGCTCAGTATATCTCTATAACAATATTAGGCATCTGATCTGGATACTTTGCGAAAGTTAGTTATTGTTTGGCTACATTTTGTGTGGGCCATCATTTCTCTTTTGACGGGAAATTCATGATGTGTAATTTAGAAAGTGCATTCGGTTCAAAACTGAATCTTCATGGAATTTTAAGAGCTGTGCTTATGCTCGGAATTAAGGTCACTACAGGTAATAGAGAACACCCCTTTTACTTGTACCATTTCAGCATCCTGCATAGTTGGTTAAATTGTTAGCTGAATCATGGCCAATGTGTTATGTCATTCCCATTTTTCTTCTGATGGTTGAGACAATTCCTTCCTGGTTATTTAATCAATATTTCTTGCACTTAATGATGCCCATAAGATTATGCGTATTTTCTTGCTCCTTTTTTTTTATCCTTGTTCTAATCCAGCATTTTCCCTCAGCAAACAAAAGATTAGTCTATGAAGAAATGAAGAAAGCAGTAGAAAAGGACCGCTCAACCGTTGGTGTTTCAGAATTGTCAAAGCTAGGTTTGATGGAAATAACTAGAAAAAGGGTAATGTGCTACTGACACTTTGCCAGCATGCTGACACTAAGTTCTTGTACACTGGAAACTTCAATTTTCAAACTCGTAATTGTTTGGTTCACAATAACCTGAACACATATTTATCTGATTATACAGTACATATTGAGCAATAGTAAGTAGATGAAACCAAGGGTATCAAAAGAAGGCTAAATAAACAAAAAATAAGAGAAATCACTATTGCCACATTTATTGTCCATTTTCCTTGTAAAGTTTAAGACATAAATACAATAAATTGTAGGTGAGGTATCCTGAACTGATTAATCATCCATCGTTCCGATTCACAATTTGCCTAACCTATGCTTGTTAGGGTGCAAACTCTGGCTAAAAAGGACATAGTTTTAATGAGAATACCGTTTCTCTATATTGAAATTTGTGAACATGAAAGTGTGATTCAGAAGTTCATATTGTCAGTGTGCGTTCAAACTTTTTCTTCTCGTCCCAAGGTTTATCTGTTCTCTCCCACGGTCATGGTTTATACTGAATTTCCAGTTTATGGGGATTTTGGCAGAAAACACTCTATGTCAGCATCTGAATACTGCCAAAATCAGAAGTTCGAGTGCATCAACTGTTAGAACTCAGGCTGAGATAGAGAGGCACATGGGAGCTGGGGCCGAACACAGGATAGTGTATTTCTGAAGCTGTTGCCTGTATTGCTGCCCTGAGGTCTATCTATAGTACATGGGCAAGTGGGTTGCGTATGCTAAAACGACCATGCAGCTCTAGCAACTGCTAGTACATGCAAAAAGCAAATTGACTACTAGCTGTCTACCTGCATACACTATCTTACTAAGAAAGCTCCAGCCGGCCTATACTAGTACTAGCTAAGTAAATACTCCCTCTGTAACAAAATATAAGATGTTTTTTGGTGTAGTTGGCTACAATAAAACGTCCTACATTTGTTACAGAGGGAGTACAACACAAGGATTACAGCTAACATTCTCCCCCTGATCCTTGTGTGTCTACTTGGCATTGATCTTGATCATTCCAATCCTTGTGCTGAGCTCATGGAAACGAACTCTCCCTAATGCCTTTGTTAGGAACTTAGGATGTTGAGAGCTGGTCTTAGCTGGTCCCTGGTGCCAATGAAATAAGCAAAGATGCTCCCATTCTCCAAACATTCGGGGATGAAATGATACCGGACAACGATGCGGACATTCTGTTCATCTTCAGCTTGATGGTGTCAGCTTTCTTCCCCTTAAGATCGCCGACCAACCATGCCAGCCAGATGGCTTGGCTTCCACCAGTTGTTGCAGCGACGTACTCTGCTTTTCAGGAAGACAGTCACAACTTGCTGCTTGACTGATTGCCAGCTTATCAGGCCGCTGCCAAGGAAGAATAGAGCTTCGGTTGTGCTCTTCATGGTATCAATGTTGGTTGCTTTCTGAATGGCCAACCAGTTTTCTTCCCCCGAACTACATGGGCAGGAGAGACCGTAGTCTATTGTGTCGCTGATGTAGCGCATGTGCTCCACCGCAGGGCGCTCCATCAATCTGCTCCCATAACCCACCGAGAAGTTGAGATCAGGCGAGAAGGCGAGATCAGGCCGCGCATGGGTGAGGTACCAGACTTCCATTGATCTGCCAGTTCCGTGGCATCAATCTCTTGTGTTGTGCTCTCACGACTCAATTTGAGTTGCTCCTCCATGGATGTGGGTGAGGGATTGCAGTTCCTCAGCCCAACAGTGTCGAGGATGCTCATGGCATAGTTTCCCTGATTCAAGGTGATCGCATATTTGCCTTGGTGTACCTTAATCCCAAGGTAGAAGGAGAGGATCCCAAGATCACAGACCTGGCGATGATGACCCAGGCGGCTGTGACACATAAACCTCCTCCTCCAGTATTCCATTCAGAAATGCAAATTTCACGTCCACCACATGGACAGGCCACCCCTCATGACGCAGCGAGTGCAAGGAGAAGGATAACGGACTCAAGGTGCGCGACGGGGGCGAAGACTTCACAGAAGTCGACCCTATGCTTCTGCACGTACCCTTTGGTGACGAGGCGTGCCTTGCGTTTGACGATGGCGCCGGCATCGTTCTTCTTCAATTTGAAGACCCATTCTAGGCCAATTGGGCGATGGCTGCGTGGTAGGTGTACAAGCTCCCAGGTGCCGTTTTGCTCCATGATATCCATTTCTTCCTTCATGGCTTCACGCCCTGCCGCATCGTGCTCTGCCTCAGCGAAGGAGCTTGGCTCTCCTTCACACACAAGGTAGAGTGTGTCGCTGACGAGCTTGCGTTTCGCCTATCCAGGAATGATGGTGTTGCCGATCACATTATCAATGCCACAGTAGCGTAGTGGTGTGTCATCATGAGCAGCATCCACTGCTCGTTGTGATTGCGAGGCTGTGACACGAACTCAAGCTCTGTTGGCTGTGGAGTTGGCCTTGGTGTCTCCAGCAGCGGTGCTGGAGATGGCTGTGCAGCAGGAGATGGTGCAGGAACAGGGGAAGGTGCTCCCCCTGCAGCTGTACTTGGTGTGGCAGGAGCAGCTTGCTTGGTCATCGTGACAATGAAGTGGCTGAATGGTGGATCTGAGCTTCCAGCCGCCCAATCCCAGCTTGCCTCTTCATCGAAGATGACATCACTAGTGATTTGGACACACTTATTCACCGGATCGTATGCACGGTAGCCCTTAACACGCTTGTCGTAACCGATGAACACTATGGCGGAGCTGCGCTTCTCGAGCTTGCAGACTTACGGGCGCATATCTTTGATGTACACCACACACCAAAAGAGCTTGTGGACACCGAGGGTTTCCTCCCATACCAGATGTCATGTCACTATGTCAGCCAGACGGGCGCTCTATTCAGCAAAAAAACTGCATTTGTACTGCCTTCCCTCAAAATTCTGCTGGCAGTTTCAGCAGGGCACGAGCGGTGGTGAAGACCGTCTGATTCTGACGTTCTACTACTCCATTCTGCTTTAGGGAGTAGGGCGCTGTGAACTGAGGTTGCACACTTTACTCCTCGCAATGGCGTGCAAACTCCAGCAAGGTGAATTCGCCACCGTTGTCGGTGCGGAAGACACCCATGGCCTCGAGCGTCATGCTATTTTCCTGGTGGCCGCGTGCCTCCAGCTTCACCCTCATGAGGAAGCTCCAATCCTCATAGTTGCTCTGAGTCAGCTGTGGGAACACCTCGCCGTTGACTTCCTTCACCCCGCGCTGGATGGCAACCTCTGGTCCATCATGACGCCCCCTGCGCCTTGGCTGCATGGAAGGCGAACGACGACTATAGACATGCTGCTATGTGCTGCGGTCACCCACTGAAGCTAACATGGTCTTGGATCAGCACCTTGCTTTCATATCGAGTTAGAATTCAGGCTGAGATAGAGAGACAGAGGGTGTAGCTGGGGCTGAACACAGGATAGTGTTTTTCTGAACTGTTGCTTGTATTGCTGCCCTGGGGTCTATAGATAGTGGGCACATCGATTGCTAATGCTAAACCGACTATGCAGCTCTAGCAGCTACTAGTACATTCAAAAAGCAAATTGACTACTAGCTGTCTGCCTGCCTATATTTGGGACGGAGGGAGTACATACTAAGAAAGCTCGAGCGGACTATACTAATAGTAGCTAAGTAAATACGTACAACATACAGATTACAGCTAACATCAACTGTCTTTTCTCTTTGAAAATAAGGTTGTAACTGTTTAGTCATCAGTAGTTTCTGAATGTTCTTGTTTTTTATTTTAATGCTGAAATTATGTTTGTGTAGCAACATACTTACGGAAAATTCGTTTCTGAGCCCAGGCTCATCTGCACCTGCCGACGGAAAAAAAAATACTAGAAAAATTCAAAAAATTCCAATTTTTTTTTGTGTGGTACATATTTTGATGCGTGAGGTCCGCTCCAAATTTCAACTTATTTCGACATCCGAGCAGCTCTCAAGAAAAAAGACAAATCGGGTCAAAAAATTTGGTGAACAGTAAACCTTTTTTCAGACCCCGATTTGTCTTTTTTGCTGAGAGCTCCTCAAATGTCCAAATAAGTTGAAATTTGGAACGAACCTCACGCATCAAAATATGTGCCACAAAAAAAATTTGGATTTTTTTGAAATTTTCTAGTATTTGTTTTGATTTTTTTCGTGAGCGCGGGTGCAAATGCACCCGAGAGCCGAAACGCCGCGTCCCATACTTACTACTGTTATTTGTTTATTACTTTCGAGTCATCCTGACACCCCTCCTTTAAATTATCATGTTGCTGGTAATGTTGATATGCCTGGTTGGTATGCAGGTTCGACCAAGTGTTACTTTCATGATCAGCGAGCCTTGTCCATGTTGCCATGGTATTGGTCGTGTTGAAGCTCTTGATACGTCCTTTTCTAAGATAGAACGTGAAATCTGTCGACGCCTGGTAAGTCCTACAAACATATGCTTGTTTGTTGTATGTCCTCAGTTTATGGCTTTAGTTTGTGTTACACTATCGAAATGAATGCTCACACCTGGATGTAGCTAATTTTCTAGAGATAATTTGAAACAGTACTGATGGCCCATGGAACTGAAATCGCATGTTTGTTTAGATCATTTGGCATTATGATAAACCTTTTTCTTCTGGATGCACATATGATCTTATATAACCAAAATTCCACACATAGAACTTCAGGTCATGATGTACTCAAGGTTTTAGTCACAGTTATTGATAAGGATTGTTTATCTTAATCTTTTCCAATGAACAGGCAATCTCTGGTCATAAATCAGATCCAGAGAAACCAAAATCGTGGCCAAGATTTTTGCTTAGGGTGGATCATGAGATGTGCACGTACTTGACATCAGGCAAAAGGACTAAATTAGGGATCCTTAGTAGCTCCCTCAAAGTTTGGGTTTTGTTGAAGGTATAACATGCCATGCGTTTCTTTATCCATCTACACCCTCCATGAACCTTCAACAATGATAAACTTAAGCGAACTCACTTTGTTAAATGAAATTATTCAGATTGCTCGAGGTTTTACACGGGGTGCATTTGAATTGCTACCATATTCTGATCAGAAGGACACAGATGAGCAGAAGGAATTATCACCAGACTCACCACCTCCCAGGGAAGCAGGAAGACCGAAACTGTCAGTTTTTCCTATAAAGAAATGGATGAGCCGTGCAAAGCGAACCAAGTGAATATCTTGCAAAGATGAGATGAACTTTTTTTCAAAGAGCTGAACTGAATCCCAGATTGACAAGGGGAGATTTTCTCATGGCTTTGCTATCAACGATGATCCCAACAGTGGATATTCATATTTATCTGGCTAAAGTTTGGACAACTACTGTCCTTGATTTTGTAGTTGCCACCCAGTGAAGTTGGAAATATGTGGGAAGATTGTAGGACGCAATGAAATAGGTTGTGTGAAGGCTGTGAGAGCAGAGCACAGTTACGTAGTTGTTGTATCGCCCTAGTCAGATTTTTTGTTTATTTATTAATCATTGTCAAAATATGAAATGATAGTTTCCGGAACAACGATGCAGAATAAACACTTTTACTGTTAAATATCATATGGCGGTGAGCCGCCCTTGCTTGTGGGTAATCATATTGAATTTCACAGCAGCTGACACATCGAACACATACAATTTGTTAGCTTTAAGAGTCGTGTGGGTTAATTAGATAAAATAGATGATGCCTCCTGCATTTTCATGGAAATCGTATTAAAACAAATGTATAAAAAATGTGTTTATAAGGAAGTGCTTATAACTTATTTAGATGAGATATAGTTTGGTGGCTCTGCCAAGATGGGCAGAGTAGGCCGTGGGTGGCGCGGGCGGCTGGCCCACTAGCAGTGTGGCGGCTGCTGGTGGTTCCAGATGAAGGTTTGGGCGCCTCTGTTGATCTCTGGTTAGATCTACTCGGATCTGCCCCCTTGGTCGACTATGGGTGGCTCATGGGGATGACAACGACCTTCAGGTTGTTGCGACAGCGTGGGTCATGGTGGTGCAGGGCGGTTCGCGGTGGCGGTGGGACTAGCTCCGCGTTTGACCGTTGTTTGTTGATTGTTCCTTTATATATAATAACAGGGTGAAAGTCTTTTTTGATATGGTTGTTGTAGCCTATTTTTGTTGCGACCCACTCAGAGTTGTCTCTTATTCCTTACGGGTCAATGCACTGGTTTTTATTGTATTAGTCCAATTTGTCTATGAGTTTGGTCGACTTGAGTTTTTTGGGTCGCTTTGTATTTTTGACCCCAATTATATTCATTGTGTGCATGTGTGTGACTGAAAGCACAACTTAGCCTAGGTGGTTTTGGTAATTAATAACAACATATATTTTATTGGACTAATGATTCTATCAAGTATATTTCAGGAAATGTCTAATGAATGGATTGGCTAAGGATTGTGAGTTGACCCCCTAGATGCAAGGAACATCTATTGGCAACAAGCTTCAAGACTCTATATTTTGCATTTTGTGATAAATCACATTTGAGTCCATAGAAAAGTCAATACTATTAAAAGCGGATGAGGTATATATGATGATTTGGTTGCTCAAATGCTTAGAGATTAGCCATGAAAAATACTCGTGAATTTCTCGCACAAATGTTCTGTCCAAACCCTAAAAGTCCAAAATTCGGTGGCACGAACTTTTTCGCTTCGGCCCTACCGAATTTTGCCTCACACATATCCACATCCAAACCCTAAGGTCTCGGTGACAGCAAGTCTCATTTCGATGCAAATGAAATCAGTGACCAACCTTCTGTTGTCCCATTTCAAAAAATCAGAATTTCCGAGTTTTAGGAACCGGTGACACCGATCTTGCTAACTGCCTAGGCCAGCCAAAATTGGACTCATCAAGATTTATATATCGGTCTCATCGAAATGCCAAAAGTTGCCACATTTTGCATTACTCGGTGCAACTGAGTTTTTGCTTCGGTTTCACCGAGTTGGGAAATAATGTTGTAATTGTTGGATTTTTGGAAATGCCTCTATATACCCCTCCACCTACCTCTCACTCGGAGAGGAAGCACTCAGAACAGACCAACACTTGCCCCATCCATTTTTGTGAGAGAGAACCACCTACTCATGTGTTGAGATCAAGATCTTCCACTCCAACCATACGAATCTTGATTTCTAGCCTCCCCAAGTTCCTTTCCACTCAATCAACCTCTTCTACCAAGCCAAATCTTTGAGAGAGTGATTGAGTGTTTAGGAGACTATCTTTTGAAGCACAGGAGCAATGAGTTAATCATACTACTGTTGGGAACGTTGCATGGGAAACAAAAAATTTCCTACGCGCACGTAAGATCTATCCATGGTGATGAGCATCTACGAGAGGAAGAGTGGATCTACATACCCTTGTAGATCGCTAAGCGGGAATCGTTAAGAAACGCGGTTGATATAGTTGAACGTCTTCGCGATCCAAATCGCCGAGCGTCCCACGATCCGTCCCGCGATCCAATCACGATCCGTCCTGCGATCTCGTCATGATCCGTCCCGCGATCCAATCACGAATCGTCTCGCGATCTTGATTACGATCCTTCCGATCTAGCACCGAATGGACGCACCTTCACGTTCAGCACACGTACAGATCGATGACGATCTCCACCTCCTTGATCCAGCAAGCGAGGGTAGAGAGGTAGATGAGTTCTCCGGCAGGACAATGGCGTGGCGGCGGTGGTGGTGAACTAATCCTGCAGGGCTTCGCCTAAGCACCATAGAACTAATCTAGAGGAGAAACATATCTAGAGGAAGAAGAGGGCAGCACGTGGCAATTAGGGTTAGCTTTCCCCTCTAAATCCTCTAGTATATATAGGAGGGAGGGAGGGGAGGAGGCAGCCTCAAACCCTCAAGGTTTGGTTGAAATTGGAGGTGGAGGAGTCCTACTCCAATCCTATTAGGAGTAGGATTCCTCCTTTCCAGTTGGAAACTCTTTCCACCTCTCCACCTTTGGATTTTTTCCTTCTCAAACCTCATGGGCTTTCGTGGAGGCTTCGTCCAGCCCAATAGGGGCTGGTTTGTCTCCTCCCACAGCCCATGAGGCCCCTCGGGGCGTGACACCCCTCCCGATGGTCCCCCGGTACCCTCTCGGCACTCCCGGTACACTACCAATGAGCCCGAAACTTTTTCGGTGACCAAAACATGACTTCCTATATATCAATCTTTACCTCTGGACCATTCTGGAGCTCCTCGTGACATTTGGGATCTCATCCGGGACTCCGAACAACCTTCGGTCACCATCATACATAACTCTATACTACCGAAACGTCACCGAACCTTAAGTGTGCAGACCCTGCGGGTTCGAGAACTATGTAGACATGACCGAGACACCTCTACGGCCAATAACCAATAGCGGGACCTGGATGCCCATATTGGTTCCTGCATATTCTACGAAGATCTTTATCGGTTGATCCTCTATGTCAAGGATTCAGTTAATCTCGTATGTTGTCCCCTTTGTTCTTTGGTATGTTACTTGCCTGAGATTCGATCGTCGGTATCTCTATACCTAGTTCAATCTCATTACTAGCAAGTCTCTTTACTCGTTCCATAATACAAGATCCCGTGGCTAACTCTTTATTCACAGTGCTTGCAAGGCTTATAGTGATGTTGTATTACCGAGTGGGCCCTGAGATACCTCTCCATCACACGGAGTAACAAATCCCAGTCTTGACCCATGCCAACCCAACAGACACCCTCGGGGATACCTATAGAGCACCTTTATAGTCATCCAGTTACGCTGCGACGTTTGATACACACAAGGTACTCCTCCGTTGTCAGTGAGTTGCATGATCTCATTGTCATAGGAACAGATACTTGACATGCAGAAAACTGTAGCAATAAACTGACACGATCATATGCTACGTTTATAGTTTGGGTCTTGTCCATCACATCATTCTCCTAATGATGTGATCCCGTTATCAAATGAAATCTCATGTCCATGGCTAGGAAACCTTAACCATCTTTGATCAATGAGCTAGTCTATTAGAGATATACTAGGGACACGGTGTTGTCTATGTATCCACATATGTATCTGAGTTTTCGATCAATACAATCCTAGCATGGATAATAAACGATTATCATGAACAAGGAAGTATGATAATAACTAATTTATTATTGCCTCTAGGGCATATTTCCAACAGTCTCTCACTTGCACTAGAGTCAATAATCTACCTCACATCGCTATGTGATTTGTCATGAATCTCACACCCAATGAGTTCTAGGGTTCGATCATGTTTTGCATGAGAAAGATATTTTAGTCAACGGCTCTGCGACATTCAGATCCGTGTGTACTTTTTAAATCTCTATGTCATACTGTAGACACTGCTACCATGCTCCATTTGGAGCTATTCCAAATGGCTACTCCACTATACGTATCCAGATTGCTACTAAGAGTCATCTGAATCGGTGTTAAAGCTTGCGTCGACGTAACCCTTTAGGACGAACTCTTTACTACCTCCATAATAGAGAAATATTTCCTTAGTCCTCTAGTTACTAAGGATAATTTTGACCGCAATCCAGTGATCCACTCCTGGATCACTCTTGTACCCCTTGATAGACTCATGGCAAGGCACACACAGGTGCGGTACACAGCATGACATACTATATAGAGCCTATGGATAAAGCATAGGGGACGACCTTCGTCCTTTCTCTTTCTTCTATAGTGGTCAAGCTTTGAGTCTCACTCAACTCCACACCTTACAAACCAAGCAAGAACTCCTTATTTGACTAATCCATTTTGAACTCTTTCAAAATCTTGTCTAGGTATGTACTAATTGAAAGTCTCATCAAGCATCTTGATCTATCTCTATAGATCTTGATGCCCAACAATTAGGTAGATTTATCCAGGTCTTCCTTTGAAAAAATATTTTCAAACAACCATTTATGCTTTCCAGAAATTCTACATCATTTCCGATCAATAATATGTCAACCACATATACTTATCAGAAATTCTATAGTGCTCCCACTCACTTTCTTGTAAATACAAGTTTCTCGTAAACTTTGTATAAGTCCAAAAACTTTGATCACCTCATCAAAGCGTATATTCCAACTCTGAGATGCTTGCTCCAACCCATAGAAGGATTGCTGGAGCTTGCACACCTTTTAGCACCCTTAGGACTGACAAAACCTTCTGGTTGTATCACATACAACCTTTCCTGAAGTAAACTGTTAAGGAAACGATGTTTTGACATCCATCTGCTAGATTTCATAATTGGAAAATGCAGCAACTGCTAACATAATTCCAACAGACTTTTAGCATCGCTACGGGTGAGAAAGTCTCATCGTAGTCAACTCCTTGAACTTGGCGGAAACTTCTTTGTGACAAGTCGAGCTTTATAAATGGTGACATTCACCATCAGCGTCTGTCTTCATCTAAAAGGTCCATTTGTACTCAACGACCTGCCGTTCAACGGGCAAGTCTACCAAAGTCCATACTTGGTTTTCATACATGGATTCTTTCTTGGATTTCATGGCCCCTAACCATTTGTTGGAATCTGGGCCCATCATAGCTTCTCCATAGTTTGTAGGTTCATCGTTGTCCAACAACATGACCTCTAAGACAGGGTTACCGTACCACTCAGGGTGCAGTACACATCCTTGTCGACCTACGAGGTTCGATAGTAACTTGATTCGAAGCTTCATGATCATCATCATTAACTTCCTATTCAACTAACGTAGGCTCCACAGAAACATCTTTCTGCGTCGCGCTACTCTCTGGTTGAAACAAAGGTTCAACAACCTCATCAAGTTCTATCTTCCTCCCACTCAATTCTTTCGAGAGAAACTCTTTCTTGAGAAAAGTGTTGGGGAACATCGCATGGGAAACAAAAAATTTCCTACGCTCACGCAAGACCTATCCATGGTGACGAGCATCTATGAGAGGGAGAGTGGATCTACATACCCTTGTAGATCGCTAAGCGGGAAGCATTAAGAAATGCAGTTGGTGTAGTCGAACGTCTTCGCGATCCAAATCACCGAGCGTCCCGCGATCCAATCACGATCTGTCCCGATCAAGCACCAAACGGGCGGCACCTCCGCGTTTAGCACATGTACAACTTGATGACGATCTTTGCCTTCTTGATCCAGCAAGAGGGAGCGGAGAGGTAGAAGAGTTCTCCGGCAGCATGATGGCGCTCGGGTGATGGTGGTGGAGCTATTTCGGCAGGGCTTCGCCTAAGCACTGCAGAAATCCGATCTAGAGGAGAAACTATGCACTAGAGGAACGGGTAGCTGAAAATCTAGTGCCAAAAACCCTAAAACCTCCAGTATATATAGGAGGAAGAGAGGAGGAGGCTTGGCCCTCAAGGGACCAACCCTTGGTTCGGCCAAATCAAGGACGAGAGGAGGACTTCTCCTCCAATCCTAGTAGGACTAGGATTCCTCCCTATTTTGCCTTTTTTTCCACCTTATCTCTTTGGGTTTTCTCTCCCAGCCGCATGGGCCTTGTGTGGGACTTCCACCAGCCCACTAAGGGCTAGTATTCACTCTCCCACAGCCCATGTAGCCTCTTGGGTCGAAATACCCCTCCCGATGGTCTCCCGGTACACTACCGATGATCCCAAAACTTTTTCGGCGACCAAAATAGGACTTTCTATATATCAATCTTTACCTCCAAACCATTCAGGAGCTCCTCGTGACGTACGGGATCTCATCCGGGACTCCGAACAACCTTCGGTCATCACCATACATAAATCTATACTACCGATACGTCACCAAACCTTAAGTGTGTAGACCCTGCGGGTTCGAGAACTATGTAGACATGACCGAGACACCTCTACGGTCAATAACCAATTGTGGGACCTGGATGTCTATATTGTTTCCTACATATTCTACGAAGATCTTTATTGGTCGAACCTCTATGTCAAGGATTCAGTTAATCCCGTATGATGTTCCCTTTGTTCTTCGGTATGTTACTTGCCCGAGATTCATTCGTCGGTATCTCCATACCTAGTTCAACCTCGTTATCGGCAAGTCTCTTTACTCGTTCCGTAATACAAGATCATGTGACCAACACTTAGTCACATTGCTTGCAAGGCTTATTGTGATGTTGTATTACCAAGTGGGCCCTGAGATACCTCTCCATCACACGGAGTAACAAATCCCAGTCTTGATCCATGCCAACTCAACAGACACCTTCGAAGATACCTGTAGAGCACCTTTATAGTCACCCAGTTATGTTGCGACGTTTGATACACACAAGGCACTCTTTCGGTGTCCGTGAGTTACATGATCTCATGGTCATAGGAACATATACTTGACATGCAGAAAACAGTAGCGATAAACTAACACGATCATATGCTACGTTTGTAGTTTGGGTATTTTCCATCACATCATTCTCCTAATGATGTGATCCCGTTATCAAATGACATCACATGTCAATCGCTAGGAAACCTTGACCATCTTTGATCAACGAGCTAGTTCACTAGAGGCATACTAGGGACAAAGTGTTATCTATTTACCCACACATGTAATGTGTTTCCAATCAATACAATTATAGCATGGATAATAAACGATTATCATGAACAATGAAATATAATAATAAACACTTTATTTATTGCCTCTAGGGCATATTTCCTACAGTCTCCCACTTGCACTAGAGTCAATAATCTAGTTCACATCACTATGTGATTTACATTGTAATGAATCGAACACCCATGCAATTCTGGTGTTGATCATGTTTAGCCCTTGGAAGAGGTTTAGTCAACGGGTCTACAACATTCAGATCCGTATGCACTTTGCAAATATTTATGTCCTTCTCCTCGATGTAATCGCGGATGGATTTGAAGTGTCGCTTTATGTGTCTAGTCCTCTTGTGAAACCTTGGTTCCTTGGCCAGAGCAACGGCACCAGTGTTGTCACAGAAAAGGTTCATTGGATTCAGTGCACTAGGCACTACTCCAAGATCTGTCATGAACTGCTTCATCCAGACACCTTCCTTTGCCGCCTCCGAGGCTGCGATGTACTCCGCTTCGCATGTAGAATCGGCTACCACGCTTTGCTTGGAACTACACCAGCTTACCGCTCCCCCGTTGAGAATAAATACGTATCCGGTTTGTGACTTAGAGTCATCTGGATCAGTGTCAAAGCTTGCATCAACGCAACCCTTTACGATGAGCTCTTCATCACCTCCATAAACGAGAAACATTTCCTTAGTCCTTTTCAGGTACTTAAGGATATTCTTGACCGCTGCCCAGTGTTCCATTCCAGGATCACTTTGAAACCTTCCGGCCATACTTATGGCAAGGCTGACATCGGGTCTTGTGCACAACATTGCATACATGATAGAGCCTATGGCTGAAGCATAGGGGATGACACTCATCTTTTCTCTATCTTCTGCAGTCACTTGGCATTGAGTCTTACTCAACTTCACACCTTGTAACACAGGCAAGAATCCCTTCTTGGACTGATCCATTTTGAACTTCTTCAAAACTTTATCAAGGTATGTGCTCTGTGAAAGTGCTATTAAGCTTTTTGATCTATCTCTATAGATCTTAATGCCTAATATGTAAGAAGCTTCTCCTAGGTCCTTCATTGAAAAACTCTTGTTCAATTATTCCTTCACGCTTTCCAGCATTTCTATATTGTTTCCAATGAGCAATATGTCATCCACATATAATATTAGAAACGCTATAGAGCTCGCACTCACTTTCTTGTAAATACAAGCTTCTCCATAAACTTGTATAAACTCAAACGCTTTGATCACCTCATCAAAGCGCTTATTCCAGCTCCGAGATGCTTGCACTAGCCCATAAATGGATCGCTGGAGTTTGCAAACTTTGTCAGCATTCTCTAGATCAACAAAACCTTCTGGTTGCATCATATACAACTCTTCCTCAAGGAAACCGTTGAGGAACGCTGTTTTGACATCCATCTGCCAAATTTCATAATCGAAATAAGTAGCTATTGCCAACATGATTCTGACAGACTTAAGCATCGCTACGGGTGAGAATGTCTCATCGTAGTCAACTCCTTGAACTTGTGAAAAACCCTTTGCCACAAGTCGAGCTTTATAGACGCTGACATTACCGTCCGCGTCCGTCTTCTTCTTAAAGATCCATTTGTTCTGAATGGCCTTCGTCCTTCAGGTAATACTTCCAAAGTCCATACTTTGTTTTCACACATGGATACCATCTCGGATTTCATGGCCTCTAAGCATTTCTCGGAATCCGGGCCCATCACCGCTCCTCCATAGCTCATAGGTTCATTGTTGTCCAACAACATGACCTCCAAGATAGGGTTGCCGTACCACTCAGGAGTAGTACGCACCCTTGTCGACCTACGAGGTTCAATAGTAGCTTCATCCGAAGCTTCATGATCATCATCATTAACTTCCTCTTCTACCATCGTAGGTTCCATAGAAACATCTTTCTGCGCTGCGCTACTTTCTGGTTGAAGTAAAGGTTCAATAACCTCATCAAGATCTATTTTCCTCCCACTCAATTCTTTTGAGAGAAACTCTTTCTCAAGAAATGTTCTGTTCTTAGCGACAAACACTTTGCCTTCGGATCTGAGATACAAGGTATACCCAACTGTCTCCTTCGGGTATCCTAAGAAGACGCATTTCTCCGCTTTGGGTTCTAGCTTTTCAGGGTGAAGCTTTTTGACATAAGCATCACATCCCCAAACTTTAAGAAACGACAACTTTGGCCTCTTGCCAAACCATAGTTCATATGGCGTCGTCTCAACGGATTTCGATGGTGCCCTATTTAAGGTGAATGCAGCTGTCTCTAATGCATAACCCCAAAACGATAGTGGAAAATCAGCAAGAGACATCATAGAACGCACCATATCTAATAAGGTTCGATTACGACGTTCGGACACACCATTATGCTGTGGTGTTCTAGGCGGTGTCAACTGTGAAACAATTCCACACTGTCTTAAGTGACTATCGAACTCATAACTCAGATATTCACCTCCTCGATCAAATCGCGGGAATTTAATCTTCTTGTTATGATGATTCTCAACTTCACTCTGAAATTGCTTGAACTTTTCAAATGTTTCAGACTTGTGTTTCATTAAGTAAATATACCCATATCTACTTAAGTCATCAGTGAAGGTGAGAAAATAACGATATCCACCACGCACTATAACATTCATTGGACCGCACACATCAGTATGTATGATTTCCAATAAGTCACTTGCTCGTTCCATTGTTCTAGAGAACGGCGTTTTTAGTCATCTTGCCCATGAGGCATGGTTCACATGTGTCAAGTGATTCAAAATCAAGTGACTCCAAAAGTCCATCAGCATGGAGCTTCCTCATGCATTTTACACCAATATGACCTAAATGGCAGTGCCACAAGAAAGTGGTACTATCATTATCAACTCTACATCTTTTGGCATCAATGTTATGAACATGTGTGTCATCACTATCAAGATTCAATATGAATAAACCCCTCACATTGGGTGCATGACCATAAAAGATATTACTCATATAAATAGAACAACCTTTATTCTCTGATTTAAATGAGTAACCGTCTCGCAATAAACAAGATCCAGATATAATGTTCATGCTTAACGTAGACACTAAATAACAATTATTTAGGTTCATCACTAATCCCGATGGTAATCGAAGAGAGAGCGTGCCGACGGCGATCACATCAACCTTGGAACCATTTCCCACGTGCATCATCACTTCATCCTTTGCCAGCCTTCGTCTATTCTGTAGTTCCTGTTTTGAGTTGCAAATGTGAGCAACCGAACCGGTATCAAATACCCAGGCACTACAACGAGAGCTAGTAAGGTACACATCAATAACATGTATATCATATATACCTTGTTTGTCGTTGGCCGCCTTCTTGTCAGCCAGGTACTTGGGGTAGTTCCACTTCCAGTGACCAGTTCCCTTGCAATGAAAGCACTCAGTTTCTGGCTTGGATCCATGCTTGGGCTTCTTTAAAGGAGCAACAACTGTTTTGCCATCCTTCTTGGTTTTACCCTTCTTTCCCTTGCCCTTGCCATTCTTCTTGAAACTAGTGGTTTATTGACCATCAACACTTGATGTTCTTTCTGGATTTTAGACTCAGCGACTTTTAGCATCGCAAATAGCTCGGCGACTGACTTGTTCATCCCGTGCATGTTATAGTTCATCACAAAGCTCTTGTAAATAGGTGGCAGTGATTGAAGAACTCTGTCAGTGATCGCCTCTGGCGGAAGGGCAATTCCCAACTCCGCTAGACGAGTCGAATACCCAGACATTCTGAGTATATGTTCACTGATAGACCCGTTCTCCTCCATCTTGCAAGCATATATCAGAGGTCTCATACCTCTCGATTCGGGCATTCTTCTGAAAGATAGACTTCAACTCCTGGAACATCTCATATGCTCCATGATGTTCAAAACGTCTTTGAAGTCCCGATTCTAAGCCATACAATATTGCACACTGAACTATTGAGTAATCTCGAGAATGTGCCTCCCAAGCGTTCTTAACATCTTCGGATGACATGTCTTCTGGTTGGTCACCAAGCGGTGCATCAAGGACATATGATTTCTGGGAAGCCGTGACGATAATCCTCAGATTACGGGCCCAGTCAACAAAGTTACTTCCATCATATTTCAACTTAGCTTTCTCTAGGAACGCATTAAAATTCAGGGGTGCTACTGCGCCAGCCATTGATCTACAACATAAATATGCAAAGGTTACTTAGACTATTGTTCAAGATAATGAGTTTAGTTAATCAAATTACTAAATCTCCCACTCAAATTGACATCCCTCGGGTCATGTGAGTGTCACATGATCCAAATTCACCAACTCAAGTCTGATCATCACATGAGTTGAGGTGGTTTCAATGGTGAACATCATCATGTTGATCATATCTACTATATGAGTCATGTTCGACCTTTCAGTCTCTTGTTCCGAGGCCATGTATGTACATGCTAGGTTCGTCAAGTTTAACCCGAGTGTTCTGCACGTGCAACACTGGCTTACACCCGTTGTATGTGAACATAGAGTCTATCACACCCGATCATCACGTGGTGTCTCGACATGACGAACTTTCGCAACAATGCACACTCGGGGAGAACACAATTCATCTTGAAATTTAAGTGAGGGATCACCTTATAATGCTACCGTCGTCCCAAGCAAAACAAGGTGCATAAAAGGATTAACATCACATGTAAATCATAAGTGACATGATATGGCCATGAACTCGTGCTTTTGATCTCCATCTAGAAAGCACCGGCATGATCTCCATCATCACCGGCACGACACCATGATCTCCATCATCTAATTGTTGTTGCATGTTTTACGTGGCTGCTACGGGTATCTAGCAAGAACAATTCTCACCTACGCATAAACCACAACGGTGATACATAAGTTTCTTTTCTACCTTATCAAGGACCGCCTTGTCCAATCCAATCCAACTAAAGTAGGAGAAACTACCACCCGCCAACCATCTTTTGCAACAAGTTGCAGTTGAAGGAACCGGTCTCTCGTAAGCGTACGAGTAATGTTGGTCCGGGCCGCTTCATCCCACAATACCGCTGAACCAAAACACGACCAAGGGAGGAAGCAATCTAAGCATCAACGCCCACAAACTCTTTGTGTTCTACTCAATATCTCATCTACACATAGACCTAGCTCATGATGCCACTGTTGGGGAACGTTGCATGGGAAACAAAAAAATTCCAACGCTCACGCAAGACCTATCCATGGTGACGAGCATCTACGAGAGGGAGAGTGGATCTACATACCCTTGTATATCGCTAAGCGGGAAGCGTTAAGAAATGCGGTTTGTGTAGTCGAACGTCTTCACGATCCAAATCGCCGAGCGTCCCGCGATCCAATCACGATCCGTCCCGATCAAGCACCGAACGGACAACACGTCCACGTTCAGGACACGTACAGCTTGATGATGATCTCCGCCTTCTTGATCCAGAAAGAGGGAGCAGAGAGGTAGAAGAGTTCTCTGGCAGCACGACGGTGCTCCGGCGATGGTGGTGGAGCTATTCCGGCAGGGCTTCGCCTAAGCACTACAGAAATCCGATCTAGAGGAGAAACTATGCACTAGAGGAACGGGTAGCACGTGGCTGAAAATCTAGTGCCAAAAACCCTAAAACCTCCAGTATATATAGGAGGAAGAGAGGAGGATGATTGGCCCTCCAGGGACCATCCCTTGGTTTGGCCTAATCAAGGAGGAGAGGAGGACTCCTCCTCCAATCCTAGTAGGACTAGGATTCCTCCCTATTTTGCCTTTTTCCACCTTATCTCTTTGGATTTTCTCTCCCAGCCGCATGGGCCTTGTGTGGGACTTCCACCAGCCCACTAAGGGCTGGTATTAACTCTCCCATGGCCCATGTAGCCTCTTGGGTCGAAATACCCCTCCTGATGGTCTCCCGGTACACTACCGGCTCTCCCGGTACACTACCGATGAGCCCAAAACTTTTCCGGCAACCAAAATAGGACTTACTATATATCAATCTTTACCTACGGACCATTCCGGAGCTCTTCCTAATGTCCGGGATCTCATCCGGGACCCCGAAGAACCTTCGGTCACCACCATACATAACTCTATACTACCGATACGTCACCAAACCTTAAGTGTGCAGACCTTGCGGGTTCGAGAACTATGTAGACATGACCGAGACACCTCTACGGTCAATAACCAATAGCGGGACCTGGATGTCCATATTGGTTCCTACATATTCTACGAAGATCTTTATCGGTCGAACCTCTATGTCAAGGATTCAGTTAATCCCGTATGATGTTCCCTTTGTTCTTCGGTATGTTACTTGCCCGAGATTCGATCGTCGGTATCTCCATACATAGTTCAACCTCGTTATCGGCAAGTCTCTTTACTCATTCCATAATACAAGATCCTGTGACCAACACTTAGTCACATTGCTTGCAAGGCTTATTGTAATGTTGTATTACCGAGTGGGCCCTGAGATACCTCTCTGTCACACGGAGTAACAAATCCCAGTCTTGATCCATGCCAACTCAATAGACACCTTTGGAGATACCTGTAGAGCACCTTTATAGTCACCCAGTTACGTTGCGACGTTTGATACACACAAGGCACTCTTCCGGTGTCCGTGAGTTACATGATTTCATGGTCATAGGAACATATACTTGACATGCAGAAAACAGTAGCAATAAACTGACACGATCATATGCTACGTTTGTAGTTTGGGTCTGGTCCATCACATCATTCTCCTAATGATGTGATCCCGTTATCAAATGATATCACATGTCAATGGCTAGGAAACCTTGACCATCTTTGATCAACGAGCTAGTTCACTAGAGGCATACTAGGGACAAAGTGTTGTCTATTTACCCACACATGTAATGTGTTTCCAATCAATACAATTATAGCACGGATAATAAATGATTGTCATGAACAAGCAAATATAATAATAAACACTTTATTTATTGCCTCTAGGGCATATTTCCAACAAAAAGACCCGTTTTTAGCAACAAACACTTTGCCCACGGATCTGAGATAGGAGGTATACCCAACTGTTTCCTTAGGGTATCCTATGAAGATGCATTTTACCGTTTTGGGTTCGAGCTTACCAGACATAAGCATCGCATTCCCAAATTTTGAAAAATGACAGATTAGGTTTTTGCCAAACCATAATTCATAGTGTCATCTCAACGGATTTAGATGATGCCCTATTTAAAGTGAATGTAGTTGTCTCTAATGCATAACCCCAAAACTATAGTGGCAAAACGATAAGAGACATATAGTACGCACCATATCCAATAGAGCACGACTATGACGTTCCGACACACCATCACACTATGGTATTCCAGGTGGCGTGAGTTGTCAAACAACTTTCACATTGTCTTAAGTTGTATGCCAAACTCGTAATTCAGATATTCACCTCCACGATCATATCGTAGACATTTTTATCTTCTTGTCACGATGATCTTAAACTTCACTCTGAATTTGTTTGAGCTTTTCAAACATTTCAGACTTGTGTTTCATTAAGTAAATATACACTATATCTACTCAAATCATCAGGGAAGGTAAGAAAATAACGATATCCATCGCACGCTACAACACTCATTGTATTGCATACATCAACATCTATCATTTCCAATAAGTCACTTCCCCGCTCCATCAAACCGGAAAACGGGATCCTTAGTCATCTTGCCCAAGAGGCATGGTTTACATGTCTCAACCGATTCGAAATCGAATGAGTCCAAAGATCCATCAACATGGAGTTTCTTCATGCGCTTTAGACCAATATGACATTTAGCGGCAGTGCCACAACTATGTGGTACTATCATTATTAACTTTGTATCTTTTGGCATCAATGTTATGAACATGTGTATTCCTATGATCAAGATTCAACAAACCATTCTCATTGGGTGCATGACCATTGAAGGTATTATTCATGTAAACAGAATAACCATTATTCTCTAACTTAAATGAATAACCGTATTGCAATAAACACGATCTAATCATGTTCATGCTAAACGCAAACACCAAATAACATTTATTTAGGTTCGTCACTAATCCCGAAGGTAGAGATATCGTGCGATGTTGATCACACCAACCTTGGAAACATTTCCAACACACATCGTCACCTCACCCTTAGCTAGTTCTCCATTTATTCTATAGCTTTTATTTCGAGTTACAAACATTTAGCAATCGAACCGGTATCCAATACCCAGGTGCTACCAGGAGTACTAGCAAGGTACACATCAATAACACGTATATCAAATACACTTCTGTTGACGTTGCCAGCCTTCTTAACTACCAGATATCTAGGGTAGTTCCCCTTCAGCGACCGCTCTCCTCATAATAGAAGCACTTAGTCTTGGGTTTGGGTTCAACTTTGTGTTGCTTCACTGGAGCAGCAACTAACTTGTCATCCATGAAGTTTCCCTCCTTACCCTTTCCCTTTTCAAAACTAGTGGTTTTACTAACCATCAACACTTGATGCTCCTTCTTGATATCTACCTTCGCGGTGTCAAACCTCGTGAATAGCTCAAGGATCATCATTTCCATCCCTGGCATAATTATAGTTCATAACGAAGTTCTAGTAGCTTAGTAATAGTGACTCAGAGAACTATATAAATCACTATCTTCTCTGGAAGATCAACTCCCACTCGATTCAAGCGATTGTAGCACCCAGACAATCTGAGCACATGCTCAACAATTGAGCTATTCTCCTTGCAGGCAAAGAATCTTGTTGGAGATCTCATATCTCACAACATGGGTGTTGGGGAACGTCGCATGGGAAACAAAAAAATTCCTACGCACACGCAAACCTATCCATGGTGATGAGCATCTACAAGAGGGAGAGTGGATCTACGTACCCTTGTAGATCACTAAGCGGGAAGCGTTAAGAAACGCGGTTGGTGTAGTCGAACTTCTTCGCGATCCAAATCGCCGAGCGTCCCGCGATCCAATCACGAACCGTCCCGCAAACACATCATGATCCGTCCCGCGAAATCATCACGATCCATCTCCCGATCTTGATCATGATCTTTCCCGCGAACTCATCACGAACCGTCTCGCGATCTCGATCACGGTCCTTCCGATCTAGCGCCGAACGGACGGCACCTCCGCGTTCAGCACACGTGCAGCTTGATGACGATCTCCACCGTCTCGATCCAGAGAGAGGAGGTGGAGAGGAGAGAGAGTTCACCGGCAGCATGACGGCGCTCCGGTGATGGTGGTGGAGTGATTCTGGCAGGGCTTCGCCTAAGCGCTGCAGAAAACTGATCTAGAGGAGAAACTATGCACCGGTGGAACGGGTAGCACGTGGCCGGAAATTCTGTCCAAAAACCACCCAATCCACTAGTATATATAGGAGGAGAGGAGAGGAGAGGCAGCCAAATCCTTTGGGTCGTCCGAAATAGGAGGTGGGAAGCAATCCTACTTCACCTCCAATCCTAGTTGGAGTAGGATTGCCTCCTATTGGCTGATTTTCCACTTTTTGCTTTAGGACTTTCTCTCCTGCGCCATGGGCCTTTGTGGCTGTTTTCCCAGCCCACTAAGGGCTGGTTATTATTCCCCCACAGCCCATGGACCTCTTGGGGTCGAAATACCCCTCCCGGAGGCCTCCCGGTACACTACCGGCACTCCCGGTACACTACCGATGAGCCCGAAACTTTTCCGGAAACCAAACTGGGACTTCCTATATATGAATCTTTACCTCCGGACCATTCCGGAGCCCCTCGTGACATCCGGGATCTCATCCGGGACTCCGAACAAACTTCGGTCACCACCATACATAACTCTATACTACCGAAACGTCACCGAACCTTAAGTGTGCAGACCCTGCGGGTTCGAGAACTATGTAGACATGACCGAGACACCTCTACGGTCAATAACCAATGGCGGGACCTGGACGTCCACATTGGTTCCTACATATTCTACGAAGATCTTTATCGGTCGAACCTCTATGACAAGGATTCAGTTAATCCCGTATAACGTTCCCTTTGTTCTTCGGTATGTTACTTGCCCGAGATTCGATCGTCGGTATCTCCATAACTAGTTCAACCTCATTACTGGAAAGTCTCTTTACTCGTTCCGTAATACAAGATCCCGTGACTAACACTTAGCCACATTGCTTGCAAGGCTTGTTGTGATGTTGTATTACCGAGTGGGCCCTGAGATACCTCTCCGTCACACGGAGTAACAAATCCCAGTCTCGATCCATGCCAACTCAACAGACACCATCGGAGATACCTGTAGAGCACCTTTATAGTCACCCAGTTACGTTGCGACGTTTGATACACACAAGGCACTCCTCCGATATCCGTGAGTTGCATGATCTCATGGTCATAGGAACATATACTTGACATGTAGAAAACAGTAGCAATAAACTGACATGATCATATGCTATGTTTGTAGTTTGGGTCTTATCCATCACATCATTCTCCTAATGATGTGACCCCATTATCAAATGACATCTCATGTCCATGGCTAGGAAACCTTAACCATCTTTTGATCAACGAGCTAGTCTATTAGAGGCATACTAGGGACATGGTTTTGTCTATGTATCCACACATGCATCTAAGTCTCCGATCAATACAATTATAGCATGGATAATAAACGATTATCATGAACAAGGAAATATGATAATAACTAATTTATTATTGCCTCTAGGGCATATTTCCAACAGTCTCCCACTTGCACTAGAGTCAATAATCTAGTTCACATCACCATGTGATTCGCATTGTTATGAATCTAACACCCAACGAGTTCTGGGGCTCGATCATGCTTTGCATGTGAGAGAGGTCTTATAGTCAACGGGTATGTAACATTCAGATCCGTGTGCACTTTGCAAATACCTATGTCAAACTGTAAACACTGCTACCACACTCCGCTCGGTACTATTCCAAATGGCTGCTCCACTATACATATCCAGATTGCTACTACGAGTAATCCGGATTAGTGTTAAAGCTTGTATCGACGTAACTCCTTACGATGAACTCTTTATCACCTCCATAATCGAGAAACATCTCCTCAGTCTCTTAGTTACTGAGGATAATCTTGACCGCTGTCCAGTGATCCACTCGTGGTTCACTCTTGTACCCCCTGACGGACACATGGCAAGGCACACACAGGTGTGGTACACAGCATGGCATAATATAGAGCCTATGGCTAAGGCATAGGGGACGACGTTCGTCCTTTCTCTTTCTTCTGCCGTTGTAGAGCTTTGAGTCTCACTCAACCTTCACACCTTACAAATCAGGCGAGAACTCTTTCTCTGACTGATCCATTTTGAACTCTTTCAAAATCCTGTCAAGGTATGCACTCATTGAAAGTCTCATCGAGCATCTTGATCTATCTCCATAGATTTTGATGCTCAACAATTAGGTAGCTTCATCCAGGTCTTCCTTTGAAAATCACTTTCCAAATGACCGTTTTATGCTTTCCAGAAACTCTACATTATTTCTGATCAACAATATGTCATCCACATATACTTATCAGAAATTCTATAATGCTCCCACTCACTTTATTTCAAATACAAGTTTCTCGTAAACTTTGTATAAACATCAAAACTTTGATCACCTCATCAAAGCGTATATTCCAACTCCGAGATGCTTGCTTCAGTCCATGGAAGGATCACCGAAGCTTGCACACCTTTTAGCATCCTTAGGCCTGACAAAACCTTCTGGTTGTATCACATACAACCTTTCCTCAAGTAAACCGTTAAGGAAACGATGTTTTGACATCCATCTGCCAGATTTCATAATTGAAAACACAGCAACTGCTAACAGAATTCCAATAGACTTTAGCACCACTACGAGTGAGAAAGTCTCATCGTAGTCAACTCCTTGAACTTGTCACAAACATCTTTGCAACAAGTCGAGCTTTACAAATAGTGACATTCATCATCAGTGTCTGTCTTCATTTTAAAAATCCAATCATACTCAACGACCTGCCGTCCAACGAGCAAGTCTACCAAAGTCTACACTTGGTTTTCATACATGGATTCTATCTAGGATTTCATGGCCTCCAACCATTTGTCGGAATCCGGGCCCATCATCGCTTCTCCATAGCTCGTAGGTTCATCGTTGTCCAACAACATGACCTCCAAGACAGGGTTGTCGTACCGCTTAGGAGCAGTACACATCCTTGTCGACCTACGAAGTTTGATAGTAACTTGATCCTGAAGCTTCATGATCATCATCATTAACTTCCTCTTCAACTAACGTAGGCTTCACAGAAACAACATCCTGCGCTGCGCTACTCTCTCGTTGAACAAAGGTTTAACAACCTCATCAAGTTCTATCTTCCTCCCACACAATTCTTTCGAGATAAACTTTTCCTCGAGAAAGGATCCGTTTTAGTAACAAACACTTTGCACTTGGATCTAAGATAGAAGGTTCACCCAACTGATCTTAGGGTATTCTATGAAGATGCATTTGTCCGCCTTGGGTTCGACCTCATTAGGTGAAAACATTTTCCACACAAGTGTCGCAGCCCCAAGTATTAAGAAATGACAGCTTAGGTTTCTATCAAACCATAATTCACATGGTGTCATCTCAACGGATTTAGATGGTGCCCTATTTAAAGTGAATGTAGTTGTCTCTAATGCATAACCCCAAAATTATAGTAGTAAAACGACAAGAGACATCATAGCACGCACCATGTCCAATAGAGCATAACTATGATGTTCGGACACACCATCACACTATGGTGTTCCAGGTGGCGTTTAGTTGTGAAACAACTTTCACATTATCTTAAGTTGTATGCCAAACTCGTGACTCAGATATTCACCTCCACGATCATATCGCAGTCATTTTTATCTTCTTGTCACGATGATCTTTAAACTTCACTCTGAATTTGCTTGAACCTTTCAAACGATTCAGACTTGCGTTTCATTAAGTAAATATACACTATATCTACTCAAATCATAAGTGAAGGTAAGAAAATAACGATATCCACTGCACGCTACAAGACTCACTAGATTGCATACATCAACATGTATCATTTCCAATGAATCACTTGCCCGCTCCATCCAACGGGGTCCTTTAGTCATCTTGCCCAAGAGGCATGGTTCGCATGTCTCAACCGATTCGAAATCGAATGAGTCCAAATATCCATCACCATGGAGTTTCTTCATGTGCTTTATACCAATATGACATTTTGCGGCAGTGCCACAAGTATGTGGTACTATCATTATTTAACTTTGTATCTTTTGACATCAATGTTATGAACATGTGTATTACTACGATCAAGATTTCAACAAACCATTCTCACTGGGTGCATGACCATTGAAGGTATTATTCATGTAAACAGAATAACCATTATTCTCTAACTTAAATGAATAACCGTATTGCAATAAACATGATCTAATCATGTTCATGCTCAACGCAAAACACCAAATAACATTTATTTAGGTTCGTCACTAATCCTGAAGGTAGAGAGAGCGTCCGATGTTAATCACATCAACCTTGGAAACACTTCCAACACATATCGTCACCTCACCCTTAGCTAGTTCTCCGTTTATTCCGTAGCTTTTATTTCGAGTTACTAACATTTAGCAACCGAACCGGTATCCAATACCCAGGTGCTACTAAGAGTACTAGCAAGGTACACATTAGTAACTCGTATATCAAATATACTTCTATCAATGTTGCCAGCCTTCTTATCTACCAAGTATTTAGGGTTGTTCCGCTTCAGCGACCGCTCACCTCATAACAGAAGCACTTAGTCTCGGGTTTGAGTTTGACTTTGGGTTGCTTCACTGGAGCAGCAACTGACTTGCTATCCATGAAGTTTCCCTCCTTGCTCTTGCCCTTCTCGAAACTAGTGGTTTGATTAACCATCAACGCTTGATGCTCCTTCTTGATTTCTACCTTCGCGGTGTCAAACATCGCGAACAGCTCAGGGATCAACAATTCTTTCCCTGGCATTTTATAGTTCATCACCAAGTTCTAGTAGCTCAGTGACAGTGACTTGGAGAACTATATCAATCACTATCTTATTTGGAAGATCAACTCCCACTTGATTCAAGTGATTGTAGTACCCAGACAATCTGAATACATGCTCAACGATTGAGATATTCTCCTTCATCTTACAGGCAAAGAATCTTGTTGGAGATCTCATATCTCGCAACACGGGCACGAGCCTGAGATCACAATCTCAGCTCTTAGAACATCTCATATGTTCCGTGACGTTCAAAACGTTTCGGAGCCTCAATTCTAAGCCGTAATGCATGACGCACTAAACTATCAAGTAGTCATCGAAACGTGCCTGTCAGATGTTCACAACATCTACAAACGACGCTAGATGGGGTGGCGCACCGAGCGGTGCATTAAGGACATAAGCCTTCTGTGCAGCAATGAGGACAATCCTCAGATCACGGACCCAGTCCGCAATTTTGCTACCAACATCTTTCAATTCTATTTCTCTAGGAACATATAAAAATACAAGGGAGCTACAGCGCGAGCTAGTAATCTACAACATAATTTGCATAGACACTTTGACTATGTTCATGATAATGAGTTCAATTAATCATATTACTTAAGAACTCCCACTCAAATTGACAGCCCTCGGGTCATTCGAGTGATACATGATCCAAATTCACCAACTCAAGTCTGATCATCACGTGAGTTAATGTGGATTCAATGGTGAACATCATTATGTTGATCATATCCACTATATGACTCATGCTCGACCTTTCGGTCTCTTGTGTTCCGAGGCCATGTCTGTACATGCTAGGCTCGTCAAGTTTAACCCGAGTGTTCTGCGCGTGCAAATCTGGCTTGCACCTATTGTATGTGAACATAGAGTCTATCACACCCGATCATCACGTGGTGTCTCAACACGACGAACTTTCGCAACGGTGCACACTCGGGGAGAACACAGTTCATCTTGAAATTCAAGTGAGGGATCACCTTATAATGCTACCGCCGTACTAAGCAAAACAAGGTGCATAAAAGGATTAACATCACATGCAAATCATAAGTGACATGATATGGCCATGAACTTGTGCTTTTGATCTCCATCTAGAAAGCACCGGCATGATCTCCATCGTCACCGGCACAACACCATGATCTCCATCATCTTGATCTCCATCAATGTGTTGCCATTGGGGTTGTGGCGCCAGCCCTTCTTCTACTTCTATTGCTACCGCTTAGCGATAAAGTAAAGCATTACATAGCGCTTAATGATTGATACGCAGGTCATACAATAATTAAAGACAACCCTATGGCTCCTGCCGGTTGCCGTACTCAACGACATGCAAGTCGTGAAATTCTATACATCACATGATCATCTCATACATCACATATATCTCATCATGTAATTGGCCATATCACATCACAACATACCCTGCAAAAACAAGTTAGACGTCCTCTAATTGTTGTTGCATGTTTTACGTGGCTGCTACGGGTATCTAGCAAGAACAATTCTCACCTACGCAAAAACCACAACGGTGATACACTAGTTGCTTTTCAACCTTCTCAAGGACTGCCTTTGTCGAATCCGATCCAACTAAAGTGAGAGAAACTGTCACCCGCAAGCCATCTAGGCAACAAGTTGCGTCGAGGGAACCGGTCTCTCGTAAGCGTACGAGTAATGTTGGTCCGGGCGGCTTCATCTCACAATCCCGCTGAACCAAAATACGACCAAGGGAGGAAGCAATCTAAGCATCAACGCCCACAAACCTTTTGTGTTCTACTCGAGATGTCATCGAACCATCAACCTAGCTCATGATGCCACTGTTGGGGAACGTCGCATGGGAAACAAAATTTTTCCTACGCACACGCAAACCTATCCATGGTGATGAGCATCTACGAGAGGGAGAGTGGATCTACGTACCCTTGTAGATCGCTAAGCGGGAAGCATTAAGAAACGCGGTTGGTGTAGTCGAACTTCTTCGCGATCCAAATCGCCGAGCGTCCCGCGATCCAATCACGAACCGTCCCGCGAACACATCATGATCCGTCCCGCGAACTCATCACGATCCATCTCACGATATTGATCACGATCTGTCCCGCGAACTCATCACGATCCGTTCCGTGATCACATCACGAACCGTCTCGCGATCTCGATCACGGTCCTTCCGATCTAGCGCCGAACGGACGGCACCTCCGCGTTCAGCACACGTGCAGCTTGATGACGATCTCCACCGTCTCGATCCAGCGAGAGGAGGTGGAGAGGAGAGAGAGTTCACCAGCAGCGTGACGGCGCTCCGGTGATGGTGGTGGAGTGATTCCGGCAGGGCTTTGCCTAAGCGCTGCAGAAAACCGATCTAGAGGAGAAACTATGCACCGGTGGAACGGGTAGCACGTGGCCGGAAATTCTGTCCAAAAACCACCCAATCCACTAGTACATATAGGAGGAGAGGAGAGGAGAGGCAGCCAAAGCCTTTGGGTCGGCCGAAATAGGAGGTGGGAAGCAATCCTACTTCACCTCCAATCCTAGTTGGAGTAGGATTGCCTCCTATTGGCTGATTTTCCACTTTTTGCTTTAGGACTTTCTCTCCTGCACCATGGGTCTTTGTGGCTGTTTTCCCAGCCCACTAGGGGATGGTTATTATTCTCCCACAGCCCATGGACCTCTTGGGGTCAAAATACCCCTCCCGGAGGCCTCCCGGTACACTACCGGCACTCCCGGTACACTACCAATGAGCCCGAAACTTTTCCAGTAACCAAACTGGGACTTCCTATATATGAATCTTTACCTCCGGACCATTTTGGAGCTCCTCGTAACGTCCGGGATCTCATCCGGGACTCCGAACAAACTTCGGTCACCACCATACATAACTCTACACTATCGAAACGTCACCGAACCTTAAGTGTGCAGACCCTACGGGTTCGAGAACTATGTAGACATGACCGAGACACCTCTACGGTCAATAACCAATGGCGGGACCTGGACGTCCACATTGGTTCCTACATATTCTACGAAGATCTTTATCGGTCGAACCTCTATGTCAAGGATTCAGTTAATCCCGTATAACGTTCCCTTTGTTCTTCGGTATGTTACTTGCCCGAGATTCGATCGTCGGTATCTCCATACCTAGTTCAACCTCGTTACTGGCAAGTCTCTTTACTTGTTCCGTAATACAAGATCCCGTGACTAACACTTAGCCACATTTCTTGCAAGGCTTGTTGTGATGTTGTATTACCGAGTGGGCCCTGAGATACCTCTTCGTCACACGGAGTAACAAATCCCAGTCTCGATCCATGCCAACTCAACAGACACCATCGGAGATACCTGTCGAGCACCTTTATAGTCACCCAGTTACGTTGCGACGTTTGATACACACAAGGCACTCCTCCTATATCCGTGAGTTGCATGATCTCATGGTCATAGGAACATATACTTGACATGTAGAAAACAGTAGCAATAAACTAACACGATCATATGCTATGTTTGTAGTTTGGGTCTTATCCATCACATCATTCTCCTAATGATGTGACCCCGTTATCAAATGACATCTCATGTCCATGGCTAGGAAACCTTAACCATCTTTTGATCAACGAGCTAGTCTATTAGAGGCATACTAGGGACATGGTTTTGTCTATGTATCCACACATGCATCTAAGTCTCCGATCAATACAATTATAGCATGGATAATAAACGATTATCATGAACAAGGAAATATGATAATAACTAATTTATTATTGCCTCTAGGGCATATTTTCAACAATGGGCACGAGCCTGAGATCCCAATTTCAGCTCTTAGAACATCTCATATGTTCTGTCACGTTCAAAACATTTCGGAGCCTCAATTATAAGCCGTAATGCATGATGCACTAAAGTATCAAGCAGTCATCGAAACATGCCTGTCAGATGTTCACAACATCTACAGACGACGCTACAGGGGGTGGCGCACCGAGCGGTGCATCAAGGACATAAGCCTTATGTGCAGCAACTAAGGACAATCCTCTGACCACGGACCTAGTCCGCAAAATGGCTACCATTATCTTTCAACTTACTTTTCTCTAGGAACATATCAATAAAACAGGTGAGCTACACCGCGAGCTATCTACAACATAATTTGCAAAGACACTTTGACTATGTTCGTGATAATGAGTTCAATTAATCATATCACTTAAGAACTCCCACTCAAATTGACATCCCTCAGGTCATTCCAGTGATACATGATCCAAATTTACCAACTCAAGTTTGATCATCCGTGAGTTGAGGTGGTTTCAATGGTGAACATCATCATGTTGATCATATCTACTATATGACTCATGTTCGACCTTTCGGTCTCTTGTGTTCTGAGGCCATGTCTGTACATGCTATGCTCGTCAAGTTTAACCCGAGTGTTCCACATATGCAACACTGGCTTGCACCCATTGTATGTGAACGTAGAGTCTATCACACCCGATCATCACGTGGTGTCTTGACACGACGAACTTTCGCAACGGTGCACACTCGAGGAGAACACAATTTATCTTGAAATTTAAGTGAGGGATCACCTTATAATGATACCATAATCCTAAGAAAAACAAGGTGCATAAAAGGATTAACATCATATGCAAATCATAAGTGACATGATATGGCCATGAACTTGTGCTTTTGATCTCCATCTTGAAAGCACCAGCATGATCTCCGTCGTCGCCGACATGACACCATGATCTCCATCATCTTGATCTCCATCAACGTGTCACGATCGGGGTTGTCACGCCCACCATGCTTCTATTACTATTGATACCTCTTAGCGATAAAGTAAAGCATTACATAGCGCTTAATGATTGACATGCAAGTCATACAATAATTAAAGACAACCCTATGGCTCCTATCGGTTGCCGTACTCATCGACATGCAAGTCATGATATTCTATACAATACATGAGCATCTCATAAATCACATATATCTCATCATGTAATTGGCCATATCACATCACAACATACCCTGCAAAAACAAGTTAGATGTCCTCTAATTGTTGTTGCAAGTTTTACGTGGCTGCTACGGGTATCTAGCAAGAACAATTCTCACCTACGCAAAACCACAACGGTGATACATAAGTTGCTTTTCAACCTTCTCAAGGACCGCCTTTGTCGAATCTAATCCAACTAAAGTAGGAGAAACAGACACCCGCCAGCCATCTTTGTGCAACGAAGTTACACGTCAGTTGATGGAACCGATCTCTCGTAAGCGTACGAGTAAGGTTGATCCGGGCCGCTTCATCCCACAATACCGCTGAACCAAAACACGACCAAGGGAGGAAGCAATCTAAGAATCAACACCCACAAACTCCTGTGTGTTCTACTCGAGATCTCATCTACACATAGACCTAGCTCATGATGCCACTGTTGGGAACGTTGCATGGGAAACAAAAGATTTCCTATGCACACGCAAGAAATATCCATGGTGATGAGCATCTACGAGAGGGAGAGTGGATCTACATACCCTTGTAGATCGCTAAGCGGGAAGCATTAAGAAACGCGGTTGATGTAGTCGAACGTCTTCGCGATCCAAATCGCCGAGTGTCCCGCGATCCCATCATGATGCAATCATGATCCGTCCCGTGATCTCATCATGATTCGTCCCGTGATCCAATCACGAACCTTCTCACGATCTTGATCATGGTCCTTCCGATCTAGCACCTCCGCGTTCAGCACACGTGCAGATCGATGATGATCTCCACCTCCTTGATCTAGCAAGCGAAGGTGGAGAGGTAGATGAGTTCCCCGGCAGCACAACGACGTGGTGACAGTGGTTGTGAACTAATCATGTAGGGTTTCGCCTAAGCACCACAGAACTAATCTAGAGGAGAAACATATCTAGAGGAAGAAGAGGGCATCACGTGGCAACTAGGGTTATCTTTTCCCCTCTAAATACTCTAGTATATATAGAAGGGAGGGAGGAGGCGAGGAGGCAGCCTCAAACCCTCAAGGTTTGGTCGAAATTGGAGGTGGAGGAGTCCTACTCCAATCCTATTAGGAGTAGGATTCCTCCTTTCGAGTTGGAACTCTTTCCACCTCTCCACCTTTGGATTTTTCCTTTTCAAACCTCATAGGATTTAGTGGAGGCTTAGTCCAGCCCAATAGGGGCTGGTTTGTCTCCTCCCACAGCCCATGAGGCCCCTCGGGGCGTGACAACCCTCCCGATGGCCCCCCGGTACCCTCCCGGCACTCCTGGTACACTACCGATGAGTCCAAAACTTTTCCGGTGACCAAAACAGGACTTTCTATATATCAATATTTACCTTGAGACCATTCCGGAGCTCCTCGTGACATCCGGGATCTCATCCGGGACTCCGAACAACCTTCGGTCACCATCATACATAACTCTATACTACCAAAACGTCACCGAACCTTAAGTGTGCAGACCCTGCGGGTTCGAGAACTATGTAGACATGACCGAGACACCTCTATGGTCAATAACCAATAGCGGGACCTGGATGCCCATATTGGTTCCTACATATTCTACGAAGATCTTTATCGGTTGAACCTTTATGTCAAGGATTCAGTTAATCCCGTATGTTGTTCCCTTTGTTCTTCGGTATGTTACTTACCCGAGATTTGATTGTCGGTATCTCTATACCTAGTTCGATCTCATTACCGGCAAGTCTCTTTACTCGTTCCATAATACAAGATCCCGTGGCTAACTCTTTAGTCACATTGCTTGCATGGCTTATAGTGATGTTGTATTACCGAGTGGGCCCTGAGATACCTCTCCGTCACACGGAGTAACAAATCCCAGTCTTGATCCATGCCAACCCAACATACACCCTCGGGGATACCTGTAGAGCACCTTTATAGTCACCCAGTTATGTTGTGACGTTTTATACACACAAGGTACTCCTACATTGTCAGTGAGTTGCATGATCTCATGGTCATAGGAACAAATACTTGACATGCAAAAAACTGCAGCAATAAACTGACACGATCATATGCTATGTTTATAGTTTGGGTCTTGTCCATCACATCATTCTCCTAATGATGTGATCCCGTCATCAAATTAAATCTCATGTCCATGGCTAGGAAACCTTAACCATCTTTGATCAACGAGCTAGTCTATTAGAGGTATACTAGGGACATGGTGTTGTCTATGTATCCACACATGTATCTGAGTTTTTTATCAATACAATTCTAGCATGGATAATAAACGATTATCATGAACAAGGAAATATGATAATAACTAATTTATTATTGCCTCTAGGGCATATTTCCAACAACTACCACATCTATTACCTTTTGGAGAGTGGTGTCTCCTAGATTGGTTAGGTGTCGCTTGGGAGCCTCCGACTTCGTGTGGAGTTGAACCAAGAAGTTTGTAAGGGCGAGGAGATCGCCTATTTCGTGAAGATCTACCCCGAGTGAGGCTAGTCCTTTGTGGAAGTAAGCCATGGTGGAATATATAAGGTTGCTACTTTGTGGACCCTTATGGGTGGAGCCCTCCGTGGACTCCCACGACCGTTACCCTCCATGGGTTGAAGTTTCCATCAACTTGTGCCGGGGATATGACCCCGCGGTGTAACCCGCTGTTTGGGCTGAGCTAGAACGTGGGCGGCTTAAGGAACATATTTAAGATGGGTCGTGGTGTTGACAATAATGCAAGTAAGGCGGTTTACTTAGTAAGTCGCCTGGCGGCCCAGCATGTGAAGATGGCGACTCAAGACCTATAAGGTAGAAGACGCCAGGAACTTTTCTTACTTGAGAGACAAGACAAGTTAGAGATGTAATGGGTCACTAGTCATGTCATGGCCTGGACTCTTGTAAACCCGGGGCCTTGACCTGTATATAAAGGCGAACCCTTGAGGCCAATAGGGCTAAGTTAGAAGCCCTCAAAAGCTAGGTTAGCGATTCCGCACCCTTGTAATCGAGATCAGCATCAATACATACACCAAAGCAGGACATAGGCTTTTACCTCCATTGGAGGGGGCCGAACCTGGGTAAACCCGTCTTTCATTCCCGATCAACCCCTTCGAGTCACCACACAGCGATGATGGCCTCACACCTAAGTTCTCCTATGAAGACATCTACTGTGAAAAAACCACGATAGTGTGGATGTACGATAGCACCACCTATCGGAACCATGACAAAAATCTTCATGTCTCCAATTGAATTTCTTCTTGCTATCCCTTCCCTCTACTTATATGTGCATGTCTTTACTTTCCGCTGCTATACTCTTAGACTTGCATGTGTAGGGTGTGCTTGACTTGGTATAATTGCTAAAACTTGCCAACTAATAAAAATTGGAAAAGGCTAGATTTTTATTTCGTCAAGTAGTCTAATCACCCCCACTCTAGTCATACTTGGGATCCTATAAGTGGTATCAGAGCTTTGGTCTCAATTGCATTGGTTTCACAACCTAGGAGAGGATGGCGTCTAGTGAGGGAATTATTACCGTAGAGTTCCATATTTTGATGGTACAAACTTTGCTAGTTGTAAGCATAAAATGAAAATGCATATTCTTGGCCATAACCCTGCCGTTTGGGCTGTTTTTCGTGTTGGATTACAAGGTGAATTCTTTGGTGATGTAAAGGAACCGGATCGTGAAGCAACCACAAAATAATTGAAGATGTTGCAATACAACGCTCAAGCATGTGGCATTTTATTCAACTGCCTATGCCCTGAAGAGTTTAACAAGATTAGTCGTCTTGAGAATGCAAAGGAAATTTGGGATAATTTGGTTGATATGAATGAAGGTATAGGTGTACATCAAGGAATCTAAATTGGATGTGCTACAAAGTCAACTTGACAAGTTCAAGATGAAGGATGGTGAAGGAGTCGCAGAAATGTACTCTAGGCTTGCTCTCATCACAAATGAGACTGCTGGCTTAGGAAGTGAAGAGATTATCGACAAATTCCTCATAAAAAAGATCCTTGGAGATTTGGATGGAAAGTACGACAACATGTGCACATTGATCCAAATGATGCCAAACTACAAAGATCTCAAGCCTACAGAAGTCATTGGAAGGATTGTTGCTCATGAGATGTCACTTAAAGACAAAGAAGAGTTTCATAACAAGCCAAGTGGTGCATACAAAGCTTCAAGTGAAACTCCCTATACCTCAAGCAATAACCTTGTTACCAATGAAGAGATAATTCTCATGATCAAGAAATTCAACAAGTTCTACAAGAATAGAGGAAAAGAGAGAAGCTCCAACTCAAGATATGAAGAGAAGCGTTCATACAGTCATGACCAGAAATGTTACAATTGTGAAAGGCCTGGACACTACTCCAATGAGTGCACACCCACCACAAGATAAGAGAAGAGTCACCTAGAAGAAAAGCTCAAGAGACGAGTCACCTCATAGAGAGAGAAGGAGTAGAGAAGAGCGCTACGAATGAAGACCCTCCCGGAGAAGCAAGGACTCGGATAAGAAGTACAAGTACACCAAGAGCTACATAATAAGAAGACTTCAAGCTCATGTTGGTGAATGGGTTTCCGGCTCCGAATCAGATGACAAATACAAGAGAAGCTACCACTCCACTCCGACTATAGTCAAGATGAAGATGTTGCCGGACTAGCACTCGTATCCTCCAATTCCTATGGCATATTTGATTCACCAAATGAAGGAAGTGGAATTTGCTTCATGTGTAAAGTCCCCAAGGTATCACACCCTGAATACCTTGATTATAATAGTTATGAGGATGGCTTACTTGGAGATGATGACTTGCTCTTTCATAAACTAGTAATGTTAGTCAAAATGAACTTGATTATAATCATGCTAATCAAGATATGTCATGTGATGATGATAAGGAGATTTAGCATCTAACTAAGATATTAAATACACTTAAGTTAGCTCATAAATCAACTCAAGAAGATCATAGAGAGCTTGTAAGAACTCATGAGAAGTTACGCTTCGAGAAGCTAGATTTAGAGCAAGAACATGAGTTTCTTAAAGCTATCAATGATGATCTTCGAAAGATGAGTTCTTCTTATACAGTCAAATGATTACTCTTGTCTAATTTTGTTCCACAAGTTAAACCTAAGCAAACTAGTAACAAAGCCAAGAAAGGTTCTTCATCTAGTAGAAACAAGAGAAGTGCTAAATCCAATGATGTTGCGTCTAGTAGTTCTATTGATTCCACTAATGATTATCTTAGCCAAGTTACACTTGAGCAAGAAAACGAATTATTGAAAGGAATTATAGAGAAAGGTGTCTACAACAGTCTTGCCGGAAGTAAGCGGTTTGAGGAGATTGTACGGGATGGCACCATAAGAACCACAACATTGGCTATTTCAACGCCAATGGAGTTGAATGGGAAGAAGGTCAATACCCCAAGACGAAGTTCGTTCCCCAAAAGGATAAGTATGTATGTACTCTTCCCGAGGGAACAAATGATCAATATGACCGTCCACCACAAGACCATAAGCTCAACGGCAAGGACAAGCTTCAAGAAGAGATTGACTCATTTGAAGAAGAAACCCAAGCCTTGGTCAAGTGGGTTCCCAAGTACACTACAATCTATACTTCATTAAGCACTACTTCAACTCCAAGGATCCCCATCAAGTTGATGTGGGTCCCCAATAAGAAGAACTAGAGAAGTTCTTGAGGGGTGACCCCACCAACAAAATGCATGCACATTCATTTTGGCAAGAACTATCTGCAATAAACTCCAACTTTATGCAATAGTTCAAGGAGTCACAAATATTCCCTCATAGGTAAGCAAGGAGCAAGGTAATTAATGAAACAATCACTAGTGTAGAAAAGCCTAGCTATGGCAAGGCGAAAATGGCCATGCTGGCGTGGACGCTCGATGCCACCAATAAGGCACCATAGTTATAAAATACTACTGATGTTGGGTTCGACGCAAGCACTATTTCATGAGCTTATGGTTTGCCATGTCTCCAATGCCAACAATAATATATGTTAGTAGTGGCATTGGATGTTAGTGCTACGCCAGCAATTTAATTTTCAGATTTAAACCAAATCTGTATAGCAACGCGTTACAACAAAAATGACAGGATAATTAAAGGTTTAGACAGTAATTAAACAGTACATTGCAAATACCAAAATCTAAGTTCAAGGGTCATTATTTATTGACATTATTCAGAAAAGTATCAAAAAGAGACATATAACACAAGTACACAGAAGTTCGGATAAATTAACAGGAGGTGGTAAGACACCATAAGATATGCCATGCATCGCTACTAGCTAGCTAACTCGGACATTATGCCGGGCGGAGTTAGGTTCATAGTCTGGAGTAAGTGGACCATCATCATCGCTGCCAGCAGGCCTGTAGTAGACCATGATCTCGTCATGATCGTAGTCAAGGTAGAACGTGGCTCTCTCCCCAGCTTCCATCTCGTAAGTAGTTGCAAGAGTTGTCCAACCAGGGCAACCAAAATAGGTGCGGTCTGACTTGTTGGTGACAAGGCAATTGAAGCGTTCGTCCATCACCATCTTCATTAGGGTGCATTGGAACGTGATGTTTACATCAATCGGAACTCAAAACTTCTCTATGAAGTCATGCCTTGCCCCACAAGGGATGTCCTGAGAAAAAATTGAAAAAAATAACTAGTTAGACAAATTCGGCCACAAACGTACCATATGAAACTCAACCAGAACATGCTGAACTAAATATATATATGAACAAATGTTTCCTACCACCCGGTGGTAGTTATCACCACTTGATATTTTTATGTTATATGTAGTATCTATCAAATCGGAGACTATGTATATGTCGTATGTAGTATATAAGTATGTTTAGGTAGTATATATACTATTTTTTTGGTAGTATGTATCGTACTTTGAGTATGCTCATTTTGACGTACAAATATGTATGTATTTCATAAAAATAATAAAAACTATGGGCTACCCCTAGGATTCTTGCTCAAGGCTATAGCTGACTTGTTGTCCACCAACAATCTGAATTTTGCTGGTGTAGTTCCTGTCATACTCTCCAGCAGTCGGCTCAGCCACAGACCTTGACATGTTGCAGATGCCCTGGCCACATACTCCGCTTCACAAGAAGAAAGAGCGACTATCTTTTGCTTCTGAGAGCTCCAGGTGATTAGGTTCTTACCCAAGTGGAAGACGTGCCCGGAGGTGCTCTTGCGATCGCCGGTGTTGCCGGCGTGGTCGCTGTCGCTGAACCCGAGAAAGTCAGCATTACCCTGGCCTCTCTTGTAGCTACATCCATAGTGCATGGTGCCCTTGATGTACCTTAGGATTTGCTTGACCATTGCCCAGTGTTGTGTGCTAGGCTTCTCCATGAACCCGCTGACTATGCCGACCGAGTGCGCGATGTCTGGTCGCGTGTTCACCAGGTAGCGCAGGCTCCCGATCACCCTGCAGTACATTGTGGCATCGCAGGGCTCCTCACCATCTTCTTTCTTCAGCTTGAGGTGACAGTCCATTGGTGTGTGGCAGCTGTTGCAGCTGCCCATGTTTGCCATTTTCAACACCTCGCCAGCATAGTTCTTCTGACTAAGAGTGATGCCACTGCTTCCTTGTTCCACTTCTATGCCCAAATAGTAACTTAGTTGCCCAAGGTCACTCATCTTAAAGAGTTGTAGCATCTGCTCCTTGAAGGAAACTATGTCCGCCGCACTTGTGCCTATGATGATCAAATCGTCCACATACACCCCCACCAGCAGGTATGAGAGAGCGTCACCATGTCGGTAGACTGCATGCTCCAAGGGGCTGCGAGTGAAGCCAAGAGCAGCCAGCGACTCGTCCAGCTTTGCATACCACGCGCGCAGAGCCTGATGCAGTCCGTACAGAGCCTTGTGAAGCCGAAGTACACTTTCTTCCTTGTCGGCGACCTCGTACCCCAACGGCTGAGCGACGTATACCTCTTCAGTGAGATCACCATTCAAAAATGCAGATTTCACGTCCATATGATGGACCTCCCAGCCAGAATGTGCAGCAAGAGCCAGCAACAGCCGTACTGTCTCCATGCGAGCTACAGGAGCAAAAACCTCCTCGAAATCCACCCCCTAGCGCTGCACATACCCCTTGGCGACGAGGCGGGCTTTGTGCTTGACGATGTTGCCTGCCGGATCATGCTTGACGCGGTATACCCACTTCAGTCCGATTGCCTTGTGTCCGGCCGGGAGCTGAGCAAGCTCCCAGGTTTTGTTATTGATGATAGACTGCATCTCGACATCCATGGCGTCCTTCCAAGCCTTGCTCCCGAGTGCTTCGTCCACATCTTGTGGCTCCTCGGCGCTGAACAGGCAGCGTACTAGCAGGCAGCGCTCGAACTGCTCGCGCACCGCCTCGTCCTCGGTGTCCTCCATCACACCCGAGAGGCGCCGGTAGCGAACCGGCTGCCTAGTTGGCACGTCGCATCCGTCGTCGTGAGACGGAGGCGTGGCCCAGCGTGCCCTTGGCGCGGCCGTGGGTGTCACCGGCTCGGACTGTGATGACCCGTGTGTGTCCATAGCCGGCGTGGCGATCTCAGGTGACTGCAGCGTCCCCAAGGTTGGTGTAGAGGGTGTCGCCGCGCTCCATGGCGAGACCGGCGAAGAGGTCGAGTCATTGTCGACCACCTGGACACCATAGTCCGTGGTGTAAACCACGGTGAATGTCGTCGGCGCCGTGTGAACGGCGCTCGTGCTAGCGGTGCTCCAAGTCCAAGGCATGTTTTCCTCGAAGATAACGTCACGTGTTACCTGAACCTTCTTAGTCACCGGATCATACGCTTGGTAAGCCTTGGAGCCCTCCTCGTATCCAACAAACACCATCGGCGTTGATCGGTCGCTCAACTTGGTGATGCCCGGGCCGACGCGCTTGACGTGAACCATGCACCCAAATGTGCGCAAATACTGCACGTTGGGCTTACGGCCATGCCATGCCTCGTAGGGCGTGACACCTTTCAGGCTCCTTGTAGGTGCACGATTCAGGAGGTAGACGGCAGTCCTAACCGCCTCCGCCCAAAAGTACGCTAGCATGCTCATGCTCTTCATCATGCACAGAGCCATCTCCACCACTGTTTGGTTTCGCCGTTCGACAACTCCATTTTGCTGCGGGGAATATGGTGCAGTGGTGAAGTGTTTGATGTCGTTTTGGTCGCAGTACTCCTTGAACTCTGTCGAGTTGAACTCGCCGCCGCGATTTGATCTGAATGCGCGCATCCTGCATTGGTTGTCGGCCTCGGCCATGGCCTAGATCTTCTTGAAGCGTTGGTACGCCTCATCTTTGGATTTTAGTAGCTCTATCCACATATAGCGACTGTGATCATCAACCACAAGAAGAAAATACTGGTTACCTCCTGGAGACATCGGTGTGATCGGCCCGCACAAATCAGTGTGCACGAGCTCCAGGCCGCGTTCGGCTCGGTACGTCGTGGTCTGCGGGAACGGCGCTCGGTGTTGCTTCCCCAGAGCGCAACCATCACAGTACTCCTCAACCCGATCGATCACGAGCATGCTGCGCACGAGCTGCTTGGAGGACATGGTCCGGAGCGCGCGAAAGTGCAAATGCCCCATGCGCGCGTGCCACCTCCAGGCCGCGTCATCCCCTTGTGCCATCAGGCACGCCGGCACGTCGATGGTGAGCATGCCAGTGTACAGCCTATTGCCAGAGCGCTTGATGCGCGCCAGTACGCGCTGCGCCGGATCCTGGACAGCCATGACGCCGTTAGCGATGCTTATGATGCAGCCTACCTCGTCCAACTGCCCCACTGACACGATGTTGTTGCGTAGACTTGGGATGTAGAAGACGCCGGTGAGTGCGCGCTGACCGCCGCCCTGGCAACGAAACACCACACTACCACGTCCCCGTATGGCCACGACGGAGCCGTCACCGAACTTCACCGTGCCGTGCACGGTTTCATCGAGCGACGAGAAGACATGTTTGTCGCCTGTCATGTGGCTACTGGTCCTGGTGTCGAAGAACCACACCCCGCCCGGCGCGGGGACGGGCATGACCTTCTCCTCATTGAGATACACCACTTGAGGCGCCACTAGCTGTGTCGTGTCAACGCGGGTGACCACAGCCATGTAAAGCCCCTGATCGTGCTCAGCACCAGCTTGTACGAGGTTGGCGTGCTCCTGCTTGGCCTTCTGGTCCTCGTCCTTGAGCCAAGTCTTGCAATCCTTTTTCCAATGCCCCGGTTTGTTGCAATAGTGGCACTTGCCCTTTTTATTCCCGCCGGAGCCGTCCGCCCCCGCGTTCCCCGGCACTGGCTTGCCGCCGCCTTGAAACTTATTTTTTCCCGACGACTTGTTCTTGCCATTACCGCCGACGGAAGATGACCTGTCGGCCCCGAGCAGCCGCTCGCGTGCGGCCCACTCTTCGGCGGTGTACATGAGGCGCGTGCCGGACATCGTTGTGTCGTCCAGATCATAGTGATCTTCACACGCCGACAGGCGCCCGGTGAGCTCCTCGATCGTCATGGTTTTGAGGTCAATGAGCGCCTCGATCGCCATCGCCATTTGCCGGTACTTGCGCGGCACGACGCGGAGAAACTTTTGGACGGCCTTGTGTTTCGTCACCGGGTCGCCGTACAACTCGAGATCGGCGACGAGGCCGGAGAGCCGCAGCGCGAAGTCTTCGACGAACTCGCCGCCCTTGAAACGGAGCTCCTCGAACTCCCGACGACGCACCTGGGCCTTGGCCTCGCGCACGCGCTCGCTGCCCATCTAGAGAGTCTTGATTGTCTCCCAGGCCATCTTGGCCATGTCCTTGGCAGTCAGCATCTGGAGCATCTCCGGCGGCACACCGGTGAGGATGATCTGCAACGTGCGCCGGTCGTCATGCTCTTCTGTGGCGCCGATGGTCACCGCGGACCACACGCCCGCGACCTGCAGCTTGACCTGCATCACAAGGGACCACTCCATTTAGTTTGTGCGGGTGAGGACCATGGATGACGAAGAGGTCTCGCTCTCCCGCACAACCCGCTCGACGATGCGGAGATCGCCGCTGCCACCGCCTGTCAACCACGCCAAGGGCGCCGCTGACGGCAGCTCCTTTGCCCCGCTGTTCTTCTGCTTCTCCACCTCGTCGTCTGACATGTGAGCCGCGGATCAGACTCCGCCGGCCACCGAAGAGTGAATCAAACACCACGTAGCTCTGATGCCAATCGTCGTTGTCAAGACGAGCGATCGAGCGAAGAAGATCAGAGAGAGAGATCGATGAACACGAATTGGAGAGGGAGTGTTTTGTTCTGCCACCAACTGCACAGCTTTTCCATTCTGTTTTTCATTCCTTTATGAGATTACACAAAGAAGCTAACTACCTCCCGGCCGGGCTGCCATGATCCGCATCTGTCGCCCCATTCAGCGACTGCATCACATAGCTCAAACCAACGACCGGGAGAAAAAGGAGAGGAGCGGTGCGTGCTAGATGCAGCCCTCCACTACAGTACGTGCATGCACAGGTCACATGCGACCATGCACAAACATTATTCAAAACAGAAAACAAAGCTACCACGTTGCATGCATGAGATTAGTCTAGGCATAACAGCTCGCGAGCAGTCCATGTGGGCAGCCATCTCTGCTCGATGTTCTTTTTCTCATCGCGATTGTCGTCAATCCATCCGCATTGAAGCTATCCTACCGCAGCAGATGTGGGTGCCTCGTCGACGTGGAGGTCTCCCACCAAGCCGAGTATGCCGTGCTCCATCCTTCGTGAAGATGTAGCAGGTCGGGCGCCTCGCCTGCCAAGTGGAAGTTCAATTTCGCTTGCCAGGTCCGGACGCATCCATGTGCAGGTCATTGCAGATATGTCGGGACATTTTGTCCGGCGGCACAATGAGTACGAGGTGTACAAGGCCGATGTCCACGCCGCTGTTGCCAAGCGTGGCCAAGTTCCTCCCGAGCTGAGCCTCCCTGAGTTGGTTTGGCCATCATTCACCGCCGCCGAGAGATTTGGATTTTTGCCACTTTCACTTGGCTTGGCAGATTTGCCACTCTCGAGATTTGATTCGCATAATTGCCACTTAAATCGTTGCATCTTTGATTAGTATGTCATTAGCTTCATTTTAATTTTTTTAACATTAACTGGCTAGTGAAAAGACCAGCTTACCCCTGTGACTAACTACACGAATGTATTTGGTTTACACGTACGTATATGGTTTAACCATAGACTCAATCCGTACCAGTACGAGGTGTTGGCTTCCTTCGTCAGGTTGTTGCCGGTGTCGCTCTCCGCTCGTTGTCGCCGCTCTCCGCTCGCCATCGCCGCATGCTCACCGCCGCCTCTTGCACCACCCGCGCGCTTGCCGGTCACCGGTCGCCCTTCCAGCTCCCTACTCGCCCCATCGGCTTGCTGGTCGCGGTGCTCGCCTACTAGCCGCTAGTGCCGACCGCTTGAGGTCGCCGTCGCCGCTCACCACCGACAGTCTCTGCCTGCACTCCGTCGCCTCTTGCGACACCTGTGTGTTCTCCCTGCTTGTGGACTGACCGAAGAAGACGTGTCTGAAGCTAACTAGAAGTGCAGTTGTTCATTATATCATTATACAGTACCTAATTATTCGGAGCTTTCATTGGGCATTTTCTCTCTTAGCATGTTTTGTGTTATAATCCCAACTTGTGGGCATGGTTTATTGGTATGATGAAAGCGGGATCGATGTATATTAGTCAGAACTTGTTGTACTTTTTGTAGGAAGGAATGAAATTACATGATTTGGAATCATTTTTTTCAGTCATTTGTTACAAGCTATGACATTTTTTTTGAACTTATGTTGATAGATTAAATAATTCAACAAGGACAAGGTTAACATACAGTAAAATGATCAGAATTGCTCACATATTGATCAAACCAAAACTTGATAACAACCATGCCATAGCAGATCAGTAAGTAAAGTTATAAGAAAGAGTGTTGTTGAACTACACATGCGGGTTGATGAACTGAGAAGCGGCTCCAAAATTTTCCAAAAATTTAGATCCTTGTGAATACAACGGCTCATTGAAAGTGTGAGTTCACATCTCACATAAGCAAGCATACTTAAGAAAAATAATAGTCACACATATAATTCATCCAATTTGAAGCTTTCTTTTTGGAGTCATCTTCTTTGGTGGAGCTGCAGTTGGCATTCTCTTTGGAGTCATCTTCTTTGGTGGAGCCGCAGTTGGCATCCTCTCTGAAGTAATTATGTTGGCTTGTGAAGAACTTCCTTCTCCCAGCAAAAAAGCAAGGCGGCTGCACATATGTATGTATCACATTCAGGTAAATAATTTTGTTTCTCATTTGTACATTGTTGACCATAGAGCTATTTGTCATTGCAGCTTACCTTCTAGTGACCATGCTTGGACTGTCTTGTAGAATTTGTTCCCTAGTTGGCCTTTATGGGGTGCTAGGTTCTGCCGGCCATGCTTTTGTATTGTTTTTTCTAGGATGCCTCTTCCTGAAATTAAACCAACAAATTTATTTTTGGCATGACATGATTATTTAAGCTTTAAGCAAAAGAATAATCCTGGCTTTTTTGGTTCCATTGAGTGGACACTTGTAACTAGCCTGCCTGTGACCCTTTTCACCACATTTTTTACAGGTCACTGGGCCTCTAATCATTTTCTTCCCCTTAGCATTGGTGGGAGCAGCGTTATCATTATTGGAACCATCATTGGCATCTTTCTTCTTGTGTCCGCCTTCAAGACACCCTTTGATTGTCAGTTTTCTTTGTCTTCCTTTGTTTCTTTTCTTAAGTGGTGCACCCACAACAAATGGCAGCTCCACACGTGGCCATGTGATTTGTCTGTCATTGGCTCAATCTCTCTCCTATATGCGGCCCTAAATCTGTCCACAGAGTAGTACTCATGCACAAATTGTTCAAGGTTTACTCTCTTTTGTGATGTCACAAAGGCCCAGACATGTTGGCATGGCTTACCAGTGTGCTGCCATTCAAGACAAGTACAAGTCTCTTGATTTAGCTTCACAGTCCCAAACCTCCACACTCCAATTAGCAGATTTCACAACTTTCAAGTGCCCCAAATCTCTAGTATTTGCCCTCTGCTGAACCATAATTGCAGGTAGTATCCGTCCAGATGGCAGTCTTTCTCCAATCCTTATCCTCTTTCTCCACAAAAGCATGATCATCTCTCTAACTTTATCAGCTAGTTCAGCAACAGGTAAGTCCTTAATGTCTCGGATCCAGTTGTTGAAAACTTCCGCTACATTATTAGTGATGTAGTCACACTTGATATCTAGATTGAAGACACACCTCATCCACTTGAGATTATGATACTTACTTAACCAGAGCCATACCTCATTTGATTCTTTAATGATTTTCCCCATATGTTCTGCAAACACCTCTTCCCTATAAGCCCTTGCCGCAGGATACATCCTTCCAAACCCATGGAATCTTTTCACAAAAAAATTCATAAGATGGTAAAAGAATTCCCTTTGTTCAGCATTGGGAAACACATAATTCACAACATTCTCTAAGACTTTGCAAGCATCTGTGCACACTGCAAGAAGTGGAGGATCTCCTATTGCCTTCTTAAGCTGATTCATAAACCAAGTCCAATTGTCTTCTGTCTCGGACGCTATGAACCCATAAGCAAGTGGATAATCCAATTGTGACCATCAACTGCTGTAGCGGAAGCCAAATGGCCATTCCACCTCCATTCAATGCAGTAGAATCTATACTCAAGTGTGGCCTACATCCTTCCAAAAAACCATCGAAGCATGGTTTAAGTGCACAAAAGAACCGATGAAAATACACATTACCATCTATTTCTAGTACTTCAATCTCCACAACACTTCCAGGCGACCTCTTCAGGACCTTGGCCTTCCATCTGTATAGCATCTCAAAATTCTCTTCCCATTTACGATAAACCTCTTCGAGAGCTTTCTCTCTTCCCCTCTAGATCGTGTCATATGAAATTGTGACAGAGTATTGTTCTTGCAAATTTTCCATCAATTCTTTAGCGCCCATATTGGGTGAATTCCTAAGGATACTCACAGCCTTGCTAGCTACCCAGTTTTGAGATGGTGTTATCGTCTTCACCCTGCTGCTTGAAATACAATCATGTTGATCAACTAAAAGTGTGACCTGCACATATACAAGAAAGTATGGAAGTGCGATTTAAAATAGGACATAAACATAGCCATAAATAATTTAAAGAAAGAATGAAGGTTGGGTAGTTAGCTATATTTCACCTTTACAATACACTTATCATCCTGTAGGCCGCCAACAATCTTCCAAGGGCAATCTTCGCTGGACTTGCAGAACCCTCTAAACCTCTTCTTATCTGATTTTTCCGTGCCTAGTTCAAACTCCTCATTGATGGAAAATTGTATCACTGCTAACCTGAATTCTTTCATTGATAGGTACATAGTACCAAGGTCCATTTTAGGGTGGTCCTTATCGTACGTAATCATAATCTCATTTGGTATGGCATCACTAACAGGAATGGCAGCACCTTCATTATCACCCCCCTGCTCAGCCATTCTACGACCTTTTGGTTCACTCTTTCTTGGTTCCTCTTCCTCATCCTTCAAGCCCAAAATCTCGCATAACTGATCCTCACTCACCAGTTCAATTCTACCTTCTTCGTCATGCGTCTCTACTATCTGTAAGTTATCCCAATTGACTTCTGGGATAGGTTATTGCAGAGTACCAGTCCCCATAGCGACCTCCAAATCATGCCTATTCGAAACACAAGATTGAGTTAGGAAAACATGACCACAAGATTGAGTTAGTGGCAGTAAAAAAAAGTTAAAGTAGTTGTTGCAATCTGTTGGAGCTAAAATATATAACTGAAGTTTCCTTTTTTATTAGTATATATGTAAAGGTAGCAAGTTGACAGGAGCATATAGTCATTCCTGTCCATCAAAGGAAAAATACTCTAGCGGAGGAATCTCTTCTTTTTCTATCAGTTGATGAGCTCTTCTTTTGTCAGTTTGCAGAAACCACAAATATAAACACAAAACTATAAGATAAGAAATAAAGGATCACTTGTGCATTCTATTTTGCCATTTCTGGTTTCAGGATTTGTAAGAGAAGAGAGATCAAGTATTGTAGATTTTGAACTGGAGATCAAACGAACAAAGCAAATGAAAGGAAAATCATGTTACCCTCCAAGCCGATCAGGTTCCATGCCGCCACTTCAATAGCGGACAATTTGCAGCGCGGGCCATGCAAGCACTCAGCAGTCCAAGACGTCCAGCTGGCGGCACGCGGAGTCCAGGCGATCGGCGGTGCAAGACGTCCAGCCGGCGGCACGCGGCGTCCAGGCGATCGGCGGCGAGCGCGACGTCCAGGGAACTTGTAGTATGGTAGTTATCTAAATCATCGGTAGACAACGCAGGCCTTGCGTTTGTAGTGCTGATTCGTTGCCAAATACGTACGTGTAGATAGCTACAGGGGAATGTTGGTCTTTTCACTAGCGTATTAATAAAAAATACAATTAAAACGGGCTAATGACATGCTAATCAAGGATGCAACGACTTAAATGGCAATTGTACGAATCAAATCTTCGGAATGGAAAATCTGCGAAGCTCAACGAACAAAGTGGCAAAAATCCAATATCTCCACCGGCGCCTGAACCCGATGTGAACCTGAAAACTTCTCTAGCTCGGGTTGCTGCATCCAGTTGCTACCATCGTATGTATGAGCAGAGACAAAGTTACAGGAAGGAGAGAGAACCAAGGAATAAATGTATGGTGTTTGTTAATTCTACTAGATGAGATGGGGAGATAAAGGATCAAAAGGTGCGGTGTAAAAACATGCACGACTTTGTGTATAAAAAATACTATCTATTTAGAAAAGAGCACGCGTTAGTATTGCTAGTGCTACTTGTGTGCATTCTACGAACAATGTTTTGTTGGATTGTCTAGCAAGTCTCTCTCTACAAACTGTAAGTGTACAGAATAAATTGTGACTTGCAATTCAACAACGGCTGATGCTTTTTTCCAGAGAGAAGAAAATTATGGGAGTTCATAGAAAACAAATGATGCTTATACAGAAAGATACTTCCTTTCTAAGAATAAGACTAAGAAGTTCAAATTAAAATAGCAGATAAGTTCGGAGTATATAAAAAACATAGATTTTTTCTCGTTACTAAATAATAAAATGAAGAAGTTCAAATAAATAAGGTTGAGAAGTTCAAATTAAAATAGCAGAAAAGTTCAAATAGGAATTTCTCCGTGTCTAAAGAATAAAATGAAGAAGTTGAAATAAAAAAGGCTGAGAAGTTCAAATTAAAATAGCAGAGAAGTTCGAAGTTTATGAAAAACTCAGATTTTTTTTCGTTACTAAAGAGTAAAATGAAGAAGTCCAAATAAAAAAGCTGAAAAGTTCAAATTAAACTCGTGAAATTCCTTACACGGAAAACATATTAGTTTTATTGTCCCTGTTTATAAAATAAATACATAGAAGTTCAAAATAAAAAAGTTTAGAAGTTTAAATTAAAATAATGAAGTAGTTCGACGTGTAAAGCAACCTAATTTTTTTTCTTTATACTAAATTAGGAAAAGAGAGAAATTCAAACAAAAACATGACATAAGTTTATAGTAAAAACAACGAGAAGTTCAAGTACTACAAGGACTGCGTTTCACGTGAGAATAAAAGATTAGAAAAATAAAAGCTTAAAAGGTTTGTTGAAAGAACTTCACGTGCTCTACCCGGGGAAGTTCAAAAATTCTTGCAATAGAGATTCAACTTGTATTTCCATGTTCAAAAATAGAAAAAAGAAATTGTTTTTTGAGTTTTAAAATAATTCTCTCAATCCACAAAGAAGTTTACTTATTATTTGGAAGTAGTTCGATTTCAAAAAGGAAATCAAAAATTCAAATTATAAAAACAAAGAAAGTTCATAAACTACACGGTGTGTGTTTAATATGAGAAAAATAAATAAAAAGGCGAGCTCCAATTTTATTTTATTTTGCTATAAGTTCAAGTACTCAATCGGAGAAAGTTAGAAAAATATTGTGAGAGAGGTTTGTACAAAAAGGAATATCATTTATGTAACAGCGACGAATGAATGAGAAATTACAAACGAAAATATGCGACAGAAGTTCAACGTGGAAACAACAGGAAGTTCAACTACTACACTAAATGAATTTTAGATGGAAATCTTTTAAATCGTCGTCAGTATGAAAAAAATGATCAAGACGGAAAACTTGCGTGTTTACCGCAGCTTTCCATTGGTAAATCACTTGCTCAATTCCGGTGAGTGGATGAAGATCTACGAGCAAAAAACAGTACGTGAGGAAACAGAGTGAAGTTCAGGTAAACGTGCCGATGAAGTTCAAGTTCTTCACGCAGTGCATTTTCAAAGACTCTGTTTCGCGATAAAAGACAGAACGCGTGATCTCGTCGTTTTCAAAACTGTGTTAAAACGGCTAGGGATCAGAGAAAATCACCTACATGAAAAAGTTTCGTATTTTTCTTAGCTTTTCAACGGTATATTACTTGTCCCATTCCGATAAAATTTCTAGAAATTATGGCCAAAAAACGTTTTTATCCATTTTCAAAATTGACATAAAATCGTAACGAATTGGAAAAAACAATCTACATATAAAAGTTTTGCATTTATTCAAGCTTCCCAACGCCATATCATTTGCCCCATTTGGACAAACCATTGAGAAAAATAACGTGAAAATATGCACTCGATATAGATTCGACCATTTTCCAAATTACTTCTAAACCGTTTAAAGTTAGAACAAACCTTTTATAAGAAGTATGCGCATTTTCATAAGCTTTCCAACGCCATATCATATGCGTCGATAGGACTAGCCGTTTTCAAATTAACCACGAAATACGAACCCGGCTGTTCGGTTTTTAAAATTCCTCCATTTTTTAAATTCCTCTTAATCCGTAGGGAATTTGGAAAAATGTTCAACATGTGAAATGAGCAGATTTGTAGCAGCTATCCAACGCCATCTCATTTGCCTCATTCCGATAAAGGTTTTAGAAACATGATCAAAAATAGGATTCACGTTTTTGTGTGTGAAGAAAACGGTTTTTAAAACTGCTCTTAAACCATTTAGACTTTGACAAAAATTCAACTTAGGTCGTGACCGTCGTGTCCACAGCTTTCCAACGGTATATTGCAAGCCTCATGTGGACAATGTTACGGGAAGTTCAACCTTTCACCAAGAGAAGTTCAAGTCGAACAACTCAGGCAGTAAAATTGCAACAGACGCAAGTTCATCACGTCCCGCGAGAAAATCCGCCAACGAGAGAGATTCCTATTTAAAACGGGCATTTAGTTGCTAAAAAATGTTTCCAAATTAAACTTACATTACATAGAACACGACTGACCAGAATAATTCACACGAGAAGACACGTTGCGAAGATAGCCCGAAGGTCGGTTCCTACAAAGAGAAGTTCAGATCGTGTAATTCAAGAAGTTCAACCCGTGATCAGAATAGATCCCGTGATAAGAATAGTGTTTAATATATATACATAGAGAAAGTAACACTATTTTGATCTTAGGATTAGAATAATATTATGATCACAGCGCACCCTATAAGGAGTCACGGAGGTGTTCCCGAACTCCACACCCCCGACCACCTACCCAGCCTCAACCACTCCCCAGCGAAGGCCCCCCGCCCCCGCGCGCCCCCTCTGGACCTTGCTGCCCACTGCATCGACCTGCGCCTCCGCAAAGCCCCCCCCCCCCACCCCACCCCGCCGCGGACGCGCCCTATTCCGAACCTTGCTGCCCACCGCATCCGGCGACCTGCGCCTCCGGCAAAGTGCCCCCCACCCCAACCCCCTGGCTCTGGAGCTCGTTGGCCATGGACAGGTGCCGTTCGCCTTCTCCCCACGACACCCCTAGAGAAGCAATGGAGGGCAGAGCCGCCGCCCCGTCCACCCTCCGGTGCCGCAATCGCAGAAACGCGCCCACCTGTGTTAAGATTCCTCAATCTCGTCGCTGGAGACGTCAAGCGCGCTTGGATCTCGCCTCCTCCACCACCGCGATTCCATCGCTCCCCTCGCTGAACCTCGTCTCCTCACTGATCCCGCCGCCGCACTCTTGATTTGACCACCGTCGCCCGCTCGATGAGCCTCCAGCCTCTGGGAACCCGCCGCTGTCCTGCGCACCACCTTGCATCACCACCCCAACTCGCTGATGCGCCATGGATAGCTCCACATACCGTCTTCCTGCGCACCATCTGCATCGACGCTCTGACCAGCACCTCCACATACCGTCTTCCTCGCTCACGAGCCATTTTGTGCAGCAGTCCGTTGCCACGCTCACGAGCAGTCCATGCTGGCAACCATATCTCCTCGTTGTTATTTTTTTATTGTGGTTCATGTCGGTCCATCTGCATTGAGGCTATCCCACCGCAGCAGATGCATTCGTGGACATCTATCTCCTTAGCGAGGTTTCCCACCAAGTGTGCTCCATCTTGCATGAAGAAGTAGCAGGTCGGACTCTGAAGAAGTAGCAGGTCAAACTCTGAATAAGTAGCATGTCGAGATGCGTCCTTCTTTGGCAAGGATGGAGTGCAGGGGTGTACACGGCCGAGGACCACGCCGCCAGTGCTCAGAGTCACCAAGATGCTCCCGACTTGTTCTAACCATGGTCATGCGGGCGTATGAACCTGAAGTGAAAATGACCATCTCTAGCTCGGGGTTCAGTTGCTATCTTCGTGTGCATTAGCAGAGACAAAGTTACACGGAGGAGAGAGAACAAAGAATAAACATGTGGTGGTGGTTAGTTCTAGGAGAGCTAAGGACAAAAAACTTATGGTGTAAAAACAAGAACATCCTTGTGTATAAAAATATATTGTTTGTTTGGAACGTTGGTACTGCTAGTAATACGTGCATTCTACGTACTTATTTTCGTTCATAAAAAAGCAAGAAGTTCAAATAAAAAAAATGGAGCAGTTCAAAGTTTATTAAAAAGACAATTTTACCCCTTTTTTTAAATGAATCAAGAAGATTAACTTGTAAATGAATAGTTTAATGCTTAAAATAAAAAAAATCAGTTTGATGATTATAAAACCAGATTTTCCTCTTTTCTAAAAAATTACAAGTTCATAATTAAAATAACGGAGTGGTATGATGTTTATATTACAAAAAGCAAAGAAAGTCAAATAAAAAAACCGAGCAATTCAACAAAGTTTATAAAAAGTGATGTTTCCTATTTCTTAGAAAGAGCTAGAAGTTCAATTTTTAATAATGAAGTGGTTAGATGTTTGTTAGAAATTTAGGATTTTTCCGTTCCTAAAAGAAATAAAACCAAGAAGTTCGAATATAAATAACGGAGCGGTGCAATGTCGATTACAAAACTAGGATTATCTATTACTAAAAGAAGTAAAAACCAAGAAAATAAAACCAATGTGAATTTCAAATTAAAATAACACAGAAGTTCAGAGTTTATTAAAACCTAGGAATTACAGGTTGAAAAAACAAAAACATACAACGCCATTTGGGCATTTTGAAAAACAACTCATGAAACGAAAAATAATTGTTGCTAGAAGTTCAAGGGCTCTGCTCGGAGAAGTTCAAATATTCTTACGAGAGAGGTTCACCTTGTATTTATATGTTCAAACACACAAAAATATGTTGTTTTGGTGTTTTAAAATAATTCTCTCAATCCACAAAGAAGTCCAGTTATTATTTGGGAGCAATTAAACTTCACGTACTACATGGTGCGTGTTTAACGTGAGAAAGATGAATAAAAAGGCAAGATTCAATTTTTTTGTTGTTGTATGTTCATGCCCTCAGTTGGAGAAAGTTAGATTTTTTTTGTGAGAGAGGTTTGTACAAAAAGGAACATCATTTGTGTAACACTGACGAATTGGTGAGAAATTACAAACGAAAATACGCGAAAGAAGTTCATCGTGAAAATAACATGAAGTTCAGCTACTACACTAAATGATTTTCAGATGAAAACCTTTTAAACCGTCGCGAGTATGAAAAAAATGATCAAGGCAGAAAAGTTGCGTCTTTACAGCAGCTATCCATCGGTATATCACTTGCCTAATTCCGGTGAGTGGATGGAGAGCTACGAGCAAAATAAAGCACATGATGAAAGAGAGTGAAGTTCAGGTAGACGTGTTGATGAAGTTCAAGTTCTTCACGCGGTGCATTTTCAAAGAGTCTGTTTCGCGATAAAAGGCACAACACATGATCTTGCTGTTTTCAAAATTGCTTGAAAATGGCTCGGAATCAGAGAAAACCATCTACATGAAAAAGTTTCGCATTTTTCATAGCTTTTCAACGGTATATTATTTGCTCCATTCCGATAAATCTTGTAGAAATTACGGCCAAAAAATGTTTTTTGCCGTTTTCGAAATTGAGTTAGAACCATAAAGAATTGGAAAAAATAATCTACATAAAAAAGTTTTGCATTTCTTCAAGCTTTCCAACGCCATATCATTTGCTGCATTCCATAAAACCGTTAAGAAAATAACGAGAAAATACGAACTCGGTGGGACTTCAGCCATTTTCAAAATTACTTTTAAATAGTTTAAAATTGGAAAAAAAACTTTCTGTACATAAAAAAATGTGGATTTTCAGCAGCTATCCAACGCCATCTCATTTGCCTCATTCTGATAAATGGTTTAGAAATAGGCTCAAAATACGATTCATGTTTATATGTGTGAAGAAAAACGGTTTTCAAAACTGCTCTTAAACTATTTAGATTTTGACAAAAATTCAACTCAGGCCGTGACCGTCGTGTCCACAACTTTCCAACGGTATATTGCAAGCCTCATTTGGACAATGTTATGGGAAGTTCAACCTCTCACCAAGGGAAGTTCAGGCCGAACAACTCAGGTAGTAAAATTGCAACAGACGCAAGTTCATCAGGTCCCGAGAGCAAATTCGCCAACGAGAGAGATTCCTATTTAAAACGGGCATTTAGTTGCTAAAAACCATTTCTAGATTGCACTTACATCACATAGAACACGACTGACCAGAATAATTCACGTGGGGAGACACGGTTGTGAAGATAGCTCGAAGGTCGGGTTCCTACACAAGGAAGCTTAGGTTGTGTAACTCAGGAAGTTCAATCCGTGATCAGAATAATATTCTGATCACGTGATCAGAATAGTGTTTATATATATATATATATATATATATATATATATATATATATATATCATCTTATCAATAAAGTCCTTCGGAAGATCGATGAAGAACTTCCTATCCTTTTGGCATCTCAAAGCACCACAAGTTTTACATGGGGCATCCATATACTGCTTTCAATATCGTTGATCAAAGTAAGCATAGATCATTAAACTAAATAACTAATATCATTAATGTTAGACTTGATAGGGCGGTGGCGAACCCGGAGTGGATGAATATTTTCCCTAACTATAAGGTCAACCATATAGTCAGTACAACGTCGGATCATTGTCCCATTGAGGTGTGTTGTATGCAGCAACCTGCACATCGTCCTATCAGTCATCAATGTAGATATGAAGCTTTCTGGGAAAAGGATAACGAATTATCTTAAGAAGTGGATTTTGCATGGTCAAAACATCGACCGACAAGGGATTTAGGTGATATTACAACAAATCTATCACGTGCGATGGGATCTCTTCATGAATGGAGCAAACACAATTTTGGTTCCATACCAGCAAAAATAAAGAAGATTTGGAATAAAATTCAGGCAATTAGTCACCAAAATGACAGATCTGCTAACTCAGAGATAAAGCAACTGAGAAAGGAATTAAATGACCTACAAGATACAGAAGAGATTGCCTGGCGGCAAAGGTCAAGAGTGGAGTGGCTTAAGGAGGGTGACCGGAACACAAAATATTTTCATCGAAAAGCTACCTGGCGAGCAAAGAAAAATTCTATTCAGAAACTCCAAGATGAGGCTGGTAATATTATTGATAAAAAAGAGGACCTGGAGGACATGGCTACAAGTGTTTTCCAGGAGCTCTTCACCAAAGATGATCAGGTTGAACCTAATATTATTCTTGACCATGTCCAAGCTCAGGGTCAATGCTACTATGAACGAAACGTTATGTAAGGATTTTTCCAACGATGAGATTGCAAATGCGTTATTCCAAATAGGTCCACTAAAAGCACCGGGGGCAGATGGTTTCCCATCTCGTTTCTTTCAGAGACACTGGGCTACTTTAAAAGAGGATATCATCCGTGCAGTCAAGAAATTCTTTGCTGACGGAGTTATGCCGGATGGGGTGAATGATACAGTTATAGTTCTTATACCAAAGAAGAAAAATCCAACTAATTTCAAGTATTTTAGACCAATCAGTTTATGTAATGTTGTTTATAAAATCATAGCTAAGTGTTTGGCAAATCGTCTTCGGCCTCTGCTCGAGGATATTATAGCCCCTTCTCAAAGTGCTTTCATTCCTGGGCGGATGATAACGCATAATGCCTTAATTGCCTTTGAGTGCGTAAATACTATGCAAAAGGCAAGTGAGGCCAAAGGATCTTTATACACTTACAAGCTAGATTTGACAAAAGCGTATGATTGTTTGGACTGGGAATTCCTAGAGGGTGTTTTGAGGAAGTTTGGCTTTGTAGTACAATGGATCAGATGGACGATGAGGTCTGTGACATCAGTCAAGTATGCTGTGAGAATTAACGGGACTCTCCTTAAGTCCTTTAAGCCCTCCTGGGGCTTGTGACAGGGGGGTTTTGGGGAACGTTGCATGGGAAACAAAAAATTTCCTATGCACACGTAAGATCTATCCATGGTGATGAGCATCTACGAGAGGGAGAGTGGATCTACATACCCTTGTAGATCGCTAAGCGGGAAGCGTTAAGATACACGGTTGGTGTAGTCGAACGTCTTTGCGATCCAAATCACCAAGCATCCCGCGATCTCATCACGATCCGTCCTGCGATCAAATCATGATCCGTCCCACGAACTCATCATGATCCATCCCGCGATCTCATCATGATCCGTCTCATGATCTTGATCACGGTCCTTCCGATCTAGCGCCGAACGGACGACACCTCTGCGTTCAGCACATGTACAGCTCGATGACGATCTCCGCCTTCTTGATCCAGCAAGAGGGATTGGAGAGGTAGATGAGTTCTCCGGCAGCACGACATCATTGCGGCGATGGTGGTGGAGCTATTCCAGCAGGGCTTCGCCTAAGCACCGCTGAAAATCGATCTAGAGGAGAAACTGCGATCTAGAGGAGAGGTAGCACGTGGCTATTAGGTTAGCTTTTTCCTCTAAATCCTCTAGTATATATAGGAGGGAGGGAGGGGAGGAGGCAGCCTCAAACCCTCAAGGTTAGGTCGAAATTGGAGGTGGAGGAGTCCTACTCCAATCGTATTAGGAGTAGGATTCTTCCTTTCCACTTGGAAACTCTCTCCACCACTCCACCTTTGGATTTTTTCCTTCTCAAACCACTCTAGCCGCATGGTCCCTTAGAGGAGGCTTTGTCCAGCCCACCAGGGGATGGTTTATCTCCTCCCACAGCCCATGTAGCCTCTTGGGTCGAAATACCTCTCCCGATGGTCCCCCGGAACACTACCAGCACTCCCGGTACACTACCGGTGAGACCGAAACTTTTCCGGCGACCAAAACAGGACTTCCTATATATCAATCTATACCTCCGGACAATTTCGGAGCTCCTAGTGACGTCTGGGATCTCATCCGGGACTCCGAATAACCTTCGGTCACAACCATACATAACTCTATACTACCGGAACGTCACCGAACCTTAAGTGTGCAGACCCTGCGGGTTCGAGAACTATGTAGACATGACCGAGACACCTCTATGGTCAATAACCAATAGAGGGACCTGGATGCCCATATTGGTTCCTACGTATTCTATGAAGATCTTTATCGGTCGAACCTCTATGTCAAGGATTCAGTTAATCCCGTATGATGTTCCCTTTGTTCTTCGGTATGTTACTTGCCCGAGATTCGATCGTCGGTATCTCCATACCTAGTTCAACCTCGTTACCGGCAAGTCTCTTTACTCATTTCGTAATACAAGATCCCGCGACTAACACTTAGTCACATTGCTTGCAAGGCTTGTTGTGATGTTGTATTACCGAGTGGGCCCTGAGATACCTCTCCGTCACACGGAGTAACAAATCCCAATGTTGATCCATGCCAACCCAACAGGCACACTCGGAGATACCTGTAGAGTACCTTTATAGTCACCCAGTTACATTGCGACGTTTGATACACACAAGGCACTCTTCCGGTGTCAGTGAGTTGCATGATCTCATGGTCATAGGAACAGATACTTAACATGAAGAAAACGGTAGCAATAAACTGACACGATCATATGCTACGTTTGTAGTTTGGGTCTTGTCCATCACACCATTCTCCTAATGAAGTGATCCCGCTATCAAATGACATCTCATGTCCATGGCTAGGAAACCTTAACTATCTTTGATCAACGAGCTAGTCTATTAGAGGCATACTAGGGACATGGTTTTGTCTATGTATCCACAGGTGCATCTAAGTCTCCGATCAATACAATTATAGCATGGATAATAAACGATTATCATGAACAAGGATAATCTCCATAATCCGGATTGGTGTTAAAGCTTGCATCGACGTAACTCTTTACGACGAACACTTTATCACCTCCATAATCGAGAAACATATCCTTAGTCTTTTAGTTACTAAGGATAATCTTGACCGTTGTCCAGTGATCAACTCCTGGATCACTCTTGTACCGCTTGACGGACTCATGGCAAGGCACACACAGGTGCGGTACATAGTATGGCATACTATACAGAGCCTATGGCTAAGGCATAGGGGACGACGTTCGCCCTTTCCCTTTCTTCTGCCGTTGTCGAGCTTTGAGTCTCACTCAACTTCACACCTTACAAATCAGGCGAGAACTCTTTCTCTGACTGATCCATTTTGAACTCTTTCAAAATCTTGTCATGGTATGTACTCATTGAAAGTCTCATCAAGCATCTTGATCTATCTCTATAGATCTTGATGCTCAACAATTAGGTAGCTTTATCCAGGTCTTCCTTTGAAAATCACTTTTCAAACAACCGTTTATGCTTTCCAGAAATTCTACATTATTTCCGATCAACAATATGTAATCCACATATACTTATCAGAAATTCTATAGTGCTCCCACTCACTTTATTGTAAATACAAGTTTCTCGTAAACTTTGAATAAACTACAAAACTTTGATCACCTCATCAAAGTGTATATTCCAATTCCGAGAAGCTTGCTCCAGCCCTTAGATGGATTGTTGGAGCTCACACACCTTTTAGTATCCTTAGGACTGACAAAACCTTCTGGTTGTATCACATACAACCTTCCTCAAGTAAACTGTTAAGGAAACAATGTTTTGTCATCCATCTACCAGATTTCATAATTGAAAAATGCAGCAACTGCTAACATAATTTCAACAGACTTTAGCATCGCTATGAGTGAGAAAGTCTCATCGCAATCAACTCTTTGAACTTGTCGGAAACTTCTTTGTGACAAGTCGAGCTTTATAAATGGTGACATTTACCATCAGCGTCTGTCTTCATCTCAAAGGTCCATTTGTACTCGACGACCTGCCGTCCAACGAGCAAGTCTACCAAAGTCCATACTTGGTTTTCATACATGGACCCTTTCTCGGATATCATGGCCTATAACCATTTGTTAGAATCCAGGCCCATCATCGCTTCTCCATATCTCGTAGGTTCATCGTTATCCAACAACATGACCTCCAAGATACGGTTGTCGTACCACTCAGGAGCAGTATGCATCCTTGTCGACCTACGAGGTTCGATAGTAACTTGATCCGAAGCTTCATGATCATCGTCATTTACTTCCTCTTCAACTGACGTAGGTTCCACAGAAACATCTTTCTGCGCTGCGCTACTCTCTGGTTGAAACAAAGGTTCAACAACCTCATCAAGTTCTATCTTCCTCCCACTCAATTCTTTCGAGAGAAACTTTTTCTCGGGAAAGGACCCGTTTTAGCAACAAACACTTTGCACTTGGATCTGAGATAGAAGGTATACCCAACTGTTCTTTGGGTACTCTATGAAGATGCATTTGTCCGCTTTGGGTTCGAGCTCATCAGGTGAAAACCTTTTTTCACATAAGCGTCGCGGCCCCAAACAATAAGAAATGACAACTTAGGTTTCTATCAAACCATAGTTCAGACGGTGTCATCTCAACGGATTTATATGGTGCCCTATTTAAAGTGAATGTAGTTGTCTCTAACGCATAACCCCAAAACTACAGTAGCAAAACGATAAGAGACACCATATCATGCACCATATCCAATAGAGCACGACTATGACGTTCGGACACACCATCACACTATGGTGTTCCAGGTGGCGTGAGTTGTGAAACAATTTTCACAATGTCTAAAGTTGTATGCCAAACTCGTAACTCGGATATTCATCACCACGATCATATTGTAGACATTGTTATCTTCTTGTCACGATGATCTTAAACTTCACTCTGAATTTGTTTGAACTTTTCAAACGATTCATACTTGTGTTTCATTAAGTAAATATACTCATATATACTCAAATCATCAGTGAAGGCAAGAGAATAACGATATCCATTGCACGCTACAACACTCATTGGACCGTATACATCAACATGTATCATTTCCAATAAGTCAATTGCCCGTTCCAGAAAACGGAGTTTTAGTCATCTTATCCAAGAGGCATGGTCCGCATGTCTCAACCGATTCAAAATCGAATGAGTCCAAAGATCCATCAGCATGGAGTTTCTTCATGCGATTTATACCAATATGACATTTAGCGGCAGTGCCACAAGTATGTGGTACTATCATTATTAACTTTGTATCTTTTGGCATCAATGTTATGAACATGTGTATTAATACGATCAAGATTCAACAAACCATTCTCACTGGGTGCATCACCATTGAAGGTATTATTCATGTAAACAGAATAACCACTATTCTCTAACTTAAATGAATAACCGTGTTGCAATAAACATGATCTAATCATGTTCATGCTTAACGCAAACACCAAATTACATTTATTTATGTTTGTCACTAATCCCGAAGGTAGAGAGAGCGTGCGATGTTGATCACGTCAACTTTGGAAATATTTCCAACACACATAGTCACCTCACACTTAGCTAGTCTACATTTATTCCGTAGCTTTTACTTCGAGTTACTAACATTTAGCAACCGAACCGGTATCCAATACCTAGGTGCTACTAGGAGTACTAGCAAGGTACACATCAATAACACATATATCAAATATACTTCTATCGACGTTGCCAGCCGTCTTATCTACCAAGTATCTAGGGTTGTTCCGCTTCAGTGACCGTTCTCCTCATAATAGAAGCACTTACTCTCGGGTTTGGGTTCAACTTTGTGTTGCTTCATTGGAGCAGCAACTGACTTGCCATCCATGAAGTTTCCCTCCTTGCCCTTGCCCTTCTCGAAACTAGTGGTTTTACTAACCATCAACACTTGATGCTCCTTCTTGATTTCGACCTTCACAGTGTCAAACATCATGAACAGCTCAAGGATCATCATTTCCATCCTTGGCATAATTACAGTTCATCACGAAGTTCTAGTAACTGAGTGATAGTGACTTAGAGAACTATATCAATCACTATCTTATCTGGAAGATCAACTCCCACTCGATTAAAGCGATTGTATCACCCAGACAATCTGAACACATGCTCAACGATTGAGCCATTCTCCTTCATCTTGCAGGCCAAGAATCTTGTTAGAGATCTCATATCTCACAACACGGGCACGAGCCTGAGATCCCAATTTCAGGTCTTAGAACATCTCATTTGTTCCGTGACATTCAAAACGTTTTGGAGCCTCAATTCTAAGCTGTAATGCATGACACACATAACTATCAAGTAGTCATCGGAACGTGCCTGTCAGATGTTCACAACATTTATAGATGACACTAGAGGGGGTGGTGCATCGAGCGATGCATTAAGGACATAAGCCTTCTGTGCAGCAATGAGGACAATCCTCAGATCACGGACCCAGTCCGCAATATTGCTAACATCATCTTTCAACTCTATTTCTCTAGGAACATATTCAAGGGAGCTACATCGTGAGCTAGTAATCTACAACATAATTTGCAAAAACATTAGTGACTATGTTCATGATAATTAGTTCAATTAATCATATTACTCAAGAATTCCCACTCAAATTGACATCCCTCCGGTCATTCGAGTGATACATGATCATCCGTGAGTTGAGGTGGTTTCAATGGTGAACATCATCATGTTGATCATATCTACTATATGACTCATGTTCGACCTTTCGGTCTCTTGTGTTCCGAGGCCATGTCTGTACATGCTAGGCTCGTCAAGTTTAACCCGAGTGTTCCTCATGTGCAACACTGGCTTGCACCCGTTGTATGTGAATGTAGAGTCTATCACACCCGATCATCACGTGGTGTCTCGACACGACGAACTTTCGCAACGGTGCACACTCGGGGAGAACACAATTTATCTTGAAATTTAAGTGAGGGATCACCTTATAATACTACCGTCGTCCTAAGCAAAACAAGGTGCATAAAAGCATTAACATCACATGCAAATCATAAGTGACATGATATGGCCATGAACTTGTGCTTTTGATCTCCATCTTGAAAGCACCAGCATGATCTCCATCGTCACCGGCACGACACCATGATCTCCATCATCTTGATCTCCATCAACGTGTTGCCATCGGGGTTGTCACGCCCATCATGCTTCCACTACTATTGCTACCGTTTAGCGATAAAGTAAAGCATTACATAGCGCTTAATGATTGACACGCAGGTCATACAATAATTAAAGACAACCCTATGGCTCCTGCCGGTTGCCATACTCATCGACATGCAAGTCGTGATATTCTATACAACACATGATCATCTCATATATCACATATATCACATCATGTAATTGGCCATATCACATCACAACATACCCTGCAAAAACCAGTTAGACGTCCTCTAATTGTTGTTGCATGTTTTACGTGGCTTCTATGGGTATCTAGCAAGAACAATTCTCACCTACGCATAAACCACAACGGTGATACATAAGTTTCTTTTCAACCTTCTCAAGGACCGCCTTTGTCGAATCCGATCCAACTAAAGTAGGAGAAACAAGCACCCACCATCCATCTTTGTGCAATGAGGTTACATGTCAGTTGATAGAACCGGTATCTCGTAAGTGTACGAGTAAGGTTGGTTCGGGACGCTTCATCCCACAATACCGCTGAACAAAAACATGACCAAGGGAGGTAGAAATCTAAGCATCAACGCCCACAAACTCTTTGTGTTCTACTCGAGTTCTCATCTACACATAGACCTAGCTCATGATGCCACTGTTGGGGAACGTTGCATGGGAAACAAAAAATTTCCTACGCACACGCAAGATCTATCCATGGTGATGAGCATCTACAAGAGGGAGAGGGGATCTACATACCCTTATAGATCGCTAAGCGGGAAGCGTTAAGATATGCGGTTGGTGTACTCAAACGTCTTCGCGATCCAAATCACCGAGCATCCCGCGATCACATCACGATCCGTCCCGCGATCCAATCACGATCCGTCCCGCGAACTCATCACGATCCGTCCCGCGATCTCATCATGATCCGTCTCGTGATCTTGATCACGGTCCTTTCGATCTAGCGCCGAGCGGACGACACCTCCACGTTCAGCACATGTACAGCTCGATGACGATCTCCACCTTATTGATCCAGCAAGAGGGAGCGGAGAGGTATATGAGTTATACGGCAGTGCGACAGTGTTGCGGCGATGGTGGTGGAGCTATTCCAGCAGGGCTTCGCCTAAGCACCGCTAAAAACCGATCTAGAGGAGAAACTGCGATCTAGAGGAGAGGTAGCACATGGCTATTAGGGTTAGCTTTTTTCCTCTAAATCCTCTAGTATATATAGGAGGGAGGGAGGGGAGGAGTAAGCCTCAAAACCTCAAGGTTTAGTCGAAATTGGAGGTGGAGGAGTCCTACTCCAATCCTATTAGGAGTAGGATTCCTCCTTTCCACTTGGAAACTCTTTCCACCTCTCCACCTTTGGATTTTTTCCTTCTCAAACAACTCTAGCCGCATGGGCCCTTAGAGGAGGCTTAGTCCATCCCACCAAGGGCTGGTTTACCTCCTCCCACAGCCCATGTAGCCTCTTGGGTCGAAATACCCCTCCCGATGGTCTCCCGGTACACTACCGGCACTCCGAGTACACTACCGATGAGCCCGAAACTTTTCTGGTGACCAAAATAGGACTTCCTATATATCAATCTTTACCTCCACGAGGAGCTCCGAAATGGTCTGGAGGTAAAGATTGATATATAGGAAGTCCTATTTTGGTCGCCAGAAAAGTTTCAGGCTCATCGGTAGTGTACCGGGAGTGCCGGTAGTGTACTGAGTGACCATTAGGAGGGGTATTTCGACCCAAGAGGCTACATGGGCTGTGGGAGAGTGAATACCAGCCCTTAGTGGGCTGGTGGAAGTCCCACACAAGGCCCATGCGGCTGGGAGAGAAAACCCAAAGATATAAGGTGGAAAAAAGGCAAAATAGGGAGGAATCCTAGTCCTACTAGGATTGGAGGAGGAGTCCTCCTCTCCTCCTTGATTCAGCCGAACCAAGGGCTGGTCCCTTGAGGGCCAGGCCTCCTCCTCTCTTCCTCCTATATATACTGGAGGTTTTAGGGTTTTTGCCACCAGATTTTCAGCCACGTGCTACCCGTTCCTCCAGTGCATAGTTTGTCCTCTAGATCGGATTTCTGTAGTGCTTAGGCGAAGCCCTGCCGGAGTAGCTCCATCACCTTCGCCGGAGCGCCGTGATGCTGCCGGAGAACTCTTCTACCTCTCCGCTCCCTCTTGCTGGATCAAGAAGGCGGAGATCGTCATCGAGCTATACGTGTGCTGAATGCGAAGGTAGCGTCCGTTCGGCGCTAGATCGGAAGGACCGTGATCAAGATTGCGAGATGGATCATGATGAGATCGCGGGACGGATCGTGATGAGTTCGCGGGAAGGACGTGATGAGTTCGCAGGACGAATCATGATTGGATCGTGGGACGAATCGTGATGAGATCGCGGGACGCTGTGCGATTTGGATCGCGAAGACGTTCGACTACAACAACCGCGTTTCTTAACGCTTCCCGCTTAGCAATCTACAAGGGTATGTAGATCCACTCTCCCTCTCGTAGATGCTCATCACCATGGATAGGTCTTGCGTGAGCGTAGGAAATTTTTTGTTTCCCATGCGACGTTCCCCAATAGTGGCATCATGAGCTAGGTCTATGTGTAGATGAGATCTCGAGTAGAACACAAAGAATTTGTGGGCATTGATGCTTAGATTGCTTCCTCCCTTGTTTGTATTTTGGTTCAGCGGTATTGTGGGATGAAGCGGCCTGGACTAACATTACTCGTACGCTTACGAGCGACCGGTTCCCTCAACTGCAACTTGTTGCAAAAGATGGCTGGCGGGTGGCAGTTTCTCCTACTTTAGTTGGATCGGATTCAACAAAGGCAGTCCTTGAGAAGGTTGAAAAGCAACTTATGTATCAGCGTTGTGGTTTATGCGTAGGTGAGAATTGTTCTTGCTAGATACCCGTAGCAACCACGTAAAACATGCAACAACAATTAGAGGACGTATAACTTGTTTTTGCAGGGTATGTTGTGATGTGATATGGCCAATTACATGATGAGATATATGTGATGTATGAGATGATCATGTTTTTTATAGAATATCACGACTTGCATGTCGATGAGTATGGCAACCGACAGGAGCCAGAGGGTTGTCTTTAATTATTGTATGACCTGCGTGTCAATCATTAAGCGCTATGTAATGCTTTACTTTATCGCTAAACGGTAGCAATAGTAGTAGAAGCATGGTGGGTGTGACTACCATGATGGCGACACGCTGATGGAGATCAAGATGATGAAGATCATGGTGTCATGCCGATGATGATGGAGATCATGCCGGTGCGTTCAAGATGGAGATCAAAAGCACAAGTTCATGGCCATATCTTGTCACTTATGATTTGCATGTGATGTTAATCCTTCTATGCACCTTGTTTTGCTTAGGACGACGGTAGCATTATAAGGTGATCCCTCACTTAAATTTCAAGATAAATTGTGTTCTCCCCGAGTGTGCACCGTTGCGAAAGTTCGTCGTCTCGAGACACCACGTGATGATCGGGTGTAATAGACTCTACGTTCACATACAACGGGTGCAAGCTAGTGTTACACATGCGGAACACTTGGGTTAAAATTGACGAGCCAAGCATGTACAAACATGGCCTCGGAACACAAGATACCGAAAGGTCGAACATGAGTCATATAGCAGATATGATCAACATGATGATGTTCACCATTGAAACCACCTCAACTCACGTGATGATCAGACTTGAGTTGGTGAATTTGGATGATGTATCACTCGAATGACCGGAGGGATGTCAATTTGAGTGGGAGTTCTTAAGTAATATGATTAATTGAACTCATTCTCATGAACATAGTCAGTAGTGTCTTTGAAAATTATTTTGTAGATTACTAGCTCACGCTTTAGCTCCCTTGAAATTTTTATATGTTCCTAGAGAAATAGAGTTGAAATATGATGGTAGCAATATTGCGGACTAGGTTCGTGATCTGAGGATTGTCCTCATTGCTGCACAGAAGGCTTATGTCCTTAATGCACCGCTCGGTGAGCCAACCCCTCTTGCATCGTCTGTAGATGTTGTGAACATCTGACAGGCACGTTCTGATGACTATTTGATAGTTTAGTGCGTCATGCATTACGGCTTAGAATTGAAGCTCCGATACGTTTTGAACGCCACGGAACATATGAGATGTTCTAAGAGCTGAAATTAGGATCTCAGGCTCGTGCCCGTGTTGCGAGTATGAGATCTCCAACAAGATTCTTTGCCTGCAAGATGAAGGATAATAGTTCAATCGTTGAGCATGTGCTCAGATTGTCTGGGTGCTACAATCGCTTGAATTGAGTGGGAGTTGATCTTCCAGATAAGATAGTGATGATATAGTTATCCAAGTCACTGTCACTAAGCTACTAGAACTTGGTGATGAACTATAAAATGCCAGGGATTGAAAGAATGATCCCTGAGCTGTTTGCGATGTTTGACACCGCGAAGGTAGAAATCAAGAAGGAGCGTCAAGTGTTGATGGTTAGTAAAACCACTAGTTTCGAGAAGGGCAAGGGCAAGGAGGGAAACTTCATGGATGGCAAGTCAGTTGCTGCTCCAATGAAGCAACCCAAAGTTGAACCCAAACCCGAGACCAAGTGCTTCGATTATGAGGAGAGCAGTCGCTGAAGCGGAACAACCCTAGATACTTGGTAGATAAGAAGGCTGGCAACGTCGACAGAAGTATATTTGATGTACATGTTATTGATGTGTACCTTGCGAGTACTCCTAGTAGCACCTAGTTATTAGATACCGGTTCGGTTGCTAAATGTTAGTAACTCGAAAATAAAAGCTACGGAATAAACGGAGAACTAGCTAAGGGTGAGGTGACGATGTGTGTTGGAAATGTTTCCATGGTTGATGTGATCAACGTCGCACGCTCTCTCTACCTTCGGGATTAGTGACGAACCTAAATAAATGTTATTTGGTGTTTTGTGTTGAGCATGAACGTGATTAGATCGTGTTTATTGCAACACGGTCATTCATTTAAGTTAGATAATAATGGTTATTCTGTTTACATGAATAATACCTTCAATGGTCATGCACCCAGTGAGAATGGTTTGTTGAATCTTGATCGTAGTAATACACATGTTCATAACATTGATGCCAAAAGATACAAAGTTAATAATGATAGTACCACATACTTGTGGCATTGTCGCTAAATGTCATATTGGTATAAATCGCATGAAGAAAGTCCATGCTGATGGATCTTTGGACTCATTCAATTTTGAATCGGTTGAGACGTGCGAACCATGCCTCTTGGTCAAGATGACTAAGGACCCCGTTTTCTGGTTTGATGGAGCGGGCAAGTGATTTATTGGAAATGATACATGTTGATGTATGCAATCCAATGAGTCTTATAGCGTGTGGTGGATATCGTTATTTTCTTACCTTCACTTATGATTTGAGTAGATATAGTGTATATTTACTTAATGAAACACAAGTCTGAATCGTTTGAAAAAGTTCAAGCAAATTCAGAGTGAAGTTTAAGATCATCGTGACAAGAAGATAAAAATGTCTGCGATATGATCATGGAGGTGAATATCTGAGTTACGAGTTTGGCATACAACTTTAGACAATGTGAAATCTGTTTCACAACACATGCCACCTGGAACACCATAGCGTGATGGTGTGTCCGAACATCATAGTCGTGCTCTACTGGATATGGTGCGTGCTATGATGTCTCTTATTGTTTTGCTACTATAATTTTGGGTTTATGCATTAGAGACAACTACATTCACTTTAAATAGGGCACCATCTAAATCCGTTGAGATGACACCGTTTGAACTATGGTTTGATAGAAACCTAAGATGTCATTTCTTATTGTTTGGGGCCGCGACGCTTATGTGAAAAAGGTTTTCACCTAATGAGCTCGAACCCAAAGCGGACAAATGCATCTTCATAGAATACCCTAAGAATAGTTGGGTATACCTTCTATCTCAGATCCAAGTGCAAAGTGTTTGTTGCTAAAACGGGTCCTTTCCCGAGAAAAAGTTTCTCTCGAAAGAATTGAGTGGGAGGAAGATAGAACTTGTTGAGGTTGTTGAACCTTTGTTTCAACCAGAGAGTAGCGCAGCGCAAAAAGATGTTTCTGTGGAACCTACGTCAGTTGAAGAGGAAGTAAATGATGATGATCATGAAGCTTCGGATCAAGTTACTATCGAACCTCGTAGGTCGACAAGGATGCGTACTGCTCCTGAGTGGTACGACAACCCTGTCTTGGAGGTCATGTTGTTGGATAACGATGAACCTACGAGATATGAAGAAGCGATGATGGGCCTGGATTCTGACAAATGGTTATAGGCCATGATATCTGAGAAAGGGTCCATGTATGAAAACCAAGTATAGACTTTGGTAGACTTGCTCGTTGGACGGCAGGTCGTCGTGTACAAATGGACCTTTGAGATGAAGACAGACGCTGATGGTAAATGTCACCATTTATAAAGCTCGACTTGTCACAAAGAAGTTTCCGAGAAGTTCAAAGAGTTGACTGCGATGAGACTTTCTCACTCGTAGCTATGATAAAGTCTATTGGAATTATGTTAGCAGTTGCTACATTTTTCAATTATGAAATCTGGCAGATGGATTACAAAACATTGTTTCCTTAACAGTTTACTTGAGGAAAGGTTGTATGTGATACAACCAGAAGGTTTTGTCAGTCCGAAAGATGCTAAAAGGTGTGCGAGCTCCAGCAATTCATCTAAGGGCTGGAGCAAGCATCTCGGAGTTGGAATACACACTTTGATGAGGTGATCAAAGTTTTGTAGTTTATACAAAGTTTACGAGAAACTTGTATTTACAATAAAGTGAGTGGGAGCACTATAGAATTTCTGATAACTATATGTGGATGACATATTGTTGATTGGAAATGATGTAGAATTTCTGGAAAGCATAAAGTGTTGTTTGAAAGGAGTTTGTCAAAGGAAGACCTGGATAAAGCTAGCTAATTGTTGAGAATCAAGATCTATAGAGATAGATCAAGATGCTTGATGGGACTTTGAATGAGTACATACCTTGACAAGATTTTGAAAGAGTTCAAAATGGATTAATCAGAGAGAAGTGTTCTCGCCTGCTTTGTAAGGTGTGAAGTTGAGTGAGACTCAAAGCTCGACCGTGGCAGAAGAAAGAGAAAGGACGAATGTCGTCCCCTATGCCTTAGCCATAGGCTCTATATAGTATGCCATGATGTGTACTGCACCTGTGTGTGCCTTGCCATGAGTCCGTCAAGGGGTACAAGAGTGATCCAGGAGTGGATCACTGGACAGCGGTCAAGATTATCCTTAGTAACTAAAATACTAAGGAGATGTTTCTCGATTATGGAGGTGATAAAGAGTTCGTCGTAAAGAGTTACGTCGATGCAAGCTTTAACACCAATCCGGATGACTGGTAGTAGCAATCTGGATACGTATAGTGGAGCAGCCATTTGGAATAGTACCAAGTGGAGTGTGGTAGCAGTGCTTACGGTTTGACATAGAGATTTGCAAAGTACACACATATCTGAATGTCACACACTTGTTGACTATAAGACCTCTCTCACATGCAAAGCATGATCGAGCCCCAGAACTCATTGGGTGTTAGATTCATAACAATGCGAATCACATGGTGATGTGAACTAGATTATTGACTCTAGTGCAAGTGGGAGACTGTTGGAAATATGCCCTAGAGGCAATAATAAATTAGTTATTATCATATTTCCTTGTTCACGATAATCGTTTATTATCCATGTTATAATTGTATTGATCGGAGACTTAGATGCATGTGTGGATACATAGACAAAACGATGTCCCTAGTATGCCTCTAATAGACTAGCTCGTTGATCAAAGATGGTTAAGGTTTCCTAGCCATGGACATGAGATGTCATTTGATAACGGGATCACATAATTAGGAGAATGGTGTGATCGACAAGACCCAAACTACAAATGTAGCATATGATCGTGTTAGTTTATTGCTACTGTTTTCTGCATGTCAAGTATCTGTTCCTATGACCAAGAGAACATGCAACTCATTGACACCGGAAGAGTGCCTTGTGTGTATCAAACGTCGCAACATAACTGGGTACTATAAAGGTACTCTACAGGTATCTCCAAGGGTGTCTGTTGGGTTGGCATGGATCAAGACTGGGATTTGTTACTCCGTGTGACGGAGAGGTATCTTAGGGCCCACTCGGTAATACAACATCACAACAAGCCTTGCAAGCAATGTGACTAAGTGTTAGTCACGGGATCTTGTATTATGGAATGAGTAAAGAGACTCGCCGGTAACGAGGTTGAACTAGGTATGGAGATACCGACGATCGAATCTCGGGCAAGTAACATACCAAAGAACAAAGGGAACATCATACGGGATTAACTGAATCCTTGACATATAGGTTCAACCGATAAAGATCTTCGTAGAATATGTAGGAAACAATATGGGCATCCAGGTCCCCCTATTGGTTATTGACCATAGAGGTGTCTCAGTCATGTATACATAGTTCTCGAACCCGTAGGGTCTGCACACTTAAGGTTCGGTGACGTTTCGGTAGTATAGAGTTATGTATGGTGGTGACCTAAGGTTGTTCGGAGTCCCGGATGAGATCCCGGATGTCACGAGGAGCTCTGTAATGGTCCGTAGGTAAAGATTGATATATAGGAAGTCCTATTTTGGTCGCCGGAAAAGTTTTGGTCTCATTGGTAGTGTACCGGGAGTGCCAGTAGTGTACCGGGAGACCATCGGGAGGGGTATTTCGACCCAAGAGGATACATGGGCTGTGGGAGAGTGAATACCAGACCTTAGTGGGCTGGTGGAAGTCCCACACAAGGCCCATGCGGCTGGGAGAGAAAACCCAAAGAGATAAGGTGGAAAAAAAATGCAAAATAGGGAGGAATCCTAGTCCTACTAGGATTGGAGGAGGAGTCCTCCTCTCCTCCTTGATTCGGCCGAACCAAGGGCTGGTCCCTTGAGGGCCAAGCCTCCTCCTCTCTTCCTCCTATATATACTTGAGGTTTTAGGGTTTTTGGCGCCAGATTTTCAGCCACGTGCTACCCGTTCCTCCAGTGCATAGTTTCTCCTCTAGATCGGATTTCTGCGGTGCTTAGGCGAAGCCCTGCCGAAATAGCTCCATCACCATCGCCGGAGCGCCGTCACGCTGCCGAAGAACTCTTCTACCTCTCCGCTCCCTCTTGCTGGATCAAGAAGGCGAAGATCGTCATCGAGCTGTATGTGTGCTGAACGCGGAGGTGCCATCCATTTGGCGCTAGATCGGAAGGACCGTGATCAAGATTGCGAGACGGATCGTGATGAGATTGCGGGACGGATCGTGATGAGTTCGCGGGATGGATCTGTAGGGGAACATTGCACGGGAAACAAAAAAATTCCTACGAACACGGAAGATCTATCCATGGTGATGAGCATCTACGAGAGGGAGAGTGGATCTACATACCCTTGTAGATCGCTAAGCGGGAAGCGTTAAGAAACACGGTTGGTGTAGTCGAACATCTTCGCGATCCAAATCGCCGAGCGTCCCGCGATCACATCACGATCCGTCCCGCGATCCAATCGCGATCCGTCCCGCGAACTCATCACGATCCATCCCATGATCTCATCACTATCCGTCCCGTGATCTCATCATGATCCATCCCGTGAACTCATCACGAACTGTCTCGCGATCTTGTTCACGGTCCTTCCGATCTAGCGCCGAACAGACGGCACCTCCGCGTTCAGCACACGTGCAGCTTGATGACGATCTCCATCGTCTTGATCCAGCAAGAGGAAGTGGAGAGGGAGAAGAGTTCACTGGCAGCGTGACGGCGCCCCAGTGATGGTGGTGGAGCAATTCCGGCAGGGCTTCGCCTAAGCACTGCGGAAATCCGATCTAGAGGAGCACCGGTGGAACGGGTAGCACGTGGCCGTAAAATCAAGTGCAAAACACCCAATACCACTAGTATATATAAGAGGGAGGGAGGAGGAGGGCTGGCGCACAAGGAAGCCCTGCCTTGCCTCTTGCGCAAGGAGGATTGGAGGAGTCCTCCTCCAATCCTAGTAGGACTAGGATTGCTCCTTTCCTACTTGGAGTCTATTCCCACCTTTTGCGTTTTTTTCTTTCTTTCTCAAGCCAGCCGCATGGGCCTCTTAGAGGACTTCCACCAGCCCACTAAGGGATGGTTTCCACCCTCCCACAGCCCATGTAGCCTCTTGGGTCGAAATACCTCTCCCGATGGTCCCCCGGTACACTACCGGTACTCCCGGTACACTACCGATGAGCCCGAAACTTTTCCGGCGACCAAAATAGGACTTCCTATATATGAATCTTTACCTCTAGACCATTCCGGAGCTCCTCGTGACGTCCGAGATCTCATCCGGGACTCCGAACAACCTTCGGTCACCAACATACATAACTCTATACTATTGAAACGTCACCAAACCTTAAGTGTGCAGACCCCGCGGGTTCGAGAACTATGTAGACATGATCGAGACACCTCTACGGTCAATAACCAATAGCGGGCCCTGGATGACCATATTGGTTCCTACATATTCTACGAATATCTTTATCGGTCGAACCTCTATGTCAAGGATTCAGTCAATCCCGTATAACGTTCCCTTTCTTCTTCGGTATGTTACTTGCCCGAGATTCGATTGTCGGTATCTCCATACCTAGTTCAACCTCGTTACCGGCCAGTCTCTTTACTTGTTCCGTAATACAAGATCCCGTGGCTAACAGTTAGTCACATTGCTTGCAAGGATTTGTTGTGATGTTGTATTACCGAGTGGGCCCTGAGATACCTCTCCGTCACACGGAGTAACAAATCCTAGTCTTGATCCATGCCAACCCAACAGACACCCTCGGAGACACCTGTAGAGCACCTTTATAGTCACCCAGTTACATTGCGACGTTTGATACACACAAGGTACTCCTCCGATATCTATGAGTTGCATGATCTCGTGGTCAGAGGAACATATACTTGTCATGCAGAAAACAGTAGCAATAAAATGACACGATCATAAGCTACGTTTGTAGTTTGGGTCTTGTCCATCACATCATTCTCCTAATGATGTGATCTTGTTATCAAATGACATCTCATGTCCATGGCTAGGAAACCTTAACCATCTTTCGATCAACGAGCTAGTTCACTAGAGGCACACTAGGGACATTGTGTTTGTCTATATATCCACACATGTATCCATGTTTCCAATTAATACAATTATAGCATGGATAATAAACGATTATCATGAACAAGGAAATATGATAATAACTAATTTATTATTTCCTCTAGGGCATATTTACAACAGTCTCCCACTTGCACTAGAGTCAATAATCTAGTTCACATCACCATGTGATTTGCATTGTTATGAATCTAACACCCAATGAGTTTTGGGGCTCGATCATGCTTTGCATGTGAGAGAGGTCTTAAAGTCAACGGGTCTACGACATTCAGATCCGTGTGTACTTTGCAAATGTGTATGTCAAACTGTAAACACTGCTACCACAATCCACTTGGTACTATTCCAAATGGCTGCTTCACTATACGTATCCAGATTGCTACGAGTCATCCTGATTGGTGTTAAAGCTTGCATCGACGTAACTCTTTACGACGAACTCTTTATCACTTCCATAATCGAGAAACATCTCCTTAGTTTTTCGTTACTAAGGATAATCTTGACCGCTGTCCAGTGATCCACTCCTGGATTACTCTTGTACCCCTTGACGGACTCATGGCAAGGCACACACAGGTGCGGTACACAGCATGGCATACTATACAGAGCCTATGGCTAAGGCATAGGGGACGACATTCATCCTTTCTCTTTCTTCTGCCGTGGTCGAGCTTTGAGTCTCACTCAACTTCATACCTTACAAAGCAGGCGAGAACACTTCTCTCTGACTAATCCATTTTGAACTCTTTCAAAATCTTGTCAAGGTATGTACTCATTGAAAGTCTTATCAAACATCTTGATCTATCTTTATAGATCTTGATGCTCAACAATTAGGTAGCTTCATCCAGGTATTGCTTTTAAAAACTCTTTTCAAACAACCGTTTATGCTCTCCAAAAATTCTACATCATTTCCGAATAGCAATATGTCAACCACATATACTTATCAGAAACTCTATAGTGCTCCCACTCACTTTATTGCAAATACAAGTTTCTCGTAAACTTTGTATAGACTCAAAAACTTTGATCACCTCTTCAAAGTGTATATTCCAACTCTGAGATGCTTGCTTCGGTTCATAGAAGAATCACTGAAGCTCGCACACCTTTTAGCATCCTTAGGACTGACAAAACCTTCTGGTTGTATCTCATACAACCTTTCCTTAAGGAAGGAAACGATGTTTTGGCATCCATCTGCCAGATTTCATAATTGAAAAATGCAGCAACTACTAACATAATTCCAACAGACTTTAGCATCGCTACAAGTGAGAAAGTCTCATCGCAGTCAACTCTTTGAACTTGTCATAAACTACTTTGCAACTAGTCGAGCTTTACAAATGGTAACATTTACCATCAGCATTTGTCTTCATTTTAAAAATCCATTTGTACTGAACGACCAGCCGTCCAATGAGCAAGTCCACCAAAGTCTATACTTGGCTTTCATACATGGATCCTTTCTCGGATTTCATGGCCTCTAACCATTTGTTGGTTTCCGGGCCCATCATCGCTTCTCCATAATTCGTAGGTTCATCGTTGTCCAACAACATGACAGCCAAGACAGGGTTGTCGTACCGCTCAGTAGCAGTACACGTCCTTGTTGACCTACGAAGTTCGATAGTAACTTGATCCGAAGCTTCATGATCATGATCATCAACTTCCTCTTCAACTGGCGTAGGCTTCATAGAAACATCTTTCTGCGCTGCGCCACTTTCTGGTTGAAGTGAAGGTTCAATAACCTCATCAAGTTCTATTTTCCTCGTAGGTCGATAGTAACTTGATCCGAAGCTTCATGATCATCATCATTAACTTCCTCTTTAACTGACGTAGGCTTCACAGAAACATCTTTCTGCGCTGCGCTACTTTCTGTTTGAAGCATAGGTTCAATAACCTCATCAAGTTCTATCCTCCTCCCACTCAATTCTTTCAAGAGAAACCTTTTCTCGAGAAAGGACCCAGTTTTAGCAATAAACATTTTATGCTTGGATCTGAGATAGAAGGTTCACCCAACTGTTCTTAGGGTATTCTATGAAGATGCATTTGTCTGTTTTGGGTTTGAGCTCATTAGGTGAAAACATTTTCCACACAAGTGTCGTAGCCCCAAGAATTAAGAAATGACATCTTAGGTTTCTATCAAACCATAATTCACACGGTGTCATCTCAATGGATTTAGATGGTGCCCTATTTAAAGTGAATGTAGTTGTCTCTAATGCACAACCCCAAAATTATAGTAACAAAACGATAAGAGACATCATAGCATGCACCATATCCAATAGAGCACGACTATGACGTTCGGACACATCATCACACTACGGTGTTCCAGGTGGCATGAGTTGTGAAACAATTCTCACATTGTCTAAAGTTGTATGCCAAACTCGTAACTTAGATATTCACCTCCACGATCATATCGCAAACATTTTTATCTTCTTGTCACGATGATCTTAAAACTTCACTCTGAATTTGCTTGAACCTTTCAAACGATTCAGACTTGTGTTTCATTAAGTAAATATACACTATATCTACTCAAATCATCAGTGAAGGTAAGAAAATAACGATATTCACTGCACGCTACAAGACTCATTGGATTGCATCCATCAACATGTATCATTTCCAATAAATCACTTGCCCGCTTCATCAAAACAGAAAACAGGGTCCTTTAGTCATCTTCACCAAGAGGCATGGTTCGCATGTCTCAACCAATTCGAAATCGAATGAGTCCAAAGATCCATCAGCATGGAGTTTCTTCATGCGCTTTATACCAATATGACATTTAGCGGCAGGGCCACAAGCATGTGGTACTATCATTATTAACTTTGTATCTTTTTGGCATTAATGTTATGAACATGTGTATTACTACGATCAAGTTTCAACAAACCATTCTTACTGGGTGTATGACCGTTGAAGGTATTATTCATGTAAATAGAATAACCATTATTCTCAAATTTAAATGAATAACCGTGTTGCAATGAACATGATCTAATCACGTTCATGCTCAACGCAAAAACACCAAATAACGTTTATTTAGGTTCGTCACTAATCTCGAAGGTAGAGAGAGCGTGCGATGTTGATCACATCAACCTTGGAAACATTTCCAACACACATCGTCACCTCACACTTAGCTAGTTCTCCGTTTATTCCGTAGCCTTTATTTCGAGTTACTAACACTTAGCAATCTAACCGGTATCCAATACCCAGGTGCTACTAGGAGTACAAGCAAGGTACACATCAATAACACGTATATCAAATATACTTCTGTCGACAGTGCCAGCCTTCTTATCTACCAAGTATCTTGGGTTGTTCCGCTTCAGCGACCTCTCTCCTCATAATTGAAGCACTTAGTCTCGGGTTTGGGTTCAACTTTGGGTTACTTCACTGGAGCAGCAACTGACTTGCCATCCATGAAGTTTCCCTCCTTGCCCTTGCCCTTCTCGAAACTAGTGGTTATACTAACCATCAACACTTGATGCTCCTTCTTGATTTCTACCTTCGCGGTGTCAAACATCACGAACAGCTCAGGGATCATTAATTCTATCCCTGGCATTTTATAGTTCATCACCAAGTTCTAGTAGCTTAGTGAAAGTGACTTGGAGAACTATATCAATCACTATCTTATCTGGAAGATGAACTCCCACTCGATTCAAGCGATTGTAGCACCCAGACAATCTGAGCACATGCTCAACGATTGAGCTATTCTCGTTCATCTTGCAGGCAAAGAATCTTGTTGGAGATCTCATATCTCGCAACACGGGCACGAGCCTGAGATCCTAATTTCAGCTCTTAGAACATCTCATATGTTCCGTGATGTTCAAAACGTTTCGAAGCCTCAATTCTAAGCCGTAATGCATGACACATTAAACTATCAAGTAGTCATCAGCACGTACCTGTCAGATGTTCACAACATCTACAGATGTGGCTGCTACAGGTATCTAGCAAGAACAATTCTCATCTATGCAAAACCACAACGGTGATACACTAGTTGCTTTTGAACCTTCTCAAGGACCGCCTTTGTCGAATCCGATCCTACTAAAGTGAGAGAAACTGCCACCCACAAGCCATCTAGGCAACAAGTTGCGTCGAGGGAACCGGTCTCTCGTAAGCGTATGAGTAATGTTGGTCCGGGCCGCTTCATCTCACAATATCGCTGAACCACAATCCGAACAAGGGAGGAAGCAATCTAAGCATCAACGCCCACAAACCTTTTGTGTTCTACTCGAGATCTCATCTACACATAGACCTAGCTCATGATGCCACTGTTGCACCCTTTGCACATGGTACTACCCTCTCAAAACACTGAAAACTCACGAAAGATGAATTTTCTAGGGTTTTGCCGTCCGCGCGATAGATCTCGGTGGAACCGAAACGGAAATATCGGTCTCACCGATATACTTTTTGGTGTGGCTGAGAACTGACTCGGTGGAACCGAGTTGCTCTTTTTGGTCTGACCGAAAAGTCTGCCAAGTTTCGGTTAGTGAATCGGTCAGTCTCGGTCTCACCAAAAATTCTGTTTTGGTTGCACCGATATTTATTTGACAAAATGCAAAAATCATGAAAATCCATTGTTCAATTTTCAAAAACCAGCCTCATTTTGTGATGACTCATCTTCTTCTGCTCTCCTATACTATATTCACAGGGTCAGTATATCAGGCTTAGAGGACAGTCAGAATTTGGCAGAGTAGGGAGTTGACATGAGTTTTGGAACAAGCCCAAAAGCCAGTTCTTTCTCAGATCCAGGCACCCCCAGCTCTCATGGGTTGCCCAAGGCTGCCACCAGGACCAGAAAGAAGCTCAATTCTAATGAAGAAGATTCGGATTTCATTCCTGAGGAGATTCTTGCTAAGAAGCAAGAAAAGGCTGCCTAGAAGTCAGCATCTGATGCTACATCATCCAGGAGAGTTGTCAGAAAAATTTATGAACCTGCTGACACTATCAAGGCACATGAGAGTGCAAGAGCCACTGTGTCAGTTGAGGTCCCCAAGAAATCTATGCCTAAGAAGGTAGGGGAGAAAAAGTCCAGGAAGAGGATTGTCCATGTGATTGGCAGGCCTACCTTTGTGTTTGAAGATCGAGAGGAGCTTGCTGGTGCTGCTGAGGAGGAGGAGGAGGAAGAACATCTTGAGATTGACCCTCCTAATAAGATAGCCAAGAAGCTTATGGCTGATGCAATGCCAAAGACTGGCACCTCCAAGAGCACCAAGCCTACTTGCAAGAAAGCTAATGCATAGGAGTCCAAGAGGACTACCAGAGACATCCCAATATCAGAGAAGAACAAAGGGACTGCCTCCAGAGTGGAAGATGATGATGACTTGACTACTTTGATGAAGCTCAGACCACATCTTCCAGTGCATGATGCCAACCACTTAGTTGCTGAGGACATGAAGAAGAGGAAAGACTCAGGACTAAGAGCCTGGAGAGCCATAGATCCTTATGCTCAGTGGAGGAAAACAACTGTTGACTACAGGTTTTACACAAGAGAGCAACAAGATTTCTATGAGACCGTGTTGCTTGACAAAAGCCCAGCTGTTAGCGACATGAGATATGTCGATTGGAACTTCATTAAAGATAATGTGGACTACTTCCGAAGTGTCCAAGACAAATTCCATTGCATTGGTCTGGACAAGTTGATTGGCAGAGAGCTTACTGCATGGAACGACGAGAAGAACATGCAATTCTACTCCACTGCTCATTTCAATGGAGATGGTAGAATTGTATGGATAACTGAAGGTGCTAGATATGAATCCACTGTTGAGGAATGGGCTGCTCTTCTGGAAGTTCCAGAAGCTTAGGAAGGAGATCTGGATGTATACTCTAAACCCAAGGCAAGTCACAATGCCATGAAAGACATGTATACTCCTATCCCCGCAGACAAGGTGCAATCACACAATCTAGGATCCATCTATTATCTACAAGCAAACCTCCAGACTATAAACACTATTCTCAGGCATACCTTGATGCCCAAGTCAGGAGATGACAAGATGATCCGAGGCTACTCCATTAACATGCTGATCCACATTGACAGGAACACCAGGATTAGAGTCATGGATCTGATTGTTGAGACAATCAAGAGGGTTGCTGCTGACGAGAAGCGCTCTTGCTGCTATGCACCCTACATCCAGTTGCTCATCAACTCTTAGTTGGAGAAGCACATTTTTGCTCTTGATCGTCCACACATGCCCCTACAACCAGAGTTCGAGGATAATGTTGTGGTGATGAACCTAGATCATCCCACATCTGCTATAGCATAGGCAAAGGCGGAAGCTGTTCGAGCCGCTAGTGCTCAAGCCTCCAGATCCAGGAACGAGCAAATGGACCTTCTGATCACAGCTGTACAGGGCATGCAAAAGGATATCAAGGGGATTCTGGAGAACTAGAATAGCCTTGTGAGGGTCTTTGAGTCAAGAATCAAGGTTCTTGGTGGTAAGGTGGACAAGTTATCCAAGACAGTGATAGAGATCCAGAAGGAAGTTGACTCCGTGCACATCCCTCGGGTCTCTTCTACTACTACTTCTTCTTATGATGATGATAATGAGGAAGGATCACATCTCGAGCAAGGCACCCAGTTCACCACTCAGATGAGATCATCCATAGTGCCTGCACAAGAATCGAGGCCCTCTTCATCAGCTCCAGCTACTGTCAGCACAACTCCTGCTCCATCAACTCTAGTTCCTCTTGCATCCACTCCAGCTCCATCAATGACATCTGTAGAGATCTTCGCCGATGTCGTACTCTCGACTCCTTCATCAACAACTGGAGGAGATCAGCCCAATAACGCTTAGATAGATACCTTTGAACTTTTTGGTAACTTGTTGCGAAAGGGGGAGAAGTGTATATAGATCTTTAGGCTTCGAGAGAGAGAGAGCATTTGGTATTTTGTGTCCTTTTCAAAAACAATTGCTTGTGGTTGCTGTGATACTCTTTTGTCTTGCTTGTGATATGTGCTTGATGATGTTTGATCATAAGCTTTGATGTGTGATACTACTATTTCCACTCATCTTAATGCTGATGTGATGATCATTAATCTTTGGTTGATTGTGTTGTGCTATGATATTCATTCCAATTACTCTCGCACACCACCAAGTGGTATGTGACATGTAAGAAGTGACCCATGTACCTAATCGATTGTGCATTTGCATTCAAACGCAAAATTAAAAATAATGCACAAATTTAGGGGGAGGTCTTTTTTTATCACATACTTCTCAAAGCGACGATTATATTCCATGATTACATCTTTGTTGAAGCTTTGATCTATATGTTGTCATCAATTACCAAAAACGGGGAGATTGAAAGCATATTTGCTCCCTTGGTGGTTTTGCTAATTCATAACAACATATAAGTCATTGAACTAATGTCTTCACCAAGTATATTTCAGGAAAAGTTCAATGATGGGAATGGCTAAAGGATTGTGGAATTACCCCAAGATTCAAGGAAATAGGTTGGCCAAGCTTCAAGCAAAAGGACTCTACATTTTACATTTGTGAGAAATCACTTTGAGTCTATAGGAAAGCCAATACTATTAAAAGGGGGTAAAGTTTTGATGGTGAACAATATGCTCAAACATGCACAAGTGACAGTCACAAAAGCATCCACATACTCTCCCACCAAAGTCTGTTCTAAGCCAAACATGCAAATCGGTGCAACGAACATTCCTATCCCGGTGCCACTGAGTTCCAAACCCTTGACAGACTCAGCCAAACCCTAACACTTCGGTGCAGCCAACACTGCACTCGGTGCCACCCAGTTGGGTTGCCAACTTTCTGTTACGCAAGATCTCACTTTCGGTCTGACCAAGAATGGTGAACCGGCGTCACCGAGTTTGGTAAATCTGACCGTTGGTCACCTTGTCGATACAACCGAGAATTGTATATCGGTCCCTCTGAGATTCAAAAGTTGCCACTTTTAGTCACTTTGGTACCACCGAGATTTACACATCGGTGTCACCGAGTCTGACTTATTGTGTGTAACGGTTGGATTTTTTGGGATGCCTATATATACCCCTTCACCATCACCCACTCGACACTGAAGCACTCAGAACTATTCCATACCTATCCTACCTAGTTTTCTGAGAGAGAACCACCTACCCTTGTGTTGAGGTCAAGATTTTCCACTCCAACCATATGGATCTTGATTTCTAGACTCCCCAAGTTGCTTTCCAACAATCCCATCTCTTCTACCAAGCCAAATCTATGAGAGAGAGAGATTGTTTGTTGAGGAGTCTATCATCTTGAAGCACACGAGCAAGGAGTTCATCATCATTACCGAGCCTATTACCTTTTGGAGGGTGGTGTCTCCTAGATTGGTTAGGTGTCGCTTGGGAGCCTCCTACTTTGTGTTTTGGAGTGAACCAAGAAGTTTGTAAGGGCAAGGAGATCGCCTACTTCGTGAAGATCTACCCATAGTGAGGCTAGTCCTTCATGGACGGAAGCCGCATGGAATAGTCAAGGTTGCTTCTCCGTGGAACCCTCCGTGGGTAGAGCCCTCCGTGGACTCTCGCGACCGTTACCCTCCGTGGGTTGAAGACTCCATGAACGTGGACGTACGATAGCACCACCTATTGGAACCATGGGACAAATCATCATGTCATCACTTGTGTTTGCATTCCTAACCCTCTCTTTACTTACATGTGCAATGTCTTTACTTTCCGCTGCTACACTCTTAGACATTCATGTGTAGGGTGTTACTTGATATGCTATGAATGCTAAAACTTGCCAAGAATTAAAATTCGGAAAAGGCAAAACTTTTATTTAGTGAAGTAGTCTAATCCCCCCTCTAGACCTACTTTTGATCCTACACCTCGCGGGTGTTGATGATCGCCTCGTGAGTGAGCGCCTGGGGCTCCTCCCTGGGTGGCTCTAGGCCATCGCCTCTGTCGCGGTAGTGTGGGGCCAGACCGAGGCCGCCATGGTGAAGAGCGAGAAGGAGGCCGCGTTGGCCAAAGCTTCCCTCGAGGCAGCGCTAGATAGCGTGGCGTCTTCTGTAGGGCGTCGTGACGAGGCAGAGTCCTGCTTGAGGGTTCTTCAGGGCAAGAAGTCCACGCTTGAGGGACAACTGCATCAGCAGCAGGAGGCCCTGAAGACCTGCAAGCCCCAGCTCGCCAACCGAGACTCCGAGCTGTCCCAGGTGAAGGCCAACCATGCCATGGTGCGAGAGCGCCTGGACGCACGGGAAAGGGAGGCGGTCGTGGAAAGGGCCCGACTCGAAACCACGAAAAAGGCTCTAGCTGAGACCGAAGAGAAAAAGTCCATGGAGCTTAGTGCCCTTCTCCCGGTCAAGCTCAGGCTTGGCCAGGCGCTTCACTCCCTTTTCTAGGAAGGGTTTGCGGAACCCCTGGTGTCTTCGGATAGCGGCTTCACGAAGCTCGCTTCAAAGCTTGTCGAGGCATTGGAGGGCATCATTCCCAAGGTGGAGGGGGTCTTGGAGAGCGTGTGCCGCAACCTCTTTTCTGAGGCCGCTACGCCCGTCTTCAGACACCTTCACCCTCACGAGCCAGGGTTTGACTTCGACTCCTTGATCGACCTGGTCGCCCCTGAGGCCCGTAGCAGCGCTACGGCGGTAGTGAAGGACGTCGTGGAGGTGCTAGTGAAGAGTTTTACCCGCATCACCATTCCTCTGCCTCCTGAAGCTGCAGGGGTTAGTGGTGAAGAAGATGACACCGGAGACATCGACGATGAGTTCCCCGCGGATAGGACGAGTGGCAGCGGAGGCTCCTCCTGATTCCTCTTCCATGTTCCTTTCCTGTAACATTCAACGTGCCTCGCAGAGGCGTTAAACTTGTTTGTATTCGCGAAAATTTTTAATGCTTGTAATAACTGTTGAACTACGTGGTTGCCCTCTTTGCCTTGTTTCCTTCTTGCTTGCTATGATTCTTTGTGTCGGTAGGGCCCGACCCCGCGCATACCTCAGCACATGTTGGGCCATCCGGGTCACCAAGGATGGTTCCAAGGGGTGAGGGGCTACGTGGCTAGGAGGCTCCATAGTCGCGATGCTCAGGATCACCCTTGACGTATGAGCAACCCTCATGAAGGGAACATGGTGAATATAGGTTTAACTTTGAAATTTCGAACACCTTGTGCTCTGCGTCCGCAGGGCCCAGCCCCACGCATACCTCAGCCACTGTTGGGCCATCCGGATCACCACAGACGGTTCCAAGGGGTGAGGGGCTACGTGGCCAGTGAGGCTCCCGAGTCGCGATGCTCAGCAGTCCCCCTTGACGTACGAGCTCTAGTGACCTCCTAACTTGGAAATTTGGAACACCTTATGCTCTGCGTCAGCAATGCCCGGCCTCACGCATACCTCATCTGCCGTTGGGCGGTCCAGATCACCGAGGACGGTTCCAAGGGGTGAGGGGCTACGTGACCAGTGAGGCTCCTGAGTCGTGATGCTCAGGATTCCCCCTTGACGTACGAGCTCCATCATCCTCCTAACTTGGAAATTTTGAACACATTGCGCTCTGTGTTGGTAGGGCCCGGCCCCGTGCATACCTCAACTGCCGTTGGGCCGTCCGGATCACCAAGGATGGTTCCAAGGGGTGAGGGGCTACATGGCCAATGAGGCTCCTGAGTCGCGATGCTCACGAGTCCCCTTGACATCTGAGTGGCTCCCATACCTTTCCTCGCCAGCTTTTCATGAGAGGGGCACGTGAAGACCAGGTTTCGCAGACCTGGGAAGGTGGCGTGTACCAGCCCGGCCTGGTAGTAGCCCCCATGCAACTCGCTCACACGAACATCCTAGGGAATGCAGCGAAACGAGTCCGCATGGAGCTTTCCTGAGGTTGGATGCAGCCGCTCGGGCACCCTTAGTTGTTTATCCCCAACACAGGGCGTAGGGCTTCCACATTGTATGGGCATATTCATTGGTGGACCGTGTTGTCCGCCAGCACGGAGCTGTGGCTTCTACCTTGCGTGGGCATAGTCATTGGTGGACCATGTTGTTCGCCAGCATGGAGCTGTGGTTTCCACATTGCATGGGAAGGAACCCCTCCACGTCCTCAGGGGGCTTCGGGCATGTACAACCCATTGAGTTCGTATGCGTGGCTGGACGAGAGAACTAGGAGGTGTATCTGGGAGCTCACGAGGGCGCTTTGGCCTCGCGAGGTACCTACCTCAAAGGCGGTTTGCGCCTGGGTCTTCTTGTAGATAGCGCCGTCCGAGGTCCTGTAAATTTTATAGCAGCCTGCACTGAATGTCCTCCGTAGGGCCATTGCACTATGCCAAGCACCAGTGACCCCAGGAGATGACGTGAATGGAGCTGCTGGGACGGACCTGAGCACAGACGCCGTGCCTAGTCCTCTCACGAGGCGGCCGAAGGTAGGATCACTCGGGAGTGGAGACATTCACGCCGGCAAGGAGCCATGCAGGCAAAGGGGAAACGTTAGGAAACAGATTACATGCATGAAACACTACTTAAATATGGGTAAATACGACGGCTACAGGGGTACGCCTTGATCACCTGAGGATAATGTGGCCCGACGGGCGCCCTTAAATGGAACAAGCCAAAAAGTTACTTGGTAGAGACCAACAAAAAGTCACCTGGCGGCCATGCCACTGAAGAGTCGAAGCTGTCGTTGTAGCCTGATCTTGTACCTCCACGAGCATGGCCCTCACGGGCCCATCGTCTCTCGGGGCTCAGGACCCATGCTCGGTTCGGGCATCTCCTTCAACACCTCGTCGTGTTTCTCCGGGCAAGGTGCGAGCATGGCCGGGCGAGGGGCTAGAACTTGACGCTGGCGTTCTCCGGGCGAAAGGGCATGCTGACGTACTTGTGTGGGTAGACCCACCCGTGATCGGCACGTGTCGGCCAAAAGAGGCCCTGGGACGAGGCCCTATTGATTGCGAGTGTGTTGACACAGACACGCGACTGGTCGACCGGGCCAACGATGGCGGCTGCGATTGGTGGTGCAGGGCAGTCCCTTCCTCGCCCGGCCTGCGCCTCCTGAAGCTCCTCGATCGCCTTGATGACTGACTCTTGCGAGCTCGGCGCCTCGCGCCATGCCCCTGGCCCTAGTAGTCATGCATTAGGACCTGCCTTCAGGTTGTTCCCAAATGCCTCCCTTGTCTCACCGGCCAAGCCCGGGGCCTCCTGGGTGGAAGCCCTCGAGCCCGACACAAGGGGGGGGGTGCCGAGCGCGCTTTCCTATGCGATGGAAGGTGTGGCCCCGTCCCCAGACACAGAGTGTGAGGTTCCTCCCTCGGAGCTTCCAGCCCCCTAGCGCTCCGCCGAGGTGAGCTGCTTCTTCTTCTTGCGTGCATCCTCACAACGCAGGGCATCCTCCTCGTCATTCGAGTGCTCGACCATAGCAGCGCGGTAAGCATGCTCGAGGGAGGAGACATCATCCTTCTTATCGCAGGCGATAGTGATGGCGTCGCCACTCCCTGGCATCTTGAGGATGTTGAAGTCGTGATGAGTCGCCACCATGAACTTGCGAGATCTAGGTACCCCAGGATCGCATTGTACGTGAGGTGTATGTGGGCGACGTCGAAGACAATGATCTCGGTGTGGTAGTTCTTGTGTCCGCCGAATGTGACGGGAAGGCGTACTTGCCCAATGGGATCCGTGAACCCATCAGTGACTCCCAGGAAGGGCTTGGTCGGCATGAGCTGGTCGTACGGTACTTGGAGCGTCATGAAGGTATCAATGGAGAGGACATTGATCCCTGCTCCATTATCGATGAGGGTCTTGGGGACGAGGACGTTGCTGATGGTCGGAGTGCACAATATGCGGAGCCTACCGACCATGGCCAAGCACCTGAGCTGATCCCTCAAATCAAAGGTGATGACAGTCTAGGAGAACTTGAGAAGACGCATGGCCTCGGGCTTTGGGAGAGCCGCATTCACATCCCGTGCGAATTGCTTGAAGACGTGGTTCGATGCTGGGGCCTGGGCGCCGCCCAGGATACAGGCTACCGCCCTGACCTTTTGGAAGCCCCCAGCCCCATCATCCTGCCTGTCCTCTTCCTTGCTTCTGGGTGGAGGTGGTAGTGGTGGTAGGACGGCCTCTTGAGGGCAAACCTCACGATGCTGGCCACGACGTGACCCCTTCGAAGGGTAATCGTGCTAGCAGTCCTCCCGAGCCTGATCGTGCCAGCAGTCCTCCCGAGCCTAATCGCACCGGCGGTCCTCCTGAGGCTGGTATCGCCATCCCTGACGCGGTTCCTAGTTATCCCAACGGCCTCCACCGCGTCCTCCACCACGTCCGAAGCCACGGTCAGTGTATCCGGGGTGCCGACCGAAGTGTTCAGTGTGGACCAGCCTAAGTTCTTGGCAGTCGGCGGTGTCGTGGTTTTTGGTGCCATGGAAGATGCAAGTCAGTCTCCCCTCTGCGGGATGCTCCTCGCCTTGGCTGCGCTTCGCCTCAGGCTCGGCCACGAGTACCGCCGAGGCCTTGCGCTTTGCCTCCTTGGCTTTGGTCTTCTTTTCCTCTGCCTCTGCCGCCGGGGGCTGACAGACTGACATGCGGCATTCTTCGTCCTTGGCGCACCTGTTCGCCAGGTTGAACATCTCCAGGGCGGAGCATAGTTCGTTGTTCATGTGAGCTCATCTTTCATCTTGAGATCTGTAACACCGTCGGTGAAAGCGGAGATCATAGCCTCATCCGACGCCTTCGAGACCTTGAGGCGCGTAGTCATGAAGCGATGTATGAACTTGTGCAGGGTCTCTCCGTCCTGTTGCTTCACACGCGACAGGTCGTTCATGGTGAGCGCACGGTCATGGGTACCTTGGAAGTTGGCGACGAAGAGCTTGAGCAGGTCGTCCCAGGAGGTGATGGACCCCTCTGGAGGTTAAGGAGCCAGGAGAGCACGCCGCCCTTAAGCGCTATAGTGAACCAACACGCCATGACCTTGTCATCTCCACCGGCCACCCGGATGCTCAGCGAGTAGAACTGTAGGAACTCGGCAGGATCCGGGGTGCTGTCATAGCGAGGGGGTAGATCGGGTTTGAACTTGCAGGGCCATGTAGTTGGATAGACTCCAGTGCAATGGAGAGGCAGCCCACCGGCTCGACGGGTGCTGCTGCATGTGTGGGCGGGGCCGCCTCGAGTGGTGCCCGGTCGCAACACCGGTCCAGCAGCGCGGGGAGCACACACGCGTTGACGCGCGACCGGGGCTCCACCTTGCAGCTTACTTCATCTCTTGCCCTTGCTTGCCGCTTATGGGGCTGCTCGTGCAGGCGTGCTTCATGCTTGGGCTCGGGGTCGACGTCATGTCGCGGAGGAGGTGGCAGCGCATTGGGGGCCGCCTCTTCTACCATGGAAGGTTGGGGTCGAAGCGAGTAGGAGAGCACTAAAGCGTCGCCAGCAGCACTGACGAGCTCCGTGATGCGCCAAAGCCATTCGTCATAGCGGTCGGGGGCGGAGCGGTAGTGGAGCAGCTCGTTCGCCATGGCGAGTGCGCCCGAACCGCAAGTCGGCTCGGGCCGTACATGGGAGGTCGACCCGGTAGTTAGGACGATCGATGGAGTGGTGGTGTGGCCGTCGCACTGCGCGGTGACTGGCTGGGAGGAGTCTTGTTGTTTGTGGGCATCCAGACCCGTGGCAAGGTGGACCAGCATGCACCGGCACGGCCCACGAGTGTCGTCTGGGCAATGCGGGCAGCTCGGTGCTCGGCGCGGGGTCGGCGGGCGTCATACATCGGAGCGGCGAGTGGGGAGAAGAGCTTGGCTCGAGGAAGGCTTCGACACACCCCCTACCTGGGGTGCCAAATGTCGTATTTCGGGCTCCGCAAAACCCTCAAGGTTCTAACACAGGGGTGTGTGTGCGAAGATCCCCTACAGCCTCGCCCTACTTAGCTCGCTACTCGATGATTACTATGGCGAACTCACACGATGACGAGGAAGAAGATGAACACGATGGTTTACCCTGGTTCGGGCCACTTGGAAGCGTACAACCCTACTATTGCTTTGGTGGATTGCCACTCGGGTAGGTGTGGTGGATGCACTAGTACAATGGTTTCGAGCCTTGCGAGGGTGCTCTAGTGGTGTTCATGGGTTTCTGCCCTGTCTTGTGGTTCGTTGGGTGGTTTCGGCGGATCCACCTCCTTCTACGGAGCGGCCTAGCCTCTCTATATAGTAGTGGCCCGGGTCCTATTCCCTTATCACAATGGCGGGAAGGGATCCCACAACATCCAAATTTGAAGAGGGACATGAGTACATCCGCGCCCTGTCCAAAGGCGGTCTTCGCCTGCAAATTAGCTATCGATGATGCAGTGGTGGGCTCGATGATGACATCCGCCCTGCGGGGCTCATGGTTTTGGTCTTGTTGCACTGGAATGGAAACCTTTGGTAGGCGCTTCGGGAACCCGCGTACATCCTTGCTCCCTTTGCACCAAAGGGAAAATTGCACCGCCTGGCGCGCTAGCACTCGCTTGTCCTTCCCTGCGTCATATTTCATTCCCGAGGCCGGGTTCTGCATAGAGATCTCCGCTGCTCCGGAGGTGGCCCGAGGAGGCCCATCCTTGCTGGTCTTGGTGTCGTTCTTCCTCGCGAGCCTGGGGTCCTCGCGAGGGCCTTTTCTTGAGCGGAGCCACGCTAGGCCGTGTCCGGCTGACGAGGTGTGCCATGTCCTGGGCTGCAGGTAGGCAGGACTGGGTACCCCATTCACAGAATGCTGACAAGCGCACATCCCGCAACACTGTACTGACGTAGTACATTGGGTGTTTGACGAGGGTGAATCCCTTGCGGTGCCCTGCTCCATGGCGGGCCCATGAGGCTTGAACGCCTCAGGGGCCTTCGGAGCGGCTGGGGCCTCATGAGGATTGAGCGCCTCAGGGGCCGTCGGAGCGGCTAGGGTCTCGGGAGGATTGAGCGCCTCAGGGGCCGTCGGAGTGGCTGGGGCCTCATGAGGATTGAGTGCCTCTAGGGCCGCCAGAGCGGCTGGGGCCTCAAGGGCGCTGTCTTTTGGAGGAGCAGGATCCTTGGCGTCCCGTGTGCCCCCTTTCTCCATGTTGGGGGGGGGGCGCCTGTGCCCCTTGATGTGGCGTGCATGCCGGTACGCTCCTCCCTGACCGCCACCAATGCAACGCTGGCGGAGCGGTGGATGGCAGCCACGTATAGCAGCAGGGGTTTGGTATGTCTCCAACGTATCTATAATTTTTGATTGTTCCGTGCTATTATATTATCTGTTTTCGATGTTTTATATGCACTAATATGCTATTTTATATTATTTTGGGACTAACCTATTAATCTAGAGCCGAGTGCCAGTTTCTTTTTTCCTTGTTTTTGAGTTTCGTAGATAAGGAATATTAAATGGAGTCCAAACGGAATAAAACCTCTAGAATGATTTTTTCTGGAATAAAATAAAGCCATGAGACTTGAGAACCAAGGCAGAGGAGCTTCCAAGGGGCCACAAGCTCGCTTGCCGCCGCGAGGGGGTACCCCGCGCCGGGCAGGCTTGTGGGCTCCTGGCAACTCCCAAAGTAGATAAGATTAGGGTTTCCCGTCAACTCCTGGCAACTCCCAAATGCAACCCTAATCTTTGGCCGATAAATTCCCAAATATTCCATCATTATGAGAAAGACCCACGAAAATACTTTTCCGCTGCCAGAAGCCTCCGTTCCCGAGAGATCCAATCTTGGAGCCTTTTCTGATAATCTGCCAGAGGGAGATTCAATCACGGAGGGCATCTACATCAACTCCATTAACCCTATGATGATGCGTGAGTAGTTCACCATAGACCTACGGGTCCATAACTAGTGTCTAGATGGATTCTTCTCCCTCTTTGCTTCTCAATACCATGTTCTTCATGATCTTCATGGAGATCTATCCGATGTAATACTCTTTTGCGGTGTGTTTGTTCAGATCCGATGAATTGTGGGTTTATGTTCAGATTATCCATGAATATTATTTGAGTCTTTCCTGAATTCTTATATGCATGATTTCATATCTTTGCAAGTCTCTTCGAGTTATTGGGTTGGTTTGGCCAACTAGATTGGTAATTCTTGCAATGGGAGAAGTACTTAGTTTTGGGTTCAATCTTGCGGTGTCCTCACCCAGTGACAAAGTAGGGGTAGTGAGGCACGTATTGTATTGTTGCCATCGAGGGTAAAAATATGGGGTTTTCATCATATTGCTTGAGTTTATCCCTCTAAATCATGTCATCTTACTTAATGCGTTACTCTGTCCTTCATGAACTTAATAATCTAGATGCAGGCAGGAGTAGGTCGATGTGTGGAGTAATAGTAGTAGATGCAGAATCGTTTCGGTCTACTTGTCATGGACGTGATGCCTATATGCATAATCATTGCCTTGGATATCTTCATAATTATTCGCTTTTCTATCAATTGCTCGACAGTAATTTGTTCACCCACCTTAATACTTGCCATCACGAGAGAAGCCATCTAGTGAAACCTATGGCCCCCGGGTCTATTTTCCATATTATACTTTCAGATCTAAAACCAAAAATACCAAAAATACTTGCTGCACTATTTTTGCTTTTAGTTTTACTTTCCATTCAAGCATCCTATTATATCTATCTCTATTATATCTCATCCTTGCAAGTAACCGTGAAGGGATTAAAAAGCCGTTTATAGCGTTGGGTGCAAGAGTTTGATTCTTTGTGCAGGTACATCTATTGGTGGCTCGCTTGTATCTCCTATAGGATTGATACCTTGGTTCTCAAAAACTGAGGGAGATACTTATCTACTTTGCTGCATCAAACCATTCCTCTTCACGGGAAACCAACGCATGCTCGAGAAGTAGCACTTCCACCCGGTGAAGTGAGGAGGTCGTCTTGAGGGGCCACGACCGGAGAGGACACATCCTACCCCACAATGGCTGCCTCACCCTATGGCTGCAACTCAGACTGGGACGAGATCGACACCTCGATCCCCTTGCTGGTGCGTGAGGAGTCCTCCAAAGGAGCCAGGGCCACGTGTTTCGTTGGGGTCGCCCGGCCAGAGGCTCGCATGGTCTGGGGGGCATGCCCTGGCGTCCTAAGGGCACCGCAAAGCGTGGGGAGTTCGCAGCTGAGGGCTCGCCTGTATCGCCGTCATCTTCAAGATCATAGAGGAGCTTGCTCTACGAAGGAGGGGACACCTCCTCCGGGTCATCCTCCTTAGCGTCCTTCAAATCTTCCTTGCCACTGGTGTCGCTAGAGGACACCGACATGGGGGAATTGGGGTGCTCGAACGGCGTGTTCCCTAGCTCATCAAAGGTGGGCATGGCGGCGACCAGCCCCCCTGTCATCATGGAGGTACATCAGGGTGTAGGCCTTGGGGAGGTCCCTCGGATCACTTGGGAGCAGGGTAGCCAAGGCCCTGTCCAGCTCCTCGCCTGTGAGGCTGGCGGAATGGAGCCTGATGTCATCCTCCGTGCCCTGGTACTCCCACATGGGATTTGAGTGCGCCTGGAGTGGCACCAGGCACTGCATCAGGAACTCCTTCACCATCATCGCCCAGTCAGCTTCTTGGCCTCCATATCCATGGAGATCTGCTCAAAGACGGGTCTTGCTCAGGGATCGGTGAGCTTCCTAGAGCCCAATGCGAGGGCCTTCTCAGGCAGCTCTGTCGGGAGCTCGAGGCATGGATCGAGACCCTGGGTATCCAGGAAGACCCAGCGGTGCCTGAAACCTTCCACCTTCTTCCTGACCTTCAAGAGCACCTTCCCACTCTGGACTACGAAGAAGGAGACGCACGCTGATCGGTGCGTGCTATCATGGAGCCGCAAGCTAAAGTAGTGGTGGAAGAGGGCCACTGTGGGCCTCACGCCCATGAAGGCCTCACTGTAGAAGGTGAAGACAGACATGAGCAGGATGGAATTGGGTTGAGGATGGAGGTCCTGGATCTTGTAGTGCTCGGGGATGGCGATGAAGAATCCTGAGAAGGGCGGGACGAGCCCAAAGAAGATGCTATGGAGGAAGAAGGGGTAGACACTTTTCGCCAAGTTGTGTGGCTCTGCAGAGCTGCACCAGATAAAGGTCTGCTCCCACTCATTGGAGTCGCCCACTGTTAGCGGGTGCACTGGGGTGAGGTCCCCCTCCTTGGCAATGGCAGATGCCGTGAGCGCCGGCAAGGGGGAAGAGGAGGCCGATGCCTGAGCCTTAGGCTTCGACTTCCCGGCACGTGCCATCTGAGGAATCCTTGAAGAAGAACAACGAGAGGAAGGATGGTGTTGCGCCAAGATCTGGAGGAGGTTCTCACAAAGGAAAGGGGATCTGAGCAGGGGAGCAAAGGTGCAAGGAAGAAGAGCAATGATGGCTCTACGACGAGCACCAGGCTTTTGTCAGCCTGGGCAGTTGCCCAGGCAACATGGGAACGGTGGCATCCGTGTGCAACCATGCGCCACATGTCGAGCCTGGCTCGTAGGCGATTGGGGGCCCACGACATTTTCACCCTTTCCTCCTTACCTTCGCCATGAAGCCAGGTCAGGCATGCCTTGGTCCCCGAGGCTACAGTCGGCGTTCTGGGATCAGGGGTACCCAGAACTGCTTGCCTGTGGCCCAACGCGTGGCCCACATCGATGGCCCGGTACGGCCTAGCAGCACGCCCCCAAGACACGACCCTCACGAGAGCCCTAGCCTTGGGAGGTGAACAACACAAAGGACCCCAGAGGAGCGGCCTCCCGAGGCTGCCTCCCCTGGAGTATAGTTTTCTATGCGAGTACCCGGCATCATGAGGCTGGGATGATGTGATCCATGAAGATCGAGGCCAGCTAGGCGCCAGCAGGTGCAGAGAGGACAATGTCCTCTTCGGTGCTAAGGGAGCAAGGGTAGGCATAGGTTCCGAGGAAGGCCCCGAAAGCTTTCCATTCTGGTGCAACGAGACCAAGACCACGAGATCGGCAGGACGGATGTCATCACCGAGCCCACCTCTGCGTCACACCTCGAAGCTTTGCAGGCGAAGACCACCTTTAGTCAGGATAAGTTGTACCTCTTGCTCCCTTTCAAATTTGGCCGTTGTCAGATCCCTTCCTGCCTATGAGATAAGGTAAGAGGACCGTGGCCACTATAAATAGGGATGAGCCTCCAGCATAGAAGGCGAGACCGATTCATCCTCACCCAGAGCCCTCGCGAGGTCGCTCAAACACTGTACTAGTTCACCCCATCCTCCTCATGAGGTCAATCCACCAAAAGAAGGAGTAGGGTTTTACACCGCCAGGTGGCCTGAACCTAGGTAAATCTCTGTGTTCCTCTTATTGCCTGCTCGCATGAATTCGACAAGGCTTGGCGCACGGGGTGACGAGCCCGAGACTAGAGCTAGTTGAGATCTCCGCACACACCCCAGAGTTCAACCTTCTTGGGTCTACGTAGCCGCGATTCCCAAAAAAATGTCCATTGTCAGTTGAACGAGCAATAAACCACCACCCAAAGGCTTCTATATTTCCAGGTCGAGGGATTACAAAGGCTAGGTAATTTGTGTCTACTGCAACAAATCAAATTAGATCATGTTCAGAGTATATATGATATGATAGTGTTGGAGTTAAGATTATTAAAGCAGTGACACCGATCATAGGCAGAGGATTGCAATGCCATGGTTATAATCATACCCTAATTTTACAAAAATGCCAATGGATTTTATATTATAGCAATATGACATGTTTCTAATATCATGTAAAAATGAGAGGAAAACAAAAGTGCCAGGGCCTATACTCACATTTTACCATAACAATTACTCCCTCTGACCCACAATGTACGACTTATTTTGACACTGACAAAATACTTCTTATATTATGGGATGGAGGGAGTAGATGCCAATTGTTCACATATTACTTCTAACAATAACATGCGTGGTTATAAAAAACTTGGAAATGATGAGAGGAGCATATAACAATCACGTGGTTATACTGATTCTACTATTTATTCTAACAATAACCATGCACTCGTATTAATTCATATGGTAAAGATGAGATGAGATAGATCAATTACATGAGGATAGATTCCACCAGTATAAGCAGCCAATTTCTGCTTCCACCGCGAAAACGATGGCATCGTGCACTATAGTATCAAACGGATATGGAGTGAAAACAGGGTTGATGATGAGCCATAACTATGTATGGCGACCGGATTCCAGGTCCGCTTTTAATCTTTATAGTCTTCTAAGGCTATGGGCACTTCGTAGACTAAAAACTTTAGCAAATGGAGGTCCATCCAAATGCCTGCCGCCTTCCTTGCGTAGTAAGTGGGAGTGGACAGCGTGCCGCGATGCTCGATGTCGGCAGTATCCAATGATGGAAGGATGATCTCTTGATGGGTGTAGATATCCACGAGAAGCCACACCCAACCTGATTCATCAATGAGGACGATCCAGCTGGCCTACATGCCCGCCCAGTACTTCTGGCGCATGAAAGGTAGGTGGACGGGGAGTGGTAGCATGTCTAGGGGTTCAATGGCAACCTCCGTATGATCGTCATCCATCTAAGTGGGCCAACAGTGAGGATTGGCCATCAACAAGCACGACATTTTGAAAAGGGTTTGATGGCTGCCGACGAGTACGCAATGCATTGACACCGAGCAAGTGGCCAGACGCATGGTGGTAAGGAGTTCAACATGTGTACTGATATGCTTCAGAGAACATCGCAGAGGGAATTCAAATTCGGGCTCCGCTATCACATCCCTAGCTAGCCTAGTTAGGACAGCATGTGTGTGCATCATATTTCAATTTTTGCATCAACTTGAAATGGGGATCAAAAGAAACCCCAAACAATTCATTTGAATCAAACCAACCTAATGATTGTGAAAAATCAACAAATCCAAAAGGCCCATCTAAAATGTCCCCTATGTCTGATAAATGTGGACATGATTATACACGGGGTCATTTAAAATGTTTGAACAGTTATAGCATTTCAAAAATAAATAATAAAGCTTCTAAAAATGCCAAATAAAGCATTATCATCATTTCAGATTTCAAAATATCCCGAAACTTTTTACAGAAGTTTGAAATATTCAAACTTAATGCTATAAAATATTTGGGATATTTATTACTTAGCAATTGTGCGTGAAAATAAAATAAAACTAATGTCAGAAGAATAGGAAACAAATAAAAAAAGGGGAAAAGCAGAAAACCCACCTGGGCCTTACCTGTGAAGAAGAGGCCTAGCCCATGGGGGACAGCAGCATCTTCTTCCTCCTGCCAGGAGGAGAAGCACCTACGTGCCTCCACCGCAGCTAGCTGTGGCCACGCGCCCGACCACCTCCTCCCTGCCTGCTTGCTGCTGGCCTTGCCTAGGCGTGCCATGACGCCTCCCACCGCTCTCTCCCCCTCATTCCCCTCCCTCTCCCCTGTGCTCTCCCCTCTCCTCTTCCCGTGCGCCGTCGTCGCCACCGCCCGCTGAACCGCAGCCACCGCAGCTGCGTCGCCTGTCCGACCCGCCTCCGAGCTCTGCCGTGACCCCACCAACGACCAAGTGGAGCCAGAAGCCTCTGGGAGTTCCTCAAAGCCATCCCGCCGCTGTCTTCCCCACCTCCGGCCGCCTCTCTCCGCTGTCGATTCGCCGGCTACCGGTCGTCCCCGAGCCCGCTGAGCTGTCCTGCAGCCCCCTATGAGCTTGCTGTCCCTCTCCCCCTCCCCCTGTGGTTCTTCCCGCTCTCTAGCGGACCTCCCCATCGTGGCCGTATGGGCGCCGCCGCGGAATAGCTCGCCGGCGATCCCTCCGACGACGTCGAGCCCCCACACCAGCCCCACTCGACGACGTTGAGCCCCCACACCAGCCCCACTCGACGCGGTCGAGCACGGGCTCCCTCCCAGCGCCTTTGGCGCAGGAATCCGATCCCCCTAGCGTGGTTTCGACCAACTCCGGTGGTCCTTCGCCGTGGGTTTGGTCGTCGCTGGCCCCGCTCTTGTGGGCGCCGACGTGGCCGGCCGGTTAGTGCTAACCAACCCGGCTAATTAAGCCGTTAGCCGCTGACACCGGGCCCCGCAGAGGTTCAAACCTCTGGTCAGCATGGGGAATTAGCCCTGCCACTCACACGAGGGCCCCACCCTGTCAGGTTTCACTTGGCTCGGTCAGCCGACTGTTGACGCATTGCTGACACAGTGCTGATGCAATAAAGGAATTTCTGATTTAAATTAATTCCAAAAAATATTTAAAACTTAGAAAATTCATAGAAATTAATTTATAACTCAGAGAAATAATTTATATATGAAAATTTATAAGAAAAATCCGATGAATCCAATGGTGCTGTTATCATGCATGTTAGAGCAACTTATGTAGGTGAACATTGACATTTAGTAATAGGTCAATATATGGAATATGAAATGGAGAATGACTTTGAACCTATATTAAAATCCACTCCATACAACTCGAATAATAGTTGCATTAGCTCATCCATTCATGTTGCCATGTCATGATCATGCATCATATTGTTGCACTTGCTATTTATTGATTGCTATTTATCTGCATTGCAGTAGGCCCTGCTTCTAAGGATACCTCTGAGTATTTCAACGAAGAAGAAAACCTTCCCGCTACCCAGAAAGGCAAGCAACCCCTTTGATAATTACGATAACATCCCACTCTCTCGCTACTGCTCTAATTTATTGCATTAGGACAAACGTTCACTTGTTTGTCATACACGTGAACCCATTCCTTTGCATGACCTGTCATTGTCATAGTAAATAGCTAAACCTTGCAACCTAGCATACCTGGTAGATGCGTGTGACATGATGTGCTTTGCGTACTTTGCCTGCTATGCTTAGAGTTGTGTCAGGTCTGATTCATCTGGGTGATGAACGGGAGTGAAACAATGTTGTTCTGATGTGATAAGCTTATGATGAGCCCGATTTGAGAAAGGTAGCGATGAGAGGCTATGAAGGAGTACATAGTGGGTTGTCTCATTGGGACCGTTCTTAGGAACTGAGTTCCGTGTTTGTGATCCAAGACTGGCTACTAGCACCCATTGGGTTCCGATAACTCGACCCCTCTTGACTTATCAGTCACTTAGTCCTTGGTCCAGGAGTTGCAAGTTGTTTCTGGTGTTTATAGCATGCCAGATCCTCAGGTTCAGCTCCCGGGTCACGGGGGTAACCTATATGAGGCATTCTACAGCGATGCTTGAGTACGTGGATGTTAGTACTAGTATGGTAGTAGTCGTATTGGCACAGTCCTGCGTGTCTTGTGGGATATGACTGAGGTTGAGAGTTGAGTTCTGGAGGTGTAGATAGATAATATATACAGGAAGCTTGTAATGCCTCTGATGAGTTGTGTCATCTCTCCATAGTTTGTAGTTCAGCTTGGGCTTGTACCGAACTATTCATGGTGTGTATGAATCATGGTCTTCATATGGCAGTTGTTATTACCATGTTGTTCGGGTGTTTACCCCTGCATGCCATGTTGTCTAGTGCATTTTTTATATCATTCCTTAGAGTTGGTGTCTTCCTTGTGTAAGCTGTGGGTTTGTTTTCCTAGGATGGTGGCAACTAGGGATAACCCCATGCATGTCCCCGAGCAGGGCGAAGGAAGTCAGCCAAGGGAAGAGAACCTGCCACACGCGCCCTCTTTGGTAGAAGTGATGCTTGAGGCTGAACGAAACAAAAGGGAGACCAACAGGCTGTTGGAACGTATTGAGTAGAACACAACGCGTGCTCCCCGCAGTGATCACAATGATGGCGTGTCTCTCAGTTATTTCGTCAAGATGTGCTCACCTAAGTATCATCATTCGGTCGACACGCTCGACGCGGATGACTGGCTGACCAACATGTCCCGCAAAATCCGGGCTGCCAATGTATCCGAGGCCAACAACGTGACCTTTGCTACTTATTTTCTGGAAGGACCCACCAATCTGTGGTGGGAAAATTATGAAGCTATGCATCCCGCAGGCCCCGCACCAACTTGGGCGGAATTCAGCGTGGCATTCCGTACCCATCACATCCCGGAAGAGCTGATGGATCGCAAGAGAGAGGAGTTCTGTGCTTTCACCCAGGGTAGATTGTCAGTGGATGCCTATAGCAGTGAGTTCGGCAATCTTGCTCGCTATGCTCCGGAGGAAGTTTCAACTGATGCCAAGAAACAGGCTAGGTTCCGCAAGGGACTTAGTTCTGAGCTTCGTCGATATCTGCGCCTGCATGAGTGCACAACCTTGCAGAATCTCGTCAACAAGGCTATCAATGCCGAGATTGGACTAACTAACTATGAGGCAACCAGGAAGCACAACCATGACTTCAGCCCCGCATCTAGCTCGGGCTCCAACAAACGCCGGGTGTGGGTGCCCAACGCAGCTCTGCCGCCAAGATACACCGCGAGGCCATCCTTCCAGGCGCCTCGCCCAGCTTAGCCCAATCCTCTAGCGAGGACATTTGGAGGTCCTCATGTCAATGCTGCACCCCGCGCCACCGTTGTCTCCTACAAATGGGGGGAACCAGGACACTACTCCTGTGAGTGTCCTCAGTACAATGCTAAGCCGGCCAGACGTGGGAAGCCGGGAAAAGCCTTCTATGTGAAGCCAGCTCCCGCTCGTGGTTGAGTGAATTTTGTTTCTGCTGAAGAAGCCCTTGAGGATCCTAATGTTATCCTAGGTACGCTCCTTGTCAATAGTCATTCAACATCTGTTCTATTTGATACTTGGGCATCTCATTCTTTCATCTCAAAAAGTTATGCACAGTTGCATAACATATCTTTTTGTGATATGCCTACTCCTTTATTAGTTCAGACTTCTGGTTCAAAATGGAAAACTTCTAGAGTGAGCCATGACAATGAGATTCTAGTGGATAGGCTAGTCTTCCTAGAATCTTTGATAGCCCTCAAGTCTTCAGACATCAATATCATCTTAGGCATGGACTGGATGAAAGCCCAGTGTGCTAAGATTGACACTCATACTAGGAATGTTCAACTTACACATCCCTCGGGTGAGATAGTTAATGTCTCCACTCGAGTAGCCAAGCGCCAACTCTATTCCCTCAATGCTAGCCCTCTTCCATAACTAGAAGATATTCCGGTAGTCTGTGAATTTCTGGATGTCTTTCGAGAAGAACTGCTAGGAATTCCACCTTTCAGAGATGTTGAGTTTGTGATAGAGCTCATCCCAGGGACTGTCCCAATAGCCAGAAGACCCTATAAGATGCCACCCTTAGAACTAGCCGAACTTAAGATTCAACTCGATGAGGGTTTGAAGATAGGTTTCAACCATCCTAGTTCTTATCCTTGGGCTTTCCCCGTCCTCTTCGTCTAGAAGAAGGATGGATCGTATTGGATGGTTGTGGATTATCGGCCAGTGAATCTGGTCACCATAAAGAACAAGTATCCGCTCCCCAGGATCAATGACTTGTATGATCAACTCGCTGGATCCTCTGTCTTTTCCAAAATGGATTTGAGGTTGGGATACCATCAAATCAGAATTATGTCACATCCCTAGCTACATGTCATAGGACAACATGTGTGTGTGCATCATATATGATTTTTGCATCAACATGAAATGGGGACTAAAGGAAACCCCAAACCCTCATTTGAATCAAACCAATTCAAAGTTTGTGAAAATTCAACAAATCAAAAATGCTCATCTAAAATGTCCCCTATGTCTGATAAATATGGACATGATCATACAAGGGGTCATTTAAAATATTTGAACAACTTTAGCAATTTAAAAATAAATGATAAAGCTTCTGAAAATATGAAATAAAGCATTATCATTATTTTAGTTTTCAAAATATCCTAAAACTTTTTAGATAAGTTTGAAATATTCAAACTACAATATATAAAATATTTGGGATATTCTAAAACAGATTATGTGCCTGAAAATAAAATAAAACAAATGTCAGAAATTAGAAAAGAATGCAAATAAAGAAAGGGGGGGGAGAAAACCCACCTAGGCTTACCTGAAGAAGAGGCCCAGCCCATGGGGGTGGGGGGGGGGGTAGTAGCGTATTCTTCCTCCGACCAAGAGGAGAAGTAGATGCGTGCCTCCACCGTAGCCGGTCGTGGCCACGCGGTGGCCACCTCCTCCCTGCCTGCCTCGCCACCTCCTCGTCGCACTGGTGAGAAGATAGGCTCCGCCGCTGCCTAGACCCGTTCCCCCTCCCCATTCCTCTCTTCCTCTCTCCCCTGCTTTCCCCTCGCCGAAATGAAGCCGCTAGTGATTCGCCACCCTCCGTGCGTCCCCGACCACGCCACGGCGCTAGAAGCCCCTCCGGTGAGGCCCCGGTCCGTTTCGCCTGGTTCCATCGCCGTTCCCCTCCTCTAGCCCCGTTGGTAGCCAGAGCCGAGCGGAGCTCACTGCCGGCCATGGCATAGTAGTGGCCACATCGGCCAAAGCTCGCTCCCGACCACGGGCTCGTGCTCGTAGCATCCCCAGCAGCCCGTAGCTCCTCCTCCCGCAGCCTGTAGCGCTGTAGCCGGTGATGCCCGAGCCCCCTCTGCTGCCCTGCTAGACGCGCGCATGCACGGGCTACCTCCCGGTGCTCTCCGCGCGCCAAATGATCGCCGGAGGCACAACTCTCGCGGGTCACCACCGTGCTGTTTGTCGCCGCCGGCCCCGCTTCGGTGGGCGCCGACGTGGCCGGCCATTAGGGTCTAATCCCCCTATTAATTAGGGCCCTAGCCACTGACCAGTGGGCCCCAGCTACGGGTCAAATCCTGGTCAGCGTGGGAATTAGGCCCGTGTCACTGACGTGCGGGCCCCGCATGTCAGGTTTGACTCGGCCTGGTCAGCCGACCAGCTGACGTCGTAGTGACGTCAGGCTGACGTCATATTTCATTTTCCGATTTTAGAATGATTCCAGAAATTGTTTAAAACATTAAAAAAATTCATATAAATTAATCTGTAAATCAGATGAAAATAAATTATACATGAAAATTTATCAAAAAAATCTAATGAATCCAATGGTGCTAATATCATGCATGTTAGAGCAACCTATGTAGATGAACCTTGCCATTTATTAATAGGTTAGCATATGGAATTTGAAATGAATAACGATTTTGAACTTATATTCAAACTCACTTCAAATTAACTTGGACACTAGTTGCATTAGCCTTTCCATACATGCTACCATGTCATGATCATGCATCATATTGTTGCACTTGCGTGTATTGAATGCTATTTATCTGCATTTTGGTAGGCCCTGCTTCTGAGGATACCCCCGAGTATTCCAACGAAGGAGAGAACCTTCCCGCTACCCAGCAAGGCAAGCAACCCCCCTTGATCATTCCGATAACATCCCACTCTCTCGCTCCTGCTCTTGTTTATTGCATTAGGACAACCATTCACATGTCTGTCATACACGGTAGAGAACCTATTTTTCTACATGACCTGTCATTGTCACAATAAATAGATAAACCTTGCAACCTAGCATACCAGGTAGATGCTTGTGCCATGATGTGCTTAGCTTACTTTGCCTGCTATGCTTGCTATGCTTAGAGTTGTGTAAGGTTTGTTTCATCTGGGTGATGAACTAGAGTGAAACCATGTTGTTCTGATGTGATAAGCTTATGATGAACTCGATTTGGTAAAGGTAGCGATGAGAGGCTATGTAGGAGTACATAGCGGGTTGTCTCATTGGGACCGTTCTTAGGAATTCAGTTCTGTGTTTGTGATCCAAGACTAGATACTACCACATGCTGGGCCCTGAAATATGACCCCGCTCGACTTATCAGTCGCTTAGTCCATTGTCCAGGAGTTGCAAGTAGTTTCTGGTGTTTATAGCATGCTGGAGGCCGTGCTCAGCGCTGACCCTAGGGGTGGGCTACGACGTGGTAGGCAGTGGCAGGGTGTACCAAGGGTCACCCGAATTGTGGGCTTGGGAACCCTGTGCACATCGTTTGGGGTCGTAGCGGAAACTTCGGTCGGACTTCCGTGCGGGTTCAGTCTCAAATATTCAATAGCCTAGACTAGAGGTCTTATGTGATTGACGGTCGTGGCCGACTCCCTCGCTGGGCTTCCGCTTGAAGGTTGCCGAGGTGCATGGTTTTATGAGCACACAGCGATAAGTGGCAAGAGCGTGTGTGAAGAAGTACACCCATGAAACTATTCGAATAGACGCGTCCTCGGATATGGACTACATGGAAAGCGTATGCTGTTCATAGATAATCAAATGGATACTCATAAAAATATCAAGACAAGTGTGAGTACCGTGGATAGCACTCTCCCAGGAGAGGGAAGTGAATCCATGGTTGTGTATTGTCATGGAGTTAGTGGACTCGTGTGCGACAACTAAAATCTAAACAAAGAGCTAAAAATGGTGTAGTGTAGGTTAGCCATGATTCAAAGCTGGCATTGCTGCATAAACTCCACCACTCCCCTTGTTGATACATGAGCACGAATAGAATAGGTCTGTTTTAAAGACTTGCTGAGTACGTTTGTGCTCACGTTTGCTTAATAAATGTTGCAGATGAGACCCAGGACCCATCAGGTGGGTTATTTCTAGATGTTGACAATGCCGAATAGCTGGTGTCCCAACTACGACCTATGCCCTATGGCGGGCTGTAGATAGTCATGCCATGTGCCTTTTTGCCCTTTCATCTCTCTATACTCATACAGCATATGCTTCCACTTGGTTTGTATGAACTTCTTTGTATGACTTGAGTGTCGGGTCATGTGACTCCTACCTGTAAGAACATATTATCCAAGGCTCGTTTGAGCCTCTTAAATAAAATTTATGTTGTTGTATGGTTATGTTGCGATGCCATAGTTGTATCTATGCATATCGGGCATGTCGTGCGTACGAGTGACGTGCAACCGTATGTATGGGATCCGACACCTAGTCGTGTGCCTTTAGTAGTACTCTTTACGGGAAACTGCCTCTTTGTGCTTCCACCGAGCCATGGTAGCTTGCTATTGCTCCGGACACATTGATTGACCGACATTTATCCTTCTTTGCTGTTGTGTTTGTCCCTTCGGGGAGATGTCTCGCAGTGTAATGGAGTCCCTGTAGCCTGGTACGAGTCGTCTACGTGCAGTGATTGAATTTATGTCTCACAGCGTAATGGAGTCCTTGTAGCTTGCTATGACTCGTCTACACACGCTTGAGGCCGACACCTGCATTGCTGGGTTACGTATGTCTGTTTCCGTATGGATGTGCCACTTGGGTTCTATGACTAGTCATGTCAGCCTGGGTTCTCTGTCGTTTGATTGCTAGCGGCATGTTCACATACGTGAGCCAAAAGACGCAAACGGTCCCGGCTAGGGTAATGCTGCAGTCGTGGAACTTACCGTGCGTGAGGCCGTAAAGTGATGTGATATATTACAGTCTGGATTCATATGACTTAGGATCGGGGTCCCAACAACGTTGTTATTAGAGCCTGACTGACTGTAGGACTACCAAGCCAAACCGGTCGAAGTTGAGTCTAGAAACATTATAGAAAAGTAGGGGAATTGATTGTGAAAGGGAACGTAAGGCTCTTTTTACTCCTCTTCCCAAGTTATTCTATGCTGAGTCTTTCTCATCTTTTTTATGGGGATAAGAACTAGGCTTCTCATCTATTTCTTAGGATGACGAGTTACTAACCATGGACTAATAGCTAGCTTGTTTGCAAGAGAATGTCGGTACTCAAGTATGTTGGTGTGACAAACAGATGGAGAAGAGATTTGAGTCTAGAAAGTCGAGTGGTTATGCTTTTCCAATCTTTTGCAGTTATCTCGAAATCATTTTTGAGCAATTACAGCCGTTATGCTGTCCAATTTCTCCTAGAGTCTCTAATGTCTTTGCATCATTCTTTGTTTCAGATGCCCCCTCGTCCTTCCCGTCAGGTGGTCCGTCTGACCAGGTGCATCGATGTACCGGGTCACACGGCCATGTTGGTTAGAGTTATGATGGAGGCTGGTTACCATTGGTACCCAGAGTACACAGTGGAGGAACAACATCGAGATTTCAACCAGAGTCAGTATCTGTGTACTGTTAAGATATATCCTTCATATCTTGGAGCTGTAGAGCCGCTTCACTGGACTTATGGACTAGGTGTCACCATAGACATGGCAGTTCAGGAGGCTGCCTAGACCATGTTGACTATCATGAGGTTTCACCATGGTCTGCTTCAGAACATGGAGTTCTGTTATGTTCCTGCTTCGATGGGAGGAGAGGATGGCTATCTTAGCGCAGCCTACTATGATCATTCTCATGAGGACCCTAGGCTGCAGGTGACCGCTAAGATGTTGGAGAACAGGGATCGTGATGCACGTGCCCTTTGCATGGAGTTTTATGCCACCCGTGCACGTCTATGGACAGCCCTGACGCAGTTGGCACCTGTCGTGCAGACATGCTATGGAGATTTGGAGATGTTGACCCCATCGCGGACTCATCTGCCAGCACACGTAGACAGGCCCGATGTTGGAGGCATCACCCCTCTTTGAGGACCGCTATTGCCACCAACAAGGGGACCAAGGCCACATCCGTGTCCTTCCGAATTCTAGGGATCACAAGCTAGAGTGTTTCTAGATCCTCAGGTTCAGCTCCCGAGTCATGGGGGTAACCTGTATGAGGCATTCTATGGTGATGCTTGAGTATGTGGATGTGAGTACTAGTATGTTAGTAGTCGTATCGCCACAGTCTTGCGTGTCCTGTGGGATATGACCGAGGTTGAGAGTTGAGTTCCGAAGGTGTAGATAGATAATGTATAGGAAGCTTGTAATGCCTCCGATGAGTTGTGTCATCTCTCTGTAGTTTGTATTCAGCTTGGGCTTGTATTGAACTTTGTCATGGTGTGTATGAATCATGGTGTTCATATGGCAGTTGTTATTACCATGTTGTTTGGGTGTTTACCCTGCATGCCATGTTGTCCGGTACATACCTTATCTCATGTCTTTGAGTTGATGTCCTCTATGGCTAAGTTGTGGGTTTGTTTTCCCAGGATTGTGGCAACTAGAAATAACCCCGTGCCTGCCCCTGAGCAGGGCAAGGGAAGCCAACCAAGGCAAGAGAACCTGCCACACGCGCCCTCTTTGGTAGAAGTGATGCTTGAAGCTGAGCGGAACAAAAGGGAGACCAATAGGCTGCTGGAACGAATTGATCAGAACACAGCGCGTGCTCCCCGCAATGATCACAATGATGGTGTGTCCCTCGGTGACTTCGTCAAGCTGTGCCCACCTAAGTATCTTCATTCGGTCGACCCACTCGATGCGGATGACTGGCTCACCAGCATGTTCCGCAAGATCCGGGCTGCCAATGTGTCCGAGGCCAACAAGGTGACCTTTGCTACCAACTTTTTGGAAGGACCCGCCAATCTGTGGTGGGAAAATTATGAAGCCATGCGTCCCGCAGGCCCCGCACCAACTTGGGCAGAATTCAGCGCGACATTCCATACCCATCACATCCCGGAAGGGCTGATGGATCGCAAGAGAGAGGAATTTTGTGCTTTCATCCAGGGCAGACTGTTAGTGGATGCCTATAGCCGCGAGTTCGGCAATCTTGCTCGCTATGCTCCGGAGGAAGTTTCAACTGATGCCAAGAAACAGGCTAGGTTCCGCAAGGGACTTAGTCCTGAGCTCCGTCGAGATCTGCGCCTGCATGAGTGCACAACCTTCCAGGCTATCGTCAACAAGGCTATCAATGCCGAGATTGGACAAACTGACTATGAGGCAACCAGGAAGCACAACCATGACTTCAGCCCCGCATCTAGCTTGGGCTCCAACAAACGCCGGGTGTGGGTGCCCAACGCAGCTCTGCCGCCAAGATACACCGCGAGGCCAGCCTTCCAGGTGCCACGCCCAGCTCAGTCCAACCCTCCAGCCAGGCCATTAGGAGGTCCGCCTGTTAATGTTGCTCCTCGTGCCACCGTTGTCTATTACAAATGTGGGGAACCAGGACACTACTCTCGTGATTGTCCTCAGAGCAATGCTAAGCTGCTTGGACATGGGAAGCTGGGAAAAGCCTTCTATGTGAAGCTAGCTCCTGCTCGTGGAAGAGTGAACTATGTTTTTGCTGAGGAAGTCATTGAGGATCCTAATGTTATCCTAGGTATGCTCCTTGTCAATAGTCATCCAGCATCTGTTCTATTTGATACTGGGGCATCTCATTCTTTCATCTCAGAAAGTTATGCACAGTTGCATAACATGTCTTTTTGTGATATGCCTACTCCTTTAGTAGTTCAGACTCCTGGTTCAAAGTGGCAAACTTCTAGAGTGAGCCATGATAATGAGATTCTGGTGGATAGGCTAGTCTTCCTAGCATCCTTGATAGCCCTCAAGTCTTCCGACATCAATATCATCTTAGGCATGGATTGGATGAAAGCCCTCTATGCTAAGATTGATACTCATACTAGGAACGTTCAACTTACACATCCATCGGGTGAGATAGTTAATGTCTCTACTTGGACAGCCAAGCGCTAACTCTATTCCCTCAGTGCTAGCCCTCTTCCAGAGTTAGAAGATATTCCGGTAGTCTGTGACTTTTTGGATGTCTTTCTAGAAGTACTGTCAGGAATTCCACCTGTCACGGATATTGAGTTTGTGATAGAGCTCATTCTAGGGACTGTCCCAATAGCCAGAAGACCCTATAAGATGGCACCCTTAGAACTAGCCGAACTTAAGATCCAACTCGATGAGGCTTTGAAGAAAGGTTTCATCCATCCTAGTTCTTCTCCTTGGGCTTGTCCCGTTCTCTTCGTCAAGAAGAAGGATGGATCGGATCGGATGGTTGTGGATTATCGGCCAGTGAATCTGGTCACCATTAAGAAAAAGTATCCGCTCCCCAGGATCAACGATTTTTATGATCAACTTGCTAGATCCTCTGTCTTTTCCAAACTGGATTTGAGGTTGGGATACCATCAAATCAGAATTAGAAATGGGGACATTCCAAAAACGGCTTTTGTTACTCGTTATGGCTAATGCGTGTACACCGTCATGTCCTTCGGTTTAACCAATGCTCCAGCCACCTTCTCTCGCTTGATGAATTCGATCTTCATGGAGTATTTAGATAAATTCGTCGTGGTTTACCTCGACGATATACTCATCTACTCGAAGAACGAAGAGGAACATGCCGAGCATCTAAGGCTGGTATTGATGAAACTTCGAGATCACCGTCTGTACACCAAATTCTCCAAGTGTGAATTTTGGTTGCCAGAAGTGACCTATCGAGGCCACGTGATCTCTGGTAAAGGTATTTCTATCAATCTCGAGAGAGTTCAGGCCATCCTTGATTGGACTCAACCTAAATCGGTTAAGCAAGTTTGGAGGTTCCTTGGCTTAGCAAGCTATTGTTGCCGCTTTGTCGAGAATTTCTCCAAGGTTGTGAAACCTCTGACTGAACTCCTCAAGAAAGATAAAAATTTCGAGTGGACTCCACAATGCGAGCACAGTTTTCAGGAGTTTAAAAGACGCCTGACCTTTGCTCCCGTTCTGGTGCCACCAGACTTCTCTAAGGACTTTGTTATCTATTGCGACGCCTCCCGACAAGGATTAGGTTGCATTCTCATGCAAGATTGTCATGTGATTGCATACGCATCTCGACAGTTGTGTCCACATGAGGATAATTATCCAACACATGATCTTGAGCTTGCAGCTGTGGTCCGTGCACTGAAAACTTGGCGACATAACCTTCTGGGTAATCGTTGTGAAATTTACACTGATCACGAAAGTCTAAAATATATTTTCACCCAGCCAGATATGAATCTCAGGCAAAGACGGTGGATTGAGTTGATTACAGATTACGACGTAGGGATAACTTACACCCCGGGGAAAGCCAATGTCATTGCTGATGCACTAAGTTGTAAGTCTTATTGTAACAACCTGACGTTACAACAAGGTCAAGCACTTCTCCATGAGGAATTTCGGAAGTTAAACCTTCACATTGTTCCTCAAGGATTTCTATCCAACTTGGTGGCGAAACCTACTCTTAAGGATCAAATTATAGCTGTCCAGAAGCGTGACAAGGGTATTTCCCGGATCAAAGAGAACCTCGTTAGAGGTATCGCTAAGGATTTCTCTATTGATGATAGGGGTGTGGTGTTCTTTCAGAACCGTTTGGTGGTTCCCAAGAACCAACATCTCCGGCAACTGATTCTTAAGGAGGCTCATGATTCCCCTCTCACAATTCATCCGGGTAGTACCAAGATGTATCTGGACCTACGCTAGAGGTTCTGGTGGACTAGGATAAAGAGAGAAATTGCTCAGTTTGTTGCTAATTGCAACGTTTGTCGTCGCGTGAAAGCCAAACATCAAAGGCCTGCTGGCACCCTTCAACCTTTAGCTATTCCTGGATGGAAATGGGATAAGGTCGGTATGGATTTCATTACCGGATTTCCTAGGTCTAAGAGAGGGAATAATGCTATCTTTGTGGTCATCGACCACCTTTCCAAAGTGGCTCATTTTCTTCCTGTTCGGGAGAGTATAACTACTAGCCAGCTAGCGGAGTTATATGTTTCTCGAATAGTTTCTCTTCATGGTGTTCCTTTGGAGATTAACCCAGACCACAGAAGTATCTTTACTTCCCGATTCTGGGAAAGTTTCCAAACTGCTATGGGGACTCATCTATCCTTTAGCACTGCTTTCCACCCGCAATCAAGTGGTCAAGTTGAGCGAGTCAATCAAATTCTCGAAGACATGCTCCGAGCTTGTGTTATATCCTTCGGTATGAATTGGGAGAAACGTCTTCCATTTGCCAAATTTACATATAACAATATTTATCAGTCAAGCTTGGGCAGAGCCCCTTTTGAAGTTCTCTATGGACAAAGGTGTCGAACACCTCTTAACTGGTCAGAAACCGGAGAGAGGCAACTCTTTGGCCCGGATATGAACCAGGATGCAGAGGAGCAAGTTCGCATTATTCGTGAAAAGTTGAAAACAGCCCAATCTCGTCAAAAGAGCCAATATGATCGCCATCATAAGGCTGTGACCTATGAAGTTGGCGAGAAGGCTTACCTTTGGGTTATGCCTCTGAAATGTACCCATCGACTCGGTATCAAGTGCAAGTTGGCTCCTCGTTACATTGGACCTTTTTGCATTCTTGCTAAACGAGGAAATGTTGCCTACCAATTGGAACCTCCGCCGCATCTTTCCAAGGTTCATGATGTCTTCCACGTCTCGCAACTCAGGCGTTGCTTCTCGGACCCTGTCCGTGAAGTAGACCATGAAGCGCTTCATCTCCAAGATAACCTTACATATCGAGGATACCCTGTTCGTATTCTTGATCAAGCTGAACGTACCACTCAGCGACAGAACATCATGTTTCTCAAGGTTTAGTGGTCACACCATTCTGAAAAGGAGGCCACATGGGAAAGACAAGATCATCTTCGACTAGAGTACCCCGCGCTCTTCCCGATGACTTTAGAATCTCAGGATGAGATTCTTTTGAGTGGGGGTGAGTTGTCACATCCCTAGCTAGATGTCATAGGACAGCATGTGTGTGTGCATCATATATCATTTTTGCATCAACATGAAATGGGGACTAAAGGAAACCCAAACCCTCATTTGAATCAAACCAATTCAATGTTTGTGAAAATTCAACAAATCCAAAATGCCCATCTAAAATGTCCCCTATGTGTGATAAATATGGACATGATTATACAAGGGGTCATTCAAAATATTTGAACGACTTTAGCAATTTAAAAATAAATGATAAAACTTCTGAAAATATCAAATAAAGCATTATCATTATTTTAGTTTTCAAAATATCCTGAAACTTTTTAGATAAGTTTGAAATATTCAAACTACAATATACAAAATATTTGGGATATTCTAAAACAACTTATGTGCCTGAAAATAAAATAAAAAAATGTCAAAAATTAGAAAAGAATGCAAATAAAGAAAAGGGGGAGGGAGAAAACCCACCTGGGCTTACCTGAAGAAGAGGCCCAACCCACGGGGGGGTGGGGCAGCAGCGTCTTCTTCCTCCTGCCAGGAGGAGAAGCAGCTGCGTGCGTCCATTGCAGTCTGTCATGGCAACGCGCTGGCCACCTCCTCCCTGCCTGCCTGGTCACCTCCTCGTCGCACTGGCGAGAGGATAGGCTCCGCCGCCGCCTGGACCCATTCTCCCTTGCCATTCCTCTCTTCCTCTCTTCCCTGCTTCCCCCTCGCCGGACTGAAGCCGCCGGTGATTCGCCGCCCTCCGTGCGTCCCCAACCATGTCATGACGCCAAAATCCCCTCCGGTGAGGCCCCGGTCCATTTCCTCTGGTTCCATCGCTATTCCCCTCCTCTAGCCCCGTAGGTAGCCAGAGCCGAGCGGAGCTCACCGCCGGCCATGGCGTAGCGGTGGACACAACTACCAAAGCTCGCTCCCGACCACGGCTCGTGCTTGTAGCGTCCCCAGCAGCCCGTAGCCGCTCGTAGCTCCTCCTCCCACAGCCAGTAGCGTCGTAGCCGGTCCTGCCCGAGCCGTCGCCGCTGCTCAGCTCGACGTGGTCGTCGTCTCCGGCGGCCCGAGGCCCCTCTACTTCACTACTAGACGCGCGCGTGCACGGGCTACCTCCCGGTGCCCTCTGCGCGCCAAATGGTCGCCGGAGGCGCAACTCTGACGGGTCGCCGCCATGCTGTTGGTCGCCGCTGGCCCCGCTCCGGTGGCGCCGATGTGGCCGGCCATTAGGGGCTAATCCCCACTTAATAAGGGCCCCAGCCACTGACTAGTGGGCCCCACCTGCGGGTCAAATCCTCGTCAGCGTGGGAATTAGGCCCGTGTCACTGACGTGCGGGCCCTGCACGTCAGGTTTGACCTGGCCTGGTCAGCCAACCAGCTAACACCGTAGTGACGTCAGGCTGACGTCATATTTCATTTTCTAGTTTTAAAATAATTCCAGAAATTATTTGAAACTTTAAAAATTCATATAACTTAATCTGTAAATCAGATGAATATAATTTTTATATGAAAATTTATCAGAAAAATCCAATGAATCCAGTGGTGCTATTAGCATGCATGTTAGAGCAACCTATGTAGATGAACCTTGCCATTTATTAATAGGTTAGCATATGGAATTCGAAATGAAGAACGATTTTGAACCAATATTCAGACTCACTTCAAATTAACTTGGACACTAGTTGCATTAGCTCCTCCATACATGCTACCATGTCATGATCATGCATCATATTGTTGCACTTGCGTGTATTGAATGCTATTTATCTGCATTTTGGTAGGCCCTGCTTCTGAGGATACCCCCGAGTATTCCAATGAAGGAGAGAACCTTCCCGCTACCCAGCAAGGCAAGCAACCCCGCTTGATCATTACGATAACATCCCACTCTCTCGCTCCTGCTCTTGTTTATTGCATTAGGACAACCGTTCACATGTCTGTCATACACGGTAGATGAACCTATTTTTCTGCATGACCTGTCATTGTCACAGTAAATAGCTAAACCTTGCAACCTAGCATACCTGGTAAATGCTTGTGCCATGATGTGCTTAGCTTACTTTGCCTGCTCTGCTTGCTATGCTTAGAGTTGTCAGGTCTGTTTCTTCTGGGTGATGAAATGGAGTGAAACCATGTTGTTCTGATGTGATAAGATTATGATGAACTCGATTTGGTAAAGGTAGCGATGAGAGGCTATGTAGGAGTACATAGCGGGTTGTCTCATTGGGACCTTTCTTAGGAACTGAGTTCCATGTTTGTGATCCAAGACTAGATACTACCACGTGCTGGGCCCGGAAATATGACCCTGCTCGACTTATCAGTCGCTTAGTCCTTAGTCCAGGAGTTGCAAGTAGTTTCTGATGTTTATAGCATGCTGGAGGCTGTGCGTAGCATTGACCCTAGGGGTGGGCTAGGACACGGTAGGCAGTGGCATGGTGTACCGAGGGTCACCCGAATGGTGGGCTTGTGAACCCTGCGCACATCGTTTGGGGCCGTAGCGGAAATTTTGGCCGGACCTCCGTGCGGGTTCAGTCTCAAATAGGCGATATCCTGGACTAGAGGTCTTATGTGATTGACGGTCGTGGCCGAATCCCTTGCTGGGCATCCGTTTGAAGGTTGCCGAGGTGCATGGTTGTATGATCACACAATGATAAGTGGCGGGAGTGTGTGTGAAGAAGTACACCCATGAAGGGTATGAAACTATTCGAATAGCCGCGTCCTCGGATATGTACTATTTGGAAAGCTTATGATGTTCATAGATAATCAAATACTCATAAAAATATCAAGACAAGTGTGAGTACCGTGGATGGCACTCTCCCAGGAGAGGGAAGTGAATCCATGGTGGTGTATTGTCATGGAGTTAGTGGACTCATGTGCGATAACTAAAATCTAAACAAAGAGCTAAAAATGGTGTAGTGTAGGTTAGCCATGAGTCAAAGCTAGCATTGCTGCATACACTCCACCACTCCCCTTGTTGATACATGAGCATGAATAGACTAGGTCTGTTTTAAAGACTTGCTGAGTACGTTTGTACTCACGTTTGCTTAATAAATGTTGCAGATGAGACCCAGGACCCATCAGGTGGGTTATTCTAGATGTTGACGATGCCGAATAGCTGGTGTCCCAACTACGACCTATGCCCTGTGGCGGGCTGTAGATAGTCAGGCCATGTGCCTTTTTGCCCTTTCATCTGTTTGTACTCATACAACGTATGCTTCCGCTTGGTTTTTATGAACTTGTTTGTATGACTTGAGTGTCGGGTCATGTGACCCCTACCTGTAAGAACATATTATCCAAGGCTCGTTTGAGCCTCTTAAATAAAAGTTGTGTTGTTGTATGGTTATGTTGTGATGCCATAGTTGTATCTATGCATATCGGGCATGTCGTGCATACGTGTGACGTGCAACGGTTTGTATGGGATTCGACACCTAGTCGTGTGCCTTTAGTAGTACTCTTTACGGGAAACTGCCTCTTTGTGCTTCCACCGAGCCATGGTAGCTTGCTATTGCTCCGGACACATTGATTGACCGGCATGTAATCTTCTTTGCTGTTGTGCCTGTACCTTTGGGGAAATGTCTCGCAGTGTAATGGAGTCCCTGTAGCCTGCAACGACTCTTCTAAGTGCAGTGATGGCATTTATGTCTCACAACATAATGGAGTCCTTTTAGCTTGCTATGACTCGTGTACAAACGCTTGAGGCCGACACCTGCATTGCTGGGTTACGTCTGCCTGTTTCTGTATGGATGTGCCACTTGGGTTCTATGAATAGTCATGTCAGCCCGGGTTGTCTGTCGTTTGATTGCCAACGACATGTTCACATACGTGAGCCAAAAGACGCAAACGGTCCCTACTAGGGTAAGGGTGCAGCTGTGGAATTTACCGTGTGTGAGGCCGCAAAGTGATGTGATATGTTGCAGTCTGGAGTCATATGACTTAGGATCGGGGTCCCGACAAATTAGAAATGGGGACATTCCAAAAACGGCTTCTGTTACTCGTTATGGCCAATACGAGTACACTGTTATGTCCTTCAGTTTAACCAATGCCCCAGCCACCTTCTCTCGCTTGATGAATTCGATCTTCATGGAGTATTTCGATAAATTCTTCGTGGTCTACCTCGACGATATACTCATTTACTCGAAGAACGAACGGGAAGGTGCCGAGCATCTATGGCTAGTATTGATGAAAATTCGAGGGCATCGTCTGTACGCCAAATTCTCCAAGTGTGAATTTTGGTTGCCAGAAGTGACCTACCTAGGCCACGTAATCTATGGTAAAGGTATTGCTATCAATCCCGAGAGAGTTCGGGTCGTACTTGATTGGACTCAACCTGAATCGGTTAAGCAAGTTCGGAGTTTCCTTGGCTTAGCGAGCTATTGTTGCCGCTTTGTCGAAAATTTCTCCAAGGTTGTGAAACCTCTGACTGAACTCCTCAAGAAAGATAAAAATTTCGAGTGGACTCCACAATGCGAGCACAGTTTTCAGGAGTTTAAAAGACGCCTGACCTTTGCTCCCGTTCTGGTGCCACCAGACTTCTCTAAGGACTTTGTTATCTATTGCGACGCCTCCCGACAAGGATTAGGTTGCATTCTCATGCAAGATTGTCATGTGATTGCATACGCATCTCGACAGTTGTGTCCACATGAGGATAATTATCCAACACATGATCTTGAGCTTGCAGCTGTGGTCCGTGCACTGAAAACTTGGCGACATAACCTTCTGGGTAATCGTTGTGAAATTTACACTGATCACCAAAGTCTAAAATATATTTTCACCCAGCCAGATATGAATCTCAGGCAAAGACGGTGGATTGAGTTGATTACAGATTACGACGTAGGGATAACTTACACCCCGGGGAAAGCCAATGTCATTGCTGATGCACTAAGTCGTAAGTCTTATTGTAACAACCTTATGTTGCAACAAGGTCAACCACTTCTCTATGAGGAATTTTGGAAATTGAACCTCCACATTGTTCCTCCATGATTCCTTTCCAACCTGGTGGGGAAACCTACTCTTACGGATCAAATCATAGAAGCCTAGAAGCATGATGCCGGGATATCTCGAATCAAGAAAAACATTAAGAAGGGTAATGTTAGATGCTTCTCGGAAGATGTTCGGGGTGTTGTCTTCTTTGAGAACTGCTTGGTGATCCCGGAGAAGAAACATCTACGACAGTTGATCCTTAAGGAGGCTCATGATTCTCCTCTCACAATTCATCCGAGTAGTACCAAGATGTATCAAGACCTAAGCCAGAGGTTCTGGTGGACTAGGATGAAGAGAGAAATTTCTCAGTTCGTTGCTAACGGTGACGTTTGTCGTCGCGTTAAGGAAGAACATCAAAGGCATTCTAGCACCCTTCAACCTTTAGCTATTCCTGAATGGAAATGGGATAAGGTCGGTATGGATTTCATTACCGGATTTCCCAGGACTAAGAGAGGGAATAATGCTATCTTTGTGGTCATAGACCGCCTTTCCAAAGTGGCTAATTTTCTTCGTATTTGGGAGAGTATAACTGCTAGCCAGCTAGCGGAGTTATATGTTTCTCGAATAGTTTCTCTTCATGGTGTTCCATTGGAGATTAACTCAGAACACGGAAGTATCTTTACTTCCCGATTCTAGGAAAGTTTTCAAACCGCTATGGGGACTCATCTACACTTTAGCACTGCTTTCCACCCACAATCAAGTGGTAAAGTTGAGCGAGTCAATCAAATCCTCGAAGACATGCTCCGAGCTTGTGTTATATCCTTCGGTATGAATTGGGAGAAATGTCTTCCATTTGCCGAATTTGCTTATAACAATAGTTATCAATCAAGCTTGGGCAAAGCCCCTTTTGAAGTTCTCTATGGATGAAGGTGTCGAACACCTCTTAACTGGTCAGAAACCGGAGAGAGGCAACTCTTTGGCCCGGATATGATCCAGGATGCAGAAGAGCAAGTTCACATTATTCGTCAAAAGTTGAAAACAGCCCAATCTCGTCAAAGAGCCAATACGATTGTCATCATAAGGTTGTGACCTATGAAGTTGACGAGAAGGCTTATCTTCGGGTTACACCTTTGAAGGGTACCCATCGATTCGGTATCAAGGGAAAGTTGGCTCCTCGTTACATTGGACCTTTTCGCATTCTTGCTAAACAAGGAGAGGTTGCCTACCAATTGGAACTTCCGCCACATATTTCCAAGGTTCATGATGTCTTCCACGTCTCGCAACTCAGGCATTGCTTCTCGGACCCTATCCGTGAAGTAGACCACGAAGCGCTTGATCTCCAAGATAACCTTACATATCGAGAATACCCTGTTCGTATTCTTGATCATGCTGAGCATACCACTCGTTGTCAGAACATCAGGTTTCTCAAGGTTAGGTGGTCACACAATTCTAAAAAGGAGGCCACATGGGAAAGAGAAGATCGTCTTCGACTAGAGTACCTCGCACTCTTCCCGACGACTTCAAAATCTTGGGACGAGATTCTTTTGAGTGGGGGTGAGTTGTCACATCCCTAGCTAGCCAAGTTAGGACAGCATGTATGTGCATCATATTTCATCTTTTGCATCAACTTGAAATGGGGATCAACAGAAACCCCCAAAAATTCATTTGAATCAAACCAACCTAGTGATTTAAAAAAATCAACAAATCCAAAATGCCCATCTAAAATGTCCCCTATGTCTGATAAATGTGGACATGATAATACAAGGGGTCATTTAAAATGTTTGAATAGTTATATTATTTCAACAATAAATAATAAAGCTTCTGAAAATGCCAAATAAAGCATTAGCATTATTTCAGATTTCAAAATATCCTGAAACTTTTTACAGAAGTTTGAAATATTCAAACTTAATGCTATAAAATATTTGGGATATTTATTACTTAGCAATTGTGCCTGAAAATAAAATAGAACTAATGTCAGAAGAATAGGAAACAAATAAAAAAGGGGAAAAGCAGAAAACCCACCTGGGCCTTACGTGTGAAAAAGAGGCCCAGCCCATGGGGGGCAGCAGCGTCGTCTTCCTCCTGCCAGGAGGAGAAGCACGTGCATGCCTCCACCACAGCCGGTCGTGGCCACGCACCCGGCCACCTCCTCCCTCCCTGCTTGTTGCTGGCCTCGCCTAGGCATGCCATGGTGCCTCCCGCCGCTCTCTCCCCCTCATTCCCCTCCCTCTCCCATGCGCTCTCCCCTCTCCTCTGCCTGAGCGCCGTCGTCGCTGCCGCCCGCTGAACCGCGGCCACCATAGCTGCGTTGCCTGTCCCAGCCGCCTCCAAGCTCCGTCGTGACCCCCTTGACCTCCCAGTGGTGTCAGAAGCCTCCGAGAGTTCCTCGAAGCCATCCTGCCACTGTCTTCCCCGCTTCCAGCCGCCTTTCCCCATCGTCGATTCGCCGGCTGCCGGTCGTCCCCGAGCCCGTTGAGCCCTCCTGTAGCCCCCTATGAGCTCACCGTCCCTCTCCCCCTCGCCCTGTGGTTCTTCCTGCTCTCTAGCGGACCTCCCCGTCGTGGCCGTACGGGCGCCGCCATGGAATAGCTCGCCGGCGAGCCCTCCGGTGACGTCGAGCCCCTAGACCAGGCCCACTCGACGCGGTCGAGCACGGGCTCCCTCCCAGCGCCTTCGACGCGCGAATCCGAGCCCCCTAGCACGGTTTCGACCAACTCCGGCAGTCCTCCGCCGGTGGTTTGGTCGCCGCCGGCCCCGCTCCGGTGGGCGCCGACGTGGCCGGCCGGTTAGTGCTAACCAGCCTGGCTAATTAAGTCGTTAGCCGCTGACAGCGAGCCCTGCAGAGGGTCAAACCTCTGGTTAGCGTGGGGAATTAGCCCTGCGCTGACACGAGGGCCCCACCCTATCAGGTTTGACCTGGCTCGGTCAGCCGACTGCTGAAGCATTGCTGACACAGTGCTGATGTAATAAAGGAATTTCTGATTAAAATTAATTCCAGAAAATAGTTAAAACTTAGAAAATTCATAGAAATTAATCTGTAACTCAGATTGAAATAATTTATATATGAAAATTTATCAGAAAAATCCAATGAATCCAATGGGGCTGTTATCATGCATGTTAGAGCAACCTATGTAGGTGAACATTGACATTTAGTAATAGGTCGATATACGTAATATGAAATGGAGAATGACTTTGAACCTATATTCAAATCCACTCCATCCAACTCGAATAATAGTTGCATTAGCCCATCCATTCATGTTGCCATGTCATGATCATGCATCATATTGTTGCACTTACCGTCTATTGATTGGTATTTATCTGCACTGCGGCAGGCCCTGCTTCTGAGGATACCTCAGAGTATTCGAACGAAGGAGAAAACCTTCCCGCTACCCAGCAAGGCAAGCAACCCCTTTGGTCATTCCGATAACATCCCACTATCTTGCTCCTGCTCTTCATTATTGCATTGAGACAACCGTTCACTTGTCTGTCATACACGATAGATGAACCCATTCCTTTGCATGAGCTGTCATTGTCACAGTAAATAACTAAACCTTGCAACCTAGCATACCTGGTAGATGCTTGTGCCATGATGTGCTTTGCTTACTTTGCCTGCTATGCTTGCTATGCTTAGAGTTGTGTCTGGTCTGATTCATCTGGGTGATGAACTGGAGTGAAACAATGTTGTTCTAATGTGATAAGCTTATGATGAACCCGATTTGATAAAGGTAGGATGAGAGGGTATGAAGGAGTACATAATGGGTTGTCTCATTGGGACCGTTCTTAGGAACTGAGTTCCGTGTTTGTGATCCAAGACCGGCTACTACCACCCATTGGGTTCCGATAACTCGACCCCTCTTGACTTATAGGTCGCTTAGTCCTTGGTCCAGGAGTTGCAAGCAGTTTCAGGTGTTTATAGCATGCTGGAGGCCATGCGTAGCGCTGACCCTAGGGGTGGGTTACGACGCGGTAGGAAGTGGCACGGTGTACCAAGGGTCACCCAGATGGTTGGCTTGGGAACCCTACGCACATCATTTGGGGCCATAGCAGAAACTTCGGCCGTACTTCCATGCGAGTCCCTCGCTGGGCTAGAGGTCTTGTGTGATTGACGGTCGTGGCCGACTCCCTCTCTGGGCTTCCACTTGAAGGTTGCTGAGGCGCATGGTTTTATGAGCACACAATGATAAGTGGTGAGAGTGTGTGTGAGGAAGTACACCCCTGCAGGGTATGGAACTATTTGAATAGCCGCGTCCTTGGATATGGACTACTTGGAGAACTTATGTTGTTCATAGATAAATTAATGGATACTCATAAAAAAATATCAAGACAAGTGTGAGTACCGTAGATGGCACTCTCGTAGGAGACGGAAGTGAATCCATCGTGGTGTATTGTTGTGGAGTTAGAGGACTCATGTGCGATATCTAAAATTTAACCAAAGAGTTAAAATTGTGTAGTATAGGTTAGCCATGAGTCAAAGCAGGCATTGCTGCTTAAACTCCACCACTCCCCTTGTTGATACATGAGCATAATTAGTCTAGGCCTGCTTTAAAGACTTGCTGAGTACGTTTGTACTCACGTTTGCTTAATAAATGTTGGAGATGAGACTCATGACCCATCAGGTGGGTTCTATCTAGATGTCGACGATTCTGAATAGCTGGTGTCCCAGCTACGACCTTATGCCCTGTGGCGGGCTATAGATAGTCAGGCCATGTGCCTTTTTACCCTTTCAACTGTTTGTGCTCAAACAGCTTTATGCTTCCGCTTGGTTTGTATGAACTTGCTTATATGACTTGAGTGTTGGGTCATGTGACCCCTACCTGTAAGAACATATTATGCAAGGCTCGTTTAAGCCTCTTAAATAAAAGTTGTGTTGATGTATGGTTATGTTATTATGCCATAGTTGTATCTATGCATATCGGGCATGTCGTGCGTACATGTGACGTGCAAAGGTATGTATGGGATTCGACACCTAGTCATGTGCCTTTAGTAGTAGTATTTACCGTGCGTGAGGCCGCAAAGTGATGTGATATGTTACAGTCTGGATTCATATGACTTAGGATCGGGGTCCCGACATCATCGTGTCCATCGGTTCTGACATTGTTTGTTTAGGGTGCTGAGTGATTGGGGTTTTCCTTGTGTGAGGCGAGCGTGTAAGTGGATGCGAGCGGGCGAGCGAAGAGGGTTGTTGGGACCCTGATTTTAAGTCACATAGATCCAACATGTAACACATCATATTACTTTGCGGCCTCACGCATGCCACGACTGCAACCATTACCATGGCCGAGGCCGTTAGCACCTTTTGGCTCACGTATATGATTATGTTGCTAGCATACATATGCCAGAGAACCTGGGTCCACATGATTAGTTATAGACCAAAGTGGTACAAACATACATGAACAAACATAGGTAACGTAGCAGTGGAGGTCTCGGTTATCAACGTGTTTAACTGGGTCATAGCAAGCTAAAAGGACTCAAGTAAACATCGCCTGACATTTCCCCATAGGGACAGACACATGAGCAAAGAAGGATACATGTGAGTCGATCAATGTTTCCAGAGCAGTAGTAAACTACCAAGGCTCGGGGGAAGCACAAAGTGGCATTTTGTGGGATCGATATGGGATGTCTAGAGGGGTGAGTGAATAGACTACTTGGCAAAATAAAAGCCAAACCTTTTCCCAATTTTAATGCTTGGTATATTTTAGCAATTCTAACAAGTCTAGTACAACCTACACGTACAAGTTAACGAGTATGGCATCGAAAAGTAAATACATGCACATGAAAGTAAGAGATAGAGATAGGAAGATCAAACGCAATTGGAGACATGAAGATTTTTTGGTCATTCCGATAGGTGGTGCTATCGAACATCCATGTTGAAGGAGACTTCAACCCATGAAGGGTAACGGTCATGAGAGCCCATGGAAGGCTCCACCCATAAGGGTGCACAAAGTAGCAACCTTGTCCATTCCACCATGGCTTACATCCACGAAGGACTAGCCTCACTCGGGGTAGATCTTCATGAATTAGGCGATCTCCTTTCCCTTACAAACTTCTTGGTTCAACTCCACACGAAGACGGAGGCTCCCAAGCGACACCTAACCAAACTAGGAGACACCACTCTCCAAAAGGTAATAGATGTAGTAACAATGTTGAACTCCTTGCTCTTGTGCTTCAAAAGATAGTCTCCTCAACACTCAATCACTCTCTCGTAGATTTGGCTTGGTATAAGAGATGTATTGGGTGGAAAGCAACTTGGGGAGGCTAGAAATCAAGATTTATATGGTTGGAGTGGAAGATATCGATATCAACACATGAGTAGGTGGTTCTCTCTCAGAAAATGAATGGGGCAAGTGTTGGTCTGTTCTGAGTGCTTCCTATACGGGTGAGAGACAAGTGGAGGGGTATATATAGGCATCTCCAAAAATCCAATCGTTACAACATTATTGCCCAACTCGGTGAAACCGAAACAAATACTCTATTGGACCGACTAGTGCAAAATGTGGCAACTTTTGGCGTTTCGGTGAGACCAATATATAAATATTGGTGGGTCCGATTATGGATGGCCTAGGCAGTTACCAGTTTTAGTGTGACTGATTCCTAAAGCTCAGAAATTCTGATTTTTACAAATGGGACAACAGTAAGTTGGTCACACATTCCGGTTTCATCGAAATGGAACTTGGTGTCACCGAGACCTTAGGATTTGGCATAGGATCTGTCTAGGGAAAAACTCGGTAGAGCCAAAATGGAAAAGTTGGTGGCATTAAATTTGAGTGTTAGGATTTTGATAGAATATTTTAGGGAGAATTTCATGAGTATTTTGGGTGGCTAATCTCTAAGTACTTGAGAAACCAGATCATCATAGATACCTCATCCCATTATAATAGTATTGGCTTTCCTATGGACTCAATTGTGATTTCTCACATTAAAGCAAAATGTAGAGTCTTGAAGCTTGAAGCTTTGCCAATCCCATGCTTCTCCTCCTTTTTATTTCCTTGGGGATCCTCCGCACAATCCTTGGACAATCCTTGGCCAATCCGCACAATCCTTGAAATAAACTAGGTAAACCTACTAGTCCAAGAGACAATGTATGTTTTCATGAGTTATCAAAACCACCAAGCGGGCATATGTGCTTTAACATTTCCCTGTAAGAAAGGCTACCAAAGGCATACAACTAGGTGTCGAACCCCACACATAGCAATACATATCGCACGTACGCATAACATGCAAGTATGTGTTGTTACAACATGGAATCACCACATAACTCAAGTATATCTAAAGCTTAAAAGAGCCAACATAGTATGCTATTACAAATGGGGGTCACGTGACCCATCATACAAGTCATACAAGCAATGGAAGCATAAACCTATCTGAGTACAGACAACTAAAAATAAAAAAGGCTAGAGAGCTTGCCTATCTACAAGGCCCTCCATAGGAGCCAGACCTTTGTTTGGGATTCCCAAGCTACTCGATCAACAACAAACTCATCGCAGAAACCGCTAGTGAGACTAAGATCTCCTCTACAAAACATAAATTCAGGAACTATGAGTACAAAGGTACTCAACAAGACTTACATTAGAACTATCTACATATGCATCAGTATCAACAAGGGGGTTGTGGGGTTTATTGCAGCAAGCCAACTTTGACTCTTAGCTAACCTGTATTATGACTACGAGTATTTTCTTTGAGGTGAGAGAGAGCACACGAGTCCACATAGTCACCACATCAATACACCACCATGGATCCTCTCTCGTATCCTTATGAGAAGGCCATCCATAGCACTCACACTTATCTCGCACATTTTAGAGTATCCATTTCACTTATCTATGAACTATAGAAGTTTCCAAGTAGTCCATATACGCGGACGCGACTATTCGAATAGATCATTTAACCTGTAGGGGTGTACTTCTTCACACATGTTTCCACCACTTAGTGCCACGTACACATCACTTATCTTGGCAACCTTCAAGCGAATGCCCGGCGTGGTTGTAGACCAAGACCATTAACCACACGGGGCACTAGTCTAGGTTTATCGCCTATTTGAGACTGAACCCACAAGGAAGTCTGGACGAAGTTTCCATTATGGCCCCAACCGATGTGAGAAGGGTTCAACAAGCCCACCATTTGGGTGCCACTTAATACACTATGCCATAGTGCATCTACCGCATCAAAGCCCACGCCGTCGGGCATCGCTAAGCACGACCCCTAGCACACATGCTACAAACACCAAAAACTAGTTGCAACTTCTGACAGAGATCAAGGTAATTAATAAGTCGAGCGGGGTCATATTTAAGCACCCAATGTGTGGTAGGAACTATATTGGATCACATACACAACACTAAGTTCTAAGGACAGTCCCAATGAGAGAACCCGCCATGTACTCCTACATGGCCTCTGATTGCTACCTTTGCGAAATCGTGTTCACATAGTAGGACATGAGTGCAACCATTCCAATTCATCACCTAGATGGACTAGACCCGACACGACTCTAGGCATATCAACCATAGCAAGCAAGCATGGATGAATGGTCACATCATGGCTCAAGTAATTCCTACGCATGCTATGAGGTTTTACTATTTACTGTGAAAAACACAGGTCATGCAGAGGAATGGGTTCAACTACCTCAACATGTAGCAGTTTAATCGTTGTTGCCATATGTCGGGAGGAAATGGCGATCTATGGGACCGGTAAGGCCCCTTTCTAGTTCGGCGGGGAGCAGTGGTGCACAAAGAGAACCAACGACCATTGTATGCATGGTGGTTTAGACAGGTTTGGGCCGCTCGGGAGTGTAATACCCTACGCCCTATGTTTTCGGTGGATTGTATGTATGTTCAAGGTTACTGGTGCGCTACCCCGGCAAGAATGTACAGGGAAGCAGCTATGCGTGTAGAATGAACAAAGAGTCGACCTTACTAAATCTAGTGTCGGTCCTCCTTTTATAGCATAAGGGGTCACCACAAGGTCAAAAATGGCCTTTACATGGTTGCACAGTGTGTATCGCAGTTATAGGGACTGTTTGTTAGGATAGGTAGTGGAAAATACCTAACACCGACATACTAGGACAGATGCATTTAATGCGCCGTGACATGGTGCACTGGCGACGTTCCCCAGCAAGGATTGCCTTTCCTTCTATTTTGTTTGCCCAATTACGTCTTATTTTTCTGCCACGCCATGAGATGGGTGTCATTAAAGCTGCAACAGGCCTGATGTTGTGGCCATGTGCATCTATTCCGAATGGTCCGCCTGCCTGCTCAACATCTCAATTGATGTGGACAATCAGCCTATGGAGAGGTGGAGTGGTGGCTTGGCGAGTTGAATCTTGTCGGGTGATGGTTGTGCGCGGGCTATTCTGACTAGTGATATTCTTTCCATCTCGCTTTCGTTTGCTTTGGAGATTGATGTGAGTTTCGCAAGGGTTTGCCGTCCCGAGAGCAGCGGTTGCCCATGCCTAAGTCTGGGTGCTAAGGACCCCAGTTCTTAGTAAACCGACAGTAGCCCCCGATACTGGGCCATACACGTGTGCGCACAGCTTTGTTGGGCTATGCCCAAAATAGAGGACGTGCATGCGTGGGCATGTTTCCCTGGGGTTATGACGACTTTTACTAACCTTTCCCATGATTCGCAGTCCTGCGAGGAACAACATTGGTGGAGAGGGGTGGTCACCCAATCGACGCGCTTGGTAATGAACTGTTGCGTCAGTTCACGGGCGGCCAACCCCTAGTGTTCCTCGGGGTAAGTAGCGGGGAAATGATGCAGCGTGCGTCCTCCTTTCGCCATTAAGCGGCGTCGTTCCCCCTTCTGTCTTGACTGCGCCTCGGGTGACTCATGTGATGCAGGAGGCTTGCTATTGGTCGAAGAAGGCGGTTGCAGGGGGTTGCGCATGTACTAGTGCACATTCCCCATGGGCCACGAGGAGCTACCCCCTCTTCTTCCCCATGCGCTTATGCCATGTAAATAGGGAAGGGGCGGAAAGGACGTAGCTCATCAATGGTCCCTTTCTCCCTTCACTTCTCAACGCCTCCACTCTCCTTCCCCCACCCCTTCTTCCAACATACCCCCTTGCTATGGTGAGGGGCCACGGGCGCGCTCGAGGTTCCAAGGGCACCGGGAGGGGTAGCCCCCAGGGCCCAATGCGCATTGTGGTGACGACGGAGGGGTTGGCTCTAGCTCTCATGGAAGGACGACATCCAGAGGTCGTGCAGGGGTGGCCCCGTCGACTCGCGGCGATGCTCCTCTCCCGCTGCACCATGCGGGAATCCATGCAGGGGAGAGGTGCATGAGTTCAACTTGGTGATGCCCCGACGGCATCGGAGTTGGTTGCAACTTCCTGACCCTTTCGCGAGGGCAATGGAAGGCAGCTGACCCAACGGCTTGTGGCTTCGAACGGATGGTTGCAGCAACGGGCCCCGTGTGGGCGGTGGTCGTCCTCTCCCCCGGAAGCGCCATGTTCTTTAAGGGGGGTGGTAGTTGTTTTCTCGCTCCCATGGACTCGGCCTAGGGCATCTGCTTCGCTTCAGGTTCGATGGCTCCACCACTCTGTTCAGGAAGTTCTTCGAGGCGACTGGCGTTAGCCTGGAGTGCTGTGCCGAAAGCTCGAGTGGTAGTGACTTCGACTTCTCGAGCAACAGCCACGATGACAGCAATGTCTTCATCGTCAATCTCGAGGGTGATATCTCTGAGTAACGTGCTCGGCACCCTCTAGGGATTCGGAAGGCAAGGCCCCCGTCTGTGGGGCCTCATTTCCGGATCAATCGCCACATCGTAGTGGCAGATCTCCTCCCGGACGCTGACGGTGACGTTAGAGGAAATCGTACTCCGACTTCACCTCGTCATCGTCGCCGCCAAGGTTCGTGTCCTTCTTTTGTACTTATTTTGGGCAAAATGTAATCCTAGAAGAAAATCAAAGAAAAATATTGGTTACCCTTAATATCTTAAGAGCTTGTCTTGCATCTGTGTGTGTTGGATATTTTTTTATATCGCGGGAAGTCTTTTAGGATGCTTGCTGGTGCATACTGTTCGCCGTGAGGCGCACCTAAGGATAGATCCCGAGCACCCCATTGGGGGTATCACTTTGAACAAGGTTACCTTGTCATCCTTGCCGCAATCATCCAAAGGGACGTGGTTACTTTGCCATCGTAGTCGCAGTGACCCATGCGTTGGGCATGCTTCCAACTCCCGGTGCGCAAGAATTCTAACAAAGGACCATCCGTGTGCGGGTCCTCACACACAAGTGGTTAGTCGTCACAGGGAAAGAGTTCACTTATCTTTTGTTTCCTCTGCAAATCTTCCTGTCGCAAGCCGGCCTCTTCGAACGTATCTACCCTTGACGCCCTTCCTCCTCCCCGGATGACTTGCGCGTGGGGGTTCCTGATCCTTTTGAGAGAAAGAAAGAAGAGAAAAAAGGATACACTAGGGGATTTAGCAGTTGATTGTGGCCTTATGCTGGCAATGAGCTACCATAACAATTTGCATAGTGAACATACTGCAAATATGTAAATATGCAAAAAGCCGTGGGGGAAATTGATTTTATTTAATGCATGCAGGGCCATCACCATGCTTTGTACCAAGGATTACACGTATCATTGCGAGACTTGTACAAAAGTGGTTGCCGGGGCCCCCGATAACCACGCCTTACGGGTAGAACTTGTGAAGATGCTCAATATTCCACGAGTTTTGCACTGGGGTGCCATCCTCTGTCTTCAGGAGAACTGCGTCGGGCCTGGTGTTTCCTACTACCCAGTAGGGGCCTTTCCAATTTGGTGTCAACTTGTTGGATCCCTTCGCGGACTGAATCTATCAAAGGAGAAGGTCACCTTCCACAACTATCCTGGCACGCACCTTGCGGCTATGGTAGCACCTCAAGGCCTGCTGGTAGCTCATGTCATGCAGTGTGGCCTGGATATGATCTTCCTCGGGGAGCGTGAAATCGTCATGCCGTAACTGCTCTTGCTAGTCCTTGATGTCTACTACACAACCTTCTTCTTGTAAACTCGTGTTGGGCCTCCAAGCGCAGAGTTTTGTAGGACAACGACAATTTTCCCTCAAGTGGGTGACCTCAAGTGGGAGGTGTAGGATCAATATGGTCTCTCTCAAACAACCCTGCAACCAAATAACAAAGAGTCTCTTGTGTACCCAACATACCCAATACAATTGTAAATTGTATAGGTGCACTAGTTCAGCGAAGAGATGGTGATACAAGTGCAATATGGATGGTAGATATAGGTTTTTGTAATCTAATACTATAAAAATAGCAAGGTAACAAATAGTAAACAATGAGCAAAACGTTGTATAAATGCTTGCAAACAAGGCTTGGGGTCCATACTTTCACTAGTACGATTTCTCTCAACATTATTGACATAGTTGAATCATATGTAAACACCTCTCGTGCGACAAAGAGTTCACTCCAAAGTCACAAGTATCGGAGAACTAACGAATAAATTATTGTAGGGTACGAAACCACCTCAAAGTTATCCTTTCTGATCAATCTTATGAGCTATCCCTATAAGTGTCACGAACAGCCCTAGAGTTCGTACTAAACTAACACCTTAAGACACACATCAACCAAAACCCTAATGTCACCTAGATACTCCAATGTCACCACATGTACCCATGGGCTTGATTATATGATATGCATCACATAATTTCAGATTCATCATGTGCAATCTAACACAAAGAACTTCAAAGAGTACCCTAAAGTTTCTGCTGGAACGTCAAGACAAGAACATGTGCCAGCCCCTATGCATAGATTCCCAAGGTCACGGAACCCGCAAGTTGATCACCAAAACAGACATCAAGTGGATAAATAGAACATCCCATTGTCACCACGGATATCCCATCACAAGACATACATCAAGTGTTCTCAAATCCTTAGAGACTCAATCTGATAAGAAAAACATCAAAGGGAAAACTCAATTCATCGCAAGAAGATAGAGAGGGGAAAACCCCATATGATTCAATCTATATCAATAAAGCTCATGGTACATCAAGATCGTGCCATCTCAAGAACACGAGAGAGAGATCAAACACAGAGCTACTGGTACATACCCTCAGCCTCGAGGGTGAACTACTCCCTCCTTGTCATGGAGAGCATCGGGATGCTGAAGATGGCCACCGGTGATGGTTTCCCCCTGCGGTAGTGGAACTGCCAATCTAGTCCTGCGTTGGGGTTTTTGGAATATTTGAGGATTTATAGAGTGAGAGGGAGGTCGGTGGACTCCCGAGGGGCCCAAAAGCCTGGTGGGCACGCCTAGGGGGGTGGCCATGCCCCTGAGGCTTGTGGCCTCCTCGGGAATCTTCTGGCTTCATCTCCAAGCTCCGTGGGTGTCTTCTGGTCCATACAAAATCACCGTAAATATTTATGTCGTTTGGACTCCGTTTGATATTCCTTTTCTGTAAAACTCAAAAACACGAAAAACAGGAACTGGCACTGGGATCTAGGTTAATAGGTTAGTCCCAAATATAATATAAAGTTTGGGTAAAATGATTGTAAAACATCCAAGAATGATAATATAACATCATGGAAGAAGCAAAAAATATAGATACGTTGGAGACGTATCAGCATTCCCAAGCTTAATTCCTGCTCGTCCTCGAGTAGGTGAATGATAAAAACAATTTTTTTGATGTGGAATGCTGCCTAACCTGTTCATCATATTATTTTCTTCTATGTATAGCATGGACATTTGGACTTGTAAATGATTCAAATCAATAGTCTAGTTTTAACATAATGACTTCAATACTCAAGCGTGTCAACAAGCAACCATGTCTTTCAAAATATCAACATTAAAGAAACTTATCCCTAGCCCATCATGCTCAATCATTGATCCATTCATGAAACACACTCAAATATTAGCTATGCCGAATGCTCAAGTACGATCATAGTGCCCCCTAGTTGGTGGTTATAAGAGACGATGGAGACTCAAAGCAAACATAAAAAATGCATAAAGTAAATCGATAGGACCTTCGCAGAGGGAAGTAGGGATTTGTAGAGGTGCCAGAGTTCAAGGTTTATATTGAGAAAGAAAAATATTTTGAGTGGCATGCTTTCCCTGTCAATGAAAACAATGAGGTAGCTCACAATACTTTCCATGCTAGATACATTATAGGCGGTTCCCAAATAGAATAGTAAAGTCTTTACTCCCCCTGCACCAATCAATCACACTCACGGCAAGCCGAATCCATGGGTACCGTCCATACCAACAACATTCCTCGGGGAAGTTTTGTTTCATTATATTTTGATTTGATTTTTGAGCATGGGACTAGGCATCCCGAATACCACCCACTTTCTCGAGAATGACAGTGAATCAACACATATCATGAGAATAACGCACCTAGCATGGAAAAATATTGAGTACTCCTCACCGTTTCATCAGCGGTACGGGGACACGAAAGAGAAAATTTATTTTGAAGATTTAGAGATGGCACATACAAATTTGCTTGGAACGGCATGGAAATACCACATATAGGTAGGTATGGTGGACTCGTAAGGCAAAACTTGGTTTAAGGATTTTGGATGCACAAGTAGTATTTCTACTTAGTACAAATGAATGCTAGCAAATAGATTGGGAAGCAACCAAACCGAGGAACGAAAAATCATATAAGTGAGCATTCAGTCATAACTAACACCGAATAATGCACCACAAGTAGGATGTAACTTCATTGCATAACTATTGACTTTCTTGCATGCATAGGGAATCACAAACCTTAACATCATTGTTCTTACTAAGCATAAATACCCACTAACATGACTCACATATTACTATCATCATGTTTCAAAATTATTACAAAGAATCAAGTTTAATTTATTCCATGATATTGATGAAAGTTTTTATTATATCCTCCTTGGATATCTATCACTTTGGGACTAGTTTCATGTATTGCCATTGCCTTTTGGCAAGCTCAAACAAATTTAAATGAAGCACATGAGCAAATGACAAGCTACTCTCAAAAGGTATAAGCGAAGATTAATGAGTATTTAAACAGTTAAGTAGCTATGTGAATACTCTCTCTCCCTCAATAAATATTTTCAGATCTTAAGTACTTTATTCAAACATCAAGCGAAAGAAAAATAGCACTCCAAGAATAGCATGCATCATGTGAACGAATAGAAATTTAGGCTCAACATAGGCTAACCTATAATTGTTGATGAAGAGAGGTGGGATGCGTAGCATCCCCAAGCTTAGATGCTTGAGAGTTCTTGAAATATTTACTTGGGGTGCATTGGGAATCCCCAAGCTTGAGCTTTTCTAAATCGTTCAATCCTCTCATACCACGGTTTCACCTATTCTCAAAAACTTCATCCACACAAAACTCAAAAAGAACTCGTGAGATAGGTTAGTACACATAATAATAAACCAACTCTTTATGTACTGCCAATAAAAGTTGAATAATAATTTTCAAACATTAGGTACTGTATTCTATAATTTCCACAATTTATATCTACCAATATAGGCTATGGAAACTATAGGATAAGTAGATAACGAAACTATGACATCAATTTGTCTGAACAAAACAGTTTGTAGCAATTTATGAAAATAGTGTACTTACGTAACTCAAAAAATTATTAAAATTTAGCAAATTATATTAAATTTACATTAAAAATTTCAGAAACTTTCCACGTTCCATTAAAATATGAAAATTCGAACACTACAACAAAAGTTTCTGTTTTTACCCAGCACATATCAAAACATGCAATGCAAGCATCCTAAGGCAATTCTTGGAACTTGTTATTGAAAAACTAGATTATAAATAACACCTAACATAAAAATAAAATAAAATGATGCTCCAAGCAGAACTCATATTATGTGACGAATAAAAATATAGCTCCAAGTAAAATATACCGATAGTGTTGAAGACGAAAGAGGGGATGCCTTCCGGGCATCCCCAAGCTTAGGCGCTTGAGTCTTCCTTGGATATTACCTTGGGGGTGTCTTGGTAATCCCCAATCTTAGGTTCTTGTCACTCCTTATTCTCCCCATATTGGTGTCTCACCCAAATCTTGAAAACTTCAATCACACAAAACTTAACAGAACTTCGTGAGATGGGTTAGTGTAGTGAATATACATCATTCACTTAGGTAATGTCAAGACAAGATTCATCAATATTCCCACATGATACCTACTATATTACATCATTCCCACAATTTATATTACTCAATATAAGCTATAGGAACACTTGAAACAAGCAAACTATGCATGCAAAAATAGAATCTGTCAAAAACAGAACAGTCTATAAAGATCTGAATGATCACCATACTTACCGGACTCTAAAACTTCTTAAGAATTAGGAAAACTCAAAGAATTGGTATATAAATTTTATGTAAAAAATTCAGATTTTTTTGACGCTTTAGTGAAATCAGATAATTCATATACTGGACACAAAAGTTTCTATTTTTGCATAGAATCGAACAAACAAGTTTCCATACTATCCCAAAGGCTCTACTTGGCACTTTATTGGAATAAAAGACACAAAACATGATTACTACAGTATATTGATCACGTGAAAACATCAAAACAGAAAGTAAAAGTTTTGGGTTGTCTCCCAACAAGCTCTTTTCTTTAATGCCTTTTAGCTAGGCATGATGATTTCAATGATGCCCACATAGGAATAATAATTGAAACATGCAAAAGAGCATAATGAATCTCATGACAAACACATTTAAGTCTAACCCACCTCCTACTCATAGGGATTTTGTGAGAAAACAATTTATGGGAGCAAGAATCATCTAGCATAGGAAGGGAAAACAAGCATATCTTCAAGAATTTGAACACATAGAGAGGAAACCTTATATTATTGCAATTCCTATAAGCATATGTTCCTCCCTCATAATAATGAAGGAACTCCACAATATAACCAGCACATAAAGCATTCTTTTCATGATCTACAAACATATAAATTTTACTACTCTCCACATAAGCAAATTTCTTCTCATGACTAATAGTGGGAGTATCATAAAAGACTTGAATACTACAAATTGGTTCCACACTAAAAGAGTAATATTTACTAAAAGGATATTCAGAATTATGAAAAGTATCATAATAGTAATCATCACTCTTTTTCATTGCATAAGTATCATCACAATAATCATCATAAGTAGGAGGCATGCAATCATTATAACAAATTTTATCATTCAAAGTAGGGGGAATAAAAGGATCATCTTCATTAAGCATAGCATACCCAAGCTTGGGACAAACATTAGTTGCAGTAAATAAATTCTCAAACATGTCATTTTCATCAAAGATAGTATCCCCAAGCTTGTGGATTTGTATATCATAAACATAATCACTCTCATCATTAATGGTATGAATAGCACCAATAATATAGCAATTATTATCATCATCCTCCAAGTTGGTGCCATAAATATTTTCAAGATTATAAGAAGTATCATTATCTTCCCAATCATAATTATCACAACAAGCAATAGACATAACACAATCATCCTCAAGTGTACCATCTTCCACAACTATTTTGGACTCATTCCAATGAGGCCTATCAATAATGGGAGCAACATTATTTGTTAGAGATACCTCTTTACCTTTAATTTTCCTTCTTTTCTTCTTATTCACCACATTATGTGTGGCTTTAATTAATTCCTCCAAGCTTATTTTTGAAGAGATTGGTTGAATAAGAAGCTTCTCCTCGTTACCTGATTTATCATAAGAAAAATAACTCTTCATTAGTATTCTCTTCCTCTTCTATTTGTTTTCTTGTCTTTAAGTAATTGGCAATATAAGGATTCTCAATGCAATTTACCACGCAATACATATAGATTTCATTTATATCAAAATCAATCATTTTCATGAGAGCCCATGCTGGAACATCCTTGGTTTCACGTTTCATTTCTTCATACCCCCAAAATAGACTAAGTTCATTATGATGCTCAAGGGTAATGAGGTTATCACAAGTTTTGGACACAATTCGATCATGAAATAATTCACATTGGAAATTATAATGACCACGTTCATTGGAAAGTTCACAAGGACGGCTAGAAATATTAAGTCTTTCAGCACAAACATATAGCCTTTCTTGCAACCATTTAGTTTCTAAGTACTTGTGCCTCTTACAAAATCTATCTTCCCTTTTAGGCATGTCTACACGAACTCTATGCACTCCACAAAAATTGACATCCTTATAAGAAATCTTTTTATCATGACTAGTGCAGTCATCATTAGTACTATGGATATTCAAAGAATTCATACTAACAACATTGCAATCATGCTCATAATTCAAAGATTTACTGCCAAACATTTTAACAACTTGTTCTTCTAACACTTGAGCACAATTTTTCTTTCCATCATTTTCACGAAAGACATTATAAAGATGAAGCATATGAGACAACCTCAATTTCATTTCTTGTATTTTTCTTTTATAAAAACAAACTAGTGAAAAACAAGAAACCAAAAGATTTGATTGCAAGATCTAAATATATACCTTCAAGCACTCACTTCCCCGGCTACGACGCCAGAAAAGAGCTTGATGGCTACTACGCAACCTTCTTCTTGTAGACTCGTGTTGGGCCTCCAGGCGCAGAGTTTTGTAGGACAACGACAATTTTCCCTCAAGTGGATGACCTAAGGTTTATAAATCTGTGCAAGGTGTAGGATGAAGATGGTTTCTCTCAATGAACCCTGCGACCAAATAACAAAGAGCCTCTTGTGTCCCCAACACACCTGATACAATGGTAAATTGTATAGGTGCACTAGTTCGGCGAAGAGATGGTGATACAAGTGCAATATGGATGGTAGAGATAGGTTTTTGTAATCTAAAAATATAAAAAGAGCAAGGTAACAAATAGTAAACAACGATCAAAACATTGTATAAAGTCTTGGAAACAAGGCCTGGGGTCCATACTTTCACTAGTGCAATTTCTCTCAACATTATTGACATAGTTGAATCATATGTAAACACCTCTCATGCGACAAAGAGTTCACTCCAAAGTCACAAGTAGTGGAGAACTAATGAAGAAATTATTGTAGGGTACGAAACCACCTCAAAGTTATCCTTTCTGATCAATCTTATGAGCTATCCCTATAAGTGTCACTAACAGCCCTAGAGTTCATTCTAAAATAACACCTTAAGACACATATCAACCAAAACCCTAATGTCACCTAGATACTCCAATGTCACCACAAGTACCCATGGGCTTGATTATACGATATTCATCACATAATTTCAGATTCATCATGTTCAATCCAACACAAAGAACTTCAAAGAGTGCCCTAAAGTTTCTACCGAAACGTCAAGACAAGAACGTGTACCAACCCCTATGCTTAGATTCCCAAGGTCAAGGAACCCGCAAGTTGATCACCAAAACATAAATCAAGTGGATCAATAGAACATCCCATTGTCACCACGGATATCCCATCGCAAGACATCCATCAAGTGTTCTCAAATCCTTAAACACTCAATTCGATAAGAAAAACTTCAAAGGGAAAACTCAATTCATCACAAGAAGATAGAGAGGGGAAGACCCCATATGATTCAATCTATATCAATAAAGCTCGTGGTACATCAAGATCGTGCCATCTCAAGAACACGAGAGAGAGAGAGAGAGAGAGAGATCAAACACATAGCTATTGGTAAATACCCTCAACCCCGAGGGTGAACTACTCCCTCCTCGTCATGGAGAGCATCGGGATGCTGAAGATGGCCCCCGGTGATGGTTTCCCCCCTCCGGCAGGGTGCCGGAACGGGCTCCCGATTGGTTTTTCATGGCTCTGGAGTTTTGTAGCGGTGGAGCTCCCGATCTAGGTTCTGCGTTGGTGTTTTTGGAATATTTGAGGATTTATAGAGATGAGAGGGAGGTCGGTGGACTCCCTAGGGACCCACAAGCCTGATGGGCGCGCCCACGGGTATGGACGTGCCCCTGAGTCTTGTAGCATCCTCAGGAATCTTCTGGCTTCATCTCCAAGCTCCATGGGTGTCTTCTGGTCCATAAAAAATCACTGTAAATTTTTATTCTGTTTGGACTCCGTTTGATATTGCTTTTCTATAAAACTCAAAAACATGGAAAAACAGGAACTGGCACTAGGCTCTAGGTTAATAGGTTAGTCCCAACAATAATATAAAGTTGTAGTAAAATGATTGTAAAACATCCAAGAATCATAATATAACAACATGGAACAAGCAAAAATTATAGAGACATTGGAGACGTGTCAGGGCTCGTCAAAGGCCTACACTCGAGGCGACCCGTATGTGAGTTCCGTGGGGAGCACTGCTTCCGCCCCATAGACTAGGGAGAAGGTGTTTTGCCGGTGGCTCGATTCGGAGTCGCTCTGATCGACCAAAGAACCACCGATAGCTCGTCAATCTAGTGCCTTCCATGCTTGTGCAACTTGTCAAAAGTTCTTTTCTTGAGGCCTCACAACTCTTCTGCGTTTGCCCTCTATACTTGGTCGTTGATCCTTGGAGGAGCAATAGACGCAAAGAAGATATTGGCGCCAACATCTTGGCAATATTGCATGAAGCTATTGCTTGTGAAGTGCATGCCATTGTCAATGATTATTCTGTTGGGCATGCCGAACTGACAGACTATCCCTTTGAGAAATTTGACTACTGCTAGTGCTGTTACCTTCCTCACTGGCTCTACCTGAGTCCACTTCGTGAACTTGTCGATTGAGATGAACAAGAACTCAAATCCGCCGGTAGCACGGGGGGAGGCCCGTCGATATCGAGCCCCCAGACTGAGAACACTACTGGAATTCACGGATTTTTCATTTGGCATATCTTTGTCGTCTGCTAGCTGATGGAAAAGAGAGTCTTTGTTGTGAGCTTACAGAAAACGGACAACAAAGTATGAGCTGATGGCAAAGGAAATCTTTGCCATCAATGCATACTTTGTCGTCTACCGACCGACAACAAAGTGCCCAAGAGCATGAGGGGGCCCCACTAGACCGCGGGTCAATCGGATGGCGTGGATGTTGTCCGCTGTTCTTTGCCGTCAGCCTTTTGCCTCTTTGCTATCCGCTAGCAGAGGACAAAGAGGATGGTTATCTAACGACTAAAGATCGTGTCCCGACCCCCACCCACCCCTCTCTCTGCCCTTCTCCCCATCACTCACTCTCTCTTCCCATCCTCCACATCTATCACTCTCTCTCTGCAAACAACCGCAGCGGCACCAGAGCCAACCCTTCCCACAGCTAGCCCTCCCTCCTCATGGCCCTCCTCCACTACCGCCCCCTCCCCGTGGCGATCCCCCCTCCCAACGTCCCTCCTCCACCATTATGGAGAGCCCACTCCCCGCGGCCCTCCACAACACCGCGGCAAGACCCCACCACCACGGCGAGCCCCCACCATCGTGGCCCTCCTCCACCACCGCGCCCCCTCCCAGCAGCTAGCCCACCCTCTCACAGAGGCGAGCACCCCATCCCAGCGACAAGCACCCCTCCCCATGCCTAGGCTCCACCACCACGGCATCCTTCGTACGCCGATCCTCCTCCACCAGCCCTCCTTTGGTGAGTTCATATTATCTTTTGTGTTTTTATTATTTCATTGCATGTGTTAATTAGTTTAGGTTATTTCTAGTTTTGGTTACTGTTAGTGATAATTAGGTTAGAGTGTTAATTAGGTTATTGTTAGTTTAGGTTAATTAGGTTAGTGCAAAAAAGGAAGGAAGGAAGAATAAGTAGAAGAAGAGGATAAAGGAAAAAAGGAAGAAGAACAAGAAGAACAAGAGGAGGAGGAGGATAAGAAGAAGAAGAAGAAGAAGAAGAAGAAGAAGAAGGAGAAGAAGAAGAAGAAGAAGAAGAGAAGAAGAAGAAGTAGAAGAAGAAAAGGAAGAAAAGGGAAGAAGAAGAAAAGGAATAAAAGGAAAAAAAGAAGTAGAGGAGGAAGAAGAAAACGACACCCCAACATGACACCTCAACACGACACCCCGACATCCCGATAGTCACCCAGACACCCGGACACGACACCCTGACACGACGCCCCGATACCCTAGCCCGACACCCTGACACAACACCCCGGCGACGCCCCTCCGGTGAGCCCTCTGCATGACACCCCCGCCGACGCCCCTCCGGCCGTCCAGAGGCCGACGGGGTCTTAGTTTTGTAAATTATGTGTTAGGTCATATATTTTTCGATTTTGTTATGAAAAACACCATATTTTTGTTGATCGGGCAGATTTCAATCTGCAATTGTTTCATTGCTGCGAGGGTGTATTGTTCGACGACCTCCCCGTGCGTTTGATGAGGTCCCCTACATTCGTGGGTGAGGACAAACAACACCCCCTCCCCCCTTAATTTGCTATGTTCCGGTCTTCGTGCCGATGAAACTTGCTAGCTATAGGTGTCTTCAATCATCAATATGCATGACCAGTATGCGTCTCCTGTTCGAAAGGGCGGCATCTATAAATATGCATGTCTCCTGTTCGAATTGTCCAACGTTATCCATGGATAGCCCGAGTATGTGTAGATTGGGTTCATTTTCCCATATGCTCTACTCCGGATCTGATGCGGAATTTCGTCAGTGCCTCCTTGTTGTTTTGCGGGTACACATCCTCTCTTCTTATTGCCGAGACGTGTATCAGGAGAACTGCGAGGAGGTGCTGCCAAAATTCTGCATCGGATCCGGTGCAGAGCATGGGAAGACGAACCCAATCTAGACATACTCGGGCAGGATTAGGACATATCTTTACCTATTAGCATGTAGATTGCATGGACATAATAAAACTGACAAACTTGATTAACTAATGAATATATATGCTGAATTATATATATATATATCTTGATTGTCCAATAGCTAGGCACGATGAGTGATCATGCATGGATGTACACCGGCCACACCAGTCAGAAAGACATGAATAAAGAATGGTTAACAAATACCAAGGGGTTTGTGAGAGCCGCATTTGCAAATGGCCAGGAAAAAACATGTTGCCCCTGTCGCTGGTGCAACAACTTTAAAAAGCAGACAAAGGATGGAATGGTTAAACATGTGCAGAAGTGGGGTTTTACACGTAATTATAAAGTGTGGACTTTTCATGGTGAGTCTGTCCAACGTGCCAGAGCTGAGGGGGTTCGTCGTCGCACCAACGAGCATGGTACCGGGGTTGAAGACATGGTGGAAGACTTTGATGATGCTCGGGATTCGGACGTTGAGATGGAGGAATCTACAAAGGCATTCTATGAAATGTTGGAGTCTTCAAAATGTCCTCTACATGAGCACACTGAGCTTTGCCGGCTGGATGCCATCACGCAAGTAATGGCTCCGAAGGCTCAATTCAACCTGGGCAGAGAATGCTATGACGCGATGATGACAATATTTGGACACTTTCTACCCAAAGGCAATGTACTGCCTGCAAACCTGTACCACTCAGACAAAATCCTCTGTGTACCTAAGATGCCCTATGAGAAGGTAGATGCCTGTGAGAATGGATGTGCCTTGATCCATGCTACTGTTGCATGGATATGTAAAACCTTGTGACAGTTCCCATTTATTATAGTAACAGTAGGATCCTCTTCTGCTATTTTAATTTGTCAAAAAAGAATGGATGTGCCTTATTTAGATTTGCATATGCGGACTTGAATTATTGTCCCACTTGCAAGTCTTCCAGGTATGTTGTTGTAGAAAACGGTATGGGTGAGAAGATTTAGACCAAAATCCCTATTACTTTCTTCGCTATATGCCAATTGTACCAACTTTCAACGTCTTTTGATGGTCGAAGAGACGGCCAGACAGATGACATGGCAGAAATTGCGAGAAAGAACCGAACTATATGCAGATGGGGATCAGATCTTGGTACACACTTCAGACGCTTTTGCGTGGAATTACTTTGATGCATTATATAAGGATAAAGCAGCAGATCCAAGGCATCCTTGAGTCGCCATCAGCATGGATGGTTTCAATGTGTTTGGTATGACAACAACCCAATACAGTTGTTGGCCTGTATTTGTCATTCCACTCAAACTCCCTCGGAGAGATTATGAAAAGAAAGAACATTTTCCTGACGTTGATAATTCCAGAGCCCAACTATCCGGGGCATAATATGAATGTGTACATGAAGCCACTTAAGGATGAATTGCAAGAAGCTTGGGATAATGGGATCAAGACATAAGACGCTGCTACCAAAAAAAAACTTCAAAATGCATGTGTGGTACATGTACTTGATGCATGACTTGTCTGCGTATGCGCTATTCGTTGGCTGGTGTGTGCATGGAAGGTTCCCGCGCCCCACATGCAAGGAAGCTCTTTAGTTCCATTGGTTGCATGCGGGTCACAAGTTTTCTTGCTTTGACATGCATGGACAGTTCCTGGATAATCGCCATAAGTTCAGAAAAGACAAGAAGAATTTCATCAAAGGAAAAGTTGTGAAAAACTCTGCACCACCTGCGTTGACTGGCCAACAGATCCTAGATTAGTGAAATTCTCTCGAACTGGATCCACAACGTCCAGGGTATTTCAAAGGGTATAATACGAAACACGCCTGGACTCACAAGTCATGCTTATGGGATCTGCCTTACTTCAAAGACCTCCTTTACCCACACAACATCGACGTGATGCACACTGAAGAGAATATCACCAAGGACATTTTTGGTACATTGTTAGGCATAGAGGGGAAGTCAAAGGATAATCCTAAGGATAGAATCAATCAGGAGGCTCTATGTGATAGACCTTTACAAAACATGCGACAACCGAAAGGAAAGCAGAACTGGACAAAGCCAAAGGCATGGTTCAATCTTGGAAGGACAGCTATGAGGGAAATGATGTTGTGGTGAAAATGCAGTTGATGTTCCCCGATGGTTATTCATCAAATCTAAAGAGGGGAGCAAGTCTTGACAAACTTACAATATTTGGTCTCAGGAGTCATGATTGGCACATATGGCTTGAGCGGGTAATGCCGGTGATGCTACGTGGCTTATCCCTGAGGATGAATGGCTAGTACTTGCAGAGATGAGCTATTTCTTTCATTCTCTTTGTCTGAAAGAACCATCGCCTGGTGTGCTAGATGAAATGGAAGAGTTTGCGTTGGGGTTGATCTACAAGTTAGAGAAGATCCTTCCATCGAGCTTCTTTATTCCAATGCAGCATTTGATTTTGCAACTCCCAACTGAGGCAAGATTGGGGAGGGGGTCCATGGAAAATCATTGGTGCTTCGCAACTAAGAGGATGCAGAAGACGCTTCAAGCAAAATGTAAAAATAAACATAGAATTTAAGCATCGATGGCCAAGGCATTCATTACTGAGCAGTCGACAAACTTTGTGACATCACACTACGAAGCCAAAATTTGTCATTTGCATAATCCGGAGCCTCAGTACAATGATGGCAACCCTAAAAAAGTCGATGCAACCTCAGCCTATTCAAAGGGAAGCTCGCACCAGCCGGTGCTTCGAAAACAAAAGTGTTGGATGTCAATGAATGCTGGATCATTTCGTTGTATATCTTCAAAAACATAATAGAAGTGCAGCCTACATCCAGTACGTTCTCGGTATGCTATTGTTTCAAAACTTGTAATTACTTTGAACTGCTCTTATTCCCAGATATTTGATATAATCGATACGTCACCAAATTCTCGGATGGAGCGGTCATCCAAAAGGATTCCATTGCAGAATATGAGCTTCTGGCAAAGCATGGAGGCGGCTATCCTGGTTTCATATCTTGGTTCAAACAAATGGTAATTACCATTAATGGAGCATTTTCTTTCTTTGCCTAATTTGTGGGTAATGCAATGATCTTTTCCTATTAAACTTGTAGGCTAATTCGGAGTCTATGGACGCCGAGTCGAGACAAGTCGCTACTGGTTTTGACTATAAGGTTCGTTCATTTCACAAATACGACATCAACGGTTATCATTTCGTACCTTTGGCGCAGAGCTATCTTTGCTCGACCTAAAGACTACAAATTGTTGTGTCTCTGCAATCGGCTGAGGAGATATCGAGTATTATGGAAGAGTTGAAGCAATTTACGAACTGCTATTCTATGGTGAAAACCAACCGAATGTCATAGTCTTCAAATGTTATTGGTTCCAGCCGAAGGAGACTAGAAGGACTCATGAACATATAGGGATAGTTGAAATCAAACAAAGCACCCACTTAGACGTTCCCTATGTCTAAATTATGGTGCAACAGGCGACCCAAGTTTTCTATCTACCGTGGGCCTGCCAAACAGATCCAAATCTGAAAGGTTGGGATGTCATTTATGATGTGCTGCCACATATTAGACCACCTCTGCTCAATGAAGAGTATTATGAACCTCACATTAACCCAGACACACATGAAGGAGAATTCTTCCAAGAAACACGTATTTCCAAAAAAACATTTCAAGAACCGCTCTACTTACCCCAGAACATTGAATTAGACAGCGATAGTGAATCCGAATTAACCCCTGAGCCGGAACAAGATGAGCCAGAACAAGAAGAGATCACTACTGCGGATGACCTGTCAATGCTTGAACAATTACATAAAGGAGGCCTTCCACATGTTGTTCCCGATAGTGATGATGATCATGCATTTATTGATGATGGTGATGATCGTGATGCATTTATTAATCCTAGAGAATATATAGATGATCAAGATTATTGTTAATCCAAGTTAGGTAATCAACTTTTATTCTTTCTCTACATATATATTTATTTCATGTTAGGTATATGATGATACACTTAAATATATACATTTCATTAGTCATGTCGGTATTCAATTTTAGGTTGTACTAATTTTGTTTAATATTTGTCATGGCAGTTGTTCAAATATGGTGGGAAAGGGTCGAGAGCACTCCGCGGCTCCTTCGTCGGAGGGGGTGGGACGGGTACTTCCATTCCTATCGAGTCTCTCCGGAGAGCGTTGCTCTCTAGTCTACATACACCAGTGCCCGCTTCTTCGTCGGCCCCCGTGAGAGGAGGTCGGGGGAAGAAGAGAGGTAGGAGAGGTACACGTGGGAGAGGAGTCCGCGAGAGGGGCAGGGTGGCTGCTATGCCTTCCTCGCCGCCACCCCCAGCTGATTCCCCCGAGCACAGGACTGCTAGGGTGGACCCGTCTGAGGCAGAGGCTACGCGGACTCCGGTCCACGAGCTTAGGGTCGACGAGGCTTCGACCTACGAGACCCCTGTCCCAGAAGCTTCGTCCCACGAGACTCCAGAGTAGAGAAGGTATGAGGTCACATCCCAGCAGACTCCATGGGATACCTTGCCGGAGGAGCCTAGCGGCCATGCTGATGGTGGCGGGGATCGTTTTTCTGATAGCGAGGAGGAGGTGGTTGAGGGGGCCACCATCTAGCAGCATGGTAATAGACGGCTCCCACCCGTGCCAGCGACCTGCGAGCAGAGGTGGTCGATTAAGCCAGATGGGGACAAGTAAGTGCATGTACTCATTTTTTAACCTTTTTCCTTCACATTTTTTCAAATATCTAATGTGTTGGGTTTTTCATACTTCAGGGGTTCGTATCGCCCCAAGGATGCCCGCGGGACCAACGGTGTCCTTGGTGTCCTTACCAGGCAAAACTTCTCAGGGTTTTGTCACTTTACCCGGTGAGGGTCAGGTTCGAGAGTTAGGAATGACCTGGGAGCACTACTTGGATGCACCGTCCCCATTGGGGGAGATGATCGACGGTGTTTTGTGCCACACGAGGGCAGACATGGTGATCAGAGAGTTTTGGGTAATTTCTCCTTTAAACAATTGAAAATCAATAGTAGCTAGTTAGTGTACTAATAAATGTTTTCTCGTTTGATTGCATACCTTCTACAGGTGTCAGGAGGGATACAAGGAGGCTGCAACAAAGGTTATTGATAACCAATGCAGGCGCCTACTGCAAAACTTATGACACGAGGCTCGGGTGCAGGCTATTCGAGACTACTACGCCTCGCGGCGTATTAGGAAGGAGAAGTCGACATGCCGTAGAAAGAAGATGGAGAAGGAGCATTACATGAAGGTAATTACGTATTCTTAAGGCCTTGTACATAGTTTCCTTCATGTGATTCGTACACATAGTGCTCAAATATCTCTTTATTAACTTAGGTGCCCTCGAGATGGATTCTTGGGAGACGTTGGTGGATGGGTGGTGCTCAGAACAATGGCTAGCCATCCACAACAATGCCATGGACCGGCATGCCAAAATGGTTGGTGTGCCATACCATCAAGGAGTGCCAACTTAAATCAGTTTGGTCAGAACTGGGTATGTGGTTTGCTTCATGAGGCATGCAATTCATTCTTGATGCTAGCTTGAGCCCTTTACTAATAATTTATTCCTCTCTCTCTCTTTTAGGCGCATCACAATAACACGTCAATGCTAGAGATGTACGACCTCTATCCGATGGCTCATACTACTTCGTACAAGAAGTTCAAGGTATTCTCTGAGTCTCACCTCGATCATCCCGGGAAGTTCATCAACATCTCCTCCCACCACAAGCTCATGAAGTACAGAGATGTGGGGAAGGGGTTGAACAGGGAGGACTTTAACCCGAGCCAGCATCCTATTGATCTAGAGTTGGTGATGATAGCTGGTGGCGGGAGGCCCCATGGCTCAATGGCCATTGGAGATGGCCTTATATGTTGTCTTAGCACTCTTTGGCAGATCAAGGCATGCCAAACCAGCTCCTGTCGTGAGATAACGCCTCGTCCAAGGTCTGTCGAGCTTGCCAGCGAGGTTAGTTATACGGACTCATACATCTTTCCTCATTACGTTATGTGTGTGAGCAAAGATGATTACAATCCTAATGAGGAGTTGTGTTGCAGGCTGCTATTCAGAAAGAGAGAGAGGCAGCACATGCACTTATGGCGGAGAAGGAGAGGGAGATGGAGGAGAGGACGGTGTTGGGGAACGTTGCATGGGAAACAAAAAAATTCCTACGCACTCGCAAGATCTATCCATGTGATGAGCATCTACGAGAGGGAGAGTGGATATACATACCCTTTTAGATCGCTAAGCGGGAAGCATTAAGAAACACAGTTGATGTAGTTGAATGTGTTCGCGATCCAAATCGCCGAGCGTCCCGTGATCCAATCACGATCCGTCCCGATCTAGCACCGAACGGATGACACCTCCGCGTTCAGCACATGTACAACTCGATGATGATCTCCGACTTCTTGATCCATCAAGAGGGAGCGAATAGGTAGAAGAGTACCCCGGAAGCGCGATGATGTGGCGGCAATGGTGGTGGAACTATTCAGGTACGGCTTCGCCTAAGCACCACCGAACTAGACTAGAGGAGAAAACGATCTACATGAAGTAGAGGGAACACATGGCAATTAGGGTTATCCCTCACCTCTAAACCTCTTGTATATATAGGAGGGAGGGGAGGGAGGCTTGCCCCCTAGGGCAGCCCCTTGCGGCCGTAGTGGGGAGGAGAGGGAGTTGGACTCCAATCCTACTCCTAGTAGGACTCCTCCCCCACTTGGAAACTCTTCCCCCGTTTTGGCTTTAGATTTTTCCCTCCTCCTCAGATAGATAGGCCCTTAGGGGGGCTTCGGTCAGCCCACCAGGGGCTGGTCTGGCTCCTCCCGGAGCCGATGAGGCCCTTTGGGTAGAGACACCCCTCCCGATGGTCCCCCGGTACCCTCCCGTCACTCCCGATACACTACCGATGAGCCCGAAACTTTTCCAGGGACCAAAATAGGACTTCCAATATATATCAATATTTACGTCCAGACCATTCCGAAGCTCCTCGTGAGGTCCGGGATCTCATTCGGGACTCCGAACAACCTTCGGTCACCACCATACATAACTCTATACTACCGAAACATCACTGAACCTTAAGTGTGCAGACCCTATGGGTTCGAGAACTATGTAGACATGACCGTCACACCTCTACGGTTAATAACCAATGGCGGGACCTGGATGCCCATATTGGTTCCTACATATTCCACGAAGATCTTTATCGGTTGAACCTCTATGTCAAGGATTTATTTAATCCCGTATGATGTTCCCTTTGTTCATCGGTATACTACTTGCCCGAGATTCGATCGTTGGTATGTGTGTACCTAGTTCAATCCCGTTACCGGCAAGTCTCTTTACTCGTTCCTTAATACAAGATCCCATGACGAACACTTTAGTCACATTGCTTGCAAGGCTTGTTGTGATGTTGTATTAGCGAGTGGGCCCTGTGATACCTCTCCGTCACACGGAGTAACAAATCCGAGTCTCGATCCATGCCCACTCAACAGACACACTCGAAGATACCTATTGAGCACCTTTATAGTCACCTAGTTACGTTGCGACATTTGATACACACAAGGTACTCGTCCGGTGTCAGTGAGTTGCATGATCTCATGGTCATAGGAACATATAGTTGACATGCAGAAAACTATAGCAATAAACTGACATGATCATATGCTATGCTTATAGTTTGGGTCTTGTCCATCACATCTGTCTCCCAAATATGTGATCCTGTTATCAAATGACATCTCATGTCAATGTCTAGGAAACCTTGACCATCTTTGATCAACGAGCCAGTCTACTAGGGACACAGTGTTGTCTATATATCCACACATGCAACATATTTCCAATCAATACAGCTATAGCATGGATAATAAACAATTATCATGAACAAGGAAATATAATAATAACAATTTTATTATTGCCTCTAGGGCATATTTCCAACAGTCTACCACTTGCACCAGAGTCGATAGTGTAGTTCACATCACTATGTGATTTACATTATAATGAATCTAACACCCATACAGTTCTGGTGTTGATCATGCTTATCCCTTGGAAGAGGGTTAGTCAATGGGTCTACGATATTCAGATCCATGTGCACTTTGCAAATATTTATGTCCTCCTCCTTGATGTACTCGAGGATAGAATTGAAGCGTTGCTTTATGTGTCTGGTCCTCCTGTGAAACCTTGGTTCCTTGGCTAGAGCAATGTCACCAGTGTTGTCATGGAATAGATCCACTGGATTCAGTGCATTAGGCACTACTCCAAGATCTGTCATGAAGTCCTTCATCCGGACACCTTCCTTCGCTGCCAATGAGGCAGCGATGTACTCCGCTTCCCATGTAGAATTGACTACCATGCTCTGCTTGGAACTGCTCCCCCATTGAGAATAAATACGTATCTGATGTGCGACTTAGAGTCATCTGGATTAGTGTCAAAGCTTGCACCGACGTAACCCTTTACGACGAGCTCTTCATCACCTCCATAAACAAGAAACATTTCCTTAGTCCTTTTCAGGTACTTAAGGATATTCTTGGCCGCCATCCAGTGCTCCATTCTTGGATCACTTTGAAACCTTCCGGCCATACTTATGGATGGCTGACATCAAATCTTGTGCACAACATTGCATACATGATAGAGCCTATGGCTGAAGCATAGGGGATGCCATTCATCTTTTCTCTATCTTCTGCAGTTACTAGGCATTGAGTCTTACTCAACTTCACACCTTGCAACACAGGCAAGAACCCTTTCTTGGACTGATCCATTTTGAACTTCTTCAAAACTTTGTCAAGGTATGTGCTCTGTGAAAATCCTATTAAGCGTCTCGATCTATCTCTATAGGTCTTAATGCCTAATATGAAAGCAACTTCTCCTAGGTCCTTCATTGAAAAACTCTTGTTCAAATATTCGTTCATGCTTTCCAGCATTTCTGTATTGTTTCCAATCAGCAATATGTCATCCACATATAATATTATAAATGCTATAGAGCTCCCACCCACTTTCTTGTAAAAACAAGCTTCTCCGTAAACTTGTATAAACCCGAACGCTATGATCACCTCATCAAAGCGAAGATTCCAACTCTGAGATGCTTGCACCATTCCATAAATGGATCGCTGGAGTGTGCAAACTTTGTTAGGATTCTCTGAATCGACAAAACCTTCTATTTGTATCATATACAACTCTTCATTAAGGAAATCGTTCAGGAATGCTTTTTTGACATCCATCTGCCAAATTTCATAGTCGAAATATGCAGCTATTGGTAACATGATTCTGACGGACATAGAAATTGCTACGGGTGAGAAAGGTTGATCGTAGTCAATTCCTTGAACTTGTCAAAACCCTTTGCCCCAGGTCGAGCTTTATAGACAGTGACATTATCGTCCGCGTTCATCTTACTTTTAAAGATCCATTTGTTCTGAATGGACTTTCGCCCTTCAGGTAATACTTCCAAAGTCCATACTTTGTTTTCATACATCTACCTCATCTCTGATTTCATGGCCTCTTACCATTTCTCGGAATCCGGGCCCATCATCACTTCTCCATAGCTCGTAGGTTCATCATTTTCCAATAACATGACCTCTAAGACAAGGTTGTCGTACCACTCAGGAGCAGTACGCGCCCTTGTCGACCTACGAGGTTTGATAGTAACTTGATCCCAAGATTCATGATCATCATCATTAACTTCCTCCCCAATCGATGAAGGCTCTATAGAAATATCTTTCTGTACTATGCTACTCTCTGATTGAAGTAAAGGTTCAATAAACTCATCAAGTTCTATTTTCCTCTAACACAATTCTTTCAACAGAAACTCTTTCTCAATAAACATTCCATTTTTAGCGACAAACACTTTGCCTTCGGATCTGAGATAGAAGGTATACCCAACTATCTCTTTTGGGTATCCTATGAAGACGCATTTCTTCGCTTTGGGTTCCAGCTTTTCAGGCTGAAGCTTTTTGACATAAGCATCACATCCCCAAACTTTAAGAAACGACAACTTTGGCTTCTTCCTAAACCACAGTTCATATGGCGTCGTCTCAACGGATTCGACAGTGCCCTATTTAAAGTGAATACAATTGTCTCTAATGCATAACCCCAAAACGATAGTGGCAAATTGGCAAGAGACATCATCGAACGCACTATATCGAATAAGGTTCGATTAGGACGTTCGGACATACCATTACGCTATGGTGTTCCAAGAGGTCTCAATTGTGAAACAATTCCACACTATGTTAAGTGACTACCAAACTCATAAATCAGACATTCTCCTCCTCGATCAGATCGTAGGAATTTAATTTTCTTGTTACGATGATTCTCAACTTCACTCTGAAATTGCTTGAACTCTTCAAACGTTTCAGACTTGTGTTTCATTAAGTAAATATGCCCATATCTACTTAAGTCATCAGTGAAGGTGAAAAAATAACGATATCCACCACGTGCCTCAAGCCTCATCGGACCGCACACATCAGTATGTATGATTTCCAACAAGTCACTTGCCCGTTCCATTGTTCCAGAGAAGGGGGTTTCAGTCATCTTGCCCATGAGGCATGGTTCACATGTGTCAAGTGATTCAAAATCAAGTGAATCCAAAAGTACATCGGCATGGAGCTTCTTCATGCGTTTTACACCAATATGACCTAAACGGTAGTGCCACTAGAAAGTGGTACTATCATTATAAACTGTACATCTTTTGGAATAAATGTTATGAACATCTGAATCATAACTATCGAGATTCAATATGAATAAACCCCTCACATTGGGTGCATGACCATAAAAGATATTACTCATATAAATAGACCAATCATTATTCTCTGATTTAAATGAGTAACAGTCTCGCAATAAACAAGATCCAGATATAATGTTCATGGTTAACGCATGCACTAAATAACAATTATTCAGGTTCATCACTAATCCCGATGGTAATCGAAGAGCGTGCGTGCCGACGACGATCACATCAACCTTGGAACCATTTCCCACGCGCATCGTCACTTTGTCCTTTGCCAGCCTTTTTCTATTCCGTAGGTCCTATTTTGAGTTGCAAGTGTCAGCAACCAAACCGATATCAAAGAATGGGTCTGTCAGTGAACATATAATCAGAATGTGTGGGTATTTGAACCGTCTAGCTGAGTTAGGGATGCCCCTTCCGACGGAGGCAAACACTGACTGAGTTCTTAAATCATTGCCACCTAGCTACATGAGCTTTGTGATGAGCTATAACATGCACGGGATGAACAAGTATGTCCCCAAGCTATTTGCAATGCTGAAAATCATTGAGTAGGAAATCCAGAAATAGCCTCAAGTGTTGATGGTCAATAAAACCACTAGTTTGAATAAGAATGGCAAGGGCAAGAAGGATAACTCTAAAAAGAGTGGCAAAGCAGTTGCCCCTCCCATGAAGAAACCTGCGGCTGGACCCAAGCCAGAAACTGGGTGCTTTCATTGCAAGGGAACTGGTCACTGGAAGCGGAACTACCCCAAGTATCTGGCCGACAAGAAGGCGTCCAACATCAAACAAGGTATATATGATATACATGTTACTGATTTGTCCCTTACCAACTCTTGTTGTAGTGCGTGGGCTCCTCCATCTTGCAAGCATAGAACTTATCTGAGGTCTCATACCTGTCGATCTGGGCATTCTTCTCAAAGATAAACTTCAACTCCTAGAACATCTCATATGCTCCATGACGTTCAAAATGTTTTTTATGTATCTATTCTAATCTATACAACATTGCACATTGAACTATTGAGTGATCTCCAGAATGTGTCTCCCAAGTGTTCTTAACATCTTCGGATGACACGGGAGCGGGTGGGCCACCAAGTGGTGCATCAAGCACATAAGCCTTCTAGGAAGCCGAGGATAATCCTCAGATTACGGGGCCAATACACAAAGTTACTTCCATCATCTTTCTACTTGGCTTTCTCTAGGAAAGCATTAAAATTCAAGGGAACTACTGCACGAGCTATTGATCTACAACATAAATATGCAAAGGTTACTAAGACTATTGTTTAAGATAATGAGTTTAGTTGATCAAACTACTAAAGCTCACACTCAAATTGACATCCCTCTAGTCATCTGACTGATACATGATCCAAATTCACCAACTCAAGTCTGATCATCACGTGAGTTGAGGTGGTTTCAATGGTGAACATGATCATGTTGATCATATCTACTATATGACTCATGTTTGACCTTTCGGTCTCTTGTGTTCCGAGGCCATGTCTGTACATGCTAGGTTGTCAAGTATAACCAGAGTGTTCTGCATGTGCAACACTGGCTTGCACCCGTTGTATCTGAACGTAGAGTCTATCACACCCGATCATCACGTGGTGTCTCGACACGACAAACTTTCGCAACGGCACAACGACAAATAAGATGCATAAAAGGATTAACATCACATGCAAATCATAAGTGACATGATATGGCCATGAACTTGTGATTTTGATATCCATCCTCCAAAGCACTGGCATGATCTCCATCATGACCGGCATGACACCATGATCTCCATCATCTTGATCTCCGTCAACGTGTCGCCGTCGGGGTTGTTGCGTCGACTGTTGCTTCCATGGCTATTACTAACTCATAGCAATAAAGTAAAGCAAAAATGGCGAAAATACTTAAAGCCAACCCTATGGCTCCTGCCGGTTGATGTACTCATTGACATGCAAGACATGATATTCTATACAAAACATGGTCATCTCATACATCGCATATATCTCATCATGTAATTGGCCATATCACATCACAACATACCCTGCAAAAACAAGTTAGACGTCTTGTAATTATTGGTACAAGTTTTACGTGGCTGCTATGGGTATCCAACAAGAACAATTCTCACCTACGCAAAACCAAAACTATGCTATCCAATCTTCTCAAGGACCACTTTTGTCGAATCCGATCCAACTACAGTAGGAGAGATAGACACCCGCCAGCCATCCTTGTGCAACAAAGTTACACGTCAGTCGATGGAACCGGTCTCTCATAAGCGTACAAGTAAGATTGCTTCGGGCCGCTTCTTCCCACAGTACCTCTAAACAACCAAGAGAGGAAGCAATCTGAGCATCAAGTCCCACGAACTCCTTTGTGTTCTACTCGTGATCTCATCTACACATAGACCTAGATCATGATGCCATGGGTTGGGAATGTTGCATGGGAAACCAAAATTTTCCTTCGCACACGCAAGATCTATCCATGGTGATGAGGATCTATGGGAGAGGGACTGGATATACATAACATTGTAGATTGCTAAGCGGCAAGTGTTAAGAAACATGGTTGATGTAGTCGAACATCTTCGCGATCCCAATCGCCGAGCGTCCCTATCTAGCGCAGAACGGACGACACCTCCTCTTTCAGCACATGTACAACTCGATGACGATCTCCGCCTTATTGATCCGGCAAGAGGGAGTGGAGAGGTAGAAGAGTTGTTCGGCAGCACGACGACATAGCAGCGATGGTGGTGGAACTATTCTGGTAGGGCTTCGCCTAAGCACCGCCGAACTAGACTAGAGGAGAAAACGATCTAGATGAAGTAGAGGGACCACGTGGCAATTAGGGTTAGCCCTCACCTCTAAACCTCTAGTATATATAGGAGGGAGGGGAGGGAGGCTTGTGCCCTAGGGCAGCCCCTTGCGGCCAAAGTGTGGAGGAGAGGGAGTTGGACTCCAATCCTACTCCTAGTAGGACTCATCCCCCACTTGGAAACTCTTCCCCTTTTGGGCATTAGCCTTTTCCCTCCTCCTCAGTTGCATGAGACCTTAGGGGGGCTTCAGCCAGCACACCAGGGGCTGGTATGGCTCCTCCCACAGCCCATGAGGCCCTTCGGGTCGAGACACCCCTCCGGATGGTCCCCCGGTACTGTCCCGACACTCCCGATACACTACCAATGTGCCAGAAACTTTTCAAGTGACCAAAACAGGACTTTCTATATATCAATCTTTACCTACGGGCCATTCTGTAGCTCCTCGTGTGGTCCGGGATCTCATCCGAGACTCCAAACAACCTTCGGTCACCACCATACATAACTCTATACTACCAAAACGTCACCGAACCTTAAGTTTGCAGACCCTGCGGGTTCGACAACTATGTAGACATGACCGAGACACCTCTACGGTAAGTAACCAATAGCGGGACCTAGATGCCCATATTAGTTTCTACATATTCCATGAAGATGTTTATCGGTTGAATCTCTATGTATAGGATTCTGTTAATCCCGTACGGTGTTCCCTTTGTTCATCAGTATGCTACTTGCCCGAGATTCGATCGTCAGTATGTGTAAAACTAGTTCAATCCCATTACCGGCAAGTATTTTTACTTTCTCATTAATACAAGATCCCTTGGCTAACACTTTAGTCACATTTATTGCAAGGCTTGTTGCGATGTTGTATTACCGAGTGGGCCCTGAGATACCTCTTCGTCACACGGAGTAACAAATGCAAGTCTAGATCCATGCCCACTCAACAGACACCCTCAGAGATACCTGTAGAGCACCTTTATTGTCACCTAGTTACCTTGCGACATTTGATACACACAAGGTACTCCTCCAGTGTTAGTGAGTTGCATGATCTCATGGTCATAGGAACATATACTTGACATGCATAAAACTATAGCAACAAATTGACACGATCATATGCTATGTTTATAGTTTGGGTCTTGTCCATCACATCATTCTCCCAATGATGTGATCCCATTATCAAATGACATCGCATGTCAATGTCTAGGAAACCTTGACCATCTTTGATCAACGAGCTAGTCTACTAGAGGCATACTAGGGACACAGTGTTGTCTATATATCCACACATGCAATTTGTTTCCAATCAATACAATTATAACATGGATAATAAACGATTATTGTGAACAAGTAAATATAATAATAAACATTTTATTATTGCCTCCATGGCATATTTCCAACAAACGGCTAGGTTGTTGGAGGAGGAGAGGGCACGGAACGATGTGTCTAACCGGGCCATGTACGAGCTCATCGTGGTAAGTTTCTTCTTCATATTAGCCAAACATGCACTACAAGTCCAATTCAATAATAACTAATATCATTGACTTGTGAAAACCAAATGTGCAGTCTATGTGTGAGAAGACCGTCCAGATCCCTCCATCGATGCCAGTCACTACCACAACTGGAACGGTGAGTTTCATTTGAATGGAATGATCTTTCAGTGTCATCATGCTAACGAGACATTGCAAATCATCTTTGGTGCAACATAACTCTCGAGCCGCATCGCACGACCCTTCTCCAAGGCAGCCTTCTCTAGGTGAAACCTCCTCGAGCAACCATGGTGCTTCACCTTCGTGATGCCGAGGACAGTAAGCCTAATCTGCGACTTACTTGGCTTATTTTCTCAAAGAAAGAAAAACTTAGCACTTAGACAAAATTACGTAATTTTGGTCTGTCGGAGCTCCTTGTGAGGGTTGGATGTCTTTCCTTGATGGAGGAATCCTGACTATTGTCGTGGGGGTCGTTTCTTCTTCTCCTTCTCTCAATATATACCTTGGTATATTGTGGGAGAGGAGAAGGGGAAATGGCCATCACCAACGGTCAAAATATTAGTGTTAGGTAGTATCCACAAACATACACCACCATATAAGTGTGAGTGAGTGCACACCATACACACCATGAGGCATGATAGTTTTTGACGGAAAACCTCGAAAGACTGAAAGTCAAGCTCAACAAATGTCATAATAACCTTGGTTAGCTCATAAATTTCATATTTTACCTAAGTTAGCTTTGTTTACTCTATAATGACATAGTAATCTTACTTACCTCAAAATGACATATTTTATCTAAGTTTGCTGTAAAATGACCTATACTTAGCATTGTTTTCTTCAAAATGACATAGTAAGCTTACTTATCTGATTAGCTCCGAAATGACCTATTTTACCGAAGTGAGCTCTAAAATGAGATATACTTAGCTTTGCTTCCTACAAAATGAGATAATAAGCTCACTTAGCTCCAGAATGACCTATACATAGCTTTGTTTCCTCCACAATGACATAATAATCTTAATTAACTCAAAAATGGCATAATAGACTTGGTAACCTCATAAATGCCATATACTTAGCTTATTTTCTTGCAAAATGACACAATAAGCTTAGTTAGGTCAAAAATGGGATAATTACCTAGGTTAGCTCTAAAATGACACAAATAAGCAATAAGAAGAAGAACAAAAAGAGGAGAAAGAGATAGAGAAGAAAAATGCTTCTTCATCATCATCTTCTTCTTCTTCTTCTAGTCTTCTTCATCTAACTTTCTTATTTTCCATTTTGCAGAGTAGTTTCAATTCACAGAAGCTTCAATTGATGGATTGCTTGTGGTTGATGGAGTACTTGTGGTTGATGGAGTTCTTGTGTTACTTGTTTTTTTTATTTTGTATCGATGAACAATGTGAAACTTGCTACATATGGATGAAACTATGTATGTATGGATGGAACTATTGTAATATGGTGAACAATGTGACATTTTGATACTTTTGATTCTGTATGTTTCTTGGATGATCATCAGTATGGCCAGAATATGGCTTATGTGATATATATATATAGATATGATATTATTCCTATGAAAATTGTTGGATATAAAAAAACAGAAAAATAGGGGCAATACTGCCAATTTGCTGTCCTCCACCGACGGCAAAGGTGACACGTGGCAGCCTCGTGTACAACCTGGGTATAGTAGAACTGGGTCCATTTGGTCTCTTTGCCGTCCGGGGGCAAACGAAAAAGGGCCGTGTGGCATGGCCGTCCATTGGCAGACGACAAAGGGCTATGTGGCGTGGCCGTCAGAGGGCAGACGACAAAGGGTTTTAGCTCTTTGCCATTCGTGTCCGATGGCAAAGGCTACCGTTAGCCCCTAATGGACCTAACTCCAGTGCTAGGCCGTCCAGTCCCTTTGCCATCTATAGGCTGATGACAAAAATTCTTTGCCGTCCGCTAAGCCTAGGCAGACGACAAAGCACCCTTCACCATAGTTCACAGTGCCGAAAACTATAGCCGTCTGCTGACGGACGACAAAGGTGTTTGCCATCAGTGGACCTACCCTTTGCCGTCAGCCATGGCAGACGGCAAAGCACCTTATTCTAGTTGTGCAAGGGCAGGGAGAGATTTATGGTTTGAAGGGCTTGTACTGGCATGCTTCGCACGTAGTCACTACTGCCAAGGCATCTTGAAGGGCCATCGACCAGTAGAAGCCTTGCCAGAAGACCTTTCTAACAAGAGCTCGTCACCCGGTGAGAGCTACAGATTCCTTTGTGTATCTCTGTGAATAGCTGTTGTCCTTCCTCCTGAGCAATGCATTTCAATTCCACCCCATTTGGTCTTCTTCTGTACAGATCATTACCCATGAACTGGTACATGCAAGAGTTACTGTCTATTCTTTCATCTTCTTCTTGCTCCTCTGGGGTGTCTCCTGTCTGGAGGTGTTGGACGATCTGTTGCACCCATGTCGGAGCCTGTGGCTCGACGACAAGGACTAAAGGTGTTTCTTTTGCCACGGGAATGCTAGCTTTGATGGAAAGGACCGCCTGTCCTGCCGGAGCTGGGCACTCACTCTCAGGAATCTTCTTATTTCTGGCAACCTTCTTGGTGGCCACGTGTTGCTTTGCCGGGAAGTAGTCACCGGAGCTGATTTTTATCTTCTTGGCTTGGCTAATGACGTAACTAATGGTTGTGATTCGGAACACGAAGGTTCTTGGTTCCACAAGCGACTTCTAAGCTGCTCGCTTCGATAGGTCATCGATGATGTCATTCTCTGCCCTGGGGACACGTTCCATCTACAGACCATCGAAACATTCCTCCAACTTCCTTACTTCATCAACATATGCTTCCACTAGGGGCTTTGGTAATCCTTATTGACATGGCACACAAACAACTATGAGTCCCGTCCGACTATTAACTTCCCGATTCCCAACTCCACTGCTATCCGCAACCCGGCAAGCAAAACCTCATACTCGGCTATATTGTTGGTTGACACCTCCCCGGGGAAGTGCGTTTGGATCACGTACTTGAGGTGCTCTCCGCTGGGTGCTATGAGCAGTACTCCAGCACCGGCGCCTTGCAGCGATAAAGCTCCATCGAAGTACATGATCCATGCCTGAGGTGTTTCCTTGCCATGAAGGGATTTCTATAGGATCTCCTAGTATGGTGTCGGCATACATCCGGGTGCGAATTCTGCTATTGCTCCTCTTTTGATGGTCGCCGTGCTTACAATGCCGAGGTCAAAACTAGCTAGCTCTAGGGCCTAGTTGCTTCTAGGTTCCTCAGGATGCGTTGTAATGAGAAGTGGATGACGACGGTGATGCGATGCACTTGGAAGTTGTGGTGCAACTTGAGGGAGGACATAAGGAGGACGAAAAGTAATTTCTGAATCCCGGACTACCTTGGTCCAGCCCCGTCCACGAGGGAGCTGACAAAGTACACCGACCACTACACCATCTTCTTCTTCTCTGCAGTCTGTTGTTCCACTTCTCACTCAGGCTTTGTGTTGGTTCCTTGGTGCATCAGGGTTGCCCCAGGCTCATTGGCTGTCATTTCGCCGTCCTCAGATTCCCTTTGTGCCACCAACGTCGCGCTACCACTTGGTTAGTTGCCACCAAATATAGCAGCAATGTCTCTTCACGCTTGGGTGCGACCAGGACTGACGCTGAGGACAAGTACTTCTTCTAGTATTCTAGAGCCGCTTCCACCTCCAGAGTCCATGTCATGGGGCCTGCTTTGTTTAGTATATTCAAGAATGGCAGGGTGTGCTATATGAATTTGCAGATTAATGTGCTGAGAGCAGCGACGCATCCTGCCAACCGACGCACATCCTTGACACGCTTTGGTGCCTCTAGTTGTTCGATCACTTCAATCATGGAGGGGTTGGCTTCTATCCCGTGCTGAGATATGAAGAAACACGGGAGCTTGCCATACAGGACCCCGGACAAACATTTCTCCGGGTTGAGCTTCAAGTTGATCTTGTGCAAATTTGCAAAAGTCTCTTCTTGACCCTGGATTAGCGTGGCCTTGTTCTTGGTCTTGGCTACGATGTCATCCATGTAAGCTTCCACATTCCTGTGCAACTGGAGACCAAGGCCAATATGGACAGCTCTTGCAAATGTTGAACCAGCACTCCTCAACCCAAATGACATGCGCTTGAAGGAGTACGTGCCGCAAGGGGTCATGAAAGCAGTTTTTTCCTCATCCTTCTCAGCCATGAAGATCTGATGATATCCTGAACGAGCGTCGAGGGACGACAATAGGTCGTAGCCAGCGGTCGAGTCCAACATTTGGTTGATGCGTGGCAACGGGAAAGAGTCCTTGGGGCAAGCCTTGTTGACATCTGTGAAGTTAATGCAAAGCCTCCAAGAAGCCTTCTACACTCAATCCCAAGAGAACTACTAGAGACATCCCAGCTTCTGAGAAGAACCAGGGATCATCCTTCAGAGATCCAGATGAGGATGTTATCTCTGCCTTGATGAAGCCGAGACCACACCCTCCAGTGCACAATGCCAACCACTTACAGGCTAAGTACATGAACAAAAGGACGGAACAAGGGCTGAGAGATTGGAGAGCTACTGATCCATACTCACAGAGGAGGAAGACTGTTGTTGACTAGGTTCTACAACAAAGAACAATAAGATTTCTATGAGACCATATTGCTTGATAGGAGCCCTGTTGTAAGTGATATGAGATATGTGGATTGAAAGTATATCAAGGAGAGTGAAGATTACTTCCTTATGGTGCAAGACAACTTTCATTGCATTGGCCTAGATGAGTTTGTAGGCAAGGAGTTCACATCCTGGAATGACGAGATGATCATGCAATTATACTCCACAGCACATTTCTATGGAGATGGTAGAATTGTATGGATGACTGAAGGTGCCAGGTATGAGTCCACTATTGAGGAGTGGGCTGCCATCTTAGGAGTCCCTGAAGTGGAAGATGGAGATATTTGTGTGTATTCTGAGCCCAAGGCAAGCCATAATAAGATGAAGAACATGTACAATGAGATCCCCGTTGCACACCTGAAGTGTCACAAGCTAGGATCAATCTATTTCCTCCAGGCAGGTCTTCGCACTATCAACACCATTTCGAGGCACACTTTGATGCCTAAGTCAGGAGATGAGAAGATGATCCGAGGATACTCCATTAATATGATGCTCCTTATAGACCAGCATACAAGATTTAGAGTGGTGGATCTGACTGTGGAGACAGTGAAAAAGGTTGCTGCTAACCAGAAGCGCTCGTGCTGCCATGCACCATACATCCAGATGCTCATCAACTCCAAGTTGGAGAAGCCTATCTTAGCGCTGGATTGACCACATTTGCCACTCTTGTCGGAGCTCGAAGACAATGTTTTGGTGATGGACCTAAATCATCCCACATCAGCTGCAGCACATGCACATGCCGAGGAAGCAAGAGACACTAGTTCTCAACCACCCATGACTAGGAGTGAGCAGATGAATCTTCTTATCAGCTCTACGGTTAGTATGCAGAAGGACATCACTAACATACTGAAAAACCAAGAGAGCCTCTCGATGATTGTTGACGACAAGTTCCATAGTCTCAACAACAAGTTGGATGAGCTCACAGTGACAGTGAATGCGCTCAAGAAGGAAGTTGATGTTGTGCCTATCCCACACTCCACTGAGGATGATTCCTCTGATGATGAGGATAGTTCACCTTTCAGGATGACTGCTCAGTTCAGGACTCATGCCAGGACATCCACAGTGACTGCTCCAGAGATGATACGTCTTCATCAGCACCAGCTACAATCACTTTAGCTCCATCAGCTCCACTAGTTCCTCCTATTGTTACACCAACTCCATCCATAACATCAACAGAGGTCTTCGCCCACACAGTTCTCTCAAGTCCAACTTCAGCTACTGGAGGAGATCAGCCCGAGAAGAACGATTAGCTCTATACCTTTGAAATTTTTGGTAACTTGATTCCAAAGGGGGAGAAGTTGTATAGATCATTAGGGCTTCAAGAGAGAGAGAGAGAGAGCGTTGGTTTTTATAGCATTTTCAATTTTTCTTGCTATCTTTTGGTTTGGATGTGTTAAACTTTGTCGGTGTTTGATCATACATTTAATGCGTGTTGCTACTATTTCCTATCCTTATGATGCTTATGAGATGACCATTCACTTTGCTTGGTTGTGTTGTGCTATGATAATCTCTCTTATTATTCTCGCACACCACAAAGATGTACATGACATGGAAGAAGTGTCCCATGTACCTAATCGATTGTGCATTTGCATTCAAACACAAATGCAAAATAATGCACAAATTTAGGGGGAGCTCTTGCTTATCACATACTTCTCAACGTGACGATTTTATTCATTGATTATATCATATGTTGATGCTTTGATCTATATGTTGTCATCAATTACCAAAAGGGGGAGATTCAAAGCACATTTTATCCCTTGGTGATTTTGGTAATTAATAAGAACATATATGTCATTGAACTAATGTTTCCACTAAGTACATTTCATGAAAAGTTCAATGATAGGGATGGAAAAATGATTGTGGAGATACCCCAAGATGCAAGGAAATGGATTGGCAAAGCTTCAAGCCAGAGGACTACACATTTTACTTTGTGATAAATCACTTTGAGTCCATAGGAAAGACAATACTATTAAAAGGGGGTAAGGTACTTTTGGTGAACAAGATGCTCCACATGCACAAGTGATAGTCACCAAAAACACCCACAAACTCTTCCACAAAAGTCTGTCCAAAGCCAAATATCCAAAATCGGTGCAACCAACAATTCCCACTCGGTCCCACCGATTTCTAAACTCAGACAGAGCCATACCAAACCCTAGCACATAGGTGCCACCAAGTTCAGGCTGCCAACTTTCAGTTGCCTCGATTCATAAAATCAGAATTTCCGAGTTTTTGGATCGGTGTCACTGTGATACAGATACTGACAGTTGGACACTTGATCGGTACCACCGAAGATTATATATCGGTATCACCGAGATTCAAAAGTTGCCACCTTTTGGTCACTTTGGTACCACCGAGATTCACACATTGGTGTCACCGAGTTGGTCACTTTAGGTGTAACGGTTAGATTTTTGGAGATGCCTATATATACCCCCTTCACCACCACTCACTCGAAAGAGAAGCACTCAGAACAGATCTCCACCTATCCCATCAGATTTTCTGAGAGAGAGCCACCTACTCATGTGTTCATATCATGCCATTCCATTCCAACCATATGAATTTTGATCTCTACACTCCCTAAGTTTCTTTCCGCCCAATCAATCTCTTCTACCAAAGCCAAATCTGTGAGAGAGTGATTGAGTGTTGAGGAGTCTATCATCTTGAAGCACAAGAGCAAGGAGTTCATCGACATTATCGAGCCTATTACCTTTTGGAAGGTGGTGCCTCTTAGATTGGTTAGGTGTTGCTTGGGAGCCTCCTACTTCGTAAGGGCAAGGAGATAGCCTACTTCGTGAAGACCTACCCCAAGTTAGGCTAGTCCTCCGTGGACATAGGCCATCATGGAATAGTCAAGGTTGCTTCTTCGCGGAACCCTCCGTGGGTAGAGCCATCGATGGACTATCGCAACCATTACCCTCCATGGGTTGAAGACTCCACAAACGTAGCATATGATAGCACCACCTAACGGAACCACTGAAAAAAATCTTTGGGTCTCCAAATTGTGTTTAATCTTCCTACCCTTCCTTTAGTACTCATGCTTGTCTTTACTTTCTGCTGCTATACTCATAGACATGCATGTGTAGAGTGTGCTTGACTTTCTACAATTGCTAAAATTTTCCAACACTTAAAAATTGGGAAAAGGTAGAATTTTAATTAGTCAAGTAGTCTATCACCCCCTTCTAGACCTACTTTTGATCCTACACTCGCGAAGGAGCGCTTGGGTCTCCTTTCTAGGTGGCTCCAGGACGACGCCTCTATTGTGGCGGTTTGGAGCCAAGATAAGGCCATGATGGCTAAGAGCAAGATCGAAGCCGCGTCAGCAAAGGTAGACTGTGATAGGGCATAGGCTGATGCAGGGTCTGGCATGAAGCACTACGACAAGGCGATGGTCCGCTCGACGACTCTTCAAGAGGAGAAGACTGCGCTCGCGGAATAGCTTCACCAGTGGGAGGAGGTGTTCGAAATACGCCCTAGAGGTAATAATAAAATGATTATTATTATATTTCTTTGTTCACGATAATCATTTATTATCCATGCTATAATTGTATTGACTGGAAACACATTATATGTGTGGATACATAAACAACAGTTTGTCCCTAGTATGCCTCTAGTAGACTAGCTCGTTAATCAAAGATGGTTAACGTTTCCTAGCCATTGACACGAGATGTCATTTTATAACAGGATCACATCATTGGGAGAATGATGTGATGGACAAGACCCAAACTATAAACATATCATGCGATCGTGTTAGTTTATTGCTCTAGTTTTCTGCATGTTAGTATGTGTTCCTACGACCATGAGATCATGCAACTCACTGACAATGGAGGAGTACCTTTCGTGTATGAAACGTTGCAACGTAATTGGGTGACTATAAAGGTGCTCTACAGGTATCTCCGAGGGTGTCTGTTGAGTTGGCATGTATCAAGACTGGGATTTGTTACTCCATGTGACGGAAAGATATCTCAGGGTGCACTCGGTAATACAACATCACAACAAGCCTTGCAAGCAATGTGACTACAATGTTAGCCACGGTATCTTGTATTACGGAACGAGTAAAGAGACTTTACGGTAACGGGATTGAACTAGGTATACATATACTAACGATCGAATCTCCGACAAGTAACATACCGATGAACAAAGGGAACATTATACCGGATTAACTGAATCCTTCACATAGAGGTTCAACCGATAAATACCTTCGTAGAATATGTAGGAACCAATATGGGCATTCAGGTCTCACTATTGGTTATTGGCCGTAGAGGTGTCTCGGTCATGTCTACATAGTTCTCGAACCCGTTGGGTCTGCACACTTAGCGTTTGGTGACGTTTCGGTAGTTTTGAGTTATGTATGTTGGTTACTGAAATTTTGTTTGGAGTCCCGGATGAGACTTTGGACGTCATGAGGAGTTCTAGAAAGGTCCGGAGACGAATAATGATATATAGGAAGTTGGTGTTTGGACTCTGGAAAAGTTCCAGGGATTACCATAGTGTACCGGGGGTGACGAATGGGTTTCGGGGGTCCACCAAGTGGGCCCACCCCCCCCTAAGGGGACCACATGGGCTATAGGTTGGCGCACCAGCCCCTAGTGGGCTGGGAGGCCATCCTAAAGGGCCATGCAGCTGAAAGGTGGAAAGTCCAAATGTGGAGGAGGTTTCCAAGTGGGAGAAGGAGTCCTACTCCTACTAGGATTGGAGGAGGACTCCTCCTCTCCACTTGGTCCGCAAGCAAGGGTTGGCCCTGGGGGCCAAGCCTCCTCCCTCCCTCCTCCTATATATATTAGAGGTATTGAGGGTTTTTAAACATAGAAAACAGCCACGTGCTACCCTCTTCCTCTAGATTGTAGTTTCTCCTCCAGATCATTCCAACGGTGCTTGGCGAAGCCCTGCTGAAATAGTTCCACCACCATCACCGCCACGCCATCGCGCTGCCGGAGAACTCATCTACCTCTTCGCCCCCTCTTGGTGGATCAACAAGGTAGAGATCGTCATCAAGCTATACGTGTGTTGAACATGGAGGTGTCGTCCGTTCGGCGCTAGATCGGGACATATCGTGATTGGATCGTGGGATGCTCTGCGATTTGGATCACGAAGATGTTTGACTACATCAACCGTGTTTCTTAACGCTTCCTTCTTAGCGATCTACAAGGGTATGTACATCCACTCTCCCTCTCGTAGATGCTCATCACCATGGATAGATCTTGCATGTGCGTAGGAAATTTTTTGTTTTCCATGCAACGTTCCCCAACAGTGGCATTATGAGCTAGGTCTATGTGTAGATTAGATCACGAGTAGAACACAAAGGAGTTTTTGGGCGTTGATTCTTAGATTGCTTCCTCCCTTGGTCGTCTTTTGATTCAGCGGTATTGTGGCATGAAGCGGCCCGGACCAACTTTAGTCGTACTCTTACGAGAGACCGGTTCCATAGACTAACGTGTAACTTTGTTGCACAAATATGGCTGGCGGGTGTCTGTCTCTCCTACTCTAGTTCTATCGGATTCGACAATGGCGATCCTTGAGAAGGTTGAATAGCAATTTGCGTATCACCGTTGTGGTTTATGCATAGGTGACAACTGTTCTTGCTAGACACCCGTAGCAGCCACGTAAAATTTGCAACAACAATTAGAGGATGTCTAACTTGTTTTTCCAGGGTATGTTGTGATGTATGGCCAATTACATGATGAGATATATGTGATGTATGATATGATCATGTTTTGTATAGAATATCATGGCTTGCATGTCGATGAGTACGGCAATCGACAGGAGCCACAGGGTTGTCTTTAATTATTTTCGTCATTTTTGCTTTACTTTATCTCTGTGATTTAACAATAGTCATGGAAGCAATATCGGCGCGGCAACCCTAATGGCAACATGTTAATGGAGATCAAGATGATGGAGATCATGGTGTCATGCTGGTGACGATGGAGATTATGCCCGTGCTTTGAAGATGAAGACCAAAAGCACAAGTTCATGGCCATATCATGTCACTTATGATTTGCGTGTGATGTTAATCCTTTTATGCACCTTATTTTGCTTAGGACGATGGTAGCATTATAAGGTGATCCCTCACTTAAATTTGAAGATGAATTGTGTTCTCCCCAAGTGTGCACCGTTGCTAAAGTTCGTCGTGTTGAGACACCACGTGATGATCGAATGTGATAGACTCTATGTTCACATACAACGGGTGCAAACCAGTGTTGCACGTGCGGAACACTCGGACTAAACTTGACGAGGCTAGCATGTACAGACATGTCCTCGGAACACAAGAGAACGAAAGGTCAAACATGAGTCATATAGTTGATATGATCAACATGATGATGTTCACCATTGAAACCACCTCAAATCACATGATGATCAGACTTGAGTTTGTGAATTTGGATCATGTATCACTCAGATGACCGGAGGGATGTCAATTTTAGTGGGAGGTTTAGTAATTTGATTAACTGAACTCATTATCTTGAACAGTAGTCTTAGTAACCGTTGCATATTTATATTGTAGATCAATGGCTCGCACATTAGCACCCCTGAATTTTAATGCATTCCTACGTAAAGCTAAGTTGAAAGATGATGGAAGTAACTTTGTGGATGGGGCCCGTAATCTGAGGATTATCCTCACGGCTTCCCAGAAGGCTTATGTCCTTGATGCACCGCATCGTGACCCACCCGCTCCCATGTCATCCGAAGACGTTAAGAACGCTTGGGAGACACGTTCTGCAGATTACTCAATAGTTCAATGTGCAATGTTGTATGGCTTAGAACCGGGACTTCAAAGACGTTTTGAACGTCATGGAGCATATGAGATGTTCCAGGAGTTCAAGTTTATCTTTGAAAAGAATGCCCAGATCGACAGGTATGAGACCTCCGATAAATTATATGCTTGCAATATGGAGTAGAACGGGCCTGTCAGTGAACATATACTCAGAATGTCTGGGTATTCGACCCGTTTGGCTGAGTTGGGAATTGTTCTCCCACCAGAGGCGATCACTGACAGAGTTCTTCAATCTTTGCCACCTAGCTACAAGAGCTTCGTGATGAATTATAACATGCAAGGCATGAACAAGTCAGTTGTCGAGGTGTTCGCGATGCTGAAAGTCGCTGAGTTTGAAATCCGGAAGGAGCATCAAGTGTTGATGGTCGATAAAACCACTAGTTTCAAGAAGAATGGCAAGGGAAAGAAGGGTAACTCTAAGAAGAGTGGAAAAGCAGTTGCCCCTCCCCTGAAGAAACCCAAGGCTGGACCCAAGCCAGAAACTGAGTGCTTTCGATGCAAGGGAACTGGTCACTCGAAGCGGAACTGCCCCAAGTATCTGGCCGACAAGAAGGCGGCCAACACCAAACAAGGTATATATGATATACATGTTATTGATGTGTACCTTACGAACTCTCGTTGTAGTGCCTGCGTATTTGATACCGGTTCGGTTGCTAACATTTGCAACTCAAAATAGGAGCTACATAATAGATGAAGACTGGCAAAGAACAAAGTGACGATGCGCGTGGGAAATGGTTCCAAGGTTGATGTGATCACCGTGAGCACGCTCGCTCTTCGATTACCATCGGGATTAGTGATGAACCTAAATAATTGTTATTTAGTGCCTGTGTTAAGCATGAACATTATATATGGATCTTGTTTATTGCGAGACGGTTACTCATTTAAATCAGAGAATAATGGTTGTTCTATTTATATGAGTAATATCTTTTATGCTCATGCACCCAATGTGAGGGGTTTATTCATGTTGAAACTCGATGGTGATGATAAACATGTTCATAACATTGATGCCAAAAGATGTAGAGTTGATAATGATAGTACCACTTTCTCGTGGCACTACCGTTTAGGTCATATTGGTGTAAAACGCATGAAGAAGATCCATGCTGATGGACTTTTGGAGTCACTTGATTTTGAATCGCTTGACCCATGTGAACCATGCCTCATGGGCAAGATGACTAAAACGCCGTTCTCTCGAACAATGGAATGGGCAAGTGACTTGTTGGAAATCATACATACTGGTGTGTGCTATCCAATGAGCATTGAGGACGCGGTGGCTATCGTTATTTTCTCACCTTCACTGATGACTTAAAGAGATATTGGTATATTTACTTGATGAAACACAAGTTTGAAACATTTGGCAAGTTGAAGAAATTTTAGAGTGAAGTTGAGAATTATCATAAGAAGAAGATTAAATTCCTACGATCTGATTGAGGAGGACAATATCTGAATTATGAGTTTGGCAGTCACTTAAGACAGTGTGCAATTGTTTCACAGTTGACACCTGCTGGAACACCACAGCCTAATGGTGTGTCTGAACGTCATAATCAAACCTTATTAGATATGGTGTGTTCTATGATGTCTCTTGCTGGTTTGCCACTATCGTTTTGGGGTTATGCATTAGAGACAACTGCATTCACTTTAAATATGGCACCATTGAATCCGTTGAGACAACGCCATATGAACTGTTGTTTGGCAAGAAGACAATGTTGTCATTTCTTAAAGTTTGGGGATGTGATACTTATGTCAAAAAGCTTCAGCCTGAAAAGCTGGAACCCAAAGTGGAGAAATGCATCTTCATAGGATACCCAAAAGAGACACTTGGGTATACCTTCCATCTCAGATCCGAAGGCAAACTGTTTCTTGCTAAGAATGGAAAGTTTCTTGAGAAATAGTTTCTCTTGAAAGAATTGAGTTGGAGGAAGATAGAACTTGATGAGGTTGTTGAACCTTTGTTTCAACCAAAGAGTAGCACAGCGCAGAAAGATTTTTCTGTGAAGACTACGACAGTTGAAGAGGAAGTCAATGATGATGATCATAAAGCTTCGAATCAAGTTACTATTGAACCTCGTAGGTCAACAAGGGCGCGCACTCCTCCTGAGTGGTACAACAACCCTGTGTTGGAGGTCATGTTGTTAAACAACGATGACCCTATGAGCTTTGGCGAAGCGATGATGGGACCGGATTCCGAGAAATGGTTAGAGGCCATGAAATCTGAGATGGGATCCATGTATGAAAATAAAGTATGGAATTTGGAAGTATTACCTGAAGGGCAAAAGGCCATTCAGAAAAAATGATCTTTAAGACAAAGACGGACGCGGACGGTAATGTAACCGTCTATAAAGAACGACTTGTGGCAAAGGTTTTTCACAAGTTCAAGGAGTTGACTATGATGAGACCTTCTCACCCGTAGCGATGCCTAAGTCTGTCAGAATCATGTTAGCAATATCTGCATATTTTGACTATGAAATTCGGCAGATGGATGTCAAAACAGCGTTGCTTAATGGTTTCCTTAAGGAAGAGTTATATATGATACAACCGAAAGGTCTTCTTGATCCAGAGAATGCTGACAAAGTTTGCAACCTCAAGCGATCCATTTATGGACTGGTGCGAGCATCTTGGAGTTGGAATCTATGCTTTGATGAGGTGATCAAAGCGTTTGGGTTTATAAAAGTTTATGAAGAAGCTTGTATTTACAAGAAAGTGAGTGGGAGCTCTATAGCGTTTGTAATATTATATGTGGATGACATATTGCTGATTAGAAACAATATAGAAATGTTGGAAAGCATGAAGGAATATTTGAACAAGAGTTTTTCAATGAAGGACCTAGGAGAAGCTTCTTTCATATTAGACATTAAGATCTCTAGAGATAGATCAAGACGCATAATAGGACTTTCATAGAGCACATACCTTGATAATTTTTTTGAAGAAGGTCAAAATGGATCGGTCCAAGAAGGGGTTCTTGCCTGTGTTACAAGGTATGAAGTTGAGTAAGACTAAATGCCCAGTGACTGCATAATATAGAGAGAATACGAGTGTCATCCCCTATGCTTCAGCCATAGGCTCTATCATGTATGCAATGTTGTGCACAAGACCTGATGTTAGCCTTGCCATAAGTATGGCCAGAAGGTTTCAAAGTGATCCAGGAATGGAGCACAGGACGACAGTCAAGAGTATCCTTAAGTACCTAAAAAGGACTAAGGAAATGTTTCTTGTTTATGGAGGTGATCAAGAGCTTGTCGTAAAGGGTTATGTCGATGCAAGCTTTGACACTGATCCGGATGACTCTACGTCGCAAACTGGATACGTATTTATTCTCAATGGGTGAGCGATAAGCTGGTGCAGTTCCAAGCAAAGCGTGGTAGCTGATTCTACATGCGAAGCGGACTACATTGCAGCCTCAAAGGCAGCAAAGGAAGGTGTCTCGATGAAGGAGTTCATGACATATCTTGGAGTAGTGCCTAGTGCACTGAATCCAATGGATCTGTTCTGTGACAACACTGGTGCCATTGCTCTGGCCAAGGAACCAAGGTTTCACAAGAGGACTAGACACATAAAGCGATGTTTCAATACCATCTACGAGTACATAGGGGAGGAGGACATAAATATTTGCAAACTGCACACAGATATGAATGTTGTAGCCCGTTGACTAAACCTCTTCCAAGGGCTAAACATGATCAACACTAGAACAATATTGGTGTTCGGTTCATTACAATGTAAATCACATAGTGATGTGAGCTAGATTATTGACTCTAGTGCAAGTGGGAGATTGTTGGAAATATGCCCTAGAGGCAATAATAAAATGTTTATTATTATATTTCCTAGTTCACGACTATCATTTATTATCCATGCTATAATTGTATTTACTGGAAACACATTGCATGTGTGGATACATAGACAACACTTTGTACCTAGTATGCCTCTAGTAGACTAGCTCGTTAATCAAAGATAGTCAAGGTTTCCTAGCCATAGACATGAGATGTCATTTTATAACGGGATCACATAATTGGGAGAATGATGTGATGGACAAGACCCAAACTATAAAAATAGCATGTGATCATGTCAGTTTATTGCTATAGTTTTCTACATGTCAAGAATTTTTTCCTATGACCATGAGATCATGCAACTCACTGACACCGGAGGAGTACCTTGTGTGTATGAAACGTCGAAATGTAACTGGGTGACTATAAAGGTGCTGTACAGGCATCTTCGAGGGTGTCTGTTGAGTTGGCATGGATCAAGACTGGGATTTGTTACTTGTGTGATGGAGAGGTATCTCAGGGCCCACTCGGTAATACAACATTACAACAAGCCTTCCAAGCAATGTGACTAAAGTGTTAGCCACGGGACCTTGTATTATGTAATGATTAAAGAGACTTGTCGGTAACGGGATTGAACTAGGTATATAGATACCGACGATTGAATCTCGGGCAAGTACCATACCGATGAACAAAGGGAAAAACATATAGGATTAACTGAATCGTTGACATAGAGGTTCAACCGATAAATATCTTCATAGAATGTGTAGGAACCAATATGGACATCCAGGTCCCGCTATTGGTTATTGATCGTAGAGGTGTCCCGGTCATGTCTACATAGTTCTCGAACCCGCAGGGTCTGCACACTTAAGGTTCGGTGACGTTTCAGTAGTTTCGAGTTATGTATGTTGGTGACCGAAGTTTTGTCTCGAGTCCTGGATAAGATCTCGGACATCACTAGGAGTTCCGGAATGGTCCGTAGACGAAGATTGATATATAGGAAGTTGGTGTTTGGACTCCGGAAATGTTTCGGGCATTACCTACAGTGTATCGGGGGTGACGAATGGGTTCCGGGAGTCCACCAAGTGGGCCCACCACACACTAAGGGGTCCACATGGGCTATAGGGTGGAGCACCAGCCCCTGGTGGGCTGGGAAGCCAGCCCAAAGGGCCCATGTGGCTGAAAGGTGGAAAGTCCAAAGGTGTAGGTGATTTCCAATTGGGAGAAAGAGTCCTACTCCTACTAGGATTGGAGGAGGACTCCTCCTCTCCACTTTGGCCGCAAGCAAGGGCTGGACCTTGGGGGCCAAGCCTCCTCCCTCCGTCCTCCTATATATACTTGAGGTATTGAGGATTTTTCACCATAGAAAACAACCACGTGCTACCCTCTTCCTCTAGATCATAGTTTCTCCTCTAGATTGTTCCGATGGTGCCTGGCGAAGCCCTGCTGGAGTAGTTCCACCACCATCACCTCCACGCTGTCGCGCTGCCGAAGAACTCATCTAACTCTTCGCCCCCTCTTTCTGGATCAAGAAGGCGGATATCATCATCAAGTTATATGTGTGGTGAACACGGAGGTGCCGTCTGTTCGGTGCTAGATCGGGACGGATCATGATTGGATCGCGGGAAGCTCGGCGATTTGGATCGCGAAGACGTTCGACTACATTAACCGCGTTTCTTAATGATTGAAAGTGGATATGCTCCCTTGGTGGTTTTGATAATTCATGACAACATACATTGTCTCTTGGACTAATACTTCTATCTAGTATATTTCAGATAATAGTACATGGAGAGTTGAGTTGGCAAAAGGATTCAGGAGATTGTGGAATTACCCCAAGATTCAAGGAAATAGGTTGGCCAAGCTTCAAGCAAGAGGACTCTACATTTTACATTTGTGAGAAATCACTTTGAGTCCATAGGAAAGCCAATACTATTAAAAGGGGGTAAAGTTTTGATGATGGACAATATGCTCAAACGTGCACAAGTGACAGGCACCAAAACATCCACAAACTCTCCCACCAAAGTGTGTCCAAAGCCAAATATGCAAAATCGGTGCAACCAACATTCCTATCCCGATGCCACCGATTCTAAACCCTAGACATACTCAGCCAAACCGTAACACTTCAGTGTAGCCGACACTGCACTCGGTGCCACCGAGTTGGGTTGCCAAGATTTTGTTACGCAAGTTCTCATTTTCGGTCCGACCGAGAATGGTGAATCAGCGTCACCGAGATTGGTAAATCTAATTGTTGGTCACCTTGTCGGTGCAACCAATAATTGTATATCGGTCCCTCCGAGATTTTAAAGTTGCCAGTTTTGGTCACTTCGGTACCACCGAGATTTACACATCAGTGTCACCGAGTCTGACTTATTGTGTGTAACAGTTGGATTTCTGGTGATGCCTATATATACCCCTTCACCACCACCCACTCGAAAGAGAAGCACTCAAAACTATTCCATACCTATCCTACTCAGTTTTCTTAGAGAGAACCACCTACCCTTGTGTTGAGGTCAAGATCTTCCACTCCAACCATATGGATGTTGATTTCTCGCCTCGCCAAGTTGCTTTCCACCAATCCCATCTCTTCTACCAAGCCAAATACATGAGAGAGTGATTGTGTGTTGAGGAGTTTATCATCTTGAAGCACAAGAGCAAGGAGTTCATCGTCATTACCGAGCCTATTACCTTTTGGAGGGTGGTGCCTCCTAGATTGGTTAGGTGTCCCTTGGGAGCCTCCTACTTTGTGTTGTGGAGTGAACCAAGAAGGGTGTAAGGGCAAGGAGATCGCCTACTTCGTGAAGATCTACCCATAGTGTGGCAAGTCCTTCGTGGACGGAAGCCGCATGGAATAGTCAAGGTTGCTTCTTTGTGGAACCCTCCGTGGGTAGAGCCCTCCTTGGACTCTCGCGAGCGTTACCCTTTTTTGGTTGAAGACTGCATGAATGTGGACGTACGATAGCACCACCTATCGGAACCAAGGGAAAAATCATCGTGTCATCACTTGTGTTTGCTTTCCTAACCCTTTATTTACTTACATGTGCAATGTCTTAACTTTCCGCTACTACACTCTTAGACATGAATGTGTAGGGTGTTACTTGATATGCTATGAATGCTCAAACTTGCCAAGAACTAACTTGGGAAAAGGTTAGGTTTTAAATTTCTGCTAGTAGTCTATTCACGCCGTCTAGACACTCCTCTCTCAATCCTACAAGTGGTATCAGAGCTTTGGTCTCCATTGCTTCGGCTTAATCACCGTGGAGGAAGATGGATGTGTCTAGAATGGAGAGTTTGAGTTGTAGATTGCCCATTCTTGATGGAGAGTATTATAGTCAATGGAAGACTTCCATGATTGATCTATTTAATAGATTCCATTTGACTAACCCCTATGTGCTCTCTATTGATGAATTGCATCCCACACACAAAGAGGAAATTAACATGCTTGGTAACCCAAGGACTGTCAATCTTATTGTTAGAGGTTTACCAAGATTTGTGCTTTCTCAAACAAAGAACTTTGCATGTGCCCATACCTTATGGACTGATTTGGAGAAACGATATCCAAATCTTTCCTTAGGAAATCTTGATGAATTTTTTCATAAAACCATTGCTTTTCACAAAATAAAGCCTAGTGATCCAAACTTTGATAAATGCTTATTTGAGCTCCGTGATCTGCGTGCTAAAGGAGATGTCACCAGTATCAACAACATTATCTTTGAAGCCATTCGTATTCATAAACTTGAACATTGTCATGATCACTATTTTAACGAATCTCATGTTCTTTATGACGAGGATTTCATACTTGATGATGACAATGTGGAACATGGCTACTATGAAGAGGATAAGCTATTTGACATCGAGTATGAGAAGATCATGAAGAATCTGAACCTTATGGGAAACTTTAAGGATCACATGGACGGATCATATGACTGGTGATAAAGACATGTTCCAAGAGATCACGCCTAATCAAGGTCCTTGACGATACGTGAACTTTGTAGACAACTCTAAGGGTAAGGTACTTGGCCTTGGTAAGGTGGCCATATCCCATGATAGCTCTATTCAAATGTTATGCTTGTTGAATCCCTCGGTTACAATCTTCTTTCCATATCTGGACTTGCCGACTTCGGTTTCAATGTTCTATTCACGAAAGTAGATTGCAAGTGTTTCGTCAAGATAATCATAAAATGGTGTTTACCGGTTTCCGTAGAGGTGATCTATACATTGTTGACTTCACTAAAATATCCAAGCCTCGCACTGGTTTAATTGCAAAATCTTCTAAAGGTTGGCTTTGGCGTAGTAGACTTGGACCTGTAGGCATGTGAAATATAGATAAGCTAATCAAAGGTGATCATATACTTGGTGTTAAAGATGTTATCTCTGACAAAGACAGACTTTGCAGTGCTTGTCAAGCTAGAAAGGAAGTATGTGGAAGTCATCCCGTTAAGAATATCATGAATACTAGGAGACCACTCGGGTTACTTCGCATGGATCATTTTGGTCCCAATTCCTACAAGAGTCTCAGTGGAAATTCCTATGGTCTAGTTATAGTTTATGATTTTTCCAGATTTACGTGGGTATTCTTTCTTGATGATAAGTCGCAGGTTCAAAAGATCTTCAAGTACTTTGCTCACAAAGCGCAAAATCAGTTTGAAGTGCAGATCAAGAAGGCTCGGAGCGATAACGGATCGGAGTTCAAGAACACCCATGGGGATACCTTTCTTGACGAAGATGGTGTCTAACATGAGTTCTTGGCTACATACACATCTCAACAAAATGGAGTTGTTGAAAGGAAGAACCGGACGCTCATTGAGATGGGAATAACGATGCTTGACGAATACAAGACGCCAAGAATCTTTTGGGCAGAACCCGTTGGAACAGCATGTCTGGCCACAAACCGTCTTTACTTGCACAAGCTTCTCGGTAAAATGGCATATGAGCTACTCACCAGTAACAAACCCCAAGTCAGATACTGTTGTGGTTTTTCCACGGCAAATGTCCGAGGACTTAGATTCGAGGCCATCGCTAAGGTGGTGGACTCAAAGGGGTTGGTTGGGATGAAGGACACGAGTTTACCCAGGTTCAACAACTCAAGAAGAGGTAAAGGGCTATGTCCTGCTTGTGTTGCATTGATTGGAGTATCGATTACAAGGCAGAGGATTCCCTTGACCTAGTTCTTGATTAGTTGGTCTCTTTCTAAATGCCCTTGGGTCTCACCCTTATAAAGGAGGTCAAGACCACGGGTTACACAAGTCTCATACCGACTCTTACAATGTGTCTAACTCTATCTCCATGTCATCTTGCCTTCCTGAGCAAGCCGTCTCCAAGCGGCTTATGCGCCTGGGTCTTCATGACTTCCTTATCTGGGCCTTGCCTTGGCCCATCTTGGTGAGCCACTATACGTTTGGGCTTATGTCTCGAGGCCCATCCTTGGTCTGACTTATGAGCCGCTAGGTATGACCCTTTCCCACCTGGGCGGGTCTCACCACGGGGTTATATCCCCAACATTAGTCCCTAGGTTGATTTCAGCTTGCTCATTTCAACCTTTCGTCTCACATGGCAGCGAGTCTTGCTCAACCTTCCGTCTCACTTGGTGGCGAGGCTTGATCAACCTTCCATCTCACTTGGCGGCGAGTCTTGCTCATTATCACCTGAAAGTAAGACAAAGTAACCCGCCGTGACGTCATACTAGAGATATCAAAAAGATTCCCTGACGACCGCAACAGATCTTTCCACTATTAAACTAACGTCCCGAAATTCGAGGCATCCGTCTCGGTCAACCAACTTTCGTCGCCTGGATTCTCGTGCCCGTTTCCACCTTTTGCCTATTAAATAGGACCGCAAAGGGTGGTCTTCATTTCCTTCTCCGCTTGCCCTTCTTCTTATTCCTCCCGATGTCATCGCTCCAGAGCTTTCCTGCTCCGGCGAAGCTTTAGCGCCGTCGTCATGCCAGGCCGCTGCATCAACCTGATCGGACCAGAGCATAGCCCGCGTCCGTTGCGTCCTCTCCGGTAAGTTCTTCTCCAGCCCCAGATCTGTAGCTTTCTGTAGGGTTTTCATGGAGTTCCTCCGCCCGCTAGAAAATGAGCTTTTCATAATGTCCGATAGTATGTAGATTAGTGAACTCGATAATGCCCTTGATTCCGTCGCGGTAGACCATAGGAAGTCAATAATAGCACAACACAAATCTGTAGTTGCCCTTTTCACTGTCTTCAAATATCGATAGTTTGTCTGTTCGTTGTTAGGTTAGAATAAACCCACTTTTTTCTCTGTTTTGTAGATCTGTAACTATGTAGATAGTTTGTGAAACTTGTTTCCCACACATAGTAATATTGGCTTTGTTTCCTTGCAAATTTAACTCGCCATTGAACTTCCGACTCTTGGCTAAACTGCTCCGGCGACTTAACAGCCGCATGTAGTCATCAATCACCTTCTGACTTGCCACACATTGTTACCTTGCACAGCTTTAAGGTGCCACCATGCCTCGCGTGTCCAATTCTTGTAACTGGGTCGGCTCTGCCGTTACCGAAGAGTTCTTGAAGGACTTCGTAGACACATGGTCCTTACCAGCCAAAGATGTCATCCATTGGCGGGTTCCAGGAAATGAAAAGAAAACCCCTTCCTCAAAAGGGCAAAGTAGTTATTTTCGCAGATCACCTTGTACGTGGTTTGAGCCCGCCCGGTTCAAAATTCTTCCCGAACGTCCTTTGTTTCTTTAAACTACACCCTCAAAACATCGCCCCAAACTCTGTCTCAAACATATGCAACTTCCAAATCCTTAGTGAAGTTTACTTACAAGAAGAGCCGTCCATTGGAATTTTCGTGATTTTTTCTGTGCAAACTATCAAACAGAGGTAAAAGGTGGTCCAAGCTTAGAGCTTGGTGGAATCTCAATTCAGAGAAGACGGGACGTGACCTTTTCGGCTTTTCGGATGCCAAGTCATCCCGAGGACTGGAATTAGACCTTGTTTTACTGTAAAGACACCTCTCCAGACGGAGAACATTCCTTGTCGGGTTATCGTCCTACCCGGCTCAAGACATCAACCGAGCTCCCTGACCGGTTGTCAGCGACTGAACGAGCGAAGTATGCTCCAGCTCACGCAAGAATCAAGGCCCTTATGGCCAATGGTCTGACAGGGATGGATCTGACCCGCTGTTGGGTTTCTTGAAAAGTCCTTCCTCTGTGCCGGCAAAGCTTCCTCATGTGCGAGTATACGGGTGATGATAATGACCCCCTCTTCCTTAACTCTACCACGTTGTCGGAGGATAACATCGTGGCCCCCATCAAGAGCCTTGTTCATGAATATGAAGGATCTTGCCGCGCCGTCGGATTAGCACATTTCTGCACCGCCAACCCGGCCCTAAACGTTAGGGCAACTCTCGATCTCCTTACTTCCGTGTTAGCTATCCATATATGCTTTGCAATCTTTTGACCTCTTCAATGGCTTTGATTTTTAGGCCAATTCCAGCTTCTGGAAAAAGAAGTACGTTCCTCCTCCAAAGAAATCAAAGGAGAAAACTGGTGGCCGAAAGAAGAAGACCGCACCTCAAGAACAACCGAAATCTAACGACTCAGAGGTAGAACTTGACTCTCTTGGTCGTCTCTTCATGCACCTTATTGACAATGATAATTCTCAGGACAAAAACGGAGACAAGCCACGCCAGCGTTCCTGAGGTAACTTATGTTTCATCTGACTAAGAACATCTTGCACCACAGAAGATACGGCGGGTCGTCCGAAAGGTCCCACTTTCTCATCCTCTTGCTTACTTAGACCCCCACTTTTCTTTGAAAAAACAACAACAACTCTCCCGACGCCAGACCTGAAGCACCGACTCTAATGACCTCATGGCTGGGTTATCTCATTCTCTGGCTCAACGGAAATGGCCAGCTGAGGTATTTGTTTCTCTTGGATTTATGTTTATCAACCTTGCCTTTATGATTTGATCATGTCTTATATTGCCTTAACTGTTTTCAGGAATCACCCCCTTCCTTGGGCGACTCTATAGCTATTGCTCTTCCACCTCTGAAGATCAACCCAGAGTACGTGCCTTTCATTCTTGCATTCCATCCTTTGTTAGCCGTAAAGTTTATACCATGACCATCTATGTTTTCCAGGGCTCAACTGAAACGAAGGAAGATCAGCGGGTCTAACCCTGCTCCTAAGGCTCGAGAGACGAAGCCTTCCAAGCCGGACTCTCCTGCCGAGCACGCTAATCCTTTTGTGGTCCCCAAGGATGCACCAGAAGAAGCTCGTCGTTCTGCCGAGCCGCCGGCCCATGGAATGATTCTTGAGAGTCCTCCCAAGACCAACTTGAAGCCAACGAACCCTTCAACAACTATTGATGATTCGGCTACTCCGGATGTCACCATTACTGGTGCCAGCTTCCACACTCCTCAAGCTCACGTGTTGACAAAGCACACTGAGAAGCTTGCAGCCGCCAAGAAGCTGCACTTTGAACTCCCGGCGCTGGAGAAGTTAACCGCTGATGAGATGCACTCTAGTTATCTGAACCTCCTCTCCACCAGCCAAAACATGGAGCTCAAGCTTGTTAGCTTGATGAAGAAAAAATATGAGGTACTCTTGCTCCCTTTTCCTTATACCCATACATATCCCCCAAGAGCTGGTTTAACATTTACTAATGGTAAATCGGGTCTTTGAATCTTGTTACAAGTAGAAAATACTTAGCCTGGAGCTCTCATTTATCGGTTTAAAACCTAAATATTAAGCCAATGCTTTAGTGCGTCAGTAGTTGTTCAAACAACCATTTGTAGCCCCCAAGGGCCGGCTTGACTTGCTGAAAGATGAGCCAAAAATTTGGTATAAATAGATCAGAGAGCCAGTTGTAGTCCCCTAGGGACGGCTTAACTTGATGAAAGATGAGCCGGAACTTTGGTATATATAGATCAGAAAGCCAGATGTAGTTCCCTAGGGCCGGCTTAACTTTGATGAAGATGAGCCGGAACTTCCTCTTATGTAGAGAAAAGAGCCATGTGCAGCCCCCAAGGGCCGGCTTAACTTTAATGAAGATGAGCCGGAACTGCCTTGTAGATAAAGTAAAGAGGCATGTGTAGCCCCCAAGGGCCGGCTTAACTTTAATGAAGATGAGCCGGAACTTCTTTGTATCCTTGTAGAACAAATAGACATTAGCCCCCAAGTATCCAGCATATTGCTTGCAATCTGCTTGAGACTTGCATTATATTGTCCGAATCTTCACCATCTGATAATATACCATCCTGGCGACTTAGCCCTCATTTTGTCTTTTATATGTCACATGAAGCTTTAAACGAGGCCGAGTCTGAATGGACTGGTTTAAGGAGCAGTCTGGCCACCTAGCAAGCTGCCCGAGGCGAGGCAGACGAAAAGTGCCAGCTCACTGTTGAAGAACTTGCTAAAGTTAAGGCTGACTTCACCGCCTTCAAGAAATCTGCTGAGACGGTACAGACCGCCCTGGCCCAACGAGTAGACAATGCTGACCAGCAACTCATGGTTGTGTCCGATGAGTTACACACCTTGAAGTGCCACATTGCGAAGATGTCTGCCGCCATCTTTGGTAAGTACTAAATATTTAGCCAATACTCTTGTGTGAGTACTTATTTTGGCGACATATAGCCAAAATTCCGTCTTATGCAGGTCAAAGGAGCCATCAACTTGCCACTAATAGCTTGTCGCTATTGAAAGTTGTCTATACTTTAATGGATCAACTGTATTGCGGAGCTCTCTGCACAATCAAGGCGGTGCTCTATAAAGATAGTATTCCCTCAACTATGAAGGGAGTCATTGAGTTTCCATCCACTCTGCCTAAACAAATCCAGGAGGTCAAACAATCAACTGCCAGAAAAGGAGCTGTCGCAGCCATAAGCCGGGCTTTAGCCTTCGCCCCGGAGCTGACTCCCGAAGACATGATGGACGGGTTTCCCTCAAAGAAGGATGACAGCTCAAAGTTCACGGAGGCTGACTATGCTTGTTGCATCTAGAGTCCTAGCATCAGTGTTAACAGAAGAAGTGGACATGTCAACATACCAGGCGACTTACAATGCCGAGCAGAAGAGAGTACGCGGTGCAACCTTTGAGGCCAAGGACTTAACGCCTGCACGCCGTAAGCACCTCTTTGCTCTTGAGTTGACCCGTACCCCCTCTTTGAAGAGGAAAATTGCGGCTTTAACCAACTGCAACTGGGGCGTGGACAATATCCAGATCATGGAGGTCGAACACCCACCACAGGGTGACCCGCCATTCAACTGATGACCTTGGTAACTCCATGGATGATCCAGCCTTGTGACCCTCCATAGGGCGATGTAAAAAACTTTGAGTCCTCACTTTTGAGCTTCGCAGAGAGCATTGTAATAGGCTTGTAGTAAACTTTGTCTTTGCGTGAACTGTGCCATCGTGCACATATGAAATCGTCCGGCTTAACATATTACATCTGCCTTGTGCCTTCAACTCATACCAGATGTTGTGGTGGCTCTTGGTAATTAACCAACCTTAGAGAATAGAATAATTTTCACATTGTCAGGAGGACGGCTTAAGATAGCGCCACCCAAAGATGTTATATCTTTCCTGACTTGTTTTTTGTGTAAACTCATGTGCCGGTTCTTCTGGGCTGACTCACCAATTAAAATTCCTTAGTAGTACAGGGTCTCTATCGAGATTGCCCGTCAATTCCTTTGAGCGGCTCAGGGTCTCTAAGCGAGATTAACTGACAGGAAGTGTGACGTCCCAGAAGAGACTCGGCAGGGCATGAGCACCCTGGTAGCCCATAAACTGCCTCTCACGTGACATAAATCCGTCGTTTTAACCTGGGTCCTTAAAGGATTAACTGCCTAAGAGTACAAACATGCCACATAGCAAAGAGTCAGAAGTAGATGAGAGAGTTTATCCTTGCTTTCCGTAAGCCGGCTCTCCCATGATAAGAGCCGCCGTTTCAACCTTAAACCGGTACAGGGTCTCTATCGAGATTGGCTGTCAATTTCTTTGAGCCGGCTCAAGGTTTCCAGGCGAGGTTAACTGGTAGGAGTTTGGTGGGTCACCTAGCGGAGCAGCATCACCTTACAGGAAGGTTTAACCCTGTTTGGCTTAAGAGCCGATCAACAGGGTGTGTAAGCTAAACCCGGTGGGTTGGAAGCCCCCAAGTGACCTTTGTTGACGAAGTCAACTGTTTGGCTTAAGAGCCGATCGATAGGGTGTGATAAGCTAAACCTGGTGGGTTGGAAGCCCCCTGGACGATCATGTTGACGGAGTCAACTATTTGGCTTGAGAGCCGATCAATAGGGTCTGATAAGCTAAACCCGGTGGGTTGGAAGCCTCCTGATTGACCTTTTTTGCATAGACTGAGATATGCGAAACGACAGAGGCCCCGGCTTGTAGGGATGCCAACTTTATTCATATATATATGATATGTACAATGAAGGTGCACAATGTCAAGTCTTGACAACTTAAGTATAATAAGGCCGTAGATGTGCTATGTTCCACGGCCGGCGGGTCTCTTGCCTAGAAGTATTTGAGTCATCTCAGATGTCAATGAGGTAATATGACCCATTGTTGAGATATCTGCTGACCACGAAAGGCCCTTCCCATGAAGGGGACAACTTGTCTGCATTTGTCGTCTTCTTCAAATGTCCGAGTCTTAACTCTGCTGCTATGATAGTGACACAAGTCTTGCTCGTATATCGCCGAACGAGCCGCCACCAGTTCACGTTCTTCCTGCAAGGCATCCAACACGTCTTGACGCGCCATTTCATTGTCCACCTCGACATAAGTCGCCACTCGTGGCGAGTCATGACGGATATCGCTTGGTAACACGGCTTCTGCATCGTAAACCATGAAGAAAGGTGTATAACCTGTTGATCTGTTGGGAGTGGTTCTGATGCTCCATAAGACGGACGACAACTCCTCCACCCAAGAACCCGACGTTCACTGTAAAGGAACCATAAGCCGGGGTTTGATACTTCTGAAAGATTTCTTGGTTTCCGCGCTCTACCTGACCGTTTGATTGTGGATGAGCAACTGTAGAAACATCAAGTCCGATGTGTTCACTTTCAGAGAACGCCTTCATAGCCCCCTTGGATAGGTTTGTACCATTATCCGTGATTAAACTATGAGGGTAACCAAAATGGTAGATCAGCTTCTTAATGAACTGAACCGTCATAGCCGCATCACACTTGCCAACCGGCTCAGCTTCTACCCACTTGGTAAATTTGTCAACCACCACCAAGAGGTGGGTCTTCTTGTCCTTGGATCTCTTGAAAGGCCCGACCATATCAAGCCCCCAGACCGCAAACATCCAAGTAATTGGAATCATGCACAGCTCTTGAGCCGGGACATGAGCACGTCGGCAAAACTTTTGACTTCCATCACACTTGCGGACAAAGTCTTCCGCATCCTTATGAGCCGTCAGCTAGAAGAAGCCATGTCGAAAGGCCTTGGCCACCAGTGATTTTGAGCCGTGATGGCCACAACCACCAGCATGAATTTCATTCAAGATTTCCTTGCCCTCTTTAGGTGAAACACAATGTTGAAACACGCCGGTGATGCTGCACTTATGTAACTCGCCATTGACTATCGTCATAGACTTAGACCGCCTGGTGATCTGTTTGGCGAGATTTTCATCATCAGGTAACTCGCCGCGAGTCAAGTACGCGAAATAAGGCACAGTCCAGTCATGAATTGCATGTAGCACCGCCACCAGTTGTCCCTGCGGGCCAGGAATAGCCAAGTCTTCCTCTGAAGGTAACTTAACTGACGGGTGATGTAATACATCTAAGAAAACATTAGGCGGCACCGGCTTACGTTGAGAAACTAGCCTTGACAGGGCGTCAGCCGCCTCGTTCCTGCGACGATCAATATGATCCACCTGATAACCCTTGAAGTGATCGGCGATGATATCCACCGCTTGACGATAAGCCGTCATTGTGACAGCCTGAGACCGACGTTCCAGAAGATTCCAGAAGATTCCCCTTTTCTTTCCGTTCTCGTCATGTGTTTCGTTTGGTTGTTGCATTCATCATCGCATCATTCTCATCATCTGCATAGCATCGTCACCCATTTTCGAAAACTTGCAACCGTTCGTAGTTGCCGGTTCTCTCCGTTCTGTCGTTGCCCGTCTCGAGCCCAACCACACACGCACGCGCCCGCGACATCATTTTAATAAAACCGTTTTAAGTGCGTGCAAAATTATTCTCGGATCGAGTTGAAACTTGTCGTGCGGTCTTCTTATAGCTTAGGTAGACTGCCCGTCAATTTTCGTCGCGTTCTGAGTTCATTTCATGCCCCGTCGGACAGTCATAGCAGTGAGGTCATCGTTTTATTATCGGACGTGTCGGTGTTTTTAAACCTTCGTGTCACGGGTTGCACTTCCCTCTCATCTCCCCTAGCCCCTCTGCACAGCCTATCCGTAACCCCCTCTCCGCTTCCGGTCCGTCGAGTCGATACCCGACAGTCCTGAAACGGACAACGCCAGCTAACCCTAGCCCCTAGCCTATATATAGCCCTAGCTCTCCTCGTTTCGCGTGCAAACCTTAGCCAGCCCCCACCTTCTCCCTCCTCCAGCATCCAGCCCGCCCGAGCCCATCTAGGCCCGTTCGAGCCCATCCGGGACCTAATCGCGTTCCGGAGTTCTTCCCCGAGCTCCATCCATGGAGGTCCCGAGCTCCTCCCGATCTCCTCCGCCACCGGCCCCGCCGGAGCAGCCACCATCATCGGAGCCCAGCCGGACTGCCGGACCCTCTCCCTCTTCCCTCTTCCTCTCCTTCCTCTCTCCTCCTCTCCCCTCGCTGGCTAACATCTCCCTCTCCTTTCCCACAGCTCACCGTCGCGCCATGGAGCCTCGCGGTCGCTGCCGCAGCTAGCCGTCGCCGGACCGCCTCCTCCTCGCCGGATCTGATCCCCCCAGGCTCCCCGCGCCGGATCCCCACCGCCGGAGCCGCATCCTCGCCGACCGCCGTCGTCCGCCGCCGCTGCGCTCGCTCGTCCCGCTCGGGATCGAGCAGAGCGAGGCCGCACCCCATTGATCGGTTCTCTCCGCCGCATGGGCCGCCCTTGTCCCAGCCGCGGCCCAACTGGCCTCCTCCTCCCAGTCGAGTCGGCCCAATCAGGCCCAAAGTGAGCTAGCCCCCCTTCCTTTTCTTTTTTTCTTTTTATTGTTTTCACGTATTTCAAATGCCTATGTATAATTAACCGAGCACCGTATAAAAATGTTTTGAATATGAAATATGCTTAGAATTAAATGTAGATTAATAAAATGTCATTTGCACCCATGTATAAAAATTATTTAACATGTCATATTGCATATTTGAATTTAATTGCATTTTCATAATTAATTAACAGTGCATCGAAATTAATAATATCACATATTAAAAATGTCCATCTCTTTTGCATCGCATTTTCATGCATGGGATAATTGACGGTATCATGTTTGCATATTATTTGCATTATCAAATTGCTTTACCGTGAATAGGCCTAATCCCGCATATTTAATTTTGATTAATTTTCCACAAGAACCTAAGCATATTATATATGTTTTCGGGGTAGAAAAGTCCATGTGATTTATCTGTGCATTTAGTTTTGCCATTTGAGCATGTTTGTGTGAATGTCATTTGTGCCGTGATGCCCTTTTGTCATTTTCGTAGGAAGTAATCCGTGCATGATATGAATTAATTTCCAACATGAAAGTTGCTCTTGGATATGTGTCCTAGCCCATAGACATTTTGCTTGCCTTAGAAAAGCATGTTTAGGTGTTGTATTGTTGTTGTCAACTTGCTATAAAAATCTGTTATTTTGAGGGTCCAAAATATTTCTAAGTCTGGAATCTGTTATATTTTGTTGCTATCTTGCCATGTGATTTGCTAGTGATCTAGAACTCTTTTGTGGTAGGTGTAATGGAGTTATTTGTTGTTGATATTGGCCTCCAGCATGCTGTTAAGTTTCATGCCATAATATGATTTGTAGCTTATATTTTCACAGCTGTCAGTATGCCTCCGTGATAAAAACTACACTGTCTAAAACTGCTATTTTCACCAAGTCTGAAACTGTTTTCAAGTAGCCTTCTTGTGAGCTTCCTACCTAGTGATCCATGCATGTTTTGATTATGGTTTATGAAGATGAAATGAAGTGGATGTTGTATGCTATTGCCCCATGCTTAGTTTGTGCATTTTAGATTAGTGTAACTTGTTGTTTTCATAGGTTCAAAATGCTAGGTTGTTGTTTTGGCAGATTTCAACTAAAACTTGTTTTGATGATTGTGGTTGAACCGTAGCTCCGTTGAGGACATTCCAGATATGACACTTGCTTAGAATCTCATCTAGTTTCATAATAACTTGTTGCATTCATGATTTGAAATGTTTCTGATTGTTTTCCCCATGCAATTGCATTCATCGCATGTGCATCTTGTGTTGCTCATATCTTTTAGACCGTAGCTCCGTTTAAGATGTTCTATATATGTAAATAGACTAGAATGACGAGTAGAATAACATGGTATGCTTTATTCTGCTGTTTAACAAATATAAAATATGTTTAGTTCAGATCTGGACCAATTTCGAAATTAACATATGGGGTCATTTCCGAAGTGCTATAAGTTGTTTTCGACCACATTTAAGATGCCTAGATAGTTAGTTTACTTATGCTTCACCTCTTACCATGTATAAGAATATTTAATATTGTCGTGTACCTAATGGGAGTGAACTAAATAATTCGAACGTGGAGTTTCGTCAATATGCAACTCGTTGCATATTGAGCTTCACTTAATGTGTAGTATTTGATTGTTGTGAATTGTCATGCCTTGCATATTTAAATCATACATGCATCATATTTGTTTGTGCATCGTGTTTTGCATATGTTGTGATGTATCTTGTGTTGATTGTTTGTTTCGGATTGCTTCTTCTCGTTAGAGTTTCGAAAACGTTCGGAGTGTGAGGATTCGTTCGACTACGTTGGTTCGTCTTCTTCATGGACTTGATCTTCTTCCGAGCGGGATCTCAGGCAAGATGACTCATTTCCCTGGATACCATTACTATCATTGCCATGCTAGATGTCTCGTTTTCTATCGTTATGTCGCGCTACCTACCACTTGTTTGTTAAGCCTCCCAACATTGCAATGAAAAGCCTCTAACCCTCCATCATCCCAGCAAACCTTTGTTTGGCTATGTTACCGCTTGCTCAGCCCTTCTTATAGAATTTCTTGTTGCAGGTGCAATTGCTTCCATGTGCCAACATGGACATTATTTTGTTATGTCACAATATTGCTGCTATTTAATTTAATGCACTTATATACTTGGTAAAGGTGGAAGGCTTGGCCTTATGCTCGGTGTTTTGTTCCACTCTTGCCGCCCCTAGTTACTTGTGCACCGGTGTTATGTTCCATAATTGAGTGCTCCTACCATGCTCGGGGTTGTTCTGGGACCCCCTTGATTTTCAGGTTAGAATAAAGCTTGTCTGGCAAGGACCAACATTGGTACTACATTTGCCTAATAATTAATGAACTTGCATAGGGGATTTTCCGGACCCCGTGGATAATTAATCAACAACCCGGGACAGTGCTCCTCATGAGTGTTGGTCCAAACTAGAGTCGTGTGCGGGGCCAACCCGGGGCAACTCGGGAGATTTCTATCAGGCCACTATATGCTGTGCTCATCTGGTCGTGTCCTGAGAACGAGATAGGCGGCTCCTATCGGGTTCGTCGGCACGCCAGGTGGCCTTGCTGGATTTGTTTTACCTTTCTCAAACGTCTTGAGTGAGGAATTCCGATTATTCTTTGGTCTATCTCGAGGTGTTGGATTTCCTTTGGAATTGCCTAGGATGATCACGAGATTCGTGGTTGAGGTTATTCCCGCTGCGTGTGGTTAATTTGTGATGGATAAGTTGGAGCACCCCTGCAGGGTTAAATATTTTCGAGAAGCCGTGCCCGCGGTTATGTGGCAAACTTGGATACTTTGTTTAACAACCGGTCATAGCAAACTTGAAGTAAACTCTAATAAAATACACCAACTGTGTGCGTAACCGTGACTGTCTCTTTTTGTGAGTCCTTATCCGGAAGAGAACACAGTGGGGTTATGTTGGACGTAAGTAGGTGTTCAGGATCAGTTGGTGATCATTACTAGTTCACAACCGTTATGCGTAGACCACCATACTTTACTTTCTGTACTTGTAAGTTAGCCACTCAAATAAATGCTTAGTCGCTTGCTGTAGCCACACCACTTAACCATACCTTACCTATTAAGCTCTAATAGTCTTGATACCCTTGGAAATGAGATTATTGAGTCCCTGTGGCTCACAGATTACTACAACAACAGTTGTAGGTACAGGTAATGCGATTATTTGACGTGAGCGCGTTGCTTGATTTGATTTGGAGTTCTTCTTCTTTTTCTTCCTCTTCATGAATCTTGGATGGGTTCTAGGCGGCAGCCTGGGATAGGAAGGGTGGATGTCATTTTATCGTTTGATTTCGTCCGTAGTCGGACCCTGCTCTTTTGTATGATGTTTGAGTGTGTTGTTGTATCGATGTAACTCTGATGTAGCTTGTGGCGAGTGTAAGCCAATTCCATATACTCATCTCTTCTATACATGTACTTGTAATGATATCCATTCTTGCGAACGCATCGAGATGCGCTTCTATCCCCGTCGAGGCCCTCGTGCCAAAATATGGATAGGACCGCATCTTGGGCGTGACAAGTTGGTATTCAGGGCCATACGACCATAGGAGCCTTTGCTTGTTCGAACTTGGCCGATTTGTGTCTAGTAAAACTATTTTGAGTCTAGTTATATCAGAGAGTAGGATTCTGTTTACTCCTCTTCTATGCTCTGGTGAGGTTTTCGACTTAGGAATTTTGATTCTACTCCTCCTCTCACTCAAAATTGTTTTAGGATCACGCGGGTATTTTGGAATCTATATGATGCCGATGTGACAGAGTTCTGTCTTGGTGCCTCTTGTCTGACTTGATTTCTTCCGGGGAGTCGAGCTCTAGGGAATGTTGGCACATCGTTATCATTTAGCTTCCTTGATATCTCAGGACGGAGAATGTTTGAAATTACTTCAATACTTATCGTGGTGAGATAAGGTCGGAGTCACCCAGTACTGGGGAGGTGTCCGGGGTACCACCATGGTTTAGTATCGTTGTGAGTTCGAGGATTAGAGATTATACGAGTTTGCGAAATGTCTTGAATTATGGTGTGGAAGGTTGCGGATGCAGTTGCAGCTGATTGCCTAGGGCAGGTTCCTGATTCCGCAACCCGAATCGCATAAACAAGAAAGTTTTCGGAAGTTCTTAGGTGGGAATTCAAGTAGGTACCTAGGATTATCTTTCCAACAAGTGCATAGTGGGTATGTATTTGTTCTGGCTTGTTTCATAAGCCTTATCCTTTGTTTTGTTTTGAATATGGTAATTCGAGTTGCTTCGATGTCAAGTGGTGAATTCATATCTGGCTAAGTAGTGTTCTCATATTTCTGTGGGATTGCTAATTGTTTTGGCCAATCAAGTTATCATATCAATTCTTTTCAACTGGTGTGCTTCTCTTCAAGATAGTTCTATCATCTCCAATATTTGCAAGATCAATCCTCATGTTTCATTCCGGAGTTGTCTCATCTGTTCCAAGTTTTCTTTGTTTTTCCCACCCTCCTGCCCTTTTCTTCAGTGATTGAATTCCCATCTAGATGCCTTTCTCTTCATGAAATGCCTCCGCTAGCTTCACTTCCATCTTGTTTCCGGTGATTTCTTGGGGAGATTCTCAAGAGTTTCATTTCAAGATTGATCCTCATATTCCTTGTTCTCGTTGTTATTCTTCTCCGGTGATTCTTATGAAGATGCTCAGTGCTCAAGTTATCATTTATTAGTATTCATCTTTGTTTTCTTTTCCGGTGGTTCAATTCAAGTCCATGGTGTTCATCATATCATTTTAATTCTGTTTTTCTCTCCCATGTTGGAATTCTTTTTCAAGCCTTTCTTGCTTATTCATATCTCTTTTCTGTCCGGAGTGCTGAAGATATCTCAGAAGACATTCTTTCTTATTCTTGTCCCCTTAAATTGTTTCAAGGTCTCATATCATCAAGTTCATAATTTGTACCGGTGCAATCTCTCTTTTTAAGCAATTGTTTCAACGGTGATTTCTTTTGAGTGGGCCCATAACCCACAGGTCTTTTCACAAGATCCTACCTGACTATTTTATTCTTTCCGGAGATGTTCTCAAGTTCTGTTAATATGACGTAAGCATGAATTTTATCAGTCATGTGCCTTCTCGAAGGTCGCTTCTAAATCTTTTTCATTGTTGGCTCAACCTTTTCTTTATTCATTCTTCCGGAGTGTCTTAGTATTTCATGGTGTTGTTTCTCATCTTCATTTTGTGCTTGAAGACCAAAGGAGAGTGTCTCGTAAATCATTGCTCATTCTCCTAGAGATTCATGGTTTCAGATTGTCGCTTTCATCTCATTTGTTTGGATCATGAGTTATTCCTTCCATATCTATCCGGTGCATTTCAGAGTTGTTTTCGTTTCTTGATCCTCCGAAGGCCATCATTTCAGAAGATTTCTTCATTCTCAGATTTTAGCTTTCGTTCGCAAATTCTTGTTAATTGTTGTCCCTTCATTTGTATCTCAATTATTCCGGTGCCTTTTTCAGTTTCTATTAGGAAAATCTGGATCTCTTCGTTCTCATGTGTCCTCTTTAGTTTCTAATTCATTCCGGTGCCTCGTTTATGTTTTCCATTAGGTGGATCATGCTCTCTTTGTTCTCATGTTATTTCATTCATTTGTTTCAACCTCATTCATTGTGAATTCTTTCCGGTGTTCTCAGACTTCTTCAGTTTCTGATCTATCTCCATCTCTTCATTCTTTTTCAACAAGAATAAGTGATTTGTGAAATCCGTTGCTTGTCATCAATTTAACTTGATGAAGGATAGTCATATCATAATTCTTATTCTTGTTCATTCAAGTATCTCAATCTTTCTTCCAGAGTGTTCATGATATCAATTCCTTATCCTAAGTCATCATCTTTCTTTTCTAGAGTTCCTAGTTTTGATCAAGTATCTTGTCCCGAAGCATCATCTTAATTATTGGAAGGCCTCAATCTTGTTATTTTTGCATCCTTCAATTCTTTCCGTCATCCTTTCGTTTCAGAGTTCTTCCGGAGGTCCTTCATGGTGGTTCATCAAGATTTCTTTCATTTTCAAGTGTTCGTCAAGATTCTTGCTAGAGATGCTCAAGTGTCCTTTATCTTGGTCTTGTAAGTTCATTCCCTTCTCATTGTCTTTTAAGATGGTGTTATTAAATTCTTGATTATGAGGAGTCTCGAAGGAAATATTGTCAAGAGTGAGATAAGTAAACCCATCTTGTTTTCTCGGAGTTATCTTGGGTTGGATTTTACCATGATAGCAACAATCCTTATCACGGTGTCATAATTGATCCAAGTTTCCTCCTCCTCTTGGGGAAAGAAGCTTTGCATATCTGGTCGCTCTCAATCAATCAATTGTTTCTGTTGTGGTAGGTTGTCACCTCATAATTTTGTGATGTTTTCCATAAGTCCACAATAAGCTAGTTCTTTTCGTTATTGGTGTTCCAACAACTCTGTTCATCCATGCCTCTCAAATTCATTGGTGCTAGAGTTTTCATTTCATCTCAGTTCTCTTCTTCCCAAGGATCTAGCTTCTATTCTTTTGTTCTGAAGGCCTTGTGATATTGCTCTCTTCAATCTATTATCTTGCCTTGTTAATATCATGTTGTTTCTTTGCTTATTCATTTAACTAGAGTGCCATGAAATCTTTTCATGATCCTTCTGTCTTATGAAGTTTGATTCTATTCTAGCCAAAGTTTGGTGCCTCTCTTTCAATTTCTTCCCATCATATCAAAATTTTCCTCTCTTTCCTACCAAAGTGCTGCCGAAATTTCCTGTGAATTTTTGCTTGTTCCTCATTCTTCAGCTCTTCCAACCTTCATGATCATTGGTTTCACTCGTATTGTCTAAGAGGCAGCTAAGTTTACCTTTTGCTCTTTCTCTTCCCCTTTTCATTCTCGTGTAGTGGAGGAGAGTTGTGACAGCCCGAGACCGAGGTTCTAGAAGATTCCAGAAGATTCCCCTTTTCTTTCCGTTCTCGTCATGTGTGTCGTTTGGTTGTTGCATTCATCATCGCATCATTCGCATCATTTGCATAGCATTGTCACCCGTTTTCGAAAACTTGCATCCGTTCGTAGTTGCCAGTTCTCTCCGTTCTGCCGTTGCCCGTCTCGAGCCCAACCACAAACGCCCGCGCCCGCGGCATCATTTTAATAAAACCGTTTTAAGCACGTGCAAAAATATTCTCGGATCGAGTTGACACTTGTCGTGCGGTCTTGTTATACCTTAGGTAGACCGCCCGTCGATTTTCGTCGCATTCTGAGTTCATTTGATGCTCCGTCGGGCAGTCGTAGCAGTGAGGTCATCGTTTTATTATTGGACGTGTCGGTGTTTTTAAACTTCGTGTCACGGGTCGCACTTCCCTCTCATCTCCCCTAGCCCCTCTGCACAGCCTATCTGTAACCCCTCTCCGCTTCCGGTCCGTCGAGTCGATACCCGACAGTCCTGAAACGGACAGCGCCAGCTAACCCTAGCCCCTAGCCTATATATAGCCCTAGCTCTCCTCGTTTCGCGTGCAAACCCTAGCCAGCCCCCACCTTCTCCCTCCTCCAGTCTCTAGCCCGCCCGAGCCCATCTGGGCCTGTTCGAGCCCATCCAGCCTCGAATCGCGTTCTGGTGTTCTTCCCCGAGCTCCATACATGGAGGTCCCGAGCTCCTCCGAATCTCCTCCGCCACCGGCCCCGCCGGAGCAGCCGTCATCGCCGGAGCCCAGCCGGACCGCCGCCGCCCTCTCCCTCTTCCCTCTTCCTCTCCTTCCCCTCTCCTCCTCTCCCTTTAGTTTTGCCATTTGAGCATGTTTGTGTGAATGTCATTTATGTCGTCATGCACTTTTGTCATTTTCGTAGGAAGTAATCCGTGCATGACATGAATTAATTTCCAACATGAAAGTTGCTCTTGGATATGTGTCCTAGCCCATGGACATTTTGCTTGCCTTATAAAAGCATGTTTAGGTGTTGTATTGTTGTTGTCAACTTGCTATAAAAATCTGTTATTTTGAGGGTCCAAAATATTTCTAAGTCTGGAATCTGTTATATTTTGTTGCTGTCTTGCCATGTGATTTGCTAGTGATCTAAAACCCTTTTGTGGTAGGTGTAATGGAGTTATTTGTTGTTGATATTGTCCTCCAGCATGCTGTTAAGTTTCATGCCATAATATGATTTGTATCTTATAGTTTCACCGCTGTCAATATGCCTCCGTGATAAAAACTGCACTGTCTAAAACTGCTATTTTCACTAAGTCTGAAACTGTTTTCAAGTAGCCTTCTTGTGAGCTTCCTACCTAGTGATCCATGCATGTTTTGATTATGGTTTGTGAAGCTGAAATGAAGTGTATGTTGTATGCTATTTCCCCATGCTTCGTTTGTGCATTTTAGATTAGTGTAACTTGTTCTTTTCATAGGTTCAAAATGCTAAGTTGTTGTTTTGGCAGATTTCAATTAAAACTTCTTTTGATGATTGTGGTTGAACTGTAGCTCTGTTGAGGACATTCCAGATATGAAACTTGCTTAGAATATCATCTAGTTTCATAATAACTTGTTGCATTCATGATTTCAAATGTTTGTGATTGTTTTCCCCATGCAATTGCGTTCATGGCATGTGCATCTTGTGTTGCTCATATCTTTTAGACCGTAGCTCCGTTTAAGATGTTCTATATATGTAAATCGACTAGAATGACGAGTAGAATAACATAGTATGCTTTATTCTTCTGTTTAACAAATATAAAATATGTTTAGTTCAGATCTGGACCAATTTCGAAATTAACATATGAGGTCATTTCGGAAGTGCTATAAGTTGTTTCCGACCTCATTTAAGATGCCTAGATAGTTAGTTTACTTATGATTCACCTCTTACCATGTATAACAACATTTAATATTGTCGTGTACCTAACGGGAGAGAACTAAATAATTCGAACGTGGAGTTTCGTCAATATGCAACTCGTTGCATATTGAGCTTCACTTAATATGTAGTATTTGCTTGTTGTGAATTGTCATGCTTTGCATATTTAAACCAGACATGTATCATATTTATTTGTGCATCGTGTTTTGCATATGTTGTGGTGTATCTTGTGTTGATTGTTTGTTTCGGATTTCTTCTTCTCGTTAGAGTTTCGAAAGCGTTCGGAGTGTGAGGATTCGTTCGACTACGTTGGTTCGTCTTCTTCATTGACTTTATCTTCTTCCGAGCGGAATCTCAGGCAAGATGACTCATTTCCCTGGATACCATGCTAGATGTCTCGTTTTCTATCGTTATGTCGTGCTACCTACCACTTGTTTGTTAAGCCTCCCAACATTGCCATGAAAAGCCTCTAACCCTCTCGTTTTCTATTTAATTTAATGCACTTATATACTTGGTAAAGGTGGAAGGCTTGGCCTTATGCTCGGTGTTTTGTTCCACTCTTGCCGCCCATAGTTACTTGTGCACCGGTGTTATGTTCCATAATTGAGCGCTCCTAACATGCTCAGGGTTGTTATGGGGACCCACTTGATTTTCGGGTCAGAATAAAGCTTGTCTGGCAAGGCCCAACATTGGTACTACATTTGCCTAATAATTAATGAACATGCATAGGGGATTTTCCGGACCCCGTGGATAATTAATCAACAACCCGGGCCAGTGGTCCTCATGAGTGTTGGTCCAAACTAGAGTCGTGTGCGGGGCCAACCCGGGGCAACTCAGGAGATTTCTATCAGGCCATTGTACACTATGCTCATCTGGTCGTGTCCTGAGAACGAGATATGCGGCTCCTATCGGGTTCGTCGACACGCCGGGCGGCCTTGCTGGATTTGTTTTACCTTTCTCGAACGTCTTGAGTGAGGAATTCCGATTATTCTTCGGGCTATCTCGAGGTGTTGGATTTCCTTTGGAATTGCCTAGGATGATCACGAGATCCGTGGTTGAGGTTATTCCCGCTGCGTGTGGTTAATTTGTGATGGATAAGTTGGAGCACCCCTGCAGGGTTAAATCTTTTCGAGAAGCCGTGCCCGCGGTTATGTGGCAAACTTGGATACTTTGTTTAACACCCAGTCATAGCAAACTTGAAGTAAACTCTAATAAAATACACCAACTATGTGGGTAACCGTGACTGTCTCTTTTCATGAGTCCTTATCCGGAAGAGAACACGGTGGGGTTATGTTGGACGTAAGTAGGTGTTCAGGATCAATTAGTGATCATTACTAGTTCACAACCGTTATGCGTAGACTACCATACTTTACTTTCTGTACTTGCAAGTTAGCCACTCAAATAAATGCCTAGTCGCTTGCTGCAGCCACACCACTTAACCATACCTTACCTATTAAGCTTTAATAGTCTTGATACCCTTGGAAATGAGATTGCTGAGTCCATGTGGCTCACAGATTACTACAACAATAGTGGCAGGTACAGGTAATGCGATGATTTGACGTGAGCGCATTGCTTGATTTGATTTGGAGTTCTTCTTCTTCTTCCTCTTCCTCAATCTTGGATGGGTTCCAGGCGGCAGCCTGGGATAGCAAGGGTGGATGTCATTTTATCATTTGATTTCGTCCGTAGTCGGACCCTGCTCTTTTGTATGATGTTTGAGTGTGTTGTTGTATTGATGTGACTCTGATGTAGCTTGTGGCGAGTGTAAGCCAATTCCATATACTCATCTCTTCTGTACATGTACTTGTAATGATATCCATTCTTGCGAACGCATAGAGATGCGCTTCTATCCCCGTCGAGGCCCTCGTGCCAAAATATGGATAGGACCGCATCTTGGGCGTGACAGCCATCCGCGGGTCCTTGGAATCCCATGTGCGTGAAACTTGCTGGGCTACAAGATTTGAGTCGCCAAAGCATCTAACCCAACTCGGGTTCATATCCTTAGCCACCCAGAGGCCATGAAGCAGAGCTTCATACTCAGTTGCATTGTTAGTACAAGGAAACATCAACCTTAGCACATAACAGAACTTATCACCTTTGGGGGAAGTTAAGACAACCACTACCCGTGATCCTTCTAGTTGCCTGGATCCATCAAAGTGGATTGTCCAATATGTGTTATCCGGCTTTTCCTTGGGCGCCTGACACTCAATCCAGTCATTAATGAAATCCACCAAGGCTTGTGACTTAACCGCCGTGCAAGGCACATATTTCAAATTGAGAGGTCCAACCTCCAACGCCCATTTAGCAATTCTGCCAGTAGCTTCTCTGTTTTGAATTATATCTCCCAATGGGGCAGAGCTAACCACTGTAATCTGGTGCCCCAAGAAATAGTGCTTTAGTTTGCGATTGGCCATGAACACCCCATACACTAGCTTCTACCATGTGGATACCTCTGCTTGGATTCTTTCAGGACCTCACTGATATATTAAACCGGCCTTGAACCGGATATTCCTTCCCTTCCTCCTTATGCTCGACAATGATTGCAGTGCTGACAGCCCTATAATTAGCCACTATGTATAAGAGCAAAGGTTCTTTCTCAACCAGAGCGGCTAAGACCGGCGGCTCAGTGAGCTGCCTCTTGAGTGCCTCAAATGCTTTACCTACCGCCGTACTCCAGACAAAGTTGTCCGTCTTTTTCATCATCTGGTACAAAGGGATAGCCTTCTCACCAAGGCGGCTTATAAACTGTCTTAACGCAGCAATCCGTCCCGTGAGGCGCTAAACATCAGTGATGCATGTCGGCTCACACAAGGATGTGATAGCCTTGATTTTATCTGGGTTAGCCTCAATGCCACGCTCAGATACCAGAAATCCCAAGAGCTTGCCTGCCAGAACGCCAAAGACACACTTAGCCAAATTAAGCATCATCTTATAGATCCGTAAGTTGTCGAAAGTCTCCTTTAGGTCGTCAAGCAGAGTCTCCTTCTTCCTTGACTTGATCACAGTATCATCCACATATGAATGAACGTTGCGCCCAATTTGGCTGTGAAGACAGTTCTGTATGCAATGCTGGTAAGTCGCCTGGGCACTCTTGAGCCAGAAAGGCATAGACACATAGCAGAAAGCACCAAAAGGCATGATGAAAGTCGTCTTCTCTTGGCCCTTGACTGCCATCTTGATGTGATGATAACCAGAATAAGCATCTAGGAAGCATAAACTCTCACAACCTGTCGTTGCATCAATGATCTTGTCAATACGGGCGAGAGCAAACGGGTCAACAGGACATGCCTTTTTAAGATCCGTGTAGTCCACACACATACGCCACATGCCATATTTCTTGAATACTAGCACCGGGTTAGCAAGCCACTCCGGACCTCGACGATGAAACCCCCCTCCAGGAGCCGGGCTACCTCTTCCCCAATGGCCTTGCATCTCTCCTCATTGAACCGCTGTGGAAACTGTTTGTCTGGTTTAAACCTAGGATCCACATTAAGGTGGTGCTCAATGAACTCCCTCGGTACACCCGACATGTCAGAAGGCTTCCACGCGAAGATGTCCCGGTTCTCACGGATGAATTCGATGAGCACACTTTCCTATTTGGGATCCATATTAGCTTCGGTAGTGAACTGCTGAGATGAGTCGCCCGGATTGAAATCCACCAATTTGGTATCATCCGCCGAAAATTTGAGGGGTGGCTCAACCTCTATGGTGGGCTTTTTCAGCGGAGTCATGTCCTCCGGGTTGATGTTTTCTTTGTAAAACTTGAGCTTCGCCTCAGCACAACTGGACTCTGCATAAGCCGCATCTCCTTCCTCGCACTCAATAGTCGTCTCTCGATCACCATGCACCGTACTCGTACCTTTTAGGCCTGACACCTTGAGCTGCAAGTACACATAACAAGGCATAGCCATGAATTTGGCGTAAGCCGGACGTCCAAACAGAGCATGATAAGGACTTTTGATCTGGACCACCTAAAAAAAAGGTCTCCACCTTGTAATTGTGTTCGTCACGGAAGGCGACTTCCAAAGAGATCCTCCCCACTGGATAAGCTGACTTGCCAGTCACCACGCAGTGAAAAACTATTGAGGATGTCTTAAGATCCTTATCAAGAAGCTTCATCCCGCGGAAAGTGTCGTAGTACAAAATATTGATGCTACTTCCACCATCCATAAGCACCTTAGTAAATACGTAGTCTCCAACTTGGGGAGCAACTACCAACGCCAGCCGTCCCGGGTAATCAACACGTGGCGGGTGATCCTCCCGGCTCCAAGTTATATCATACTCATACCACTTCAAGTATTGTGGTAGAGCCGGCCTGATCGCATTAACTACCCGCTTGCGCAATTTCTGATCTCGCCGGTCAAGGCTGGTCGTAAAAACATGATACTGAGCCGAGCGGAGCTGCTTTGGATTACTCTGATATCCAGATTGGTTATTTTGTTGCTGATTATTGCGATGAGAGTGTGAATGATGTCCTCCCTGGTTGCCCTGGCCGTGATGGCCGGATCCTGAGCCATCAGACCCAAACCTTGCTCCTGACCCGCCTGGTCCTGAGCCGCCGGGCGGGCCACCATCATTGCTATGCTATCATAAGCTGTAGTCCTTGAACTTCTGCATAATGTGGCAATTACCCCACGTGTGACATGTCGGTCTAACGGTCCGACTATGCTCCGGACAAGGTTTATTGAGCATCTCCTCTAAATTAAAAGGAGTTTTACCCTTATTAAAAGGCTGCTTGAACTTCTCGTTGCCCTTAGCATGATTGTTGCTGGAGCTGGCGTTGGCCACCAGCTCTGACCCACTGTCGTGGTTCTTCCTCTTGCCTTGGTTACCATTGGCTGCCGCACCCTTGCCATTGCTATTTTTCTTAATCTGGCCAGGCTTCTCCTTATTAGAGCCCGGATCCTTTGTATTATCAGAGTCAGTGTATTTCGTGAGAGCCGCCATGAGCTCCCCCATGTCCTTACATGTGCGCTTGAGCCGGTCGAGCTTCTGCTTCAACGGCGTAAAGTGGCAATTGTTTTCCAGAATCAAGACCGCTTGAGCCGCCGTAATATGCTTAGACGATTGGATGATAGTCGAAACCCACCGGACCTAGTGATGAGATGACTCATTTTCCTACTGTACACAGTGATCTAAATCCACAATCATCATGGGCTGCTTGCACGCTCCTTAAAAGTTTTTGATGAACCTCGCTTTTTAACTCGGCCCAAAAATTGATGGTATTGGGTGAAAACCCTTCAACCACGTGCGAGTCGGCCCTTCCAGCATCATGATAAAATACTTCGCGCACACCGCGTCATTGACGTCCAACATCTCCATGGCTAGCTCATAGCTCTCAATCCAAGCCTCCGGGGGTAGATCAGCGGTGTAATTTGGGACCTTGCAAGGGCCTTTGAAATCCTTCGGTAGATGCTCGTTTTGCAGAGCCGACACCAAGCACGGTACTCCCACGGCCCTGGTGGTTACTCCTGCTCCAACAAAGACAGAAGGTACAGAATCTTGATGAGCCACCACTGCCAGAGCCGCCGCCTCATGTTGTGCCCTCGCCCGATCTACGAGCGCTTGAGCATCCAAAGCTGCCTCGTCGTCTCGCGGCGAGCCCCGGTGCCGATCACTGCTAGAAACCACCGGCGAATCATAACGCTGGCTGAAGCTGTGGCTAGGATGGGGGTAGAATGCATGTGACTCCAGCTATAGGTATACTTCTCTTGCTGGGCCATCATCGCTCGTAGGTACCCAATAGCGTCCCATACCTCTTCTACGAAAGACGACTCGTCAGGAATAGGGATTTTTCCAAGACGGGTTGCCGCTGCCACCATGTTCTCCGCCGGGTTTGAGTAGTGACCCGCCGACGTCGAAAAAGCCATCGGTGAGGTCTGGTTCCGTCGGGGCGGGTTAAGCTGCTGTCGAGCCGCCGGACGACTTCTAGGTGCTTCTGTTGTCCGACCCATTCCTCGCATGTTAAAAAGGTTTCGGGCCTCATATTGCTCTGGCGGGTGGGACTGATGCCTCATCCATCGCACTGCGTCCGCCAACTACTATTCTAGCTCAAGGCGGAAAGCATCCATCTTAAGGCGCTCTGCCTCCGCGTCCATCTGAGCTTTAAACGCGCCGATCCTCTACTAGACTTCCGCCATCTGGTCCTTCAGTCTTGTGATCTCCCAGTTCCAGGCGGCTTGATTGTCAGGCGTGACTTCCGTCGCCAACAGGGTTGTGAGCTCATTCATCAGGTCCAGGAGAACCAAGGCCAATGGTGGTTCAGCCCCCGTGTATGCCTCCCCGGCGGCCACACTGCTTGGGCCCGACTCTGTTCCCTTCATAAACATGGCCGCATGAGTTGGCGGCCTGTCATCATCCGGCCCGGACCGCTCCGACTCGGGGTAAAGCTCGTCGTAGCCTTCGAGCCCGCCATCGTGAAGTTGGTAGATTGATTCCGCCTCTTCGCTCGAAGATCCATCCTCTAAACAGATGAGGGTCTCCTACGACATAGAAGCCTCAAGATCCACACCTTTAGTGAAGCCAACGAAGACATGCTTCCTGCCCGGGACAACAGCAGCGAGTTGCACGTGTCGGGCAGGTTGCGCATGCCGAGCCAGCTCGACGATGTTGGTGTAGACGTCCGGACCACGTGTAGATCCACCAATTTTTCCGATGAAGACGTGGATTCCGCCAAAGGGAACCCGGAACCCGTACTCCACAGAGTCGGCGTCGGGACCCTAGCCGGCGTCGTCGATGTAAAGCCGGCCGCGGCGACTTTTGTTCATCCTTCCGATCATGTATCCCTTGATCCCCGGAAGAGAGCCCTTTGAGAACTCAACACCACCGAGCACTAGCCCCATGGTGGTCGCCAACTGTCGTGGTTTTTTCATGGCAGATGTCCGAGGACTTAGATTCGAGGCCATCACTAAGGTGATGGACTCAAAGGGGTTGGTTGGGACGAAGGACATGAGTTTACCCAGTTTCAGCCCCTCAAGAAGAGGTAAAGGCCTACGTCCTGCTTGTGTTGTATTGATTGGAGTATCGATTACAAGGGTGCGGATTCCCTTGACGTAGTTCTCGATTAGTTGGTCTCTGTCTAAATCGCCCAAGGTCTCTCCCTTATAAAGGAGGTCAAGGCGATAGGTTACACAAGTCTACCGACTCTTACAACGTGTCCGACTCTATCTCTATGTCATTTTGCCTTCCTGAGCAAGCCATCTCCGGGCGGCTTATCCGCCCAGGTCTTCATGCCTTCCTTATCTAGGCCTCGCCTTGGCCCATATTGGTAAGCCGCTATACGTCTGGCCTTATGTCTCGAGGCCCATCCTTGGTCTGGCTTATGAGCCGCCAGGTATGACCCGGCCCCACCTGGGCGGGTCTAACCATAGGGTTATATCCCCAACAGATACTTTCAGTTATTTGGCTCAAAGTGCTACATTTTTTATAAGCATCATCATACTAAATTTGCTCCTAAATCTCATGAAGGATTCCTACTTGGTTACAGATTGAACTTTCACACTTACCGTGTCTGCAACAACTTCACTCGAAAAGTTGAAGAGACGATAGATGTGAAGTTTCATGAATCTAATGGTTCACAAGTCGAACAATTGCCAAATGATGTAGGTGATAAGGATCCTTCGGAAGCCACACTAGATCTATCCATTGGCAAGATTCGTCCCATGGAGGTGAAGGAAATTACTTCATCAACTCAAGTGGAAGCCCCCATTTCACGTCAAGGTGAACCTCAACACGACATGGAGGCATCCACAAGCGGTACACGACAAGATGATGCAGAAGAGGAAGTGCATCATGAAGATCCACCACAACCACCTTCACCACCACCTCAAGGGAACGAAACCTTGAACAACAATGAAGATGAACGATATGATGATGAAGAAGAAGAAGCTCCACCATCCAACAATCGGAAGCAGACCTGAGTTCGCGCTCAAGTGACCAAGAACCATCCCCTAAACCAAATATTTGGTGATATACAAACAGGGAGAATCACTCGCTCTAAAACCCGTCCAGGTAACTTTTGTGAGCATTATTCTTTCATCTCTAGCATTGAGCGTTTAAAGGTAGAACAAGCTCTTGAAGACGAGCTTTGGGTGAACGCAATGCATGAAGAGCTACACAACTTCGAGAGGAATGAAGTGTGGACACTCGTGGAGAAGCCCGAAGATGAGCACAACATCATCGGAACCAAATGGGTGTTTCGGAACAAACAAGACGAAGATGGTCAAGTCGTACGCAACAAGGCTCGTCTCGTAGCTCAAGGATATACGCAAGTCGAAGGTATGGACTGCGGTGACAACTATGCCCCCGTAGCTACACTTGAAGCTATTCGTATTCTTCTTTCTTATATAATCCCCATGATATCACGCTTTATCAAATGGACATCAAAAGTGCATTTTTAAATGGTGAAATTGAGGAAGAAGTTTATGTTAATCAACCACATGGTTTTGTGAATCCTAAGAAACCTAATCATGTTTACAAGCTTCGCAAAGCTCTTTATGGTCTTAAGCAAGCCCCTCGTGCTTGGTATAAATGTTTAACGAAGTTTCTCGTCGTAAAAGGTTTTGAAATTGGTAAAATTGATGCAACCTTGTTCACCAATAGAGTTAATGGAGAATTATTTGTATGCCAAATCTATGTGGACGATATTATCTTTGGTTCCACTAACCCTCAATTTAGTGAAAGATTTGGAAGGTTGGTGTCCTAGAAGTGTGAGATTTATATGATGTGTGAGCTGAAATTCTTTCTTGGATTGTAAATCAAGCAATCAAGAGAAGGAACTTTATCTCTCAAACTAAGTATACCAAGGACTTGATCAAGAAGTTCAACATGCAGGATTGCAAAGGTATGAAAACTCCTATGCCCACAAGTGGACATGTTGACCTTACTAGGGAGGATGAACCGGTTGATCAAAAGGTTTATCGGTCTATGATTGGTTCATTGTTATATCTATGTGCATCTTGTCCCGATATTATGCTTAGTGTTTGCATGTGTGCTAGATATCAAGCTACACCTAAAGAGTGTCATCTTTTGGTTGTGAAACATATTGTGAGGTACTTGATACAAACACCAAACTTTGGCATTTGTATCCCAAGGGATCTTCTTTTAATCTTGTTGGCTATTTCGATTCGGACTATGCCGGTGGCAAGGTTGATAGAAAATCCACCTTGGGTACTTGTGAATTTTTAGGTAGATATCTTGTGTCTTGGTCCTCCAAGAAACAAAACTCGGTATCTCTATCTACTGTCGAAGCTGAGTATATTGTTGCTGGATCTTGTGGTGCGCAGATGCTATGGATGACACAAACGCTTAAGGATTATGGTATTCATGTTAAAAATGTTCCATTACTTTATGACAATGAAAGTTCTATTAAAATTGGACGTAATCCCATGCAACATTCTCGAACCAAGCATATTCAAGTTCGACATCATTTCATTCGTGATCAAGTTGCCAAAGGAGATATCAATCTTAAGCATGTTCGTACTAACAAACAATTGGCCTATACATTCACCAAGCCACTTGATGACATAAACATTTTGTCATTTGAGGAGTGATTTGAACATCATTGATGCTTCAAACCTGAGCGAGACTCACTTGGTTGCAAGCAAGGGCATGAGCTTTCTTATTATCTCCATGTTCTCGTAACTCGTTATCATATGCCATGGAATTCTATGCTCCCTTGTATTGCATCTAACCTTTTGTAGGTACTTGGAAGAACTACTTTCCACAAGATTTCCATCCACTCCAATCATAAGCAATCTTGTCATTACCAAGTATCCACAACCCCTCTTGATGATGGAAGGAAGAAGACAACAAAAACATATCCTTGACATATCCTTGATCTTAGTTGCAAAATCTTAAGTAGTATCATGTCAATTGGATATATCCATTGTTCTTCCTTGCATGACTAACCTTTGTAGGTGATGAGTGTACTAGAATGAGAAGGATAGATCCAAATTCAAGATGATCTTCGTCAACCTCGAGCATCCTCAACAACTTCACCTACGAGCAACGTCATCAGCATTACTCAAAGGTATGCACTCATATCCTTGAAAAGGCTTTACTCCAAGTCATGAGCTAAAGCAACTCAAGTGATATGAAGACATCAAAATGCTTAATCGAAAAATGGTAACCCCATTTGAAGCTTAAACGATGAGTATGACCTATGATCAAGCATTCTTGCTTGGATCCTAAGTCAATATACTCTAATATTGGTGACCTAGTCACTGCCCATCATTTAGTTAAGAATCTTGCGAGGTTTGCTCTCTATTTGCATGATTTCGCGTAACCACTCAAATCTTATCTACTTGATGTCCTTTGTAAATCCTTCGCAATTTTTCTTTTTGAAACAGTTTCGTTTGTCTCTCTGAAAACAAAAACTTGGTTTATCTTTCGGCGTCACCGATATAGATAACTCAGTCCTACTGAATTTACAGATGAGCTGCACTACACAATCTCGGTACCATCGATTTATTTATCCTAGAGTCACCGATTTTCTTTTCTTTCATAATCTGAGTTTCTTTGATATTGTCTATTTGCTTTTGTTCTTGTGATATTATTGTTCCTTCGATGTCCCCTTCAATTTATTTTAATATATATATATATATATTTAGGGGGAGAAGAACAAACAACACTTCGGGGTAGAAATTCTTTATTCAAGGATCCATAGCTCCAAGGAGAAGAAAACTCAAAATTTTCAAAGGGAGAGAAGTTACATTCAATGATCCCCTTAGTCTTTTAATGGACCCTAGTTTCAATGACCCTTGATCTCCAGGATCCCTTCCTTGTCAATGATCCCTATCACTACTCCCTAGTTTAACCTTTTTGATATTTTATGCCAAAGGGGGAGAATATCATAGCTTCATGCTAAAAGGGAGACACACATGCTTATGCAAAGGGGGAGATATGACTTGGGGGGAGAGGAAACTATTAAAAGTTCACACTTATATAATCAAGGAGAGGAACAAGAATGTAGGGGGAGAAAACTAATTTTGGAGAGAAGTCTCAAGTAAACAAAGGATTCCTTTTCTCACCCTATCCGATCCCAATATCTACATACTGAGATTCAAGGGGAGAGGATGTACTACTATTTTCATATCAAGGGGAGAAAAGATATAATAGATTGATGCTAAAGATGGAGACATATCAATTTTAATGACAATCATATTATATATGTTCTACATATCTTGTATTACTTTGAGTTCTATTGCTTTTGATTGGTAGAATACTCTTGTATTTCCTAACATTGTTTTCTCAAGTGTGTCTCTACTGCTAGAATGCTCAAGAACTCAGGGTAAGTATATGCATCATATTTTTGATCAACATGATCACTTGCTTCTTGCACATATTGTTTGCAAGAGTGAAGTCTTGATCAAGGATATACATTTCATTCACATATATTGATGTATATAGCCAAGATACACATGACTCCTACATCCCTTTCATCCACATGTGTGTCCCTGCATTCCAAAGCAACTATCCTTTAAAGGACTGGACACATTTAGGGGGAGCAAATCTATGTCATGTGTTTCCCAAAGTCTTCATTGTATCCATGAATATCTCTAATTGAAGCTTTGATTGTATGTTTTCATCAATTACCAAAAAGGGGGAGATTGAAAGCACATATGCTCCCTTGGTGGTTTTGATAATTCATGACAACATACATTGTCTCTTGGACTAACACTTCTATCTAGTATATTTCAGATAATAGTCCATGGAGAGTTGAGTTGGTAAAAGGATTGAGGAGATTGTGGAATTACCGCAAGATTCCAGGAAATAGGTTGGCCAAGCTTCAAGCAAGAGGACTCTACATTTTACATTTGTGAGAAATCACTTTGAGTTCATAGGAAAGTCAATACTATTAAAAGGGGGTAAAGTTTTGATGATGGACAATATGCTCAAACATGCAGAAGTGACAGTCACCAAAACATCCACAAACTCTCCCACCAAAGTCTGTCCAAAGCCAAATATGCAAAATTGGTGCAACCAACATTCCTATCCCGGTGCCATCGATTCTAAACCCTAGACAGACTCAGCCAAACCCTAACACTTCGGTGCAGCCGACACTGCGCTTGGTGCCATCGGGTTGGGTTGCTAAGATTCTGTTACGCTAGTTCTCATTTTTGGTCCGACCGAGAATGGTGAATTGGCGTCACCGAGATTGGTAAATCTGACCGTTGGTCACCTTGTCGGTGTAACTGAGAACTGTATATCGGTCCCTCCGAGATTAAAAATTGCCACTTCTGGTCACTTCGGTACCACCGAGATTTACACATTGGTGTCATCGAGCCTGACTTATTGTGTGTAACGGTTGGATTTTTGGGGATGCCTATACCCCTTCACTACCACCCACTCGAAAGAGAAGCACTCAGGACTATTCCATACCTATCCTACTCAGTTTTCTGAGAGATAACCACCTACCGTTGTGTTGAGGTCAAGATCTTCCACTCCAACAATATGGATCTTGATTTCTAGCCTCCCCAAGTTGCTTTCCACCAATCCCATATCTTCTACCAAGACAAATCTGTGAGAGAGTGATTTTGTGTTGAGGAGTCTATCATCTTGAAGCACAAGAGCAAGGAGTTCATCGTCACTACCGAGCCTATTACATTTTGGAGGGTGGTGCCTCTTAGATTGGTTAGGTGTCTCTTGGGAGCCTCCTACTTCGTGTTGTGGAGTGAACCAATAAGTTTGTAAGGGCAAGGAGATCGCCTACTTTGTGAAGATCTACCCATAGTGAGGCTAGTCCTTCGTGGACGGAAGCCGCATGGAATAGTCAAGGCTGCTTCTTCGTGGAACCCTCCATGGGTAGAGCCCTCTATGGACTCTCACGGCCGTTACCCTTCGTGCGTTGAAGACTCCATGAACATGGACTTACGATAGCACCACCTATCGGAACCATGGGAAAAATCATCATGGCATCACTTGTGTTTTCTTTCCTAACCCTCTATTTACTTACATGTGCAATGTCTTTACTTTTTGCTGCTACGCTCTTAGACATGCATGTGTAGGGTGTTGCTTGATATGCTATGAATGCTAAAACTTGCCAAGAACTAACTTGGGAAAAGGTTAGGTTTTAAATTTCTACTAGTAGTCTATTCACCCCCCTCTAGACACTCCTCTCTCGATCCTGCAATGCTTCCCGCTTAGCGATCTACAAGGATATGTAGATCCACTCTCCCTCTCATAGATGCTCATCGCCATGGATAGATCTTGCGTGTGCGTAGGAAATTTTTTGTTTCCCATGCAACGTTCCCCAACAGGAAGACCTCAAGACCTATGAGGCCAAGCTTGGCGACCGTCACTCTGCGCTGTCCAAGGCGGCGGCCGACCAAGACACGGAGCGCAAGCACCTAGACAAGCTGAAAGATGAAGTAGATGCGGAGAAGGCTTGGTCGAATCCTAGGAGAAGGCCTTTGTCACAGCTGAGGAGAGAAAGGTTGCGGAACTCAATGCCATCCCCTCCGCCGAGCTTAGGCTCCGCCAAGCGCTGATCTCCATCTGCTGGGGAGGATTCATGGAACCCCCGGTGGCTCCAGAGAGCAGCTTCTCGGGGCTCTCTTAAAAGCTCGTTGAGGTTCTTGAGGGTGCCATTGCCAGGGTGGAGAAAGTCATGGAGAGTGAGTGCCGCAACCTCTTCTTCGAGGCCGTAACACACTTCTTTACCCACCTCTACCTTCGCGCACCGGTTTTTGACTTCGGCTCCATGACCCGCCCGGTCGATCCAAAGGTTCACACCGCTATGACGATGGCCATGGAGGCGCTGCTGAACAAGTTCGTCTGCATCATCGTTCCCTCATTTCCGGCAGCTGCAAGGGTCAATGACAAGCATGACAATGGCAGCGATGTCAATGATGAGCTCCCTGCAGTCAGGACGAACGGTGGCGCCAGCTTGTCCTAGCTCCTCTTCCTACGTCATTTCCTCGTTAATTGTGACTCACAAAGGCGTTAGACTTGTTTGCATACCTCAGTCGCCGTTGGGGCATCCGGGTCACCAGGAGGGTGCCAAGGGGTGAGGGGCCACATGAGTAGGGAGGCCCTTGAGTTGCGATGCTAAGGAGTCCCCCTTGACGTATGAGCAGCCCTCATGAAGGGAACATGGTGAAGACAGGGTTGACTTGGAGCTTTGTAGCGCCTTGAGCTCTGCGTTGGTAGGGGCCGGTACCATGCATACCTTAGCTATCGTTGGGGAGTCTCGATCACCAGGACGGTGCCAAGGGGTGAGGGGCTACGTGACCAGTGAAGCCCCTGAGTTCCGGTGCTCAGGGGTCCCCCTTGACATGTGAGTGGCTCCATACCTTTCCTCGCTAGCTTTCGCATGAGAGGGACGCGTGAAGACCAAGTATCAAGGACCTAGGAAGGTGGCGTGCGCCAGCCCCGGCCTGAGCGTAGCCCCCATGTAGCCCCCTCACGTGAGCATCCGATGGGAATGTAGTGAGACGGGGCCACGAGGTTCCGTCCTAAGGTTGGATGAAGCTGTTGGGGTGCCCTCAGTTGTTTATCCAGCTGCCAGAGCATGGGGCTTCCCCGTTGCGTGGGCATATTCGCTGAGTGAGAGTGTTTCCCGCCAGCGCGGAGCATGAGGCTTCCACTTGGGCGTGGGACTGGGGGGCCTCGCCTGCTGAGGCCCCCGGGCGTGTACAACCCATCAAGTTCGTATGAATGGCTTGCACGGTAGAAATAGGGGGTGTATCTGGGCACTCGTGTGCTGACGCGGGTCTCACGAGGCCCTACCTCAAAGGCGGGTTGCACCCAAGTCTTCCAGTAGAGGGCGCCATTGCATGTCCTGTATATTTGAAAGAAACCTGCGGAGAATGAATTTCCAAGGGACATCACATGAGAAGGCCTAACACGAACGACCCCAGGAGGTGACGTGAATGGGGAAAGCCCGCCAGACAAAGCTCAACCATTGGATTATCGACGCTGCAGGGACGGACCAGAGCACAAATGTCGTGCCCAGTCTTCTCATGCGCCAACTTCGAGGAGAAAATAACCGACGCATGGCTCCCATGGAGGCGAAGGGCTGACTATGGTTGCAGGAACTGTGTCACGGGCCCTGACTCACCCACTCTCGATTAGCTCACACGAGGACAAAGCACCAAGGAACACGGAAGGTGAGATGCACGGGGCTGCCCCGTGAGACAGAGCTCGATCGCTTGGATTTACCAACACTGCATGGACGGACCCGAGCACAGACGTCGTGCCAGCCCTTAATCAAGAGGCGGTCGAAGGCAGAATCATTAGGGCGCGATGACATTCATGGTGGTGATGCACCGAGCATGCAGGTTGGAATATTTAGTAAATTGATCAAATGCATGAAAGGTTCTGGTGAATGCATAAATGACGTGGCTACGGGGACAGGCCCTAACCGCCTAAGGATAATGCGGCCCGACGGGCGCCCTCAAACTGCACAAACCAAAAAGTTACCTCGTACGAACCAAAAAGTCACCTGGAGGCAGTACCGATGAAGATTCGAGGTAGTCACTGGATCCTGACCTTGCACCTCCGTGAGTCGGGCCTTCATGAGCCCGGCGCCTCCCGAGGCCCCGGGCCCTTGCTTGGGCCTAGCGCCTCCTCGGGCACCTCACAACGCTTGACCCTGTAGGGCGCGAGCATGGCCTGAGCAAGGCGCTAATACGTGGCGCCTGCGTTCATGAGACCAAAAGGCATGCAAATGTAGTTGCATGGGGTAGACCCCGCTGCGACTGACGTGTGATGGCCAAAATATGTCCCAAGACGCGGCCCTGTTGATGTCAGGCATATCGACACCGACGCACAACCTACTACCCGAGTTGACGATGGCAGTCGAACTTGGTGATGCAGGGCAGCGCCCGCCTCGCATGGCGTGTGCTTCCTGAAGCTCCTCGATTGCATCGGTGATGAACTCCTGCGAACTTGGCACCTGACGCTGTGCTCCTTGCCTAGGTGTACGCGTCTCGAAACATGCCTCAAGGTTGTGCCGAAGCACCTCCCTCGTCTCACTGATCAGGTTGGCAGCCTTCTAGATGGAATCCCCCAAGCCCGACTCGAGGGAAGCATCGAGCACGCCTTCTTATGCATGGGAGGAAGGGGACTTGGCCCCGAGCGCGGAGCCTCAGGTATCGTCCTCAGAGGTTCCAGCCCCCTGGTGCCCCTTGGGGTGGAGTTTTCTTCTTCTTCCTGGGGAAATCCTCATGAGGCGGGACACCCCATTCATCATCTGAATGATCGGATGTTGCGACATGGTAGGCGCACTCGAGGGAGCAAACAGCGTCCTTGTCATCGCATGCGATAGTGATGATGCCACCGCTCCCCGACATCTTGAGGACATTCTAGCCAGGGTGAGTCACCACCATAAACGTGGCGAGGGCGGGCTACCCAAGTATCATGTTGTACGGGAGTTGTATGTGGGCGATATCAAAGACGATGTGCTCGATGTGGCAGTTCTTGCACCCGCCAAAGGTGACAGGCAGGCGCACCTGTCCGATGGGGATAGTGGACCCGTAAGTGACCCCTGAAAATGGCTTGGTTGGCGTGGGCTACTCTTCTGGCACTTGGAGCGTCTCGAATATCTCAATGGAGAGGACATTGATCCCTACACCATCGTCGATGAGGGTCTTGGTTACGAGGACATTGCTAATGGTTGGCATGCATATCATGTGTAGTGTGCCTGCCATGGCTGAACACCTGAGTTGATCTTGGGAGTGAAAGGTGATGGCGCCTTGGGACCATTTGAGGGGGCGCACAGCACCGCAGGGGCCTTGCGCTTCGTCTCCTTTGTCTTGGTCTTCTTGTCTTCGGGGTCCGCCTCCGGAAGCTCAAGAGTGAGAGGTGACCCTCCTCGGCCTTACACACTTGTTCACCAGGTTGAACATCTCCATAGCTGAGCATAGTTCGTCGTTGATAGTGAGCTCCTCCCTCATCCTAAGGTCCCTGACCCCATTGGTGAATGCAGAGATGATGGCCTCGTCTGACGCCGTTGTGTCCATCGAGTAGCGAGCTAGGTTGGGTGTCGCTGTGGGGAATCCTTCGCACACGCCCGTGTGCTCGAACCTTAAGGATTTTGCGGAGCCCAAAATCCGACATTTGGCACGCCAGGAAGGGGGCATGTTGGAGCCCTCCTTAAGCCAATATCTCCATCCACCTTGTTGTTCCTTTTGCCGACGACCCGAGAGCACCTATCGGCTACAACCGACCGGCCACCATCGACCTCAACGCTGCCGTCGGGAACCTGCACCCCGACGGCCAATGTCGCCTCTGTCATCACCTCCTCTCGCACCACCCAAGCACATGAGGGTCAGGCGGCGCCTTCGGCATCCACGTGGCATCACTCCCATGTGGGGGACCTAAACGCACACCACGCGCTTCTGCTAGCAAGTGAGGTGCTTCGCCACCGTCCAACGCCAGGGGACTTCGACGCGTGGGCCGACCACATCATGGAGCTGATCACCGTCACGTGCGGCGCCATGGTCCCTCATCCTTCCTCAAGCGCTGGGGGATCATTCATCGTGCGTGTCCCCCGGCCCGCCAGCAACACACTTCCTTCAGCCAGAGGCGAACCAGGGCAGGGCCTACCGAACGCAGTGCTCCTCCTCCTGCGGATTCCGGTAAGCAATTTCGGGGAACAACCTGCCCATGGCGATCAAGCTCGCGGAGAAGACAACAGAGTGCCCTACGCGCATGTCGGGGCGTGCCCCCATGACCCGATGGATCACCAACAACCCGGGCTGACCAGACGCGAGCGCACCACCCTGTGCAGGTAGCATACAGCGTAGGTATCTAGGCATACAAGCAACCACAGTGAAGTCGCGCCAGACCATCGGGGAATCGACTCACGTGAGGAGACACGCGACATATCGGGCGGCGGCAATAGAGGTAGGCAACTATGCTCTAAGGCCCGATGCAGGAGGATTTGTAAGCTGCATGTGCAAGGTTCAGCCCTATCGCCGCCCGTAGGGGCCGTTCCAAGCGCCACATGGGACGGCTCGGGAGAAGACCTAGGCCCTTATGTTGAGCCCTACGTGTCGTACTACGTCGTGCCTAGGGAAGACGACTAGGATTGGGCGCGTGCCGTAAGCGCCAACACCTCCCGAGGGTAGGGGGAGCCCCGGACGTCCTCCCGAGCCAAGCTCGGGTGCCCCCCTGGAGGAGCACCAAGGTCGGACAACGCGAACTGAAGAAGGAGGGATGACGCCACCGGATCCGTGGGGGCCCGGCGCAGGCCGCAGCCTTGCCCCTCACGGGCATGAATCGATGAGCTAGACCCCGGGGTGTTGGGCGTAATGCCGTGGGGAAGGGCAGCAAGACAAAGGTAATGCAGGCCACCAGCGGCAACTGGAACATCGGCACAGCTCGGGAGGCCGGACCTCATGAGGCTCCCGAGGCAGCACAAGGTCACCACCCAAACACCTCAGGAGGCGGCTTCAACGACAAAACACCCTTACGGTTGCGCCGAATGCATTGTACTCATGTTTGTCTTGCAGGAGCGCAATCTTGCGGCTATGCGGGGAACAATGCATCCGGGTTTGGTTCATAAGGGCACGCAATTGAGTAGAAATGCACGGGGTGACTCTTGACCTATTTGGGAGCTCCCGGGCCTGGTGCCCGGAGGCTTGCCCAGCTATCTACGCCCGGGGTCTCTCCGTGAGCCGGCCCAACTTCACCAACCCATGACACTCTCATGTAATAATGAGCGGGCTGTATAGGCCCGGAGCCCCCTCAGGACGTAGAGGGGTTCCTCCCACACAATGTGGCAGCCACAGCTCTGCGCTAGCGGAGAAGTCAACACTACCCATCAATGGCTATGCCCATGCAACGTGGATGGCCTACGCTCAGTGCTGGGGGAAGACGAAGACTAGCCTAGGAGCCAGACGCGACATTTGCTTGCTTTCTTTTTTGTGTTCGAATTGCCAACTTTTGAAACAAAGTTTGAAGGGCTTAGATCTCTAAATTTAAAAGAAAAGGGGTGGGGACTTTTATCTTGTTTCTTTCGCTTTTTATCAATCCTGAGTTATCCTTCTTTTGGATCGGCGTTTTTTGCTTGGGGCCCCACATTGAGGCCCTACCCAGGTCATCCCGAGCCGAGATAGCAGGACCCTGTCACCTCAAGGACTCACAACTTTCACGACCGACTCCCACTTGGAGCTCCGACCGTGACACGAGACCGCAACATGGAGTCTCAGCCCCCCCCCAAAGATTGGGCCTCCTAAGTTAAAGCCCCTTCAACAGAGTGGGGGCCGCTCGGGTGTCAAGGGGGCTCCTGGGCACCGCGCCTCAGGAGCCTCACCAATCACAAAGCCACCTGCAGCCTCGATGCCGTCCTTGGTGATCCGGCCGACATCGACGGTGTTAGGGCCTCACCTCATGGTTGCGTCCCCGGTGATCCGGCTGTATACCGTGGCAGTAGGGAAATGAACGGGACTGGGACCTGTCGACGTAGAGCTGCTTGAGTGTCGAAGGGGACTCCAAAGAAGTGCGCCTCAGGAGCCTCACCGGTCATATAGCCACTTGGCACCCTCGATGTCGTCCTTGGTGATCCGGACGACATCGAGGGTGCCGGGGTCTGACCCCGTGGTCGCGACCTCGGCCAGTCATATACCACGGAGGTAGAGAAATGTGCGGGACTGGGACCTGAAGACACAGGGAATGGAAAAGACCCCCCAATTCGCCTCACCCGTAAGCAAGGAGGAAGCGCGCCCGAGCGGAACAGCACAGTATCTGGACAACCTACCCGCGTAGCAAGATCATCCGCGAGCTAAGTACACTATCAAATCAAACTTGAATTACCTAATTTAACAACGCTTCTAAGGTGAGGCAAGGCTTGTGCATACTAATGTGAGTACGCATGTAGTAAGGGACAAATGCGCGCAATTTCTAACACTTCAGGGATCTAGAGCGTCAAAGGGGACGACATGGGAACAGAGACCCCGCAGCGATAGGCTCCTGATCCGCGAGCCTTGGCTGGCAACTGCAGGATTCCCCTCAGGAGGGGTGAACTTCACGAGGATCCAACTAGCTGCACCATCAGGCCACACCGACGGACGCCCCAGACAAGCGCGGAGAAAACAAATTGCGCAACGAGCGGTCGACGGCAAATCAAAGGCGAGAAACAAAACATAAGTAAGGTCCAAAAGATTAATGCCCACGATGGCCAAGTTCGCTTCAGAGTGTTACAGGTACCAGAAGGAACAAGCAGGGGGATCTAAGCGGAGGAGTCGCTCTCGCTGCCCGAGCCGACGGCCGCCACGGCACCGGGGCCGCCCTCTCCGCCGGGAGGGGCACCCAGATGAACTGCGCGACCAGGGCTTCCACGTGCAGACGCACCTCCTCCCGGAGAGGCCTCGGGAGCCCCCTCGGCGTGCACTCCACCACGCGCTGGAGGTCGAGCTGGGGGGTGAGGCAGCGCAAGTTGGAGAACACGTGCGTCGACACCAACTCCGGGAGGTCTCGGGCGTTGGCTTCGCTGTCATCGTTCACGCGGGAGACGCCAGTCTCCAGCTCCTCCACCACCCGACGGAAAAAGTCAAGGTAACCCCTGTTGCCCTATATGTTGGGGGTGCAGGGGCATCCCTGACGAATCGTTCCACCGCTCCAGCCGTGCAGCAGGCGATGTCAGAGAATAGCTTTGCTCGCTGGGACTTGAGCATTCTGGCGTAGGCCGCCTCGTCGCGTGCGGCCTGCACGGCGTCGGCCGCTTCATGGACCTGATCTTGCAGCACCGACAGCTCCTCCCTCACCTTCGCCTCGCGCCTGAGGGTGTCCTAGAAGGCGGCGTCGATGGTCGCCAGCTGAGCATGCAGCGCGCTCGCCTTCTCCTCGAGCTCGGCGCTCTTGCACTTCTTGACAAGCGGCGCCCTGGAAGAAGGAGATAGTCAAGCCCGGTGCGTTGGATGTGATGAGAAAAGAATGATATTAAGAGCAAAGAAAGATGAAGACGACAGAACAGTTACTCCCCCACCATGGTCTAGTGGTGGTGGCCCCGTGATGCCTCTAACATCCCCTGGCGCCGCCTCCGGAGGGAGGCAAGGGGGCTGACGGCCCCATGCGGTCTCCAGCACCGGTGGAGCTTCCGCAGCACACGATGAAGAGTTGATGAAGCAGGGAAAGGAAGAGAGTTTTCTCTGGAGGTGCGGCACAGGCGAACGCTTCGAGGCAGCTGGGTTACGTCGCGAGGAAGAAGATTTATAGGAAGGTCCAAGGCCATGAAGCGTCATGGGAGAGCAGGCGGTGTGCGCCCCTCAGGCTCCGACAGGGCCAACTCGATTGATGCATGGCTCTACCGCACATTGCCTCGCCTAACGCCCCAGGTCACATCCGCGTGGACTGAGAGTAGAAAATTCAAGGAATCGATAGCATTCAAGGGATGGTAATGACAGCCGGTGCTGGCATAGGCATCCCGCCGGTTTGACTTGGGAGACCCTTGACACCTTCGGGGAGCAGGGGCACCGCCACTAGGGTGGCTGACACGTGGAAAGCCTGGCCCGCAGGTGTTTAGGGCCCGTGATGCTCCAGGCTGTCCCCAAAGCTTTTCTTCAAAGCCATCTCAAGCACGCCTTGGACCCGGGGGCTACTATCGGCATTCTGGTAACGGGGGTACCCAGTCCTGCATGCCTACGACCGAGGGCATGGCCCACTTCATCGTCCTGGCGAGGTCCGGCGCGGGATCACTCAAGACAAGGCCCTCACGAGGACCCTGGCTCGCGAGGAGGAGTAGCATCAAGATCCCCAGGGAATAACCTCCTCAAGTTCCCCTCCTGAGGGGTGGAGATCCCTATGCAAGGGCCGGCCTCAGGAGTCAAGGATGACGCAGGTAGGGACAGACAAGCGGGAGCATGCCATACGACACAAATTCCCCTTTGTTGCAAAGGGAGCAAGGACATACACGAGTTCCCATAGGGCTGCCCAAAGGTTTCCATTCCAGTGCAAGAAGATCATGGCCACCAGCCCCGAAGGGCGGATGTCATCGCCGAGCCCACCACTATAACACCATTAGCTAGTTTGCAGGCGAAGACCACCTTTGGACACGGCGTGGATGAACTCCTGTCCCCCTTCAAAATTGGCCGTTGTGGGATTCTTTCAGGCCATTGAGATAAGGGGAGAGTACCTAGGCTGCCACTATATATAGAAGTCAGGTCACACCATAGAGGGGATCCCAGATCCAATCGAGCACTTAGCCACTGCACTCTCCATCGCCAGGCAGAGAGCAAAGAACACCCCTTGAAAGACCTCCCAAGGCTCAAGGCCATTGCACCAGTTCATCACCAAAACCTCCACGAGAGGAAATCCACCAAAGCAGGAGTGGGGCATTACACTTTGCAGCGGCTTGATCCTAGGTAAACTGTCGTGTTCATCTTCTTCCTCGTCACCGAACGAGTTCGCTGTTGTGTCCATCGAGTAGCGACCTAGGTTGGGTGTCGCTGCGGGGAAGCTTTCACAGACGCCCCTGTGTCTAAACCTTAAGGGTTTTGCAGAGCTCGAAATCCGACAAGGCTCCTTGTTGGTTTGGTAGGGAGCTGGGGCACACAAATAGCACCAACAGCCGCTGCGTGCACGTTGGTTTAGACAGCTTTTGGCCGCTCGGGAATGTAATACCCTACATCATGTGTTTTTGGTGTATTGTATGTATGTTCAAGGTTTCAGGTGCACTACCCTGCAAGGATGTACGGGATAAGATGTTACGCGTGTAGAATGAACATAGAGTCGGCCTTTTAAAGGTAGCTTCGGGCCTCCTTTTATAGGATAAGGTGTCACCACAAGGGCTAAAATGGTATTTACATGGTTGCACTATGTGTACTGCAGTTACTTGGATTGCTTGTTAGGATAGGTAGGGGGAAATACCTAACACTGATGGACTAGGTCATGCGCATTGAATGCGCCGTGAGGTACAACGTTGGCAATGTTCCCCGACAAGGATTGCCTCTCCTTCTGTGCCATTCGGCAACTACCAATTACTTTTCTACCATGTTGCGGGATGGGTGTCATTGAAGCTGCAACAGGCCCGCCGTTGTATCCACTTGCACTGGCCAGCTCCGCCTGTCTGCCTGCCCGCTCGACAACTATATTGATGTAGATAATCAGCTCCTAGAGAGGTGGAGCGTTGGCTTGGCGGGATGATTTCCTATCAGGCGATGCTTGTGGGCGGGCTATTCTGACTGGTGAGACCCTTTCTGTCTATTTTCAGATTTCTTTGGATATTGATGAGAGCTGGGCAAGAGTTTGCCGACCAGAGAGCATCGGTTGCACGTGCCTAATTCTAGGTGCTAAGGACCCCAGTTCTTAGTACACTGACACCCTAATACAGTAAAATAGAGCAAGAGCAAGAGAGTGGGATTGTATTAGAATCTGAAAAGGGGTTTGCTTGCCTAGCACCTCTCAAGATGAACTTCTCTTCATTAGTGACATCGGTCTCAACTTCGGGATACCATCTACCAACAGGGAACAAATACCGGCAAACATAAAAGGGACAACATTCAATGCAATGCACAGACAAGTGAATGGTATGACATGTTAAGGTACTGGATTGACCTAATGCAGTATTTCGTCAAGCTAATTGAAGTGGAATTCAAATAAGATTAAATTCAACCTCCAAATGCTATTTCATAATTTGCCCCAATCATCATTTCTCCTGTTTTGTGATTTTAACTTGTTCAAACATGCATGAACATGGCATAAACACATTCTTCCTATTTTTATCATATCTCATATATAAATTATTTTCATCTGAGTTATAGATTATTACATATGAATTTTAGATGTTTTAAACATTTTGTGAAAATAATAAATCATTTCCGAATTTTTTAAAATTCTAGAAATCATTTACGTCGTCAGCATGATGTCAGGGTGACGTGAGCGGTTAACATGGTGTGTCCAGATCAATCCTGACCCGTGGAGCCCACCGGTCAGTGGCTCACGATCAGCTAAAGAGGCTGACTAGTGGGGCCAGGTCAATAGCGATGTGACCTGGTCAAATTTGACATATGGGGCCCATGAGTTAGTGACCTACTTAGTGAGGAAGATGAATTAGTGTTAACTTAAGCCTAAGCTAATTATCCTTAGTGACCGGGCCCACATGTCATAGACATAGGGGGCTATTAGTGATAATTAAACAATAGTTAGGCTGGCGGTTCACCCACAGCGATGACAGACGCTGCAGGGGTGCTCGGGGTTCACACTTCGGTGACCATTCAGGCGGCGGATGCGCTCTACACGAAACGAGAGCTAGCACAGATCCAACCCAGCACGAGAGGAGCCAGGGTGGTCGAGTTCCTCGAGGAAGACGCCATGAGCGATGGCCGGAGCTCGGATGTGTGCAGGCATGGTAGTACAACAGATGGGAGAGCGTGGTGTCGGATTTCGAGCTCCGCAAAGCCCTTAAGTTTCGAACACAAGGGCGTGTGCGAAGATCCCCTGCAGCCTCGCCCGACCTAGCTCGCTACTTGATGAACACAACAAAGAACTCGCATGATGATGAGGAAGAAGATGAACACGACAGTTTGCCCAGGTTCGGGCCGATGCGAAGCATAATACCCTAATCTTGCTTCGGTGGATTGCATCTCGAGGAGGTGAGGTGGATGAACAAGTACAGTGTTTCATGGCCTCCTGAGGGCTTTCAGAGATGTCCGAGGCTCCCTGAGGTTTGGCGAGTGGTGGAGTTGGTTGATAGGATTCGGATCGGATCGGTCAGGTCGCCCGTCCCCTCTACGAAGCGGCCTACCCTCCATATATAGAGGTGGTCTGGGTCCTCTTCCCTTATCGCAATGGTGGGAAGGGATCCCAGAACAGCCAATTTTGAATGGGGGCAGGGGTATGTGCTCGCCCTGCCCAAAGGCGGTCTTCGCCTGCAAAGTAGTTGTCGACGCCATAGGGACAGGCTCAACGATGACATCTGACATGCGGGATGGGTGGTTGTGATATTCTTGCACCTAAATGGAAACCTTTGGGGGCGCTTTGGGAACCTCCATATGTCCTTGCTCCCTTTTCACCAAAGGGGAAACGGTGCCGCCTGGCGCACTAGTGCTTGCCTGTCCTTCCTTGCGTCATGTTTGACTCTTGAGGCCAGTCCTTGCATAGAGGATCTCCACCCCTCCGGAGGGGGCTTGGGGAGGCCCATCCTCTGCCGGTCTTGATGCTTATCATCCCTCCGAAGCTTGGGACCTCGCGCAGGCCTTGTCCTGAGTGGGGCCGTGCCTGGTCCTATTTGGTTGATGAAGTGGGCCATGCCCTGGGCCGCAAGCACGCAAGTCTAGGTACCCCTGTTCCTAGAAAGCTGACAGTAGCCCCCGGGCCCAAGGCGCGCTCGAGGAGGCTTATGAGCGAAGCCTAGAGGGCGGTCCGAAGTGCCGTGGGCCCCCAAACGCCTGCGTGCTAGGCTTGGCACGCGTCGAATGACCAGGCGGCGACGCCTCCGCTCCACGAGGCGTCCAGAAATGCTCCTGGTCAAACTGACACGATGTCCGTGCGCTGCGCTAGCCATCATTGCTCTTTATTAAATGTTGATGGTGCTCCAGGCCATGCAGATGTGACCCTTGAGAGGGTCGTATGCCCCTGGAACATGAGGGGGTGCCGAGCGATCCTTTGTAGTATCTAAGCGGGCGAGAAAGCCCTCACCCACCTTTGCCTTCTCTGTCTCCACACCTCTCGAACCATCCCCTCCCCGCGATAGCGCCGATGAAGAAGTTTTCTGCTATAGAGAAGGGAAAGGCTCCCAAGGATGGCCCTACCGCCCCGCTACCCTGGAGGGGCCGCGGTCGCCCCCGAAAATATGTCGCGACACCGGTGGGGGCTCCCGGCGAGCATAGCCGTGCCACAAGGCGCCACGGCGGCCGCGGTGGAACACCGTCCAGCGCGGGCAGCCGCAGCAGTGAACGCGGTTGCCCCCAAGGTGGGAGGTTGGCGATAGCCAACCGACCGCCACGCCTGTGGTTCCATTCGGCCGACTCGGCTCTGGAATTCGTGACATGGGAGGACATGCCGGAAGCTACCTCGTTCTAGCTCCCGAACTTCTTCGCGGGGGCCCTGTCGGTTGGAGGGCTTGCCGGCCTTTGGCTACAAGTCGATGACTGCTCCAACGGGGCATCCTGGGCAGAGCTCGAGGTTGCCCCCGAAGGCTACGTGTACCTGAACCGCATGTGGCAAACGTTCGCCCGCGCCCATGGCCTGAGGGGGAGGCACAACTTCCACTTCAAGTATGACGGGGAGGCGACACTCTTCATCAAGATCTGGGGGAGTGAGGGCGAGCACCTGGGGTGTTGCCCAGAAGACATTGGTCACGGCGATCCTGGAGACGAGCTTGCCCTTCATGACGGGCGCCGTGCCTCCAGCAGTAGTGACACCCCCTCCGAGGAGAGCCCAAGCGATAGCAGCGAAAGCAGCTATGGCACACCGCCACGCCGACGCGCCTGGGTCTCAGGGGGTAGTCCACCGGCGAGGCGCCGTTCTCCCTCTCTGGGTATGTCCGCCCCGGTGCGTTTCCGCAGGGCCGTGAAGGAGGAGGAAGACACCGACTAGACGTCGGTGCGCCGCCCTCGGCTCCTAAGACGATAGCCCCCGTGCGGCTTCTCATTTTCTTTCTCCTCATTTTTATTTGCACCTACAACACAAAAACTAAGGGGGGTTGTGGGAATGTAACGCATTCAGGCGCCTGCCCCTCTTTATGAGTACCTTGTGCATTTCATCAACTAGAGTCGCCTCCCGATCGTCATTAGGGTACTTAGCTTGATAAGCCCGCGGTAGGCTTTCGGGTTGTGGGGTTGTGGCTGTGACGCCCGAAGGGTCCGTTTGCCTGGTCGGCTTCTTCTTCTTCTTGCGATTGAGGTGAGTTGCGGGCTCTGACGACGCCCTGTGTCTGTAGGTTCCAGTCCCGGGCATTTCCCTACCATCGCGGAGTGCGACCATCTTACCCTGGATGCTCCTCACAGGGTGAGGCCCGACAATCCTGATGCCGACCGGAAACCAAGAAAGACACCAGGGGGGTCGAGTGGCCTTATGATCGGTAAGTCTCCTAAGGTGCGATGCTTAGGAGCCCCCTTTGACACTCAAGCAGCTCTACGTCAGCAGGTCCCAGTCCCACACATTTCCCTACAATCGTGGGGTACGACCATCTTACCATGGACATTCCCCACGAGGCAGGCCCCCGGTACTCCTGATGCTGACCGAAAACCAAGGACGGCACTAGGAAGTCGGGTGGCATTATGACCGGTAAGGCTCCTGAGGCGCGATGCTCAGGATCCCCCTTAGACGCTCAAGCGCCCCCTCCGAAGATTCTGCTTCCTTGTCCGGGAAGGCTGTGCTTCCTGAGGCTTCCTAAGGCTTCCAGTTGTAGTCCAAGTAGCCCTGCGTCGATAGGTCCCAGCCCCATGCATTTCCCCATCACATTAGGTATGATCGGAAACAAAGGACGCACTTCACAGGGCAAGGGCACGACACTCTTGATGCACCAGGAGGGTCGGGTGGCATTGCGATCGGTAAGGCTCCTGAGGCACGATGCTCAGGAGCCCCCTTAGACGCTCAAGCCGTTGTAAGAAAAAACTAAATTTTTGTTTCGTTCCCAAGATGGCGCGTCGGGCCATGAATGGAGCCTTTGGGCGAGTACGAGGCGGCATGCGCCTACTAACCCACCCATGAGATGCAAGGATCCGGGCGCCAAGGCCTTGGCAAGGTGTAAGCAGCGTGCCCCCCATCCCCTGCTCACGGGGTACGACGGGGAGGGGAGCAGGCAAATGCTTAACTTGGAGGAAGAGAACAACATTAGAGATGGCAAGAAAACAAAACTTTGATCCTTTTGACTAAAACGCAATTTTGGAAAGACCCTGGGTTTGATTTCATAAAAGATGGGAAATCCTAACAAGAGAAACGCGAATAACGGCTGCGTCCGTCAGTTAGATTGGCCTTCGTCTTCCCCCAGCGCTGAGTGTAGGACATCCACATTGCATGGGCATAGACATTGATGGGCCGTGTTGTCTTCTACGCTAGCTCCGGGCTGTGGCTGCCACATTGCGTGGGAGGGACCCCTCCACGTCCTCGGGGGGACCCGGGCGTGTACAACCCGCTCATTATTACATGAGAGCGTCACGGGTAGAACTTCCGGAGGTGCTGGATGTTCCAGGCATTTTGGATAGGGACCCTGTCCTAAGTCTCCAGGCGCACGGCGCCCAGCCTGGAGACATGAACGACCTTGAACGGGCTCTCCCACATGGGCGAGAGCTTGCGCAAGCCCTCCCTCGAGAGAACCCGCCTCAGGACGAGATCACCGACTTCGAGGGTCCCGGAGCGGATGTTGTGGTAGTGGTAGTGCCGTAAGGCTTGCTGATACCGCGCGGATCGGAGTGAGGCCTGACGACGCGCCTCCTCTCCGAGCACGAGGTCCGTTCCCCGCACAGTCTCCTAACGCTCCTCGTCAAATGCCAAGACCTGTGGGGATAGGTGCTTGATCTCATGGGGAAGGATTGCTTCGGCTCTGTAGTCGAGGAAGAACGGGGTTTCGCCAGTGGGCTTGGTTTCGGTGGTGCGGATGGACCACAACACCGACTGAAGTTCATCGACCCAACCCCTGCCACAAGCTTCAAGCTTCTTCTTGAAGCTCCTTGCCTTAAGGCCTCACAGGACCTCCGCGTTGGCACGCTCTGCCTGGCCATTGCTCCGTGGGTGGGCCACCAAAGCCTAACATATATGCATTCCAAGATTAGCACAGTAAGTCTTAAAGATGTGGCTTGTGAATTGCGAACTATTATCGGTGATGATGCGGTTGGGGACGCCGAAGCAGATTACGAGGCCCTTGATGAACTTAACGGCCGACCCAACCAGGATGGTGGCATGGGTTCCTGAAAGCACATTTGCTCCCTTGGTGGTTTTGGTAATTTATAACAACATATATGTCATTGAACTAATGCTTCCATCAAGTATGTTTCAGGAAAAGTTCAATGATGGGTTCGCAAAGAGATTGTGGACATACCCCAAGATGCAAGGAAATGGTTTGGCAAAGCTTCAAGCAAGAGGACTCTACAATTTATATTTGTGAGAAATCACTTTGAGTCCATAGGAAAGCCAATACTATTAAAAGGGGGTAAAGTTTTGTTCATAAACAAAATGCTCATACGTGCATAAGTGATAGTCACCAAAGACACCCACAAACTCAACCAAGAAAGTCTGTCCTAAGCCAAACACTCAAAATTGGTGCAACCAACATTCTACATTCGGTGCCACCGATTCCAAACCCTAGACAGGCTCAGCCAAACCCTAACCCTTGGGTACAACCGATACTGCTTTCGGTGCCACCGAGTTGGGCTTCCAACTTTTTGTTACGCAAGTTCATAGTTTCGGTCCTTCCGAGATTGTTGAATCGGCGTCACCGAGAATGGGCATTCTGACCGTTGGTCACCTTATCGGTGCAACCGAGATTCCTATATCGGTCCCTCCAAGATTCAAAAGTTGCCACCTTGTGGTCACTTCGGTACCACCAAGATTAACACATCGATGTCACCGAGTTGGTCATTTTGTGTGTAACAGTTGGATTTTTGGGGATGCCTATATATACCCCTTCACCACCACCTACTCGAAAGAGAAGCACTCAGAACCATTCCATACCTATCCTATAAGTTTTCTGAGAGAGAACTACCTACCTTGTGTTGAGATCAAGATCTTCCACTCCAACCATATGAATCTTGATTTCTAGCCTCCCCAAGTTGCTTTCCACCAATCCCATTTCTTGTACCAAGCCATATATGTGAGAGACTGATTGTGTGTTGAGGAGTCTATCATCTTGAAGCCCAAGATCAAGGAGTTCATCGACATTACCGATCCTATTACCTTTTGGAGGGTGGTGCCTCCTAGATTGGTTAGGTGTCGCTTGGGAGCCTCCTACTTCGTGTTGTGGAGTGAACCAAGAAGTTTGTAAGGGAAAGGAGATCACCTACTTCGTGAAGATCTACCCCGAGTAAGGCTAGTCCTTCGTGGACGTAGGTCGTCATGGTATAGTAAAGGTTGCTTCTTCGTGGAACCCTCCGTGGGTAGATCCCTCCATGGACTCTCGCGACCATTACCCTCCATGGGTTGAATACTCCATGAACATGGATGTACGATAGCACCACCTATCGGAATCATGGGAAAAATCATCGTGTCACCAATTGTGTTTGCTTTCCTTACCCTCTATTTACTTACATTTACAATGTCTTTAATTTCCGCTGCAATACTCTTGGACATGCATGTGTAGGGTGTACTTGACATACTATGAATGCTAAAATCTGCTAAGAAGTAAAATTGGGAAAAGGTAGTTTTTCATTTGGTCAAGTAGTCTAATCACCCCCCTATAGACCTACTTTCGATCCTACAGTTCCAAGTCTGCCCACTTGGTGAGCTTGTCGATGGCGACGTAGAGGTTGATGTACCCGCCCGCTGTTCGCGGGAAGGGCACCAGTATGTCCATCACCCAGACCGCAAAGGGCCAGGAGAGTGGAATGGTTTGGAGGCCCTGTGCAGGCTCTTGAATCTGCTTGGCATGAAACTGGCAGGCCTCGCAAGACCGAACAAGCTCGATGGCATCGTCGCATGCTGAAGACCAGTAAAAGCCTGATAGGAACGCCTTCCCTACAAACGTGCACGAGGAAGAGTGGTGCCCACAGTCTCCTGCATGGATGTCAACCAGCAGTTCACACCCTTGCTCCTTGGAAATCCACCGCAACACGATGTTGTTCGGCGCATGCGGTACAAATCGCCGTCTTGCAAGCAGTAGGCTATGGCTTGTCAGGTCACGCGCTCCGCATCCTCCTCCTTCTCCGGTAGCATGTCGTGGAGGAGGTACACCCTGAATTCTTGGAACCTGCTGTCGGCCTGGGGCTCCAAGGCCAGGAGCAGTCTAGCCCCCGAGGCCTGGCCACAGTCCGGAGCCCTCGAGGGCGGTGTCGGGGGAAGCTCCTCACTCAGAGGCGCTAGGCCTTCGGTAAGCAGTGTCGTAGAGGGCTTGAAGAGTCTTTCCTCGAAGATGCCTATCTCTTGAGGTCCGCGATGTGTGCCTCTCTTGGCGATGTCATCCGCCTCCTTGTTCGCGCCGCACGGGATGTGCGGCAGCTCCAAGCCCTGAAAAGGTTTTTGAATTTTTCGTGCCTCTTCGAGATATGCCCCCATGTTCTCGTCCTTGGGCATATACTCCTTGTTGGAGAAGTTGACGAGGATCCAGGAGTCTCCCTTGACGGTGAGGCACCTAACCCCCAAGGTCGCCGCTATCGCCTTGAGGCCTGCGATGAGGCCTTCATACTCCGCGATGTTTTTGGAGACCTTCTCCCCATGCTGGAAGAAGAGCTGCACAATGTAGCTGAGCTTGTCTCCTGCCGGGGAAGTGAGCACGACCCCAACTCCCACTCCTTTGCACGTGAAGCCTCCGTCAAAATGGATGGTCCATCCTTCGGGTGCTTCATCGCCGGGAGCAAGGGACTGGTGCCCTTCTAGCTCCCGGTCCGGGGCGTCCGTCCATTCTGCCATGAAGTCCGCTAGGGCTGCTCCTTTGATGATCCTAGTCATGTTGAAGTCTATGTTGAAGGCCTGCAGTTCGATGTTCCATTCGGCAACCCTCCCTGCCACACTGGGGTTGTGTAGGATCTTCTCCAAGGGGTAAGCAGAGAAGACCTTGATTGGATGCCCCTGGAAGTATTGGCGCAGATTTCTTGAAGCGACGAGGAGTGCCAGGAGAAGTTTTGATGCATGGGATAATGTGAAAGCACGTCTCGCAGCACCGTGCTGACGTAGTACACCGGGTGCTCGATGAGGGCGATGCCTCCTGAGGCGTCCTGCCCCGCGGCGGGCTCTGGAGGCCTGGGTGCCTCATGGTCCATGGAAGAAGCCAGGACCTCAGGATGATTGGGCGCTTCTTGGCCCATCAGAGAGGTTTGGGCTTCGGGTTCCCCAAATTGAGGAGGAGCTGGCTCTTGTTGATCGTGCGAGCCCCCTAGCTGCGCATGTGTGGGCCCGCTAGAGCCCTTCGATGTGGTACCTACACAAACTAGCTCCTCCCTGACCGCCACCAACGCGGCGCTGGCAGAGTGGGGGGCGGCCAGGTATAGCAACAAGGGTTCCCGTGGGTGAGGCGCTACCATCACTGGTGGACTCGTGAGGTATCGCTTGAGTTCCGTGAAGGCCGCGTCAGCCTCCGAGGTCCATTTGAAAGGGACCTTCCTTTTCATTATCTTGAAGAGAGGCAAGGCCCGTTCGCCAATCTTGGAGATAAAACGCCCCAAGGAAGTCACGCACCCGCCAACCTTTGCATTTCCTTGGGGGTTTGTGGCACGCTCATCTTGTTTATGGCCTTGATCTTCACCGGGTTTGCCTCGATTCCCCGGTATGACACCAGGAAAATGAGCAACTTGCCCGAGGGAACCCCGAAGACGCATTTTTCGGGGTTGAGCTTCAAATTTACCTCCCTTGGGTTGGCGAATGTCTCCTCCAAGTCCTCGACTAAGGTCTTGGCTGCCCTGAACATCACTACAATGTCGTCAACGTAGGCTTTTGTATTCCTCCCGAGCTGCGGCCCCAAGGAGATGTGCATCAGTCGCTAGAAGGTTGCCCCAGCGTTCCGTAGCCCAAAAGGCATGCACGTGTAGCAGAATACCCCACATGTGGTGAGGAAGGCCGTCTTCTCCACGTCCTCCACCGTCATCTTGATCTGGTGGTAACCCGAGAAGATGTCCAGAAAGCACAGGAGATCGCACTCCACTATGGAGTCCACGATCTGGTCGATGCGTGGCAGTGGGAATGGGTCCTGAGGGCAAGCCTTGTTGAGGATCGTGAATTCGACACACATACGCTCCTTCCCGCACTTCTTTGGGAGGACCACCGGGTTGGCCACCCACTCCGGGTAATGCACCTCCTGGATGACCCCTGCCTCCTTCAGTTTTTCGATCTCCTAAGCGATGAATGTCTGCTTCTCTGGAGCTTGCCTCCTCGCCTTTTTCTTCACCGGATATGCGTTCGGGCACACCATGAGGTGGTGCTCGATTATGTCCCTCGGGAACCCCGCCAAGTCAGAGGCGCTCCATGCGAACGCGTCTTTGTTCGCCCTGAGGAAGGTCACCAACGCGTCCTCTTGGTCTTGAGGCAAGTCGGCACCGATGGTGAAAGTTGGGCCTGGGTTTTCCTCGTCCACAAGTACTTGCTTTGTTTCCGCCCAGTTCTGGGAGAACTGTTGCTTCTGCTTCACGGGTGCGACGTCAGGGACGCCCCTGGGGTTCTCCGTGGCATGGGTCACGCCCCCAATGCTAGTGCGCGCTGCGGCCGCGGTCTTGTAGGAGAGCTTGAGTGCATGGGACGCATCTTTGATATCCCCCATGATGGTGAGGACGCCGCCGCTCCCGGGCATCATGACGACGTTATAGCTAGGGTGCGTTGTCGCCATGAACTGAGCAAGGGCGGGGTAGCCGAGTATCACATTGTATGGGAGGTGGATGTGAGCGACATCAAAGTTGACCTTCTCAGTGCGGAAGTTGGAATGGGTGTCGAAGGTGACAGGGAGGCGAACCCGCCCCATGGAAACGACACACCCGACACCACCCCAACGAAGGGCCTTGAAGGTGCGAGCTGCTTGCGGGGTAACTGTAGCGCGCCGAAGGCATCCACGGAGATGACGTTGAGGCCGGCACCGCCGTCGATGAGGGTCTTGGAGATGGCCACGCTGCATATGGTTGGCGCGCACAACATGGGAAGTGCCTTGGTGTTAGAAGTGGTCTTGGGTGGTCGTCAGGGCCAAAGGTGATGTCGATTTCCAACAATGCGTGGCGCTCCGTGGCTTGGGCCGTGGCTGAACCACTCCCACATGGCAGAGGAAGCGCTTGACATGGCAGCCGGAGGGTGGCGCCTATGACCCGCCAAGGATGTAGGCAACCATAGGGGCGGCCCTGCATGCCCAAACACCATCTTGCACCGGGACCCGGCGGTCGTCAGGGATCATGCCCGCCATGGAGTTGCTGAGTCAGGGCTCGGCCTTCACTGCCGGTGGGGAACTCCGCCACGCCCCCTACCTGGCGTGCCAAATGTCGGATTTGGAGCTCCGCAAAACCCTTAAGATTCAAACACAAGGGCGTGTGCGAAGATCCCCTGCAGCCTCGCCCGACCTAGCTCGCTACTCGATGAAGACAACAAAGAACTCGCACGATGACAAGGAAGAAGATGAACACGACAGTTTACCCAGGTTTGGACCGCTATGAAGCGTAATGCCCTACTCCTACTTTGGTGGATTGCCTCTCAAGGAGGTGAGGTGGATGAACAAGTACAGTGTTTCGTGGTCTCCTAAGGGCTCTCAGTGATGTCCAAGGCTCCCTGTGGTTTGGCGAGTGATGGAGTTGGAAGATAAGATTCGGATCGGATTGGTCGGGTCGCTCGTCCCCTGTACGAAGCAGCCTACCCTCCATATATAGCGGTTGCCTGGATCCTCTTCCCTTATTGCAATGGTGGGAAGGGATCCCACAGCGGCCAAATTTGAAGGGGACAGGGGTACGTGCTCGCCCTGCCCAAAGGCGGTCTTCGCCTGCAAAGTAGCTATCGACGCTTTGGGAACCCGCGTAGGTCCTTGCTCCCTTTGCACCAAAGGGCAAACTGTGCAGCCTGGCGCAATAGTGCTTTCGTGTCCTTCCTTGTGTCATCTTTGACTCCTGAGTCCGGTCCTTGCATAGAGATCTCCGCCCCTCCGGAGTGGGCTTGGGGAGGCCCGTCCTTTGTCGGTCTTGATGCTGCTCATCCTCGCAAGGCTTGGGCCTTCGCAAGGGCCTTGTCCTGAGTGGGGCCATGCCTGGTCCTATTTGGTTGATGAAGTGGGCCACACCCTGGGCCGCAGGCAGGCAGGTCTGGGTACCCCCGTTCCTAGAATGCCGACACATGGTGAGGAATGTTAGGTCCTCCTGGTTGCGTAGGGAGCACGCCAAGCTCTATGGCTTGAGCGGGGTGGCACGACAAAGCCATTTCCGTTGTCCATGATGGAGGATAGCGCTTGATATACTAGCTAGCGCAACTACAACATCAGAACGATGGGGAAGTCAGAGGGAAAATGGGCAGGGGCTCACAGTGGTCCGTCTATCGCAGACGGTGAGGTCGGCACTACTAGAAAAAAGGCTGTTAGTGGCGCACCTATTTTGGCTACTAATGGCGCACTATAGGTGTGCCACTATTATCACGCCACTACTAATAAATAGTAATGGCGCATGCCTGGTGCGTCACTGTTAAAGTGCGCCATTACTAGGCCCAGAAGTGCGCCACTGCTGTTACTCCAAGGGGCCATGTGTACCTTGTGCTCTGGATTACTAATGACGCACTTTTAGATAATGCACCACTGGGGTGTTTATTTATGTGCGCCACTAAAGTGCAATATGGTGCGCCACTACTATGAATATTAGGAATTATTATTTTTTGCTTTTCTGTTATTTGCACAGGTTACAAAATACATTACAACACAGAATATAAACAGCACAACATATAAACAGCAGATTTATCGAATACAGTAGAAGATTAGTCTCCGAATACAATTCATCATATTAGTCTCCGAATTCAAAATACCGAACAAAGTTAGAACATTACAAGTCTCGAGACCGCGAGTAGCGAGTTTGTCTTCACATTACAAGTCGATATCTAAACTACCATCACATAGAAGAGGGTTGCGGTCACGATGAGCATCATCGCGATGAAACTGATCTTCATCAGGTTCCTCCTCCGCTCCCTCCTCTAATGCCACTAGGGGTTGTGTAGTCGGGATCGGTGTCTTCCGCGGCGTCCTCATAGCGGTGAGGTTCTTCCTCCATCTCCTGGGACAGCTCCCAGAATGGCTTGCCCGAACCGCCGGCCTCATCGTTGTCGGCCATGTTCATTCTAAATAGGAAAAAAGGCTAGTAGAGTTATTGGATGAGATCAGGGTAGTATCTATTCTTCTCAGATTTAGAGGAAAACTGAGAATAAAACATGCAAATTGATGCACACCCATAGGTAAGATCTCCTTTTCTTGGTTTATTTTACTTTGCATGTGATTCATACAAGTCCTTAGAAAAACTTGCTATCCTTGCATTCTGATTACCAAGCATACAAACAAAGCATTTCTCATGATAAACAACCAAGGCAACCAATATATATATATATATATATATATATCAAACAAATAAACAAATAAAAATGAGTTATTGCTAGAGCCTGATGGTTGAGCTTTCGTTAGCATGGCACATGTATGGAAGAAAAAATAGTTTGCATTTCAACTTAAGGGAAAACTATAAAAGCCACTTAGAAATATTTGCTTTGTAGAAATAACATTGTCTCTAAATGTTGATTAATTTTTGCTCGGTTGAGAATCGGGCACCTTCTAGGTGAAGAAAATTGGGCATGACCTTTGCTAATTTTCTTGACCTAGGAGTGCCCCATTCTCAACCAAAACGGAAATTAATCAACATTTCAGGAGAAAGGGTTAACTATTTGTCCCAGCACAAAAAAAGGCCTACATATATCCAATGTGTAGTGCCAGGGAAACATTGTATTAATTTCGGTTGTTTACTATTCGGCCTTCAGTTTTTATAATTCGGTCTTCAGTTCCGACCAAACAGACCAAATTAATTATAGAACTCACACTTATATTACTTCATGTGACAATTGTATGCAAACTACATAGACAGATCCAATGAGCCTATCCTCTATGACACCGAGTGAAATCTGTCATATGGACTTAATGCACGTAACTAGCTCAGGTAAATGCTGCTGCCAATCCCTCTACCGCCACACGACCCAATCAGTCAAACAACAGCAGTAATTGGCTGAAGGGAATCTGCTCAGCTAACCGACGACGGCGGCCAGCGAGAAGTACTATCAGCCATACTATTGCTTCCCCGACGACGAGGGGCTCGTGAGCGGCGCCGTTTGTGGGCTCGAGGACCTTGGAGGCCAAGGGGACGGCCGCGAGGCGCACATCAGCTTCTCGTTATCGGAGGCCACGAGGGGCGAGGGATACCGCGGCGGCCAGATAGCAAAGAAGGCGGCGAGGCGGGAGGTGCAGCAGGGAGCTGGAGAGGGTGGTGGCCGGATAGCTTGCCGAATGCCATTTTACCTCAGGTGACAACCAGCGGAACGGGAGGGGAGGAGGCCATGCGCAGGTTTACCTCGGGTGATGCAGGATCCCAAGCGCGCCACCGACGCCACCGGAGGAGCAGGGGTGGCGGGACGCGTTGGAGGCGGAGGATGACGGGGTCTTCGGTGAGCCTCGCTGCGCGATGAAGGCCCTGATGGGGACAGCGGAGTCGATCTGGAGGCAGACACGGAGGCGGAGGCAGTTGGGCTCGTCGGCGGAGTTCGATCTGGGTGGCGGCAAGGTGGAGGCGGCGAGGTGGGTGGCGGCGAGGCAGGACGAGCCGAGTGGCGGCGATGGCTGGCAAAGGAGAGATGAGTGAGGGGAGGGAATGAAAGAAGGGGAAGGAGTAGGATAATGCCGTAGTGGGGGAGGGTTAGACATGGCCCACCTTTTAGGGGTGTGCCATAAAAATTGGTATATCAATGGCGCACCTTTTAGGGGTGCGCCATAAACACCGTGATAGCAATGGCGCACCTTCTCCTGGTGCGCCATTACTAACTCTTTTTTTATTTTTTTGGATTTTTAGTTGCATGTAATAATTTAATATTTGAGATAAAAGAAAAGGAAAATGCAAATGGAGTGATAAAACCATTGTGCAAAGATTTAGAATTAGATGACATGGTTGAAATCAAGTGACATGAAATAATAGTCATCAAAGATTGAGCTTGCCACTGACACACACACGCGACCGACACGTCGTGATTCGATCTTAGCTATCTTTTCACAATCTTCTTACCCTTCTTTCTCGCGGTTGAATAATTTAGCCCCAGAACCCCTTGAATTCTTATCTTGAACGATCGTCCTTTAGGTAGGGTGGTCCTGCTTCTTCTTGTGGTGTATGGTACTTCATCGTCGTTGTCATCTTCCATCCTCGGGTCGCCGTACTTGTCGAAGTCTTGCTCATTGGTGACTGCATCCATTCCGATGATGTTCCTTTTGCCTCTCCTCATGACAACACGACTAGGCTTTGACGGGTTGGTAATGAAGAAGCATTGGTCCACTTGGCAAGCCAGTACCCATGGCTCATTTTTCGCGGTGACGTTTGAGCCCTCGGTCTTGGATTTGGCTTCAGGTGTAACCATGATAGTGAAATATCGGTCTTGTTTTAGGATGCTCTTGGCCCATCTAACACGGAACACTGGGACCTTCTCTCCAGCGTAGATCAGCTCCTAGATCTCCTCGATCCTTCCGTAGTATCTGTCCTTGTCGTTACTGGTGTAGGATTCCATCGTTACCCCGGAGTTCTGATAATTGCGCTTCATGTCCTTTTCCTCGGTTTATAATGTGTAGCCATTGATACCGTACACCTCATAGATCATCAGGTTGTGCTCAGCGCCCTATGACAAGGGGAATATGAGTTTTTCTTCTGCGGAAGAATCCTCATGTAAAGGGTATGACAGAAGCTTGTCCTTGAACCAACGCGTGAAACATGAGTTGTGCTCTTTGATTATATCTTTGTTCGTCCTCTGTTGGCCTCGGTCATTGTACGTCTTCTCCAATAAAGGTTTTGTGCTCTACCACCCAAGGATCGACCACGTATATGTGTTGTAGCGTGACTAGGTTTGCTCTTACAAAGACAGCGAGTCGACCCTTGAAGTCGACATGCATTTCGCGGCGACCCTCGTAGTGACCCCATCTAGCGAGCCTGCCGAGGTGCCTGTTGATGGGCAGACCAACGGGGTTCTCGATGCCTAGATAATTCTTGCAAAAGGAGATGCACTCTTCGGTCAAAAAGCCCTTGTCTATGCTTCCATCTGGATGTGCCCTGTTGCAAACGTATCCTTTGATGACACCATTCATCCTTTCGAACAGCATCATGCTGTGCAGGAACGTCAGCCCGAGTTGGATGATATCCTCCATGATATGGACCAGCAGATGCACCATAACATCGAAGAATGCGGGCGGGAAGTACATCTCAAGCTCGCATAGTATCACCACGATCTCTTCCTGTAGCCTTCTGAGTCGCCCCATGCCAACCGACTTCCGAGAGATGACGTCGAAAAAGTTGCATAGGCCAAATAGCGTTTAACGAACGTGCGCGTCCATGATCCCACGGATTGCAACTGGAAGTATTTGCGTCATCAGCACGTGACAGTTGTGAGACTTCATCCCGCTGAACTTCTGCTTCGCTGAGTCTAGGTATCTTCTTATCTTCCCCGCGTAACCGTAAGGAAGTTTTACTCCTACGAGGCAGGTGAAAAACTGCTCGATCTCCTTCTGACTTAGAGTGAAGCACGCGGGAGGGCAGTCATATTCGATCTACTTGGCCTTTTTGCCTTTGCGATGACTTTCCGTGTCCTTTGCCTCCTCCTCATCATCATCATCATCATTAGGGCGTTTTGCGTGAAGCTCCTCCCTGATGCCCATTGATTGCAATTCTGCCCTTGCGTTCGGCCCATCTTTGGTCCTCTCTAGCATGTTGAGCAGGGTACCAAGCAGACTCTCGCACACGTTCTTCGTGATATGCATGACATCAAGGCTATGAGGCACACGGAGGATCTTCCAGTACAGCAAGTCCCAGAGAACAGACCTCGTTTCCCATACCTTCAACATCGGCTCTGGCGCCTTTCGCTTCTTTCCCGGTGGTGGGCACCCTTTCCAATTTTTCAACAACTCGTCTATTTCCTCGCCGCTCCTTGTACGTGGGGGTCTTCGGGGTTCAGTTTCATCTTCGAACAGATCCTTGTGTCTTCTCCATGCGTCACCGTCGCGAAGCCACCTTCGATGTCCCGTGAACACGATTTTCGAAGACCCGAGATCTCTATCTAGCTGGCGATACGTTGTTTCATCCATGCACCTGACGCATGCACAAAATCCATGGACCACCTGCCCCGCGACATATCCATAACCAAGATAGTCGTGCACCGTCGTGAGCAGTGCGACTCTCATAGTGAAATATTGTCTCGCTGTGGCATCCCACGTATTGGCTGGCATTTTCCACAGCGTGTCTAGTGCTTCTTTCAATAGCCCCAGATACAGATTGATGTCCTTCCCTGGTTGTTTCGGCCCTTCAATTAGCATACTCATGTGAATGTACTTCCTCTTCATGCACATCCAGGGGGAAGGTTGTACATCCACACAAACACAGGCCAGGTGCTACGTGTGCTTCTCTGGCTTCCAAACGGATTGACTCCATCGTTGCTCGCGCCCAGCATGATGTTCCTTGGATCGTCCCCAAATTCTGGGTCTTCGAAGTTCAACGCTGGCCACTAGCTCGCATCCTTAGGGTGACTCAGCATCTTGTCTTTTTTATTTATCTCCGGATCATTTCCATCATCTTCTCGCTTCTTCTCCTCCCTATCCGCGTGCCAACGCAGGAGCTCTGGTTGCTTAGGGTCCATGAAATACCGCTATAGACGAGGAGTGATCGGAAAGTACCACACCACTTTTCGAGGAGCATTCTTCCCCTTCTTGTATCGAGTGACGCCACAGACCGGACATATGGTAGACTCCACGTGCTCGTCCCGATAAATGATGCAATCATTCGTGCACACATGGTATTTCACGCACGGTAAATCCACAGGACACACGATTTTCTTCGCCTCCTCGAAACTGGTCGAGCACTTGTTCCCCTTGGGAAGACGTTCGTGCCAGAATGACATGTTCTCGTCGAAGCATGCGTTGGTTATTTTGTGTTTTACCTTCATCTCTAGAGCCATGAGCGTTACTTTCAGGCGGGTATCCTCGGGCCTGCATCCTTCATACAATCGAGTAACCAAGTCTATCTCCAGTTGATCTAGCTTGGCTTTCTCTCGGGCGGCAGCTCTTGCATTACCCGTCTGCTTAAGAAGCAGCTCTTGAATATGAGGGTCCTGCACCCAGCCCATCGATGGTACATCGTCGTCTGCTCCGGCATCTTCATCTTCATGATCATACCTTTTGTCTTGATCTTCCTCATCATCATGTCCGGCATCTTCTACATAATGACTGTGTCCTACATCTACTTCCTGATCATGTCCTGGAGATTCTTTGTCTTCTCGCCCGCCCTCGCCGCTATTTTCTTGCTACCCTTCCTTATTTCTTGCCCGGCCCCCATGGACGACTTCATAATCATCTTCATCATCTTGCCACCGATAGCCATCCATGAAACCACGCACAAGCAGGTGGTCCCGCACCTATTTGGAATCCGGGTCCATAAGGCTCTTCAGCTTGCATCTTCGACACAGACATCTTATCTCCGTCTTGTTCTTTTGAAGCATCTCGGCCTACGCGGAGCTCAAAAACCTATTCACGATGTCTTCGGTCATCGTGCGGACGATGGTCGCCTGCGGGGTAGAGCAAAACGATATTTTAGAACCAAATTTTTTTTGGCATGACTTTGCCTAAAAAATAGGACCAAAAATAATGCATAGTGCCAAATTATCGCTGAAATGGAAATGAATCAAAATTCCAGCAAAATATTGGCAACTATCGCATTTCAAATGCCGGTACTTGCAAACACAAACATATGCAACACCACAGACATACGTAGATCTAGGCCATAAAAAGTGTGTACATTGGAGGGAGAAAAAAGTAGATCTAGAACATAAAGAAAGCTTTCCCCTTACTTACCTATCCAAAAAAGGAAATTTAACCACTTAATTTGGGTGAATCTATGGTGCAAATGAGGTGAGGAGGAGGAGGCAGTCGAGACCAAGCTTGGTAGAGGTGGAGAGAATGAAGTGGGGAAAGTGAGTGTGCTAGGTGGCTGTCAAAAATATCTAGCTGCTCTCAGGTTACCAATGGTGCACCTCCTAAGAATGCACCATTGGTAACCAGGGTTACTAATGGCGCACCTAGTGTGTGGTGCGCCATTACTAGTTTTGAAAAAAAATTGAACTTTTTTTGTTAGTAGTGGCGCACCATGGATGTGGTGCGCCATTACTAGTTAAAACTAGTAATGGCGCACTTTCCCCTGGTGCGCCACTGCTAAGTCTAGGAAGGGTGTGGGGCCAGGACAAAACTAGTAATGGCGCACCACACACCAGGTGCGCCATTAGTAATATGGCCATTAATGGCGCACCTATATCTGGTGTGCCACTGCTATATAGCAGTGGCGCACCACATACATGGTGCGCCATTAATGTCCATATTAGCTATAGCCGTTTTTCTAGTAGTATAGCAGTGGCGCACCACATACATGGTGCGCCATTAATGTCCATATTAGCTATAGCCGTTTTTCTAGTAGTGCGGGGAGGCCTTGTTGTTAGCAAATAAACAGAGGCGGGGCTTGGTGCCGAAGGTACATGATGATGCGATGGCGGGGTTGCAGTGCTTCTGAGGACGCATGCGTCAGCATGGAGATGAGTCCCAACACGACAGAGCTTCTGGAAATGCGTTCTAGGTAGAACATAAACGGTGTATGCAAGAAAGATGGTGGTTCACTCATTGTCGGCTTGGCCATGGTGAGTAAAGGGTGAGCGAGGTAAGGGGGTGAGTGGAGAGGGAGTCGGCTCGATCGAGGTGACTCCCGCAAGTCTATCCCCAGTGTCACACTAGCAAGGGAGGCTAGGCAGGCAGCTCTAGACATGCTTTCTGGGCAGAACGATGGTGGTGGACGCTAAAACAATGGTGGCGCGATCATTGTTGGCTCGCCCATGGCGAGCATAGGGCGAGCGAGGTGAGGGGGGAGTGGATAGGGGGTCAGCTCGATCGGGACAACTTTTGCGAGTCTATCCCGGTGTCATGCTAGTGAGGGAGGCCAAGCAGGCAGCTATCGGCGTGGCATGAGGCTGTGGGCGTCGTGCACGGTTTCCCCTCTGCCTATTGGTGAGAGGAGGAAGACGACAAGGAAGGTGCTGCTGGGCTCGACCAGCAGGTGGGTTGCCAGGTAAGCTCTTCCTCTACTCTTGTTCATTTATATTTTGTATTATTTCAGTCTGTTTTCAATTGATTTTTAAATCAAATCACTATTATAAATTCTAAAAGTTGTTGCGGATGCTAAAGGAGTTATTCCAAGGCCTCACATTAAGTTTCAGAAATGTTGTGGCTATGAATATTTTTTAGACATTTAATTGCTCCAATTGAAATACATTACGATTTTATTCAAGTATGAAATCGTGTCCAAATAATATGAAACCAATTTTATTAAGCATTTCATATTATTTCAAAAATTTGAACATTTTTAAGGGCATTTTGGGTTCCTTAAAAAAAAATTTGTTGAACCTAGTTTGATTCAAATGACACTAGGGCTTGATCATCCCCATTTCAAATCCATTTAAATTTAGCAGATACGTGGATGATCATTAATGCAAAATCATTCTAGGGTTGTGACAAATATGACGTGTTTGGGAAAGCGGGGGAGATGGTGTGAGACGATGCACGCGAGCGATCGAGGAAGATGGCGCCGGAGTGCGAGCAACCAGCAAGGTAGAATGGTGTGTGGACGAAGATGGGCAAGAGAGGAGGAAGAAGAGGGAGAGACATGGAAGAACATGCATTAAATGTCAATTCTACTACTGTCGTCATTATGAATGTAAATAGTTAAGACGACAACATGTGGGTCTACCTCAGGCTGGCCCACATGTCTACTAATGGAAGAGCCAGTTGCGCACGCTGATGAGGTTATCTACTAGTGGTAGGGTCATGGACAAGACATCCAAGGCCAACCTAGGGCCCCACATGACCATTAAAGTATGACGACTATAGTTGCATTCGGATGCATACATCAGATCCACTCGGAGCTACCAAGTCACTCGGACTTCTCCCCGCCAGTCGGCCAAGCTCCAACACTCGGACAAAGAGGAGGCATGAGCGATGTGGGTGTTGGAGATATGCCCTAGAGGAAATCATGTATGATGATATTTCCTATGTGTTTATGAATAAACATAGTCCTTGCACATTAACATTGATGTGTATTAACAAGTATGTGACTTGTTTGTGAGACTATGCATTGTATGACAACTGTCCTAAATGGTCCCTAGTCGAAAGGGCTGTGTGGACGCGCAGCCAGTTAGACTAGCATATGACATGGTGGATGGTCCAGTCTCACTGACCATGTAGCATTGGATGCTAGCCGGATAATATCGACTTAGAAAGGTCAGGTCGGATTCGACATAGTCAGATCCGAGTCGAGATAAGGTCTGAGTTGGACAAACCCAACTATGAGACGCAACGATAGGTCATCTGTGAGTCTCTAGTACAACATATGTTCTATGTCCTAAGAACTGAGCTGGCGCATGTACTCGGGATGGTGATAGACTTGCTTTGGGCCGACCAAACGCTACTCTGTGATTGGGTAGTTACAAAGGTAGGTTTCGGGCTTGTCCAGACCCATGCTGCGAGACATGGTCGAGCAAGATGCGATTTGCCCCTCCGATCAGGAGAGATATACTCTGGGCCCTTCAGGCGATCTGACCTTGATAAAAATGGACATGCGATGAGGATTATGAGATAATCCGAATGTTGGTTGGATTCACAAAAACGAGAAATAGGTCGTGCTGCAACAAGGGTGACCATATCGCCTTGTGCACGACAACATATATCGTGTGGCAAAGGGAACATAAGTGTGAAGTACAGGTTCGCCTAACCAGCTTCATCGGACACTTGGAGTCGGCACATCTTGCTAGAGGCTGCTACCGAGCGGTCGAGTCGGATGTCATATGACTCGTCACCAAGTGGACGAGAACCTAAAGGGTCGCACGCTTAAGGGAGGGAACATGTGGGCTTTAGGATCCTTATGAGGCCCAAGAGTTGAGCCCGTGTCGGATGCCTATATATAGTGGAGGTGCGGCACACCCATCCGGTCGATCTGTTCGACGCCGTCATTAGGGATTTGCATGAGTTGCAACTAACCACCTCCACTCACTGCCGCCGACCGTGTGATCAGACCTAGCAGTCCGCCGCACGGGTGTTCCTCCTGCACGCGCGGAAACCATTAGAGGCGGTGCACCTGTGCTGCTCCGGCAAACTTGTACGTGGGATCCGGCGGACCGGCTGTTTGAGGGAGATCGGACCGGCTGCTCGAGGGAGAATGGACGAGGAGGATACAAACCATGCGGATGCGCTGCCCCACCTCTACTTCCACTGCACGACACTACGCGTCTAGTGGTTACGATCTATGATCGACCTTCATAGCATGTTCTTGGATGTTCTATGCGTAGGAAAATTTTAATTCGCATGTGATGCAACTACGTTTGAACACAACAGTGGTATCATAGCCTCTGCTATAGGTTTTGGTTTCAGATCGGTAGCATATGTGATATGTGGCAGTGCCGCATGTGATATGTCGTCATTCATGAGGTCGGCTATGTGCACGATTGATGAGATCAATTGCACATCGGGATAGATTGAGCCTATGTTTTCTATCATTTAGAATTGATGAGGTCATGACACAACCTACCCCTACCGGTCGGTATTCGTCATTGGGGTTACTGTGAAACGTAAATCTGAATTGTATTCGCGATGATCGATGAGATCGGTCAGATCAGAAAATTTGATGTGATCGGAGTACAGATGCGATCTATGATTTCATAAAAATTGTGGGACCACCGTGTGCGTAGTGCGTTGTATTTCGTACACGATCACACAAACCGATAGAATGCGATTCTATGCATAAGTTTGTTTTCCAGGTTTGATGTGAATAGTATGGCTCATATGTATGTGATTCATGTGTGTAATTTAACATGACCTGTGTGTCATGATTGTCACCCGGCAGGAGCCAAACTACTGTCATTATATTGTATAACGACCTACATGTCGACTTGTGATTATATGTAAATTCATTACTAGTTGTAGTAGTTGGAGGACAGATATCAAGTTTGAGGCTTTGACGTCCTGGCGAGACGAACAAGATGGAGTTCCGCCCTGGTCATCGGAGTTGGAGCCGACCTGGAAGGATGTCCATGAAGGAGCCATATTATTTCACATATTTATGTTTATATCTGATTGATATTGCTTCTTGTTTTTATGCATGTTAGTATGGTAGAAAGATCCCTCATTAATATCAAGAACATTGCCATTCCGTATGTTGCACCTTCGCACGTCAAGTACGCCTATTGGTGGGCTCATAAAATTGAGGTGCTACTGGTTGTCCTTGAACTGGAGGATTCGTGTCGTACACGGACATGCACTGCATCAGGTTAACTTGACAAGGCTATCAAAACGGTTTTGGGCCTTGTGGCAAAGAAGGTTGGGAGCCAGGGTATAAGATATCTACCCAACCAACAGGAGTCGTATAGAGATACGATTAGCAAGGAGTTGCTTACCGAATAGGCAAGTTGGCTAGCAGTGATGCTAAAGCTCACTAGTCGCTCGCGCTAGACGGGTCCTGAATCACTAAGACTTTATGGATGGATGCTGACTTCAGTGGGAGTAGTTTTGTTTAAGGCTTGAATTACTTTGCATAAACATATTACTTTGTGATTGCATATTTTCTGTTGTAGATCAATGTCACCACCTGCTCAAAACTTTACATTGAAATCAATTTTGGAAAAGGATAAACCGAATGGAACAAACTTTACCACTTGGTATAGAAATCTGAGAATTGTTCTCAAGCACGATAAAAAGGAACATGGTCTAGAGGATCCACTTCTAGAGGCACCTGCCGATAATGCTAATGCCACAACAAAGAGTGCCTACCAGAAACTCGTTGATGAATTGAACGAGATCAGTTGCCTCATGCTGGCTTGTATGGAGCCCAATTCGCAATATCATTTCGAACACATTGCGGGTATCGATATGATCGAGGGTCTCAAGAGCATGTTTCAGGTGCAGGCTAGGATTGAAAGGTTCAATGTCTGGTGATCCTTGATGGATTGTAAGATGAAGGAAGCTGATCCACTAAGCCCACATGTGATCAAAATGATCGGATATGTGCAAGCTTTGGATCGATTGGGTTCCCCGCTCTTGGATGAGTTGGCGACTGATGCAGTTTTGGGTTCTCTTGCAGCTAGCTATGGGACGTTCATCTCGAACTATCATATGCACGGCATGGATAAGAAGCTCACTGAATTGCATGGGATGCTCAAGGTGGCAGAGCAGGATATCAAGTGTTGATGGTGCAGAACTCGACAAAGTTCAAGAAGAGTTGGTCCAAGAAAAAGGGTAAGGCGAAGGGCATGGAGAAGGCTGTCTCCGTCGCTGAGCCAAAGTCTGGACCAAACTCAAAGACCATTTGCTTTCACTGCAAGGAAGCTGGTTATTGGAAGAGGAATTGTAGCAAGTGGCTTGCTGAGCACGACAAGAAAGCCGGAGATGCTTCTACAGGCAAAGGTACGCTTGTTACATATGTTATAGACATTTACCTTGCTGACATACCTAGTAGCTCTTGGGTATTCGATACCGGATCGGCTGTTCATATTTGCAACTCGATGCAGGGCTAGTAAGAACTAGGCGTGTGGCACAAGGGGAGATTGACATCAGGGTCGGCAACAAAGCAAGAGTTGTTGCATTCGTGGTCGACACGATGCAGCTCAAGCTTCCTTCTGGATTTATTTTGGAATTGAATAAGTGTTATTACATTCCCGCACTTGGTTGGAACATTATTTCTGCTTCATGCTTGATGAGTCAAGGTTATGAATTCAATATAAAGGACAATGGTTGTTCAATTTATTTGAATGTAATGTTCAATGGCTATGCACCCATTGTAGATGGGTTATTTAAATTGAATCTAGAAATGGAGCCAGTCTATAATGTGAATGCCAAGAGGCATAAGCCTAATGAGATAAATCTGACATACTTCTGGCATTGCCGGCTTGGACACATTAGTCTGAAACGCATGAAGAAGCTCCATGATGATGGACTCCTAACTTCGTCTGACTTTGGGTCGTTCTAGACAACGAAAAGATGACTAAGTCTCCTTTTGCAAAGAGTTGCGAAAGGGCGTCCGAACTGCTGGAGCTTATACACAGTGATGTGTGTGGTCCGATGAGCACAACGGCCAGAGGTGGCTATCAGTACTTCGTGACTTTTACCGACGACTTGAGTAGATAAAGATATATCTATTTGATGAGGCACAAGTCAAAAACTTTTCAAAAATTCAAAGAGTTTCAAAACGAGGTTGAAAATAAGCTCGACAAGATGATAAAACTTCTACGATCAGATTGTGGAGGTGAGTACATAAGCCAGGAGTTTGATAACCATCCAAAAAGCCGAGGTCTAGTACCTCGATGCACACCTCCGGGTACGGCACAGAGAAACGGTGTGTCAGAACGGAGAAATACAACCTTGCTGGAGATGGTCCGGTCGATGATGAGCAAATTGGATTTACCCTTGTCATTCTGGGGATATGCTCTAGAAACTACAGCTTTCACACTTAATAGGGTACCATCAAAATCCATTGACAAGACACCACATGAGATGTGGAATGGGAAGACTCCTAGATTTTCTTTTCTAAAGATTCGGGCTTATGAAGCATTTATCAAGCGATTCATGTCGGACAAGCTTACTGTAACAGCCCGGGACTGGCCCTCTAGAAGATTTCCCTTTTGTTTCCATTCTTGTCTGTGTTTCGTTTGGGTGTTGCATTCATCGCCGCATCATTTGCATCATCTTCATAGCATGATCACATGTTTTTGAAAACTTCCATCCGTTCGTAGTCGCCGGTTCTCTCCGTTCGTCCCATTGCTTGTTTCGAGACCAACCACACACGCACACGCCCGCGGCATCGTTAAAAAAACCGTTTTTAAAGCACGCAAAAAATATTCTTGGATTGGGTCGAACCCTGGCATGCGGTCTTATTATAGCATAGGTAGACCGCCTGTCAAATTTTGTCGCATTCCGAGGTTGTTTGATACCCCATCGATCAACCATAGCAATGTCGTCATCGGGTTATTCGTCCAATATTTTGGTGTTTTCAAAACTCCAGCCGCTGGGCCACCACCTCCCTCTCTTCTTAGTCATATCCCCTCTTCACTGCTCACGTGCCCGCCTGCTAGCCCCTCCGCTTCCGGACTGTCCGATCGCGATCGGAGGGTCCGAAAACGGTGCGAAACCCCCTCCCCTAGCACTGCTATTTATAGACCCCTAGCCTGCCCTAAATGGAAACCCTAGCTTCCTAGGGATTCCCGCAGTCGCCACCAGCCTCCCTCAAGCCACCGGGCCCACCGAGCCCATCTGTGGCCCGAATGGGCCCGAATCTGCCCGACCTCAAGCTATTGCAGATGCTCCTCCCATGGCCACCCATCCTCTGCTCGACCTTGCCGTCGGCCAGCATGTCGTCGCACCCGCGCCCATAGCCGCCGCATGCCGCCGCCACAAGCCGCTGCCGCCCCACGCCGCCCTAGCGCCAGCCGCCGCCGTCGTCGCAAGCTGCCTGCCTCTCGAGCTCGTCAGGCCGCTGCCCAGCCTCGTCCCCATGCTCCCGCAGGCGTCACCCTCAACCACCTCGCCAGCTCTAGCCAGATCCGGCTAGATCCGGTCCGAGGGGCCCCGTTCCCGGCCCCTACGCGCCTCCCCTTCGCCGGAATGGCCGCGCCGCCCGGCATCGTTGCCGCCATTGTGCTGTCCTACGGGAGCACGAGGGAGAAGCCTCCGCCCCAGTTGACTGCCCACGCATGCATGGGCTACATGTGTTGGGTGGGCCGCCCCATCGCCAGGCCCAGCCCATCGGCTCCTCCACCGGGCCTAGCCCATCTGGTGAGCACCCTAACCCCCGCTCATGTGTGCAAGATAGTATCTATCGACATGTCCTATTGGGCCAGTTCCCAGATTCGGCCCGTAGTTTTTTTCTATTTCTGTGAATTTTGCTAATTAACCCGTGAATTGCAGAATTACAGAAAAACCCCTGTTTCAGAAAAAAGCTCATAAATAATTAACCGTGCATCACATGTACAAACTTTATATATGGAACTTGACTAGAATTTCGTGTAGATTCACAATAACCAACTCTCACTTGTGTTTAAATTGTTTAAACTTGTTGTTTGCATTGCTTTGCGTAAAAGCCATGTTAAAATGATTTATTTCATAACTACTAAACCGTAGCTCCGATAAAAATGTTCCACATATGTAACTTGGCTAGAAAAACGTGTAGAATCACATGGTGACACTTATTTTGCTGTTTAACAACTCTAAAATATGATTAGTTCAGATCTGCACTTGTTTCGAAATTAACATATGAGGTCGTTTCGGAAATACTATAAGTTGTTTTCGACCTCATTTAAGATGCCTAGATAGTGTACTTTACTTATGCTTCACCTATTGCCATGCCTAACAACATTTAACATTTATGAGTACCTAACGAGGGTGAACTAAATAATTCGAACGTGGAGTTTCGTCAATATGCAACTTGTTGCATATTGAACTTCACTTAATATGTAATAGTTGTTTGTTGTGCTTGCCATGCCATGCCATGCCTTGCATATTATATCGAACATGCATCATATTTGTTTGTGCATCATGTCATGCATATGTTGTGGTGTATCTTGTGTTGATTGTTTGTTCCGGTTTGCTTCTTCTCGATAGAGTTCCGAAAGCGTTCGGAGTGTGAGGATTCGATCGACTACGTTGGCTCGTCTTCTTCATGGACTCATGCTTCTTCCAAGTGGGATCTCAAGCAAGACGACACATTTCCCTGGATACCATTACTATCATTGGCATGCTAGATGTGTCGTTTTCATTCGCTATGTCACGCTACCTACCACTTGTTTGACAAGCCTCCCAACATTGCCATGAAAAGCCTCTAACCTCTCCACATCCCAGCAAACCATTGTTTGTATGTTACCGCTTGCTCAACCCTTCTTATAGCGTTTCTAGCTGCAGGTGCAATTGCTTCCATGTGTCAACATGAACATTCTTTTGAAATCACAATATAGTTGCCATTTAATTTAATGCACTTATACACTTGGTAAAGGGTGGAAGGCTTGGTCTTTTGCTCGGTGTTTTGTTCCACTCTTGTTGCCCTAGTTCTTGTGAACCGGTGTTATGTTCCATAATTGAGCACTCCTAACATGCTCGGGGTTGTTTTGGGAACCCCCTTGTCTGGCAAGGCCCAACATTGGTACTACATTTGCCTAATAATTAATAAACCTGCTAGGGAGTAATTAACCCGAGGATCTTAATCAACAACCCGGGCCAGTGCTCCTCATGAGTGTTGGTCCAAATTAGAGTCGTGTGCGGGGCCAACCCGGGGCAACTTGGGAGATTTCTATCAGGCCACTATACGTTGTGCTTATCCGATCGTGTCCTGAGAACGAGATATGTGGCTCCTATCGGGTTCGTCGACACGTCGGGCGGCCTTGCTGGACTTGTTTTACCTTTCTCGAACATCTTGAGTGAGCAACTCTAATCTTCTTTGGGCTATCTCGAGGTGTCGGGTTTCCTTTGGAATTGCCTAGGAAGATCACGAGATCCGTGGTCGAGGTTATTCCCGTTGTGTGTGGTTAATTTGTGATGGATGAGTTGGAGCACCCCTACAAGGTTAAATCTTTTCGAGAAGTCGTGCCCGCAGTTATGTGGCAAACATGGATACTTTGTTTAACATCCGGTCATAGCAAACTTGAAGTAAACTCAAATAAAATACACCAACTGTGTGCGTAACCGTGACCATCTCTTCTCGTGAGTCCTTATCCAAGAGAGAACACGGCGGGGTTATGATTGACGTAAGTAGGTGTTCAGGATCAGTTAGTGATCATTACTAGTTCACGTCTGTTATGTATAGACCACCATACTTTACTTTTTGTATTCGTAGGTTAGCCACTCAAATAAATGCTTAATTGCTTGCTGCAGCCTCACCACTTAATCATACCTCACCTATTAAGCTTTAATAGTCTTGATACCCTTGGAAATTAGATTGCTGAGTCCCTATGGCTCAAAGATTACTACAACAACAGTTGCAGGTACAGGTAATGCGATGATTTGATGTGAGCGTGATGTTTGTTTGATTTGGAGCTCTTCTTCATCAATCTAGGATGGGTTCCAGGCGGCAGCTTGGGATAGCAAGGATGGATGTCATTTTATCGTTTGTTTTTGTCCGTAGTCGGACCCTACTCTTATGTATGATGTTTGAGTATGCTGTTGTATTGATGTGATCTTGATCTAGCTTGTGGCGAGTGTAAGCCAATTCCATATACTCATCTCTTCTGTACATGTACTTGTAATGATATCCATTCTTGCAACACGACGAGATGTGCTTCTATTCCTGTCGAGGCCCTCATGCCGAAATAAGGATAGGACCACATCTTGGGCATGACACTTACACCCAAGTGGGATAAATGCTTATTCGTGGGTTATCCAAGGGAAACCTTGGGATACAGCTTCTACAACCGAGAAGAGAACAAAGGGTTTGTTGCTCGGAATGGGGTTTCTTAGAGAAAGAGTTTCTCAATCTGGAGGACAGTGGGAGAACGATGCGAACCGAAGAAATTCGAGAGCCACTCGGGGACGACTCAGCTGGTGATGAGATTATACCGGAGTTGATCAGGGAACCCTTAGTGGAGTCGGCACCGGAGCCACAGAGGTCGGAAAGATTGCATAGAGTGCGTGATGTATTGTTGCTGGAAAGCGACGAGCCGGACACGTATGTGGAAGCGATGGTGATCCCAGATTCCGAGGCATGGCTCGAGGCCATGAGATCTGAGTTAAAGTCAATGGATGACAATCAGGTTTGGGACTTGGTGGATTCGCCACCTGGTATAGTAGCCATTGGTTGTAAATGGGTCTTTAAGAAGAAAACTGATGTGGATGGAAATGCTCAGATGCACAAAGCTCGGCTAGTCGCTAAAGGTTAATGACAAGTTCAAGGAATTGACTACGACGAGACCTACTCACGGGTAGGGATGCTCAAGTCGGTGCGGATCATACTAGCTATAGATGCATATTTCAATTATGAGATATGGCAGATGGATGTCAAAATGGCTTCCTTCATGAAAATTTAAAAGAGGATGTATACATGATACTGCCCGAAGGTTTTGTCGATCCAACTAGCGCTGGTAAAATATGCAAGCTCAAGACATCCATTTATGGATTGAGGTAAGCAACTCGGAGTTGGAACATTCGTTTTGATGAAGTCATCATTGACCTTGGTTTCATCAAGAACGAAGAGGACTATTGTTTATACAAGAAGTCTAGTGGGAGCTCGGTAGTATTTTTGATCTTGTATGTGGATGACATACTGCTGATCGTAACTGATGTTTTGATGCTGAACTCAGTCAAGGAATTATTGAATGCCATGTATTCGATGAAATACCTTGAAGAGGCAGTGTACATTTTAGGCATCAAGATCTATAGAGATAGATCGAGGAGGCTGCTCGGCTTAAGCCAGAGCACGTACAAAGACAAAGTGTTGAAGAGGTTCAACATGAGTGAGGCCAAAAACAGGTTCTTGCTCGTATCACATGGTATAGGGCTAAGCAAGACTCAGAGTCCTACGACTTCTAATAAGCAAAACCGAATGAGTAGGATTCTATGTGCCTCGGCAATTGGATCCATCATATATGCCATTCTATGCACACGCCTGATGTTGCATATGCAATAAGCTTAACAAGCAGATACCAGGCCGACCCAGGTGAGAGTCACTAGGCAGTGGCGTAAACTATCTTGAAGCACCTGAAAAGGACTTAAGAGATGTTCCTAGTTTATGGAGGTGAGGAGGAGCTCTGCGTAAAGGGTTACGCTGATGCTATTTTCCAAACTTATAGGGATGATTGTTGATCGCAAACTGGATTCGTGTATGCCATTAATGGAGGAGCAGTGAGCTGGATGAGTTCCAAGCAAGATATGGTCTCCGACTCCACAACAGAGGCTGAATGCATTGCGGCTTGTGAAGCGACGAAGGAAGGTGTTTAGATTTGGAAGTTCCTGGAAGATGTCGGTGTGTTCCCGGGCTGGTCAAAACCGTTGGACCTTTATTGTGATAATTTAGGTGCCATCGCATAGGCCAAGGAGCCGAGACAACACCACAAGATCAGGCACATGGACCGAAAATATCACCTGATACTAAAGATCATAGAGAAAGGTGATACCAATTTATGCAAGATTCATACGGATGCAAATGTTGCAGATTCGTTGAATAAGCCGCTTCCACAACCCAAGCATGAGGGGCACGTTAGAGCCATGGGCATTCGATGTTTACTTCATTGACTCTAGTGCAAGTGGGAGACTGTTGGAGATATGCCCTCAAGGCAATCATGTATGATGATATTTCCTATGTGTTTATGAATAAATATAGTCCTTGGACATTATCAGTGATGTGTATTAACAAGTTTGGGACTTGTTTGTGAGACTATGCATTGTATGATAACTGTTCTAAATGGTCCCTAGTAGAAAGGGTTGTGTGGACGCGCAACCAGTTAGACTAGCATATGACACAGTGGGTGGTCTGATCTCACTGACCATGTAGCATTGGATGCTAGCCGGATAATATGGACTCAAAAAGGCCTAGTCAGATTCGACATAGTCGGATGTGAGTCGAGATAAGGTCTGAGTTGGACAGACCCAACTATGAGACGCAGCGATAGGTCATCTGTGAGTCTCTAGTACAACATACATTCTATGTCCTAAGACCCGAGCTAGCACATGTACTCAGGATGGTGACAGACTTTCTTTGGGTTGACCAAACGCTACTCCATGATTGGGTAGTTACAAAGGTAGGTTTCGGGCTTGTCCAAACCCATGCTGCGAGACATGGTCGAGCAAGATGGGTTTCGCCCCTCCGATCAGGAGAGCTATACTCTCGGCCCCTCAGGTGATCTGTTGGGGATATAACCCCATGGTGAGACCTGGCCTGAGGGCTCCGGGTCATACCTGGCGGCTTGCAGACCAGCCCAAGAGTGAGCCGTGGAGACTTAAGGGCCCAAGAAGCTTAGCGGCTTGACAGGATGGGCTGACAGGTGGCCCATATGAAGAAGACCCAGGCGTGTAAGCCGATTGGGGACAACTTGGTCAGGAAAGGCAAGAGAAGATAGAGGTAGACTCGGACAGGTAATGAGAGTCGGTTACAACTTGTATGATCCCTGGTCTTGACCTCCTTTATAAAGGCAAGACCTGGGGCGATTTAGAGATCAGGTTATCGAGAACTAGGTCAAGCAATAGCTCCCTTGTAATCGATACATCAAGCAATACAAGCACAAGAAGGACGTAGGTTATTACCTTGACTTGAGGGGCCAAAACTTTGTAATCTTGTGTCCTTCATCCCAACCAACCCCTTTGAGTCCATCACGTTAGCAATGGCCTCGAACCCAAGTCCGTTCACCCGGACATCTACCGTGATAAAACCACGACAGTTAGCGCCCACCATGGGGCATGCGCTCGATGGTGTTGAGTTCTCAAAGAGCTCTCTCCCAGGGCTCAAGGGATACGTGGTCGAAAGGATGAGCAAGAGTCACCGTGTCTGGCTCTACATCGACGATGCTGGCTGGGGGCTTGATGCCGACTCTATGGAGTATGGATTCCGCGTTCCTTTCGGTGGGATTCATGTTTTCATCGGAAGGACCGATGGATCTACACCCGGGCCGGACGTCTGCACATCATCGAGCCGGCTCGGCGCGCGCAATCCGCCCGTGGCGTGTGGCCGGCCCGTGTTAATCCGGGCCGGAGGCACGTCTTCATAGGCTTTACTCAAGGGATTGATCTGGAAGCTTCTGGGTCACAGGAAACTCTTGTCTATTCAGAAGACGAGTCTTCGAGCAGAGAGTCAATTTACTAGCTTCACAACGGCGGGCTCGGGGCTACGATGAGCTTTGACCTGAGTCGGATCATTCTGAGTCGGACGCTCTTGGGCCGCCGGCTCACAGTGCTGTGTTCATGGCGGGGTCAGCCCTAGGCACGAGTAGTACAGCCACAGGAGCGGCAACCTCAGGCGCTGACCCGCCGCCGCCGGCACAAGTTCTTTTGGATTTGATGAACGAGCTCGCGGCCCTGATGGCCACTAAAGTTACACAAGATAATTAGGCTGCCCGGAACTTAGAGATTGTGAGGCTCAAGGACCGAATGGCGGAGGAGCAGCATAGGATAGCTGAGCTGAAAGTCCATATGGAGGAAGAGGCAGAACATACTAAAACGGGTGCCTTCCGCCTTGGGTTGGAACAGCAATCGGTGGCTACGGTGCATCGGAGGAGGCATCAGTCCCGCTTTCCAGAACGCTATGAGGCTAGGAACCTCTTCAACACGCTAGGAACGGGATGAGCAGCGGATGCACCTGGAAGCCGCCCGGCGGCTCGACCGACATCTCACCCGGCCCGACGAACCCAGGCCTCACCAGTGGTCTTCCCAACACCGGCGGGTCATTATTCTAACCAAGCTGAGAATATGGTGGCTGCGGCTACCCGGCGTGAAACAATTCCTATTCCGGATGAAGCGCCTTTTGCGGAAGAGGTACGGAATGCCATTGGATACCTTCAGACGGCGATGGCCCAGCAGGAGAAGTATACTCACAGCCGAAGCCGCGTTCGTTCAACACCTCTCCCCAGCCGGACCTTTAGCCAGCGCTATGAGTCGCCAGCGGTTTCCAGCAGTGATCAGTAGAGAGGACCTCCGGGGGACGATCGGGCGGCTCTAGAAACCAGCAAGAGGCGGCAGCTTTGGCTACAATGACTCACCAAAAGCCCACGCCCTTGATATCAGTAGGAGTGGGAGTAAGTACCAGAGCCATGGGAGTGCCATGTCTATTGCCGGCTCTACGAAGTGAACGACTGCCAAAGGATTTTAAAAGACCTTGCAAGGTTTTGAATTACACTGCTGATTTGCCTCCGGAGGCCTAGGTCGAAAGTTATGAACTGGCTATGGAGATGCTAGATGTCAGTGCGGCGGTTTGTCCTAAGTACTTTATCATGATGCTTGAAGGTCCGACTCGCACATGGTTAAAGGGGTTGCCTCCCAATACCATCAATTTGTGGGCTGAGTTAAGGGCAAGATTCATCAAGAAAATTCAAGGGACTTGCAAACAGCCTATGACCATCGTGGATCTTGATCACCGTGTCTAGCAGGAGGGTGAGTCGGCTCATCATTGGGTACGGCGAGTGTCAACCATCATCCATTCGTCTGAGCAGATCACGGCAGCCCAGGCCGTGTTCATCCTAGATAAGAACTGTCATTTCGCTCCGCTGAAGCTAAAAATTGGCCGGCTCAAGCGTACGTGTTAGGATATGCGAGAGCTCATGACGGCTCTCACAAAGTACGCCGACTCTGATAACATGAAGGACCCAGGCTCAGACGAGGAGAAGGCCGATCTGGGTAAAAAGAATAATCAAGGAAAAGGTGTGGTTAACAATGGTAACCAGAATAAGCAGAAGAACCCCGATGGTGGATCAGAACTGGTAGCCAATGCAAGTGCCGGCCAGAATCCTCCTAAAGGCAATGGGAAGTTCAGACCACCTTTTAATAAGAACATGACTCCCTTCAATTTGGAGGAGGCGCTTAAGAAGCCCTGTCTAGAACACAGCCAGCCTGGCAAAGCTTCGTTGCACGCATGGGGTGATTTCCACATTATGCAGAAGTTAAAGAATTACTACACACAACCCAACAACCAGGGCAGTGGTCCGCCCGGCGGCTCAGGACCAGGCAGGTCAGGAGCCGGATTTGGATCCAACGGCTCAGGGTCCGGTCATCATGGTCAAGGTAATCAAGGAGGGCATCCGCAGCACTCTGGTAACAACATCCAACAGCAACATAACCAATCGGGGTATCAAAGTAATCCGAAGCAGCTCAGCTCAGGCCAGTATCATGTTTTCACGACCAGCCTTAACAAGCGAGATCAGAAATTATGCAAGCGAGCGGTCCATGCGGCTGCGCGGGCTCTGCCGTAGTACTTAAAGTGGTCTAAATATAACATAACGTGGAGCCGGGAGGATCGCCCGCCGCGTGTTGATGACCCGGGGCGGCTGGCTTTGGTTGTTGCCCCTCAAGTGGGAGGATATATGGTAAATAAGGTGCTTATGGATGGAGGCAACAGTATCAACATCCTGTATTATGAAACCTTCCAGCGGATGAAGTTGCTTGACAAGGATCTTAAGCCCTCATCCACCGTTTTCCATGGTGTGGTGCTAGGCAAGTCGGCTTATCCGGTGGGCAGGATTTCTTTGGAAGTTGCCTTTGGTGAAAAATATAACCACAGAGTGGAGTCTTTGTGGTTTCAAGTGGTCAAGATGAAAAGCCCTTAACATGCGTTGTTTGGGCGGCCGGCTTATGCTAAGTTCATGGCTATGCCCTGCTATGTCTACTTATAGCTCAAGATGCCTGGGTTAAAAGGTACAATTACCGTTTATGGTGATCAGAATACGGCTATTGAGTGCGAGGAAGGAGACGCGACTTATGCAGAATCCAGTTGTGATCAGGAGGAGCTTAAGTTTTATAAGGAGAATGTTGACCCGGAGGATATGACGCCGCTGAAAAATCCAACAACGGAGGTTGAGCCGCCCCTTCAGTTTTTGACGGATGATACCAAGGTAATGGACTTCACTCCGGGCGATTCATCCAAACAGTTCATCATTAGGGCTCACATGGATCCCAAATAGGAAAGCGCGCTCATCAAATTCGTCCGTGAGAATCGAGACATCTTTGCATGGAAACCTTCTGACATGCCAGGTGTTCCGAGATAGTTCGCTGAGCACAATCTTAATGTGGATCCTAAGTTTAAACCTATCAAGCAGTTTCTATGGCGGTTTAATGAGGAGAGACGCAAGGCCATCGGAGAAGAGGTCGCCCGGCTTTTAGCGGCAGGTTTCATCGTCGAGGTCTTTCACCCGGAGTGGCTTGCTAACCCAGTGCTGGTGCCTCAAAAGAATGGCACGTGGCGGATGTGTGTGGATTATACGTACCTTAACAAGGCTTGTCCGGCTGATCCTTTGCTCTCCCTCGTATTGATCAGATCATTCATGCTACAGCGGGTTGTGAAAGCCTGTCCTTCCTGGATGCTTATTCAGGATATCATCAGATCAAGATGGAGGTTAAGGACCAAGAGAAGACGGCTTTCATTACAACTTTTGGAGCCTTTTGTTATGTATCTATGCCTTTTGGGCTCAAGAGTGCCAAGGCGACTTATCAGCGCTTTGTGTAGAATTGCCTTCACAGTCAGATTGGGCGCAATGTTCATGCTTACGTAGATGATATTGTGATCAAATCAAGGAAGATGGAGTCCCTTTTAGACAACTTAAGGGAAACTTTTGACAATCTCCGGATCTACAAGATGATGCTTAACCCGACCAAATGTGTTTTTGGTGTCCTGGCTGGCAAGCTCTTGGGATTTCTTGTTTCTGAGCGTGGCATTGAGGCTAACCCAGATAAAATCAAAGCTATCACCTCCCTGGCAGAGTCGGCCTGTGTTAACGATGTCCAAAGCCTGGCAGGGCGAATCGCCACGTTGAGCCGGTTCATAAGCCACCTCGGTGAGAAAGCCATTCCCCTATATCAGATGATGAAAAGGACAGATAATTTTGTTTGGAGTACGACGACGGGCGAAGCATTGGAGGCACTCAAGAAACAACTCACTGAGCCGTCGGTATGGGCTGCTCCGGCTGAGAAAGAACCTTTGCTCCTGTATGTGGCGGCTAACAACTGGGTAGTCAGTGCCGCAATTGTGGTTGAGCGCAAGGAAGCCGGGAAGGAGTATCCGGTTGAAAGTCCGGTTCATTATATCAGTGAGGTCCTGACTGAATCCAAGCAGATATATCCACATTGACAGAAGCTAGTGTATGGAGTGTTCATGGCCAATCGCAAGTTGAAGCACTGTTTCCTAGGGCACCAGATCACCGTGGTCAGTTCTGCTCCGTTGGGGGATATAATCTAGAACAGAGAAGCTACTGGTAGGATTGCTAAGTGGGCATTGGAGCTGGGACCTCTCAATCTGAAATATGTGCCTCGTACAGCCATCAAGTCCCAAGCCCTTGTGGATTTTATAAATAATTGGACAGAGTGTCAGGCTCCTGAGAAAAGCCGGATAACACATACTAGACTATATATTATGATGGATCCAAGCAGCTGGATGGATCAGGAGCAGGAGTCGTTTTGACATCTCCCAAAGGTGATAAATTTTGTTATGTGCTCCGGCTAATGTTCCGTTGCACCAACAATGCGGCTGAGTATGAGGCTCTGCTTCATGGTCTCAGAGCAGCCAAGGAGATGAATTTAAGCCGGGTAAGGTGTTTGGGCGACTCAGATCTTGTGGCTCAGCAAGTTTCAGGCACGTGGGATTCCAGGAACCCGCGGATGGCAGCTTATAGATAGGCAGTGGATGTCATTGCTGGTCAATTCAAAGGTTATCAGGTAGATCACATTGATCGTCGCAGGAATGAGGCAGCTGATGCCTTATCATGGTTAGGCTCTAAGCAAAAGCCGGTGCTGCCCAATATCTTTTTGGATGTTTTACATCACCCAACTGTCAAATTGCCTTCAGAGGAAGATTTGGTTGTCCCTAACCCGAAGGGGCAATTGGTGGCGGCTCTACATGCTATTCCGGATTGGACGGTGCCTTACCTGGCCTATTTGACTCGGGGCGAATTACCCGATGATGAAAATATAGCCATAAAGATCACCCGACGGTCTAAGTCGATGACAATCGTTAATGGTGAGTTCCATAAGTGCAGCGTTACCGGTGATTTTTAGCGTTGTGTCTCACGAGAGGAAGGTCAGCAAAATTTTGAATGAAATTAATGCTGGAGATTGCGGACATCACGCCGGCTCACAATCTTTGGTAGCTAAGGCGTTTTGGCATGGTTTCTTCTGGTTGACGACTCACAAAGACGCAGAGAACTGGTCCCCAAGTGTGAGGGCTGTCAAAAATTTGGCTTGTGTGCTCATGGTCCGGCTCAAGAGTTGCGGATGATACCAACTACTTGGCCGTTTGCAGTCTGGGGCTTGATATGGTAGGACCTTTCAAGAGATCCAAGGATAGAAAACACACCTCCTGGTGGCGGTTGATAAGTTCACCAAATGGGTAGAGGCTGAGCCGATCAGCAAGTGTGATGCGGCTACGGCGGTTCAGTGTGCTAGAAACCTGATCTACCGTTTTGGTTACCCCCATAGCATCATCACTGACAATGGCACAAATTTGTCCAAGGGAGCTCTGAAAAAATTCTGTGACGAAGAGCACATCCGGCATGATGATTCAGCAGTTGCTCATCCGTAGTCCAACGATCAGGCGAAGCATGCCAATCAAGAAGTATTGAGGGGTATCAAGCCATGGATCATGGTTCCTTTACAATGAACACCCTGTTGTCGTGTAGAAGAGCTGCCCTCTGTCTTATGGAGTATCAGAACCACCCCCAATAGATCCACAGGATATAACCTTTCTTCATGGTTTACGGTGCTGAGGCCGTGTTGCCAAGTGACATCCGACATGACTCGCCACGAGTAGTGGCTTACGATGAGGCGAACAATGAGACGGCACGTCAGGACCCGTTGGATGCCTTGGAGGAGGAATGAGAGTTGGCGGCTGCCTGTTCGGCGATTTATCAACAAGACTTGTGCCGCTATCATAGTCGCAGGGTTAAGACTCGGACATTTCAAGAGGGCGACTTAGTTCTATGGCTGATTCAAGACGAGACAGATATGCATAAATTATCTCCTCCATGGGAAGGGCCTTTTGTGGTCAGCCGAAATCTCAACAACGGGTCGTATTACCTCATTGACATTGGGGACGACTCAGATACTTCGGGTTAGGAGACCCGCAGGCCGTGGAACATAGCGCATCTACGGCCTTATTACACTTAAGGTTTTTGAGAATCGTCACTATACATTATCATTGTACATATCATATTTATATATAAATAAAATAGCATCCCTCCAAGCCGAGGCCTCTGCCACATCGCACATCTTCATCAATGCAAATACATTGGTTGTCGAAGGGGGCTTCTTAGCTTCGGGTATTGCTTATCACACCCTAACAACCGGCTTTATGCCATTCCAGTTGACATGTCAGCTGCGGCTGTCGAAGGGGGCTTCTTACCTTTGGGTATCGCTTATCTTTTTTTGACCAGTGAAAACAGCAGGAGAAGCTCCTACTGTTGTTATATTATAGCAGAATCAGTACAAGTGATTTTTACATATCCTTGTGGCAGAATCTGGGTAGAGTGTCTAAGCTGATCTAGGCTAGGCTATGAGTAGTTACAGACTATTAATTTTAAAATCAGATGGTTTGTATAAGATTATCCAGGAAGGCAGAGTCGACCTCTTTAACTCTAAATTTCAGGACTTGAAAATCTGTCTTCAACATCCGAAGCCAGTCTTGCGTTGTTGCCATCTCATCATCAGAGATCTTTCTATTTCGTTGCTTCTAGACATTCCATGTAGCTAGGATACATATTTCCCTAAACAGGGGTTTCGCCCATTGCCGTTCCATTGTATCCAATCGTGCTTGCGTATTCAAAGATGAATCCCAAGTAATGCCTAATTTCTCCCAACAGTTAAGTGCAAAGGGGCATTGGTAGAACAAGTGGTCATCAGTTTCCCTCAGATTTCCATTACACAGCACACAGGAAGAGTCATCGCCTATATTGAAGTGTCTTCTTATCAGAAGGTCTCGTGTGTTTAATCTATCCATTCTCTGTAGCCAGGAGAACACCTTGTGTCTGAGGATGCATTTTGATTTCCAAATGGTTGTTATGTATGATGGGGTGTGCTCATTTCTGAATAGGTACTTATAGAATCTTTTTGGCCTGAAATGTACCTCTCCCCAACAGTATATCACTCATCAGCCTGAGGGGTCTAGCGTCATCATGTTAATCATGATCATAATATCTTCCAGTTCAATCCGAGCTTCCTGTGACAGTGGTAGGTGGAAGTGAGAAGCTGGGTCCACATCGATCACAAATTGTGCCAGAGATACATCTTCATTGGTTGCATATGAGAGTAAGTGTTGATGTGAATTTGCTAGGATTTCCACATTGAGCCATTGATCCTTCCAAAGCAGGATTGTATCCCTTAAGTTGGGGATGCAAGTTGTGATTCCTCGAAAGATATCAGAGAGGGAGAGAATATCTTTCAACCAGAAAGACCCACAAGCTAGCATTGCATGTGGGGGTGTTATATGATAGTATGCATTCCATATCAACATTACACACGGAGTGTCCTTCTTGTGATAGAATTTGTGGAGAAATTTTAGCAATAAAGTTTTGTTCTGTAGTTTCAGATTGATGATACCGAGGCCACCTTTGTCTTTGGGTTTGCATACTAAATCTCATGCTGCTAGGGAGTGAGTTTTAGCGTGTCTGTCGAAAACTTTTCTCCATAAACAATGCCTGCATGCTCTATCAAATATATCTATGATTTTAATTGGTAACTTCAAAACAGACATATCAACCGATAAGAGCGATGACAGGGCTGAGTTGATGAAAAGTACCCTCTCACCATATGAAAGCTAGATGGCCGTGCTCGTGAGTCTTCTCTCAATTCTGTCAACAAGAGGCATCAAGTCTCGTACAGACGGTCTGGAGGTGCCAATTGGAACTCCAAGATAAGTAAAGGGCATCGATCCCACCTGGCAACCAAGTATTGAAGCCAACTCCATGGCTTTATCTTGGTGAATATTGATAGACATTAATTGAGACGTGGATTAGTTTATCTTTAGCCCTGTGGTGTTAGCATATGCATCGAGTAGTTGTTTAATAGCCCTAATTTCCGAGCTCTATGCCAGAAGGATGATTAGTGTATCATCTGCATATTGAATCACCGGATACAGTTCCAAAGCTGGTTGCTCAATTGGCAATGATAAGTGCCCTTCCTTCCATGTTGTGTTAACCATTGACTGTAGAAGATCCGCTGCTAGGACAAAAAATAGGGGAAAAAATAGGTCACCCTGTCGAATTCCTCTTTTACATTGAAATTCCTTGCCCGGTACGCCATTCAATAAGATCGAGGATGTTCCTGAGTTTAGGATCTTTTTCACCCATGAGCACCATTTATCTAGAAATCCCTTACATCTTAGCATTTGGATAATGAAGGAGTGGTTCATTGTATCAAAAGCTTTAGCGAAGTCCAATTTTAGGATCACAATTTCCTTATCTGAATGTTTTCATTGATGTAGGAATTCATAAGCCCATGCCAGAGAGTCTTGGATAGTTCAGGATCTTATGAAGCCATATTGGTTGCGGTGAGCTATTTTAAGAATGCAACCTTGTAATATCTCTGACAATAGCTTTGTGAGGACTTTAAGCACACAGTTTAGTAAGGATATCGGGCGAAAATCATGGCAGAGTTGATAAAAATCGTCCTTAATAATACCCAAGCAGACTTGAAGGAACAAACCATTGAAGCCATGTGGTCCGGGTGCCCTATCGAAGGGGATATTTTTAATCACCTTGTCGATTTCATCGTGAGTAAAAGGGGCTGATAATTCTTCGAATCCATCCACACGTTGTACAAAAACATGTAGCTCAAATGCCTTAGATGTTTCTGTGACAACACCCATTCTACTTTTGAAGCATTGGTAAAAAGCTGCTGCTTTATCATCATGATTTTCAATAGTCGATCCATCCTACATTAGTAGAGATGATATAGTATTTTTCCTGTATCTTTCTGTTGCCCTGGCCTGGAAGTATTTTGTGTTCTCCTCCCCCTCTACTTCCCATCTTTCAGTACATCTTTTTTTCCAATATGCGCTTTGATATTTAAGCAATTTAATCAGTTGGTTTTTCACAATGCGCCTGAAGTTGGATTCAGGTATAGTGAGAGGACGAAGGTCTTCCAAGCTATCTAGGTGGAGCAATTGCTTATTCAAGTTTTCAATCAATAACTTCAGCTTGGACAGGTGTTTACTCCATTATTTTAGAGCATATCTTAATCTTTTCAATTTAGCCGAGATATGTGTGGTCGAGGATGTAGCTTTGACAGGTGTTTACTCCTTCGGGTATCGCTTATCTCACCCTAACCGCCGGCTTTATGCCATTTTCGATTAACATGTTAACCGCGGTTGTCGAAGGGGGCTTCTTACCTTCGGGTATCGCTTATCTCACCCTAACAACCGGCTTTATGCCATTCCAGTTGACATGTCAGCTGCGGCTGTCGAAGGGGGCTTCTCACCGATGGGTGTCGCTTATCTCACCCTAACAGCCTGCTTTATGCCATTTTCGGTTAACATGTTAGCCGTGGTTGCCGAAGGGGGCTTCTTACTGAAGGGTTCTCTTATCTCACCCTAACAACCAGCTTTATGCCATTGCAGTTGACATTTCAGCTCCGGCTATCGATGCGGGCTTATTACCTTCGGGTATCACTTATCTCACCCTAACAACCGGCTTTATGCCATTTCCGGTTAAAATGTTAGCCACGGTTGTCGAAGGGGGCTTCTTACCTTTGGGTATCGCTTATCTCACCCTAACAACCGGCGTTCGCGCCAAAAATGTTGACAAGTCAACATTGGCTGTCGAAGGGGGCTTCTTACCTTCGGGGATCGCTTATCTCACCCTAACAACCGGCCTTATGCCGTTCCGGTTAACATGTTAGCTGCGGTTGTCGAAGGGGGCTTCCCACCTTCGGGTGTAGCTTATCTATCCCTAACAATCGGCGTTCGCGCCAGAAATGTTGACAAGTCAACGTAACCATACAGGGGGCTTCCTGCCCTACGGGTGAAGCTTATCAAACCTTCTCGGCCGGCTCTGAAGCAAAGCGAAGAATTCTGTTCAACACGTTGGGAAGACACAGCATCTTCGGGTTATGTTGGGGATATAAACCCGCGGTATGACCCGCCCTAAGGGCTCCGGGTTATGCTTGACGGTTCATACACCGGCCCAAGGTGATCCGGTGGTCCTAAAGCCCAGGAAGCTTGGCAGCTCATAAGGTGGGCCAGACAGTGGCCCAGAAGACCCAGGTGTGTAAGCCGCCCGTGGACAACTTGGACAAGAAGATAGAGGAAGACTCGGATAAACAATGAGAGTCGGTTACCAATTGTATCACCCGTGATTTGGACCTCTTATATAAAGGCAGACCCGGGGCGACTTAGAGATCAGGTTGTGGAATACTAGGTCAAGCTTCAACTCCCTTGTAATCGATACATCAAGCAATATAAACATAAGCAGGACGTACGCTATTACCTTGGGTTAAGGGGCCGAACCTGGGTAAATTCATGTCTCTCGTCCCCATCAACCCCTTTGAGACCGTCACGTTAGCAATGGCCTTGAACCGAAGTCCATTTACCCGGACATCTGCCATGACAAAACCACGACAGTTGGTGCCCATCGTGGGGCTTGCACTCGGTGGTGTTGAGTTCTCAAAGGGCTCTCTCCCGGGGCTCGAGGGATACGTGGTTGGTAGGATGAGCAAGAGTCGCCGCGGCCGGCTCTGCATCGACGACACCGGCTGGGGGCTTGAGGCCGGCTCTGTGGAGTATGGCTTCCGGGTTCCATTCGGTGGGATCCACGTGTTCATCCGAAAAGTTGATGGAGCAACACCCGGGACGGACGTCTGCACCAACCTCGTCGAGCCGGCTCAGCGTCTGCAACCTGCTTGTTGTGTGCAGCCCGCCCGCGTTAGCCCGGGCCAGAAGCACGTCTTCGCGGGCTTTACTCAAGGTATGGATCTGGAAGCTTCCGGATCATAGGAAACTCTCGTTTACTCAGAGGACGAATCACCAAGCGGAGAAACAGAGTCGGTTTACAGGCTTCACAACGGCGGGCTCGGGGGCCACGAGGAGCTCTGCCCTGAGTCGGACCACTCTGAGGCGGACGATCTTGGGCCGCCGGTTCATGATGTCGTGTTCATGGCGGGGTTAGTCCTAGGCACGAATAGTATGCCTGTAGGGGCCGCCACCTCAGGCGATAACCCGCCGCCGCCGGCTCAAGTTCTTTTGGAGCTGATGGACAAGCTTACGGCCCTAATGGCTACTGACGTTACACCGGACAATCAAGCGGCTAGGAACTTGGAGATTGCAAGGATCAAGGACCGGATGGTGGAAGAGCAGCAAAGGATGGCTGAGTCAAAAGCCCAGATGGAGCAAGAGGCGGAACGCATCAAGATAGACGCTTTCCGTCTTGGGCTAGAGCAACAATCGGCAGTCGCGGTTCATCGGATGAGGCATCAATCCCGTCTACCGGAAAGAAACCTCTTCAACACGCCAGGGACAGGGCGAACATGGGATGCACCTGGAAGCCGCCCGGCGGCTCGGCCAGTGACTCAACTGACCCGGCGAAATCATGCCTCGCCTGCGGCCTTTCCAACACCGGCGGGTCATTATTCTAACCCGGTCAAGAATATGGTGGTAGCAGCCACCCGGCTCGAAACAATTCCAATTCCGAATGAAGCGCCCTTTGCGGAGGATGTGCGAAACGCCATTGGATACTTGTAGACGGCGATGATCCAGCAAGAAAAGTACACCTACAGTCGAAGCCGTGTTCGTTCAACCCCTCTCCTAGCCGGAGTTTTAGCCGGCGCTACGAGTCGCCGGCGGGTTCCAGCAGCAACCGGCACCGAGAGATTCCAACGGGTCATCGGCCGGCTATGGATACAAGAGGCCAGGAGGAGGTGACAACTTTAGCCGAGGCGGCTCACCAGGAGCCCGTGCCATCCGTGTCAGTAGGAGTTGGAGGAACCACAAGTGTGGGGGCTGCCATGTTTATCACCGGCTCTGCAGAGTGAGCGGCTGCCAAAGGATTTCAAAGGGCCCCGCAAGGTTCCAAACTACACCGCTGATTTACCCCAGAGGCGTGGTTGGAAAGTTATGAACTAGCCATGGAGATGCTGGACGTCAGTGAGGCAGTTTGTGCCAAATACTTCATCATGATGCTTGAAGGCCCGGCCCGCACATGGTTAAAGGGGTTGCCACCTAATGCCATCAACTCATGGGCAGAGCTGAGAGCCCGATTCATTAAAAACTTTCAAGGAACGTGTAAACAGCCCATGACCATCGTAGATCTTGATCACTGTGTTCAATAGGAGAATGAGTTAGGTCATCATTGGGTATGGTGGGTTTCGACCATCATCCACTCTTCATAGCAGATCACGGCGGCTCAGGCAGTATTGATCCTGGAGAAGAACTGCTACTTTATCCCGCTAAAGTAGAAGCTTGGCTGGCTCAAGCGCACATGTCAAGATATGGGAGAGCTCATGACAGCTCTCACGAAATTCGCCGACTCTGACAACACGAAGGATCTGGGCTCCGACGAGGAGAAGGCCGGCCAAGGCAAGAAGGGCAATCAGAGCAAGGGTACGGAAAACAATGGTATCCAGAGCAAATGTAAGAATCCTGAGGCCGGGTCAGAACTGGCGGCCAATGCAAGTACTAATCAGAATCACCCAAGGGCAACAGGAGGTTTAGGCCACCTTTCAATAAGGACAGACCTGCCTTTAATTTGGAAGAGGCGCTGAAGGGTCCTTGTCCGGATCACGGCCAGCCCGATAAGCCGACGAACCACACATGAGGAGAGTGTCGTTTCATGCAGAAAGTTAAGAATCACTTTACACACCCTAACAATCAGCACGGTGGCCCGTCGGGCGGCTCTGGACACGGCGGGTCAGGGGACGGCTTTGGGTCTAGCAGTTCAGGGTCTGGTCACCGAGGTCAAGGTAATCAAGGAGGACACCAGCAGCATTATGGTAACAACAATCAGCAACAGCGTAATCAGTCTAGTTATCAGAGTAACCCAAAGCAGCTTAGCTCCGGCCAGTATCAAATTTTCACAATCAGCCTCCACAAAAGGGATCAGAAGTTGCGCAAGCGGGCAGTCAATACGATTGCACCAGCCCTACCACAGTATTTGCGATGGTCTGAGTATGATATAACATGGAGCCGGGAGGATCACCCGCTGCATGTCGGTCACCCAGGGCGGCTGGCTTTGGTTGTGGCCCCCAAGTGGGAGGGTATATGGTGAATAAGGTGTTAATGGATGGAGGCAGTAGTATTAATATCCTCTACTACGATACTTTTCGGAGGATGAAATTTCTAGACAAGGATTTAAAACCCTCGTCCACCGTTTTTCATGGTGTGGTGCCAGGCAAGTCGGCGTATCTGGTGGGCAGGATTTCCTTGGAAGTGGCCTTTGGCGACGAGTATAACTACAGGGTAGAGTCCTTGTGCTTTGAGGTGGTAAAAATCAAGAGTCCTTACCACGCACTGTTTGGACGTCCGGCTTATGCAAAGTTCATGGCTAGGCCTTGCTATGTATACCTGCAACTCAGGATGCCCGACTTAAAAGGTACTATTACTGTTCATGGTGACCGAAAGACGGCCATTGAGTGTGAGGAAGGACATGCGGCTTATGCAGAGTCCAGTTGCGCTCAGGAGGAGCTTAAATTTTACAAGGAGAATGTTGACCCGGAGGATATGACCCCGCTGAAAAAGTCCACCACGGAGATTGAGCCACCCCTTAAGTTTTCAGCGGATGATACTAAGGCGGTAGATTTCACTCCGGGCGACTCATCCAAAAAGTTCATCATTGGAGCTCACATGGATCCCAAATTGGAAAGCGTGCTCATCGAATTCATCCGTGAGAATCGGGACATCTTTGCATGGAAAACTTCTGACATGCCAGGTGTACCGAGAGAGTTCACTGAGCACAACCTTAATGTGGATCCGACGTTTAAGCCAATTAAGCAGTTTTTACGACGGTTTAATGAGGAGAGACGCAAGGCCATTGGGGAAGAAGTTGCCCGGCTCTTCGCGGCGGGTTTCATTGTTGAGGTTTTTCACCTGGAGTGGTTGGCTAACCCGGTGCTGGTTCTCAAGAAGAACAGCACGTGGCGTATGTGTGTGGACTAGACGGACGTTAACAAGGCTTGCCCGGCTGATCTGTTTGCCCTCCCTCATATTGATCAAATCATTGATGCTACGGCGGGTTGGGAAAGCTTGTGTTTCTTGGATGCTTACTCAGGTTATCATCAGATTAAGATGGCGGTTAAATACCAGGAGAAGACGGCTTTTATTACACCTTTCGGGGCTTTCTGTTATGTATCTATGCCTTTCGGGCTAAAGAGTGCCCACGCGACATATCAGCGATGTGTGCAGAACTGCCTTCACAGTCAGATTGGCCGCAACGTCCATGCTTATGTAGATGACATCGTGATCAAATCCAGGAAGAAGGAGACTCTTTTGGGTGACTTAAAGGAAACCTTTGATAATCTCCGGGTCTATAAGATGTTGCTTAAACCGACTAAATGTGTCTTTGGTGTTCCAGCTGGCAAACTCATGGGATTTCTGGTTTCTGAACATGGCATTGAGGCTAACCCGGATAAAATCAAGGCTATCACTACTCTGGCAGAGCCGGCCTATATTAACGATGTCCAACGCTTGGTAGGGCGGATCGCCACGTTAAGTCGTTTCATAAGCCGCCCTGGAGAGAAGGTTATTCCTTTATATCAGATAATGAAGAAGGCGGATAAATTTGTTTGGAGCAAGGCGGCGGTTGAAGCACTTGAGATGCTCAAGAAATAGTTGACTGAGCCACCGGTGCTGGCTGCTCCGGTTGAGAAAGAACCGTTACTTTTATACGTGGCGGCTAATAATCGGGCAGTAAGTGCTGCGATTGTGGTCGAGCGCAAGGAATCTGGAAAGGAGTATCCGGTTCAAAGGCCGGTTTATTATATCAGTGAGGTCCTGATGGAGTCCAAGCAAAGGTATCCGCATTGTGAGAAGCTGGTATATGGGCTTTTCATGGCCAGCCGCAAATTAAAGCACTATTTTTAGGGCACCAGATAAGCGTGGTCAGTTCTGCTCCGTTGGGGGACATAATCCAGAACAGAGAAGCCATTGGAAGGATTGCTAAGTGGGCATTGGAGTTGGGATCTCTTAATCTAAAATATGTGCCTCGTACGGCCATCAAATCCAAAGCTCTTGTGGATTTTATAAATGATTGGATGGAATGTCAAGCCCTTGAGGAAAAGCCGGATGACACATACTGGACTATACACTTTGATGGATCCAAGTAGCTAGAAGGGTCAGGCGCAGGAGTTGTTTTGACGTCTCCTAAAGGTGATAAGTTTTGTTATGTGGTCCGGTTGATGTTCCCATGCACTAACAATGTGGCTGAGTATGAGGCTCTGCTTCATGGGCTTCGATTAGCAAAGGAGATGAATTTAAGTCGGGTATGGTGTTTAGGCGACTCAGATTTGGTCGCTCAGCAGATTTCAGGCACTTGGGACTCCAAATACCCATGGATGGCGGCTTATCGACATGCGGTTGATATTATTGCCAGCCACTTCAAGGGGTATCAGGTGGATCACATTGATCATCACAAGAATGAGGAGGCAGATGCGCTGTCACGGCTAGGCTCCCAACGAAAGCCGGTGCCGCCCAATGTATTCCTGGACGTCTTACATCATTCGACCGTTAAGTTACCTTCGGAAGAGGATTTGGCTATTCCTGACCCGAAGGGGGAATTAGTGGCGGCTTTGCACGCTATCCCAGATGATGAAGTTACCTGATGATGAAGTCCTAGCTAGACAGATCACCCGACGCTCCAAATCAATGATGATAGTTAATGGTGAGTTGCACAAATGCAGCGTGACTAGCGTTTTTCAATGCTATGTCTCACCTGAGGAGGGTTAGCAAATCTTAAATGAAATTCATGCCGGAGATTGTGGACATCACGCTGGCTCGAGGTCGCTGGTAGCCAAGGACTTCCGGCATGGGTTCTTTTGGTTGACGGCTCACAAGGATGCAGAAGACTTGGTTCGCAAATGTGACGGCTGTCAAAAGTTCGGCCGACGTGCTCATGTTCCGGCTCAAGATTTAAGGATGATACCAATTACATGGCCATTTGCAGTCTGGGGGATAGACATGGTAGTAACTTTCAAAAGATCCAAAGATAAGAAAACGCACCTCTTGTGGGCGGTTGATAAATTCACCAAATGGGTGGAGGCAGAGCAGGTTAGCAAGTGTGACGCGGCTACGACGGATTAATTTGTTAAGAAGCTGATCTACCGTTTTGGTTACCTTCACAGCATTATCACCGACAATGGCACAAATTTATCTAAGGGGGCCATGAAAGAGTTCTGTGTCAAGGAGCACATCCGGCTGGATGTTTCAGCAGTTGCACATCCACAGTCTAATGGTCAGGCGGAGCATGCTAATCAAGAGATTTTAAGGGGCATCAAGCCACGGCTTATATTTCCTTTACAACAAATGCCCGGGTGTTGGGTAGAAGAATTGCCTTTCGTCTTATGGAGTGTCAGTACAACCCCCAACAGATTTATAGGCTATACACCTTTCTTTATGGTGTACGGTCCCGAGGTAGTATTGCCGAGTGACATCCGGCATGATTCGCCACGTGTGGCGGCTTATGTTGAGACGGATAATGAGACGGCACGTCAAGACGTGCTGGATGCTTTGGAAGAAGCGTGGGACTTGGCGGCTTCCCGATCGGCGATCTATTAACAAGACCTGCGCCGCTACCACAGCCACAGAATCAAGACCCGGACGTTCCAGGAAGGCGACTTAGTGCTCCGGCTGATTCAAGACCAGACAGGCATGCATAAGTTATCTCCTCCTTGGGAAGGACCTTTTGTGGTCAGTAGAAATCACAACAATGGGTCATAGTATCTCGTCGATATCAGGGATGACTCAGAGACAACGGGTCAGGAAACCCGCCGGCCATGGAACATAGCACATCTACGGCCGTATTACGCATGAGGGCGTTGAGACTCGCCATTGTACACTGTCATTGTACATACCATATATAAATAAGATAACATCCCGGCAACACGGGACCTCTTTTGTTACACGCATCTTTGTTCATACAAGAAGAGTTCATAAAAATCCAGTTGATAGATCAACTGCGATGGAGGGCGGCTTCTTACCTTTCAGTATCTCTTCTAGTGCTTATCGGCCCGGCTCTATGCCAAAATCTCCGGCTAACATGATTTGCCGCGGCAGAGGGCGGCTTCTTACCTTCGGGTATCGCTTCTAACGCTTTATCGGCCGGCGTTTACGCCATATTGCTGAAGGGGGCTTCTTACCGACGGGTATCGCTTCTAACACCCTATCGGCCGGCTTTATGCCAAATCTCCAGCTAACATGATTAGCCGCGGTTGTAGGAAGTTTTTTACCGACGGGTATCTAACCCTAACAACCGGCGGAGGGCGACTTCTTACCTCCGGGTATAGCTTGTAACACCTTTTTGGCCAGGCTTTATGCCATCTCCGGCTAACCATATTAGCCATGGTTGTCAAGGGGGCTTCCCACCTCCCGGTGTAGCTTATCTAACCTTAAATAACCGGCGGAGGGCGGCTTCTTATCTCTGGGTATAGCTTCTAACGCCTTATCCGCCAGGCTTTATGCCATCCCTGGCTAAGCAGATTAGCCATGATTGCCAAGGGGGCTTACCACCTTCGGGTGTAGCTTACCTAATCTTGGCCACCGATGTCTTCTATGTTGACAAAGCAGCATAAGGGCTCAAAGCAGCATACAAAAGCAATGACAGTTGAAGAGTCGGACCATTTTATATAGCATAATAGAGCAAGATTCAACAGAAGCAAAAGTCACATCTAGTCTATTACATACACTCCCTACGGAGCCCAAAATTTCGGACAAGTCTTTTCAATGCCACATGGCGAGTCATGAAGAGTCGGGTGTTACAAGTTTTTCAAAGTAGACTAGCTAGCTGACGGGTCATCCTGCTCCGGCTCTTCGGTGACCCCGATCTGGAGATTTTCCAAGTCCCAGTTGCAGTTTGTTAGAGCCGCAAAAGAGCCTTCTCCAAGTAAGGAGACGGGTCAATGTCAGGAGCGAAGAGGTCCTTACTGCGGGCAGGCGTGAGGTCCTTGCACCCGAAAAGCGGACCGCAGATTCTCTTCTGGTCAGGGCCATAAGCCACCTGGTAGGTTGTCAAATCAGCTTCCTTCGCTAAGACGGTTGCCAGCACTCTGGAATCCTTCACGCCCCGGCTGTAGTCAACATTGGTGAACTCGGAGCCGTCGTCTTTTTTGGAAGGGAAACCATCCATCATCTCGGCTGACGTCAGCTCCGGAGAGAAGGCCAAGGCCCGGCTGATGCCAGCAATCGCCCCTTGGCAGGAGGCTGATTTCTTTAACTCGGCAATCTACTTGGGCATGGTGGAAAAGAGCTCCAAAATGCCCTTGAGAGTCGCAGGAATCTTGTCTTTGTATTGCACGACTTTAATAGTGCACATGGCGCCGCAGTACGGCTGCTCCGTCAGGGTATAGATAGCCTTCAACGGCAATAGACTGTCAGAAGCCAGTTGTCGGCTCCTACGGCCTGCATAAGTCAGAAATTTCATGGTGAGTCACCAGTACAAGTATTATATGACCATTGAAGCACAAGTTATCAGGAACTTACCAAAGAGGGCGGTTGTCATTCTGGTAATATAACGCTTCAAGGCTTGGAGTTCGTCTGATACAGCTATCAATCGTTGATCGGCGTCATCTGCCCGCTTGGTCAAGGAGGCCTTCTCAAAATCAGCTGACTCTTTAAAGGCGGTGAAGTCGGCCTTGATTGTAGCCAGATCCTTAGAAAGGAGCCGGCACTTCTCGTCTGTGGCACTTCGAGCCGTTTTTTGAGCCGCCAGAATAGTCTTCAGATCCGTCAACTGCGACCCGGCTTTAGCTAAAGTTTCCTGTGGCATGTCAAATCATAGCATCACTAGGCAAGTCTTCAAACAAATCGTAAGCAATATGTATGACACTTGGGGGCTAATGTCTATTTTCAGACGTTTTGGCACTGAAAGACCCGGCTCAACTTTGGACCGGATTGAGCCGGCCCTTGGGGGCTATGGATTTGGATGTTCTACAAGGAAGATCATGAAAGACCCAGCTCAACTTTGGATTATATTGAGCCGGCCCTTGGGGGCTAAGGAAGGTTATAACAGGAAAAGGAGTACCTCGTATTTGTTCTTCATCAGACTGACCAGTCAAAGCTCCAGATCCCGGCTGGTGGAAAGCTGGTTCATGTAACCGACATGAAGCTCTTCGGCGGTCATATTCTCAAAGGCAGAAGAGTCAAACTCCAACTTCTTCGAGGCTTCCGCTGGTTCTTTATGCTTGGTCAGCACATGAGCCGGGGGGACTGGAAGCCAGAGCCGTGATCGCGACGTCTAGAGTGGCAGCATTCTTGGTCATCTGGGCAGGACTTGGTGGCTTCGAAGGATCCCTTGGAGGGCTCTCTGGGATGGTGTCTTCCACAGCCGGCCTAGTAGAAGCGGCTGGCGGATCCACATACGGTCGTGACTCGTCCGGTTGTTCGTGCTCCGGCTCTTGGGCTGCAAGGCTAGGTGAGGACTTGTTTGTCTTTCGATGCTTCGCTTGAGCCCTGGAGAGCACGAATGTCAGAACCCAAGGATTAAAGCCACCAAAGGGAACAGGAATGCACGGTTAAAGGTAATACTTACAGCGGATTGATCTTAGAGGCGGCAGGGCGCTCACCGTAGAGTTGCCAGAGGAAGGTGACCTCTGAGAGATAGTTGAGAAAAGATAAGACAGTATTGAAATGGCAAAGCAAACCAGTCAAAACAAGAGATACATACCTCTAGAGGGCGCTTCTTTGGAACCGAGGAGTTTGGTAAACCAGACACGAGATCTGTAGAGCCGGCGCTCCGAGTCTGATGACGATCAGCCTGTTGTTGCTTTTTAAAAAGAAATTGAGGATCCAGATAAGCAAGAGGATGAGAGAGAGGAACTTTTCCGATAACCCGCCGCGGCTTCCGGGGGACAAAATATTCTGAGCCAGAAGAAACGTAGATTACCTCAGGGGCGTTGGCGTGGCTGGTCTCCACATCATCCTGTGAGTAAAATAGGTGTTAGTGAAATGAGAAGACAAAGTCTCAGAAAACGGCTAATTTTTTTACCTCTGAGCCGGATGATTGTGGCGGGTCAAACCGTCCCTCTTGCGGGGCGTCCTTCTTGGGTTTCTTAGCGAGGGCCTTTTTCTTGGTCTTCTTCAAGGGAGGGATGTATTCCTTCTTCCAGAAATCAGAGTCAGCCTGAAAGAATAAGCCGATTAAGGGAAGTAGATCAGCAAGGTACAAGTAAGGTCCAAGAGATGGATGAGAAGAAATTTCCTTACATCTGGGGCCGGGTTAAGGGCACTAAACGGGATCAACCCGATAGCGCTGCAGGCTCCGTATGTCTCATGAACGAGACTCCGGATAACAGGGGTGATGTCGTCCTCCATCAAGGTTGACCGGCTGAAGCTAAGTGGTCTGTCATATTCGCCTTTGTACTCGCACATAAGGCAGCTTTTGTGGCTTAACGGCATGATCCGCTAAGAGATCCAGCAGTGGATCAGGTCCAGTCCGGTTAAGCCGTTGGCCATGAGGGCCCTAATCTTGGCGTGAGCCGGCTCGTATCTTGCACGTTCTGAAGCTGGAGAAGTATCTTGAACATTCACCCTCTGGAGAAGTATCTTTGCAATAGAACCACGTTTTATTCCAGTCCTTTGGGTGACTCGGTAGCTGCATAGCCGGAAAGGTCATGTCCCGGCGCCTTTGGATAGAAATTCGGCCCAGCTCGAGACTCGGACCAGCCTTCACTTCAGTTTGACAGTTGGCATAGAAGAACTCCCGGAACAGGACCACCGACGGCTTGGCTTGTAGGTAGACTTCACACAATACTTTAAAGTTGTAGATGTTTGAGACGGAGTTGGGGGCGAGGTCTTGAGGATGGAGTTTGTAAAAATGAAGGATGTCATGGAAGAATTTTGAGCCGGGAGGTACGAAACCCCGCTCAATATGGTCCAAGAAAACAAAGACCTCTCCTTCTTGTGGAACGGGCTTCAGTTCATCACCCGGGACCCGCCAATGGATGGCATATTTGGAAGGGAGAGTGCCAGCTTGAACAAAGTCCATCAAAAACTCTTCCGTAACGCACGACCCGACCCAGTTACAGGAGTTTGTGGCACGAGACATTCTGTCGGTTCAAAGATTATGAAAATTAAAACACGGCTAGTCAAGGGGAGACTAGAATCTATGGCAACTTACGAGCTTAAAGATCCTACGTATCAGATGCTATACTCCGGTTGATGTGAGCCGGCGCAGTGTAGCGGGTCAAGCTAGCAAACGGGGGGGGGGGGAATTTGGCTAAGTCTTGGAAAATAGATTTCACAAACTACCGCTATATTTATGGATCAACCAAAGCAAGAAAAAGGTTCTTATTTTTAGACCTAGCGAAGAATAGGTGAAGCAGAGGAAAGCTGAAACTCTAAGAAGGAGCCACAAGGGGCCCGTGCATTGTGCACGGCCGCCCCGTGCACGGCGGCGCGGTCGGGGTGAGCGTCAAGGGTACGGCCGACGTCGGAGGACCCCGAGCAACGGCGTCAGAATAACCCGCGTGAAGGCGACAGGCTTCCTACAAACTCTACCGGTGCGGTAATGGATCTAATGAGCAGCACAGGCTTACCAGCCACGGCATAGTGAAGTGCAGGTGAAACTCTGGTTCGCATAGGTTGATGCAGCGGCCTGACATCGACGGAGCAGAGGCGGTGCCAGAACTGGAAGTGATGGAAGCAGTTGCGTCAGAGGAGGAAGACGAGGAAGCGAGCGGGAGAAGTAATAAACCGCCTGGGGCGGTCCGATTTAAAAGAAGAAGGAAGAATGAGCGCGAAAATCCAGGCGACGGAAACGTTTCGGCCGAGGCGGACGCCTCAATTTTTGGGATGGTCTAATGCGAAGATTTGGTGAGTACGTCAGTGAATCTTTTCTACAGGGTCAACGTGATGCCATGGCGTGTCATTCCGGGCGACTTGACAAAAGAGCAAGACAAGAGGATGAAGTGAGCAAGCTCAAATCAATCTGGGGCCTAATGTTGGGGATATAACCCCGCGGTATGACCCGCCCTAAGGGCTCCGGGTTATGCTTGACGGTTCATACACTGGCCCAAGGTGAGCCGGTGGTCCTAAAGCCCAGGAAGCTTGGCGGCTCATAAGGTGGGTCGCATAGTGGCCTAGAAGACCCGAGTGTGTAAGCCGCCCGGGGATAACTTGGACAAGATTATAGAGGAAGACTCGGATAAACAATGAGAGTCGGTTACCAATTGTATGACTCGTGATCTAGACCTCTTATATAAAGGCAGACCCGGGGCGACTTAGAGATCAGGTTGTCGAATACTAGGTCAAGCTTCATCTCCCTTGTAATCGATACGTCAGGCAATATGAACATAAGTAGGACATAGGCTATTACCTCGGGTTGAGGGGCCGAACCTAGGCAAATCCATGTCTCTCGTCCCCATCGACCCCTTTGAGTCCGTCACGTTAGCAATGGCCTCGAAACGAAGTCCGTTTACCCGGACATCTGCCGTGACAAAACCACGACAGGTTACACTTTTAAGCCGCCCTCCTAGCGGTGTAAAGGTACATTTATACATGCATGAAACTAAGCTATGAAGAGCCGGTAAGGCATACAATGAGAAGGACAAGGAAGATGGCACATATCTATTTTAAAGCCGGACTTTCATACGTGCGCGATGGCCCAAGTTCAACAAAGGCAAAAGTTGTTGCTTTCCTGTTACAGACGCTCTCTGTGGAGCTCAAAATATCATCAAGCTTTTTACATCGCCCACGGTGGGTCATGGAGAGCCGACTATTACAAGTTTCTAACAAAGCAATCAGCTGGCTGGCGGGTCATCCTACTCCGGCTCTTCGGCTACCTTGATCTAAAGATTATCCAAGTCCCAATTGCAGTCGGTTAAAGCCGCAAAAGTTCCTTCTTCAAAGAAGCGGGACGGGTCAAGATCAGAAAGCGAAGAGAGTCTTACTGCGAGCGGGTGTTAGATCTCGGCACTCAAAGAGCAGACCACGAATCCTCTTTTGATTAGCACTGTAAGCCACCTGGTAAGTCGCCAAGTTGACCTCTTCTGCTAAGATGGAGGCTAGGGCTTTGGAATTTTTTATGCACCGAGCATAGTCAGCGTTGGTAAACTTAGAGCCGTCGTCCTTATTGGAGGGAAACTCATCCATCATCTCATCCGGAGTAAGCTCTAGAGCGAAAGCCAATGCTCGGCTTATGGCCGCAATCGCCCCCTGGCGGGCGGCTAATTTCTTCAGCTCCACAATCTGTTTGGGCATCATTGATAGGAGCTCCAAGACACTTTTCAGAGCCGAAGGAATGTTCTCTTTATACTACACAACCTTGATTGTGCATACATCCCCACAGTATAGTTGTTCTGTCAATGTGTATACAGCCTTTAAAGGCAGCAGACTCTCAGCGACAAGTTGGCGGCTCCTAGGACCTGCATGAGACGGAGGCCTCGTTATGAGTCGCCAGCACAAATCCAAAAATCCAGAACGAGCCAAGCTATTAAAAACTTACCAATGAGGGCAACTATCATCTTTGTGATGTGATGCTTCAAAGACTGCATCTCGTCAGATACGATCATGAGTCGCTGATCGGCATCATCCGCCAGTTTAGTCAATGTAGCTTTTTCAGCCTCGGCATATTCCTTGAAGGTAGTGAACTTAGCCTTGATCTTAGCTAGCTCTTTGACAAGGAGCCAGTAGGTCTCGTCAGCTTCACTTCGGGCGGCTTGCTGAGTAGCTAAGTTCGTTTTTAAGCCAGCCAATTCTGACCCGGCTTCGGTTAAAGCTTCCTGCGACGTATCAAAATATGGAATACACAAGCATGTCTCAAACAGATTGCAAGCAATGTGCATGACACATGGGGGCTAATGTCTATTTTCAAGACAGTTCCGACTCAACTTCAACAAGTTTGACCCGGAACTTGGGGGCTACATATTGGTTTTCTCAGAAGGTTCAACATGTAAGTCCCGCCTCACCTTTGGAAAAGCTTAAGCCGACCTTTGGGGGCTACAGTTGGCTGTGGTAACTATCTTCTAGGAAGTCCTGGCTCAACTATGGAAAAGTTTAAGCCGACCCTTGGGGGCAACAATTGGCTCTGGTAACTATCTTCTAGGAAGTACAGGTTCAAAATTATCAATTATTGAGCTGGCCCTTGGGGGCTAACAACAATGATATTAGATCATGGCTAAATAAATTAAAGCCTACACATTACATATATCTACTTATGCTAAAGATGGAAGAGCCAGATTATTATCAGTCAATATTAACCTGGCTCTTGGGGGCTACGTAAGGGTGTAAGGAGAGAAAAGGAATACCTCATATCGTCTCTTCATTAAGTTAACCAATTTAAGCTCCAAATCCTGGCTTGTAGACAGCCGGTTCATATAGCCAGCATGAAGTTCGTCGGCCGTCATTTTTTCTAAGGCAGGGAGCTCAAATTCCAGCTTCCTCGAAGTTTCAACTGTTTCACTATGCTTGGTTAGCACGTGAGGTGGAGGGGAGTGCAAGCCAGCACAAGTAATCACGACGTCCGGGGCAGCAGCGTCATTAGCATCCTTGGCAGGGCTCGGCGCCTTGGAAAGGTCCCTTTGCGGGCTCTCAAGAATAATGTCACCAGCTGCTGGCTCTGCAGAAGTCGCTGGGGGTCCGGTTTGGCAAGCTCCGTTTCTTGAGCAGCAGGGCCAGGGGAGGTCGTGTTGGTTTTCCTTCGCTTAGCTTGAGCCCTAGAAAAGACATGAAGGCCAGAGTTCAATGGTTACAACCGCCAAAGAGCCAGATGTAAACGCAACAAAATGCTTACAGCGGATTAATCTTCGGAGGTGGAAGAGGAGTGTCCTTAGAATCGCCGGATGAACGTGATCCCTGAGAGATAGTTCAGATGATATAAGGCAGCGTTGAGATTATAAAGGAAAAACTCATAAAATCAAATAGAGATACATACCTCTGCGGGGCGTTTCTTCAGAACGGGGGGAGTTAGGCAACCTGGACACGAGATCACTAGAGCCGGCGCTCCGGGTCTGACGGCGGTCGACTTGCTGTTGCTTTTTCAAAAGAAATTGGGGATCCAAATGAGCAAGAGGATGAGAAAGGGGAACTTTTCGAACAACCCGCCGTATCTTCTGGGGTACAAAACATTTTGAGTCGGATGAAATATAAGTTACCTCAGGAACGTTGGCGCGGCTCGTCTCTACCTTGTCTTGTGAATAAGTTGCTATCAGTAAGGTGAATAATGAGATTACTGAAAATAGTCAAGCTATACCTCTGAGCCGGATGATTCTAGCGGGTCAAACCATTCCTCCTGAGGGGTGATCTTCTTTGTCTTGTTGGTCGGGGCCTTCTTCTTGCTTTTCTTTAGAGATGGAACATACTTCTTATTCCAGAAGTCAGAGTCAGCCCGAAAAGGTAAGCCGGTTAATAGCAATGAATTGACAAGTCATAACTACACAAAAAGAAGAGACGATGAAGAGTCGCCTTACATCTAGGGCCGGATTAACGGCACTGAAAGGCACCAGCCCAATAGCGCTGCAAGCTCCTGACGTCTCATGAACAAGACTCCAGATGATAGTGGTAATATCATCTTCGGGCTAAGTTGTCCGGCTAAAGCATAAGGAACCATCATACTTGCCAGGGTATTCGCACATGAGGCGGCTTCTCAGGCTCAAAGGTGTAATTCTCTAGGAGATCCAGCAACGGATCAAGTCCAAACTCGTCAATCCATTGGCCATGATGGCTCTAATCTTGGCGTGAGCCGGCTCATGCCTTGCACGTTCAGAAGTTGATAGCCGGCCAGGAAGCTCAGAAGTTGTCTTAAGCTGGGAGGGGCGATAACCCGGCAGCGGATGCTCACCCTCTGGGGAAGTATCCTTGCAGTAGAACCAAGTCTTATTCCAATCCTTTGGATGACTCGGCATTAGTACAGCCGGAAAGGTAATGTCCCGGCGCCTCTGAATGGAAATTCCACCAAGTTCTAAGCTCGGGCCGGCCTTTACTTCAGTTTGCCGGTTCGCAAAAAAGAATTCTTAGAAGAGACCTACAAACGGCTGAGTTTGCAGATAGACCTCACTGAGCACCTGGAAGTTGCAGATGTTTGAGACGGAGTTGGGGGAAAGGTCTTGAGGATGCAGCTTATAGAAATGAAGGATGTCCCAAAAGAATTTTGATCCGGGGGGTACGAATCCACGTTCAATATGATCCGAAAAAACAACTACTTTGCCCTCCTAAAGAATGGGCCTCAATTCATTACCCAGAACCCGCCAGTGGATGACCTCTTTGGCAGGAAGGGTGCCCGCAAGTACATAGTCCGTCAAAAACTCTTCAGTAATGCATGAACCGACCCAGTTGTAGGAGTTAGATGCGTGAGACATGGCGGCAATGTTTAACTATACAAAGTAACCATATACGGAGAGTCAAGAAAAAGGCGAATAAAAGTGGGCGGCTTACAAGCTTAAGACCTTAAAGATGAGATGCCAAGATCCGGCTGATGAGAGTCGGAACAGCATGGCGGGTCAACATCACAAAAGGGCAGAGTGAAATTTGGCTAAGTTCTGAAAATAGGTTTTGCAAAGTAGTGCTACGGGTACAGATCTATAAAACAAAAGAAATGTCTTTATTTCTAGACCTAACGATGAACTGGTGAAAACAGTGAAAGTCTGAAAATGATGGTCGGAGCCGTGGTGAATCTAAACAGCATCAGTGTTGATCTTCTACCTAGCGACGTCGTAGGGACAGGTTACAGTTGAGGACTAATGGACTGAATGTGGCTGGCATTGATGGAACCCCGAGTTCTAAGAACAGCAGCGGCGGAGCTCCATGGAAACCCTACCGGAACAAGTTGCGGATCTGAGGGGAGAAAGACTCACCGACGACAGCACGATGAAGGCGGAAGATACTCTGGATCGCGTCGGGTTGATGCAGCAGCCCTGTCAATGGCGAGGAGAAGACGGCGCTGGAGCAGGAGGCACTGGAAAACGTTAGCGTCTGAAGGAAGGAGATGACAGAACAAGTGGGAGAAGGCAAATGCCGCCCCGAGCGGTCCTATTTAATCGGGAAAAGGTGGAACGGGCACAAAAATCCTGGCGTCGGATGTCATTTGACCGAGGCAGACGCCTCGATCTTCGGGATGTTCATTTAATAAGAAGATCTGTTGCGTGCGTCAGAGGATCTGTTTTGCAGATTTGACATGACGTCACGGTGGGTCATTTCTGGGTGACTCACCGAGGAGTAAGAAGAAGGCCTGAAGTGAGCAAGCTCAAATCAACATGGGGCCTAATGTTGGGGATATAACCCCACAGTGAGACCTGGCTTGAGGGCTCCGGGTCATACTTGACGGCTCGCACACCAGCCCAAGAGTGAGCGGTGGAGACTCAAGGGCCCAAGAAGCTTAGAGGCTTGATAGGATGGACCGGCAGGTGGCAACTTGGGCGTGTAAGCCGCCCGGGGACAACTTGGTCAGGAAAGGCAAGAGAAGTTAGAGGTAGACTGGGACATGTAATGAGAGTCAGTTACAACTTGTATGATCCGTGGTCTTGACCTCCTTTATAAAGGCAAGACCTGGGGCGACTTAGAGATCAGGTTATCGAGAACTAGGTCAAGCAATAGCTCCCTTGTAATCGATACATCAAGCAATACAAGCATAAGCAGGACGTAGGCTATTACCTCGACCTGAAGGGCCGACCTGTGTAAACTCATGTCCTTCGTCCCGACCAACCCCTTTGAGTCCATCATGTTAGCAATGGCCTCGAACCTAAGTCCGTTCACTCAGACATCTGCCATGATAAAACCACGACATGATCCGACCTAGATAAGCATGGCCATACGATGACGATAATGAGATAATCCGAATGTTGGTCGGATTCACCGGAACGAGAAAGAGGTCGTGCTGCAACAAGGGTGACCATATCGCCTTTTGCATGACAACATATATCGTGTGGCAAAGGGAACAGAAGTGTGAAGTACAGGTTCGCCTAACCAGCTTCATCGGACACTTAAAGTCGGCACGTCTTCCTAGAGTCTTCTACCGGCCGGTCGAGTCGGATGTCATCTGACTTGCGACCAAGTGGACGAGAACCTAAAGGGTTGCGCGCTTAAGGGAAGGAATACATGGGCTTTAGGATCCGTGCAAGGCCTAAGAGTTGAGCCCGCGCCGGATGCCTATATATAGTGGAGGTGCGGCACACCCATCCGGTCGATTGCTTCGGTGCCGTCATTAGGGATTTGCATGAGTTGCAACTAGCCACCTCCACTCGTTGTCACCGACCGTGTGATTGGACCTATCAGGTCGCCGCACAGGTGTTCCTCCTTGACGCGTAGAAACTATTAGAGGCGGTTCACCTGCGCCGCTCCGGCGAACCTGTATGCGGGATTCGGTGGACCAGCTGTTCGAGGGAGATCAGACCGGCTGCTCGAGGGAGAACGGACGAGGAGGAGATGGACCATGCGGACGCGCTGCCCCACCTATACTTCGGCTGCATGACACTGCGCATCTAGTTGTAATGATCTATGATCCACCTCCATAACATGTTCTAGGATGTTTTGCGCATTGGAAAACTTTAATTCACATGCCTAGGGTAGAACCCTACAGTTGGAGCTGCAACGACCTAGGGGCTTAACACCGTACATGAAGTGCAGTCATGGCTACTGTTGCCTGCAACTGCTATAATTAGGGCTGCAGTTTCTAGTAACTCTCGTGGTTACTGACATTAAATGCCCTTGTAATGACACTTGACGGGTCCTGGCAAATTTATATAAGCCACCCGATCTCCTAGACAAGGGTTCGACACTCTTTGTAATCAGACACCCCCAAAGAGAACACAAGCCTTCGAGAACGAGACACAGGGTCTGTACCTCTCTGAGAGGGGCACGAACTCGCTAAATCTGAGTGAGACAACTATCATGTAGCTAGGCTCTACCCCTCATTCTACCCCTACTAATCGTTGTCAAGTTAATTACCATTATAGTTGGCGTCCACCATGGGGCCACACGTCTAGCAATGTCCAGCGCATGTGGAGATTCATCCGTCATCATGATGATCCTCGGTGAAGAGATCCTATTTGGTTCCCTCAGCTTCATCGCCGATGATTCGGCACGGCTGCAAGAAGCTCCGCTCCACATAGATACATTTCCCGCCCGCGGCACATCACATTTCCACGCGTATTTCTTGGGAGTCCTACTCATTTAGCCATTGGTCCCATACCATGTTGCACCTCTTCTTCCAGTTGGACGATGTCACAAGCACTACGGGTGCTCATGACTCCAGCGTTGGATTAAGCATGCCATGGCTCTCCAGGCCACGACCGAGTAGGTGGATACACTCGACTCCGACAAGCCCACCCTCGACTTATTCACCTCGTTGCATGGTGAATCCTCCGACGAGTCTGAGTGCAACAGTAGCAAAGCTGGTGTAGAGATTCTGATGATAGGAACAACTTGAGGCCCTCCGTGGTTCGGCGAAGGCACTTCCAGTGAGTGTGTCGATGACAACCATTATTGGTGTCAAAACCGGCAGATATCAGGTAGGGGGTCTCGAATTGGGTGACTGGAGTCGACGGTAAGATGAGACAAAGGGGACATGGGTTTACCCAGGTTTGGGCACTCCAATGGAGGTAATACCCTATGTCCTACTTGGTTGTATTCATGATGTAAGGGGTTACAAAGTTGATCTACCTCGTGATCGTATAGCTAACCCTAGATGAGTTGTTCTCTATACCCTAAAACCCTCCAGCCTATATAGATGTCGAGGATGCCTAGGGTGTGGGGACCCCGACTTATAAGTCGTTATCACCGAATGTACATGCACAGTGATCCCAGAGATCAATGCTCACCGAACACACAGAAACTGAATAACAAGTGTCTTACATCCATTACATACCATTTTACTCAAATATGGTCTTTAGGGCCCAATCTTCATATACTTGTAGTGGAAATCTTCAACGATAGCGTGAACCCATGCCATTTGCCTTAAACCTATAGACATTGTGACTTGGAAGCGTCCTAGCTTGCACATACGTCACCGAGGTAGTCTTCATCATAACCGAACCCTTCATGCCTGGACAATAAAATAACCAGTGGCAAATCAATGAGTGCTCTAAATGTACTCGCAAGCAACCCATGTTTGGAACAAGGCAATAACAATGCATTATGTTGAACTAATAGGTAAGTTTTGCAGAAGCCAGTTTTGAGTGCAATGGCATGATCAACTAACTTTAGTGAGCATCAATCAACCATAGACAGGTGTTCATCAGAACACGCCACAGTCAGCATCATAAGAAGGGGGTTGCACTTCTCATGTTCAACCATCACACCAAGTCCTCAGACTTGTCTCATGTACCATCTGAACATCTCATGTTTAGTCATCATGCCAAGTCATCCGACTCGACTCAAGTATCATCCTTGTCACCACAAACATAGACACACACCAATGTTTGAGGAAACATCTGGACGTGGCTTAAGCCGCACCACCCAACTGTCCTTGACTGTGGACACGGCTATTCAAATAGTTTTACACTCTGTAGAAGTTGCACACTTTACCCAAAAGACTCGGGGAACTTCCGTGTCATCCATGACCCGCGGTATATAACATACTCGAGGTAAGCACCCAAACAATGCCTTTCCCCTAACGATACTAAACAAAGAGTCCACTCGATTGGTACCCAGCCCACATGATGTACATCACTTGTAGCATCCATGCAGGGACCAACGGTGTGCCTAGTGCCTGTGAAGACAACCCATGATCATCCATTCCGGCACAACCCTGTATCGAGAGTGACCACCCCACTCCCGCCACTAGTAATGTGGGCTCCTTGCCAGTACCCACCAAAGTAATCAACAGAGCCCCTTCCCATATAGGGTAGAGTGGTTGTACATGTAAGGTTGGGACGGTCGACAAATCTTAAACCCTCCGTTTTTGAAAACACATACTCACTTATTCTAGTACACCACTTCTTTCTCAAGTGGTTACCCAACTCATCATAATCTCCCTCGGGCATTAGTGGCATCCGACGGGGTTTTCGAAAAGTCTTTGCAATCATCTCCTTCTTTCCATCACCATGCATAATCCCAATCCCACTTGCGTAGAATCTACTAGCATCCTATCTACACCCACCCTCATAACCCTCATAAGGTGGTAATGGCATGCACGATGCAAGTGTCAACGGCAATAGTATCCGAAGCAACCCACCGAAGTGGTCACTACCCCACATGCTCAAATATAACGAAAGTAAAGTGTTATATGTGATGCAATGAAAACGGCTTCTTAACATGGTCAAAGGGCTGCTTTCCTGGCTTAGCAAAGTCTTCGAGGTCTTCACACACTTCTCGTCCATTCCGAGCACTTCATCTACTTCGTCAACTATTGCTGGAAACAACCACAATAAGCAACACAACAAGAAGAGAAATAAAAGTGCTCTATAAATAGGAGTTTTATTTTTCTAGGATGACTTTGGTCATAAGAAAAATAACCAAGGAGGTTTTGGTGTATGAGGGACAAGGGGGATTTTTGAATGGTGGAAATAGATGAAATGATGATCTTATAAGGTGTCCGCAGAAAACATTTTTGTAAAAAGGAGTGGATGGTCCCAAAAAATAGGGCATGACTTTAGAAACATTTATGAAGTGGTTTCACTGGGTTTGGAGTAGTGATGATGTTCCTATGAATTTCCTAAGAGGAGATAAATGGGAAAAGGGAGATTTATTAGGTCAAGCAGAATAGGGGCATGGGAAAAATGTTAACCATGCCTAGATAAATGGGGTATGATTTTATAGACACCTAGGAACTTGAATCACTCCATTTGGGGCTGATTTGAATCACTTAGGAATTTACAATGTGGGCATTTAATAGTTAAAATTCAAATTTGAATGTGACCTCTGCAGAAACTTTGTAGGAAAAAATGTTCAATGCAGATATTTTGATAGGAAATGAGTTTGGGAATATCTAGGATTTTGAATCACTAAAGTTGGAGCTATAATAATTTTTCTATGAATTTTTGCTCTCTGAGAAAAATAATTAAAGGTAAAGAAATTACCTAAGTCTAATCCCCGCACTAGGCGTAGGATAGCCACTGGGCCAGCCCGGTGGCTCAGCCGGGTGGGAAGGAGGGCCACGTTGAAGGCGCCCCGGGGAAATATGCCTTCCCTGGGGAACGAGGCCCCGAGTGGTTCCCGTTTCCACTTAAGGGTGTGGCCACCCGTCGGCCTAGCTGATCCACCAACAGACGGGGTCGGTGGCTAACGGGGCCTTCTTCTTCCCCCGGCCCACGCTCGACCGAGGGGGAGGAGCGGCTCCCGCCGGTGGTCGCCGGAGCCACGGGCCTTCCCCGGCGAAGCTCTAGTGGGGGACGAGCTCAGGAGGGCGATGCACACCTGCTTGGCTAGTCCACGGCCACGGGGGAGCACTAGGGAGGACAGGGGCTCGGCGACAGCGGACGCCAGCAGGGGTGGTTGTGATGGCAGTGCTCCGGCCACCGAGGAAGAAGAGGGAGTGTAGGGGGGAGTAGTGTGTCGGTGTGGGGGCTCGGGTGTGGTTCCAATGGAAAGGAGGAGGCCGGGACATCGTCAATTCCATCGAGGCTCGAACGACGACTTGGTGGCCATGGAGGAGAAGGTGGAGCTCGAGAGCTCCAACGGCCGGATAAGGGGGCCTCTTTGTCGGGACCCCGATCCTAAATCATATGAATCCAGACTGTAACATATCACATCACTTTGCGGCCTCACGCACGGTAAGCTCCACGGCTGCAGTCTTACCTTAGCCGGGACCGTTTGCGTCTTTTGGCTCACGTATGTGAACATGTCGCTGGCAATCAAACGACAAAGAACCCGGGCCGACATAACTAGTCATAGTACCCAAGTGGCACATCCATACGGAAACAGGTATTCGTAAACCCAACAATGCAGGTGTCGACCTCAAGCGTGTGTAGACGAGTCGTAGCAAGCTACAGGGACTCCATTACACCGCGAGGCATTTCCCCAAAGGGACAAACACGGCAGCAGAGAAGGATACATGCTGGCCAATCAATGTGTCCGGAGCAGTAGCAAGCTACCATGGCTCGGTGGAAGCACAAAGAGGCAATTTCCCGTAAAGAGTATTACTAAAGGCGCACAACTAGGTGTCTGATCCCATACATACCGTTGCACGTCACACGTACGCACGACATGCCCGATATGCATAGATACAACCACGTCATCACAACATAACCATACAACAACATGACTTTTATTTAAGAGGCTCAGACGGGCCTTGCATAATATGTTCTTACAGATAGGGGTCACACGACCCGACAATCAAGTCATACAAACAAGTTCATACAAACCAAGTGGAAGCTTAAGCTATCTGAGTACAGACAGATGAAAGGGGTAAAAAGGCACATGGCCTGACTACGTACAGCCCGCCACAGGGCATAAGGTCGTAGCTGGAACACCAGCTATTCGGCATCGTCGACATCTAGAAAGAACCCACCTAATGGGTCCTGGGTCTCATCTGCAACATTTATTAAGCAAACGTGAGTACAAACGTACTCAGCAAGTCTTTAAATCAGACCAAGTCTAATCATGCTCATGTATCAACAAGGGAAGTGGTGGAGTTTATGCAGCAATGCCAGCTTTGACTCATGGCTAACCTGCACTACTCAAATTTTAGCTCTTTGCTACAATTTTAGATATCGCACACAAGTCCACCAACTTCATAGAAATACACCACCATGGATTCAAATCCCTCTCCTGAGAGAGTGCCATCCACGGTACTCACACTTGTCTTGATATTTTTATGAGTATCCATTTGATTATCTATGAACAGCATAGTTCTCCAAGTAGTCCATATCCGAGGATGCGGCTATTCGAATAGTTTCATCCCCTGCAGGGGTGTACTTCTTCACATACTCTCTTGCCACTTATCACTGTGTGCTCATAAAACCATGCACCTCGGCAACCTTCAAGCGGATGCCCAGCAAGCGAGTCGCCCATGACCGTCAATCACATGAGACCTCTAGTCCAGGCTGTCGCCTATTTGAGACTGAACCCGCACGGACGTCCGGCCGAAGTTTCCGCTACGACCCCAAACATTGTGCGCAGGGTTCCCAAGCCCATCATTCGGGTGACCCTTGGTAGACTGTGCCACTGCCTACCACGTCGTAACCCACCCCTAGGGTCAGCGCTATGCACGGCCTCCAGCATGCTACAAACACCGTGTATCATCTACCGTGTATGACTAACATGTGATCTTTTGTCCTAATGCAGTAAACAAGAGCAGGAGCGAGAGAGTGGGATGTTATCGAAATGATCAATGGGGTTGCTTGCCTTGCTGGGTAGCGGGAAGCTTCTCTCCTTCATTGGAATACTCAGAGGTATCCTCGAAAGCAGGGCCTACCGCAATGTAGATAAGAAACAATCAATACACGCAAGTGCAAAATTATGATGCATGATCATGGCATGATAGCATGTGTGGATGAGTTAATGCAACTAGTGTTCATGTTGATTTGAAATGAATTTGAATATAGGTTCAAATCGTTCTTCATTTCAAATTCCATATACTACCCTATTAGTAAATGTCCATGTTCACCTACATAGGTTTCTCTAACATGCATGATAATAGCACCATTGGATTCATTGGATTTTTCTGATAAATTTTCATATATAAGTTATTTTCATCTGATTTACAGATTAATTTATATGAATTTTTGAAGTTTTAAATAATTTCTGGAATTATTTTAAAACTAGAAAATAGAATTATGACATCATCCTGACGTCACAGTGACGTCAGCTGGTCAGCTGACCAGGCCAGAGTCAAACCTGACATGTGGCGACCACATGTTAGTGGCTCAATCATTTAACTAAATAATTTAAACTAATCCTAACTGATTAACAGATCTGGGCCCACTGGTCACTGACTAATTAGGTTAATTAACTTAATTAATTATTTTTTCTTAATCTAACTTAATTAGAGGGTCAGGCCCACTTGCCAGTTGACCTGGGGTCAAACCCCCGTGGTCAACTCCGGCAAGAACCACCGGCGTTGAGCCGCTGGTGGCTCTGGAGACGGCGGAGGGGCTCGGGATCCCTCCTCCGGTGACCAAATGAACGGCGAAGGGCACCAACCGGACCTATGCTCACACGTGCGTCCATCCAGACACCTCCTAGGAGCTGAGATGGTCGGAATCGACGCCGGTGTCAAGCTTGGCGGCTGCCGGAGCTCGGGCGAGCATGGGCCCGTCGAGCCGGAGCTCAAACGAGGCACCTAAGGCCTCCTAGGGCTGCCTGGGGACATCTTGAGCACGACCACATGCTCAGACGCAAGCTTGGGCCGCTGCAACGGCGGCCACGACCTCGCCGGCGGCGAGAAGCATTCGGGCTCGGAGGAACTCGGTGCTAGAGGGCTCATTCAAAATGGGGAAAACGGGGGAAAGGACCAGGGGCTCACAACGGTTGGAGAGACATCGAGAGCAGGCTCAGGAAGGGCCTGGAGCAGCGGCAAGCTTCACTTGATTGCCAGCGGCCGGAGGTTGAAGACGACGGCGATGGCAGTGACAAGGAGCTCCCGGCTGTGCGTGGCTCGGCTAGGAGGAAGAGGGGATCTAGGCAGAGCCTTTGGTGGGCTCAGAAGGGCGCAGGGGCGGCTAAAACGGTGGTGCTACGACGGCGAGCAGCTCGGCCATGGAGGAGCAGAGGAGGGGAGAAAGAGAGGCGGGCGAGAGAGAGAGAGAGAGGGAGCGATGGGGACGGCTCTAGGAGCTTATCCCCGTCGTGCCAGCGAGGGGGAAGCAGTCAGGCAGCTGCCGGCTTGGAGGCACGGTAGAGTGCACATGCTGGCCACACTCCCGTCCTCCTGGCCGCCAGGAGGACGATGACCTCCATGGGCCAGGTGGGCCAGCCTGGCCTAGGCTTCTTTCTCCTTTTTTTATTTCATTTCTTTTTCTAATTTCTGACATTTGTTTAATTCTTTTGCAGGTACAAAATGACTTTGCCAAATATTTCAAACTTCTCTAAAAAGTTTTAGTATATTTTGAAAACAAAAGTAATGATAATGCTTTATTTGGCATTTTCAGGAGCTTTAACCTTTATTTTTAAATTTTTTTGTATGTTCAAATATGTAAAATGATCCCTGTTATAATCATGTCCAAATTTATCAGACATAGGGAAAATTTTAAAGACCATTTTGGATTTGTTGAATTTTCACCAACTTTGAATTGTTTTGATTCAATGTGAGCTTGGGGTTTCTTCAACTTCCCATTTCAAGTTGATGCCAAATTGAAACATGATGCAAACATAGGTTGTTCCTATGACTTCTAGCTAGGGATGTGACAACTCACCCCCACTCAAAAGAATCTCGTCCCGAGATTTTGATGTCATCGGGAAGAGTGGGGGTACTCTAGTCGAAGACGACATTCTCTTTTCCATGTGGCCTCCTTTTCAGAATGGTGTGACCACTGAACGTTGAGAAACTTGATGTTCCGACGCCGAGTGGTACGCTTAGCTTGATCAAGAATACGAACAGGGTATTCTCGATATGTAAGGTTATCTTGGAGATCAAGCGCTTCGTGGTCCACTTCACGGATAGGGTCCGAGAAGCAACACCTAAGTTGCGAGATGTGGAAGACATCGTGAACCTTGGAAAGATGCGGCAGAAGTTCCAATTGGTAGGCAACCTCTCCTCTTTTAGCAAGAATGCGAAAAGTTCCAATGTAACGAGGAGCCAACTTGCCCTTGATACCGAATCGATGGGTACCCTTCAGAGGTGTAACCTGAAGGTAAGCCTTCTCGTCAACTTCATAGGTCACAGCCTTATGATGGCGATCATATTGGCTCTTTTGATGAGATTGGGCTATTTTCAACTTTTCACGAATAATGCGAACTTGCTCCTCTGCATCCTGGATCATATCCGGGCCAAAGAGTTGCCTCTCTCAGGTTTCCGACCAGTTAAGAGGTGTTCGACACCTTCGTCCATAGAGAACTTCAAAAGGGGCTTTGCCCAAGCTTTATTGATAACTATTGTTATAAGCAAATTCGACAAATGGAAGACATTTCTCCCAGTTCATACTGAAAGATATAACACAAGCTCGGAGCATGTCTTCGAGGATTTGATTGACTCGCTCAACTTGACCACTTGATTGCGGGCGTAAAGCAGTGCTAAAGGATAGATGAGTCCCCATAGAGGTTTGAAAACTTTCCCAAAATCGGGAAGTAAAGATACTTCCACGGTCTGAGTTAATCTCCAAAGGAACACCATGAAGAGAAACTATTCGAGAAACATACAACTCCGTTAGCTGGCTAGCAGTTATACTCTCCCGAACAGGAAGAAAATGAGCCACTTTGGAAAGGCGGTCGATGACCACAAAGATAGTATTATTCCCTCTCTTAGTCTTGGGAAATCCGGTAATAAAATCATACCAACTTTATCCCATTTCCATTCAGGAATAGCTAAAGGTTGAAGGGTGCCAGCAGGCCTTTGATGTTCTACTTTCACGCGACGACAAATGTCACAGTTAGCACTGAACTGAGCAATTTCTCTCTTCATCCTAGTCCACCAGAACCTCTAGCGTAGGTCCTGATACATCTTGGTACTACCCGGATGAATTGAGAGGGGAGAATCATGAGCCTCCTTAAGGATCAACTATCATAGATGTTGCTTCTTCGGATCACCAAACGGTTCTCAAAGAAGACAACACCCCGATCATCTTCCGAGAAGCATCTAACATTACCCTTCTTAATGTTTTTCTTGATCCGAGTTATCCCGGCATCATGCTTCTGGGCTTCTATAATTTGATCCGTAAGTGTAGGTTTCGCCACCAAGTTGGATAGGAATCCTTGAGGAACAAGGTGAAGGTTCAACTTCCAAAATTCCTCATGGAGAAGTGGTTGACCTTGTTGTAACGTCAGATTGTTACAATAAGACTTACAACTTAGTGCATCAGCCATAACATTGGCTTTCCCCGGGGTGTAAGTTATCCCTAAGTCATAATCTGTAATCAACTCAACCCGTCGTCTTTGCCTGAGATTCAAATCCTGCTGGGTGAATATATATTTTAGACTTTGGTGATCAGTGTAAATTTTGCAACCATTACCCAGAAGGTAATGTCGCCATGTTTTTAGTGCATGGACTACAACTACAAGCTCAAGATCATGTGTTGGATAATTATCCTCATGTGGACGCAACTGTCGAGAAGCGTATGCAATCACATGACGATCTTGCATGAGAGTGCAACCTAATCCTTCTCGCGAGGCGTCACAATAGATAACAAAGTCCTTAGAGAAGTCTGGTGGCACCAGAACGGGAGTAGAGGTCAGTCATCTTTTCAATTCCTGAAACTATGCTCGCATTGTGGGGTCCACTCAAACTTTTTATCTTTCTTGAGGAGTTGAGTCAAAGGTTTCGCAACCTTGGAGAAGTTCTTGACAAAGCGGCGACAATAGCTCGCTAAGCCAAGCAAACTCCAAACTTGCTTAACCGATTCAGGTTGAGTCCAATCAAGGACGACCTGAACTCTCTCGGGATTGACAGCAATACCTTTACCAGATATCACGTGGCCCAGATAGGTCACTTCTGCCAACCAAAATTCACACTTGGAGAATTTGGCATACAGACGGTGCTCTCGAAGTTTCATCAATACAATCCTTAGATGCTCGGCATGTTCTTGTTCGTTCCTCAAGTAGATGAGTATATCGTCGAGGTAAACCATGACGAATTTATCTAAATACTCCATGAATATCGAATTCATCAAACGAGGGAAGGTGGCTGGGGCATTGTTTAAACCGAAGGACATGACGGTGTACTTGTATTGGCCATAACGAGTCACAAAAGCCGTTTTTGGAATGTCCTTGTTCCTAATTCTTATTTGATGGTATCCCAACCTCAAATCCATTTTGGAAAAGACAAAGGATCCAGCGAGTTGATTGTACAAATCGTTGATCCTAGGGAGCGGATACTTGTTCTTTATGGTGACCAGATTGACTGGCCGATAATCCACAACCATCTGATGTGATCCATCCTTCTTCTTGACGAAGAGAACGGGACAAGCCCAAGGAGAAGAGCTAGGACGGATGAAACCTTTCTTCAAAGCCTCATCGAGTTGGGTCTTAAGTTCGGCTAGTTCTAAGGGTGCCATCTTATAGGGTCTTCTGGCTATTGGGACAGTCCCTGGAACGAGCTCTATCACAAACTCAACATCTCTGACAGGAGGAATTCCTGGCAGTTCTTCTGGAAAGACATCCGGAAAGTCACGGGCTACCGGAATATCTTCTGACTCTGGAAGGGGGCTAGCATTGAGGGAGTAGAGTTGGCGCTTGGTTGTTCGAGTGGAGGCATTAACTATCTCGCCCGAGGGATGTGTAAGTTGAACATTCCTAGTGTGAGTATCAATCTTAGCATAGTGGGTTATCATCCAATCCATGCCTAGAATGTTATTGAGGTCTGAAGACTTGAGGGCTATCAAAGATGATAAGAAGACTAGCCTATCCACCAGAATCTTATTATCATGGCTCACTCTAGAAGTTTGCCATTTTGAACCAGGAGTTTGAACTACTAAAGGAGTAGGCATATCACAAAAAGACATGTTATGCAACTGTGCATAACTTTCTGAGATGAAAGAATGGGATGCCCTAGTATCAAATAGAACACAAGCTGGATGACTATTGACAAGGAGCGTACCTAGTATAACATCAGGATCCTCAAGGGCTTCCTCAGCAGACACATAGTTCACTCGTCCATGAGCAGGAGCTGGCTTCACATAAAAGGCTTTTCCTGGCTTTCCACGTCCAGCGGCCTTAGCATTATTTCGGGAACACTCACGGGAGTAGTGTCCCGGTTCTCTGCATTTGTAGCAAACCACAGTGGCACGGGGTGTAATATTTGCAGGCGGTCCTCCAAATGGCCTGACTGGAGGATTGGGCTGAGCTGGGCGAGGCGCCTGGATGGATGGCCTCGCATTGTATCTTTGCGGCAGGGCTACCTTGGGCACCCAGACCCGGCGTTTATTGGGGCTCGAGCCAGATGCGGGGATGAAGTCATGGTTGTGCTTTCTCGTGGCCTCATAATCAGTCTGTCCAGTCTCGGCATTGATAGCCTTGTTGACGAGAGCCTGGAAAGTGGTGCACTCATGCAGGCGCAGGTCTCGACGGAGCTCAGCATTAAGTCCCTTGCGGAACCTAGCCTGCTTCTTGGCATCAGTAGAAAGTTCCTCAGGAGCATAGAAAGCAAGGTTTCCAAACTCACTACTATAGGCATCCATTGACAGTCTGCCCTGGGTGAAGGCACATAATTCCTCTCTCTTACGATCCATCAGCCCTTCCGGGATGTGATGGGTACGAAATGCGACACTAAATTCTGTCCAAGTTGGCGCGGGGCCTGCGGGACGCATGGCTTCAAAATTTTCCCACCACAGATTGGCGGGTCATTCCAGAAAGTAAGTTGCAAAGGTCACCTTGTTGGTCTCGGACACATTGGCAGCCCGGATCTTGCGGTACATGCTAGTCAGCCAGTCATCCACGTCGAGTGGGTCGACCGAATGATGATACTTGGGTGGGCATTGTCTGATGAAATCACTGAGTGACACGCCATCATTGAGATCATTGCAGGGAGCACGTGGTGTGTTCTGCTCAATTCGCTCCAATAGCCTATTGGTCTCTCTCTTGTTCCTTTCGGCTTCAAGCATCACTTCTGCCAAAGAAGGCGCATGTGGCAGATCCTCTTGCCTTGGTTGGCTTCCCTCGCCCTGCTCAGGGGCAGGCACGTGGTTATTCCTAGTTGCCATCATCCTGGGAAAACAAACCCATAGCTTAATCATAGGGGACAACAACTCTAAGACATGAGATAAGGAATGTACTGGACAACATGGCATGCAGGGTAAACACCAATCAATATGGTAAAACAACTGCCATATGAACACCATGATTCATACACACCATGACATAGTTCATTACAAGCCAAGCTCAAATACAACTACGGAGAGATGACACAACTGATCCGAGGCATTGCAAGCTTCCTATACATTATCTATCTACACCTCCGGAACTCAACTCTCAACCTCATCATATCCCACAAGACACGCAGGACTGTGGCGATACGATTACTACCATACTAGAACTAACATCCACGTACTCAAGCATCCTTTAGAATGCCTCATACAAGTTACCCCCATGACCCAGGAGCTGAATCTGAGGATCTGGGAACACTCTAGCCTGTGATCCATGGGAACCGTAAGGACACGGATGTGGCCTTGGTCCCCTTGTTGGTGGCAACAGCGGTCCTCGAAGAGGGGTGATGCCTCCAACATCGGGCCAGTCTACGTGTGCTGGCAGATGAGTCCGCGATGGGGTCAGCATCTCCAAATCTCCATAGCCTGTCTGCACGACAGGTGCCAACTACGTCAGGGCTGTCCAAAGACGTGCATGGGTGGCATAAAGCTCCATGCAAAGGGCACGTGCATCACGATCCCTGTTCTCCAACATCTGAGCGGTCACCTGCAGCCTAGGATCCTCATGGGAATGATCATAGTAGGCTGCACTAAGATAACCATCCTCTCCTCCCATAGAAGCAGGAACATAACAAAACTCTGTGTTCTGAAGCAGACCATGGTGAAACCTCATGATAGTCAGCATGGTTTAAGCGGCCTCCTGAACTGCCATATCAATGGTGACACCTAATCCATAAGTCCAGTGAAGCGGCTCTACAGCTCCAGGATAGGAAGGATAAATCTTGACGGTAGACAGATACTGACTCTGGTTGAAATATTGATATTGTTCCTCCACTGTGTACTGTGGGTACCAACGGTAACCAGCCTCCATCATAACTCTAACCAACATGGCCGTGTGACCCGGTACATCGATGCACCTGGTCAGACGGACCACCTGATGGGAAGGACGAGGGGGCGCCTGAAATAGAGAATGATGCAAAGACATCAGAGACTCTAGCAGAAATTGGACAGCATAACAGTTGTAATTGCTCAAAAGGATTTTGAACAACTGCAAAAGATTGGAAAAGCATAACCACTCGACTTTCTAGACTCAAATCTCTTCTCCATCTATTTGTCACACCAACAATACTTGAGTACCCACATTCACTTGCAAATAAGCTAGCTAGTGGTCCATGGTTAGTAACTCGGCATCCTAAGCAATGGATGAGAAGCCTAGTTCTTATCCCCGTAGAAAAGATGAGAATGACTTAGAATAGAATAACTTGGGAAGAGGAGTAAAAAGAGCCTTACGTTCCCTTCCACAATCAATTCCCCTACTTTTCTATAGTGTTTCTAGACTCAACTTCGACCGGTTTGGCTTGGTAGTCCTACAGTCAGTCAGGCTCTGATACCAACGCTGTCGGGACCCCGATCCTAAGTCATATGAATCCAGACTGTAACATATCACATCACTTTGCAGCCTCACACATGGTAAGCTCCACGGTTGTAGCCTTACCTTAGCCGGAACCGTTTGCTAATTTTGGCTCACGTATGTGAACATGTCGCTGGCAATCAAACGACAAAGAACTCGGGCCGACATAACTAGTCATAGAACCCAAGCGGCACATCCGTACGGAAACTGGCATACGTAACCCAGCAATGCAGGTGTCGACCTCAAGCGTGTGTAGACGAGTCGTAGCAGGCTACAGGGACTCCATTACACCGTGAGGCATTTCCCCAAAGGATACATGCCGATCAATCAATGTGTCCGGAGCAGTAGCAAGGTACCATGGCTCGATGGAAGCACAAAGTGGCAGTTTCCCGTAAAGATTACTACTAAAGGCACACAATTAGGTGTCGGATCCCATACATACCGTTGCACGTCACACGTACACATGACATGCCCGATATGCATAGATACAACCATGGCATCACAACATAACCATACAACAACATGACATTTATTTAAGAGGCTTAGACGGGCCTTGCATAATATGTTCTTATAGATAGGGGTCACATGATCCGACACTCAAGTCATACAAACAAGTTCATACAAACCAAGCGGAAGCTTAAGCTATCTGAGTACAGATAGATGCAAGGGCTAAAAAGGCACATGGCCTGACTATCTACATCCCGCCACAGGGCATAAGGTCGTAGCTGGGACACTAGCTATTCGGCATCATCGACATCTAGAAAGAACCCACCTAATGGGTCCTGGGTCTCATCTGCAACAATTATTAAGCAAACGTGAGTACACACGTACTCAGCAAGTCTTTAAATCAGACCTAGTCTAATCATGCTCATGTATTAACAAGGGAAGTGGTGGAGTTTATGCAGCAATGCCAGCTTTGACTCATGGCTAACCTCCACTACTCAAATTTTAAATCTTTGCTACAATTTTAGATATCGCACACGAGTCCACCAACTTCATAGAAATACACCACCATGGATTCACTTCCCTCTCTTGAGAGAGTGCCATCCACGGTACTCACACTTGTCTTGATATTTTTATGAGTATCCATTTGATTATCTATGAACACCATAGTTCTCCAAGTAGTCCATATCTGAGGACGCGGCTATTCGAATAGTTTCATACCCTGCAGGGGTGTACTTCTTCACACACGCTCTCGCCACTTATCGCTGTGTGCTCATAAAACCATGCACCTTGGCAACCTTCAACCGAATGCCCAGCGAGGGAGTCGGCCACGACCATCAATCACATAAGACCTCTAGTCCAGGCTATCGCCTATTTGAGACTGAACTCGCATGGAAGTCCGGCCGAAGTTTCCGCTACGGCCCTAGACGATGTGCGTAGGGTTCCCAAGCCCACCATTCGGGTGACCCTTGGGACACCGTGCCACTGCCTACCACGTCGTAACCCACCCCTAGGGTCAACTCTATGCACGGCCTCCAGCATGCTACAAACACCAAAAACTACTTTCAACTTCTGGACCAAGGACTAAGCGACTGATAAGTCGAGAGGGGTTGAGTTACCGGAACCCAATGTGTGGTAGTAACTAGTCTTGGATCACAAACACAGAACTCAGTTACTAAGAATGGTCCCAATGAGACAACCTACTATGTACTCCTACATAGCCTCTCATCACTACCTTTACCAAATTGGGTTCATCATAAGTCATCACATTAGAACAACATTGTTTCACTCAGTTCATCACCCAGATGAATCAGACCTGACACAACTCTAAGCATAGCAAGCATAGCAGGCAAAGTAAGCTAAGCACATCATGGCACAAGCATCTACCAAGTATGCTAGGTTGCAAGGTTTAGCAATTTACTCTAACAATGACAGGTCATGCATAAGAATAGGTTCATCTACCGTGTATGACTGACATGTGATCGTTTATCCTAATGCAGTAAACAAGACCAGGAGCGAGAGTGTGGGATGTTATCAAAATGATCAATGGGGTTGCTTCCCTTGCTAGGTAGCGGGAAGGTTCTCTCCTTCGTTGGAATACTCGGAGGTATCCTCGGAAGCAGGGCCTACCACAATACAGACAAGAAACAATCAATACACGCAAGTGCAACAATATGATGCATGATCATGGCATGATAGCATGTGTGGATGAGCTAATGCAACTAGTGTTCATGTTGATTTGAAATGAATTTGAATATAGGTTCAAAATCGTTCTTCATTTCAAATTCCATATGTTACCCTATTAGTAAATGTCCATGTTCATCTACATAGGTTGCTCTAACATGCATGATAATAGCACCATTTGATTCATTGGATTTTTCTAATAAATTTTCATATATAAATTATTTTCATCTGATTTACAGATTAATTTATATGAATTTTTCAAGTTTTAAATAATTTCTGGAATTATTTTAAAACTAGAAAATAGAATTCTGACATTAGCCTCACGTCAAAGTGACGTCAGCTGGTCGGCTGACCAGGCCAGAGTCAAACCTGACATGTGCGGACCAAATGTCATTGGCTCAATCATTTAGCTAAATAATTAAAACTAATCCTAACTAATTAACAGATTTGGGCCCACTAGTTAGTGACTAATTAGGTTAATTAACTTAATTAATTGTTGTTTCTTAATCTAACTTAATTAGAGGGCCGGGCCCACTTGCCAGTTGACCTGGGGTCAAACCCCCGTGGTCAACTCCGGCAAGACCCACCAGCGTTGAGCCGCCGGTGGCTCTAGAGACGGCGGAGGGCTCGGGATCCCTCCTCCGGTGACCAAATGAACAGCGGAGGGCACCAAATGGACCTATGCTCACGCGCGCGTCCATCTCGACACCTCCCAGGAGGTGAGATGGTCAGAATCGACGCTGGCGACGAGCTTGGCGGCCGCCGGAGCTCGGGCAGGCACGGGCCCGTTGAGCCGGAGCTCAAACGAGGCACCTAAGGCCTCCTAGGGCTGCCCGGGGACATCCTGAGCACGACCACGTGCTCAGACGCAAGCCCGGGACGCTGCAACGGTGGCCATGACCTTGCCGGCGGCGAGAAGCATTCGGGCTTGGAGGAACTCGACGCTAGAGGGCTCATTTGAAGGGGGAAAAGGGGGACAAGGACCAGGGGTTCACGACGGTTGCAAAGACGTCGAGAGCGGGCTCAGGGAGGGCCTGGAGCAACGGCGAGCTTCACTTGCTTGCCGGCGGCCGGAGGTTGAAGATGACGGCGATGGCAGCGAAAGGGAGCTCCCGGCTGTGCATGACTCGGCTAGAAGGAAGAGGGGATCTAGGCGGAGCCTTTGGTGGGCTCAGAAGGGCGCGCGGGCGGCTAAAACGGCGGTGCTACGGTGGCGAGCAGCTTGGCCATGGCAGAGCAGAGGAGGAGAGAAAGAGAGGCGAGCGAGAGAGAGAGAGAGAGGGAGCGATGGGGACGGCTCTGGGAGCTTATCCCCTTCGCGTTGTCCAGGGGGAAGCAGGCAGGCAGCTGCCGGTGTGGAGGCACGGACAGCGCGCGCACGCCGGCCACACTCTCGTCCCCCTGGCTGCCAGGAGGACGATGACCTCCTTGGGCCAGGTGGGCCGGCCTGGCCTAGGTGTCTTTCTCCTTTTTTTCCTTTATTTCATTTCTTTTTCTAATTTCTGACATTTGTTTAATTCTTTTGCAGGTACAAAATGACTTTGCCAAATATCCCAAGTATTTTCTATAATGGAGTTTGAATACTTCAAACTTATCTAAAAAGTTTCAGGATATTTTGAAAACAAAAGTAATGATAATGCTTTATTTGGCATTTTCAGGAGCTTTAACCTTTATTTTTAAATTGTTTTGGATGTTCAAATATGTAAAATGGTCCCTGTTATAATCATGTCCAAATTTATCAGACATAGGGAACAGTTTTAAAGAGCATTTTGGATTTGTTGAATTTTCACCAACTTTGAATTGTTTTGATTCAATGTGAGCTTGGGTTTTCTTCAACTTCCCATTTCAAGTGGATGCCAAATTGAAACATGATGCAAACATAGGCTGTTCCTATGACTTCTAGCTAGGGATGTGACACTCTTGGGGGTGAGGGGGATGGCATAGAGCACGAGAAGGAGCCCTGGGGAGGCTAAAGCATGAGGGCGACAGAGGGGGCTCAGGAGCGCCTCGGATGCGTTTTGGGCGCGGCGAGCACACGTGCCAGAGGAACTTTGGGGCCGTGCAAGCGTCGGGGAGGTGCGTGGGAGACAAAGAGGGATTCCCCGGTGCGCGTGGAAGCTTTCCCAAGGACGGACGCGCACTACATGACAGGTTTCCTCGGTAGAGCATGGTTGCTGCATGCCAATTACGTGGTCACCACGCTAATTCTTGTCAGGAGCAAGATTTTGGTCGGCCAACCATGTATAGCGTGCAAGGCATGCATGATAAAGGCCACTGGAAAATTTGTAAGGGAAAAGGAGCTAGATGAAATCGGTTTTCACTGCTGGGAACTTTGTAGCAGCAAACTTGGAGCTCATCCAAGATGTTTTTACTATGGGCCACTTCGGACGAATCCATGTCTAGTGGTCATGGGTATGGAGTGACTACATAACCACCCATTTTCAACCCAGTTAGAAGAGTGCATATGACACTTGCAGTTCAAAGCTATTTTTACTGCCAAAATCTAGTTTTTGATGAGTTTCTCTTATTTTCCACATGAGCATACCATCTTTGGGCTTGGATAGATGCATCAGTATCCATATGAGGTTGTGGTAAAGTTTGGGGGCATTGGCATGAACATAATAGTGGGGAGGGGAAGAATAGGCCTTCCCCTAGTAAAAAGAGAGGGAAAAGAGAGTGTTAATGCCCCCCCCCCCAATAATTGATCAGAAGCCATGGCAATGTTACTGGAGGTAAATTGGGGTTAGAAGATACTGTGGTAAAAAGTTGGAGGCAAGTGGAATCTGTTTGGGTCAACTATGCTTGTCCACTAGTTTACGGCTGAGGTGCTTGTGCTGTGATTGGGCTAGGCAGGGGAATCCTATGACCTTGATATTTACCAGGGGTAAATGGTAAGTACATTTGGACATGATCACAAGTTTGGAGATGATTTTCTGGATGTTTGCAACGTAAACATGGTAAACCCTAGGATTCAAAAAAATCAGGTTTCTGTAGATCCAGTTGGGTTAAACTAATCTCCTTGATTCACAACTTGGTGGAACATCATTATTTGGGGATTAGAACATGTCCACAAAGTTTGAGATCAATAGGAGACAGTTGGAAATGTAGAGTTGCTCAAATTTGGATCTGGACAGAGAGGGTTTTGGGATAATTTGGTGAACCAAAACAATTGGGACTGATATGATACTTGGAAAGATGACCACATGTATCATATGTGACATGCTAGGATTTTCCTGGATTTATTTTAGAATATTTCTTATAGAAATATTCCAAATGTTGGGAATAGGCAGAAATGGTTTTGAAGGGTTTTGTCCAATGTTTTGAACATGACCATGTGTTGAAACTCTTATATATGGACAATATATGTCCACTGAGTTTTCCTAAATTTTCTACAATATTTTTAAATCGTTTAAATAATTCCCTATAAAAGAACATTTCTAGCCTTAAGAAAAAATCCTTTAAATAAAATAGTAAAATAATCTTTAAAAATAATATTTGGTGTTTTTGGGAAGTTATATACATAGTAGGTTCCAAATAAATCAATTGGAAAAAAGAGATCCACACAATTTGGGGACTTGTAGTGCAAATCTCAAATCAGGGGTTTTTGAAAACCTAATTTAAATAAATGCTTTTTGGCCAAAATAATATTTGTTTAAAAAATAGTTTTAAGTCCTACACAGATGGCAAGATCATTTGACAAGAGTTCTAGATCAAGGAAAAGAGTTTTGAGAGTAGGAGAGAGTTTGATGAATTATATAGCACTAGCAAGCAATCACACAAGCAAGCAAATAGCACACAAGTCAAGCATTCAAATGCACTCAAAAAGTTTTAATTTTCCCTAATTTTCGAGTCATGATAACTTAGTCACGATGCAAAACATAGGGTGTGACATACCTACCCCCTCACAAGGATCTTGTCCCCGAGATTCCTAGGCTAGGTGCTGATGCAGACATTCAAAGGTGAGGTAGTCTTCATGTTCCACGTTTTTTCTGCTCCGACGTGGTTGTCCTTCTGGATCTTGAAGTGCGTGATGATATGTCTTTGAGTGCACTATTGACTTCGTCTAAGGGTGAACGGGGTTCTCGCAGGGCTTGGCTTGCGTGTGTAACCCAAGGTTAGAAGACCTAGCAAAGCAGAGTGTCTGTGTGCTGGTCCTGGGTTATTAGTGACATCTAAATGCCTCGCGTTAGGATAGAAGTGTAACACTCCAAAAAATTTGATTTGGTTTTTATCAAATTCTCTATTTGATTTGAAGGAGGCTATTTGAATTTTTCCAAAAGACTCTCTTTCCAAAAACTTTTGATGACAAATATTTTATGAAACATTTTCAATCTTGGGATTTTCATCTTGAGGATTTTTCAACATGTGTTGGTTCTACACAGATACTCTTGGCATATTTTGTTATTTCTTTTTATTAAAAAATTCCTATGAAAATTGGATTTATCCTTTCTATTCCAAAAACATTCCCATACTTCTCTCATGCCATGCCCCCCATTTCAAATTTCTTCCCAAAAGCTTCTCCTTGCTTTGGGTCATGCCAAGCATGCTATTCTAGCAAGGTTCAACCTATCTTTATTCCTTTTCTATTTATTATTACACCCAAACCTTTTTCTGTAATTTATTTTGGACCCCTCAAGTTTACAAAGGAAGTCCCAGATTACTTTGGGCTTTGGCTCCAAATAAATTACCCCAGCTACTCCTTGATACCCTCAACCTGGATCCATCAAGAGCTGCTAGTCTAGAGTTCAATTATTTCAAAATTTGTTTACTGCAAGTTTGGACCAGATTTGCCATTTTTGATGCAATTTTTTCTTTTCTCTTTCCACAAATTCTGAGAAAATTTAGGTAGTCCCTGGATGCAACAAGAGACCACCTCACCATGTTTCAGCTCCAAATTTTTTTCCTCGTGCCTAAATCATTTCATCGAGCCGCTGGCATGCTCTATTCCTGTCGAAATTCAGAGTTCAATGTTTCACCTTTAGAGACAGTGGCATTTCCATCAGTCGGCAGCATCAATCTTGCCAGTGCTCGCCCTGGCATCTAGCTCCTTGTTCCACCTTCTTATCCAGTGCGCCACACGGTCGGTTGGCATCTTCCCCTGGTCTCCGATGAGCCGGCAAGGGCAAAACGTCCCCATGAGTAGCGGCAGCGATGCTCGCTGTGGTCTTCAGGAAGCTTAGCGAGGAGCGGCGCTGTCTAGCACTGCCCACTCCACCAAGATCCTCCGCGTGGCCGTCCTATTCGCTAAGTGCACTGCAGAACCGTCGTCGTGGCCTGGGAAGCGCAGAGCACGCTCTCTGCCGCCGACGTGCCCGTGAGCTTTGTTCCATCGAGCCATGGAGTATCGCCAAAGTTAAACCTAGCTTGAACCAAAAATGTAGCCTGTATACCAATCCAAAGCTGCCCCGTCGCCTTTCCCTTCCGTCCGATCACCTCCTCGCCATAATCTCTCGTTGGAGTTATCCCATTCTCGGGAACCGCCTCGGGCTGGCTATAAATAGAGGCCCCGAGCTCTCCATCGACCCAGAGCCCCTCCACCTCTTCTCAGAACCTCTCCACGCTCATCAGAATGCCTCGGGAGGGTCTTCTTCCTCGCCTCCGACCGCCCCGATCTGCTTCGGGCTCCGGCAAAATTCTTCCTGGTGAGCGCGTCTCCGCAGACCAACTTCGGTCAGCAACCTCCTTGTCCTCCACCTCTTCTAACCCGAGCTTCAATTTGGTGTTGGCAGCCCCCTCCGGTGAGATCCATCATCACCCGACGCCGCCGTCCGCCGGAGAGGAAGTGGGCATCACCGTGGTGCTCTCTGACACTCCCTTCCACCAAACCACACCGCAGAATTGTCCCATGAGTGCAACCATCCCCTTCCCCTCCTCTAGATCGCCGTTGATAATCGTTGGCATTCACCACCAGCTCTCTGGCACCGGCAAGCCGGATTTAAGGCTGACGTGGGGGTCCCCCTCGTCAACGTCTGTTTTTTTCTTTTTGAATCGTTTTCTGCTGGCGCCTCCGGGCTGGATGTGTTTTCTTCTCTGGAATGCGTATTCCCAACCGCAGGGTTTTCTATTTATTCAATCTACCCCCTGGATAGTTTCTGTTTCATCATAGACTTGTCCCTGTGCTTAATTCCTTTATAACTTTTAAACTAAAAATGGTTTTGAATTGATTCTTCTTCTGTCGTTCTTATTTTTCTATCTAGTTTTTATTTCTATTTATTTGAAAAATATTTAGAAAATTTTTTATGCACGCATGGTATTTACGTTAGAATTTGATATTTTATGTGACGTAGATACTGAAGGAGGTGAAGGTGCCATCAATTTCGCCAAGCTAGACTCCGACTACTCTCAACCAGGCAAGCATGTTTGAATCTTTGATATGATGAGTGTTTTCATGTTTGCTTGAGTGGTTGTTCTCATGGCATGTTTATATAAGCATTGGTTGAATGTTATATTCCATGCATGGTAAGTTGCAAGTGTGCTAGAAACTTGATGTGATCATGAAATGATGAAACAACCTAGTCATGTGGTAGCATGATAGGTTGTAGGCTAGTATTATTGGAGCATGCCGGTTCTATAACAAACAGTTTAACTCCAGTGTTGACATAGATCGAGTCTTGTCCCCGTTCTCCTTCTTTTCGTGCTGCCACATGTTTTCTGCAAAGAATATGGTTTAGTAAGTTGCAAACCTCTTTCCATGTACACACAAAATACAGGGGCCAGGATGAGGGTTCCATGGCCCTGGATTAAAGCCCGTCATCTGGTCAGGGGGCATGGGCGTTTCCGGTTAGGACCGAGAGGGGGGCACCCCTTAGAGCGCGCGATATAAATTTGATCCCATGCTATTAGAGGTATTGAACTCCCCGTCTTAAAGTTTTTCTTGAACGTTGCCTAGGGTGATACCTGGCATCGGGAGGTGGAATGGGTGTGTACTGGTTAGGTGTGTTTTCTTCTAAAATACCATAGAAGGAACTAGTCCTTTGTGACTACTGAAATCCATTGGCTGTGAGTAAAGAGTACAACCTTTGCAGAGTCAAAACTATTCGAATAGCCGTATGCACGGTCAAGGACATTGGTTGACAGGTCATGTGTTGGTCTCAGTGTTAGTCTCTCGAGAACTAATATGTTAAATAACGGAAGAAAACTTGGCTGAATGTTATTCCGTGGATGGACTAACCTGTTTACTATTATGTACCGAGTATTCCTTGGGATGGTGCTACCTCCCGGATTACTCGTATCTAAACGTTGAGAGATAAGCCCTTTATGTGATGTCGCTCAAACGTCCGATTGTGGCATTCCTGTTATTTCCTTTTGATATAAGCCCTTTATGTGATGTCGCTTAGACATCCGACTGTGGCATTCTTGTTACTTACTTTTGATACAAGCCCTTTATGTGATGTCGCTCAGACGTCCGACTGTGGCATTCCTGTTATGTACTTTTGATATAAGCTCTTTATGTGATGTCGCTCAGATGTCCAACTGTGGCATTCTTGTTATTTACCTTCATTTTAAGCCCTTTATGATATGTCGCACCAGACGTCTGACTGTGGCACGTACTATTATTTATTTTTCAATATAAGCCCTTTTGGTGGTGTTGCCCTGACGCGAGACTGCGACACGTTAATTTATTTTTACCTTTCGAGGCGTCGCATTAGACACCCGATCGGCCTTCTCATATTTTATTGGAATTTCGGGAGGATTACCGCCCGACTTCCTTTTTGTTACCTTACAGTGTAAATTTATTACTTGAGTGGGCATTACTAATTTTTACTCATGTGGATCATGATTTCATTTGTTGTATCTCATGTCCAAACTGTCTTGCGAGTACATTCAAACTACTTCCCTGGCTTGTTGATTTGGCCAAATGTTGATGAAGGCGATCTTCGGGATGAAGGGTACGATAGTGAGTCCGATGCCTAGAGGAGTCCCACTTAGTCCCTTGCAATCCTAGAGTTGGTCGCTAGTGTTATATTCGGTTCCGCTACCCAAATAAATCATCGAGCTTCACTCTGACGCTTGATGTGTTGTAAGATATAAGAGTCATGTCACCCACTCCACTGTGACATATCCACCATACCTTTTATCGCGAGTCAGTAGTTATGTCACCATATCCATTCTGACATATTCGCCTTTATGTATAATACAGGCGTGCTTGTAATAAATTGTTGAGCAACCTCAGCTCAACCTTGTATAATATTTAGTACTACTAGATTCTGTATCAAGGATTTGTCTGCTAGTAAGAAGGATTTTCTGTACTGGTCTGACTAAAGGGGCGATTTTTCAATAAACGTTTTTATTGAAAAAACGGTCCTCACAACCTTCGTATCAGAGCCAGGCTAACCATAGGAAGCCACTAGGTGCGATCGCTAATCGGTTATTAGCGTAATAGTGCTACGTTAGCATTTTACAAATTGTAGCAATTTTTCTGTTGGTCATCATAAATTTATGATTTGACTATCTGGAATTTTTGTCTACTTTTGTAGATGTCTGGCCGCGACTATGAATCATAGGTGTTTGCCAATGTGCCTGAGGGGTTTATCAAGCTCCTCACCTCCATCGCCAAGATCGCGATTGGGCCATTGGCTCGTCCGGAGTGCACACTTTACTAGCACAAGCTCAGCGACAACGTGTCTATGCACCAGGCCGTGGTGCAGTTTAAAGGAAGACGTGCTAAAACACGCCACTTCCGATTTGTTGGGAGGGCCATGCCTACGGAGAGGCATGCTATGCAGGTGGCTGCCCGTGAGGCAATTGCTCATCTCCGGGATGATCTTCCTTCTATAAAAGCTCGTCGCTACCGCTATCTCCCATGCCACGTGCCATACACTTGTCACTATGCATTTGCCTGCACTAGGGGAGAGAGAGATAAGGCTATCGAGATGCTTGTTGAGTATCTCAAAGCTCTTGAGGCAGCTTTTGATAACCTCGTAGACGACTTTGTGGCTGCTCGTATGGACTTAGTTCAGGGCTGCATCGCTAGTAGGAGGGAGCTTCTCCATACAGCATCACCACTGACGTACATCTCATCTGCAGCATCGTATTCGCCTTCCATCTTAGCCACCGTACGCCGTCTGCCTACCACTAAGGATTTTAACCAAGTCATTGCCCCTACCCCAGTTAGTGCTGCACCGCCTGCCGCACCCGCTCGAGCTCCATAGCCCAGCACTCCGCGCCTAGAGCATATTAAGGAGGAGGAGGTTGAGTGTCCTGCACCTCTGGGACTTACCCTTGGCTGGCCGAGGGAAGTTTTTACCATCTCCGACTGAGTGCACTGAGCAGCAGCGTGATGCATCAGCTTGTATGATATGTTTATATGTATATAGGCTTGGTGAGAAGTAGTTTGTATGTGCATCATGTAGGAACTTGGAGAGGTGCACTAGCCTAAATAACATATCAGGAGTATGTACGTGCATCCTGAGTGTCGTACTGTATAATTATGGCTTGCTTGTAAGATATGTACTGAGCGGTCCTTCTCCATGCGCAATCAAATATTTTTTTGAAAATAAATCTTGGAGTATTTAAGTTTTCTGCCTTTGCAAAAAAAAATTATTTTTCCACTCAGATTTTCTCATGTGTTTTGCAACAAAAAATTACCCCAGAGTGGAAAATGCCTCGCCCCTGGACTCGTTCTATGCCAAGTCCACCAGAAGAAAATTATGAAACATAGACAGGTAACAATTTCACACAGGGACAGTCTAGTCAGCAAGACAGTGAAGCAGCATTTTCTCAAGTATGCCGCCTTTATGAGCAAAGCCAACAGCAGCATCAAGAGATGATGAATTGTATTATCAATATGGGAAATCACCGAGAACCATACCAGCAACATTCCAAGTTATGTGAGTTGCAAAAGACATGTCCCCTAACTTTCTCGCACACTGATAAACCTCTTGAGGCCAACGAATGGCTTCGAGACATTGAGAGAAAATTAATTATTGCACAATGTTCAGACCATTAAAAAGTACTTTATGCACCCCACTACCTCACAGGAGTAGCTGCACCATGGTGGGAAAATTTCCCAATGAAGACAACATCACCTAGGAGGAATTTAAGGAAAACTTTCATGGGGCGCACATTCCCAAAAGTGTTATGAAGATCAAGAAAAGAGAGTTTGATGACCTCAAGAAGAGAAGCATGATAGTGGCTGAGTACAACAGTCAGTTTACTCAACTATCTCGCTATGCAAATGAAGAACATAGGGCTGAAGATAAAAAGGTGGAAAAATTTCTGGACGGTCTGGCACCAGCACTAAAATGCCGACTAGTCATTCACACTTTCCCGAATTTCAAGACACTTGTGGACAAGGCCATTACACTGGAAAATGCACGCCACAACTTGGATGATATTCGAAAGCACAAAAGGGACAAGACTTCTCATTCCCGCAACAACAAGATCACGAATGATTTCCAGAAAAATGGGGCAAATAAATCAACCAACACTCCTCATCCAAATAAAAATTTCCATGCAAGGGACAAGGACTTTACGTATCACCCAAGCGTTACCTGCTTCGCCTATGGAGAGGAAGGACACTATGCCAAGCAATGCCCAAAGCCAAGAAACTCAGCTCCCAAGCCGAACAACAATAGAAATAATGCAGCTCCCAAGCGCAACAACTTCAATCCCAATAATAAACACAGGAAGGGTCACGTAAACCATGTGACCAAGGATGGAGCATAGAATTCTCCAGACATCATACTCGGTACGTTCCCTGTCAACTCAATACCTGCCATGGTTTTGTTTGATTCTGGAGCTTCTCACTCGTTCATTTCCAAAAAAATTGCTTTGCATCATGATTTTATGATTCTCCCCTTGGAAAATTCTATGACCATCAAGTGCCCCGAGATTAACCAAATCACTTAGAGTTACTGCCAAGGTGTGGTTATTGAGATTGAAGGACTAAAGTTTTGGGAAAACCTCATTGTATTGGAAAATAATGGATTGGATGTTATCCTAGGAATGGACTGGTTAACCACCAACAAGGGATTTATCGACTGTTTCAATCGGACAGTGACTCTCACTCACCATCACGGAAAGACAGTAAGAATTGTATCTCTACAAAGACCAATATCACTTCAACGAAGATTAAACAAGGTGGATATTTCTGAATTAAGCAATGTTCCCGTAGTATGTGAATTTCCTGATGTATTTCCAGAAGAGCTACCAGGTATGCAACCAGACAGAGGGATAAAGTTCATCATTGAACTAGCACCTAGTACCAAACTTATCTACAAGAAACCATATAGAATGGCACCATCCGAGTTGATAGAATTAAAGAAGCAGATAAAAGAATTACTGGACAAAGGCTATATTAGGCCTAGCTCCTCACCTTCGGGTTCACCAGTATTATTTGCCAAGAAAAGAGATGGAACTCTGAGATTATGTGTGGACTATCGAGCCCTGAACATGGTCACCATCAAAAACAAATATCCGATGCCACAGATAGATGATTTATTTGACCAGCTCGCATAGGCCAAGGTTTTCTCAAAAATTGATTTGAGGTCAGGATATCATCAATTAAAGATACGAACAGAAGATATTCCCAAGACAACATTTACCTCCAGATACGGTTTATATGAATTCATAGTAATGTCGTTCGGACTGACAAATGCCCCCGCATATTTTGTCCACCTCATGAACAAAGTGTTTATGAAGTATATGGACAAACTTGTTGTGGTATTCACTGATGATATTTTGTATATTCCAAGACACCATAGGAACATGCTGAACATTTGAGAATTGTATTGGGAGAATTAAGGAAACATCAATTGTACGCCAAATTCAACAAATGCGAATTTTCGTTAAAACAAGTTGGTTGTCTAGGGCACGTATTGACCCAAGAGGGTGTTGCCGTGGACCCTGAAAAGGTCAAGGTTGTACTTGAGTGGAAACAACCAGCCAACGTAACCGATATACAAAGCTTTTTGGGAATGGTTGGATATTATAGAAGATTTATTGAGGGATTTTCCACCATAGAAAAACCTATGACACAACTACTCAAGAAAGATAAGAAACTTGAGTGGACCGATGCCTGTGAGAAAAGTTTCCAAGATTTGAAGAAAAGATTAACAACAACCCCTGTATTAATCGTACCGGACATACACAAATTTTTTGAAGTATATTGCAATGTGTCCAGGAAAGGTCTTGGATGTGTGCTAATGCAAGAAGGCAAAGTAGTCGCCTATACTTCCAGGCAACTACGTCGGCATGAAGAAAATTATCCTACTCATGACTTGGAATTGGCAGTAGTTGTTCATGCACTCAAGAAATGGAGGCACTTTTTGCTTGGGAATCGTTGTGAAATATATACGGACCATAAAAGTATCTAATATATTTTCACGCAGCCAGAAGTCAATTTACGACAACGACGCTGGTTGGAATTAGTAAAGGACTATGATGTTGGTATTCACTACCATCCCGGCAAGGCAAATGTCGTAGTACATGCTCTCAGCCAGAACCCAAGCTCAAGCAATGGCCTCTACAAAGTTTAAGACCTGAATTTCAGCGGGAGTTTGCCAACACCGCTCCATATTCAATCCATCCCGGAGGAACCAAAATGTACAAGGACATTCAGGAAAAAATTTGGTGGCACGGTATGAAAAGATATATAGCCACATTTATTGCATGTTGTGACTCGTGTCAACGCATTAAAGCCGAGCACCAAAAACCAGCAGGACTATTACAGCCAAATAGGGTACCTGAATGGAAGTGGGACGAAATTGGAATGGATTTTATTGTCGGGCTACCTCGGTCCTAACACAGAAATTATGCCATTTGGGTCATCACCGATAGGTTAACCAAAGTGGGACATTTTATTCCAGTAAACACAGCCCACACCACACAAAACCTTGCCAAACTTTATCTCAACCATATTGTCTATTTACATGGGGTTCCCAAGACTATAATATTCGACAGAGGTACTCAATTCGTCTCCAGATTTTGGGATCATCTACAACAAGCTTTGGAAACTCAACTAGTATTCTGTACAGCATACCACCCCCAGACTGGAGGACAAACTGAACGTGTGAACCAAATTATAGAGGACATGTTAAGAGCATGTGTTCTCACCTATGGAGTCAGTTGGGAAGAAAGCTTGTCGTATGCTGAATTTGCGTACAACAACAGTTACCAAGCCAGTCTACAAATGGCGCCTTTTGAAGCCTTGTATGGACGAAGATGTCGTACCCTGCTTAATTGGTCCGAGACAGGAGATAGCCGTATATTCGGCCCCGACATGCTCAAGGAAGTTGAGGAAAAAATTAAACAAATCAGAGATCAACTCAAAATAGCTCAGAGCAGACAAAAGAGTTACTATGATCAAAAACACCATGAAGTCAGTTTTGAACCAGGTGAATACGTGTACTTACAAGTATCTCCAATGAGAGGTGTGCAAAGATTTAAGGTCAAGGGAAAATTGGCACCTCGGTTTATTGGGCCTTTCAGGATAATTGCTTGGCACCTCGGTTTATTGGGCCTTTCAGGATAATTGCACGAAGAGGCACAGTGGCCAACCATCTAGACCTACCAGAAGAACTGTCTGATGTCCATGATATGTTACACATCTCACAGCTAAGAAAATGCGTAAGCAACCCAGAGAAGCATGTGTCTCATGAGAGCATTGACGTTCAACCAGACCTCACATACTAAGAACATCCAATCAAAATATTGGAGGAGTCTGAAAGGAGGACCCGTCTGAAGACAATCAAATTTTTCAGGGTTCAGTGGAGCAATCACACCAAGAATGAAACAACATGGGAAAGAGAGGGTTTTCTTCGGGCAAAGCACCCACACCTATTTGAGGATTGGCTGAAATCTCCGGGACGAGATTTTTCCTAAGGGGGTAGGTGTTGTAACACTCCAAAAATATTGATTTGGTTTTTATCAAATTCTCTATTTGATTTGAAGGAGGTTATTTGAATTTTTCCAACAGACTCTCTTTCCAAAAACTTTTGATGACAAGTATTTTATGAAACCTTTTCAATCTTGGGATTCTGGTCTTGAGGATTTTTCAACATGTGTTGGTTCTACACAAATACTCTTGGTGTATTTTGTTATTTCCTTTTATTAAAAAGATTCCTATGAAAATTGGATTTATCCTTTCTTATCCCGAAAACATTCCCATACTTCTCTCATGCCTTGCCCCCATTTCAAATTTTCTTCCGAAAAGTTTCTCCCTACTTTGGGTCATGCCAAGCATGCTATTCTAGCAAGGTTCAAACTATCCTTATTCCTTTTCTATTTATTCTTACCCCAAACCTTTTTTGTAATTTATTTTGGACCCCTCAAGTTTACAAAGTAAGTACCAGATTACTTTGAGCTTTGGCTCCAAATAAATTTCCCTAGCTACTCCTTGATACCCTCAACCTGGATCCATCAAGAGCTGCGAGTCCACAGTTCAAATATTTCGAAATTTGTTTATTGCAAGTTTGGACGAGATTTGCCATTTTTGATGCAATTCATTATTTCCTCTTTCCATAATTTCTGAGAAAATTCAGGTAGTCTCTGGATGCAACAAGAGACCACCTCACCAAGTTTCAGCTCCAGAAAAAATTTCCTCGTGCCTAAATCATTTCATCGAGCACCTGGCATGCTCTGTTCCCCTTGAAATTCAGAGTTCAGTGTTTCACTTTCAGAGACAGTGGTGTTTCCATTAGCCGGCAGCATCAATCTCGCCAGTGCTCGCCCTGGCATCTAGCTCCATATTCCTCCTTCTTATCCAGTGCGCCGCACGGTCGGTTGGCATTTTCCCCTGGTCACCAGTGAGCTGGCAAGGGCACATCGTCCCCGTGAGTAGCGGCATCGATGCCCGCTGCGGTTGTAAGGAAGCTTAGCAAGGAGTGGCGCCATCCAGCGCCGCCCACTCCACCAGGATCCTCCACGTGGCCGGCCTATTTGCTAAGCGCACCGCAGAACCATCACCATGGCCTGGGAAGTGCAGAGCATGCTCTTTGCCGCCGATGTGCCCGTGAGCTGCGTTCTGTCGAGACGTGGAGTATCGCCCAAGTTAAACCCAGCTTGAGCCAAAAATGGAGCCTGCAGACCAATTCGAGCTGCCCTGGTGCCTTTCCCTTCCGTCTGATCACCTCGTCGTCGTAATCTCTCGCCAGAGTTATCCCGTTCTCGGCAACCACCTCGGGTCGGCTATAAATAGAGGCCCCGAGCTATTCATTAACCCAGAGCCCCTCCACCTCTCCTCAGAACCTCTCCACGCTCATCAGAAGGCCTCGGGAGGGTCTTCTTCCTCGCCTCCGGCCACCCTGATCCGCTTCGGGCAACGGCAAAATTCTTCCTGGTGAGCATGTCTCCGCAAACCAACTTCGATCAGCAACCTCCTTGTCCCTGTTCTCCTTCTTTTCGTGCTGCCACATGTTTTCTGAAAATAATACGGTTTAGTAAGTTGCAAACCTCTTTCCACGTACACACCAAATAGAGGGGCCGGGATGAGGGTTCCATGGCCCTGGATTAAAGCCCGTCATCTGGTCAGCGGGCATGGTTGTTTTTGGTTGGGACCGAGAGGGGGGGACCCCTTAGAGCGCGCGATATAAATTTGATCCCATGCTATTCGAGGATTGGCCTCCCTGTCTTAAAGTTTTTCTTGAACGTTGCCTAGGGTGATACCTAGCATCGAGAGGTGGAATGGTTGTGTACTGGTTAGGTGTGTTTTCTTCTGAAATACCGTAGACGGAACTAGTCCTTGTGACTACTGAAATCCGTTGGTTGTGGGTAAAGAGTACAACCTCTGCAGAGTTAAAACTATTCGAATAGTAGTGTCCATGGTCAAGGACATTGGTTGACAGGTCAAGTGTCGGTCTCAGTGTTAATTACTGGAGAACTAATATGTTAAATAACGGAAGAAAACTTGGCTGAATGTTATTCTCGTGGATGGACTAACCTATTTACTATTATGTAACGAGTATTCCTTGGGATGGTGGTACCTCCCGGATTACTCGTATCTAAACGTTGAGATATAAGCCCTTTATGTGATGTCGCTCAGACGTCTGACTATGGCATTCCTATTATTTCCTTTTGATATAAGCCCTTTATGTGATGTCGCTCAGACGTCCGACTATGACATTCTTGTTATTTACTTTTGATATAAGCCCTTTATGTGATGTCGCTCGGACGTCCGACTGTGGCATTCCTATTATTTACTTTTGATATATGCCCTTTATGTGATGTCGCTCAGACGTCCGACTATGGCATTCTAGTTATTTACCTTCATTATAAGCCCTTTATGAGATGTCACACCAGACATCCGACTGTGGCACGTACTGTTATTTATTTTTTAGTATAAGTCCTTTAGGTGGTGTCGCCCCGACACCCGACTGCGGCACGTTAATTTATTTTTACCTTTCGAGGCATTGCTTCAGACACCCGATCGGCCTTCTCATATTTTATTGGAATTTCGGGAGGATTACCACCCGACTTCCTTTTTCTTACCTTATAGTGTAAATTTATTACTTGAGTGGGCATTACTAATTTTTATTCATGTGCATCATGATTGCATTTGTTGTATCTCATGACCAAACTGTCTTGAGAGTACATTCATAGTACTCACCTAGCTTATTGATTTGGCCAGATGTTGATGAAGGCGGTCTTATGGATGAAGAGTACGATAGTGATTCCGAGGCCTCAAGGAGTCCCGGTCAGTCCCTTGCGATCCTGTAGTTGGTCGCTAGTATTATATTCGCTTCCGCTACCCAAATAAATCATCGAGCTTCACTCCGATGCTTGATGTGTTGTAAGATATAAGAGTCATGTCACCCACTCCACTGTGACATATCCGCCACCCCTTTTATTGCGAGTCAGTAGTTATGCCACCATATCCATTATGACATATCTGGCTTTATGTATAATATGGGTGTACTTGTAATAAATTGTTGAGCAACCGTAGCTCAACCTTGTATAATATTTAGTACTACTAGATTTCTGTATCAAGGATTTGTTTGCCAGTAAGGAGGATTTTCTGTACTGGTCTGACTAAAGGGGCGATGTTTCAATAAACGTTTTTTTTGAAAAACCGGTCCTGACAAGAAGGGTCGAGTCTTGGTGTATCTTCTCATTGATGGGGAAATCCTTATCTTCCTTAAAGCTGGAGATCTTCAATCGCAGGTGGTCTTCATCCTTTAGAGTGTTGAGGTGCGTCATCATGGGCTTGTCATTGAGATTTTCTCCTTGAGTAAGTTGACCAGGTAGATTATTCATTCTTCTCTGGTCGTTTGTCTTCATCGTCATGGAGGCATGTTTTTGGAGAGTCTTTGATTGTTTGGTCTACCCGTTTCTCCATGGCAAGGTCTACGCTGAGTCCCGTCCCTAAGACCGAGCTTAGAGACTTAGTGTCAAAACGGGTTCTACCATCTGGGAAGGTCTCAGTGGGGTTCTAGGTAAGCTGACTATTCAGAGTATAAATCAGCCATCTAATACCCAAGGTGTGACGCTTGGCGAGCGGGGGTGAACTACCTTTGACAGGTGTCTTACCATGCTCGAGTCACGGTTTACACCCTAGATTGTCTAAAAAGGGCTAATAAAGAAGTCACGATAGTCGTCCACTCCATTCCAGGCATCTGACGGGAGTTGGGATGTCATGCTCATCATACACCATCTAAGTGGTGGAGTGAGGGGTGCCATCAACTTCTCAGTTCCATCCTAGTCAGGAACTGATAGGTGACTACTTAAATCAAGGGTCTCCTTAATCCTCTTGATGTCCAAGGGCTTCTCGGGCTTGAACGTCGGTGCTTTTGGATATAGTCTAGTTGAGGTAGCCGGTAGAGGAGTGGTTGTTGACTTCTTTTGCTTCTCCTCCATTGTTGTCGTGGCCTCGCAATGGTAGCAGTTTTTCATCTTGCTTGGGCAAGAAGTTCTTCTTCTGTAGGGAGGGTGCTTCGAGGAGTCCAACTCCTTCAAGGTGAGACATTATGCTCAAGAGGCATGGCAATTGGTGTTCTTGGGTTGGTCCACATAGGACTAAGGTGTTCCTCATCTCATTGGGTAAATAATTATGTCATCCCTGAGGACAACAACCTATTTCCCGAAGTACCACATAAACACATTTCTCATGGGATATGTGAGAGGAGCGGGCATTCGTCCCGGATGGTCACTAGTATCAAGGGTTTGTGGTCCAACCTAATAGAGGTCTTCGTGGCCACCTTCCTTATGGAAAGGGTGGGTGGTGGTCACGATGGGGTATCGACCATGGTATTTTGACTTAGAGCCAGATCCCATGATCTTATCTGACCATGGCATGGTTTGGTAAAGTTTCGGGGTTTCAAGGATCTTAGGATGTGAGTGAACGTCTGTCATGTTATCCTCGAGCATGGTTCTTAGATGCCAATAGTACCGCCTATTAGTCCAAACAAAATCACCCTATATCCTCGAAGGTATCATTTCATACAAGTTAACTCCAATATTACACATGCTAATCATATCTCCAAGGTTTGAGAGAAGGACTATATCGAAAGATCTCATATCTATGCTATAGCTAACGCACAAATATCCCTATATAAAAATCCTCTGGATAATTTACAAGCTACTAAGATTGATCATAACATTACCAATCCAAGTGTTCAGCTAATATATCCAAGGTTTGGGAGGTTGCATCTCTATGCTAAGGAAACAGGTAGTATACCAATCCGAGATGTTGTTTCCTTCCTACTAATCCAGTTTAAACGACCCATGAACCACATCCACTATTAGATGATCCATTACTGCTACAAATCCAGCATCGATGGCATCCAACATAATCTCCTCGAGTTCATACAATCCACATATCATTGCAAGGACTACTGTCATGAACTTCCAATCTCATGGCCAACTACACTCCAAGGTCGAGCTTATATAGATCCCTAAATTATCCCTAACATCATCCGATTCCTTCTACTAATATCCACCGAGAAATATGGTATCATTATCAAGATCATTGGACTAAATCCAAATTACTCCGAACCATGTTGTTTAATTGATCTTGAGAACCTAGTAGGTTCACCTATTTAAATCCAAGCTTTACATCTGTAGCGACCCGACCTGAAAGGTCGAATCTCCGGTGTTTCCGTACCATCCCAAGATCATGCTGGTACACACACGGTACATCAATGTATATATCAAAGGGAAATCACATAGCATTATATTAATTGTAATGTCATATCGAGTCCTTTATTACAATAATCATTACAATAAAGTGGCCGAAGGCCAACTCATGAGAATAACTAAGTCTTGCGGAAGCGTCGAAGGTAGATGAGTCCATCTGACTCCAAGGGCATCTCACCGAGCGTAGAACGTGTCCTCACTCCTGGTCGGAAAAGTACTCTGCAACATGATACGTTGCAGCCGTGTAGGTCAGCATATGGAATATGCCGGCAAAGTCACAAGAGAGGGGTGAAAAGATAATCATCTAGTCTATATGCTTATATGGCAGGTGGGGTGGTAAGTTTTTGCCTAAAGCCAATTTTTTCCTACATCAAGAGAGGGGTAAGCAAAAAAATTATTACTAAGTTGGTTGATTTATGAGATGGTTCCACCAACCAATTCTCATACCCAAGTCATTAATACCCACATCATCATATTAATTGTGTTGAGGGTTCCGAATGTTTCAGTTCCTTTGGCTCAAGTCGTCCATGACCGTGGACACAGCTAATCGATTAGGTTTGAGTACTCTACAGAGCTTTGCACACGTTCCCCACAAGATTTGGTCGCCTCCGTTTGATTTCTCGCACTTCAGGGTGTTTGAGAAATGGATGACCAAAACATGGTCTTCCAAAGGGTTTCCCTGCGACTCTGTCGGTGCCCATCCTTTCCTACCGTTCTTCTACATCTCGTAGCACCGCCCGTCTAGGGTCACCACGATATCCAACCAAGCCAGAGCCCATAATGACTTGTGGCTGTGCAGGTAAGCCTTGGGTCTTGAAGCATCCATCCATCTCTTTGTGCCAGGGTGGATCTTTCCGCGTGAATACTGGCCATCTCCAGCAACACCTAGGCAAATCCACTGGTTTCTCCAGGGTGCCGTTCAACCATCATCCACCCAGAGGTATGTTGAAAACTCGGAGTCTTGAAGTCTTGATCATTATGTAGGTCTTGAAATTTTTAACTCTCTCAACTCTCATGAATCAGACAACCAACCCCGTCTACTAATAGCATAGCAAAAAGTAAAACAACGTTTCCCGAGGCCAAATGTGTCAAAGGTTGAGGGGGTACCTACCACATGATACTACAACAGTAACCAAGTTTCCAATTTACCTACTTTGCATGCAATTGGGGGGGATGGTAGAACTAATGCAATAAAACATGGGTAAAGATGATCAAAGTGACTTGCCTGATTGATGATCTTCGTACGTGAGTGACTCTAGGTAACAAGCTTCGCACTCCGGATAATCTAACGAAGCAAACAAGAGCACTCAAATAAGCATACAACAAAATAATGTACTCACAACATCAACATTGAACTAGTAAACAATCAAGACAAAACAATGCACAAATCGCAAGCAAGAAAACACACAAAGTTTTTGTTTTCTAAAAGGTGATGGGTAAACCACTACTAACATAATAAAACTACTTGTATTAACCAAACAATATTTGACAGCAAGAAAACAATAAAATAAAATATTTTATGAATAAACAGAATAAAATCAATTTAAAGTTTTTTTAAGAAAAATCTTAGTAAAGTTTTTTTTAAGTTTTGATAAACACTATATGAATCAACTATAGTTTTACTAACAAAAGAATGAAACCAAACTTATTATTTATTAACAAAACATTTTTTTAAAATAAAAGAATTTACAAATAAACTTGTATTAGAAAACAGAACTAAATTATTTAAAATTTTGTTGAAAGAAAAACTATTACTAACTAGTTGTTTTAATCAAACTAAACCTATTTGAAAAGAAGTTGTGATTCCTATGTTAATAAAGAAACAAACTAAGAAAATTTACATTTTTTTATTAAAAGTAAGTAAAACACTAAATATTCAAGCAACAGCACCTACTAAAAAAAATAAAACTAAATCTAATTGAAACTAACTAAAACTGAATAAATAAAACTATACTAACTAATAGGCAGAATCTGTTTATAGCTAAAACACTAAACAAATATATCCTAAAAATCGTCAAACTAAGCAATCTGATAGTCCTAATTATTACCAAGCAGTAGCAAAAAGATTCATATCAAAATCTATTTTTAAACTCTAGTTATTCAGATTTGAGTGATTTGAGCAAATTTGACTAAATTCAAATTTTAGGGTTCAATTTGAAAATCTAAGACTACAGGGTGAAACTACATGACAAATGTGATCTTATGCAAAAAGAATCAACTCAAAACATTAAATAGTTTAAAAGATATAAGCAAAACAAATTTAGAAAACAATCTGTTAACTAAAACTAAACAGAAAAAGAAAAAAATAAACTACCGACCAGTCAGTGCTACGTGGCAAGATCCTATTGGCGGAGAGGGCGAGTGCTGAGTGATTTCGGGCGGTCAACCAAACCGAAAAGAAAACGGTTCGCGGAGTTAATATGTTATAATCTGGATCGTCAGATCCAGATCGAACGGATGAGGTGCTCACAGTGTAAAGGTCGCCGGCGTTGGAGGTCTTCGGTGGATCCGAGGCGGCGAGGAGCTCCGGTGGTCCAGGGAGATGTTGAAGGGGTCCGGGCGGCGGCGCTTGATGTCCGGCGTCGAACGGTGGCATCGGAGAGGCGAGGGGAGGTCGGAGTCGATGGCCACGAGCAATGGGGAGCTTCGGTGGTGGCAGGGGCTCCGGCGAGGGTTTGCGGTGGTGTTCTGGCAACGGGAGAGAGGGCTCGGGGGGAAATGGATGCGGGGAGTTGGGGATCTTATATAGGGTGCTTGGGTGTGTGCGGGGAGGAGAGAGGAGGGAGATCCAAGGAGGAGAAGAAACTGTTGGCGAGGTCGTCGGCGCGTGCGGGAAGGAGAGGGATGACCGCGCGGTGCGAACGATCGGTCGGGTGGGTCCCGATGTCAGAGAGAGAGGGGGCGTCAACTACGCGTCGGTCGACCGGTCGGTAATTACTTCGCTAATAAATGCCCGTGGGCCGGCCCGTTTAATTACAAAACCGTTACTGTTTTTAATAACCAGAGCAGTAAAACATCTTTAAAAGCATTCAAAAATTTTCTAAATATAGGAGTATTATATATCAAAATTAACAGAATAATAAATTTAATTTATTGAACATTTTTATTCTGTCATTTGAACACTTTGAAAAAAATAATATTTTTAGAATTGCCTATTTGGTTTTAAAACCTTTTGCAAATATTTTTCAAAAGACCCCCTGGTACTTATTGTTCAAATATATCACCAAGATGACCCTGGTGTGGAGTATCATGTTACTCCCCTCTTATTTTGAACATTTTACCAAGGTTTTCAAATAGGTGAAAGCAACATAGGGGAAATAGGAAGAGGCTTTCAGAAAGTCAGAACAAGCATTTCAACAATTCCATACATTCAAGCAATGATGATGATGATGCATAGCTATATTTCATAACATTCCAAAATGAAATTTTGGGATGTTACAACATCTAGTAAGAGCTCCCTACTAGTTATGCGAGTCACCATCACTCCACTATCTACATTACATGCCAAAGTCAAGTCTGGAATCCACCAAGAATTTCAGCCTGTGATCATATTTGTCCTACTAATCCAATTTCTCAAGGTACAAGTAAGTTATGCTACTCTATCAATCTTGATCCGCCAAGTTCGTCTACCAACATTAAGCCTCGTAGTCCACCAATGGGTCTCAACTGCTTCCTCAAGACAACTATTATGACTAAATCAAATTATTGCCCGCAAATAATATATCCTCAGAATGATCCTTCCTATGTCATCAAGGTTCTAGTGCTATCGTAAGAATGAAAGATGTTTGTTCACTATGACCACTAGCTCCATAATGAACCAAGTGCTACGAAGGGGGTTATTGAAGCTCAATAAGTGCCCTGCAAATCCGTGTATTAAACATGCGATTAGAGGCTTGTGTTGGGGGAGCTTGTGAGGTATAGGTTGGGTAAGGTAGGGGTTTTCCAATCTTGAGGGAAAAGCATAACTCTACGGGGTTGCATCTGGTTGAGTCCGTTGTAGTCATAGTCTTCAACGCTAGCTGTCCGTCGAGGTGGATCCTTGGTGCATCTTGTCTTGCCGGTCTTCAGTTGACGAGAGGGGGAAGAGGGAAAGTAGCATAGAGGAGAGTGCCTAAGGGGTTGGCATAGTGCAAGTGCAATCAAACAAGTGCCGAAAGGACCAAACACAAACATCAAGGTAAGGTAGGTGATATGGTCGCGCACTTGTTGCCTAGGGCAAAAGTGTTACCTATACCAAAGCACAAACAGGCAAAACAAGCAACACAGATCATGTTTCCATCTGAACCATCATACGGACTTGACTTCGCATGGGGGACACACGACCTATCCTACACTAGGGGTTCTCGGACTCATTAGCCGTGCTTTCTTCGTGTCTTGGAGAGGAGTCTGCTTAGTATTCTGGGTCTTCTTCGGGTGTCGCTATGTCTTTGGTTGTTGTTCATCAAAACGATCCTGGTTGTGCCTGAAGAGTAATTGATGACTTCGGGTGTGTTGAGTTGACAACGAAGGTGATTCTTCACGGCTGTTGTTGACTGGGTCTTCTGGTGTCCTCGTGATTGTGACATTGCCTTCTTGTCTCTTGAGACGTCGAGCATTCCACGTAGGCAAACTTTTATGCAATGTCATTAACAAGGCCTGGTAGAGTTGTATCCTGTCAGTCACGTTGATGATATCATCGGCACCAAGAGCGGGGAATGATGAGAACCATTTTCCTGCTCAGCATAGTGAGGCAGACCAAATGGCGGGGTTCTCATCCACCGGTGGTTACCAATATAACAACGAAAAGGACATGGTTGCTCTATTAGCGATGCATTATCATGACATTGCATGTCTTGTGCCCTGGTCTTCGAAGGCCAAGGTGGCATCATCCTCGGGCTGTGTCGAGGGTGTCATTATCATCTAAGTCTTGAAATCATCATCCTTCGAGAAGATATCTTCTATTGGTAGCTCCTTATCTAGTGCCGCCAACTTGGGTCCAAGATATGTCAGCAATCGTCTAGCAAGGTAGCTTCCTTCTAGGTTACCCACGAGGATTACAAGGAATCCCATGGTCAGGGGCACAAGGGTAGTAGCGACCATTTGCAAAGTTTTGGAAAAGCAGACAAGGAGAGCTAAGAGAAAGTGGTGGAAGTGCTAAGGAAAAAACCTTTGCTTCCCTTGGAATATTAGGAGAGGCAAGAAATATAGAGGCTTTGTAAGTGATTTTGAAGGGTCTGGAAAAATAGTTTTGTCCTAACTAACGTCCATGCAAACTAAGGGCTTCCTACAGTCAGGATGGCTCTGATACCAGCTCTGTGGGGACCCTTCAAAACTCACTAAACACATAGCTCTGATACCAGCTCTGATAACAGCTCTGGTACCAGCTCTGATACCAGTCAGGAGGCTTCCTATAAGTCGTGATCACCAAATGTACGTGCATAGTGATCCTAGAGATCAATGCTCACTGAACACATAGAAATTGAATAACAAGAGTCTTACATCCATTACATACCGTTTTACTCAAATATGGCCTTTAGGGCCCAATCTTCATATACATGCAGCGGAAATCTTCAATGATAGAGTGAACCCATGCCATCTGCCTTAAACCTATAGGCATTCTGAGGTAGTCTTCACCATAACCTGATCCTTCATGCCTGGCCAATAAAATAACCAGTGGCAAGCCAATGAGTACTTTGAATGTACTCTCAAGCAAACCATGTTTGGAACGTCTCAGCAGCTTACGTCAACGAAAGATGGCGGGTCCGGGAAAATTGTGTACATGGGCCATCGTAGATGGCTCAAGAAGGATGAACCGTGGAGAAAGCGTGGAGATCTATTCAATGGGTTGGATGAGCTTTGAGTACCTCCACGTAAGAGGAGCGGCACAGAAATCGACAACCTGTTGAGAAACTGGGAACAATGCCCCGCGCCGGGAAAGATCAAAAAGGCGTCGGAGCACTTGCCTAATCACAACATACCTCATTGACTTAATCAAATGCATATCACAAAGAATGTCCTCGAGAGCTTGCTTGGCACACTGATGAACATGCCGGAGAAGACCAAGGATGGGACGAAGGCAAGGAAAGACTTGGAAGATTTGAAGATCAGGAAAGATCTCCACCATAAAAAGTCAACGGAGGAGACGGAGACAGAGACGGAGGAGGGGGAAAGGGGCAGAAAAGTTAACAAGAAGGAGGAGAATATTTCGCCCCTTCTTGCTTCACCTTAAGTGCGAAGGATATCAATCAATTCATCAAGTGCGTTATGGGAATCAAAGTCAGCTCCGGTTACTGTGGGAAGATAAGCAGATTTCTAGACCCCAAGAAGAAAAGGTTCATCGGGATGAAGTCTCATGACTATCACGTGATGATGACGCAGATACTCCCGGTTGCCATTAGAGGGATAATGGAGAAGCACGTCTGTGACATTCTTACTGGTCTCTGCAACTTCTTCGACGTTATCTCCTGAAAGTCCATAAGTCTGAAGCAGCTTCGAAGGCTACAGGAAGAGATCGTTGTCATACTATGTGAGCTTGAGATGTACTTCCCGCCTGCGTTCTTTGACGTCATGGTGCATCTATGTGTCCACATTGTGGACGACATCATCGACCTCGGGCCGACATTCCTTCACAGCATGATATCGTTCAAGAATATGAATGGGGTCATCAAAGGATTCGTTCGTAACATGTCCCATCCCGAAGGGAGCATCGTCCAGGGGTATGTGACGCATGAGTGTGTCTCCTTTTGAGAGAATTATATAGGCATCGGAGACCCTGTTGTTGGTTTGCCCGTCAAGAAGCACGATGGAAAGCTTCAAGGAGATGGTCATAACAACGGTCGGAGGGAATTGCACGTGGACTACTTGGATCGACGGAACGACTTTGAGATGGCTAACTTAACAGTGCTACAACACCTAGATGTGGTAGATGATTATGTGGCACGACACAAAGAAAGCATCACAAAGAAGTACCGTGATAAGGGGATGCTCAAGACAGACGATGAAGTTACTGTAGAGCACAACGCCACTTTCTTGCGTTGGTTCGAAGAGCAAGTTCTTGAAAATCCCCCGGAAGAGGGCAGTTCGAATGGATTGCTAATACACACCTTAGCACATGGCCTCGCGCCCAAGCTTGCGACCTATCAGTCCTACGATATCAATGGGTACACGTTCTACACGGATGCCAAAGACAAGGACAACGATTACCAGAACTTCGGGGTCACAATTCAATGTGTGACCGACGCTAACGGCAGAACTGAAAGATTCTACGAAAGGGTCGAAGAGATCTATGAGCTTGACTATGCTGGAATGCACGATGCGACCATGTTCCGTGTCAGATGGGCCAAGGACGTCGTAAGAGAAAACAAGTATTTCACCACCATGTCTATACCCAACGCGAAAAGCACTCCCGTGAACGTTAACGTCATTGCCAGAAATGAGCCATGGGTACACGCTAAGCACGTGACACAATGCTTCTTCATAACCGACCAGGCCTATCCCAGCCGTGTTGTCATGAGGAGATCCGAAAGGAGCTTCATCGGAATGGATGGAGTCGCCAACGAGGGAGACTACGACCAATACAGCAAGCCAATGAGGGAAGATGACGATGACGATGAAGCATACGTGAAAAGAAGAATAAATACAACATTACCTAAGAAAGATCGTACTCTATGGCTCCGGAAAAGTCACAAGGAGGGGCTCAATTACTTGGCAACGAACAAGAAAGGGAAGACGCTCAATGTGAAACGTCATCGACGCAGCTGATCAAAAACCATCATTTCTATACATGTATCTACTTTGTGTATGCACTTAAGTAACCGTTATCGGTCAACTGATATGTTACCACCACATGCATGGTACCGGTGATAATATTCGCACAGTGTGCGAGAGGGTGACGCCGTCGTCGGGAGAAAAAAAACAAAAAAAACAAAAACAAAAGGGAGAAAGCAATACAAAAGAAAAAGAAAAGGAAAATAATAAAAGAAAAGAAAACTAAAAACTAGAAAAGGAAAAATAATTAAAAAAATAAAATTGAAATATTTAGCAGTAGCGCTTGTTTAGGAACAAGCGATATAGCTACCTTAGCTATAGCGCTGGTTCCTAAACAAGCGCTACTACTATTTGGGGTTAACCCCCACGTGGGCTCCCTTGTAGTAGTAGCGCTGGTTTAGGAACAAGCGCTATAGCTAAGTTAGCTATAGCTGGTTCCTAAACCAGCGCTACTACTAGTTGGGGTTAACCTCCCGCCGCTCCGGCTGAAAATTTCGGCAACTCCTTCCCCCGCCCCTCTCCACTCTCTCCCCTCTCTCCTCTGTCGCCGCCGCCCTCTCCCCTGCACGCCCTTGACCTCGCCGCCAGCCGCCATCGCCACCATCTCCCTTGCCCGCCCTCAACCTCACTGCCGACCCCCTCCAACTCACGTCGTCACCACCCTCTCCACTCTCCCCCTCTCCTCTATTGCCGCCACCTGAGGCCTCCCTCTACCTCACCGCCGGCCGCCCTCGAACTCAAGTCGTCGCTACCCTCTCCACTCTCTCCCCCCTCTCCTTTGTCGTTGACGCCGTAAGCCTATCGCTCACGTCTGCCCTGCCCTTCTCTCTCTTTAGCTAAGGCATAAAAATAGGAAATTAGCTAGGGATTTTTTAGGAAATTTGCTTGGGCAAAAAAAGTAGAATTTAGTTTTCATTGATGTTCATTGTTGCTTGGTTAGCTAGGACAAAAAATTAGCTAGGACAAAAAACTAGCTAGGGCAATTTTTTATGAAATTAGCTAGGGCAAAAAAATTGGCCAGGACAAAAAATTAGTTAGGACAAAAAACATAATTGATGTTTATGGTTATATGATATATGTCGTTGATGTTCATTGTTTCTATATGTACATTTGCATATTCCACATTTTAGGAATGTAGTATGATATATGTTCATTGTTGTTCATTGTTGCTATATGGTGTATGATATATGTCGTTGGAAATTTCCTGGAATGTCTAAGCGGCCTATGTTTTGCCGGAATGTTGATTCATTTCCGTTCCGGCAAATTTCAGGCGGTCCATATGTCCACTTTTTAGAAAATGTCATGCCGAAAATTTCCGTGATTTTCAGCATGACTTGTGCTAGAAACTAGGACACGTGGAGTGTCGGGGATTTGTCGAAAGGGGAATTAATCAGCATTCTGACCAAATATATATAGGCCCTTTTTTCTCTTCATTATATCTTTTATTTACAATTGTTGAATAGGAAACATGTCTAACGACGCCGAAGCCGGGGGTTCTGCTCGCCTCGTAGTAGACTCCCACGAGGTAGAAAATGCATATTTCGATTACCTGGATGAACCCCACATGGGGTTGCATGGTGGTGGCAGTGGCACCAACCCTGACACCGAAACTGGCACCGGCACGGACACCACCCCAGAGACCGGCAACGATGCTGTTGTAGCCAGAAAAGCATCAAAGAAGAAGAGGTCGCAAAAACCAAACGAGCTCGGCATCGGATAAACTGTGGTCACAGAGATGCACCCCAAGAAGTTAGAGTCAACAACGTCGGAGGAACTGCGCTCGTGTTGGGGCAATCAACTAGGATGCATCCTTAGGGAAACCGCGAACATCAATGATGTTCTGTTGAAGAAGATACCACATATGGAGCACATGCTCCTAAAGAAGTTGCATAATAGGTTCATGTTCCCCGACCGGGATGAAAAAACATTTAAAGACCCGTGGGACAACGTCGCCATGACAAAGATAAACACCAAGGCGATGGTGACGTTTACCAACGACTTGTCCTCCTGGAAAGTTCGGGTGAAAAAAGCGATTGCGAAGAATGAACTATGGTCCAAGATTCATGCTGATAATCCGCCAATAATGGAAGAGGACTTTGAAAAATTCAAGGAGAATTGCGGTAAAGAAGAAGTCAAGGCAGGGTCAGAGAAAATGAAGGTGCTCCAGGCCAGGAACACACCTCCCCACCACCTCGGAAGTCGTGGTTACAAGGGGAAGAGGCACATATGGGCGAAGGAGGACGCCGAACGTGAATGTCACGGAATCCCATACCCCTTGGCGGAGTTCACCAACCCGCTGGAGCATGACTAGATTAGGGCCCGGTACAAGTGGGACAAAGTCAACAAGAACTTTTACACGGACTCGAACACGAGGGAGTTCATGTTACTTCTGGTAATTGTTATATGAACACATTATCATATTAGCTTCCAATCAGTTCGACTACAAGTTTTATCACATTAGTAAACCATCCATGTCACTTTTGCAAAAAGAGCAGCACCGAAAGGCAGCCGAAAGCGACGAGTCATCACAGTCATCGGCAAGACCCAAGTGGGACACCCCATTTAACCGGGCCCTGAACATACTGAAAAAGGTCCCGGTGGACAAGCCGCCGTCATATGGACATGTGCACGGCGTCGGAGATGGCGCCTCATGGAAGACGTGCTACAGCGATGAGCCAGAGGAAAGAAGGAAGAGACTATTGGTCGTCACTCAGCAGACCATCGACGAGAAGATCGCGATTGCGGTCAATAAGACCAAAGCTGAGACCAAAGAAGAGTTGTGCGGGGCCATCAATGCAGCGGTCACTAACGCGGTGGCCAGCTTGATTCCTACAATTTCGATTTCACGAAGAACTATCCAAATGCACGACCAGAGGACTTTCCCCTTCCTAGCTTTGTCGGGAGCAATTCGGCAAACACCACAGCACCGGCACCTGCTCAAGCAACCGCAAAAGGTCCCGCTCCTGTTCATAGCAGCCCGGCCTCCTTCTCTTGCATGCTCGGCAGGACTTCATCGCTAGCTGAGCTCGACGCCCTCACGGCAATTATGCATCATACCCTTTTCACCAGGATGTCTATAGTCTTCCGTTTCAGTTGCCTTTCGGATTTTTGACGTCGCAGACATGTCTTCTTCGTAGGCTGACGATACCCCATACACCCTACTATACGACATCAAGGGCCAGAAGGTGGCCGTGGGAAAGGCAATGATCGTGAAGCCAAAGGACTACATGTTCCACAACCGAGAGATGCCTGATGGCGTCTTTAAGGTTAACGTGACCAGTGTCTTAGAGGGCTTTGAGGATTTGCCTGCTCCAGTACCAGCCGCCGCCGACGAGACCCCCTAGAGGATTGGTGCAGGCAAGAGCTGGTTCTTGCCTTGGCCGAAGTCTCTTCCTCGTCTCGAGGCGCCCAGTATCACGCCAATGCCACCTTCTCAAGAAGGTATGAACACCACCCCACCTACCACATTAATTACCAGCACCTGTCGTGGCGGGTGGTAGCGGACGACGCGAGGGAGAGCATCTATTAGTGCCAGATCATGTTGCCCCCGCTGTTGAAGAAGCAAATGTTGATGAAATGGAGGAGGAGGAGGATGACCCAAACAAGTATTTCAATACCGCCTATGATGATGGAAGGTTCATGGCTCGGGACGACGATGTCTCAAGCTATGAGCGTGGAGATGATGACTTGATGCGGCCTGATTTGCCGGAGCCGGAACATCCTAAGGCGGAATGCAAAAAGTCTCTCTTCAAGTAATCCTCGCAGGAGACGCCTCCAGATGCCGCCTCTACCCAGCAACCCCCTTGAGGCCTGTCCAATGTTTAGCCCGACAACACTTGGGGGTGGTTAGAGAACGTATGTTGGGCTCACTACCGCTACAACCCAACAAGAAGGCAAGGAGGAGACCGGAAAAGAAAGGCCCTAAAGGCGCCAGAGCTGCTTCAAGTAGCCAGCCGCCTCTGAAGCCCTGGGTGGTAGACAGAATACCTGTCGAAAGTAAGAATCGTTTCCATGTGGCCGGCGAGCCGATCCTACCCCCCAAAGCGCTAGATAACATACTAAACAATGATCTAAGGAGACTCCATGAAGATGTGATGTCCATAGAAAAAAAGCCTTCTGATCGCGGAAAAACCAGGATACCCGCTTTACACGGCTCAGGTGCCGGGTGGGAAGTTGTACATCGACACCTGGCCCGCAAATCAGTTCATCCTACGATTCGACTACATCTACAACATGTTCCACATGACCAAGCTGGATTTCCAGTTCATCTGCATGTATGCGATGTATCTCAACTATTTCATTAGGATCAAGAACATACGATATATCTGCGTCGCGGACCCGTTCTATATGCACGAGAGCTACTTGGCAGTTTGTTAAGAGCACTGTGACTAACTATGCGAGCAAGTACCTCGGCATGTTCATGATCGCTAATATGGTAAAGGAAGCAATTCTCCTGCCTTATCATCCCACGTAAGTCATCCCCGCATATCCTTTCGTAAGTGTCATTAATCATTCCTTTGCAAGCATGGAGGCTAATTAGTGGTGTGTACTTCATTTGCGCAGTGAGGGTGGCGTCATGCTCATCGTTCTGTACCCGGAGTACTCCCATGCTATATACTTGGACTCACCGAAGAACATCAAGAAAAAGGTTTACACGCACGTAAAGAGATTTCTCAATAGTTACATGTTTACCTTCAACATGTTTGGTGGATATATAAAGGTGAAAATGAACAGGAAGGACGGACTGGTTTTCCGCCATAAGACCGACTTCTGCTGCATTTAGCAACCGCACACCAGTCAGGCTGATGGATTCAACCTCATGCATCACTTGCTCGAGTAAAAAAGGGATAATCAACGCCTTCGCATGTCACCTGGTACCGAAGATGCCGAGATTGTCAGCTGGGCCACAAGCATGGGACAGACACCGGATCATCGACTCCGAGTTGAGTTTTATCATGTATAGTGTGAACTTTCCCAAGTGATGATGAAGCAAGTCCTCGAACCAACAGGGATGTTCTACCATGGGCCAAAAATGACGTGGGATGATGTCCGAGCACTGCTACTCGCTCAGCGTCTGGAGCTTAAGCCTTTCACGAAGCTCGGGTGCTTCATCCCTAACTTTGAAGATTGGGCCGCCGACATGGAGGACTGATCGCTCTTGCTAGTTCATTAGTTTGGGTATATATGAGGAACTTCGTCACTTATGTTTACTATAAGTTGCCTGTATTTTGCTAATTATGCCTCTTTGTTTTCTTAAGTACATTATGTTGCATATTATCGTTCAATTGATCAACTGTCGATGCAGGTACATAGATCAGAGATGGTGAAGGGCTGTTATGCCGTGTTCGTTGGGAAGGTTCCAGGAGTATACAAGCACTGGCCAGATGCTTAGGCCCAAGTGGACAAGTACCCGGGTGCTAGCCACAAAGGGTTCAACAGCAGAGCCAAAGCGGAAAGGAGTTACTTTAGGTGGACACTCCAGCATGAGTGAGGGCGGGACCGTCGGTGCCTCAAGTATTACATAGTCACGCTCTTGCTCATGTTGATCGCTCTTCTCTTCTACATAATGGTTTAGATAGAGATGATGAAACTTGTGTGTGTGCCATGACCATCCATTTGCACTTATTCGAGACATGACATGATCACTCTTGCGTATCGCTATTTTCAAGATGTGATGATATTTGTGTTGAATGATGATGATGGTATGATATGATGATAATAGTGTATGTTTAGTATGATCTGATGAAACTACTATATAGATCTTGTATAAATACATCACAAATATGTAGAGGGTGTAAACCTGTGAAAGCAGGAATACTAGCAGTAGCGCTGGAAATCATCTAATAGCAGCACTGGATTAGCAGCACCACTTCGTTTGCCCGAGCGCTATAGATAGTTAGCAATAGTGCTGGCCTGGCAAGCGCTACTATTAACAACATATAGTAGTAGCCCTTTCTAGGCCAGCGCTACTGCTAAAACTTAGTTGTAGCGCGATAGCAGTAGCGCTGGACCCAGCGCTACTAATATGCATATTTCAAGCGCTACTACTAGGGTTTTCCCTAGTAGTGGCTGCTCAGCCCGAAGACGAGAGGACCGGGATGTTAGCCAAGATGCTCATGGAGAAGCCTTAAGAGGCTCCCACGAAGAAAGATAAGAAGAAGAAAAATGGCCAGGCTGGCCATCACATCAGGGACCGTCCTGATGCCGCATCCGAAGATACTCCCGCCTCCTCTAATCGGTAGGAGGTTGAAGAGGAGGAAGAAGAGGAGCAGAAGTTTGAGAGCGAGGGGGGAGCCAATCCCCCCCCCCCCCACGCCAAGAAGAGAGCAGCATCTTCGGACGCCTTGGGGCTGGTAGCTTCTCCTGCCCCGAAGAGGGCGCGACAGACGCGGGTGGATTTGTCCGACGACAGCTCGGACTCGAGCTCTGCGTCCGAAGACCCCGAGGAGGTTCCACGAAGGATCCTATGGGTCAAGCCCCCCATCTAGGTTAGGACCCAAAGACCCTCCTACCTATCACAAGTAGATTCAGAGTTTGGTAAAACGCCGGTTATTGGTCCCACATCCCTCCGCGCGCTCTCCCCACCGAGGTGGTATCGAATGGGGAGAACCCGCCCGCCGAACTGGCGGAGAGCGGGGATGCCTCGCACCCCACCACTCCAGGTGCCACAAAGGACAATGTGGAGGTGTCGTCCCAACCTACTCCAATGGAGATGGGCACAGGGGCGAGGGACATCGCACCGTGGCCGAGGCTAACGCTTTGGCCACTAAAGATCGGGGGACAACACCCCGCCCGGACACCGAACACGACGGATGAGTGGGTGATCAGTCCCCTTCGAGAACATCTCCATAGTGCACTATGCCTCCGGAGGCACCAGTCCAATCCTGGTGAGTGATCGGAAAATCCGATCATCCCCGGCAACACCGACCTGCAGGTGGTCAGCCATGAAGGAGGCTCTATCGAGCGCCTCCATCCCCGAGGATCACCGCGACATTATGGGTGCGGTACTGCAAAGCATCCAGTCCGTTGACAAAGGACAGAAGGAGGCCTTCAAAGGTATCCTTATGGGCTTTCTAGGAAGTCACCCGATATTTTACAAAGATTTTTATTTATTCATATTGTATGCATGGTAGCCCACGAGCCCTACGTGAGGTAAACAAGCTCACCCAGGGGTCACATCTGAATCCGATAACGTACTAGAAGCACTTTAAGTGTTCAGCATGCTACATAAATCGGTATATGATCGGATTGTCTATAATTTGGGAAGTGAGCATCGATGTAATGTACTAATTGTGTGTGTAATGTAGGCTTCATCATCAATGGCGGCCAAAAATGGTGCCAAGCTGGACGAACTACATCGGAAGCTCAAGCGCTCCGAGGATGAGGTGGAAGCCCTCAACAAGAGGTTCGACGAGGTACAGGGTAGTCCGGACTAAATCCGAATACTTTCCCCAGAACAATGTCAATACAGGTTCCTTTTAAATAAAGTTTTATCGTTTTGCAGCCTCGTCGAAAGAGATGGAAAAGGTCAAGGCCGAGCTTCAACGTGCCAAGGACGAAGCGGTTGTTGAGAAGTCGGTGGCCAAAGAAGTGGCCATCGCACTCTCCGCCCTATGAGCCACTAGCGATAAGCATCTGGCTCGTGTGGCGGAGATACAAGATGAGCTCAAAAACACCAGCAAAAACTGCGAGGCCTTGGAGCAAAACAATAAGGCGAACTCAACCGAACTATCCACCATGAAAGCTGACCTCCGGAAGGAGCGGATGGACAGGCGGTTCTACGAGGAGCAAGTGCCCCAGGCCAAGGAAATAGCCGATGGTAAGCCATAGTCATTAAAATGCGTATTCGGCGATAGAAGATTCGAGTTGCTTACCTGGGTGTGGTGATCTTTACGCGCATCCGCCGATTTCCAAAAGAGTGTGGCGGACGCCAATCAGCTATTCGCCTTGCGGGGAGAGGGAGATGAAGCTCGGATGTTCTGGGCACAGTTAGGAGCCCCCGATTGCCCTCCTCTTCTGGTGGAGCAGCTGAAACAACTAATGAAGCTACACTAGATGGCAGATCCGACAATGAAGGACCTATGCATCTGCTTATGGCTCTGTGAGCCGCTACCAGGCAGCTACTTCCGGATGGTGCAGAGACCGATAGCTGCCACGCCCCGCCTCGACACCGTCAAGCGCTCCTCCTGCATCGAAGGAGTCCAGATGGCCCTTGCCAAGGCCAAAGTGCACTGGTCGGGGCTAAATCCGATGAAGGTCGCCACCGACCCGCCGCCAGCCGGGAAGGAGCACCGACGCCCCGAGCTATACTTCGACGGAGTGATGGAGAGTGCTCGGGTGATAGCGTCGCAGTGTTCGGTTGAAAAATTATTTGAATGAGCTTGTAATGTGGCCGAAGACTTGTGGTAACTTTTAATGATATAGTATATGCTCTTATATGGTTTTACATTCCTTTATAACTCATGTATGGTTGTTTAATACTAAAAGATGCGAGTCGTCGGCTTCAGCCCCCACATAGATACTACATGGTGTGTCTATGCCCATGCATTGTGTCCCTTAGCCATATTATCGGAACCCGAAGGCGGTGTAGTGCGGTAGACTAGGCAATCAGACTATAGTGCTTTATTTCTTTCACTTAACTGAAGGGGTGCGAAAAGGACTACGGGAAGCATACGATTAGCCAATGGAGTGTTTCCGATGTTCGGACGAACCGAGGCCAAAGATGGCATCATAATGTTTGCACAATGGGCAATTTGCCATCCGCCATGGCAGACGGCAAAGGCATGGACGACGGACTACAAAGGGCTTTGCCGATAGCCAGCAGCTGGCAAAGGGCCGGTTGAATAAGCTACGGTAAAGGCTTGTTTGCCGTCTGCTGGCAATTGGCAAAGAACTTTGCGCCTTTGTCGTCACCAGATGGATGGAAAAGACACTGTACGGTAGAGGGACGAGGTTATCCCCGTTAGGAGGCTAACGGCATGCTTTGTCGTCCGCCAGCTGATGGCAAAGGCTGTAGGCGCTTTGCCGTCCGCCAGCTGATGGCAAAGGCTGCAGGCCCTTTGCCATCCGCTAGCTGATGGCAAAGGTTGCAGGCTCTTTGTTGTCTGCCAGTAGATGGCGAAGGCTACAGGCTCTTTGCCGTCTGCCAACAGATGGCAAAGGCCGTAGGCTCTTTGCCCTCTGCTGGCAGACGACAAAGAGATGAAATAGGCCAGCCAAGTGCTTCCCAGGTTGATCAGGTAGCTCCCACGTGGTCTCTTTGCCATCATCCAGCGGATGGCAAAGCGCTTTGCCATCTGCCAACGGATGGCAAAGTGCCTATATTGCCCCATTTAGTTTTGTTTTTCCTTATATCAATTCATTTTCACAGAAAAACAAACACAAATATATGTATATATATGTGACCAATGTAGCATATTCAACACATATTACCAATAGTCATGAACACATATATATCTAACACATATCCATGAACACATATCCAACACATGTTACCAATAGTAGCAAGTTTCATCCATACATATTCATAGTTTCATCAATATTACATAGTTTCATCCATAGGTAGCAAGTTTCACAAAGTCAAAACAAAAACTAAAGACAAGCACTCCATCAACCCAAGCTTCCGTGATGTGAAGCAAATCTGCAAAATGAGAAAGAAGAAAGTTAGAAGAAGAAGACTAGAAGAAGAAGATTATTATGATGCAACTACAATGTTTGAGCTAGCTAAGCATACTAAGTCATTTTGGTGTAAAAAATGCAAACCATATAACAGAAGCACTATTTATAAGGCAGTAACTGTTGTGAAAGTAGGTCATTCTTTACTAGTAGTTTGTATCAGTTTTTCCGTTATTTTTCTCTTATATTCTTGTACGGCCTACTGGCTGATTATTTTTCTAGGAGCATCTGATATCAAAACAGATACTTCAGTAGTTGCCTAGTAGCATTTCGTTGATAGCCTACCTATGTAGCACTACGTAATGGATATTTCAAAGACCCTTGTATTTGTACCAGAGACACAAATTGATGCTTCTATGATATGGTGCTAGAAAACAAAGGGCATTTCATACACTATGAAGGAACTTATGTCAAGGTAATCTTGACACCAAGGGTTGCTGTGGTAAATTAGCATGTAACTCCAGTGTGAGGTTAGGAGGCAGATATGGATTAACGTAAAGGGTCATCAACATTACATTGTTGCGAAATCACGGGGAGAAACTACGCTTAATACCATCATGAATCTGGAGAGAAGTAGTATATTGTTATCTACAAAAAATGCTCAAATGCAAGAACTCATAGGAAAACAGTCATATTCTCGAGGTATAAAAACTGAACCTTCAAAAACAGCAACCTGTTGTCCAATTGAATCAAACCCGCTGTAGATTTTGAAGCCATATATTCACTTCAAACTCAAAGGCAAAGAAAAACAATTTCTGAAACATCGATAACATGTTAGCTATATTGGCATCTTAAGCTAAATCATATTTTTTACAAAAGGCTGGTAGACTGTTTTGCCTTTAACAAACAATATGCCGAAACAATTCTCATCTCTCTGTTCTTTTAATTTCAGGAAAAAATGTGATTACTGTTTTATATACAAGGGGTATAAAAATCAAAAGATAGTGATAACCTCCGCGTGTAGTGATGCCACCAAAAGACTGTCAGCAAGCCATCAAATAATTAGCTCTATGATCCCGAACCGCCCCACAATCGCCAAGCTCGGAGACGAGAATATCACATCAGAATGAACATATAACCAAATCAGCCAATGGTGGTTGATGTCACAAGGAAGAAAACCTATAAATAAATGGTAAATCTGTTGAAAACTGGTCTACCATAATGAAATCCAGTTCATTTCGGCAGAGACTATACTTCAATACTGCCAGATCCTTGTAACTCGTATAGTAAATTTGTAGTGGAAGGACTGTTTTGTTTTATCCTTTAACAGCGTCCCCTCGGTCGATTTAAGTCTTAGTTCATGGCAGGCATCATGGCATAATAGCTATAAGTTAGTCACTAAGCAAAGAAATAGCAACAGCCAATCAACGTCTTTCTTACTAACAAATTTCTATCATGCTAAAATATGCAAATAAATAAGGCAATTTCTTTCACTGTTTAGCATCGTCCTCAAGTAACAATTGTCCATGTAAACAATGATTAGTAGGTAGTTCAGAAGCCTAAGTATGACAATCTACAAAAAGTCAAGTTAACAGTGAATAATGCTTAGAACGAACTATATATAAAAATAGTTTTGTAGAGCATGGTGGGAGTCACATTTTGGAGGAGCGACACAATACCTCCAACACCGATCAGAGGGTACATTTAAAACTTAAAAGTAAGTATAGTCGATAAATTAAGCAAAAGCAAGTCAGTCAAACAAAATATGTGCTAGATATATATGAAATCTGAGCTAAAAGAAGATGAGGAATAAGCAAGGTCGAGCTGCTCTCTTCATCATGAGATCCCATGTTTGATGCAGAGAATACTGAATAACTGCTCTTGTATCAAGAGAGAAGATTGCTTCATGCGGAAACTGTTGTCCAGAGCAATTATGAAAGAACTGTAGCTAAATGTTGGTTTAATATTGGGACGTAATAGCAAGGCAACCATATTCACTCGGCTTGAATAAAACATAGCAAGAAAACTTGGCACACGTTAATTATGTACGATATTACTGGATAACTAGATCATCGATTGCGTGCGTTGCTACGCTCGTTCATTTTGGCGCTATAATGTTGGTTACTGACCGAATTACATGGTTTTTAATCATTTGATATAATTGTCGAACTTGTGAATAATCATACTTATTACATGAATTTCAAAAGCTAAAATACATCGGGTGGTGCGTGTTTTTGCACCTGTTTAATTTGACACTGGAATGCTATTATGGGAAAATTATTTCACTTGATTAGTATTTTTGTAGGCATATGTGAAGATGGTAAAGTTGGTTACTTTTGGCTTTCCACAGAATAGCAAGGGCTCTCGACCACGCTGAAGGGGGAGGTAACAGAGCCAAATATTAAATGTGGGCATTAAACAATTAAAAAGCCAATAGTAATATGGCCGCTAAAAACATTTACTGACTCTTAATTGGCAACTCTTGTAGTTCTCCAAAAAAGGGCAACTTTTGGTGAGATCAATCATACCTCCCACGTGACTAAAATAGTAATGTATGCAAGTGTGAAAGAACTTGTCGTTACTGGCTTGGGGGAGATATGTTCTGACATTCTCAACCTATAACACATGGAATTCAAAATCTGAGGCCATATATACCTCAACTTCATGATGTGTAATGTTCAACTCATCAAAAGAATATTTTTTGCAGGTTCCTGATGATCGCTTTCAGAGTGGCCTACATGCTACTATATGAAGTACAATTCAAAGCCACTGATTTTAATGTAAAGGAGAGTCAAATGTACAAATGCTCATGTGCATAATAACTAATCTCTAACTACATCACATGTGTAGCTAGAAAAAGAAGCAAACCTTATGTTGCACAATCTGAACTATTTCCATCTCCTACAATTTTAGGATTTGAACTGAACCCAGCCAATTGCCCCTTTGGAATACACAAAATCCATTGGCAGAAAGGCTGTAAATTGATGAATAAAACATAGAAAATCCATCAGGAACTATTTATTATTCTAGAGTGACAGAAAAAATAAGAATGAACTAACAGGAGATGAACTGAAGGTACTATGGTATATGACTATTGACAGCAGACGTATTTCTTAGGTAAAAGTACAATAGTTCATCTGTAAAGTTACCCAGTTGCAGTTTTAAAAACCAACCAATCCTTCTTACTGAACCTGGACAAAAACCTAGCACCAAATACAACTCACCTTTCATACTTACCTAGTATCATTAGAATTAAAAAAAATCCATGGCTATTACTTACATCTTTGGTATAGAAGTTAGACAAATAACATAGACCTATTCTAATGTAACTGATCGTCACAGTGTATGTGTGCATGTATGTGCCCATATACCTATACGCCCATGCTAATCGTGGAGTAAAATTAGCTACTTGCCTAAAGATAGGCAGAGTATTAAAATAAGTAAATTAGTACAGGTAAAATAACATATTGAAAATATATACTTAAACTCATGTATTCCTTCAACATTTTTTTCCATATTGCATGACAATGATACCTAGTAACGATATTTGCTAACGATAGCAGTTTCAACCGTAAGCAATCAATTGCTCAGAATAAAATATGTTATACTGAATCATGTAGTCGAAGAGACACCACATGTGTACAACATGAATCCTGGACTGATGAGGTTATCTGAAAATAATCTAAGAAGAAAGCAAGAACATAAGGGAAGAAGGCAACAACAAAATTGCTCTACATGTCTTGTAACATGGACCAAGAGCTGGTTCAACGACGGTGCAGAGCCCTGCCTTGCACATAAAAAAAATCAGAATCAACATTCAAGTAAGGTACACCTTCTGGAGTGATGAATGCAGATCTTCAAGGTTCTGTTCGACCTCATCTAAATGATCTGTTGTAGAGAGACTAAATTAAAACCGTACTCCGACGATCTCTGGGTTGTGACTGCCGGTGGCCGCCACCTCTCCGGCTCTCCCCTGCCCATCTCCAAGGTCTGCTCTAATCACTTGACCACAGTCAGTATGAACATCACTTGTAGTATTGTTTAGTGGACGAAGGAACCATACATGAATGGGAAAGAAATATAGGGGAACTTGAGGAATCCCACACCGAGTAAGCAAGGCGGGGGCGCCAGAGCGCGGGAGGAGGAGCGGAAGGCGGCCACCGCACCGCCGCGTAGTCGAGCTAGGGTTTGCCTAGGTGGCACGCATGGGGTTGAGAGGCCGGGGCAGAGGCGGCGAATCAGTAGAGGGGGCGAGGGGGAGCCGAGCCGGTGAGCTGCGGCGCGGGGAGGCACCGGAGTTGGCCGGAGTCGGCCGGCGACGGCGACCAAAGAGGGAGGGTCGGGAGGAGCATGCGCCACGTGCGGGGGAAGGGAGCAAGACTGAGAGCGAGAGGTTTTTTTTGAGGGGTAGCGAGAGCGAGAGGCGTGGCCGTGTTGGGCTAAGCCCCACCTCTATGCCATCAGCCAGGGATGGCAAAGAGTCTTTGCCGTCTGCTGGCAGATGGCAAAGAAGTGGGGTTAGTGGTCCGTTAAGCACCGTCGTTCACTGGACCCCATCCACCTCTTTGCCGTCTGCCAGCTGATAGCAAAGATTTTTTGCCATCCGCTGGCAGACGGCAAAGACGTGGATTGATAGGCCGTTTACAGCAACGACATCCATTGGATCCCACCAACTTCTTTGTCGTCTACCAGCGGACGACAAACACTCTTTGCCATCCGCTGGCGGATGGAAAAGAATTGGCTGATGGCAACCAGGTTCTTTGCCATCCTTCAGTTCTTTTCCGTCTGTTTTTCTTTGGCAGACGACAAAGACGTTCTTTCCCATCCGTTGGCAGAAGACAATGAAAGGACTAATGGCAAATTCCCTGTAGCCTCCCGAATAATGGCACATCCGAATACTATAAATTAATTGGCTTTGAAGCCCAAACATCAGGGGGTAAACAACGTCTCTCTAATGACCTGTCTCACGAAAGGCGGCGGCCCAGCACGATCTCTAGGCCAGTTGCATAGACTCGATTCGTGGTTCTAGGCCGTTTCAATCATCACGATATATCAATCGTATCGATCATGTCTTGTTTTACACAAGATGTACTTAATAACGCGCATGCAACGTCATGCCCGTCTTGGGAAGTGGAGGACGCACGGCGCAGCGAGGGGGGTCCACATAGATAGGCTTCATAAAAAGAGAAGGAAAACCTCAAAGGCTTTTTTACACTCTCCATTTGACTTCTCCGCCTCCCATTCCCTTGTGCCTCTAGAGCACAGATCTAGGTTTCTCCATCCCCACCTCCGACCTCAGCAATGGCGGGCTCCAACGGCTAGTGGGAAGTGTCCATGGTTACCAACCAGGGCATAGTCGACCTCAAGAAGGCCAGCTACCTCCCCGCCAACATCCTTCACCGCTCGGCGGAGGATGGCCAAGTGATCCCCACCCCCAAGCCCCGCGAGAGGGTGGTGTTCCTCGCCCAATTCATATGGGGGTTGAGCTTCCCACTTCACCCCTTCGTCAGCGGGCTAATGTTCTTTTACGGCCTTGACTGCCACGACCATCCGCCGAACTCCATCATGCACATCTCGGCGGTCATCCTCGTTTGCGAGGCCTTCGTGCGAGTCGAGCCGCACTTTGGGCTCTGGCCGCAGGTCTACATTATCAAGCCCAAGTGTGTCGGTGGCAAGCACGCGGACTGCGGTGGGGCAGTCATTGGCAATATATCCCGTGTCGTGTGGTCGTCGTGCACCTTCATCGACACCATCAAGGGATGAAAAAAGGAGTGGGTCTATGTCACCGAACCACGAGAGGAGGGTCATCTCCCCGCCGCCTTTATTCAGATCCGGTCCCCCCACCAGACTGGCTTCATGGCCCGAAAAGGGTCTGGTCTGTGGATTGGGCAAGGAGGTGACCGATCTGCAAAAGTGCCTCCGCTCCTTGGTCGAGGAGGGCATCAAGCTACCCGATGTGGTCCATGTGATGCTCCAAAGATGCGTCCTCCCCTGCCAGCATTGGGACACTCTTGTGCGCGCTCGAGAACTCGAAGCCGAGCGCACGCTCTGGAATCTCTTCCACACTATGCAGGAGAAGTTGTGGAAAGCACTCTTCAAAACGATGAAGAGCTGCCCATCCGAGGAGGAGGACAAGGGTGTGCACACCACCAAGCCCGATTCGAGGTACGATATTCCCCAGCTTGGTAGGCTTTATTACATAGAGAATCCTTATAGCCTCTTATCCGATCTATTCTGGCATAGATCACAGAAGAAAGCCATCGACATCAACAGTCCGGCTCCTCAGCCCGAAGACCAGAGGACTGGGCTTCTAGCCAAGATTCTCACGAAGAAGCCTTACGAGGCTCCCACGAAGAAAGAGAAGAAGAAGAAAACAGGCCAGGCTGGCCTTCGCATCAGGGACCATCCTGATGCCGCATCTGAAGATACTCCCGCCTCCTCAAATAAGTAGGAGGTCAAAGAGGAGGAAGAAGAGGAGGTGGAGTTCGAGAGCGAGGGGGAGGCAATTCCCCCCGCACCAAGAAGAGAGCGATGTCTTTGGAAGCCTCAGGGCAGGTAGCTTCTCCTGCCCTGAAGAGGGCGTGGCAGACGCGGGTGGTTCTATCCGACGATAGCTTAGACTCGAGCTCCGTGTCGGAAGACACCAAGGAGGTTCCACGAAGGAGCCTACGGGTCAAACCCCCCATCCAGGTTAGGATCCGAAGACCCTCCTACCTATCACAAGTAGATTCAGAGTTTGCTAATATGCAGGTTATTGGTCCCACAGCTCCCCGTGCGCTATCCCCACTGAGGTGCTATTGGATGGGGAGACCCTGCCCGCTGAACTACCGGAGAGCGGGGATGCCTTGCAGCCCACAACTCCAGGCGCCACGAAGGACACTGTGGAGGTGTCGTCCTATCCTACTCCAATGGAGACGGACACAGGGGCGAGGGAGATTGCACCATGGCCGAGGCTAACGCTTCTACCACCGAAGATCGGGGGACAACGCCCCGCCCGGACACCGAATAGGCTGGACGAGCGGGTGATCAGTCCCCTCTGAGAACATCTCCAAAGTGCACTATGTCTCCGGAGGCATCAGTCCAATCCCAGTGGGTGATCGGGAAATCCAATCATCCCCGGCAACGCCGACCCACAGGTGGTCGGCCATGGAGGAGGCTCTATTGAGCACCTTCATCAGCGAGGATCACCGCACCCTTATTGGTGCGGTACTGCAAAGCGTCCAGTCTATTGACAACGGACAGAAGGAGACCTTCAATGGTCTCCTTACGGGGTTTCAATTAAGTCACCTAATATTTTACAAAGATTTTTATTTATTTGTATTGAATGCATGGCAGCCCACGAGCCCTAGGTGAGGTGAACAAGCTCACCTAGGGGTCACATCTAAATCCGATAATGTACTAGAAGCACTTTAATTGTTCAACATGCTAGAATAAATCGATATATGATCGGATTGTCTATAATTTGGGAAGTGAGCGCTGATGTAATGTATTAATTGTGTGTGTAATGTAGGCTTCGTCATCAGCGGCGGCCAAAAATGGTGCCATGTTGGACAAACTACATCGAAAGCTCAAGCGCTCCGAGGATGAGGTGGAAGCCGTCAACAAGAGGTTCGACGAGGTACAGGGTAGTCCGGACGAAATCCGAATACTTTCCCCCAAACACTGTCAATATAGGTTCCTTTTATATAAAGTTTAATCCCTTTGCAGCCTCATCGAAAGAGATGGAAAAGGTCAAGGCTGAGCTTCAACGTGGCAAGGACGACGCGGCTGTTGAGAAGGCGGCGGCCAAAGAAGTGGCCACCGCACTCTCCTCCCTATGAGCCACCAGTGATAAGCATCCGGCTAGTGTCGCGGAGATACAGGATGAGCTCAAAGACGCCAACAAAAAGTGTGAGGACTTGGAGCAAAAGAATAAGGCAAGCTCGGCCGAACTATCCACCATGAAAGCCGACCTCCGGAAGGGCGGATGGACAGGCGGTTCTACAAGGAGCAAGTGCGCCAGGCCAAGGAAATAGTCGATGGTAAGCCGTAGTCATTAAAGTGCGTATTCGGGGATGCCGACCATGGGTTGTACTTCGGTGCTACGGGTTCGACCGCGTAGACTTCTCGGAGGGCGCACTTCCTCTCCTTCTTCGGTATGTGGGTGGCATATATCTTGTTCACCGTTTTGACTTCGGGAGGGAATTTCTTCTGTCTGCCATCGATTGGACCCCGAGGCTCATCTTCGTCCTCGATGCGAGAGCTTTTGCCTTGGTCTTCGTGTGGTATCTTGCTGGCATGTTTAAACACCCAGCAGTTGTGGTGTGTGTGGTTGGCTGGCTTTTACGAAGTCCCATGGACTTGGTAGGGCCTTTCCATGATCTCCTCCAGCTGAGTGGGTCTGTCGCGATTGCCTTTAGGGGGCTTCTTTCGCTGCCCAGGTTGGGAGTTGGGGAATCCTCATTAATAGTTGTGTCATTGGCATCACTATTATTGTGCCGGCGCTAATTCTTATTGCGCTTTGGCTTTGAGTTTCCATGCTGGGCTTCAGGTGTCGCTGGATCTTCAGAATTGTGGTTGCGTCTTGCCAGCTAGTTATGTTCGCACGTGCAATAGCGGGTCATGAGGGATGTAAGTGCAGACATAGTTTGATGCTTGTCCTAGCCTAGCTGGCGGGCCAACCACTTGTCCTGAATATTGTGCCGGAAGGAGGCTATGGCATCGGCATCCGGACAGTTGATGATTTGGTTCTTCTTAGTCAAGAACCGATTGCAGAACTGCCGAGCGGACTCCCCGTGCTTCTAGACGACATTGTTGAGATCGGAAGATTCCGGTGGGCGGACATAGGTTCCCTTGAAGTTAGAGCGGAACGCATCTTCCAGATCTTCCCAGCATACAATGGAGTTTTAGGGGAGGTTGTTTAGCCAGTGCTGAGCTAGTCTCATAAGCTTAAGAGGGAGGTATTTGATGGCATGGAGATCGTCTCGTCGCGCCATGTGGATATGGAGGAGGAAGTCCTCAATCCATACAGTTGGGTCCATGGTCCCATCATACTATTCTATATTCACGGGTTTAAACCCCTCGAGGAACTGATGCCACATTACCTCATCTGTCAAGCACAAAGGGTGAGCGGCACCTCTGACCTGTGCTATGTCACGCCTATATTCAGCGTCTGTATGGGGTTGGTTGCATTCCCGAACTCTGTTGGTTTAGTCAAACCATGATTTGTATTTGCCGCATCTATCGGGCATGTACTCTTTGGATCCATAGATGGATCTAGTGTGGGCTTCTCTATGATCCAAGTCATCTCACAGGTCGAATCTGTCATTGCGCTCTAATGGCTCCTTGCCCCGTCTTCGGGGCACTGCCAGTGTGTAACCGGCGCCGTCGGTCATCCTGTCTCGACCACGAGGGGGGTGGTATGGCTTGTTGTATGGAGTACGGTCTGGAGATGGTGTATCCGTAAGTTCATCATCGAATTGCAATAGCAGCCTTCTCCGAGGGTAACTTTTGGGCTGGTTTGATGGACCAGTGTCGTATACTTCCTTGGCTGAGAAGACTTTCGCCCATCGATCATTGAGGTCGCCCTGTTCGACTTTGAGTTGTCGTTCCTTGTCCTTTAGTCTGCGAGCCGTTGCAATGAGCCGCTGCCTTATTTCTTCATGATATTCAAGGTTATCAGGAATGTACAGGTCTTCGCCTTCCGGTATATCTTCGTCCTCGATGAGGGGAAGGTACTCATCGCCTTAAGGGTCGTTGATGTTAGCGGGGTTGTTTTGGTCCTCCGGCCCCTTGGGACCCTCAAATGGGCACTAGGGGATATCGGAATTTTCATGATCGATAGGGGCATTACCATCCCTGCTGTTGATAATAGCTCTTTTTCCCTTTTTGCTCTTGGACCGTTTATGCGATTTTTGGCGCCTTGAGGGCGCATCACCCGATTTGTCGCCGTTGTTGTGAGGCGTGTTTTCGCCGTTGGTGGTAGGAGTAACCACCATGTAGACATCATATGTAGAAGTGGCAGTCTAATTCCCGGTTTAAACGGGAGTGGGAGCACGCTCCCTTCATCCATGTATTCTGCCTCCTCGGAGGCATAGTCTAACACGTCAGTTAAATCTTCGACGGTGGCTATCAAGTGGGTGTTGGGTGGGTTAAAAAAATCTATCCCTTCCCGCACTGTAACCGGGTTGGGCGTAGATCGGGGCTGGATCGTCGGTGATCCTCATTGACGAGAATTGCTCCAAGGCCTTGTCGACCGCTGAGGGCCCGATCGTATCCATCTGTTCGGAACTCGTGGGGTTAACCCCCATGAAGTCCACCCACGGGGAGCGTTCGGAAGGAACATGTTTCCGGTCATATGGCTTGATGGCCGGACCAGGGTGAGAGATCGGCTTGCCACCATGGGTGAACCCATTGGCTTGTCCGACAAAGGGGCTCGAGGTAAAAGCCTCGGAGTCCTCGGGGGCTGCAGGCGAAGCCGTGAGCCCAATTAGTGAATAGTCACCCTGAGAGTCGACGAAGAACTCTAAGTTTCTGAATCTAACCTCTTGATCAGGGGCGAAGATCTCAAAGCAGCCAAGATGTCCGGTGGAGTCAGCATGCAGCACAACGCTGCCGAAGGCAAAGATCTGCCCAGGGATGAAAACGTCCATGTTGCGGACCTCTTCGTTGATAACTAGGCAAGGCATCGATTCCATCTCACTCATAGAGGAACTCTCAACGAAAGTACCAATGTCTTTGTCAAAACCGACGGATTTCGGGTAGGGGGTCCCGAACTTTGAGGCTAGAGTCGACGGTAACAGGAGACAAAGGGGACACGAGTTTACCTAGGTTCGGGCCCTCCAATGGAGGTAGTACCCTACGTCCTTCTTTGTTGTATTGATGATGTAAGGGGTGACAGAGTTGATCTACCTCGAGATCGTATAGCTAACCCTAGATGAGTTGTTCTCTATACCCTAAAACCCTCCGGCTTATATAGATGCCGAGGATGCCTAGGGTCTACACATGGTCGGTTACATGCCGAAGAGATAAACTTGCCTAACTACTACATCAGACGTGGAGCGAAGCCATGATTCCCGAAGCTTCCATCTTGGAGACTGGGCCTTCAAAACCTCCGGTGTTTGGTAAGAAGCTCTCATAGTCCGACCCATAACAATAGGTCGGCTATCCAAGGACCACTTAATCCAGGACTCCCTCAATCATGAAGACAACATCGATGAGTCCTACGTCCCCAGCCTCTCACTCGGGAGCAACGGGAGGAGCTCAGGAAGAGGAATGAGCAAGCTCTCCTCACTCCCAATACCAGGACGACTCCAGGATCAATTGGCTTGGAAACCATGTGTCAGGACACTCTGATCGAGCACGAGCGGCTCCAGTGGCTATAGAAGTCAGTCCAGAACTGCGCAGCTCGGGAGCAACCTCCATCTAGCTGGCATCGCAAGCAGTTGTTTCCGAACAACCGCTCGTAGAATTACCACGTGATGTGCACTTCATTGCAAAATTTGGCTGCAGCGACTCAGATCGCTTATTCCATTCAGCCATCTGATTCGGCGATGGGAGAAGGCATTCGATAGATTCATGCCCTCCTGAAGATGACCTTGGAGCTAAATATAGAGGTGTCCTAGTCACACAACTGTGTTCATAGCAAGTCCGTCCGAGCGGACACGGTATAGTTGGCTCACCGGCGTTCTCCTACTTCGAGAGACCAGTATGGAGACCGAGGGTGCGACAATCATCATCGCACTCGGACACCCCTTTGGGAGATGTCACTTACACGAAACAGTCCTATGCGGAAAGGAGCACCCCACTCAATTCTAGATCTATCATTTCTCAGGGCCTAGTTGATTGAGCTAGAGCTAGCAGGACGAGTCGAAGATACATTGAGTGGGGTGGTTACGATGCCCGAGTGGTTACGATGTTTCCGACCTCGAGTATTTCAGAAGATACATTCGAGAGGCTTGGATTCCCCAACTACAGTTTGGCGACCGGGATCAGCAAGTCCAACGACGAGTCGAAGCCAGAGACTTGGTTCGAAGATTACCGAGTGGCAGTCTAGATCGGCGGTGGCAACGATTTTGACACAATGTAGCACCTACCCCTCATGCTAGAAGGATTAGCAAGGGTGTGTCTTAATCATCTATTTTCCGGTAGTATTTATAGCTAGGAAGACCTGGCCCGAGTGTTCTTCAAGACATTCGAGGGCACCTACAAGAATACAGGCGGACTAACTGATCTCCAACACATGTGTGCAAAGGAACAACGAGACTCTCTGCGAGTACATCCAGCATTGGACCACCCTACACAACATGGTGGGAATGTGACAGAGCACTGCGCTATGTGTGCCTTCAAAGCAGGCCTGAAATACCGCGAGCTCATCCTGAAGTTTGGCCGGTGTGATGCTCCGACTCTCAGTTGGGCCATGAAGATTTCCAGTCGGTACGCCCATGGCAAATAGGAAGAATGTCTCAGAAGCAGCAAGAGATGTGTCATTGAAGATCCTCGGTCGGGGGGCAATGCCAGCAAGAACGAAAAGCAAAAAAACCAAGTCTTTCGGCAAAGTAGAAGCCACAACCGTGTCTAGACAAGGAAAGAGAAATGGTAAATAGAAGCAGAAGAAGGATTGGGCAGACAAGAAAAAGAGCAGTCCTATGGGCGACATCTTGGACCAACCTTGCCAAATCCATACCAAGAAGGATGAGGATGGCAATCTAATTCTGCCAAAGCACACCACTCAGGAGTGCTGTCTACTCAAGCATGAGATGCAAGAAGAACCCTCTAAAGGACAAGGAGGATGACGATGAATAGGGCGGAAACGCCACCGGGTACCCCAACGTTGAGAAAGTACTAATGATATTCACAGATGTCGAAAGAAAGATCTGACTAAAGGTGATAAATCGAGAGGTCAATATGGCTGTTTTTACTGTCACAAAATATCTTGGTTGGGCCAAGATTCCCATCACTTTCAATCAGCCAGATCACCCATCCCACATCCCGACCCCTAGGCGACATGCGCTGGTGGTGGACCCGACAGTCAATGTAGTCCGACTACGCAAAGCTCATCATGGACAGAGGGAGTGGACTTAACATCATCTATGCTGAGACACTGAATGCGATGGACTTCCCATTGTACCAACGAAGCAAGAGCAACATGCACTTCCGTGGGGTAATCCCCGGAAAGAAAGCGAACTCACTCAGTTAGATCCCCAAAATGTTGTATTCAGCGGCGAAAAGAACTATAGGAAGGAATGACTGACCTTCGAGGTGGTAGGCTTCCGCAATGCGCACCACACCATCCTGGGTAGGCCCCCCCCCACATGTTTCATGGATCGTCCATGTTATGTGTATATTAAAATCAAGATGCCACGTCCCAAAGGTATAATCACCTTCATGGGCAATCGGAGCATCATCGAAGAGTGCCTCCAAAAAGGTTCTCAGATCATAGACGAGCAGATAGCGGCTGCCAAGCTCGACCAGTACAAGAAGACACTGGACACTAGTTAGATGCTCAGGTCAAGAAGCCGACTGCGGAGTCCGCTTTTCATCGGCCAGAGAGACAAAGATAGTTCATGCCCATCCGTTAGATCCAAGTGCAGCTCTGACCAAATATCTCCACTACACTCGGTGAAAATTAGGAAGGCAAGCTCATCCAATTCCTTTGTGAGAACTGGGACATCTTTGCATGGAAACCCTCTCACATGTCGAGCATTCCCAAGGAGCTAGCTAAGCATCGAATCCGTGTCGACCCAAAGATAAAGCATGTCAAAGAGCACCTTTGACGTTCCTACCTACAGAAATGCAAGGCGACTGAAGAGGAGGTTGCTCGGCTCCTAGCTACCGAGTTCATCCAAGAGGTGTACCACTCAGAGTGGCTCTCCAATGTCATCTTGGTGCCTAAGAAGGATAAGTCACCTCGGATGTGTATCGACTTCAAGCACATCAATTGGGCCTACTCGAAGGATCATATCCCCTTACCTTGTAGCAATCAAATAGTAGATTCTACTCCCGGATGTGAACGCATGTCGTTCCTGGATGCGTACTACGGGTGCCACTAGACTCGATGGTATGGCCCAAATGAAATAGAAACGACCTTCATCACCCCTTTCGGGTTTTTTGCTATATCACTATGCCACTCGGTCTTAAAAATGTTGGAGCTACGTTCCAGCGCATGATCCAAAAATGCTTGCAAGAGCAGATCAGTCAAAACATGGAGAAATAAATGGATGACATCATGGTCAAGTCTCGGAAAGTTTCTGACCTCCTAACTGACCTCGTCTAAATATTCGTGAACCTGTAATGCTTCATAATAAAGTTGAACTCTGTCAGATATACTTTAGGGTCCCCACTGGCAAGTTACTCGGTTTTTGTCATTTCTGAATGTGGAACCGATGCCAACCCTGATAATATCGGTGCCATTGTCCGAATGAAACAACCATAGAATCTACACGATGTACAGAAGCTCATGGGCTGCCTTGCAGCCTTGAGTAGATTTATCTCAAGACTCGGTGGGAAGGCATTGCCGGTTTAACGACTGATGAAGAAAACTGACAAGTTTGAGTTGAGGACTGAAGTGCAAGATGTGTTCTAAGGACTCAAAGCTTTGCTTTCCACCCAGCCGGTGTTAGCTGCTCCACGCAGCCGAGATCCTCAGCACTTGTATATTACATCTACAAATCAAGTGGTCAACACCGTGCTCACTATGGAACGCGAAGACCAAGGAAAAGCGTTGAAGATCCAATGCCCTGTCTATTACATATCAGAGGTTATGGCCCCTTCCAAGCGGAGGTACGCACATTACCAGAAGCTTATTTATGGTATCTATCTGACTGTGAAGAAGGAGGTTCATTACTTCAAAGACCACTTGGTCACGGTGATCGAGGATGCTCCCCTGTCGGAGATTCAGGACAACAGAAACGTCATCGGCCGTGTGGAAAAAATGGTGTATTGAGCTCCTTGCTTTGGAGATCAAGTTTAAAGCCAAGAAAACAATCAAGTCGCAAGCTCTAGTGGACTTCCTAGCCGAGTGGGCCAAACAAGGGCAGCCCGCCCTGGGACTCCCCGAGCATTGGACCAGGTTCTTTGGTGGATCCAAGATGCTCCATGGATCGGGGGCTGGAATGGTCCTAGTTTCCCCAAGAGGAGACCGTTTGAGCTATGTACTTTAGATACATTTCGATTCGTCCAACAATAAGGCCGAGTACGAAGCCTTCCTATATCGGTTGCGTATGGCTATCTCACTCGTTGTTTGCCAGTTGATGGTCTATGGCAACTCGGACCTCGTAGTTAACCATGTGATGAAAGAATGGGATACTCGGAGCCCGACAATGACAGGCTACTGCAATGCCGTCAGGAAGTTGGAGAAGAACTTCAAGGGTTTGGAGTTACATCACATCCCCTGAATCAAGAATCAGGCGGCAGATGACTTGGCTAAGATCGGTTCAACTCGGCGAGCTGCTCCGAAAGATGTGTTCCTGGAACACCTACGTGTCCCTACTATCAAAGAAGACCTTTTCATAGAGGAGCCCCCCGCAACCGGTCAGTCCGTCCAATCTAACCGAAGTTGATGTACGAGCGGTGGTTGACTAGGTCCACGAAGTACTAGTGATTATTCCTGAGTGGACAAAATGCTACATAGCATACTTGCTCTAGAAAGATCTCCCTAAGGACGAGGAGGAAGCCCACTAGATCATCCATCGATCCAAGGCCTCCATGGTGATGGGAGACCAATTGTACAAGAAGAACACTACTAGTTTCATGAACATTGTATCTCCCCACAGGAACGACATCAAGTGCTACAGGAGATCCACTCGTGAACCCGCGAACACCATGCATCCTCACGGAAAATGGCCACTACGGATTTCCGAGTAGGTTTTTACTGGCCCCACGCCAACCAAGTGGCAAGAGACATTGTGGATTTATGCGTCGGATTCCATTTCTACGCGAAGCAGTCACAAAATCCTTCATCCGTGCTAAAGACAATTCCGCGCACCTGGTCGTTTTCGGTTTGGGGACTCGACATGGTCACCCCTCTACGGACTAGGTCGAGTGGTTTCACCCACCTTCTAGTGGCAATGCACAAGTTCACCAAGTGGATAGAAGCAAAGCCGATAAATAATTTGGATTCAGTGACTACCATCAAGTTCGTCATGCAAATCATCTTCAGATTCGGAGTCCCCCAAAATATCATTACAGATAACGGGTTGAACTTTGATTCGGACAAATTTTGCTAATTCTTCTACACCCAAGGAACTCGGGGCAACTAAGCCTCCATTGCTCACCCGCAGTCGAATGGTGAAGTAGAGCGACCGAATGGGATGACTTTGCAAGGATTTATGCCGCACCACATGAGAGATCTAAGGCATGCTGCAGGAGCTTGGGTCAAAAAACTGTCATCGGTACAGCGAGGCCTGCGGATGACCCCAAATGGATCCACCAATCGCACTCCTTTCTTCATGGTGGTACGGTTCTGAAGCTGTCTTGCCGATTGACTTACTTCACCACTCCCCCGATTGGAGCTGCACTCAGAAGCCGATGCGGAAGAAGCATGACACGATAGTCTAGACCTCCTAGAAGAGGAAAGGGAGCTAGTTCTCATCAGATCCACTCGTTAGAAACAAGATTGGAGGCGCTATCATGACAGATAGGTCAGAGGACATGCCTTTTAGGAAGGTGGCCTCATCCTCCGACTGGATCAACAAAAGCCTGACAAGCTGGCGCCTCCATAGCAAGGGCCCTTTGCAATCTCCAAAGTTCTTAACAACAAAGCATATTAGCTCTATAACTTCGAGAAAAACGAGGAAGATCCTGAGCTTGGAACGTGGACCTGCTCCGCAAGTTCTTCACTTTGAACAAAAAAATTCATTTCTGTACTGGGTTTTACAGAGACATTGATGAATAAAAGTCTTACTTTTTCTATACTTCACCAAAATCCGTCCAAAATTTTAATTCACTCGAGTGATTTACATATCCCAAAAACTCCATTGCCCCTAGTGGGTGTAACGACTTAACTGCACACCTGATTTTGCCTAAGGTCAAAAATCCCGAGTGTGGAAGATTTCCACACTAGAGGGGCTTATCCACGATCCAGCCATCGTCTAAGCTAAAAAGTTATGAGTGTAGAAGATTTCCTCACTCGGGACCTTCACCAGGAACCAGATTTCGCATAAGCTCTAAATGTTTCTAAGTGCGGAAGATTTCTTCACTGGGTGAATTCACTATGAACCTGATTTCGTCTAAGTCCTAAGATCCTGAGTGTAGAAGATTTCCACACTCGGGGGCTTAGCCGTGATCCTGCCATCGTCTAAGCTAAAAAATCGAGTGTGGAAGATTTTTTCACTCGGGGGCTTCGTCGAGAACCAGATTTCACCTATGCTCTAAACATTTGCGAGTGCGGAAGATTTCCTCACTCGGTGGCTTTGTTGCGAACATGATTTTGCCTAACTTCTAAAAATCCCAAATGTGGAAGACTTCCAAACGCGGGGGCTTAGCTACAATCCATCCACCGTCTAAGCTAAAACATTCTAAGTGTGGAAGATTTCTTCACTCGGGGGCTTCGCTACGAACCAGATTTCGCCTAAGCTTTGAACATTTCCGAGTGCGGAATATTTCCTCACTCGATGACTTTTGTGCGGACCTGATTTCACCTAAGTCCGAAAAAACCCGTATGTGGAAGATTTCCACACTCGGGGGCTTAGCTGAGATCCATTCATTGTCTAAGCTAGAACGTTCTGAGTCGGATGGATTTCCACACTTGAAGACTTTGCTATGAAACCAAATTCGCCTAAGTCCCCAACCACTCTAAGTGTGAATGTCATCCACACTCGAGATCTTAGCTGGGACATAGTAATCACCTAAATTTAAAAAGCATACGAGCAAGGATATCATCCACACTCGAGGACTCATGTCATAGGATAAATCAGGCAAACATCTGAATGACGATAAAGCAGGCAAACCGCAAGTTGATCAAAATAAAGATTAATCTAGAAGGATCCCGATGCTCACATAATGTTTAACGGTTACATCAACCCCACACTATACCGAGGAAAATCAAGTTTAAACTCAAAGATTTTCGAGGATCACTCGAAGGACGAACGGGCTGCAATGTCAACGAAGGTGTCGACGTCGATCCCATCTGCTATCTGAATGGACGCCTCTAGGAATGTCTCCATGATTCCTTGAACTTGACCTTCTTCCTATTGGCGACCTTGAGCAACTTCAACTTATCTTCGTCCATGTCATTGCAGTGGACTCGGACGAGGTATACAGCGATATCAACACCACAATGAGTCGGCGACTTCTTCCGTGCCTGCACTCGGTTAGCGACGTCTCTCAATTGGTCCATGATGGAGTCCAAATCACTCAGAAGCTGCTCCCTAGGAGTGAGTTCCTTGTCAATCTTCATGATGGCGGAACCAAGCCGAACAAGATAGCCCATGGCATGCTTGATGCGTTCGTCTAGTCGGAGCACAGCTAAGGCTAAGCTATAACTGAGGAGCTACCGAGCTAGAACCAGCTCCTGCTCGACCCTCATGGTCTCTAGCTCGAAGTCATTGCCGAAATCTAATCATGAAAGGACAATGAAATTTAGAAACAAAGCAAACGCCAGGAAAAATACAGAAATCACTCGGATAGATGAATTACCTTTGAGCCTCGCGCTCATCTCTATGTCGAAGTCCTCCACGTACTGGTCCATTCGGTCTAGTGCACCTTCATCTTGGTGATCTCTGCCTGAGACTTCTCTGTTGTGACCTTAAGGGCTTGGTTGTCATCCTCCAGCTTCCCGAATACCTTGAGCTTCTCCTCAACCTCCTTTCTCTTGTACTTGGCTTGTTTCCAAGATATCGCCAGCTTGATGTCCTTGCTCTCAAGGGTTCGCTTCATGGTTTCTACAAAAATAGAAATCCCGAGCCTCTTTACAAGTTGAAGGTTTTCACTACGAACATCTGATAAAGCGAGTTCAGTCGGATTTGGAGGAAACCAAAGTACAAAGGGAAATCAAATGAATTTTTCTCACCTCCTAGTGAGCGCTTCTCTAGCTCCACGCGTGCGCTCTTAGTCTTCTCAACCTCCAGTCTTCTCCGAAGGTCCTGCACCTCCTTCTCAATGGCATTGTACCGAACCCCGAGATCATAAACGCTTTCCAATAAGAAGTAAAATCAAAAAAAACATTGTTAGTAAGATAAAATGGAAGAGATCATTCGATTAGTTGAGTGAAACAAAAAAATGGTTCTAAGACTACGGCCGACTGCTACAGTCGAAAGTAGTCTCGGGGACTACACCCAGTGGGTGCGCTCAGTGCACCCCCACTGAAGGGAAAATGGCCAAGGTACATGTTCCACCCCAGCTACTTTGGCAAAGTGGGTATGCTCTAGTTCCACAAGCTTAGTCGACTACTTCGGTAAGGTGGGTATGCGTTACCTCCACAAGGTCAGTAGGCTAAATTGGCAAGGTGGGTATGTGCTACTTCCACAAACTTAGTCGGCCACTTCCGGAAGGTGGTTATGCGCTACTTCCACAAGCTCAGTCGACTACTTTGATAAGGTGGCTACTGATATGTCTCCAACGTATCTATAATCTATGAAGTATTCATGCCATATTTGCCTATGTTTACAATACTTTTGTATGGTTTTGATGCACTTTATTTGATTTATTTACAAATAACCTGGAGTGACACTGTTATCAATAAAATTACCATGGTGTTGTTTTTGTGCGGAAAATTAAAGTTCATGGAATCGCCAGAAACTTTTTTATGATCTTTATGGAGAAAATAAGAAATACCAAAGCCAAGAACCACCGGAGGGGATCCACCTATAGGCCACAAGCCAACAGGGCACCCTCGGGCGTGCCCCTTTTAGCCTGTGGGGCCCACGTGGCTCCAACAGACATGATTCCAACACTGAAAATACGTATAAATCCAGAAACCCCCGAATGTTAACCTAGAACTTTCGCTCTGCCGCCACAAGCCTCTATACCATAGAAAAAAATAGTAGCCCTGATCCGGCACCCTGCCGAAGGGGGAAATCATCATCGGAGGCCACCTTCATCAAGTCCATGATGAGGAGGGAGTAGTTCGCCCTCGGGTTTCAAGGTATGTACCAGTAGCTATGTGATTGATCTCTCTCTCTCTCTCTCTCTCTCGTGTTCTTGAGATGTCATGATCTTGATGTATCATGGGCTTTGTTAATATAGTTGGATCATATGGTGTTTGTCCCTTGCTATCTTGATGTGATGAATTGAATGTTTCCCTTTGATATTTTGTTATGTCGGATTTAATATTGGATTTTAGACCAATTGATGTATGTCTTGCATGTGGATACCTGTGGTGATAATGGGGTGTTCTATTGATTCACTTGATATATGTTTTGGTACTCAACTTGTGGATTCCCATGGTGACAATGGGGTAATTTATGCATAGGGGTCGATACACATTCTTGTCCAACTTTCTCCGATATAAATCGTGGGGTAATCCTTGAAGTTCTTTGTGTTGGATTGAATATGATGAATCTGAAATTGTTTGAGGCATTGCTACCTCGTGAGCGTGCGTTTGTTTTCCCTTGAAGAGGAAAGGGTGATGCATCAAAGTAGATAAGTATTTCCCTCAGTTGATGAGAACCAAGGTACGAATCCAGTAGGAGGAACAAGCAAGTCACCAATGGATGCAGCTACACAAACAATCAAACTCTTGAACACAACGCTATAAAGGGGTTGTCAATCCCTTCACGGTTATTTGCAAGGATTGAATCTAATAGAGATAGATGTAAAAGATTGCAGAATTAAAAAGTAAATAAATTATAGAAAGGTATTTTTGGTATTTTTGGTTTATACATCTGAAAATATAGTATGGAAAGTAGACCCGGGGCCATAGGTTTCACTAGAGGCTTCTCTCTTGAAGGAAAATATGACGATGGGTGAAGAAATTACTGTCGAGCTATTGATAGAAAAGAAAATAATTATGAAAATATCCAAGTCCATGATTATGCATATAGGCATCACGTCCGTGTCAAGTAGACCGAAACGATTCTGCATCTACTACTATTACTCCACACATCGACCGACTCTTGCGTGCATCTAGAGTATTAAGTTCATGAAGAACAGAGTAACACATTAGGTAAGACGACATGATGTAGAGGGATAAACTCAAGCAATATGATGAAAACCCATCTTTTTATCCTTGATGGTAACAATACAATACATGCCTTGCTACCCCTACTTTGTCACTGGGTGAGAACATCGCAAGATTGAACCCAAAACTAAGCACTTCTCCCATTGCAAGAATGACCAATCTAGTTGGACAAACCAAACCAATAACTCAAAGAGACTTGCAAAGATATGAAATCATGCATATAAGAATTCAGAAAAGACACAAATAATATTCATGGATAATCTGAACAAAAACCCACAATTCATCGGATCTCGACAAACACACCACAAAAGAGTATTACATCGGATAGGTCTCCATGAAGATCATGAAGAACATGGTATTGAAGCACAAAGAGAGAGAAGAAGCCATCTACCTACTAGCTATGGACCCGTAGGTCTCTGGTGGACTACTCATGCATCAGCGGAGGGGCAATGGAGTTGATGTAGATGCCCTCCATGATCGAATCCCACTCCGGTAGATTACCGGAAAAGGATCCAACATTGGATCCCTTGGGAATGGAGGCTTCTGGCGGTAGAAAAGTATTTTCATGGCTATTTTTGGTATTGGGGGAATATTTTGGTATTTACAGGACGAAGATTAGGGCTAGGACTTCTGCCAGGGAATCACAAGCTTGCCAGGCGCGGCCAGGGGGGTGGCCGCGCCCCCTGGCTTGTGACTTCCTGGCAACTGCCTTGCCTTGCACTCCAAGCCTGGTCGATCTCTTCTGTTCCAGAAAAAATCATCGCGAAGATTTTATTCCCTTTGGACTCCATTTAATATTCCATATCTGCAATACTCAAAAACAAGGAAAAAATAGAAACTAGCACTAGGCTCTAGATTAATAGGTTAGTCCCAAAAATAATATAAAATAGAATATTGATGCATATAAAAGATCCAAAACAGATAATATAATAACATGGAACGATCAAAAATTATATATACATTGGAGACGTATCAGTATCCCCAAGCTTAATTCCTACTCGTCCTCGAGTAGGTAAATGATAAAAACAATTTTTTTATGTGGAATTCTACCTATCATATTTATCCATGTAATATTTTTTATTGTGGCATGAATGTTCAGATCCAAAAGACTCAAAACAAAATCTTAATGTTGACATAAAAACAATAATATGTCAAGCATAATAGCAAAGAAATTGTATCTCTTCAAAATATAATGGCAAAAGAAAGTTATCCTCACAATATTATATAGTCTGTCTATGCTCCATCTTCCCCACACGAAGTATTTATATCATGCACAACATTTTATTTTGGCAAAAAATTCAACTGTCACGAAATACATGAGCGTGAGCCATGGATATAGCACTATAGGTGGAATAGAATATGGTGGAGCTTGTGAAGGAAAAGGAGAAGATGGTTTCACATTAACTAGGTGTATCAATGAGCTATGGAGATGCCCATTAATAGATATCAATGTGAGTGAGTAGGGATTGCCATGCAAAGGATGCACTAGAGCTATAAGTGTATGAAAGCTCAAAGGGAAACTAAGTGGGTGTGCATCCAACTTGATTGCTCATGAAGACCTATGGCAATTTGAGAAAGCCCATCATTGGAATATACAAGCCAAGTTAAATAACGAAAAATTCCCACTAGTATATGAAAGTGACGAAATAGGAGACTCTCTATTATGAAGATCATGGTGCTACTTTGAACCACAAGTGTGGAAACAAATAGTAGCTATGTCCCTTCTCTCTTTCTCTCTCTCATTTTTGGTGGGCATCTAAGGCCTCTTTTTTTATTTGGGCTTTGTTGTCCTCTTTTATTTTTCATAAAGTCCAGAGTCTCATCCCCACTTGTGAGGGAATCATAGGTTCCATCACCCTTTCCTCACATGGGAAAATGCTCTAATAATTATTGTCATCACACTTTTATTTACTTACAACTCAAGAATTACAACTCAGTATCTAGAACAAAATATGACTATATGAATGCCTCCGGTGGTGTACCGGGATGTGCAATGATCTAGCATAGGAAATGACATCAAAAATGGACAAGCCACGAAAACATCATGCTAGCTATCTTACGATCATGCAAAGCAATATGAAAATGATGGTGCGTGTCATAATAAACGGAATGGTGGAAGTTGCATGGAAATATATCTCGAAATGGCTATGGAAATGCCATAATAGGTAGCTATGGTGGCTGTGTTGAGGAAAGATATATGGTGGCTGTTTTGAGGACGGTGAGTTTATAACACCGGCGAAAATTGCGCGGTACTAGGGAGGCTAGAAAAAGTGGAAGGGTGAAAGTGCGTATAATCCATGGACTGACATTAGTCATAAAGAACTCACATACTTATTGCAAAAGTATATTAGTCATCGAAGAAAATTATTAGACGTGTGGACCTAGGGGAGATGTTGGTAGGAGTAAACCATTGCACGCTCCCGACCCTCACACAAAGGTCGACAATAAATAAACAAATCATACTCCGACTTCCTTACATAACGGTTCACCATATGTGCATGCTAGGGGAATCACAAACCTTTACACAAGTATTTTTACCAATTCACAATTACTTCCTAACAAGACTCTTATCATTACCATCTTTATATCTCAAAACTTTAGGCAAGGAATCAAACTTCTCATAATACTCAATGCACTTAATACGGAAGTTTTTATTATATCCCTCTTAGATGCCTACCATATTAGGAATAAATTCATAAACTAAAACAATTTCGATGAGGTTTAAGGAATCTCAAAATAATATAAGTTAGGTACGAGAGTTCAATGATTTCTATAAAACCAAGCACCACCGTGCTCTAAAAAGATATCAGTGAAGCTCTAGGGCAAAATTGCTTATCTCAAAAGAAATAAGTGAAGCACATAGAGTATTCTAACAAATTCATGATTCATGCGTATCTCTCTCAAAAGATGTGTGAAGCAAGGATGATTGTGTCAAAGTCAAACGCAAAGACTCATATCATACAAGATGCTCCAAGTAAAACACATATCATGTGGTGAATAAAAATATAGCCTCAAGTAAATTTACGGATGGATTGAAGACGAAAGAGGGGATTCCTTCCGCGGCATCCCCAAGCTTAGGCTCTTTTGCATCCTTCAATATGACATGGGGTGCCTTGGTCATCCCCAAGCTTAGTCTCTTGTCACTCCTTATTCCATAGTCCATCAAATCTTTACCCAAAACTCGAAAACTTCACAACACAAAACTCAACAGTTTAGGTACAACGACATCCGTTAGTATAAGAAAAAAAATCACTACTTTAGGTACTGTTGTGAACTCATTATTTTTTTATATTGGTGTAGTATCTACTGTATTCTAACTTATTCGTGGTTCATACCCCCCGATACAACCAATAGATACATCAAAATAGGTAAAGAACACAAAGAAAACAGAATCTGTCAAAAACAGAACAGTCTGAAGAAATCTGAAGAGTTAGTATATTTCTTTAACTCAAAAAATATGAAAAAATATAAAAAACCTGGGAAATTTCTATATAAATTTTGTGTAAAACTTTCAGGCTCATTAGACTCTTGGAAAAATTTATAAAATTCCTGAACTGGGCGTAAAAGTTTCTGTTTTTCAGCAAGATAAAATCAACAACCAGCATAGACCATCCCAAAGGTCTTACTTGGCTCAAACACTAATGAAAACACCAAAAATAATTACTAAAAAATGAATAATGTGTGAAACAATCAGAAAAACAGCAGCAAAAAACATAACACAAAAATAAAATTGGGTTGCCTCCCAACAAGCACTATTGTTTGACGCCCCTAGCTAGGCAAAACGCAAAAGATCTAGGTATTGTCATAATAGTAAGGGATATCATCCATGCTCATCTCATACTCCCTTATTTCAGCGGCAAGTTTCCTTTGTGGCAAGAAAAAATAATCAAAAGGGCTGAATTTAATAGGATAAGGATCCTTAAGATCAAGTGCGGGAGGCATAGGTTCCTCCTTCGCCCCCTATAGTGTAATTCATCATTGTAAGCTCTCCTTTGGGTGAAAGTCATAAGCCCTTTTCTTAATATGAGGTATAATCCATTGTTTTGTATCGCGAAATTATCATAGAGTTCATAAATCTTATCAACAAAAACCTCGGTAGGGACCCTTTTTCTCAAATTTTCATGAGAAGCAACATAATCCAGAGATTGTAATCTCATTATCTCTTCTTGGTTAAAAAGGATCTCCTCTATAGGGGGGCATCCACCATCAATTTTATAATGAGAGAAAATCTCGCTAGCCTCTTTCATGATAAATCTAAACTCGTGGGCTAGAAACACAGTGGCGGCACGCTTAACGGAAGAATGCTGAATATTAGAGAACTCTAGAAAAATCCGTTGTATGCAAAGGTGGGTATGAACGTATTGTTCTCAAGGTTAATTATTAACAATGTTATAGCATCCGCAAGACTATTAGTTTTATTGGTAATGGACCCTCCTAAGGTAGGAAGCGTAATCGCACAAGTAAAGAAATCTTGAATAACACTTTTTCCAATGATATTACCAATACCTATGCAGAATTTGTTTGTATGTGTGATAGTAGGTTATTCATGAGGGCTGTTATTAGCAAAGTCAATAAAATTCCCCTCAAGATTATTAATATATTTTTCCATGAAAATCTCCTTAGATTCAGACATGGTGGCAAGGAATCGATCTAGCACACAAGCAAGCGAAAGGCAAACGAAAAGGCGAACGGAAGAAGGGAGAATAAAAAGGCAAATCTTTTTGGTATTGTCTGAAAATCATTTTAGAGGTGGGGGATAGGAAAACGAGGGGCAAATGGAAAATAATGTAAATGCAAGAGATGAATTTCTGATGGGTACTTGGTAGGCTTGATGTGTATCCTCCTCGGCAACGGTGCCAGAAATCCTTCTTGCTACCTCTTGAGCGTGCGTTGGTTTCCCCGTGAAGAGGAAAGGGTGATGCAGCGAAGTAGATAAGTATTTCCCTCAGTTTATGAGAACCAAGGTATCAATCCAGTAGGAGGAACAAGCAAGTCACCAATGGATGCACCTACACAAACAATCAAACTCTTGCACCCAACGCTATAAAGGGGTTGTCAATCCCGTCACGGTTATTTGCAAGGATTAGATCTGATAGAGATAGATGTAAAAGATTGCAGAAAGTAAAAAAGTAAATAAATTGCAGCAAGGTATTTTTGGTATTTTTGGTTTATAGATCTGAAAATATAATATGGATAGTAGACCCGGGGGTCCTAGGTTTCACTAGAGGCTTCTCTCTTGAAGGAAAATATCACGATGGGTGAACAAATTATTGTCCAGCAATTGATAGAAAAGCGAATCATTATGAAGATATCCAAGGCAATGATTATGTATATAGACATCACGTTCCTGTCAAGTAGGCTGAAATGATTCCGCATCTACTGCTATTACTCCACACATCGACCGACTTCTGCCTGCATCTAGAGTATTAAGTTCATGAAGAACAGAGTAACACATTAGGTAAGATGACATGATGTAGAGGGATAAACTCAAGAAATATGATGTAAACCCCATATTTTTATCCTTGATTGCAACAATACAATAAGTGACTCGCTACCCCTACTTTGTCACTGGGTGAGGACTGAGGGAGTCCTGTATTAAGGGGTCCTCGAGAGGCCGACCTCTCTCTATGGGCCAGACTGTATGGGCCACTTACCGAACACAGGATTCATTGAAGACCTTATCTCCAAGATGGAGGCTTTAGGAAGTATGGCTTGCGCTCCATGTTTGATGTAGCCAATAGTCATGTTTATCTCTTCGGCATGTAACAGACTACGTGTAAACCCTAGGTACACTTGGCGTCTATATAAGCCGGAGGATTTTAGGTTATAGGCCACCAGACAACTCATCTAGGATTCGCTATTCGATCTCGAGGTAGATCAACTCTGTAACCCCCCATACCATCAATACAACCAAGCCAGACGTAGGGTGTTATCTCCATAGGAGGGCGCGAACCTGGGTAAATTTGTGTCCCCTTCATCTCTTGTTACCATTGATTCTAGTCTCACAGTTCGGGAGCCCCTACCCGAGATCTGCCGGTTTTGACACCGACATTGGTGCTTTCACTGAGAGTTCTTCTATGAGCACTCAAGGGATCGATGTCTCGCCTTGTCATCAACAAAGAGGTCCACAATATGGACACTTTCGTCCCAGGACAAATCTTCTCCTTCGGCAGCGTAATGCTTCATGCCGACTCGACCAGCCATCTAGGACGAGTCGAGAGCTTCGCCCCCGATTGAGATGTCAGATTCGGGAACCTGGAGTTCTTTGTAGACTGTTGGGGTGAATTGTCACTAATAGGGCTTGCGACTTTGCTTGCCATGCATGAAGACTCCGAGGCTTTAACCTCGAGTTCCTTCTCTGGTCACACCAGCGGGGTCAACCATGATTGTGTATCCACTCCTGGTCCGGATTCAGCCTCAATGCTGGAAGGCCGGACACTTGTTCTTGCCAAACATCCTTCTCATTCGGACACATCAGGGTTCAACTCCGAAGGTTCAGAATAGTATAATCCAATCGAGCCCTCGGCGTTCCATGAATCTCTAGATCAGATCTCGACAATGGGAATTTCTCATGATCCGGCCCTGATCTCAGTTCAGATCGGCATGGTACGGGTCGGGAGGAATTTTTCGTCCGACCCACCACCCACTTGATAGCCAAAGTCGAAGATTTAACCGACATGCTGGACTATACCTCCGATGAGGCAGAATACATGGATGGAGAGGATTGCGCCCCCACCACTGTTAATACCTGAACATGGGCCGCCACTTCAACATGTGATGTCTACATGATGGACACTCCCAATGGCGACAAAACGCCTAACAATGATGGTGATAAGTCGGGCGACGCACCATCAAGGCGCCGGAAACCACATAAGCGGTCCAAGGGCAAAAATGGAAGGAAAGATATCATCGGCACCGGGGACGGAGTTACCCCCAAAGACCGTGGCGACCCTGATATCCCCGAACACCCGTTAGAGGGTCAAGACAGGCCTGAAGACCAGAGCAACCCCAACGACGTCAATGATTCCGAGGACGATAACTACCCCCCTATCAAAGAGGAGGATATCCTGGCAGCCGATGACTTGGACATCCCTGATAGCCATGAAGATCAGGAACTATTTAGACAACAGCTCATAGCGACGGCGCGTAGCCTGAAAGCTAAGGAACAACAGCTTAAAGCCGAAAAGGATGACCTCAATGATCGGTTGACAAGAGTCCTCTCAGCTGAGGAAGGACACAGAGCTGGTATATTGGACTAGCCCAAAAGCTATCCACAAAGAAGGTTGCTGCCACAATTCGACGACAAGCTCACCGATACTCCATCTTCAAAACATACTCCATATGACAAGCCAGACCGCCCTCCACATGGTCGTGATCGGACGTGTGATGACGCCGGGTATAGGCCGGCAATACCCTGGAGATGGGGAAACGAGCCACTAGAGCCCAATGGCAGGTTCGACCTGTGTGACGACTTAGATCACAGAGAAGGCTGTACAAGATCCATCTACGGATCTAGAGACTACTCACCTGATAGACGGGATGGGTACAGACCATGGATCGAACGAGTTAATAATAGAGACTGGGAACACAACCGAGCCAAAACAGACGCCGATCACAGGCGCGACATAGCTCGGATTCGAGGCACCGCTCACCCACTGTGTTTCACGGATGAGGTGATGCGGCATCAGTTCCCGAAAGGGTTTAAACCCATGAACATCGAACAGTATGATGGGACAACTGACCCAACTATATGGATCGAAGAATTCCTCCTCCACATACACATGGCTCGAGGAGATGATCTCCCTGCCATCAAATACCTCCCCCTTAAACTCAAGGGGCCAGCTCGGCACTGGCTAAACATCCTCCCTAAAAATTCCATCGGATACTGGGAAGACCTGGAGGATGTATTCCGCTCTAACTTCTAGGGAACCTATGTTCGGCCACCAGACTCCTCGAACCTAAGTAACGTCGTACAAAAACCCTGAGAGTCTACACGACAATTCTGAAATCGGTTCTTGACCAAGAAGAACTAGATTGTAAATTGTCCGGATGCCGAGGCAATAGCCTATTTTAGGCATAATATTCGGGACGAATGGCTGGCTCGCCAGCTCGGACAGGGTAAACCTCAGACCATGTCCGCCCTAACTTCCATGATGAACCGCTTTTGTGTGGGTGAAGACAATTGGCTGGCAAGAGGCAGCCACAACTCCGAAGCACCCAAAACCTCAGAGGTTCGGGATGGCAACGGGAAGCCCAAGCGAAACAAGAACAAGCATCGACACAATAATAGTTATGCTAATGATACGACCGTCAACGCTGGATTCCGCAACTCCCGTCCTGGGCAGCGGAAGAAGCCTCCTAAAGGCAATCGCCATGGACCCACTCCGCTGGAGAAAATCATGGACATGCCTTGTCAAATCCACGGGACCCAAAAGAAGCCCGCCAACCACACACACCGCAATTGTTGGGTGTTTAAACAGGTCGGCAAGCTCCCACCGGAGGATCAAAGCAAGAGCCCTCACAGCAAGGACGAGGATGAGCCTCGGGGTCGGATTGGTGGCATTCAAAAGAAATTTCCTCTGGAAGTCAAGATGGTAAACATGATGTACTCCACCCATATACCCAAGAAGGAGAGGAAGCACGCCCTTCGAGAGGTCTACGCTGTAGTGCCCATGGCCCCAAAGTACAACCCATGTTCGGCATATCCGATCACCTTTGATCGGCACCATCACCCGACTAGTATCCGTCACGAGGGTTCGGCCACACTTGTCCCGACCCTATTATCGATGGGTATCACCTCACAAAAGTCCTAATGGACGGAGGAAGTAGCCTTAACCTGATTTATTCAAACACGGTGAAAAAGATGGGCATAGCCTGTCATGAATTAAACCCAGTAGCACCACCTTTAAAGGGGTGATTCCAGGTGTCGAAGGCCGATGCACGGGCTCTGTTACCCTAGAAGTTGTGTTCGGCTCGCCTGATAACTTTCGCAGCAAAGATTAGATCTTTGACATTGTGCCCTTCCGTAGCGGCTATCACGCCCTGCTCGGCCGGACAACATTCACTCGTTTCAACGTTGTCCCGCATACCTCAAGCTCAAGATGTCTGGCCTCAAAGGGGTCATCACTGTTAACGCCAATACAGAGCGATCCTTATGAACCGAGGAACATGCATTGGCCCTAGTGGCCGAATTTAGTTACAAAGATGATCAGAAAGTACCGGCATCTGCCGTGAAAGCACGCAAGGCTGGGAAGCAAGCTCGACTGCAGGACGAACTCCCAGAGCCTTCCTCTCCCCTCAAATAGGGACTTGCTACCCATCGCATGCCCCCAGTATCAGTGAAGTATTTGCCAAGAAAGCACAACTTCGCACTTAAAATTCCATGGGCAGCGGTGGGGAAACAAATGTGGGAGTCCGGCTGGATCAGACAACTACCATTCAGTACGTCTTCGGACACAATACAGGGACCATTGAAGGCCCCACCAAGGGTATAAAGCTTATTCATAATTCGGCAAATTTTCAAGACCTTGTTTGCAAGATCCGTTCGCCGAACAACCTAATATCAGGAGTCAGCTAGCAACAGGGCACATCAAGAACGTAAGGCCACCAATCGAGGACCCCTGGTACAACCACTCCTGTAATCTCCTTTTTTCACATACCTATAAGCAGTTGCTTCGGCACTCCGAGTAATAAGAGTTATGGAGAAAATAAAAAAAATATAGCATCATTTTACATGTTTGTCTCTTTGTCCTTTTTGGCACATATTTTCCTTTTCTCCCTCTTCTCAAAACACAGTTTGATATGTAACGACGCAACTGGATCATATACCGGAGGCTCGAGCATACAAACAAATTGCCTTAAGTATGTTTTATTATGTGTTTGGTGTCTTGGAGTTCACTTTATATGTATTGGTTCCGAACCATGTCTTGGATCAATAGTTGGATTGCCCGGCTCCTGTGCTTGCCCCTTCATGTTCCACTCATGCGGCTAAAAGGGCAAAGGGAGAACCCCTGTGAATGTGCTTCCGGTTAGTCTCGTCAAGCTCCTCAGGGGAGAAAGCCGAAACTAACTGTCATAGTATGCGAGAGCCGGATTGTGAATCCGAGCCTGAAGTGTTATACTTACATCCTCGTCAGAGGATATTTTGCTTTGTGCGATGGGTTTGCTATCCATGCCAACCATGTGATGTTGGCCTTAGCCGCGGTTCATCCGAACATCACAACACTCCGGGAGCTAGTCCTTAGCCCCCCGCAAATCCTTTTCGCGCCCCTACGACTAAGTGAAAGAAATAAGGCACTATAGTTTGATTGCCTAGTTCGCTGCACTCTAGCGCCGTCGGGTTTCGATCACTTGGCTAAGGAATATTGTGCATTGGCAGAGACACCCCATGTAGTATCTACATGGGGGCTAAAGCCGACGACTCGCATCTTCAGTTTTAAATGGCCACACGAGAGTTATAAAGGAATGCAAAAACATCAAAGCTGAATAAATAACTTATAACATTAAAAACTTTGAAAAGTCTTCAGACGAAGTACAATTCATTCGAATACATTATAGCCCGAAACAGAGAAGCTATTGCCCGAGAACCTTCCATTACTCCGGCGAAGTATAGCTCGGGGCGTTTGTGCTCCTTCCCGGGAGGCGGCGGGGCAGTGGCTACCTTCATGAGATCCAGCGCCGGCCAGTGCACCTCGGCCTTGGCAAGGGCCATCTGGACTCCCTCAATCCAGGAGGAGCGCTTCACGGTGTCTAAGCGGGGCGATGCGGTGATTAACTTCTGCACTAGGCCAAAGTAGCTGCCTGGCAGCGGCTCGCCGGGCCATAGGAGGATGCAGACTCTACTGGAATCAGAAGCTTTGCCATGTGTCACATCTTTGCCGTCTGCTAGCGGATAGCAAAGAGTGGTTTTGCCATCAGCTAGAAGAAAACAGATGGCAAAGAGCTAGCAGAGGGCAAAGGGTGGCTTTGCCATCAACCACTTCTTTGCCGTTTGCTAGAGGATGGCAAAGGAGGTTTGCCGTCAGCTAGCGGACGGCAAAGAGGGAGGGGCCCCTCGTGACGAGCCGCTTACAACTTAACCTAATGCCCCCCTCTTTGTTGTCCGCTAGCGAACGGTAAACCTCCTTTGCCACCGTTAGCGGACGGCAAAGAGGGGGGTTAACTAATGACAGTGCCCCATCCCGGCCCGCCTCTCTCTCTCTTTGTTTCTCTTCCTCTCCTCCCGATCGTCCACCGCACGTGTGCTATCGCCCCGTTGCCCCACCAACCCGCCGCCCCACCAGCCCACCGCCTCATCGGCCCACAGCCCCCCGGCGCCCCCACCGCCCCGTCACCCCCGCCGCCGCGCGCCCGAGCCACACTGCGCCCCACCGCCCTCGAACCGTCTGCCGTGTCGCCACCGCCGCCCGTCACCCGCCAGTGCCGCCCGCCGCCCGCGCTCGCCACGCCACCGGCCCGGCTGGTGCCCTACGGCCCCCTTGCGCTCCCTCTGGCGCTGCCACAAGCCACTCCCAGGTGCCCGAGGGCCCCTGTCCCCACCGCCCCAGCGCTCCCCGGCCCTCCCCTGTGCTCCCCGGCCCTCCCCGACGCTCCCCACCCCTCCCCGACGCTCCCCAACCCTCCCCGATGCCCCCTGCCCCACCCCCTCCACTAAGCTCTTCCCCTCCTCTTTTTTATGTTTTTTATTTTAGTTTAGGTTTAGATTATATTATTAGGTTAGTGTGAATTAGGTTTATGTTAATTAGGTTAGTGTTAGTTTAGGTTAGCGTTAGTTAGGTTAGTCTTAGTTTAGGTTTATTAGGTTAGTGTTAATTAGGTTAGTGTTAGTTTAGGTTTATTAGGTTAGTTCAAAAAGGAGGAGAAGAAGAACAAGATGATGAGGAGGAGGATAAGAGGAGAAGAAGAAGAAGGAGGAGAAGGAGAAGAAGAAGAAGAAGAAGAAGAAGAAGAAAAAGAAGAAGAGAAGAGCCCCTGACCCCGACACCACTAACCCCCAACCTCCAACGCCACTGACCCCCAACACCACCGGCCCCAACCCTCGACCTTCGGCGCCATGTGGCAGCTACCTCTGCGACCTGGGGTAGCATTAGGCTGGCCTATGTGGGTTATTTGCCGTTTGATGGCAGACGGCAAAGACCTAAGGTTCTTTGTCGTATGTCAATGGACGACAAAGAACCCACCTAGGCCGGCAAAGAAACAGGTGCTTTGCCGTCCACTGGAGGCCGACAAAGAACCTTAGGTCTTTGTCGTCTGCCAGTAGACGGCAAAGCACGTCGTGAAGCCCTTAACGGACCTAAGTTGCCACATGTGCCGTCCATGCCCTTTGTCGTCTGCTAGCAGACTACAAAGATGCAAAGGTCTTTGCCGTCTGCCAGCAGACGGAAAAGCGCCCTTTACCGTGGCTTATTCAGTCGGAAGCCATCTACCAGCAGACGAAAAGCCTTTGCCGTCCGGCATGCATGCCTTTGCCATCCGGGATGGCTGATGGCAAAGTACCTGATTCCTGTAGTGAGAGGTCCTTTATGGCTTGCTCCGCCATCTGGTGCAGCTCCATCAGCTGTTTTAGTTACTCCACGAGAAGAGGCGAGCGCTCGGGGCTCCGAATTGTGCCCAGAACAGCCGAGCTTTGTCTCCTTCTTCCCTCGAGGAAAACAGCCTATTGGCATCCGCCACGCTCTTCTCGAGATCGGAGGAGGTGCCTGAAGAACGCCACACCCGGGTAAACAATTTAAATTTGTTACCGCCAAAGACGCACTCTATTAACTATGGCTTACCGTCCATTATGTCCTTCGCTTGGCAGACCTCCTCCTCATAGAACCGCCTATCTACCCGCTCCTTCTGAAGATTGTTCTTCGGGGTGGACAGTTCGGCTGCGCTCGCCTTGCCCTTCTGCTCAAGGGCCTCACACTTCTGGCTAGCGTCCTTGAGATCCTACTGGCCCTCCGCCACATGAGCCTCGTGCTTCTGGCTGGTGGCTCGCAGGGCAGACAAGGCAGTGGCCGCTTCTTTGGCCGCCGCCCTCTCAATGGGCGCGTGGTCTTTTGCTTGTTGGAGCTCGGCCTTGAGCCTCTCCACCTCCTTTGCCAAAGTTGTTTAAACATTAAAACATTATGAAAAATTGCATGGACAATGTTCGGGTAAAGGTGTTCGGACAAAGGTATTCGGATTTTTTTTGACCTACCTTGTGCCTCGTCGAATCTTATGTTGAGGGCATCAAATTAATCCTCGGAGCGTTTAAGCTTTCGGTTCAGTTCGTCCAGTTCGGCGCCATTTATGGCCAACGCCGATGACGAAACCTTTAATACACATGCAGTTGACATGTTACATGGGTTCTATACTCCCGAACCATATTCAATCCGATCATATGTTTGACCTTATTAGGGGCTAATCTAACACTCTAGAAACATATTTGGATCTATTCCGGAATCGTATACCTGATTGACCCCTAGGTATGTTTTTTCAAACTCACTTACGGCTTGGGGGCTGCCATGTACATAATGATAAAAATAAGTAAAAATTTGGCAAATAAGAGTTTCATGTGACTTACTTGAAAACCTGTCAGGAGACCATTGAAGGCGTCCTTCAGTACGTTGTCAACGGACTGAATGCTCTTTAATACCACACCCTTATGGTGCTCCTCAGAGATAGATGCGCTCGATAGAGCCTCCTCCATGACCATCCACCCATTGGTCGGTGGCACCGGAGATGATCTGATAATCTGATCACCGACCGGGGTTTGAACCAGTACCTCTGGAGGCGTGTTGCGCTCCGGAGATGCCCTTGGAGGGGACTGAGCGGATGCTTGTCCGTACGCCTTAGTGTCCGGGCGGGGTACCTCCCCTCGGTCTTCGGTGACCAAGGTGTTATCCTCGGCCATTATGTCGTCTCCGTCGCTGCCGTTGCCCGACTCCATAGGAGCATGTTGGGATGACACCTCCGCGGTGTCCTTCATGGCACCTGGAGTGGCGGGATGTGAGTCATTCCCACTCTCCGCTAGTTCGGCGGGTGGGGTCTCCCCGTCCGATATTTGATCGGGGGGAAGCACACGCGTGGGGGGGTTGCAAAATAAATAAGCACCTGCGTCTTAATAAACTCTAAACCTGTTAAAGGACGAGAAAGGGGTTTTCGGATCCTAACCTTCGGACTGGGGGCTTGACCCTGAGGTTCCTTCATGGAACCACCTCGAGGTCATCGGATTCAGAATTTGAGTCTGACCTGTTGTCGGACAGGATCACCTATGCTCGATGCATCCTCTTCTGGCCAGGGGTACCTCCTCCGAGGCGTCCGATGACGCCACCCTCTTCCTTGCAAGGGGGGAATTGCCTTCCCCCCGGCTTCGTCCTCCTTCTCCTCCTCTTCCACTTCCTTCTCATGCTCATCTTGATTCGAAGAGGCATGAGTGTCCTTGAACACCGTCTCTGATTGGTCCCAGACGCGAAGGCCGCTTCGGCCTGGTTTCTTCTTCTTCTCCTTCTTCATGGGGGCATCGTAAGGCTTCGCCACGAGCATTTCCACCAACAGCCCGGACCTGGGGTCCTCGGGCTAAGGTGTCGGACTATTGATATTAGTGGCTTTCCTTAGACTTTTCTGTGAGAGAATGATCGGAAGAAAATATTAGGGATCCTCTTGGGGAAAGGTAAAGCCGATCAAGCAGAAGTGTCCCGTACCTCGGTGGTGGGCTTGGAGGCCTGCAGGCCTCTATCTTCCTCCTCTGATGTCCAGCTCTCGTGTGACTTGAAGAGCGCCTTCCATAGCTTCTCACGTGTATTGTGGAAGAGGATCCAGATTGTGGGCACATCGTCAAGCTGACGAGCCCACAAGGGAGTGTCCCGGTGCTGACAGGGGAGGATGCGTCTCTAGAGCATCGCCTGGACCGCATTGGTCAACTTGATGTCCTTCTCGACCATGGAGCCAATGCGCTTCTGCAGGTGGCTCAGCTGCTTTCTCGGTCCCTAGTTAAGGCCATTTTTGAGCCATGAAGCTAGTCTGGTGGGTGGACCAGATCTGAATTCGGCAGGAGGAATCTGACCTTCTTCTCGTGGTTCTGTGATATAGAACCACTCCGTCTACCATGCCTTGATGGTTTTAATGAAGGTGCCCGATGGCTACACGATGCATCTGATCTTGACGATGATAGCTCTGCTGTAATCTGCGTGCTTCCCACCGACGAACTTCGGCTTGACGTTGAACACTTTGAGCCATAGCCCAAAGTGCAGCTCGACTCGCAGGAAAGCCTCACAGATGAGGGTGAACGCCCACATGTGCATGAAAGAGTTCGGCGGGAGGTCATTGAAGTCGAGGCCATAGAAAAGCATCAACCCCCTAACAAAGGGGTGGAGCGGGAAGATCAACCTCCTGATGAAGTGGGGGAGGAAGACCACCCATTCTCTGGGCCGGGGAGTGGGGATCACTTGGCCCTCCTCGGGTGCGCGATGAGGGATGTCAGCGGAGAGGTAGCCGACCTTCTTGAGGTCAAGGATGGCCTAGTCAGTGATCTTGGAGGCCTACCACTAGACATTGGAGACTGCCATTGATGAGCTCGGAGGTGGGGGCGGAAGACTTAGATATGTGCTTCGGAGGCGCAGAGGAATGGAAGACGGAGAAGGCGAATGGGAGGCCTGAATATGCTTTAGGGTTTTCTTCCCCTTTTATGACGCTTTTCGATTCGGTCTCCCCTTGCTGCGTTGTGGATCCCTCCACTTCTCGATATGTGCGAGCCATTGCGCGCACGTGATTAAACATATCCCGTATAAAACGGGCACGGTCGGTACATTGATAGATCATGATGATTAAAACGGCCTCGAACCATGAATCGAGTTTGTGTAACTGGCCTAGCGATCATGGTGTGTCGTGACCTTTCGTCAGAGAGGTCGTCAGTGGAATATTATTTACCCCTTCACATTTGGCCTTCAAGGCCGGCCTATTTACTGTATTCAGACATGCAACTACTCGGAAAACTACTTATCATCAGAGGCCGAACTAGGTTCAGCGGGAAGAACCCAGCTCGCAAGCCGAAGACTCTGATCGTGTGAAGCAATCGAATCTAGGACCCTTGGCATTGGAGGCAAGTTCAGGTGCTACTGAGGGAGTCCTGTATTAAGGGGTCCTCGGGAGGCCGACCTATCTCAATGCGCCAGACTATATGGGCCACTTATCGAATGAAGGATTCATTAAAGACCTTATCTCCAAGATGGAGGCTTCGAGAAGTATGGCCTGAGCTCCTGTTTGATGTAGCAAATAGGCATGTTTATCTCTTTGGTGTGTAACCGACCATGTGTAAACCCTAGTTACCCTTGGCGTCTATATAAGCCGGGGGGTTTAGGTTTTAGGCACACGACGACTCATCTAGGGTTAGCTATTCGATCTCGAGGTAGATCAACGCTGTAACCCCCCATACCATCAATACAACCAAGCAAGACATAGGGTATTACCTCCATAGGAGGTCCCAAACCTGGGTAAATCCGTGTCCCCTTCATCTCCTGTTACCAGTGATTCTAGTCTCACAATTCAGGACCCCCTACCCAAGATCTGCCTGTTTTGACACTGACAAGGACACCGCAAGATTGAACCCAACACTAAGCACTCCCATTCCATCGGATAGACTCAAATAATATTCATGGATAATCTAAACAAAAACCCACAATTCATCGGATCTTGACAAACACACCGCAAAAGAGTATTCCATCGGATAGATCTCCATGAAGATCATGAAGAATATGGTATTGAAGCACAAAGAGAGAGAAGAATCCATCTAGCTAGTAGCTATGGACCCATAGGTCTGTGGTGGACTACTCACGCATCATCGGAGGGGCAATGGAGTTGATGTATATGCCCTCCGTGGTCGAATTCCCCTCCGATAGATTACTAGAAAAAGCTCCAAGACTGGATCTCTAGAGAACGGAGGCTTCTCGCGGCGGAAAAGTATTTTCATGGCTCTTTTTGGTATTAGGGGAATATTTGGGTATTTATAGCATGAAGATTAGGGCTAGGACTCCTGCCAGGGAGTCACAAGCTTGCACTCCAAGCCTGGTCGATCTCTTTTGTTCAAGAAAAAATCATCGCGGAGATTCTATTCCGTTTGGACTCCATTTAATATTCCATATTTGCAATACTCAAAAACAAGGAAAAAACAAAAATTGGCACTAGGCTGTAGATTAATAGGTTAGTCCCAAAAATAATATAAAATAGCATATTAATGCAGATAAAACATCCAAAACATATAATATAATAGCATGGAATCGAGAATTATAGATACGTCGGAGACATATCACGCATGTCGAATAATTAACCCACAGATACTTGAGGTGACATTGGAATATCTAGGTGACATTAGGGTTTATTGATATGTATCATTGGTGTTATTTTCCTACGTAATCTAGGGCTATTTGTGACACCTATAGGAACATCCCAATAGATTTATCGAATAGGACAACCTTGAGGTGGTTCTACTACCTACAACAATTTCATCCTATGTTCTCTACTATTTATCAAATTTGGAGTCATTCTTTGTCGTATGTTGAAGGATGATAATATGATTCTAGTATGTTAGCATTGTTGAGATATTGCATTAGTGAAAGTGTGAACCCTAGGCCTTATTTCCAAGCATTTATACAACTTTTTGCTTGTTGTTTGACCCTTGCTACCTTGCTGTTTTTATATTTTCAGATTACATAAACTTATATGTACTATTCATTTTGCACTTGTATCACCATGTCTTCGCCGAACTAGTGCACCTATACAATTTGCCATTGTATTCGGTGTGTTGGGGACACAAGAGATTTCTTGTATTTGATTGCAGGCTGTTTGAGAGAGATCATATTCATCCAACACCTCCCATGGATTGATAAACCTTAGGTCATCCACTAGAGGGAAATTTGTTGTTGTCCTACAAAACCCTACACTTGTATTCCCAACAACGTCTACAAGAATAAAGTTTCATAGTAGACATCAAGGTCTTTTTTGGCGCAGTTGTCGGGGAGATAAGTGCTTCAAGGTATATCTTTATATCTTTCAATTAAATCTTTTATTTTCTTGTTCATCACTAGTTTGGTTTACAGAAGAAAACTACAAAAAATGGAGTTCAGGTTACCTCAATTGCTTTGTCTTCTTAATGTCTTTTGCAAAAATGAAGGTTCAGAAAATTGTACTCAATTGTTAGAATGCCGAAGTTGCACTCTTAACTTGTTTTGGCTTGCGGGCCTCGACAGGGATAGAAGCGCATCTTGTCGTTTCGCAAGAATGGATATCATTACAAGTACATGTACAAAAGAGATGACTATATGGAATTGGCTAACACTCGCCACAAGCTACATCAAGTTCAGATCAATACAGCAACATATTCAATCATCATACAAAAGAGCAGGATCCGACCACGGACGAAATCAAACGATAAAATGACATCTATGCTTGCTATCCTAGGCTACCGTCCTGGAACCCATCCTTGTTCGATGAACAATATGAAGAAGAACTCCAAATGAAAAAAGGACCGTGCTCATGTCAAATCATCACATTACCTGTACCTGTAGCTATTATTATAGTAATCTATGAGCCATGGGGACTAAGCAATCTCACTTCCAATTGTATCAAGGCTAGCAAAGCTTAATGGGTGAGGTATGGTTAAGTGGTGAAGATGCAGCAAGCACTAAGTATTTATATGAGTGGCTAACTTACGAGTAGATAGAATAAGGAGGGTGGTCTACGCATAACAAACATGAACTAGTAATGATCTCTAAGTGATCCTGGACACCTACTTACGGTCGAACATAACCCCACCGTGTTCTTGCTCGGCTCAGAACTCACGAGTCAAGACAGTCACGGTTTATGCACATGGTTGGTGTGTTTTATTTGAGTTTACTTCAAGTTTGCTATGATCGTGTGTTAAACAAATTTCAAGTTGCCACATAAATGCAGGCACGGCTTGTCGAAAAGATTTATCCCTGCAGGTGTGCTCCAACTCATTCATCACAAACTAACCACAAGCTGCATTGGAATTCCTCAATCATGGGATAACATGTAGTATTCGCAGAATCTTAATGGAAAATCTTAACCTCGAGATAGTCCGAAGTGTCCTCGAAATCCCATGCAGAAGAAAGGTAAAACAAATCCAGCAAGGCTGCCCAACATGCCAGATCCCAATAGGAGCCGCGCATATCTCTTTCTCCGGGCACTACCAGATGGATCTAGCTACAAGTAAAACCAATCCTCGAGTTTCCTTGCGGTGTCCCCATAGGCAGCCCTTTTTGTACCAACACTCATGAGGAGCACTGACCAGAGTTGTTGATTAATTATGCACGGGTGCCGGTGGGTGTCCCTATGCAATTTTATTAGTTATTAGGAAAATAGTAAAACAATGTTCGGCCTTTTCAGAAGGGTTTTATCATAAAAGGAAAATCAAGGGATCCCCATAACAACCCTGAGCATGTTAGGAGCGCTCAATATGGAACGTAACACCGGTACACAAGTAACTATGACGGCAAAAGTGGAACAAAACACCGAGCAAGACGCCAGGCCTTCCACCTTTTACCAAGTATATAGGGGCATTAAATTAAATAGCAATAATATTGTGATTTAAAAAAATTATCCATGTTGTCAGATGGAAGCAATTGCACCTACAACTAGAAACGCTATAAGAAGGGTTGAGCAAGCCGTAACATAGCCAAACAATGGTTTGGTGGGATGTGGAGGGGGTTAGAGGCTTTTCATGGCAATATTGGGAGGCTTGCCATACAAGTGGTATGTAATGAGACATAACGATAGAAGTGATATAACTACCATAGCAACGATAGTATTGGTATGCAGGGAAATGTTCATCTTGCCTGAGATCTCGCTTGGAAAAAGAACGAATCCGTGAAGTAGATGAACGTGACGTAGTCGAACGAATCCTCACACTCCGAATGCTTTCAGAACTCTATTGAGAAGAAGCAATCAGGAAACAAACAATCAACACATGATCAAACCACGAAAAATTCATGACATGATGCACAAACAAATATGATGCATGTCCATACGGTTATGCAAGGCATGTCAAAACCAACAATCAATTGTAGACATTAAGTGATGTGCTATATGCAACGAGTATCATATTGACGAAACTCCGTATTTGAATTACTTAGTACATTCCCGTTTAGGTACACAACAATACTAAATGTTGTTAAACATGGCAAGAGGTGAATCATAATGAAACTACGCTAACTAGGCATCTTAAATGAGGTCAGAAACAACATATAGTATTTCCGAAATGACCCCATATGTCAATTTCAAAAATGGTCCAGATGAACTAACAATATTTTATATTTATTAAACAAGGAAACGAAATGCACCCACACTATTCTACATGTCATTCTAGGCCATTTACATATATAGAATGTTTAAAACGAAGCTACGGTTTAAAAGATATGACAAACATAAGATAATATGCCATGAATGCAAAATGCATGCAAACGACAACCACAAACATTCCAAATCATAGAAGCATCAAGATATTATGAAACTATACGGAATTCTAAGCAAGTTCATTTGCAACATATATAAAACAGAGCAACGGTTCAACCACAACAAGCAACACAAGGTTTAGTTATATCTGCCCATAAACAACAACATAGCATATTGCAACTCACAAATCAACAAGCTACAACAATCTAATATTCACAACAAAGTCATGGTGATGTAGCCTACATGATGCAGAACAATTCATATCATCACAAAATTTTTTTTATAAGCATGAATCACTAGGAAACGAGCTCACAAGATGGCAAAAAAATAAAGCTGTAGGGACACCGACTCATAAGTCGTGATCATCGAAGGCACATGTACAGTGAGCCCATAGATCTACGCTCACTGAACACATAGAACCTGAATAACAAGAGTCTTACGTCCTTACTTAGCATCTTACACAAATAAAGACCATGAAGGTCAAGTCTTACATAGGTAGGGTCATCAAGGCCAAATTGCAAACCCAAACTAGCAGCGGAAATCTTGATCGAAAGCGTAGATCCATTGTAACATCCCGAGACCAATGCTCCAGAAGATTCCCATTTAATTCTGCTATCGCCTTGTGTTTTATTTGGTTGTACCATTCATCATTACATCACTCGCATAATCTGCATAGCAGGGACACTCGGTTTTGAAAACTTACATCCCTTCCTAGTTTCCGCTTGTTCCCATTCTTCTCGTCGACAGTTTCGAGACCAACCACACATGCATGCGCCCACGACATCGTTTAAAAAATTAAAAGCATGTGAAAAATATTTTCTGTTTGGGTGGAAAGTTGACGTGTGGTCTTAATATAGTGTAGCTAGACCACCCGTCAAATTTCATCGCAATCGGAGTCCGTTTGATACCCGACGGTCGACTGTAGCTACACTGTCATCGGTCAAATAGCAGACGTTTTCGGTGTTCCAAAAATCCATCCCGGGCCGCCCCACCTCTCTCTTCTCTTATCCCAACACCTCTACATAGTGCACCTAAAGTCACCTACCCTACCCCTCCTTTTCGGACCACCAAATCGACATTCGACGGTCCGAAAACGGGCAAAAGCCCCTAAACCTAGCCCTCCCTGCTATATAAGAAAGGGTCTTCCCTTCCGAATCTGGCCCCCCTCTCTCTCTTCCTTGAAATCCATGCGCTACCGCCGCCATGTGTCACCTCGACCACGCCCATGTTCTCCCTCCAGCCCCCAGCGCCCTCCCGGCCTAGATCAGGGCCATCCCAATCCCATCTAGGCCCGGACGAGCCCGCCGTCACTTGTAGCCAGCTGTTGTCACCCAAGGAGCCGAGGCTCCCTATCTCCCCACGCCTCCCACCTAGACCTTGTCGGCCGGCCGCCACAATGATGATGTCGGCGATCCATACCGTGCCACCAGGCCTCTGTGCCGCCCAAGTCTCTCTCTCCTTCCCCCGTTTCTCCCTCCCTATCATGTCTCTCTCTCCCCTGTGCTCGCAGGAACCATCATCAGAGTTCTGCATCGCTACCGGAGCTGATCTCCGCCGCCAGCGTCGAGAATGGATGCCCCTCGTCAGATCTGGCGTCGTCGTCCTCTGATCCGCCATCCCAACCCAAATCTGCGCCCGCCGGATCTCCGCCGCTGTCGTTCCTTGCCATAACCGCCCCTGCTTCCTACTCAAGCACGAGAGCAAGGAGAAGGACAATGCCAGCGCCCTCGTGGACCATTACCAAGGCCGGCTCACCAGCGTGCTTCCCTCGCCCAGCTCGCCTCCCCTTGTCCTGTTCCAGATTCGGCCGACGTGGCCCTATGTGAGCACCCCGCCCCCATGTGTCGCCCTGTGCAGCACATAATATCTTACGCCCATGTTCCTATTTAGCCCATTGCAGCAGGTTCGGCCCATACCTTTTTTTCTGTCCGGCGATTTTCCTAATTAACGAGTGCATTAATAATTACATATTTTTCATGATTTTAAAACTGTTTTAAAACTGTTGCACATGTCTACTCTAAATTTCAAAAAGTCTGGGAACCTGATTATTTCAAATTGCCATGTTGTGTTGACGATATCCATGTTTCTGTGCATAATTAGATCTTGCCACCATGGACTGAAATGTAGTGCAGCATGTCCTCTACCTTGTCATAAATTTTCATGCCATGATATGCCCTGTAGCATATAGTTTCATTGCTGCCAATATACCTTCGTGAAAAACTGCTATGTGAAAACCTGTAATTTTCTCAAAGTCCTAAACTATGTTCAAGTAGCCGTCTTGTGAGCTCATTTGCTATTGATCCATGCTTCTATTCAACTTGTTGTTATTAGATGAATTATTGTGCATCATGTAGGCTACATCACCATGTATTTGTTGTGCATTTTAGTTCGCTTTAGCTTGTTGACTTGTGGGTTGCAATATGCCGTGTTGCAGATTTTGGGCAAATTATAACTAAACCTTGTATTGCTTGTTGTGGTTGAACCGTTGCTTCGTTTTACATATTTTGCATATGAAACTTGTTTGCATTTCATGTAGTATCATAATATCATGTTGCATCTATGTTTTGAAATCCTTGTGGTTGTCTTTTTCATGCATTTTGCATTCATGACATGTTCCAATTGTGTGTGACACAACTTTTAGACCGTAGCTCCGTTTTAGATGATCCAGTTATGTAAATTGACTAGAATGACATGTAGAATTGCTTGGTGCACTTTGTTTTCTAGTTTAAGAAATATAAAATATGGTTAATTCAGATCTGGACCAATTTCGAAATTAACATATGGGGTCATTTTGGAAATACTATAAGTTGTTTCCGTCCTCATTCAAGATGCCTAGATGGATAGTTTATTTATGTCTAACCTCTTGCCATGTTAAACAAGATTTAATTTTGTCGTGTGCCTAACCGGGAGTGAACTAAGTAATTAAAATGTGGAGTTTTGTCAATATACAACTCATTGCACATTGAGCTTCAATTAATGGATAATTGTTGATTGAGATTGCCATGCCTTGCATATTTCAAACTTGACATGCATTATATACGTTTGCAAATCATGTCATGCATATGTTGTGGTGTTTATCATGTGTTGATTGTTGTTTCCGGATTGCTTCTTCTCATAGTGTTCCGAAAGCATCCGGCGTGTGAGGATTCGTTCGACTACATTGGATCATCTTCTTCATGGATTCGGTCTTCTTCCAAGCGGGATATCAAGCAAGATGGACATTTCCCTAGATACCACTACTATCATGCCTATGCTAGTTGTCCCACTTCTATCCCTATGTCTCGTTACCTACCACTTGTATGTCAAGCCTCCCAACATTGCCATGAAAAGCCTCTAACCCCTCCACATCCCAGTAAAGCATTGTTTGGCTATGTTACTACTTGCTCAGCCCTTCTTATAGCGTTTCTAGCTGCAGGTGCAATTGCTTCCATGTGACAACATGGATACTTTTTTTATATCACAATATTATTGCTATTTAATTTAATGCACATATATTTGGTAAAAGGTGAAAGGCTTTGCGTTTTTCTCGGTGTTTTGTTCCATTTTTGCCACCCTAGTTACCTGTGTACCAGTGTTATGTTCCATATTGAACACTCCTAACATGCTCGTGTTTGTTATTATGACCCCCTTGGTTTTTGTCTTGTCATAAAACTCGTCTAGAAAGGACCAACATTGGTACTCCATTTTCCTAATAACTAACAAATTTGGATAGGGACCCGCTGACACCCACGGATAATTAATCAACAACTCGGGTCAGTACTCCTCATGAGTGTTGGTCCAGAATAGAGCATTGTGTGGGGCCACCCTGGGGCAACTCGGGTGAAGTCTATCAGGCCACTGTACACTAGCTCATATGGTCGTGTCATGAGAACGAGATACGCGAATCCTACCAGGTTCATTGACATGTCGGGTGGCCTTGCTGGATTTGTTTTACCTTTCCCGAACATCTTGTGCGAGGGATTTCGAGGATACTCTGGGCTATATTAGGTTGAGGTTTTCCAACGAAATTTTCAAGGAGATCATGAGTTTCCCGATGTTGAGGTTGTTCCACGTGGCTTGTGGTTAGTTTGTGATGGATGAGTTGGAGCACCCCTGCAAGGTTAAATCTTTTCTAGAAGCCATGCCCGCGGTTATGTGTCAACTTGGAAAAAAAATTACACCCGGTCATACCAAACTTAAAGTAAACTCAAATCAAATACACCTACCTTGTGCGTAACCGTGATCGTCTCTACTCATGAATTTCTAATCTGAGAGGGCACACACTGGGGTTATGTTTGAGGTAAGTAGGTGTTCAAGAGCACTTAGTGATCATTACTAGTTCATGTCCGTTATGCATAGACCACCCACCTTACTTTCTTTATCCGTAAGTTATCCACCCAAATAAAAGCTTAGTTGCTCGCTATAGCCTCACCACTTAACCATACCTCACCCATTAAGTTTTGCTAGTCTTGATACCCTTGGAAATGATATTGATGAGTCTGTGTGGCTCACAGATTACTACAACAACAGTTGCAGGTACAGGTAATGCGATGATCTGACGCGAGCGCGCTGCTTTGATTTGGAGTTCTTCTTCTTCATCATCGATCTAGGATGGGTTCTAGTCTGGCAGCCTGGGATAGCAAGGATCAATGTCAATTTATCGTTTGATTTCGTCCATAGTCAGACCCTGCTCTTATGTATGATGTTTGAATATGTTGTCGTATTGATGTGAGATGTAGCTTGTGGCGAGTGTAATCCATTTCCACATACTCATCTCTTCTTTACATGTACTTGTAATGATATCCATTCATGCGAAAAGACGAGATGCGCTTCTATCCCTGTCAAGGCCCTCGAGCCAAAATAAGGATAGGATCGCGCCTTGGGCATTACAAGTTGGTATCAAAGCCGGTAACGACCTAGGAGGCCCCTTGATTGATCACACTTGGACAAGTTGAGGGTAGTGAAATATTTTGAGTCTAGTTATATATCGAAGAGTAGGATTCTTTTTACTCCTCTTCTATGCTCTGGTCAGGAATCCTGACGTAGGAATTTTCATTCTACCCCTCTTCTCACTCAAATTTTTTTAGGATCACGCGGGCATTTTGGAATCTCTATGATGTCGATGTGACGGAATTTTGTTCATGGTGCCTCCTGTCTGAATTGACTTTGTTCCAAGGAGTAGAGCACCAGAAAATTCTGGCTATATCATTATCATTCACTTTCATTAGTATCTCAGGACAGAGGATGTTCGTAATTGCTTCAGTACTCTTTGTGGCGCAAGGAGTTTGGCGTCACCCGGTACTAGGGAGAGCGTACAGATGTACTGTCATAATTGGTATTGTTGTGATTACCAGGGTCTGAGGTATATGAGTTTCTGAGAACTCTGGTTATGTGTTGACATATGTGTTAAATATGAGCATAGTATTACTGTTAGGAGTTGAGTGATGGATTTTGCTCCTTGTATCCGTGGACCTGATTGCATAACCAAAGATTTCGGAAGTTCTTAGGTGGGAATTCAAGTAGTTACCTAGGATTATCCTTCCAGCAAATGCAAATGGGTTATGTATTCGTTTCTGGTTTAATTCTCAAGCCGAATCCCTCATTTTGTTGGAATATGGTAATTCGAGTTGCTTCGATGTCATGTGGTGATTTCATATTTTTCTAAGCGGTGTTCTCATATTTCTATGGGAATCCTAATCTTTTGCTCAATCAAATTGTCGCGTTGATTCTTTTCAACCGGTGTTCTTATCTTCAAGATGATTCAATCTCTTCCAATATTTGCAAGATCAATTTGCATAGTTTTGTCTGGAGTTTGTTTCATCCGTCCCAAGATTCTTTGTTTTCCCCAGCCTCCCACCCTTTTTATTCAATGATTAATTATCATCCAAGTTCCTTTATTTTCATTGATGCTTCCTCTATCATTTCTTACGTATTGTATCTAGTAATTTCTTGTGGAGGTTCTTAGGAGTTTCAGTTTCAAGATCTATCCTCATATACATTGTTCTCGTTGTTATTCTTCTCTGGTGAATTCAATTCAACCTCTTGGTGTTCATATTCTTTTCATTTCCTAAATGATTTCCCATGTTGGAAATTCTTATCCAAGCCTCTCTTGTTTATTCATCTCTCATTATTCTATCCAGAGTGTTGAAGATATCTTAAAGATTTGTGTTTTCATTCAAATCCTTTCAAATTATTTTGAGGTTCTGAGCTCATCAAGTTTTTATTCTACCGATGCATTCTCTCTTTCTAAGAAATCATTTCAACGGTGTTTTCTTTGAGTGGGGCCATAACCCACATGTTTTCCCAGGATGTTACCCGGCTCTTTCAATCTTTTCCGGAGGTCTCTAATTATTTTCAAATGAGATGTTAGAATGAATTGCATCAGTCATATCCCTTCTCCAAGATCGCTTTGAATTATTTTTCATTGTTGGCTCAACCTTTATTTCTTCATTATTTTGCAGTGTCCCACTAATTCATGGTGTTGTTTCTCACCATCATTCTCAGCGTTGAAGACCAAAGAAGAGTTTCTCTTAAATCTTTGCTCGTTCTCATGAAGAATCATGGTTCAAGCTTCATGATATCCCTCATTAATTGTTTTTGATCATGAGGAATTCCTCCCATATCTATCCGGGGAATTGCAAAGTTGTTCCATTTCTCGATCCTCCAATGGTGATCATTTACGAAGATTTCTTTGTTCTCAGCATTTAGCTTTCGTTCTCAAATTATTCTCAATTGTTGTCTCATCATTCGTGTCTCAATTATTCTGGTGTTTCGTTGAAGACTTCTTCAAGTTTGTGCTCTATCTCTCTCTATCCAATCTTTTCAGGAAGAATAAGTAGTATGCCAAATCCGTTGCTTGTAATCAATTTAACTTGGTGAAGGATAAGAATAACATGATTCTTATTCTTGTTTCATCAAGTAGTTTCAATCCTATTTTCCAAGTTCTTCATGATGTCAAATTATCGAGTCTAAGTTGTGATCTTTTATTTTCGTGAGTTCCTAGTTTTCTCAAGTACCTCGTCGTGAAGCTTCATCTAAATCTTTCAAGGTCATAATCTTATTCTTTTCAACATTCAATTCTTTTGACCATTCTTCTATATACTGAGGTGCTTCATGGTGGTTCGTCAAGAATTAAGATCATTCTTGAGTATTCTTCACGATTCTTGTTGGAGAGGCTAGAGTATTCTTTTTCTTGCATTTCAAAGTGTAATTATTTCTCCCTTATCTTTTGAGATGGTGTTATAACATTCTTTATTCATGAGGAGTCTAGAAGATAATCTATCAGGAATGAGATATCTAAACCCATCATTCCTTTGTCGGAGCTATCTTGGCATGGATTTCACCTAAAGCATTTACTAAGGATGGTTGCTACCATGGTGCCTATCAATGATCCAAGTTTTTCTCCTTCTCTTCTTGGTGAAAAAGTTCTTCATCTCTTTCGCTCCCAAGCAATCCTTGTTTCGTCAAGTGGCAGGTTGTCACCTCATAATTTTGAGATGTTTCCATAAGCCCACAACAAGCTTGTTCTTTCCCTTCTTGATTTTACAAAAACTCCATTAAATCCGTCTTCATAAAGGATGCTCTTCAAATTGAATGGTGTGGAAGTTGTCATTCGATTCTCCGTTCTTTTGGTTCAATGGTCTAGTTTCTACTCTTTTGTTCCGAAGGCATTGTCATGCGGATCTCCATGATCCTTCATCTTGTTGTGTAAAAATCATGTTTGATGCCTTTCATTATCCATTTAACCGGAGTGTTGTATTCTCTTTTCAAGTTCTCCCATCTTATCAATTTCGCCTCTCTACACTACCGAAGTGCTGTCAAAATTTCTTATGAAATCTTGCTTGTTTCTCATATTATTTTTGATATATTTGTAAACTTCAAGTTCCGTTGGTTTCACTCGTTTGTCAAAGAAGCAACTAAGTTTTACCTCTTCTATTATCTTCCCCTTCCCATTCTAAGATCTCGAGGAGAGATCTCATGTTAGTGGAGGAGAGTTGTAACAGCCCGAGACCGACGCTCCAGAAGATTCCCATTTTATTCCATTATCGTTGTGTGTTTTATTTCGTTTTCTCATTAATCATCACATCATTCTAATCATCTACATAGCATTGATACTCGTTTGTGAAAACTTGCATCTGTTCGTAGTTGCCGGTTGTTCCCATTCTCGTCGTTGACCGTTTCAAGACCAAGCACACATGCACGCGCCCACGACATTGTTTTAAAAAAGTTTTTAAAAGCGTGTGAAAACTATTCTTGGATTGGGTCAAAAGTTGACGTGCGGTCTTAATATAGTGTAGCTAGACCGCTTGGAAAATGTCATCGTCGTCAGAGTCCGTTTGACACCCGAACAGTCGACTGTAGCAACACCGTCATCGGTTAAATAGCGGACGTTTCGGTGTTTCAAAACTCTGTGCTGGGCCGCACCGCCTCTCTCTTCTCTCAGCCCAACACGTCTACACAACCCACCCAAAGCCACCTAGCCTACCCCTCCATTTTGGACCACCCGATCGAGATCCGACGGTCCGAAAACGGGCGAAAGCCCCAAAACCTAGCCCTCCCTGCTATATAAGGAAGATTCCCCCTTCCAAATCTGGCCACCCTCTCTCTCTTACTCAAAATTCGTGCGACGCTGCCGCCATGTGTTTCACCCACCGCGCCCTCCTTCTCCCTCCAGCCGCCAGCGCCCTCCCGACCTAGATCGGGGCCGGCCCGAGCCTATCTGGGCCCAGACAAGCCCTCTGCCACTCGCAGCCAGCCGTCGTCGCCCAAGGAGCCGAGGCTCCCAATCTCCCCGTTCCTCCTGCCTAGACCTCGTCGGCCGGTCGCAGGAACGCCCATGCCGGCGACCCACACCATGCCCCCAAGACTCTGCGCCGCCCAATTCTCTGTCTCCTTCCCCCGTTTCTCTCTCCCTCTCTTGTATCTCTCTCTCCCGTGCTCGTAGGAACCATCGCCAAAGTTCTACATCACTATCGGCGCCGATCTTTGCCTCCAACGCAGGGAACGGACGCCCCACGTGAGATCCGGCGTCCTCGGCTACCGATCTGCCGTCCCGAGCCATATCCACGCCCCCCGGAGCTCTGCTGCTCCCATTCCTTGCCATAGCCGCCCATATTTATATGAAAAAGGGTGTCCCGATCTTCCGAACGGTTCTGATAACTCTCGATTTGGTGCAAACTTGACACAACTCGACCCGGCTCCCGAACACCATGTTGTGAACCCCGCAATCGTAGCACCACATCTTCACTGGTTATCGACTAGTGTTGCATGGTCGACCTCGCCAAGAAGGCTAATCCTTGGCTGTGAATCAAAGAACACAAGCAAGCAAAAGATAGATGCAACGAAATTGCAGATGTATGATTAATCTCACGAAGTTGGGGTCTCACAAACTAATGAAGGGCGAAACTGTTTTTGACAGAATAATCTAAGCAAAACAAAACCCTAACCTAAGCACCGGCGGCTGTATGGTCTAGGGTTAACCAAGGACCCTCTGGTCACGCCCGTAATTAGACTCAAAAAGATACATGGCCCAAAGACGAAAAATGGTGGCGCAGCACCGAGACAGATTCTGGACGTCTTTTGTTTCGATGCTTCCCGTTGATTCGGGAGGAATTTGACCATGGGACCAGCTCCATTGGAAAGGTTATCTTCTCAGCTATATGTGCATATACAGAAGGGAAATACTTGTTATCTATAGTTTGGTAGAAACCCAACGTCAGACCACTCCATGTCCATCGATTCCAATTCAATCCCACGGTGGAGAAATTAAATAATAATGCATGTTCCTATAATTCCCCTCAGCCATTGCTAATCACCCGTACATCACGCACAAATGATTGCATATCAATCCCATCTATTCTGTCTCTCCCGCTACCTTCCCCTGTCTCTCCCGCATGCGGCCCAGATCCAAACCTAAACCCATGAGTGACCTGCGCTCCACGACGCTGCCACCGGTGAGGTTGCCGGTGCGACATCCCAACAGTAGGTGTTGTGCCCGCCATCTCCGTTGTTGCATCACCAGGTTGGACGGAGGCTGTATGGTGTTCCTGGCATCTCCGCCACTCCTCGAATTGTGAACTAACATTGGCATCCCGTTGTTTCGTTCCTCCGTTTTTGTCAAATTTGAATCCAATTTTACAATTGATTGATGGTAATTTATTCTAAATCATTCCATGTTTCTATCAGGTTCTGCCTTGTTTTTATGTGTGCATAAAAAACGGAACCTATCAGTTTGGATGGAGTTGTTTTGCAAATCACAAAATGGCGTGCCTGCATGTTCGAAGGAAGCATTGCCAATTTCTTTTCTTAAGTTTTTTAATGCTTCCAATCTTATGCTGAGATAACATGAAAATGATGCTTCGAGATATCGATGCTTCCTAATCTTATTTATATTTCTTCAGTTTAGATAGCTTACCACAATATTGAACCATGCTTCGAAATATTTATTTTTAAGCATCCAACATTTTTATACATGTTGCTTCCTATCCAATGGACAACGAATGATCTGATATGATGCATTTAGCAGTAGTCTGATGCCTAGCGGTGTCCTATATAGAACGTCCAAAACCGATCCCGTATGCGACCTGGACATCTGTTTTAGTGCAGACTGCTCCTGGACTCCGAAATAGACTCAAAGTCAACTTTGTTTGGGCTCCACCTTGACTTGGACGCCCTTGCTTGTCCTCTTCACCTCCAAGCCCCTCTCCAAGTATCTTATGGTGCTGTCCATGGTTCCTAATCATAATATAATCATTAGGTAGCAATCTATTCTCAGGAACATATAAAGAAGTGCTTAGGAATGAGCTCACCTCTAAATTCAACTAGATCATGATTGGCGCGCGTTGCGCGCCCATCTATTTTGACATTGTATTGATAGGAATTTCTATAAATAAACAAAAAGATCGAAGGTAAATATAATTAGATATAACCTATCAAAATCAAAAAAAGTCATTTCTTTAAGATGTGGGGTATTCCGGTAGTACATAATAAGCAAAAGAGGAAAAACGCTATGTCGAACATGTTATTCTGATGGTTACTTTCAAATGGAAAGGTTATAAATAAATTTGCGTAATAGGTGCTCTCTCTAACATATGCTGGCCACTTGATTACCATGAACATACACGAAAACACATCTAAAAGTTAATAGTCTTGATCAAGGAGCAACAGCTAGCCTTCATTCTATAAATTCAGGAATTGACGAAACATAACTCTGCCAAAGCCGCTGGATGGAAGCTGTGATTTTTGTGAATACCGCAGCACACAAACCAGTTCTAATCAAATATTTGCCGAATCTAAGTTCGAAACATGAATTTCTTTATAAGACGAAAATCTTGCATGTGGGCACCTCTCATGAAGGATGGTCGTAATAATTTTCACATCGAAAGAAAATGACAGACAATTATTCTTATATTTCAAAAAATCAAAGGTAATATAAATATGCTTCATCTTTGGTTTCTGGTATCATCTTAGATTGATTTATGTTCTTCTGACATGTCTTGTAACAATCCCTACGAGGATGCGTACATCATATTAGCTAAACTCATTTGTAACAAGCCAAAAGACAAACAACCTACTAATTAGAGGACACAACTTACATGTAATTCAACTGGAAGACGAAGTTACATCTATAATAAAGTAGCCAATATGCGCAAGAATTCATGCAATGTTCTGGAGGTAAATCTGTACTGACATGGGAATAGACAAGCATTGCATGAGCTCTCGACAGATAAAAACCTATATTATCTTCCTACCGCCATGTACTTATTGGTATCTAGTTCAATGCCTACAGGGTTACAGGTTACACTACTTTTGCATATGATTCACAAGCATTTCAAACTTAAAGAGTGAAAAACATGCATATGATGTGAGCAACTAACCATATACATGGAGTAGCTCCTGAAAAGCCTTATTTTGTAAGAAACATTCACAAGAGCCTTAGCTTTCCAAATTTTATGAGAAGAGGCAGACTTAAAATTTACTTTAAAAAGCATAATTAAGAGATTATAGTAATTCCACTGTAATAAATACAATATGTTAGTTCAGTATAACCTCAACAATTGATCTGTTACCGTAATCCGAATTAAGCACTACCTATGGAAACTCAGAAAAGAATCAGTGTAAATGCATCCTTGTTGAAGACCGTTGCACCAAAATTAGAGTTTGAATCAATAGTTTAGTTTATAGTTAACATATTTAGTGCAAACACAAGCATGACAGAAGTAAAATTTGCAAGAACACCCAGTCAGTACCATCGCCCAAATATAGACATTTTACAGTTTTGTGTGAGCTATAAACAGTGTGTTCTCTCCCTATTTTGTCGACAAAGTATGTTCCACAATAGGATAACATAAATACATTTAGGCTTCCTGCACAGTGATGTTATCTCCCTCTTTTATTCTTAGAGAGGCAACTTGGTTGGATAAATGCTCAATATAGCAACTAGTTTGCGAACAACATTTAGTATGATAATGTACCAACTCCATTTACGTGGACGGAATAGATTCAGGCAGTGCTTATGCAAAGATCGCTATCCTGCAACATGAATAAACTAAGGCTTTAATCTTTCTCTGGTATATGATTTGCTCGACCTACAAATTAGTGCTACATATATGCAGAGAATCTCACACAAGTATAGTTTAACTTACTTCCATAAATGTAGAAAAATAATAGCCAATTCATCCTATAAGAAATATGAAGATGAACCATTGGATTTAAGATCCGAACCTGTAGGCTGTGTTTTTTTCTCTGCCCAATATAACAACCAGATGGGGCCTTGAACGAATTTGTAGGTGTCGCTCAGGTGGAGGCGGCACTCAGACGATCTGCTCGCATATGGATTTGTTTTGGGGGGGCGCACGCGCCACCACCTCATCGCCTGGAAGTGAGAGGATGGGATGTCGTCTGTGGTGGCCGCCGCTACCACAATGTTGATTAGGGCTTGAGAGACAGAGAGAGGCGCGCTGCAGATCTTGCTAGAGCGGGAACACATTTGGCCGCCACCGCGGGGGAAGGAACAACCGGCATGGCGGCCATCTTAGACGACCTCTTGCCTAGGGAAGGCAAGTCACGATGGACACTGGCATTCAAGTTCAAGGCTGGGAGTTCAAAATAAGAGAAAATGACCAGGATAAACATGGTGTAATACAAAATCATGCATCCAAGATATTAGATAGCAGTCTTTTAAACACTCCCAAGTTCCACCTCTAAGTTTCTATATAGATGTTTCTACGTAAAGAGGGGGAAAGGGAAAACGTAGGACAACAGAAGATTAAAGCCACAATATCTCACAACATTTGCAAAATGAATAACATATCAAACAACAGTAAATCAGATCTGCAGAATTAAGCACCACGTTAGAGCCTTTTTAGAAGTAAGAACCTCGAGTGCTTTTTCAGCATTTGTTTCTGCGATCACACCAACTGCTGCATTCGTTGACCTATACAATCAAAATAGAAGCCATCTTATTAGTTATTGCCTTCATTTGGCACTTGAAACATCATATCTTCCTCACATAGGATATATTCTCCAAAACTGGATCAATTACAAATGGTTCCAAAAATAGGAAGAAACATACTGATCAATTAGACTTTAGGTAGACCTTATGCAAAGATCGCTATATATATGAAAATGACTACACTCAGATTTAATCTTTCTCTCGTATATGATTGATCATCCCAGAAATTTAGTGCTATGTATATGCAGGGAGGAGAATATTATGTGGAGAATCTCAAGTTTATAGCAGCGGCAACCATCAACGACAAGGTCTGAGTGTGTAATATTATTAATATTGAATGTAAGGTACAGCTCTTGCGCAGTCAATATAATACATTGCGCTAAGCAAAAAACTTGAAATTTCATAGGAAATGGAAAGAGATTTGTCCAACAATTAGTCTACACCTCTTACAATACAATGACCAACATCTATTCAGGCCAACTTTAGGAACATGAATCAAACACTTTATGATCTAAACAACATTCTCGCATCCAGTCCACACAAAAGGTAAATTGTACTGAGAAATTTTTCAGACTTACAATCCCGATAGTGACAATTTTGCATAAGAACTGGAGAATACTAATGTTGATTTATACTTTTGATGACCCACCTTCCAACTGAGCAGAACCAACTCATCCAGGCACCAAGCACAACTGAGCTTGAATCCGAGAATTGCATTCATTTTGGAGTAGAGAGAACACCTTAAATCATAATAGATTCTAAGAGCAGAAGAGGAATTAGTGGAGGATGAGAGGTGGGAAGGAGGGAAGATTGGCTCGTAGTTTATGAGGCAATAGGAGAGGGGAGGGAAAAAAGGCTTGAGAAGTTGAGAGTGGAAGAACTCACATCATCGCCATGGTGATGTGGAGGGCAGCGTTGCAGTCGATGGCCGGGGAGAGCGGAGCAGTCTCCGTGGCCTCGTGCATGGCTTGTGTGCTATCGCCGGTGTCGCCTCCTCCTCCGTCTCTTTGCTCTTAATGAGAAGGGAGAAATCTCGGCTATTTCTCAAATTCCGGTGGTTTGTGAGTATGAAGATGTCTTTCTCTAAGATTTTCCAGGAATGCCTCCACATCGGCTAGTTGAGTTTGTGATTGACCTTGAGCCCGGAACTGAACCGGTTTGCAAGCGTCCTTATAAACTTGGCCCCGGAGAGCTGAAAGAGTTGAAGAAGCAGCTAGATGAACAAGAAAATCTGGGTTTGATCAGACCAAGTTCTGCTCCATGGGGTTGTGGTGTTTTGTTTGTCAAGAAGAAGGATGGCATGGACCGACTTTGTGTCGGTTACTGTCCATTGAATAAAAAGACAATCAGAAACAGGTACCCACTTCCCAACATCAATGAGTTGTTTGAACAACTGAAAGGTGCCAAGGTTTTCTCAAAGCTTGATCTTCGCATGGGTTATCATCAGATTCATGTTCCTGAAGAAGATATTCCAAAGACTGCTTTCACGACGAGTTTTGGCTCTTATGAGTACACTGTCATGTCTTTTGGTCCCGCCAATGCTCCTCAAACCTTCTCAAGAATGATGAAATTCATATTCTCTCCTTTCAAGAAAGAGTTTGTCTTGGTATATCTGGATGATATCCTCGTGTTCTTAGAGACTCAAGAAGACCATGCAAAACATCTCCGGCTTGTGCTTGACAAGCTAAGAGAGCATCGATTCTATGTTAAGTTTTCCAAGTGTGAGTTTTGGCTCAATGAAGTGGTGTACCTTGGGCATGTGATCTCTTCTGAGGGCATTAAAGTGCACCCTGAGAAAGTGGAGGCAATCTTGAAGTGGGAGCCTCCTCGGAATGTCAAGCAACTTTGTAGCTTCCTCGTGCTGGCAAGTTACTGCAGAAGATTCATGGAGAACTTCTCTCAAATTGCTAAGCCTCTGTCTAATCTCCTCCAGAAGAATGTCAAGTATGCTTGGTCTCCTGAGTGTGACATGGCATTCAATGCGCTCAAGCAGACACTGACTTCAGCTCCACTTCTTGTCCCTCCCGAGAAATCACAGCCTTTCCAAGTTTTCTGTGATGGTTATCTCCAAGGCCTTGGTGGTGTTCTCATGCAAGATAAGAAGATCTTTGCTTATAACTCGTGTAAGTTGAAGCCTGCTGAGAAGAACTACCCCCTCATGATCTTTAGTTGGCGGCAGTTGTTCATGCTCTGATGAGTTGGAGGCATTTGTTATTGGGTAGACCAGCTCAGGTGTACACCGATCACAAGAGCTTGAAGTACATTTTCGCTCAACCCAATCTCAATCTTCGGCAGTCTTGTTGGGTGGAAATGATTAAAGGCTTCAACCCAAGCATTGAGTATACACCTCGTAAAGCAAATGTCATTGCATACGCGCTCAGTCGAAAGGCGTACTGCAACAGTCTTATCCTGAAGCCTCTTCAACCCGAGCTTTGTGAAGCCTTCCGCAAGCTCAATCTTCAAATGATTCCACAGGGATTTCTTGCAAATCTTCATGTCTCCGACTCTGGAAGATCAGGTTCGCCAAGATCAACTTCTTGATGTGATGGTGAAGAAAGTGAAGAAAGGTGTGGCCAAGGGCATTCCGAAGTATAAGTGCTTTTGCGTTGATGACAAAGATACCTTGTTCTTTGAGGACCATCTGGTGGTTCCAAAAGGTGATGTTAGAAAGGTTATCATGGACGAAGCACACAATTCTCTCCTATCCATTCATCCAGGCAGTTCAAAGAGGTATCAGGATCTCAAGCAAACCTTCTAGTGGACTCGCATGAAACTTCAACTTGCTCAGTTCGTGAACAAGTGTGATGTTTGTCACAAAGTGAAGGCAGAACATTAACGTCTAGCAGGTGTCCTTCAGCCTTTGCCTATTCCAGAGTGGAAATTCGAACATGTGGAGATGGATTTTGTCAGTGGTTCTCCTAAGTCCAAGAAGGGTAACGATGCCATCTTTGTGGTTATCGACAAGCTGACGAAAGTTGCGCATTTCCTTCTGGTCAAAGAATCTATCTTGGCAGCTCAGCTAGCAAAGTTGTATACATCAGGGATAGTTTCTTTGCATGATATTCCTCTGCTCATTTCATCAGACCGTGGAAGCCTCTTCACTTCCATGTTTTGGGAGTCCTTCTAGACTGTTATGGGTACCAAGACCCGTTTCAACACTGCATTCCATCCGCAGACAAAGTTGAGAGAGTTAATCAAATCCTTGAAGACATGCTCAGAGCCTATGTGATCTCTTACGGCATGAAATGGGAAGACTGCCTTCCATACGCTGAATTTTCATACAACAACAACTTTCAGGATAGCTTAGGAAAGTCCCCTTTTGAGATTCTCTATGGGAGGAAGTAACGTATCCCGCTAAATTGGTCTGAAACCGGCAAGCATCAAATTTTGGGAAATGACACGATAACTAAAGAAGAAGAGATGTGACGTGTCATTCATGAGAACCTCAAAGCAGCTCAATCCTGACAGAAGAGTTATTACGATAACAAACATTGGGATGTATCCTTTCAAATTGATGATCTAGTCTATCTCAGAGTTTCTCCCATGAAGGGCACTCAGCGGTTTGCAATTAAAGGGAAGCAAGCTCCTCGCTTTGTGGGTCCTTTCAGAGTTGTTGGCAAGAGAGGTCAACTTGCCTATCAACTAGAGATTCCTCCAAATTTCGCAAATGTGCACGATGTCTTCCATGTCTCTCAGCTCTGGAGGTGCTTCAAGACCCCCAAGCGTACGATTGACCTCCAAGACATTGATCTCCAAGAAGACCTATCTTATCATGAGCATCCAGTTGCTATTATCGAAAAACTGAGCGTAAGACTCGCAACAAGTCAATAAAGTTTCTCAAGGTCAAGTGGTCTCATCATTCCGACGGGAACAAGAGGATCTTCTCCATTCCGAATTTCTAGAGTTCTTCCATTCTTAGATCTTGGGTCGAGATCCTCTTATAGTGTGGGAGAGTTGTAACAGCCCAAGTGTATCCTTGCCCAATTGTATATTTCCATGTGTGAACCCCTATGTATGCCATCATGAGTTTGAACATAAACCTTGCCTCTTGTCATTCCATGCATCATGCATCATGCCAACATGGTCATCATATCAATGCATAACCTTTGTTGCCTTGCTTGTGCTTGTGAATGTTATGAATTGATTGCACGTGTTGAGGGGTGAGTGCATGTGTGGCTTGATTGGAGTGCTCCTTTATTTATTACCATTTCATAGTATCCCCTATTTCAAACGACTATCACATTCTTCCTCTTATTCCAATATTATAGCATGTGGTACTTGTAGATTCTACTTTAATGCATTAAAAATGTTCCAACTCTTCTAAATAATCTGCTGAGTATGGTGCACTTTTTCCTCAAGTTTGTTCTCTACTTTATTAATTTTAAAATAAATGCAACAGATTCCAATTCTAAAATATGTGTATAATTAATTTGTTCTAAAAATGCCAAGGTCATTTTTATAAAATAGAGTATATTTTGCTGATTCAAAACATATATTTTTTCTCTCTATCTCCTTGCCGATCATGCATGGTTTATTTTGTCTTGGTGCTATTTTATTTAAAAGAATCCCACATTTTGTTTTTTGCGGTGAGAGTGAGCCGGTCCACCTCGGCTTCTTCCTTCCCCACGGCCTAGCTAGCCTGTGCACTGGTTCCCTCCAGCGTGGCCGAGCTGGGGCCCGCGCGTCAGTCTCTCCCTCCCTCCTTTCGTCTTCCTCCTTTCCACCTCCCTCTCATAGCATCGAGCTGACCGACGAGGCCCGGGCCGCCGTGGCAGCCATGACGACCAACGCTTGGGCTATAAAGCCTCGGAGTCCGCGCCCTCTAGTTAGGGTTTCCCTCTTCCTTCTCTCGCCTCTGCCAGGTGAGTTCCTGCCAGATCTAGCGAGTTGTGAGAGCAGAGTCCGTCGCGTCGCTGGTGCATCTCTGGCGAGCCCCTCGAGCGGGCGAGCATCGGGGTCGCTCCGCATCGAGCTCTTCTTCCCCGACGTCATCTGCATCCTCGTGGTATGCCACGAATCTTCAGGGTGGCTTCCTTCTTCCTCCGAGCCTGCTGAAATTCGTCACCGTTAAGACGATCTTCGTCGTCGTTGTTCTCTCTCAGCCGATCATCGTCGCCAAGTGCCTCTTGGTGAGCTTCTCCCCGTCCTCGCATTCGATCCAATCCAGTTCCTGTGATTTTAGTGTCGCCTCCGCATAGCCAGTCTCTTGCCGCCATAGGAGCTCCTCACCGGGTCGAGTTCCTACCGATGCAGACGTTTCAATTTGCTCCAAAGCGTTAGTTTTTCGCCGTCATAGCCGCTGTCGAGTCCAGAGTCATCGTCGGAGTTCTTCTTTGTCGGGAGTGCTCTAGCGCGTCTCTGGCCTTGTGCGTGTGCGTGCATGTGTGGAATGGTGTTGCGCGTGTAGTGGTGCCCTCCGCTGCTCGCATTGGTCATTAGAGAGCCCCTCTGTTGCCGGAGGGCCGTTGTCGTCTCCTCTGCCGCAGGGGCGGTATGCTCTATTTGGGTTCAATTTCGTCAGGCATCAACGTCGTCAGGTTAGTAGTAGAGGTGTAGTAACCCCTCTGTGTTCAGTAGTTATGCCTAGCGAAGTGGTAGCCGAACCGGGGTGAGTTCGAGAGGTCTGGGGTTCCATTCCCCATGCACCCCCTTTTGTTTCCGTTTTTTCGCTGGTGTGTGTTGTGGTGCCAGACCCGGTGTGGCTACACCTGGATCAGGTGTGCGTGTGTGTATCTGTTGTGTGTGGCAGTGTGTGTGCGTGTGTTGGCGGGATCTTCTGCGGTAGAGATATCCCCTGTGGATCCAGTGTGTGTCTCTGTGTGTGTGTGTGTGTGTTGTGTGTGTGTGTATGACACTGGGCCTATCACCCACTTGTCATCCACATAGAGCGGCCCTGGTATCTATGCCAGGTGGGACCCTCATTGTTTTCTTTTTATTTTGTTTTCTTCTGTTAGTTTTGACTGTTATTAGATATTTCCATTTTTAGTATTTTCCATTTCTGTTCATAGACAATTTAGGCATGAGCATATATGGCAAGTTTTGACTTATAAGCATATGATGATGTTGATGTAATTTGTAACTATAAATTGTGGGCATATATGAAATTGTGGTAGAATGTCCCAAGGAATTCATTGGTGCAATTTGTTTTGTCATTTGTGCAAGTTTGAAAAAATCTCATTTTGTCCCAATATGCCATTTTGTCATTTTAGTTAGAATTAATACATGCATGCTTTGATATTAGTGTCAACATGGAAGTGGTAGTGTTTTATGAGTATTATGACATGGTAATTTCTTTTGATATGATAAATTTGCATATAAGTGGGAATCTTGCTCCAAAGTGACTAATAAAATGTTGCTGATTTCAACATGCTAAATATTTCTAAGTATGAGAATCCGTTATCATTTTTGTGCCATGATGAGTGGGTGCTACCAAGTGCTCTATTATGTTTTAGCTCAAGCTCAGTGCAAGTGTTTTAAAGTAGATGTTGTCCTCTACCATCCAGTTAATTGTCATGCCAGGAGGTGGTCTCTTTCATCATTATTTTCTCACTAAGTACCTAGAATCTGTTTCATCATGCCATCTTGTGAGCTTCATGCTTAGTGATATGTTCTTCCTTTCTAGTTTGTGTAGTTGGATGATTTGATAAGCATGTTATGTAGTTTCTGTCCATGCTTTGTTTGAGGTTGGAAACATCCTGTAGCTCTAGATAATTGGTGTGGAAGTTGCTATGTTGCTGTTTTCAGCAGATTGTGTGTGGTAGTGTTTTGTGACTTGTGGGAGCTATGCTCCATTGTTTTGCTTGATCTTTGGCTCTATTGTGGTTGGTTTTTCATTTCCTAACCAGTGGCTACCTTGGAATACCAAGGAATAGCCCATGGCCTTCCTTGTCTCATATTTTGCCTTCGTATCTTGCCATGAGCGTAGCGTGAGATCTGGCATTTGCATCGATATTGCATGAAGCATCCATATTTGCCTTGATCATGCATGTTCAAACAACTTAACATGAGGTTCTGTCCAGAATTGTAAATAACCTAACTATCGCATGAGAAACATGACTTGCTTAGGATTGCCATGTTAAAATACTCAAATGAATCATGCATCATATTGTTTGTGCATTGCACCGTGGTTGTTTGTTTATTGTTACTGTTTCTCTTTGGTTCATGCGAGTGTTGAACCTGATTACGAGGATCCAGGAGAGTACCACTACGAGCACCCAGCTCTTTGTCCTTCTAAAGAACCAACATGCAAGATGATCGTACCCGGATCCTGACACTATTGTTGCTTTGCTAGATGTCTCGCTCTTATCATTACATATGCGTTACCTACCACTTGAATGTCAAGCCTCCTACATTGCCATGATAGCCTCTAGCCCCTCCACATCCTAGCAAAACCTTGTTTGGCCAAGTTACCGCTACTCAGCCCCTCTTATAGCATTCTTAGATGTAGGTGCAGGTTGTTTCCATGTCATAACATGGATATCTGGAGATATCACAATATTTACTGCTATTCAATTTAATGCACATATATATCTTCGTATGGTGGAAGGCTTGGACTTTTGCTTAGTGTTTTGTTCCACTTTTACCACCATAGTTACTTGTTACCAATGTTATGTTTCCATATTTTGCGCTCATAACATGCTCGGGGTTGTCATGGGGACCCCATTGATTATTCGGTTGAGATTAAAGCTTTTCTGGCAAGACCCAACACTGGTACTAATTTCTTAAAAAACTTAATAAAATTGCATAGGGCTTTGCAACCCCATGCATAACTAATCAACAACTTGAGCTAGTTCTCCTCATGAGTGTTGGTCCAAACTAGAGCACTGTGCGGGGCGAACCAGGGGAAACTCGGGAGATTTCTATCAGGCCTCCATACGCGTCGGTTATCCGGTCATGTCCTGAGAACGAGATATGCGACTCTTATCGGATTCGTCGACACGTGGGGAGGTGTCGTTGGACTTGTTTTACCTTTCTCTAATGGCTTGCGTGAGGAACTCTGATCTTCTTCGAGCTATCTTGAGGTGTTGGTTTTCCTTTGGAATTGCCTAGGATGATCACGAGATCCGTGGTCGAGGTTATTCCTGCGGATTGTTGTTAATTTGTGATGGATTAGTTGGAGCACCCCTCTAGGGATAAATCTTTCGGAAAGCCATGCCCGCAGTTATGTGGAAAATTGGATATTTATTTAACACCCGGTTATAGTTAAATTGAAGTAAACTCCAATAAAATACACCAACTGTGTACGTGAGTGTGATCGTCTCTTCTCGAGAACATGAACCGAGAGAGAACGCGGTGGGTTTATGTTTGACATAAGCAGGTGTTCAGGATCACTTAGTGATCATGGTAGTTCTCGATTGTCTTTCGTAGTCCACTATATTTACATTCATGTTCTCGTAAGTTAGCCACCATACAACGCTTAGTGCCGCTGCAAACTCAACACTACCCCCATCCAACCCATTAAGATTACATAGTTTCGATACCCGGTATACAAGATTGCTGAGTCCCAGTGGCTCACAGGTTACAACAAATACAGGTGCAGGTGCAGATGAGACCGTGCCAGATGACGTGACCCAGATCCAGTGGGAATATGATGAAGAACATGGCAGAATGTACGTCACATATCCAGACGAGTAGAGAGGCTTTGGTCATGATGTTCGGGGCTAGCAAGACAGTTTCATTGCTTCTTTTCTTCGTTTGTTTTCGTCCATAGACGGACCGTGTCTTTTTAATGATGTTCGAATAAACTATGTGGACTTGTAATTTAGCTTGTGGCAAGTGTAAGCCAACTCATATACTCATCTCTTCATACATGTATGCGATGTTACTCACCTTGCGAATTGACTAGATGCGCCTCAATCCCTGTCGCGGCCGCCATGCCTAAACAAGGATAGGCGCGCATCTTGGGCGTTACGAACTCTCCCTCTCATAGATGCTCATCACCATGCATAGATCTTGTGTGTGCATAGGGAATTTTTTGTTTCCCATGCAACATTCCCCAACAATGGGGACCCCCTTAATTTTCATTTTGGGATAAAACTCGTCTAGCAATGCCCAACATTGGCACTCCATTTTCCCAATAACAAATAAAATTGCATAGGGAACTGCCGACACCCGTGGATAATTAATCAACAACCTGGGCCAGTGCTCCTCATGAGTGTTGGTCCAAAATGGAGCATTGTGTGGGGCCACCCCGGGGCAACTCGGGTGATGTCTATAAGGACATTGTACACTAGCTCATTTGGTAGTGTCCTGAGAATGAGATACGCGACTCGTATTAGGTTGATTGACACACCAAGTGGCGTTGCTGGATTTTTTACCTTTCTCGAATGTCTTGTGCGACGGATTCCGAGGATACTTTGGGCTATCTCAAGGTTGAGGTTTTCCAATGGAATTTCCAAGGAGATCATGAGTTTCCCGAGGTCGAGGTTGTTCCACGCGACTTGTGGTTAGTTTGTGAAGGATGAGTTGGAGCACCACTGCAGGGTTAAATCTTTTTGAGAAGCAACGCCCGCGGTTATGTGGCAACTTGGAAATTTTGTTTAACACCTGGTCATAGCAAACTTAAAGTAAACACAATTAAAATACACCAACCGTGTGCATAACCGTGACTGTCTCTACTCGTGAATTTCTAATCCGAGCGAGAACACAGTGGAATTATGTTTGAGGTAAGTAGGTGTTCCGGATCACCTAGTGGTCATTACTAGTTCACGTCCATTATGCGTAGACCACCCACCTTACTTTCTGTATCCCAAAGTTAGACACCCAAATAAATGCTTAGTTGCTCACTACAGCCTCACCACTTGACCATACCTCACCCATTAAGCTTTGCTAGTCTTGATACCCTTGGAAATGAGATTGTTAAGTCCCTGTGGCTCACAGATTACTACGACAAGAGTTGCAGGTAAAGGTAATGCAATGATTTGATGTGAGCACGATGCTTGTTTTATTTGGAGTTCTGCTTCTTATTCTTCATTGGTCTAGGATGGGTTCCAAACCGGCATCCTTGGATAGCAAGGATGGATCTCATTTTATCGGTTGATTTCGTCCGTAGTCGGACCCTACTCTTATGTATGATGTTTGAATATGTTCTTGTACTGATGTTATCTTGCTGTAACTTGTGGCGAGTGTAAGACAATTCCATATACTCATATCTTCTTTACCTGTACTTGTAATGATATCAATTCTTGCGAAACAACGAGATGCACTTCTATCCCTATCGAGGCCCTCGAGCCAAAATAAGGTCAGGATCGCATCTTGGGTGTTACACCCATGCCATCTTCCTTAACCCTACAGGCATTCTGACTAGGAAGTGTCCTAGTGCGCATGTTCGTCACCAACGAACTCTTCACCATATTCCTAGTATTCCATGCCTGGCCAATTAAATAACCAGTGGCATGCCAATGAGTACTTTGAATGTACTCTCAAGAAACCCATGTTTTGGAACAAGGTATAACAATGCATGATATAACACTAAGTAGGTCAGTGTGCGGAGAGATAATTTTGAGTGCAATGACATGATCAAATACTTGTAAAAGCATGCATCAACAGATTGCAGATATCCATATGAACAAGTTACAGATCTCAATATAAGCAGGGGTGAAATCTCTTGTTCAATCATCATGCCAAGTCATCTGACTTAGCACAAGTACCAACTTTCTTATTCACACACTCTAGTACCATCTTTGTGAAAACACTGGACGTAGTTTAAGCAGAACCACCCAACTGTCCTTGTCAGTGGACATGGCTATTCGAATAGTTTGACACTCTGCAGAGGTTGCACACTTTACCCACAAGAGTCGGGAAACTTCCGTGTCAAGCCACGATTCGCGGTATATTGCATACCCGAGGTAAGTACCCAAACATGGCCTTTCCCATGACGATACTAACAAAGAGTCCACTCGTTGGCATGTAGCTGCATGATGTACAACACGAGTATCATCCATGCAGGGACCAACAGTGTGCCGTGTCGGTGTCAAAACCGGCGGATCTCGAGTAGGGGGTCCCGAACTATGAGACTAGGATCGAAGGTAATAGGAGACGAAGGGGGCACGAGTTTATCCAGGTTCGGGCCCTCCAATGTAGGTAATACCCTACGTCCTGCTTGATTTTATTGATGGTGTAAGGGGTTACAGAGTTGATCTACCTCGAGATCGTATGTCTAACCCTAGATGAGTTGTTCTCCCTTTATACCCTAAAACCCTCTGGCTTATATAGATGCCGAGGAGTCCTACGGTTTACACATGGTCTATTACATGCCGAGAAGATAAACATGCATATTTACTAGATCAAACATGGAGCGCAAACCGTGCTCCTCGAAGCTTCCATCCTTGAAACTGGGCCTTCAAATCATCCAGTGTTCAGAAAATAGTCCATATAGTCTGGCCCATAAACAACAGGTCAGCTATCCAAGGACCCCCTAATCCAGGACTCCCTCAGTAGCCCCCGAACTTTCCTCTAACAGCAAGGGTCTTCAGCTCCAATTGCTTTGCGAACAGAGTCTTTGGCTTGCGAGGTGAGTACCTTCCCGCCGAACCATAGTTCAACCTCCGATGATAAGTAGTTTTCCGTATAGTGGCACATCCGAATTCTGTGAGATAAGTTAGCTTTGAAGGCCAAACGTCAGGGGAAAAGGATTTTTTCCTGACGAACGTTCATGGCCCTCCACAATCGATAGGCCAGTTGCAGGCACTCGGTGCGCGGTTTGAGGCCGTTCCATCCACACGATCTATCAACATGTCGATGTTGTACCATTTTATACGGGATATACTTAATCACACGCTCACAACAGCTCGCGCGTCTCGGGAAGTGGAGGGATTCACGATGCAGCAGGGGAGCCCGAATCGGCAAACCTCATAAAAGGATAAAGAAAACCCCAAAGGCCTTTTACGCTGTTCATTCGACTTCTCCGCCTCTTGTTCCCTTGTGCCTCTAGAGCACAGATCTAGGTTTCCACATCCTTGATCCCGAGCTCAGCAATGGCGGGCTCCAATGTCCAGCGGGAAGGTTCCACGATCACCAATCAAGACATAATCGACCCTAAGAAGGCCGGTTACCTCCCTACCAACATCCCTCATCGCGCGGCGGAGGAGGGCCATGTGATCCCCACCCCCAAGCCCGGCATGAGGGTGGTGTTCATCCCCCACTTCATTAGGGGGTTGAGCTCCCCCTTCCACCCCTTCGTCATGGGGTTAATGTTCTTCTACAACCTCGACTTTCACGACCTCCCGCGAAACTCCATCATGCACCTCTCAGCCTTCATCCTCGTTTGTGAGCCTTTCCTGCATGTCGAGCCGCATTTCGGGCTCTGGCTGCAGGTATTCAAAATCAAGCCGAAGTGCGTCGACGGCAAGAACACCGACTATGGCAGGGCCGTTATCGGCAAACTCACCCGCTTCGAGTGGCCATTGGGCACCCTCATCAACACCATCAAGGGGTGGTAAAAGGAGTGGTTCTATGTTAGTGAACCACACGAAGGAGGTCAGCACCCTGCCGCCGCATTCATATCCGAACCCCCCGACCCGCTTGGCTTCCTGGCTCGAAAAGTGCCTCGCATGGGGGTCGAGCAAGGAGCTGACTGATCTTTAGAAATGCATCTGTTCCTTGGTCGAGGACGAAACTACGCTACCCGATGTGGTCCAGGTGATGCTCCAAAGATGTGTCCTCCCCTGCTAGCGCCGGGACATTCCCCTGTGGGCTTGGAAACTAGAAGCCAAGCCCACAGTCCGGAACCTCTTCCGCACTACGCGGGAGAAGCTGTGGAAGGCGTTCTTCAAATCAAGGAAGAGTTGGCCAGACAAGGAGAAGGACAAGGGCCTGCACGCCACCAAGCCAGATTCCGAGGTACGATAGACCCTAGCTTAGTCGGTCTTATTACACAGAAGATATATAACCCTGTCCGGCTCCTCAGCCCGAAGACAAGAGGACTGGGCAGTTAGCCAGGATGCTCGTGGATAAGCCATATGAGGCTCCCACGAAGAAGGAGAAGAAGAATAAGAAACCAGGTCAGGCTGGCCTTCGCATCAAGGACTAGTCTGACGCTGCATCCAAAGACACCCCGCCTCCTCAAATCAGTAGGAGGCCGAAGAGGAAGAAGAAGAGGAGGAGGAGGTTGAGAGCAAGGGGGGCGACAACTTTCCCCGTCCCAAGAAGAGAGCGGTGTCTTCGGACACCAAGGGGCAGGCAGCTTCACCTGCCCCGAAGAAGGCGCGGCAGGCGCGGGTGGTCCCGTCCGACGACAACTCTGACTCGAGCTCCGCGTCCGAAGACCCCGAGGAGGTTCCACGAAGGAGCCTAAGGGTCAAGCCCCCTCCATCCAGGTTAGGATCTGAAAACCCTTCTATCCATAATTAGTAGGTTCAGAGTTTGTTAACACATAGATTATTGGTCCAATAGCCCTCCGCATGTCATCCCCACTAAGGTGGTATCGGATGGGGAGACCCCGCCCGCCGAACTAGCGGAGAGCAGGGACGCCTCCAACCTCACCACTCCAGGCGCTACGAAGGACGCTATGGAAGTGTCATCTCAGCCTACTCTAATGGAGGCGGACCCAGGGGGCGAGGGAGATATCACCGTGGCCGAGGCTAATGCTTCGGCCAACGAAGACCAGGGGACAATCCCCCGCCCGGACACTGAGGAGGCCAGATGGACAGGCAATCAGTCCCTCCGAAGACATCTCTGGAGCGTGTTGTGCCTTTGGAGGCACGGGTCAAATTCCCGATGGGTGATCGGGGAATCCGATCAGCCCTGGCACCGCCGACCAACAAGTGGTCGGCCATGGAGGATGCTCTATCAACCACCTCCATGCCCGAGGATCACCGCACCCTTATCGGTGTTGTACTAAAAAGCATCTAGTCCATTGAAAATGGACTAAAGGAGGCCTTCAAAGGTCTCCTTGCGGGCTTTCAAGTAAGTCGCCCGATGTTTTTCGCTAAGATTTTTATTTATTCGTATTGTATACATGGCAGCCCCCGAGCCCTAGGTGAGGTGGAGAAGCTCACATAGGGGTCATATCTATCATTTTGGGAAGTGAGTGCTGATGTGATGTATGCATTGTGTGTGTTGTGTAGGCTTCATCATCAACGGCGGCCAAAACGATGCCGAGCTGGACGAGCTACATCGGAAGCTCAAGCACTCCGAGGATGAGGTGGAAGCCCTCAACAAGAGGTTCAAAGAAGCGTAGGGTAAGTCCAAACTAAATTTAGATGCTTTCCCCAGAATACTATCAATGCAGATTCCTTTTAAATAAAGTTGCATCGTGTTGCAGCTTTGTCGCAAGAGATTGAAAATCTCAAGGCCGAGCTTCAATGTGCCAAAGATGAAACGGCCATGGAGAAGGCAGCGGCCAAAGAAGCGGCCACCGCGCTCTTCGCCCTATGAGCCACCAGTGATAAACAGCAGGCTCGTGTGGTGGAGATATAGGATGAGCTCAAGGAAGCTAGCAACAAGTGCGAGTCCTTGGAGCAAAAGAATAACACGATCTCGGCTGAACTGTCCACCATGAAGTTCGATCTCCAGAAGGAGCGGGTGGATAGACGGTTCTTCGAGGAGCAGGTTCACCAAGCCAAGGAGATAGCCTATGGTAAGCCATACTCCTTAAAGTGCATATTCAGGGATAGCAAATTCAAATTCCTGACCCGGGTGTAGTGATCCTCAGCCGTAGCCGCCGATCTTCAGAAGAGCATGGCGGACGCCAATTAGCTTCTTGCCTCGCGGGGAGAGGAAGATGAAGCTCGGACGTTCTGTGCATAGTTTGGAGCCCTCGAGCATCCTCCTCTTATGGTGGAGTAGCTGAAATAGCTGATGGGGATGCACCAAATGGCGGAGCCGGCCAACAAGGACATCTGCATTAGCTTATGGCCCAGCGAGCCACTCCCAGGCAGCTACTTCGGCCTAGTGCAACGACTGATTGATGCCACGCCCCGCCTTGACGCCGCCAAGCGCTCCTTTTGCATCGAAGGAGTCCGGATGGCCCTTGCCAAGGCCAATGTGCACTCGCCAGGGCTTAGTCTGATGAAGGTCTCCACCGACCCACTGCCACCAGGAAAGGAGCACTGATGCCCCGAGCTTTGCTTTGATGGAATGATGGACAGTGCGTGGGTGATAGAGTCGCGGTGTACGGGCGAAAAATATATTTGAATTAGCTTGTAATGTGTCCAAAGACTTGTTATAACTTTCAATGATATTAGTATCCACTCTTATATGGTTTTACATTCCTTTATAACTCTTGTATGTTTGTCTAATACTGAAAGATGTGAGTCGTTGGCTTCAGCCCCCAGGTAGATACTACATGGGGTGACTATGCCAATGCACTATGTCCCTTAGCTGAATTATAGGAACCCGAAGGTGGTTTAGTGCGGCAGACTAGGCAATCGGACAATTATGCTTTATTTCTTTCACTAACCTAAGGGTCATGAAAAGGACTACAGGAAGCGTACGATTAGCCAGCAAAGTTTTTGCGATGTTCGGACGAGCCAAGGCCGAAGCTGACATCATAGTATTTGCACCAAGGGCGAATTCCTCGTATAACACGGAATAACTACTTATGAGGGTTGAAGTATAATACTTCTAACTTGGAGTTCACAGATCGGATCGCATACTATGACAGTCCGTTTTCGGCTTTCTCCCCTGAGGTGCTTGACCGAACTATCTGGAAGCATAATCACAGGGGTGCTGCCTTTGCCCTTTTAGATGAACGAGAGGAACATAAAGGGGCAAGCATAGGAGCCGGGCAACTCAACTTAATGACTAAAGACATAGTCGGAACTGATGCATATAAAGCGAATGCCAAGACGCTGAACACACAATGGTTAAAGTGATTTGTGTTTGAAATCAAGCCCCCGGTCTATTAGCCGGTGACCTCGAGTCATACCGAACAGGTTCACGAGAAGAGGGAGGGAAGAAAAAAGGTATGCGCCAAAAAGAGAATAAATGAGGCATACTTGCACCACACAATTTCGCATTTCCTCGACAACTCTTATAACTCGGATTGCCGAAGCAACTGTTTATAGGTATGAGAAAGAAAAATAATAAATAATGTCCTACAGGAGCTATTGTACCAGGGGTCTTCAATTGGTGACGAGATGTCTTTAATATGCCATGTTGCTAGTTGACTCCTGCTTTTAGATGCACCTTGATGGGTGTTAGTGCGCGCGGATCTTGTGAACAAAATCTTTAGGGGCCATAGTGTTAAAGGTGAGCTTTACGCCGTGGGCATGTTCTTTTAGGAGCGCCTGTGTCTTGTCGGAATACATGTTGATGGTAATTGTTCGGGGCAACCGAACGCCCATCATTAGTTCCCCACCGCTACCCATGGAATCTTAAGTGCGAAGTTGTGCCTTCTCGGCACGTACTTCGCTAGTCCTGAGGTTGTGCGGTGGGGTGAGTCCCTATTGAGGGGAGGAGGGAGGGTCAGAGTTTTTGTCTAAATCCGAACACGCTTCCCAACCTTTCGTGCCTTTACAGCGAATCCCGAAGCTTGCCGGTCGTCTTTGTAGCTGAATTCATCTGCCAATGCCAGTCCATGTTCCTCTGTTCTAAGGGACCGCTCTGTATTTCCATTGACAGTAATGACCCCCTTGGGGTTCGGCATCTTGATCTTGAGGTACGCGTGATGCGGGACTACGTTGAACCAAGCAAATGACGTTCGGCCGAGCACCGAGTGATAGCCGTTGTGGAAGGGCACAATGTCTAAGATGAAGTCCTTACCGTGGAAGTTATCGGGCGAGCCGAACACAACCTCCAGGATTACAGAGCCCGTACATTGGGCCTCAACACCTGGGATCACTCCCTTGAAGGTAGTGCTGCTGGGTTTCATCCTTAACGAATCTATACCCATCTTTTTCACCATGTCTGAGTAAATCAAATTGAGGCTACTTCCTCTATCCATTAGGACATTAGTGAGGTGATACCCATCTATAATTGGATCTAGGACGAGGACAACCGATCCCCCATGATGGATACTGGTCGGGTGGTCTCTGTGCAAAGGTGATCTGGTATGCTGACCATGGGTTATACTTCAGAGCTATGGGCTCCACAGCATAGACCTCCCAAATGGCCCGCTTCCTCTGCTTTTTAGGTATGTGGGTGGCTTATATCATATTCACCGTTTTGACTTCGGGAGGGAATTTCTTCCGACCTCCACCCATTGGACCCCGAGGCTCGTCTTCCTCCTCGCTGCGCGAGATTTTGCCCTGGTCTTCGGGTTGTATCTTGCCGCCTGGTTAAACACCCAGCAGTTGCGGTGTGTGGGATTGGTAGGCTTTTCCGAAGTTCCATGGATCTGGCAAGTCTTGTCCATGATCTTCTCAAGCTGAGTAGGTCCGTCATGATTGCCTTTAGGGGGCTTCTTCCGTTGCCTGGGTCAGGAGTTGCAGAATTCGGCATTAACCACCGTGTCATCGGTGTCGTTGCTATTGTGCCGACGCTTGTTCTTATTCCTCTTTGGCTTTGAGCTGCCATCGCGGGCTTCAGATACCACTTGATCTTCAGAATTGTGGCTGCGTCTTGTTTACCAGTTATCTTTGCCCGCACAAAAGTGGGTCATGAGGGAGGTAAGGGTGGACAAAGTTCGAGGCTTGTCCTGGCCTAGCTGGTGGGCCAGCCATTCGTCCCGAATATTGTGCCAGAAGGAGGTTATGGCCTCAGCATTCGAATAGTCGACGATTTGGTTCCTCTTAGTCAAGAACCGATTCCAGAACTGTCGGGCAGACTCGCCAGGCTTCTAGACGATGTTGGTGAGATTGGAAGAGTCCGGCGGGCGGACATAGGTCCCCTGGAAGTTAGAGCAAAACGCGTCTTCCAAGTCTTCCCAGCATCCTATGGAGTTTTCGGGGAGGCTGCTTAACCAGTGTCGAGTTGTCCCCTTAAGCTTAAGAGGTAGGTATTTGATGGCATTGAGAGCATCTCCTCGTGCCATGTGTATATGGAGGAGGAAGTCCTCCATCCATACAGTTGGTCAGTGGTCCCGTCATACTTTTCTACATTCCAAGTTTTAAACACTTCGGGGAACTAATGCCACATTACTTCATCTGTGAAGCATAGTGGGTGAGCGGCGCCTCTGACCCGAGCTATATCCTGCTTGTATTCGGTGTCTGTATGGGGCCTGTTCCATTCCGGACTCTTTGGTTTTGGTTGAACCATGGTCTATACTCTCCCCGTCTATCCGATGAGTAATCTATGGATCCATAGATGGATCTTTTACAACCTGCTCTATGATCTGGGTCATCGCACAGGTCAAACCTATCATAGGGTTCGAATCACTCCTTACCCCGACTCCGGGGCATTGTTGGCACATAACCGGTGTCATTGGCTTCTCTATCACGCACATGAGGAGGACGGTCTGTCCTATCATATGGGGTATGATGCAGAGCCGGAGTGTCAGTGAGCTCATTGTCGGATTGTGGCAGCAACCTTCTCCGAGGGTTGCTTTTGGGCTGGTTTGACAAACCAGAACCGTATACTTCCTCGGTTGAGAGGACTTCCGTCCATTGATTAGTGAGGTCGGCCTGTTTTGCTTTGAGTTGCCGCTCCCTATCCTTTAGGCTGCGAGCCGTTGCTATGAGCCGTTGCCTGATTTCTTCCTGATCCTTGAGGTTATCAGGGATGTAAAACTCATTGACTTCTGTTATGTATTCCTCCTCGACGAGGGCAAGATAATCATCACCTTTGAGGTCATTGACGGTATCGGGGTCATTTTGGTCCTCGGGTTCGTCCGGACCCTCAAACGGGTGCTCGGGGACATCGGGATTGTCATGCTCGGCGGGGGTGTTACCGTCCCGGCTGCTGATAATAGCTCTTCTTCCCTTTTTGCTTTTGGACTGCTCATGCGATTTCTAGTGCTTTGATGGCGCATCTCCCAATTTGTCTCCGTTGTTGTGAGGCGTATTGTCCCTATTGGTGGCAGGAGTATCCACCATGTAGACATCATATGTAGAAGTGGCGGTCCAATTCCTGGTAGTAACAGGAGTGGGAGCATGGTCCTCTTCATCCATGTATTCTGCCTCTTAGGAGGCATATACAAGCACGTCGGTTAAGTCTTTGACGATGGCTATCAAGTGGGTGGTGGGTGGGTCGAAAAATCAGTCCCTGCCCGAAATGTAACAAGGCCAGACGTAGATCGGGGCTCGATCCTCATCATTAAAGCCTCTTCAAAGCCTCTTCAACCATTGAGGGGCCGATCTGATCCAGTTGTATGGAACTCGTGGGGTTCACCCCTATGAAGTCCGCCCATGGAGATTGTTCGGAAGGAACGCATGTTCGGTCGTATGGTTTGATAGCCACACTGGGATGAGAGATCGGACTATCCCCGTGGGTGACCCCATCGGAGTGTCCGAAGAAGGGGGTCGAGTTAATAGCCTCGGAGTCCTCGAGGGCTACGGGAGAATCCGTGAGCCCAGTTACTGACAAGTCGCCCCGAGATTCGACAAAAAACTCTAGGTTTCCGAATCTTACCTCTTGATCGGGGGCGAAGTTCTCCAAGTGGCCTAGATGGTCGGCGGAATCAGCATGCAACACAACGTTGCCGAAGGTGAAGATCTGCTCGTGGACGAAAACATCCATGTTACAGACCTCTCCGTTGATGATAAGTCGAGGTGTTGATCCCATCTCGCTCACAGAGGAACTCTCAATGAAAGCACCAATGTCGGTGTCAAAATCGGCGGATCTCGGGTAGGGGGTCCCGAACTGTGAGACTAGGATCATCGTCAACAGGAGACGAAGGCGACACAAGTTTACCCAGGTTCGGGCCTCCAATGGAGGTAATGCCCTACGTCCTGCTTGATTGTATTGATGGTGTAAGGGGTTACAGAGTTGATCTACATCGAGATCGTATGTCTAACCCTAGATGAGTTGTTTTCCCTCTATACCCTAAAACCCTCCAGCTTATATAGATGCCGAGGAGGCCTAGGGTTTACACATGGTTGGTTACATGCCAAAGAGATAAAAATGCCTATTTACTACATCAAACGAGGAGCACAAGACGTGCTCCTTGACGCTTCCATCCTAGAAACTGGGCGTTCAAATCATCTAGTGTTCGACAAATAATACATATAGTCTGGCCCATAAACAACAGGTCGGCTAACCGAGGATCCCCTAATCCAGGATTCCCTCACCCAGTGTTTGTGAAAACAGCCCATGATTGGCCTTTCTGGCATGACCCCGTACCAAGGGTGACCTCGTCACTCCCGCCACTAGTAATGCAGGCTCTGTGCTAGTACCCATCAAGGTAATAAACAAAGCCTCGTTGCATAAGGCATATCGTGGTTGTACATGTAAGGTTGGGAATAGTCGACAAAGCTTAAATCTAATCCATTTTCAAAAACACACACACTCACTTGCTGTGGTACACCACTTCTTTATCAAGTGGTTATGTAGCTCATCTTCATCTCCCTCGGGCATTAGTGGTACCCAATGGGGTTTTCAAAAAGTCTTTTAAAACACTTTTGTTTCCATCACCATGCACATCCCCATCCCACTGTGCGTAGCAACTACATAGCAACCTAACTACTCCCACCCGCATAACCCTCATAAACAGGTAGGGTCATGCATGATACAAGTATCAACGGTAAAAGTATCGGAAGCAACCCACCAAAGTGGTCACCACATCACCATGACCAAGATATCGAAAATAAAGTGCTATATGCCATGCGATGAAAATGGTTTCTGAACATGGTCAAAGGGTTGCTTGCCTGACTCAACAAAGTTTTTGGGGTCTTCAAAGTCTTCAGGTCCAACTCCCTCGTTAACAACACAATCTGTCGCCACGATAATAACGAGCAATAAGAAGAATCACAACTAAAACAGAGCACAAAATCCACTTCTCAAATGTTACCCTACTCCGTAAAATAGTACAATAGAAATAGAAAATATATGTTTCTGGTTTTGTAATCAAAAAGTTATTGAAAACCATTTTACAAAGGCTAAAAATATTTAAAACTAGATTTTAAATAAAATGAGTACATAAATGTTTTCAAAAATTTACACAAGTGGCCGTATTAAATACTGCGGATTATTCTAAGATTTATGATGGAGAAATTATTGGAATTGGATAATTATCAAATTCCGTGGAATTTTTGGGAATCAAAAGAAAAAGGGAAAGGAAAAACGCCAAAGTGCTCTGGGCCAGAACAGCTGGCTGAGCCGGCCCAGTCTGTCGGCGTTCTGGGACAGGGTGTACCCAGACTTGCCTGCCTACGGGCCAGCGCGTGGCCCGCCACCATGGCCTGGTACGGCCCAGAGACATGTTCCTCCAGTCAAGACCCTCGTGAGCCCCCCCGCCTCGTGAATAGAACAATGTCGAGACCTCCGGAGAGTAGCATCCCCGAGGCTGCCTCCCGGGGAGCGGAGATTCCTATGCAAGAGCCCAACCACCCAAGGACGGGATGACGTGGGTTCTGATGACGAAGCCAGGCAGTCGCCAGTAGGCGCAGGGGGCAGATAGTTTCCTCTTTGGTGCTAAGGAGACAAGGACATACACGGGTTCCCAAGGAATCCCCCAAAGGTTTCCTTCTCGGCGCAACGAGACCACGGGCTCGTCAGGACGGATGTCATTGCCGATCCCACCATTGCATCACCCCCTGAAGCTTTGCAAGCAAAGACCACCTTTAGTCAGGATAAGATGTACATCATGTCCCCTTTAAAATTTGGCCATTATGGATCCCTTCCCTCCTGTTAAATGAGGTAAAAGGACCGTGGCCTCTGTAAATAGCCACCCATGCCCATCATAGAAGGCAAGCCTATAATTGCTAGTTCATCACGACAAAAGGCCCTCGTGAGGCCACTCCACCACTGTAATAGTTCATCCTTAGCCTCCTCATGAGGCCAAGCACCACAAAGAAGGAGTAGGGTTTTACACCGCGAGGTGGCCCGAACCTAGGTAAATCTCCGAGTCCACCATATTCCTCACTTGCACTCGCTCGTCATAGCTAGGTCGTAGGGTGACATGCTTGAGACTCTGAGCCAGCTTAGGTCCTTGCACACACCCTAGTGTTCGAACCTTGAGTGTTTTGCAGATCCCTGATTCCGACATGTGGCGCGCCAGGTAGGGGCGTGCCAAAATCTTCTCTAATTCAACATCGTCTCTGCTCCGTCTCTCCCATGGACGACGCCTGCTGAGTTTGTGCCAAGCGCATGGTCGCTCGTGTCGCCCAGACGGCGCCTGTGGGCTCCGGCGCCCCATGTCATTCCATCTCTCCGGTAGCCAACTCTGCTACTAGCTCAGTTGCGCAAGAGGAGCAAGACTCGTTGCTGCCGCCTTCTCTGCAGCACGACGACTACACCGCCACACTGTCCCCTGTCCATGCCACGATGTCATCCTCCCACTCCTGTCGTGGACCGGAGAACCCACCGACCACACTTCTCATGGCGCGCAAGATGCTACGTTACCGCCCCGTCAAACACTACTACGAAGACTGGATAGGCCGTATCACCGAGCTCATCGACGCGGCCCACGAGGCCCCACACCCTCCAACTATCTTTGTGCCCAGCACATCCAAGCATCCGACACGGCTTACGGCACACCTCCTCCTCTGTTCCTGCAAAGCGCCGACCTCGAGCCCAGGTGCAAAGCGTGCCCTCGCGACCCGCCATGCCCGAGGCCAGCGCGTTCGCGAGAGGAGGCGAGCTGCCAGGTGGTGCCTCGGTCACAAGGTCATGCGCACGCGCTCCACACGTCACCGCACGAGTGCCAAGGTCATGCGCCGATGAAGGTGGCGGCCGACGGGCGTCAAGACTAGGCTCCCCTAGTCGACGTTGGGTCGGAGCGCGACTAGGCCTACCACGCCTTCACCTCAGAGCTGCACCGTGTCGTCTGGCCCAACAAGTTCAAGCCAAACCTGTCGTCATGCTATGACAGCACCGACGACCCCATAGAGTTCCTTCAGCTCTAATCATTGAGCATCAAGGCGGCAGACAGTGACGACAAGGTGATGGCGAACTGGTTCCTTACGTCTCTGAAGGGCAGCGCATGTTCCTAGATCCTCAACCTTCTGAAGGGGTCGATCTCCTATTGTGAAGGGCTTCGCGAGCGTTTCATCGCCAACTTACAAGGCACCCGAGACCGCCCTCCGACGGTGAACGACCTGCAGCGCGTGAAGCAGCATGAAGGAGAGGCCTTGCATAAGTACATACAATTCTTCACAAGCATCCGCCATAAGATTCCAAAGGCATTGGATTAAGCCATCATCTCGACGTTCACTGAAGGTGTCAGGGACCTCTGGATGAGGGAGGAGCTCGCTATCCACGATGACCTATGCTCAGCTCTGGAGATGTTCAACCTAGCGAGCAAGGGCGTGAAAGCCAAGGAAGGCCGCCTCTCTCTTCGTGAGCATCTGTAGTCAGACCCCGAGGACAAGAAGGCCAAGTCAAAGCGGATTAAGTGCTAGAACCCCACCGTGATCGCTACAGAGCTGGAGATGAAGCACGGTCAAGACCAGGAAGAACCTCCCAATAACAACTGCCCGTACTGCATTTTCCACTACATCGACACCCACAACACCAATGACTGCCAAGAGCTCAGGAAGCTCCGTGAAGAACACCTCAGTCGCTGCCTTGAGTGCGGTGTTGTGGATACGGACGTGGAGGAGGCCACAGTGGAGGCCGTCGTAACGACCATGATTGGCGGCAGGGCTGGCGCGACCAGCCTCGTGAGGACCGTTGGCGTGACCAGCCTTGTGAGGATTGCTGGTGTCACGAGCCACGTGACGGACCCTGGCGTGATCAAGCTTGGGAGGTCTGTCCTCGAAACAGGACCGACCTTCCTCTGCTGCCACCGCCACCAAGGAGGAACGATGACGACTGAATGGATGATGAGGCTAGGGGCTTCCAGGAGCCTCCGGCGATCTCCTGCATCCTATGCGACGCTCAGGGCCCAGCCTCCAACCGCATCTTCAAGCAATTCTCTCGCGAGGTGAACCCCGTCCTCCCGAAGCTTGAGGCCACCCATCCTCTCAAGTGGTCAAAGTGGTCCATCACCTTCGACTCCAAGGACCAGCTCAAGTGCTCGGCTATAGCGGGTGCTATCCCTTTGCTCTGCACACCCATCCTCAGCAATGTCCTCATCACCAAGACACTCATCAATGGCGCAGTAGGACTCAACGTCCTCTTCATCGAGACATTCGATACGCTCCAGGTGTCGTACGACCAGCTCATGCCAACTAGGCCCTTCTCTAGGGTAACCGACGGTTCCACTACACCGTTGGGGCAGGTGCGCCTCCCGGTCACCTTCAGCAAGCGCGAGAACTAACGCACTGAGCTCACTAACTTCGATGTTGCCCACATCGGTCTCCCATACAACGCCATCCTCGGGTACCCTACCCTCACCAATTTCATGGCAGTCGTTCACCATGGCTATAGTGTCCTCAAGATGCCACGGTGCAACGGCATCATCACGGTCGCCTGCGACGAGAAGGATGCAATCTTCTCCCTTGAGTGTGCTTACCAAGTCACGGCAGCCATGAACTCTGACGATGAGCTGTAGGATCAAAATTAGGTCTAGAGGGGGGGTGATTAGACTACTTGACCAATTAAAAATCTACTTTTTCTCAATTTTAAGTGTTGACAGATTTTAGCATTCATAGCAAGTCAAGTACACCCTACACATGCATGTCTATGAGTATAGCAGCGGAAAGTAAACAGAAGCATGTAAGTAAAGGAATGGTAGGAGGATCAAACACAGTTGGAGACAGGATGATTTTTTCCCGTGGTTCCAATAGGTGGTGCTATCATACACCCACATTTATGGAGTCTTTAACCCACGGAGGGTAACGGTCGTGAGAGTCCATGGAGGGATCTACCCACGAAGGGTTCCATGATGTAACCTTGACTATACGAGGATGGCCTGCGTCCACGGAGGACTAGCCTAACTCAGGGTAGATCCTGACGAAGTAGGCGATCTCCTTGCGCTTACAAACTTCTTGGTTCACTCCACAACAGGAAGTAGGAGGCTCCCAAGCGACACCTAACCAATCTAGGAGGCACCATCCTTGAAAAGGTAACAGGCTCGATAATGTCGATGAACTCCTTGATCTTGTGCTTCAAGATGATAGACTCCTGAACACACAATCGCTCTCTCACAGATTTGGCTTGGTGGAAGAGATTGATTGGGTGAAAAGAAACTTGGGGAGGCTAGAGATCAAGATTCATATGGTTGGAATGGAATGGCATGATATCAACACATAAGTAGGTATGAGTGGGGATCTGTTCTGAGTGCTTCTCATGCGAGTAGGTGGTGGTGAAGGGGTATATATAGGCATCTCCAAAAATCCAACCATTACACCTAATAAGTCAGACTCGGTGACACCGATGTGTTAATCTTGGTGGTACCTAATTGCCTCAAAGGTAGCAACTTTTGAATTTTGGTGAGACTCATATATCAAACTCGGTTGCACCGATAAGGTGACCAATGGTCGGATTGCCAAACTCGGTGACGCTGATTCAACAAACTCGATGGTACCGATTTTGTGAATTTGTGTAACATGAAGTTGGTAACCAAAACTTGGTGGCACCAAAGCAGAATCGGTTGCACTGAATGGCTAGAGTTTGGCTGAGTTTGTCTGAGGCTGAGAATCAGTGACACTGAGTGGAAAGTGTTGGTTGCACCGATTTTGTGTGTTTGGCTTGGGACAGACTTTTGTGGAAGAGCTTGTGAGTGTATGTGGTGACTATCACTTGTGCAGGTATGAGCATTTTGTTCACCAAAAGTACCTTACCCCTTTTAATAGTATTGGTTTTCCTATGGACTCTAAGTGATTTCTCACAAAGTAAAATGTAGAGTCCTCTTGCTTGAAGCTTTGCGAATCTATTTCCTTGCATCTTGGGGTATTCCACAATACTTTTGCCAACCCATCATTGAAATTTTCCTCAAACATGCTTGGTGGAAACATTAGTTCACTGACATATGTGTTATTATTAATTACCAAAACCACAAAGGGATCAAATGTGCTTTCACAAGCGCGACCTCCTGCCTCCCGAGGACACCCCCAAGAAGCCAAAGCAGCTCCTCTCGAAGAGTCGCCTAGGGGCTGGGACCTCCACCACTAGCGTCCCAGGTCATGTGCCCGCTGCTGGGGCACCTCCCCCTATCTCATAGGAAGGCGCGCTCGGAGCCTCCCTTAAGGACAGGCTTGGGAGCTTCCACCCGGATAGCCTTAGGTCTGACTGGAGCGACGAGGGAGGAGCTCAGGCACAACCCAGAGGCGTGGTTCGACACGCGCACCCGCAAGCAGGAAGCAAGGCGCGAGGCACCAGGAGCAAGAGAGTTCATCACCAACGTGATCAAGGAGCTTCAGGAGGCGCAGGCCATGTGTAGTGAACACTGTCCTGCACCACCTAGAGCGGCAACCATCCCAACGGCAGGCTACGCGTCTGCTTCGACATCTTGGGCCTCGCCAGGGCCTCATCATAGGGCCTACTCTAGCCGTGTGTTTCAGACATATTGGGGGCTTCCCCTGCAGCTACATCCGCATGCCCTTCGGCCTCATGAACGCGGGCGCTTCGTACCAACGACTCATCTAGACCACCCACGCAACTCATGAGGCCCGACGATGCGTGGTTCTTCAGGAGGTCCTAGGCCCTCGCGAGACCCCCAAGCCTCCGGAGCACTCCAGCTCATGATAATCAGGCTTGACGACTTCCCCGATGCTTCAACAGCGCCGGCATCATGTGACTTTTGGTTTGTTCAATTGAGGGTGCTCCTCAGGCTGCATTATCCACAGGCTTCTAGGGCCCATCCCCGCAGCTGTATCATTTTGTGCATGCACCAGACTTATTTTGCATCCAATGAATTTCCTAAGTATTCCAACTGCATGCCCGGTGCTTTTTCACCATGAATATCACCGCGTCCTTATGATCTTGCCTTCGACCACCTCATGATTAAGGGCTCGCATGATGTCTATGCTCGGGTCCATCCCTGTAGTGCTGATAAACCCAAATGGCTGAGCTCTGTCTTGAGGGCCAGCCCCGTATAGGTCACATCGATTAGGCCCTTGGTGCTTGTCCTCGCATGTGCTAATCGAGTGTGAGTGACTCAAGGCACGCGACCCGATTCCAATAACTGCTGCTCGGCGCTTTGCCGATGAGGGAGCCGCATGTCGGATGTTTTTCCTCGGGATGGTCGCATGAGAAGACTGGGCACGGCGTTTGTGCTCGGGTCCATCCCTGCAACGTTGAGAAACCCAATATCTGAGCTATGTCTGGCGGCCTGGCCCCACGCATGTCACCTCCTGGGGTCGTTTGTGCTCGGCCTTATCATGCAATGGCGCTTGGAGACTCATTCGACGCAGGTTACCCACACCCCACAGGTCCAGTAAGAGCGCCTCGTGCTACAAGAGTTCAAAAGAGCGCTTCGCGCTACAAGAGTTCAGAAGAGCGTCACGTGCTATAATTCAGGTGCAACCCGCCTTTGAGGTAGGGCCTCGTGCGTCCCGCGTTGTCTCATGAATGCCTAGATGCACATCCTAGTTCAGTTGTGCAGGCCATGAGTGCGAACTTATTGGGTTATACAGCACGGATACTCTCACACAGACCTCCCTTCCCATGCCCAAGTGGAAGCCCCATGCTCCGCGCTGGCGGACGACAGTGCCGCTCAACGGCTATGCCCATACCCAAGTGTAAGCCCCATGCTCCACACTGGCGGACGACATAGTCGCTCAGCGGCTATGCCCTTGCCAAGTGGAAGCTCCATGCTCCGCGCTAGGGGATAAACAACTAAGGGTGACCTAGCGGTTGCACCAACCTCAGGATGGCCTCCCGGTTCTTTGCACGACCCCGTCACACAATGGTTCCATGGAATGCACACGAGAGGGGGCTGGCCGTGGGCTACGCCTAGGGCTGGCCTGGCGTGAGCCACCTCACCAGGCTCAGGTATGTGGTCTTCTTGCATCCCTCCCAGGTAAAAGTTGGCAAGGAAAGGTACGAACTCACCTCACATACGCTACTCGTACGTCAAGGGGGACCCCTAGGCATCATGAGCCAGGGGCCTCACTAGTCACGTAGCCCCTCACCCCTTGGTCTCGTCCTAGAGATCCAGATGACCCAACGACAGTTGAGGTATGCACAGGATTGGCCCCTCTGATGCAGAGCACTAAGGCGCTCCAAATCTGTGCTGATGTCGCCATGTTTCCTTCGTGATTGTTGCTCGCATGTCAAGGGAGACCCCCAAGCATCGCGACTCAGGGACCTCCCTAGTCACATAACCCATCGCCCCTTGGTCTCATCCTAACAATCTAGACGACACAACGGCGGTCGAGGTATGCACGGGATTGGGCCCTGCCAACGCAGAGTGCAAAAAGCAAACATGAAGAAAATAGGGCGCCAGAGGGAATCATGAAATTGATCAAAAATTCGAGCAATTATTACACGCACTGAATGTCTTGCGAATTCAAGGTTTTATGCCTCCACGAGGCATGATATATGTTGTAGGTAAAGACCTAGGAGGAGGGGCCGCCACTACCATAGCCGTCGTTGCCGGTTGTCCCGGCCGCGGCAAGTTCATCATCAACATCGCCATCGCCGTCTTCGCCACCGATCGTCTCCCACACTGGGGGCTTGGCGGTGGTAATGCAGGTGAACTTCTCCACCAGTGCATCCACCGGATCCTTCACAGCTGCCTCCATAGTGGCGCGAGACTCGGGAGCAATAGGGGCGAGCATCGAATCGAAGCTAAAACCGGGCTCGCGAAGATAGAGCTGGCTGAAAACCCACATCGTGGCCGTGGCAAGAAGGTCATCGCATTCATTCTCCAGAATGGTGTCCACCTTGGTGGAAGCACCCTCGAAAACCTCTACAAGCTTGGAGGAAAGCCCTACGTAGCCGGCCTCCGGAGCCTCAGGGCCTGGGACACCTGGGCTTCTTCCACCTCCCCCTTCAGCTTGGTTAGACGCTCGCTCTCCTTGGCTTGAGCATCAACCATGAGGGACAACTCAGAATCACGGCTGGCAAGCTTCGCCTCGCAGGCCTTGAGGGCGTCCTCTTGCTCATGGATCCGTTGCGCGAGCGTGATTTCCTCCTCCTGGAAGGCCTTCAGGATGGCCTCCGCCTCGCTACAGCGCTTCTTGGAAGACTCCATCTCGACCCAACAGCGTCTCTGGCCGCCTTGGCTTTAGCGGCCTCCTTGTTGCTCTTCGCGATGGCAGCCTCGGATCAGTCCCAAGCCTTCCGGATGGCCTGCTCGGCCTGGGACTACCCAGAAATGAGCCCCATGCCTTCCCTCGCGAGGTGACTCTCGGCATCTTGGAGGTTGGCCTAGAGCTGATCAAGCATGGTGTAGGCCTCATCCAAGGCACCGGAGATGATCAAAGGGCCACAGCATGCGAGCGCGAGGGACAGACCGGGGGAAGATGCCGACACATCGGCAGGTGCATCGTCCAAAGGTTGACTGACAAGAATGTCTTGAGGAGCCAGGGGCTCCAAGTTATCCTCCGTCATGACAAGCGCGGGCGGGTTCATGGCCGGTTGGCCAGCGGGGACTGGCTTGTGCCGAGGCTGCACCGATGCACCCTCAGGAGTGGATCCACCTGCATGGGGCAGGGGACTGTCCCCTCCACTGAAGCTAGGATTGTTGCAGCTATGGCAAGGGGTGCCACCTCATGAGTATCCGCGCCCCCGGCGACCAGTCCTCCAATCGGCGCACCAGGCTTGTGCGCACCTCCATCACGTCCCGAGTCGGGCGACGCCCCCAGGACAGGGCCCCCCTTCGATTCAGCGCTCACCTTCCTCCTCTTCGGATCTACCCCAACCCAGGCCGTCAAGAGCGGAGGACTATGAGCAAATCTAGAGTTCAAAGATCAACCAGAAGGAAGGAAAGGCTACTTACTCATCACATGCAACCCAATTCCTCTTCGGCTCCGCCTCGGCGCTGGTTGGCATGCCCCTACTCTCCTTTGGCACGGTCCTGGATGAGCCCAGAGAGCGTACTAGGTGCTCCGCACCTACCCCCGGTGCGGTACCACCGCCTGGAGAAGTGTGGAGGGTGCCTTCAGAATCCGTGGCCAGTTAGCCCGTGCCGGCCCGGGCGGCGGCTGCCTTGCCTCCCGACAGCAACATGGGCAGAGGCAAGCCCAGCCTCTCGCTCGCCTGGCTGGGTCGCGATGAGTCCTCCGGAGGGGATGCAGTCGCACGCTTCTTCGGGGCTACCTGACTAGACGGGCGGTCTTGGTGGAAGGCCTCGACCCCTTGGGCACCCTGGCCAAGTGCTGAAAACCAGTGGCCGAAGGCTCATTGTCGTCATCGTCAAGGTTGTGGAGCATGCTCTGCGTCGGAAGGCACACCTCTTCTCTGTCGTCCACAGTCTCCTTAGAATCCCCCTTGCCACTTGTGTTGCCAGAGGACACTAGCACCGGGGGATTGGGATGCTCGGATGACATAATTCCCGAGTCATCAAAGTCGGGCATAGGTGAGGGAGTCCTGGATGAGCCCAGAGAGCGTACTATGGGCCGACCTCTTCCCTATGGGCCGGACTATATGGGCCGCAAAGTGACCATTAGGTGATCAAGGGCCCCATCCCCAGGGTCGAGGCTTCAAGGAGCTGTGGCGTGTTCTCCAAGATTGTCAGCCGTAGATCGGCATTTTTATCTCTTCGGCATCTAACCGACCATGTGTAAACCCTATGTACCACCGGCACCTATATAAGCCGAAGGGTTTTATGTTGTATAGAGAGGACAACTCATCCAGGGTTAGCTATTCGATGTCAAGGTAGATCAACTCTGTAACCCCCACACCATAAATACAATCAAGCATGATGTAGGGTATTACCTCCATAGGAGGGCCTGAACCTGGGTAAATCCTTGTCCCCTTCGCCTCCTGTTAGCACCGATTCTAGTCTGACAGCTCGGGACCCCCTACCCGAGATCCGCCAGTTTTGACATTGACATTGGTGCTTTGATTGAGAGTTCCACTATGAACAACGAAGGAATCGATGGCGCACCTCATCGCGAGCACTGAGATCTGCATCCAGGGAACCCTTACCCCCGATCAGCCTCTGATAGGTGGCGACATCTTGTCACATTCTGACCCGATCAGCCACCTTGGCAGGATCGGAAGCTTCACCCTGATCATATAATCAGGTTCAAAACATAGATTTCGTCATCGATTCACGGGGATTACTCGCCCTTATGGAACCTTCGACCCTCCAGGAGGAGCCTATCAGTTTTGATGCTTTGACGCCCAAGACATTGGGCCTCACCGCCAACGGATTCGTCATCCCCGGGCGATCTGGAACGCCCAATCTGGTGGATGTGACCAGATCTGCCATGTCTAGGCGGAACACGGAGTCGCCTTCGTGCAGCTCTAGAACTGTCATGCCGCGTATTGACTCCACTTGGCTCAGCGACATGCATCCTACCATCGCTTCATTGTTAAACAAGTTGTTCGATCGGATTGAAGCTATGCGTATGACGGATGACAAGATTCCAATCTATGACCGGCTCAAGATTAGGCCCGACGACAGGGAGATTCATGCCCCCCTGGTCACCCACCTTGTCGCTACCATTGAATGTCCGGCTGAGGACTCGTCCCCACAATCGGAATTGAAAACAGTCTATACCCCGGTCTCTGATCACCAAGACTTCGTCGGCGATTCAGATGCCGGAATTTATTCTATATCCGGACCATCATCGGTCCAAGATCTATCAAACCATTCAGAGTCCTTGATTCCGAACACCCAATGTGGCATGGGGTAGGATTTTTTCCCACCCACCACCCAAGACGATGATTCCATTATCGCATTAAAGCTCGCGTCTCCGGAGTTAGGGACACTAAACAATTATGAGGAGAATGAGTCCACCACTTTTGGTCCAGACTCCTACTCGCTAGAAGCAGAGAAACGGTCTTAGTGACCAAGAGATCATGGCAAATTTCAGTAACAATTGCCATGATGAAGGGATTCTTAACGCCCTGGATCGCCGACACATTCATGACTTTTCCGAGCTATCCGATTTGGTACAAAAATATTGTTCCATGGAAAGCGCTTGGCAATCCGAGCGGTTATTTTCGGAATCAACTTTCCCCGAACACCCTAGCGGAGATCAGAAAAAGAGGATACTTCCAAACTAGCCAGCCAGATTTGAACCCACCGAAAAAAGAAATAGGTCCCTTTCAAGGGTCGGTACTGTCCTTGACAGACTATTGGATAAACCTTGCCCCATACATTCCGTCCTGCTAAACACGAGTCCGACTCACAGCCTTAGAGCTTGCTGGGTCGTCAGGCAGGTCGCAAAGAGAAGTGATGCCATCCTTGAGGCACTTTCGCCAAATAGGCGCTCTTCATCATCGCCCGAATATAATACCAAAAGTTTGATGGTCTAGAAATGTTCCCCTTGCGGAACAGAAGGAAAAGAGCTCTTTGAGAACTCGAACAGGTCTACCATGTGGCAGCCTCAAGTGCATGGGTAGACATACCGATCACTTTTGGAGATGCTGACAGATCAGCCATTCTTTTCGGTCATTCACCAGCTGCACTAGCCCTAAACCCCATCGTTGATGGATACATGTTACAGAAGGTGCTAATGGATGGCCGCAGTGGTTTAAACCTAATGTACAAAGGCACCCTGGAAAAATGTAGTTCGACTAGTCTCGCATCCAACATAGCAACACGACTTTCTGGGGAATTATTCCAGGGAAATAGGCGCGCTATTTAGGACGTATCACCCTAGACGTAGTGTTTGGCATGCTTGAAAACTACTGATCCGAAGAGCTTCTCTTCCACATCGTGCCTTTTCCAAATGGCTACCATGCCCTACTGGGACGTGACCCCTTCACAAAGTTCCAGACTATAGCCCATTATGGGTACAAGAAACTCAAAATGCCAGCACCAAATGGTGTGATCACAATAGCCAGTGATCCGAACATAGTCCTTCGGGCCAAAAACAAGATGGCAGCGTTCGCCCTCGAGGCATTAGCTGAGACTTCCGCTGCCGAAGAAATGGCTGCACTACAGTCAATAGTTCACAAGGACGACGTGATCCTTAGCAAAAGGCCTAAGCCCATGTCCTTCAAACCCAGAGAGGAAATCGTCAAGTTTCTGGTGCATCGGACGGACCCCAATAAGACAGCGTCCATCGGAGCTTAGCTCGATCCACTTTTGGATGAGGCCCTGCGGAACTTTCTCCCAGAAAATTGGGACATCTTTGCCTGGCATCCTTCTGATATGCCAGGAATCCACAATGGCTTGCAAAACACAGTCTTAACAACATTGTAGGCTTCAAGCCCATCAAGCAGACTCTGCGCCGCTTCTCCGAACCCAAACGACAAGCTATGGGTGAAGAATTATCCAAACTACTAGAGGCCAGATTCATTCGGGAAATTGAGCACCCTGAATGGTTGGCGAATCAGGTGATGGTACCATAGAAAGATAAGTCCTCGCGATTGTGTGTCAATTTTAAAGACATTAATAAAGCTTGCCCTAAGGACCCTTTCCCCTTACTACACATAGACCATATCATTAATGCCTTAGCCGGACACGATTCGTTGTGTTTCCTCAACGCTTATTCCGGATACCATCAAATCAAAATGAAGGAATCCGATCAAGCGACAACTGCATTCATCACCCCCTAGAGCCCATGTTGCTTTAACACGATGCCATTTGGGCTAAAGAACGCTAGGGCCACATACCTGCACATGATCCAGACTTGTCTCGCGACATAGGTCAGTAAGACAGTCGAGGCATACGTGGACGACGTGGTAATCAAAACGAAACACGTCAGCCAGTTGATCAATGACCTACAACAAACCTTTGCCAGCCTACGCGAGTACAACATATGACTCAATCCGGAAAATGTGTATTCAGAGTTAGTTCTGGTAAAGTGCTCGGATTCATCGTCTCTCATGGAGGAATAGAAGATAATCCGGCTAAGATCCACGCTCTGTCAGAACTTGCAATTCCTAAAGAGCTAACGCATGTCCAGAGGCTGGCTAGATGTGTCGCAGCGTTAATCCACTTTATATCCCGCCTCGGAGAGAAGGCCTTACTGCTCTATAAGCTACTGAAACAGACCAACAATTTCGAATGGACCACTGAAGCAGTGGCTGCGTTAGAAGAAATTAAAGCACTAGCGGCAACGAACCCCATACTCACAGCACCAGGCGCTAGTGATCCCATGTTATGATACATAATGTCCACCAACCAAGTCGTTACTACAGTGCTCGTTGTTGAACAAGGTGAGGAGGGACATAAATCCCAGACTCAGAAACAGGTCTATTACGTGTCAGAAGTACTAACACAATGCAAGTCCAGATACCAGCATTACTAGAAGATAGCCTACATAGTGTTTATGGCATCAAGGAAACTCAGACACTATTTCCAAGATTGTGCGGTAACGGTGGGATCCGAAGTACCCCTAAACAATATAATCAACAACAGGGACGCCATTGGCCGCATAGCCAAGTGGACCATTGAGCTCCTCCCCTTTGAAATAACCTATAAGCCATGCCGTGCCATAAAATCTCAAGTATTGGCAGACTTCCTGGCTGAATGGACAGAGGCTCACCTCCCCAAGGAATACAGTGCATACTCACATTGGACATTGAACTTTGATGGATCCAAAACCCTAGCCGGACTGGGGGCTGGAGTTATCCCCATAGGCGACAACGTGTGATACGTGTGCAGATTATGTATGCCGACTCCAACAATGCAGCCGAATACAAAGCCCTTTTGCACGGTCTTCGGATGGCAGTACCAATGGGAATACGACGGCTGGAGGTACGGGGAGACTCCAACCTTGTCATCTCCCAAATCAATGGTGAATTCAATGACAAAAATCTGAAGATGGTAGCATACAGGAACATCGTCTTAAAAATATCCACATGGTTCAAGGGGTTGGAATTCCACCACGACGCTCACGACAATGACCAAGCCGCGGACATACTGGCCCGCATGGGGGCTAAGCGCGACCCTATCCCAAGAAATACCTTCCTCGAGCGGCTCTTCAAGCCATCCGTGGTTTGGCAGGACGATCACAAGGGCGCCTACCTAGATACGTCGGAAGAGGTTGTTCCCCTATAAATGAACCAAACAATCAAATCGTCGGTAGCTCTGTATTGGATGAAACTCCTTCGTCCCATGAAGTCATTTCGGTAATTGCGCTATGGATAAAGCCCTTCCAAGCCTACCTTCTTCACAAGGAACTCCCCGATGACTAGACAGAGTGGCCATGCATACTTTGGTGATCCAATTCCTGCAAAGTACATGAGGGTGAGTTGTACAAGAAAAGCACCATCAGAATATTACAGTGGTGCATATCTGAGGAAGAAGGATAGGAGCTCCTAGCCGAAGTCCATGCAGGTATGGGTGGCCACCATGCCGTGGCAAGATCCTTAGTTAGAAAGGCCTTGCGAGCTGGTTTCTTTTGGCCTATAGCTCGGGCAGACGCCCAGTCACTTGTCAAACACTGCGTGGGTTGTCAACTTTTTGCAAATCAAAGTCACATGCTCCCAACATCTCTTCGGACTATTCTGATAACCTGGCCTTTTGCGGTCTGGGGGCTAGACATGGTTGGACCCCTTAAGGGGGACCATGAAAAATAAATTCCTACTGGTCATGGTTGACATGTTCACTAAATGGATAGAGGCAAAGCTTGTTAAATCGGCCAAGTCCAGACCAGTAGTCGACTTTACATCTGGCATGGTACACCTTTACGGTGTCCCACACAGTATAATAACGGACATTAGATCCAACTTCACGGCCCAAGAGGTCAAAGACTACTGCGCAAAAATGGGCATAAAAGTGGATTACGCATCAGTATATCATCCGCGGACCAATGGACAAGTCGAACGAGCAAACATCCTCATTATGAGCGACAGTAAGCCACGTTTGGTCCGATCTCTTCATGAGTACGACTGTCATTGGGAGGAGGAGCTCGACTCTGTTTTATGGGGCCTACGCACCACCTCGAACAGATCAACGGGATACACACCATTCTTCATGGTCTACAGGGTAGAAGCAGTCCTCCCCTATGACATTATTCATGACGCACCAAGGGTGCGCATGTACGAGGAAAGGGTGGCCGAGCTAGATCGGCAGGACGACCTAGACACCTTAGAAGGAGAGAATGACATAGCTCGGGCCCACTCTACTTTTTACTAACATTAGGCCAGACATTACCAGAGTCGGGAGATTAGTGCAAAAGCATATAATGTAGGCAAACTCGTCCTACGGCTCCCGGAGAAGCAGAAGCATAAACTCAACCCCAAGTGGGAAGGGCCCTTCATTATCAACGAAGTACTCGTGGGAGGAGCTTATTGTCTTCGGAGCCCGTCGAACAAATGCCTTGAACCAAACCCATGGAACGTAGCTCGTCTTCAGCAATTCTACGGATAAACTGGTGTTGTCACATTCTCTAGCCCCTCTTCTTTCTTTTTTCTTCCCCCTCCCACTTTGCTATTTGGTAGGATTGAATTTTTCCCTTTTCTCCCCGTGTTCGGTTTCATCGACCTTGTACTAAAATACTTGACTCACACCCTTAAGTGTTGAGTCCGAACACTGTACCTGGAGGCTTTTTTTAGAAGCTAATGCTTTTTTACAAACATGTAACCACACTTATTGTTTACACGTGTTTCCTACGTCGCGTTCGAGCCATCATATGCATCAATTTGAACTAAGACTTTGCCAAGCTAGGTTGCCTGGCTCCCATGATTGCCCTCTACGTTTCCGATTGTTCGGCTAGAGGGTAAAGGGAGCACCTGTATGATTGTTATGACCGGGTCATCCGGATACGTACCTCAGACGGGTGAAGCAAAAAGCTAGCTATCCTACATAGACAATTGGTCGGCAGTGACAGAACACTCAATACGGTGATGGTAACTATCACCATTGCTTGGGCTTCCTCCTTCTTAAAGGCACTTAGCCGCATACCAGTAGTATGCAGACTTCTACCTACGATCTTCATAGAACCCCGAAGAAAGGTATCGATAGGGGTACTATTTTCCTCGGAAGATGTTTCTTACGCTAAGCAGTAATATATCATACCTCTTTATGTTCTTTCTGTCCGTTCGCACCACATGGCCGGATTGCCTGGTTCCGGGAATACAATTCGCCTTTTTAGGGTGACAAATTACGAGGAACACTCCCGAGATCTTCGCACGGGTGGGAGGAGCCGATGGTCGGTTAAGACAAAGTTTACAACACAAATGGAGTAACAAATCGATTGTTCACACAAAGTATACAAAATTATACATTCGTCTGCTGGTCGAGATTGTCGATTATTGTATCTAGGGAGTAGTCTTCTTGTGACAGACGGGCGGCACGCATCAACTGGTCATACACCAGGTGGAGTGGCACTTCTTTCCCATTCGATCCCAACAGACCAACCCGAGCCATATGTTCGGGATTAAGTCCGGTGTAACGGGTCTAGATCATTGCCCATGCTTCCCATGCTCCCACCCGGCAAGACGATGCTTCCACAACTCGAACCTACTTCGGGCTCCCTTGAATTGATCGACTAGTTCGGTCATTCCTTCCGGAGGCTGTTCGGCAGGCCATAGCGCGTTTACCATGATTTTCATCGCTTTCCGAGCACGCTCGTGAAGAGAGGAAAGCTCTTTTAATAGATTCCCCCGGAAGGACCCGATCTCTTCTTCGGGATGCTCGGAGAGGAGGCCTATATATGAGGCAAAGGCATGCTTATTTAAATTCCTTTATAAGAAGTACTTACTAAACATTGGAACCAAACTTACCGAACATGCCCCTTTGTAGCTTCTAGTTTTCTTCTTGGGCCTAGGCCAATTGAGCTTTTAAATTCACAATTTCTTCGACCTGTTGCTTCTTTTCTTCCTGGAGCGGTTCAAAACATGATAGCTAGCCTCGTGCTGGGACTCGGCGTACCGCTAAGCTTCTCGAGCTTCATCCATCTCCTTTTGCATATGCCCTACTTATTCAGCTGTTAAAGAGAATCCTTGCGTCAGCATGGACATTCTAGAAATTAGCAGCAATGGTATACTCACCATGGGCCTCCCCGGTGAAGCACTTCACTTGCGCCAGCTCTGCCTTCATATATTGGGCATGTGACCTGCAGTCCTCCAGATCCTTGGCTAGTTGTTCGTTCTGTTGCTGTGCAGCCTGCATAAGCAGTAAAACAGCGTAAAGACCCTTAATTCAGTTGTTTCGAACCAATTTATAGCTCGGGGGCTATAGGGTTTGCATGAGTGTTCGGGGTCTTGAAAATAGATTACTTACCTGAAAGTTGGCCGATATTAACTTTATGGCCTCGCCGAACCCAGCTCGGGCGGCACCAATGTGCGCGTCCGCCGTATGAAGGGCTTCGAACTTGTGTTCAGAGAATACTGGGTGGCGCAGGGCCTCCTGTCAACGCCGATGATTCATGGCACTTCCCACTTCCAAATTGGTGACAGACATGGCATCAGTAGAGTCGATGGGGGCCGGATCGGCTATGGGGGCCTTGGTGGCAGGTTTGGCATAAGTCGTAGCTCTGGAATTTTGAGCATCGTCGGGCACCTTGGCAACCTCTTCGGCGGGAGAAGACTGGACGTTCCCCTGAGTATATCAATGTAGTAATTGCCATAAGGCTCTATTGATTGTAATAATAAATGGAGAGCCGAACAAAGTACCTTTGGTTGAGCGAGCAGATGAATTCGTCCTCACAGATGGCTCGAGGGTTGGGTCCCTGTTGGCTTCCAATCCGGGCTTTGCTGCGTTTGCCGGTATATGGCACACGGATCGATGACGCTTGGGAGCAGGGGCACTCTTGGACGCCTGCCTCTTGCGGGAAAAACTCTTTTCCTTCTTGTTTGTTGCGGTAACAGAGAACGACCCAGAGTAATCGGCTATCATGGCTACCTGAGATCGGTCAAGGCTTTCCTGATAAAACACTCTCTCTTCAAACTCAATTAGAAGATCTGGGTCCTTGTGAAATCTCGGATCATCATAATGTGAATAGTCTTCGGGCTGGGGAGCCGGACAGTTGAGTGCCTCGATGAAACTCCTCCATTCCTATTGACGTAAAAGTTAAAAGCCTTCAATAAAATAAAGGATGGAATGAAAACCCCGTACTATGTTCGCAGAGGGAAAAAGCTTACCCATTCGATGGGGTTGTGGCTTGAGTATGCCTCCTTGGTTGATCGCCGAATGAAATCCCCTTGCTCTTCTTTATATAGGTCATCAAGGGAGGCAGCCAACACTGTCTGATTACCGGGTCCTAGTCTTTGGGAGCGCGTGGTGTCGCTTGTACTGTTGTAGCACCACAAGGGATGTATCCTCTGTTGGAGAGGCTGCACGCACCGGGTGATGGCGGCATCCATGACATCGGGCATGGTCAGGTTTTGATGGGTAAGCATCCGCACCTGAGCCGCTAAGCATTGTACTTCAACGCTGTCCTCTTGGGATGAACTCTTCGACCGCTAGTTGTACCTTTTCTTCAAAGGGGCGTCTGTGTATTCGGGAAGACCTCTTCGAGCTGGCTCAAACAGGGGCATGTATTCAATGTAAAACCACTCCAAACTCCACTATTCGGATTCCTTCGGTGTACCCTCCGACCCGTCCCCGCTATACGGCATACTTTGGCTCTGCCGACCACAAAGATTGCCTTGTCCCGAGTTCAAGGGACAAGATAGAAGTACTTCCTCCATAGCTCAAAATGCGCATCGCAACCCAGGAACATCTCGTAAAGGGCCATGAAGCCTGAGATATGCAGGATAGCCCCAGGGTGAGATGGTGGAGTTGGATCCCATAGAAATCCAACAATACCCTCAGGAACGGATGGCTAGGAAACACGAGGCCCCGCGGGAGGAAGGGCACGAATCATATGTGTTACCCCCTTTGAGGGTTGGGGAAATGCTCTGTGAAGACCTCGTTGTTGTAAGAAGTTAAAACTGCATGGGTCACCGCCACATCCGAAGAAGGGAGAGACCCCTGAGACTCCAGATTGCACAGCTGCAGAAGCGATACAGAGTAGCTGGTCTAGTCCCCGGGACATGAGCCCTAGGGGCGCATGGAAGAGCTGGGGCGCTTTCCATGTTCTTCATGGATCTTCCACTAGGAGTTTTTCCGGTGGGGAGGAGGAGGATGTTGTCTAAACCACGATTCTATTTACTTAAATGGGTGTAGCCTCCATTACGGAAGGGCAACACCATAAAAAATTGCTAAACCGCTCAGCTCCCCACGATGCGCGAGAATCGAGGAACGCTGGCGGTTATTATAATGGACCTGGAGAGCCCGTGACACTTGGGATTTCACCCATAACTGGTCGATTGCCGAATAAGGAGTATGTGACTCGCCTTACAAGCCAAAGATATGGAGATCATCCGGATATACATCGACATTGAAGACTAGTCCGGGGGCTACTGAGGGAGTCTTGGATTAAGGGGTCCTCGAGCAGTCGACCTGTTTCCCACGGGCCATATTGTATGGGCGGCAAAGTGACCATTGGGTGATCAAGGTCCCCGTCGCCTGGGTGGAAGCTTCGAGGAGCCATGGCATGTTATCCAAGATGGTCAGTCGTAGATAGGCATGTTTATTTCTTAGGCATGTAACCGACCATGTGTAAACCCTAGGTACCCCCGGCGCCTATATAAGCCAGAGGGTTTTAGGTTGTAGAGAGGACAACTCATCTAGGGTTAGCTATTCGACCTTGAGGTAGATCAACTCTGTAACCCCCACATCATCAATACAATCAAGCAGGACATAGGGTATTACCTCCATAGGAGGGCTTGTACCTAGGTAAATCCTTGTCTCCTTTGTCTCCTATTACCACTGATTCTAGTCTACCAGTCGACACCCCTACCCGAGATCTGCCTGTTTTGACACCTAAAAAAGGGGAAGCCAGAGCCACGCAATCGTCGTGGTGGTACAGCAGGGCATAGGCCTCGGGAAGATCCTCGAGATTGCCGTTCAGTAGGATGTTCATGGCCCTGTCCCGCTACTCGCCTGGCAGGTCAGCGGATCCGAGCCTGATGCCGTCCCCCTGCCTGTGTACTCCCACACGGGCTTCGAGTGCTGGTGGAGCGGCGCCAGGCGCTGCGTCACCAATTGCTTCACCATCATCACCCTAGTCAGCTTCCTGGCGTGCATGTCCAAGGAGATCCGCCTCAAGATGGGCGCCGCCCGAGGGTCGGTGAGCTTCGCGGAGGCCCACCCGAGAGTTTTCTCGGGCAGTCTCGTCAGAAGCTCCAGATGCGGGTCGACCCGTTTGACATCCAAGAAGACCCAACGGTGCCTATAGCCTTCCACCTTCTTCCCGGCCTTCTGGAGCACGTTGTCACTCTGAACCGTGATGATGGAGGCACATCCCAACCACTGTGTGCTATCATGAAGCCGCATGCTGAAGTAATGGCAGAAGCAGGCCACGGAAGGCCTCACACCCACGAAGGCCTCGCGGTAGAAAGCGAAGAATGACATGAGCAAGATGGAGTTGGGCTGAAGTTGGAGAGCATGGACCCCATAGTGCGCAAGGATGGCGGAGAAGAACACGGAGAAGGGTGGGACGATCCTGCAGATGATGCTGTGGATGAAGAAGGGGTAGACCGTCATCGTCAAGGTGCACCGCTCCATACAGACGCACCAGATCAAGGTCTCCCCCCCACTCGTTGGTGTCTCCCGTAGTCAGCGGGAGCTCCAGAGCAAGGTTCCCCTCCTAGGGAATGGCATATGCCGTGAGAGTTGAAGAGGGAGAATAGGGTTCCGAGGCTTGAGCCTCGGGCTTCGTCTTCCCAGCAGGCGCCATCCACAGGATCTCCGAAGCAGGAGAGCAAGAGGAAGGATGATTCTACGTCAAGACTTGGAGGAGTTTCTCATGGCGAAATAGGGATCAGAGCAAGGGAGCAAGGCATGGATAAAAAAGGTAATAATGGCTCTATTGTAGGCACTCGACTTTTGTCAGCTTGGTCAATTGCCGAGGATATTCGGGGCGGGGGCATCCACTCCACGTCATGCGCCACACGTCGAGTCTGACCCACAAGCGATTGGGGTCCCGCGGTGCTTCAACCTTCGCCCCTCGCCTTTGCCTCGAAGCCAGGGTTAGAATGCATTGGGCCCGAGGGATACTATCGGTGTTCTGGGACCAGGGGCACCCAGACTTGCCTACCTGCGGGCCAGCGCGTGGCCCACCACCATGGCCAGGTACGGCCCAGCGACAAGTTCCTCCAGTCAAGACCCTCGCGAGGTCCCCCCCCCGCCTCACGAGGTGAACGATGTCGAGACCTCCGGAGAATAGCATCTGTAAAATCCAAGATGCGGTTCTATCTGGATTAAGGCACGAGGACCTCTAAGGGGATAGAAGCACATCTAAGCGTTTCGCAAGTACAATGTCATCGCATATATTTAATTAAGAGAAGAGTATAATAGATTGTCTTACACTTGCCACATGCTAAATTACAATGTCACACGACGTTCGTACATTCATCCATAAAGGAAGGTCCGGCTACGGATGAAAACAAACGAGAAAAGACACGATGAGATTGCCTTGCTAATGCAGGGACACGAGCACTATGCCTCTCTACTCATCGGGGTACGTAACATACATCCGGACACGTTCTTCATCAAACTCCCACTAGAGTTGGGACACCTCAAGAAGATAGACATCATCGGTACATGTACATGTAGTATTGTAATCTGTGAGCCATGGGGACTCAGCAATCATGTAACTCGGGTACCAAAACTCTGTAAGCCTTTTGGGTGAGGAAGGGTAAGTGGTGAGGCTGCAGCAAGCACCTAAGCATTTGTTTGAGTGGCTAACTTACGATGACAATAAGTAATTATGGTGGCCTACGCATAACGGTCGAGAACTAGCATGATCACTAAGTGATCCTAAACACCTACTTACTTCAATTATAACCCCATTGTGTTCTCTCTCGTTTCATGTTCACGAGCGGAGACAATCACGGTTACGCACACGGTTGTTATGGTTTATTTAAGTTTATTTCAAGTTTTCTATAACCCAATGTTAAAGAAATTTCCATGTTTCCATGTAACCGCGGGCATGGCTTTCCGAAAGATTAAATCCGGCAGGGGTGCTCCAACTCATCCATCACAAATTAACCACACGCCGCGGGAAAAACATCGACCACGAATCCCCTGATTTCCTAGGCAATCCTGGTGGAAAACCACACCTCGAGATACCCCTAAGCATTAACGGAATTCCTCGGATATCGCATTCTCAGGACACGATAGATGAGCGATGGTTACCACGCCAATCGCCGAGTTGCCCTGGGTGGCATTAATAAGATGCTTTGGGTTGGACCAACACTGAGGAGCACTGCTCTGGGTTGTGGATTAATTATCCACGAGGTAGGTATGCCCTATGCAATTTAATTAAGTTCTTTAGCAAATGAATTACCAAAGTTGGGTCTTTCCAGACAAGCTTTATTGTAAAACAAATAGTCAAGGGGGTCCCCATAACAACCCCGAGCATGTTAGGAGCGCAAAATATGGAACACAACAGCGGTAACAAGTATCTATGGTGGCAAAAGCGGCACAAAACACCAAGCAAAAGGCCAAGCCTTCCACCTTTACCAAGATATATAGGTGCACTAAAGTAAATACCAATAATATTGTGATAGCTCCATATATCCATGTTATCACATGGAAACAACATGTACCTGCAACTAAAGACGCTATAAGTAGGGTTGAGCAGCGGTAACTTGGCCGAACAAGGTTTTCTAGGTAGTGGATGGGTTAGAGGCTTTCATGGCAATGTAGGAGGCTTGACATGTAAGTGGTAGGTAACGAAAAACATAACTATAAGAGCGAGACATCTAGCATGGCAAAAATAGTGTCGGGATCCGGGTACGATCATCTTGCCAGATGGGTCTTCAGCGGGATACAGAGCTGGGTCCTCGTAGACGTTCTCTTTGGGTTCCTCGTACTCAGGCTCGTCACTCGGGTCTACCCAAATATAAACAACACCAATAAATATACAACCCAATACGCAATGCACAATCAAGATGATGCATGTCCAAGTTAGTGCATTTCACATGGCAACCTAAGCTAGTCATGTTCCACTTGCAAATATTAAGTTGTTTAGCATTCTGGACAAAAACTCATATTTAGTTGTATGAACATGCATGATCATGGCAAATATGGATGCATCATGCAAAATCGATGCAAATGCATATGTAGAACGTTGGAAAGATGGAGAAGTCCCTAGGCTATTCCTTGGTATTCCAAGGATGCCACTTTATAGTTAATGAAAACCCTACAAGAATAGACCCAAAAATCATACAAAACAATGGACTGTAGCTCCCACAAATCACAGAACACTCAAACACACAATCTACCCACAAACAGCAACATGTCATCTTGTAACACATATATCAAGAGCGGCAACAAGTTTTTAAACCATAACCAAAGCATGTACAAGAAGTATACAACATGTTTAACAAATCATCTATCTATAGAATCTTAAAAGGAAGCATGTATCAATGGCAATGAAGCTCACTAGATGGCATGTTGAAACAGTTTTTAGGGACTTTGTGAAAATTCCAGTTTAATAGATTCTAAGTTAACCTAATAGAAACTTGACACCAGGAAATATATATGCTAGAGGGCATTCCATGGCATGAAACGTAACAGGGTGATAGCGGACAACATCTACTACAAAACACTAGCACTGAGCATGAGCTAAAACATCACAGATCACAAGGTAGCATGCCCTAAACATGGCATGAAAATAACTATAGATTCTCAGACTTAGTCAAATTTAACACGGGGCAAACATGGCACTTGCTAATAGAATAGCATTTTGACATCAGTTTTTATATAAGATGCAATGGTCAAATTCAAAGGATCTTGGCACACATCCATAGAGAAAGACAAGAACACCAACACATGTATTTGTGCTAACTCCAAACGAACACTATATCCATGGAAATAATCAACACAACATGGGAAGAAAATAACAGTTCTACCACTTGAAAATATTGAGCAATGAAAACAATAATATTTTCTTAGCATGTTTACAGCAAGAAACCCACTAAACCACAATTTATTATGGCAAAGAAAAATATCAGGGCCTAGTGTCCACAAAACACACCACTTCCATGTTGACAAGTTCATCATAGCGTGCATGCATTAATTCATACAATAATAAAAAAGGCCACCTCATCACAAAATAGCACCTCTACAAAATTTCTCAAATGACAGAAACGATGCCACCATTGGATTCCTGGGATTTTTCTCACATGTTTCTTTTGGAGAAACTCCCAAAACATTAAAAGGAAAAACAACATAAATCCCTAAAAACACGCCCTGTTTGGCCACTCCCAAATATGGCCATGTCCAGAAATGGACTATTTCCTAAATGGAAAGAAACAAAACAACAGAATATATTAAAAATTAGAGGGGGGGTCCCACTGGCGGTGACACTAGGAGCCTTGTGGGTATGACAACTGGCGTTCACATCTCATGGGGAGGAAAAAATTGAATTAATAGAAAATAAAAAGGGGATTGCTGCCGCTAGGATTTTAACTTGGGTATCCCTGGTGGGAACCAGAGGGAGCTACCACTACGCTATGACTCAATTTTTGAAGGAAGTGGGGCGCGACTACACTTGACCTAATCCCAGCCGAAGGCTGGGTTCTTCTTTCTAGTGGCAGGAAATCCACAGTGCCACGGCAATCGCTGGAGGCGACCACCAGAGAAGAGGAGCTTCTGTAGGGTTGCAGGAACTTGTGGGGGAGTCATTCCTGGGTCTAGGACGCGCTAGCGCATGACAACAAGAGCTAAAGGTGGGATGCAAGCTCTACACTTTCTGCCACGAAAACAGGGTAACATCGTCAACGGACAAGGCAAGCCCGTAGCAAAGTTGCTAGTATGTGTGGGTGCACAAATGGGAGGCTACGCGGCGATCCTGACGCGGCCTGATCTAAACTGAGCATGACACGGACCTAGAGCAAGCGTTCACTAAACCCTCTGAAGACAAATATAGAGGGTTGTGCAGAGAGCGGGGTGCACCACAGCGACACGATGCTGGCTGGAGCTACAAGCAAGCTACGACGGCAAGGGATGGATGGGATGAAGGGTATACCTACTCTACCTCGGGAAATGATGCGGCGGTCAGGGGTGCAGAGACGCGATGACAGCAAGTCGGCGAACTCTGACACATTCCTGATAAGAGACATATGGGAAGAAGATCTCACGCCCAAGATGCGGTTCTATCCTTATTAAGCCTTACGGCTTTGACTAGGATAGAAGTGCATCTCGTCATTCACAAGAGAAGTGAACATTGCAGTACATGTAGGAAAAGATGAGTATATGAGTTGGCTTACACTGGACATAACCTATCTTACAAGTTCACACAATTATTCATGCATCATATAGAAGACAGGGTCCGTCTACGGACTAAATCAAACGAAGAAAAGAAGGAATGTAAAACTGCCTTGCTATCCCAACGATCATGACCAAGATGTCCTCTACTCGTCTGGGTACATAACATACATCCGGCCACGTTCTTCACTGTACTTCGACTGGAGCTGACTCACATCTTCTGGCATGAACTCATCAACACCTGCACCTGTATTGTTGTAATCTGTGGGCCACCAGGACTCTGCAATCATCAATCCCGGGTACCAACACTATGTAAGCTTTTAGGTTTGGAAGGGGTAAGTGGTGAGGTTGTAACAATCACCGAAGCTATTATTGAGTGGCTAACTTATGATGACATGGATGTAAATATGGTGGTCTACGAAAGACGGTCGAGAACTAACATGATCACTAAGTGATCCTGAACACCTACTTACATCAAATATAACCCCACCGTGTTCTCCCTCGGTTCATGTTCACGAGTAGAGACAGTCATGGTTACGCACACAGTTGGTGTATTTTATTTGAGTTTACTTAAAGTTAACTATAACCGGGTGTTAAACAAATCTCCAAGTTGCCACATATACACGGGCAAGGCTTTCCGAAAGATTTAACCCTACAGGGGTGCTCCAACTCATCCATCACAAACTAACCACAAGCTGCGAGAACATCCTCGACCTCAAATCTCATGATCTTCTAGGCAATTCCACACGAATACCACACCTCGAGATAGCCCGAAGTAAAATGGAATTCCTCGTGCAATACATTTGAGAAAGCTAAAACAAGTCCAGGAAGACCGCCCGGCAGGCCAGATCCCAATAGGAGCCGCGCGTATCTCAGTCTCAGGGCACTACCTGATGGGACTAGCTACAAGGAAAAACCAATCCCCGAGTTTCCTCGAGGCAGCCCCACAGGCAGCCTGGTTTGGACCAACACTCATGAGGAGCACTGGCCTGGGTTGTTGATTAATTCTCCTCGGGGTAGCTAAGCCCTATGCTTTTTTATTAAGTTATTAAGCAAATAGTACCAATGTTGGGTCTCGCCAGACGAGCTTTAATCTCAAACGAATAATCAAGGGGGTCCCCATAACAACCCCAAGCATGTTAGGGGCGCAAAATATGGAACATAACATCGGTAACAAGTAACTATGGCAGTAAAAGTGGAACAAAACACCATGCAAAAGTCCAAACCTTCCAACTAACCAAGATATATAGGCGCATTACATTAAATAGCAAAAAATATTGTGATATCTATAGATACCCATGTTTTCACATGGAAACAGCCTGCAACTGCATCTAAGAATGCTATAAGAGGGGCTCATCGGCGCTATCTTAGCCAAACTAGGTTTGCTAGTTGGTGGAGGGGTTAGAGACTATCATGGCAATGTAGGAGGCTAGACATTCAAGTGGTAGGTAACGAAAACATAGCGATAAGAGCGAGACATCTAGCAAAGCAAAAAACTGTGTCGGGATCCGGGTACGATCATCTTGCATGTTGGTTCTTCAGAGGGACAAAAAACTGGGTCCTCGTAGTTGTACTCTCCTTGATACTCATACTCAGGTTCAACACTCGCGTCTACCCAAAGAGAAACAACAACAAATAAACAACCAAGCACGGTGCAATGCACAAACAAGATGATGCATGATCCATATTAGTGAATTTGACATGGCAACCTAAGCTAGTTATTTTCCACATGAAACTATTAAGTTGGTTAGAATTCTGGAGAGAACCACATGTTTAGTTGTATGATCATGCACGAACATGGCAAATATGGATGTGTCATGCACAATCGATGCAAATTCATATGTAGAATGTAGTAAATGGAGAAACGGGTCTCATAGTATGCTCACGGCAAGGTACAAACACAAAACACAAGGCAAGGGAGGCCATGGGCTATTCCTTGGTGATCCAAGATAGCCACTGTATAGGAAATGAATAACTACCAACAATAGAGCCAAAGATCAAGCAAAACTATGGAGCATAGCTCCCACAAGCCACAGAACAAAACCACACACACTCTGCCCAAAACAGCAACATAGCAACTTGAACAACACTTATCTAGAGCTCAAGAGGTTTCCAACCACAAACAAAGTATGTACAGGAACTACATAACATGCTTGACAATTCATCCAACTACAAAAACTTGATAGGAAGCATGGATTAGTAAATCATGCTCACAAGATGGCATGGTGAAACAGATTCTACGGACTTTGTGAAAATCATAGTTTTCTGGAATTTGAGTTATCCTAATAGCAATTTGACAGCAGAAAACAATGATGCTAGAGACCAACTCATGGCATGAAAATTAACAAGATGGTGGAGGACAACATCTACTACAAAACACTAGAACTAAGCTTGAGTTAAAACTCAACAGAACACTTGGTAGCATCCACTAAACATGGCATTACAATAACTACAACATCTCAGACTTAGTCAAAATAACACAAGGAGAAAACCAACAGTTTATATCAACATGGCATCTTTGATAGGAAATAGCTACAACAAGAAGCAATCATTTGGAAAAGTAAATACACCACATGATAGAGGGTGACAAGCACAACAATTCATGGCATTGGACCAACTCCAAAGGAGCACTATATCCATGGGAATAATCCTATATACATAGCTAGAAAGTAACAGTTATAACACTTAGCAAAATTTGAGACAAGTGCTAGTGTTTTTTCTAAGCATGTTAACAGCAAGAAACCCACTCATCCACAAGTTTATCATACGAAACAATATTACCAGGGTCTAGTACCTACAAAACACTAGCATCTCCATTTTGACAAGTACATCAAAGCATGCATGGTTTTATTCATACAAAAATGACAAAATGGCATGGTGGAACAAAAATGACATTTTGCATAATTGCTCAAAAGACAAAACAAACAGCACCAATGGATTCCCGCGATTTTCCTACCCCAAAATCCATATATCACACTCCTATATTTGCATTTGAAAATTGCACAAAACCTCCATCGAAAAAATGCATGCATCACTTATAAGTTAAAACCTACTATAAATGAACACTGCCAAAAATGGCCTAGTCCAGATCTGGATATTTCCAAAAATGGAATATTCAAAAAACACAGAATGAAAACATGAATAAAAGGAAAGAAAATAAATAAATATAGGAGCGGTTCCCACTGGTCATACTCACCGCCCCCCTAAGGTTGACAAGTGGGCTAGGGCCCACTGTCATACACACACACACACTCACACACAAGAGCACAGACACACACACTGCACACAGGCACATGGGGATCCACACGTGGCCACACCAGATCCCACACACGCGCGCACACGCTCAGCTAAAATCTACAAAAAGGGGGGATTTGCGCCCGCGGGGGATGGAACCCGCGTCTTCCCGCTAGGAGGGCGCGATGCTGGACACTTGGCTACAGAGGGGAGTATGCTAGGAGAGGCGCGCCTGCTCTTTTGAACAGACTCCTGCATCTACTCTGCTCCTCCGGCGACCGAAGCAGAGGATGACGTCGGTGAGCTCACAAGCGACCAGTCAAAGGGAGAAACGCCGACGGGGAACACAGAGACCTGGGGGGCTCCATTCCAACACTCAGAGGGGGAAACCACCTATGTGCTAAGGCGGGGGCTCGAGCTCGAGCTTGCGCTCACTCAAGCATGGCGGCTACGGAAGCTATGCGCAAGCGAGGCACGACCTGGACTCTTCTAACGAGCTCCAAGCCAAGCACGCTTAACTTTGGAGTTCTTGTTGATATGACTAGTCTATCATTCTTATTAAGCTAGGCTCTTACATACACCCCCACTCAAAGGAACCGACGTCCTCGTCGGCCCATCAGGAACATTCCCTTTTGGCACACGTATGCGCGTCTAGTCTAGCACATGTGCCATGCTATGTGCCACGATGGGCCACACATGCCATGCCCCACAAGCCCGTGCACCTGACCCGCGCATGCCCATGTAATCGAAAGGGTCGGCTCTGATACCAATTGTAACACCCCGTTACGCCTGGCAGGATCTAGACTGGCCCCACAGACCAACACTAGTCTTTCCTGCGCACTTTGTCCTTACTCGTGCGCACCCGGGACCAACTTCCCAATTGCTCACCCATCCTAGAATTGCTCCAAGCCAAGCACACTTAACTTTGGAGTTCTTTTCGAATGGGATCCCGGAAAAGAAGGAATTCCTTGCTGATATGAGTAGTCTATCATTCCTATTAAGCTAGGCTCTCACAGCGGTGGCGTGAGCGGAACAACAAGGAGAGCATAGATGGGGAAGGAGAGCATAGATGGGGAAGGGGAGGAGCGCCATCTCACCAAGGGGGTACTGCTGGAGCCAGCACGAAGATGACGCATGGGACGAAGGCGATGGCTTGGTGAGGAGGAACGACGCGACATCCGGGTCCGTGACGGCGACGAGGTAGCAGACGACACTAGAGGGACGCTCCGGATCTCTTAGAGCGCTAGATCGGACGAGGAAGAAGCGGGGACGTCGGGCGACATGGCGGGGACGACGCAGGAAGACGCCGGCGATGAGGACAATGATAACGATGGCTGCCAATCTCCCTGAACCCACTCTGAACCTCTCTGAACTCACTGAATTTACCTGCAGGAGGGGAGGAGGAAGGAGGGATAGGGAGATGCAGCGGCACGAGGAGGAAGGGGGAACCCTAGGGACACGGGCTGGCTATATAGGGGCACGAATGGAATGGCGCGTTGACGTCCGTGAGACACGGCGACAACTCTCCCTCTCTCTTGTGCGCTCTCTGCCTAACGGAAAGGAGGAAGATGGAGCAGGTGACCATCTGCGGGGGGGGGGGGGGGGGGGGGGGCTTGTCCAGCGAGTTGGGCCAGGAAGCAAAACATAGTTTTGTTTTTTATTTAAAATCTCAGAGAGCAAAATAAAAGCAAGATCAGAGAGAGAAGTTTGAAAGAAAAGAAATACATTTTTGGGATCACTGAAATGCCATCTATTTGATAAAAAGATTTGGGCATTTTAGAGTAAGCAAATTAATTCACCTAATTATATTAATTAGGCACTGTTGTAAAATATTTTCAAAGGGAAAAGCTCCAACCATGGCAGATGGTTATTTTATAAATCCTAGAAGACTATTTAGAATATGTTCAACAATTATAATGAGAGAGAACAACAAGAAAATTACTAACATGTGGAATACTTGAATTCCCACCTAAGAACTTCCAAAATTCCCATGCATTTGGGTGTTGGGGATACAAGGAGGCCAAAATATCTCACACAACTAACAAGCCCTACACTCCAACTATATCCATCCGTCAACACATAACCAAAGGCTTTGGAACTCCATCTATCTCGGACCCTCGAAAACACAATGATACCAAACATGGAGGTACCCTGGACGCCTCCCCAGTACTGGGTGACTCCAACCTTATCTTGCCACGATAAGTATTGAAGCAATTTAGAACACCCTCCGTCCTGAGATACTAAGGAAACTGAATGATAACGATGTGTCCAGAATCCACTGGAGCTCAACTCCCCGAAAGAAATCAAGTCAGACAGGAGGCACCAAGAAAGATTTCATCATATCTGCATCATATAGTTCCCAAAATATCCACGTGATCCTAAAACAAATTTGAGCGAGAAAAGGAGTACAATTATAAATTCCTAGGTCGAATACCTCACAAGTGTATAGAAGAGGAGCAAGAGAAACCTCCTCTCGAATGTAACTAGACTCAAAATAGTTCTACTAGACTCGACTCGGCCGAGTTCGATCAAGCAAAGGGCTCCTATGGTCGTATGGCTCTGATACCAACTTTTCATGCCCAAGATGCGGTTCTGTCCGTATTAACCTTACGGCTTTGACGAGGTTAGAAGCACATCTATTTGTTCGCAATAGCAGCAAACATTGCAATACATGTAGGAAAAGATGAGTATATGAGTTGGCTTATAGTCGCCACAAGCTATCTTACAAGTTCACACAATTATTCATGCATCATAAAGAAGACTGGATCCATCTACGGACATAATCAAACAAACAAAAGAAGTAATGTAAAACTGCCATGCTATCCCAAGGATCACGACCAAGATGTCCGCTACTCGTTGGGGTACGTAACATAGATTCGGACACGTTCTTCATAGTACTCCCACTAGAGCTGAGTCACATCTTCTGGCACGAACTCATCAACACCTCTAGCTGTATTGTTGGAATATGTGAGCCACAAGGACTCAGCAATCATGTAATATCGGGTACCAAAACTGTGTAAGCTTTTGGGTTTGGAAGGGGTAAGTGGTGAGGTTGCAACAAGGCACCTAAGAAATTATTGAGTGGCTAACTTACGATGACATGAATGTAAATATGGTAGTCTATGAAAGACGGTCGAGAGGTAACATTATCACTAAGTGATCCTGAACACCTACTTACGTCAAACATAACCCCATTGTGTTCTCTCTCGGTTCATGTTCACGGGCTGAGACAATCACGGTTACGCACAGAGTTGGTGTATTTTATTTGAGTTTACTTCAAGCTAACTATACCCGGGTGTTAAACAAATCTCCAAGTTGCCAAATATCTGTGGGCACGGCTTACTGAAAGATTTAACCCAGCAGGGGTGCTCCAACTCATCCATCACAAACTAACCACACGCCGCGAGAACAACCTCGACCACGAATCTCGTGATATTCCTAGGAAATTCCGTAGGAATACCACACCTCGAGATAGCCCAAAGTAAAACGGAATTCCTCATGCAAAACATTTGAGAAAGGTAAAACAAGTCCAGCATGACCGCTCAACAGGCCAGATCCCAATAGGAGCCGCGCGTATCTTTGTCTCAGGGCACTACCAGATGGGTCTAGCTATGGGCAAAAACCAATACCCGAGTTTCCTCAAGGTGGCTCCGCAGGCAGCCCGGTTTTGGACCAACACTCATGAGGAGCACTGGCGTGGCTTGTTGATTAACTATCCATGGGGTAGCTAAGCCCTATGCATTTTTATTAAGTTGTTAAGAAAATAGTACCAATGTTGGGTCTTGCCAGACAAGCTTTAATCTCAAACGAATAATCAAGGGGGTCCCCATAACAACCCTGAGCATGTTAGGAGCGCAAAATATGGAACATAACACCGCTAACAAGTAACTATGGCGGTCAAAGGGGAAGAAAACATCCAGCTAACCAAGATATATAGGTGCACCAAATGAAATAGCAATACATATTGTGATATCTCTAGATATCCATTTTATCACATGGAAACAACCTGCACCTGCATCTAAGAACGCCATAAGAGGGGCTGAGCAGCTCTATCTTAGCCAAACAAGGTTTGCTAGGTGATGGAGGGGTTAGACACTTTCATGGCAACGTAGGCGGCTGGACATTCAAGTGATAGGTAACACAAACATAGCAATAAGAGCGAGACATCTAGCAAAGCAAAAATAGTGTCGGGATGTGGGTACGATCATCTTGCCTGTTGGTTCTTCAGATGGACAAAGAGATGGGTCCTCATAGTTGTACTCTCCTAGATCCGCGTACTCAAGTTCAATGCTCACTTCTACCCCAACAGACACAGAAACAAATAAACAACCAAGCACGATGTAAAGCACAAACAAGATGATGCATGATTGATATTAGTGCATTTGACATGAACCTAAGTTAGTCATGTTCCACATGTAACTATTAAGTTGGTTAGAATTCTGGACAGAACCACATACTTAGTTGTATGAGCATGCATGAACATGTAAAATATGGATGCGTCATGCAAAATCGAAGCAAATTCATATGTAAAACATAGTAAATGGAGAAACGGGTCTCACGCTACGCTCACAGCAAGGTACGAAGACAAAACACAAGACAAGGGAGGCCATGGGATAGTCCTTGGTGTTCCAAGGTAGCCACTGGATAGGAAATGAAAAACTAGCAAGAATGGAGCCAAAGATCAAGCAAAACTATGGAGCATAGCTCCCACAAGCCACAAAACAAAACCAAACACATTATGCCCAAGACAGCAACATAGCAACTTGCACAACACTTATCTAGAGCTTTAGGAGGTTTCCAACCAGAAACAAAGTATGTACATGAATTACATAACATGCTTGACAAATCATCCAACTACACAAACTTGATAGGAAGCATGGATTACTAGAAATGAAGCTCACAAGATGGCCTGGTGAAAAAGATTCTAGGGACTTAGTGAAAATCACAATTTTGTAGAATATGAGTTATCCTAATAGCAGTTTGAAAGCAGAAAACAATGATGCTAGAGAACACCTCATGGCATGAAAATTAACAGGATGGTAGAGGCAACATCTACTACAAAACATTAACAATGAGCTCGAGCTAAAAATCAACAGAACACTTGGTAGCATCCACTAAACATGGCATTAGACTAACTAAAGCATCTCAGACTTAGTTAAAATAACACAAGGAGAAAAACAACAGTTTATTTCAACATGACATCTTTGACCGGAAATAACTACAAGAAGAAGCAATCATTTGGAAAAGTAAATACACCACATGATAGAGGGTGACAAGCACAACAATTCATGGCACGGACCAACTCCAAAGGTGCACTATATACATGGGAATCATCCTCTAAACATAGATAGAAAATAACAGTAATAACACTTAGCAAAATTTGAGACAAGAACCATTGTTATTTTCTAAGCATGTTAACAACAAGAAACCCATTCATCCACAAGTTTATCATACCAAACAATATTACCAGGGTCTAGTACCCACAAAACACTAGCATCTCCACTTTGACAAGTACATCAAAGCATGCATGGATTTATTCATACAAAAATGACAAAATGGCATGTTGGAACAAAAATGACATTTCGCAAACTTGCTCAAAAGACAAAACAAACAGCACCAACGGATTCCTGGGGTTTTCCTACCCCAAATCCATATATCACACTACTATATTTGCATTTGAAAATTGCATAAAACCTAGCTCGAAAAAAATGCATGCATCACTTAGAAGCTAAAATAATGAAATATTCGAAAAACATAGAAGGAAAATAGTAATAAAACAAAATAAAAAATAAATATAGCAGGGGGTCCCACTAGTCATACTCACCAGGCCTCCTGAGGATGACAAGTGGGACAGGGCCCACTGTCATACACACACACTTCACATTGTCACACGGGGATCCACACATGGCCACACCAGATCCCACACACACGTGCACACACAGAACTAAAATCTACAAAAAGGGGGGATTTGTGCCCCCGGGGGATCGAACCCACTTCTCCCCACTAGGAGAGCGCGACGCTGGCCGCTACGCTACGCAGGGGAGTCTACTAGGAGAGGGGTGCCTGTTCTTTTGAACAGACCCCTGCATCTACACTGCTCCTCCGGTGACCGAAGTAGAGGACGACGTTGGCAAGCTCATAAGCGACCGGTCAACGGGGTAAAACGCCGGCGGGGAACACTAAGACCTGGGGGGCTCCATTCCAGCACTCAGAGGGGGAAACCACCTATGTGCTAAGACAGGGCTCAAGCTCAAGCTTGCGCTCGCTCGGGCATGGCGGCTGCGGCAGCTACACGCAAGCAAGGCGCGGCTTGGATGCTTCTAACGATACGACACGGCGGTGCACATGTGCTCGACGGGAAGGTACGTGAGGAAGGGAGCTCGACACCTTGTGGTGGCTCCTATGGCGGATAGGGCGACGCGGCAAGGGGAACGGCGAGCACAGCAACGAGAACAAGAGAGATGGGGAAGGGGAGCAGCGCCAGCTCACCGAGGGGGTGTTGTTGGAGATGGCATGAAGATGACGTAGGAGACAAAGGCGACAGCTTGGAGAGGAGGAACAACGTGGCCTACGGGTCCACGACGGCGGCGAGGAAGCAGACGACACCAGAGGGACTCTCCGGATCTCCTAGCGCCCGCGGTCATACGAGGAAGAAGCGGGGACGCCGGGCGACATGGCGAAGATGACGCAGGAAGACGCCGGCGAGGAGGTCGACAATGATGACGGCAGCTCTGCTCCCTAAACCCACTCCGAATTTCTTTGAACTCACTGAATTTACCTGCAGGAGGGGAGGAGGGAGGAGGGAGAGGGAGGTGAGGCAACGCGAGGAGGAAGGGGGAACCCTAGGGACTCAGGCTGGCTATGTAGGGGCACAGATGGAATGGCGCCTCGACATCCATGAGCCACCACGATAGCTCTCTCTCTCGTGCTCTTTTTTCCTGACGGAAATGAGGAAGACAGAGCAGGTGACCGTTTGCATGGGGGGGGGACTGGTCCTTTGCCAGCGAGTTGGGCGAGCAAGCCCACTCGCCTCCTCTCTCTCTCAAACAGAAACAAAACACTATTTTGTTTTTCATTTAAAATCTCAGAGAGCAAAATAAAAGCAAGATCAGAGACAGAAGTTTGAAAGAAAAGAAATACATTTTTGGGATCACTAAAATGCCAGCAATTTGATAAAAAGAGTTGGGCATTTTGGAGTAAGCAAATTAATTCACCTAATTATATTAATTAGGCACTGTTGCAAAATATTTTAAAAGTTAAAAACTCCAACCATGGCAGAGGGTTATTTTATAAATCCTATAAGGTTATTTAGAATATATTTAACAATTATAATGAGAGAAAACAATATGAAAATTATTAACATGTGGAATATTTGAATGAGAGAGAAGAGGTGGTGGTTTTTTTGAAATGGGAGGGATTAGAGAAACACTTAAAACAAGCAACACATGCATTCAATCCAAAACACATACACTCACATCACCACCACATTCACAAGGCAACCGTGGCAAGAAAAAATATTATGCATACATATGATGGTCATGATCCATGAAATGACAAGGCTAGAAGAACTCAAACTCATGATGTCATTGCAATAAGAGGTCACACATGAGGAACATTACAATAATGGCAAGGGATGCACTTGGGTTGTTACAGAAGATGCCGATGGTGAGGAAGCTCCAGGGTCAATGGCGTCTCGTGCATAGATGTAGTAGACCGTAGGGACTCCGGGGCGTCATTCGACGCCGTCGGGGAGGAAGAAGACGAAGCAGAGGGGCTACCCCAAGCATGAGCTTGAGCTTGGCCGGAGCAGCGAGTGCATGGTGATGGCGAGGGCTTTGCGGGCTCTTACCTGCTGGCAGCGGGGAAGGAGAAGGGAGGAAAGGAGAGAGGGGACTCTGGGCTAGGTGTGGGACACCTTAAATAGGAGGCTAGGGCAGTCTCCGGCCGACAAATCATGTCGTGGCCGATGTGCCTCCCCTGGATGGGGTGCTGTATAGGGGAAAACAATGATCCTGTTGTTAGTGGGTGCGAGGTACTAGGCTACGGCACTGCGTGCTTCTGGGCCTGCGAAGGCAAAGTAAGCCTAGCTCCTGCTCTCTCTCTCTCTCCCCCAAAATATCAGAGGGTTTTATTCACGCATTGAAAAAATCAGAGAGAAAAGACAGGGATGTTTTGGAGCGAAATAAAAATATATTTAGACTCAAAGAGATATGCACTACTTTACAAAAATGATCTTGGCATTTTTCAGCAAACAAAAATAAATCACATATATTTATAATACAAACTATTTCTGAAGGAATAAGAAGACAAACAATGCAAACATGGTTGAGAGCTAAATAACAATTCTTATCAGAATATTTTAAAAGGGTGCAACATGTTTAGTAAGATGAACAATCATGTTTGAAAGCACAAAGTGCTCCATTGGTGGTTCTGATAAATCATGACAACATACATTGTCTCTTGGACTAATACTTTCATCTAGTGTATTTCAGATGAAGTCCATAGAGCGAAATGGGTTGGCAAGAAGGAGTGTGGAGAGTATCCCCATGAAGAAGAAGGAGAAGGAATAGCATTGGCAAGAGCTACAAGCAAGAGGACTCTAGATTTTACTTTGTTAGAAATCAATTTGAGTCCATAGGAAAGCCAATACTATCAAAAGGGGGTAAGGTACTGCTGGTGAACAAAATGCTCATACATTCACAAGTGATAGTCACCACATACACCCACAAACTCTTCCACAAAAGTCTGTCCAAAGCCAAATACCCAAAATCGGTGCAACCAACACTTCGCACTCGGTGCCACCGATTCTCAGCCTCAGACACACCCAGCGAAACCCTAACCCTTTGGTGCAACTGATTTTGATTCGGTGCCACCGAGTTTGGGTTGCCAACATTCTGTTATGCAAATTCGCAAAATTGGTCCGACCGAGTTTGTTGTATCAGCGTCACCGAGTCTGGCAATTTGATCATTGGTCACCTTATTGGCGCAACCGAGTTTTATGTATCGGTCTCACCGAGATTCAAAAGTTGCTACCTTTTAGGCAACTCGGTACCACCGAGATTAAGATATTGGTGTCACCGAGTTGGACTGATTTGGTGTAATGGTTGGATTTGTGGAGATGCCTATATATACTCCTCCACCTCCACTCACTTCTATGAGAAGCATTCAGAACAGATCCACACTCATACCAACTGATTTTCAGAGAGAGAGCCACCTACTCATGTGATGAGATTATGACATTCCATTCCAACCATATGAATCTTGATATCTAGCCTCCCCAAGTTGCTTTCCACCCAATGAATCTCTTCCACCAAAGCCAAATATGTGAGACAGTGATTGTGTGTTGAGGAGTCTATCATTTTGAGGCACAAGAGCAAGGAGTTCATCGACATTATCGAGCCTATTAAGTTTCGGAGGGTGGTGCCTCCTAGATTGGTTAGATGTCGCTTGGGAGCCTCCTACTTCGTGTCGTGGAGTGAAGCAAGAAGTTTTTAAGGGCAAGGAGATCGCCTACTTCGTGAAGATCTACCACGAGTTAGGCTAGTCCTCCATGGACATAGTCCATCATGGAATAGTCAAGGTTGCTTCTTCATGGAACCCTTCATGGATGGAGCCCTCCATGGACTCTCATGACTGTTTTCCCTCTGTGGGTTCAAGACTCCATAAATGTGGACATGCGATAGCACCACCTATTGGAACCACATGAAAAACCTTCATGTCCTTCAAGCTTTTGATCTTCCTATCTCTACTCTTTACTTCCATGTGCAAATGTATTTACTTTCTGCTGGTATACTTGATGACTTGCATGTGTAGGGTGTGCTAGACTTGCTATAATTGCTAAAATCTGCCAACACATAACTTTGCACCTTGTGTAGATTTTAAATTCCTACTTGTAGTCTATTCACCCCCCTCTATACATACTCTTCTAGTGATCCCACAAATTGTATCTGATCATTGGTCTCCATTGCTTTGGTTTCATCACCATGGAGGAAGATGGATTTGTCTAGTGTGGAGAGTTTGTATTGTAGAGTGCCCATTCTTGACGGAGAGTACAATTGTCGATGGAAGAATGCCATGATTGATCTATTTGACAAATTACATTTGAGGAAACATATTGAAAAACCATATGTGCTCCCCATTGATGAATTGCATCCCACACACGAATAGGAAATTGACATGATTGGTAACCCTAGAACTATCAATCTTATTGTCAGAGGCTTGCCAAGATTCGTGCTTTCGCAATTGAAAAACTTTGCATGTGCTTATACTTTGTGGACTGATTTGGAGAAAAGATATTCAAATCTTACATTAAGTAGTCTTGATGAAATTCTTCATAAAACGGTTGCTTTTCACAAAATGAAGCCTAGTGATCCAAACTTTGATAAATTCCTATTTCAGCTTCGTGATCTTATGCGTTCTAAAGGAGATATCACAACTATCAACAACATTATTATTGAACCATTCACATTCATAAACTTGAACATTGTCATGGTTACGATTCCCACGAGTCTCTTGGTTTCTATGACGAGGAGATTCCATAAAATGATGACAATGATGAACATGGGTATTATGATGAAGATGAGTTGTTCCACATCGAGCATGAAAAGATCATGAAAAAATAAAAGTCTAATGGCAAACTTCAAGGATTACATGTCCGGTGGAAAAGAGTGGATTCTCGACAGCGGATGCACAGATCACATGACTGGTGATAAAGACATGTTCCAAGAGATCACACCAAATCAAGGTCCTCGGAGGTACGTGACCTTTGGATACAACTCTAATGGTAAGGTACTTGGCCTTGGTAAGGTGGCCATATCTCATGATAGCTCCATTCAAAATGTAATGCTTGTTGAATCCCATGGCTACAATCTTCTTTCCGTATCTAGATGCTTCGGTTTCAATGTTCTATTTACCAAAGTAGATTACCAAGTGCTTCTATTTGATAATCATAAAATTTTCTTTACCGTTATTCGTAAAGGTGATCTATACATTGTCAATTTCACTAAAAAGTCCCAACCTTGTATTTGTCTCATTGCAAAATATTCTAAAGGTTGGCTATGCCATAGAAGGCTTAGACATGTAGGCATGTGCAATCTAGATAATCTTATCAAGCGTGATCACATTCTTGGTGTTAAAGATGTTATCTTTGACAAAGATAGGCTTTGTAGTGCATGTCAAGCAGGAAAGCAAGTAGGTGGAAGTCATCCAGTCAAGAACATCATGACCACTAGCAGACCACTAGAGTTACTTCATATGGACCTTTGTGGTCCCAGTGCTTACAAGAGTCTCGATGGAAACACATATGGTCTACTTATAGTTGATGATTTTTCCATATTTACGTGCATATTCTTTCTTGATGACAAGTTGCAGGTACAAAAGATCTTCAAGAACTTTGCATGCAAAGCGCAAAATCAATTTGAATTGAAGATCAAGAAGGTTCAAAGCGATAATGGATCGGAGTTCAAGAACACCCATGTGGATACCTTTGTTGACGCAGAGGGTATTTCACATGAGTTCTCGGCTACGTACACGCCTCAACAAAATGGAATTGTTGAGAGAAAGAACCGCACCCTCAATGAGATGGCAAGGATGATACTTGACGTATACAAGACGCCAAGACACTTTTGGGCAGAAGCCATGTAAACGAGATGTCTTGCCACAAACCGACTCTACTTACACGAGGTTCTCGGTAAAACGACATACAAGCTTCCCACCGATAACACACCACAACTTAGATACTTTCAGGTATTCGGCTCCAAGTGTATTCTTGATAAGCATCGCCGTGCTAAATTTGCTCCTCAATCTCATGAAGGTTTCCTACTCGGTTACGGATCGAACTCTCACACCTACCGTGTCTACAACAACTTCACTCGAAAAGTTGAAGAGACGGTAGATGTGAAGTTTGATGAGTATAATGGTTCGCAAATCAAACAATTGCCAAATGATATACGTGATAAAGATCCTTCGAAAGCTATCCAAGATTTTCCCGTCGGCAAGATTCGTCCCATGGAGGTGAAGGAAAGTACTTCATCAACCCAAGTGGAAGCTCCTACTTTGGATCAAGGCTACCGAAAAAATGACATGGAAGCATCCACAAGTGGTACATGACAAGACGAAGAGCAGGAGGAAATAGAGCATGATGATCCACCACAACCTCCTTCACCACCACCTCAAGGAGACGACCACTTCGACAACAATGGAGATGAATGAGATGATGATGAAGAAGAAGCTCCTCCAACTAACAAGCCAAATCTACCCCGAGTTTGAGCACAAGTGACCAAGAACCATCCCTTAAAGCAAATCTTTGGTGATATACAAATAGGGAGGATCACTCGCTCCAAAACTCACCTAGCTAACTTTTGTGAGCATTATTCCTTCATCTCTAGCATTGAACCCTTGAAGGTTGAACAAGCTCTTGAAAATACGGATTGGGTGAACGCTATGTATGAAGAGCTTCAAAACTTCGAGAGAAACGAAGTGTATACACACGTGGACACGCACAAGGACGAGCAAAACATCATCGGTACGAAATGGGTTTTTCGGAACAAGCAAGATGAAGACGATCAAGTTGTATGCAACAAGGATCGCCTCATAGAGCAAGGATATATGCAAGTTGAGGGTGTGGACTACCGTGAGACCTACGCCCATGTTGCTAGACTAGAAGCCATTCGAATTCTTCTTGCTTAGGCCAATCACCATGACATCACTCTTTACCAAATGGAAATTAAAAGTGCCTTTTTAAATGGAGAAATAGAGGAGGAAGTCTATGTTAAGCAACCACCTGGATTTGTAAATCCTAAGAAAGCTAACCACATTTACAAACTTCACAAATCTTTATATGGTCTTAAGCAAGCTCCTCGTTCTAGGTATAAAAGTCTCACGAAGTTTCTTGTTGAAAAATGATTTGAAATTGGTAAAATTGACGCAACCTTATTCAGAAAGATAGTTAATGGTGAATTATTTGTGTGCCAACTTTATGTGGATGATATTATCTTTGGATCTACTAACCCACAATTTAGTGAGAAATTTGGAAGGTTGATGTCAGAGAAGTATGAGATGTCTATGATGTGTGAGCTGAAATTGTTTCCTTGTCTACAAATCAAGGAAACGAGAGAAGGCACTTTCATGTCTCAAACAAAGTACACCAAGGACTTGATTAGGAAGTTCAACATGCAAGAATGCAAAGGTATTGAAACTCCCATGACCACTAGCGGACACGATGATCTTACTAAGGAGGGTGAACCGGTTGATCAAAAGGTTTATTGATCAATGATTGGTTCATTGCTATATCTATGTTCATCCCTTCCAGATATTATGGTTACTGTTTGCATGTGTGCTAGATATCAAGTTGCACCCAAAGAATGTCATCTGAAGGCTGTGAAACGCATTGTGAGATACTTGATACATACACCAAACTTTGGCATTTGGTATCCCAAGGGATCTTCTTTTAATCTTGTTGGCTACTCCGACTCGAACTATGCCGGTGACAAGGTTGATAGAAAACCGACCTTGGATACATGTCAATTTCTTGGTAGATATCTCATGTCTTGGTCCTCCAAGAAACCAAACTCGGTATCTCTATCTACTGCCGAAGCGGAATATATTGCCGCTGGATCATGTTGTGTGCAATTATTATGGATGAAACAAACGCTTAAATATTATGGAATCTATGTTGAAAATGTGCCAATACTTTGTGACAACGGAACTTCTATTAAGATTGGTCTTAATCCTGTGCAACATTCTCGTACCAAGCATATTCAAGTTTGACATAATTTCATTCGGGATCATGTTGCCAAAGGAGATATTAATCTAAAGCATGTTCATAATAACAAGAAATTGGACGACAACTTTACTAAGCCCCTTGATGAAAAAGTGTTTTGTCATTTGAGGAGTGAGTTGAGCATCATTGATGCTTCAAACATGAGCGAAGATCACTCGGATGCTTGCAAGGGGATGAGCTTTATTGTCTATTTGCTATTATTATCTTGAATATCATATATCTTGGAATTGGATGCTCCCTTGTCTTGCATATAACCCTTTTGTAGGTACTTGGAAGAACAACACTCCACAATATTGCCATCAACTCATATCTTAAGCAATCTTGTCATCGCCATGTATACACAACCTCACTTTGATGATTATAAGGAAGAAGACAACATAACATATCCTTGACATATATTTCTCAATTGGTATCAACTCACAATTGGTACCATGTCATTTAGATATATCATGTTCTCCTTGCGTGACTAACCTATGTAGGTGAAAGATGAACAGAAACAACAAGGATCGCTCCCAACTCAAAATGATCTTCATCAACTTCGAGCATCCTCATCACGTTCACCTACAAGATACGTCAACAACATCACTCAAAGGTATGTATTCATATCCTTTAAAAAGGCTTTACTCCAAGTCATGAGATAAAGCAACTCAAGTGATATGAAGACATTAAAATGCTTAATCGAAAATGGTAACCCCATTTTGAGCTTAACGATGAGTATGACCTATGATCAAGTATTCTTGCTTAGCTCCTAAGTCAATATACTCTAATATAGATGACCTAGTCACCGCCCATCATCTAGTTAACAATCTTGGTTGGTTCATTCACTATATTGCAAGATGTTTTGGAACCATTCAAATCTTCTCTAGTTGATACCTCTTTGCAAATTATTTGCATTTCATTTACAAAATCTTTTGATAATTTGCTACAAAATTTAAAATAAATTTGCAAGTTTTCCAAACGTTGACAAGTTTCTGTTTTGTGCCTCGGAGCCTCCGATACAAATGACTCGGTTATACCGATTCAGCACACAAGCTGCATAACACCATATCGGTACCACCGACTAGTTTGTCTCGGAGCCACCAATATGATATTGTTTTTAGTCTATGTTTGTATCTGTAAATCTTTGTGATACTTTTATAATATTTTCAATTCTTCGATGATCTCTTTTATTCAAAAAGGGGGAGAAATACATTCAAGGATCCCTAACTCAAAGGAGGAGAAGTTCTGCAAATTCTCAGTTTAGCCAAAGGGAGAGAAATTATTTTCAATGATTCCCTGACTTTTCTCATGATTTTTCATATTCTATGAATCCTACATTCTATGACACATATTCTCAAGGATCTCTTGTTAATCAGTGATTCATGTATCTAATCCTACGTATGAACTTTTTGGCAATCAATGCCAAAGGGGGAGAAATACCAAAGCTTCAAAGCTAAAGAGGGAGATACATGCTTATGCAAAGGGGGATATATGATTTAGGGGGAGAGAAGAATATCAAAGTTTATACTTATATAGACAAGGGGAGAATACCAGAGTAGGGGGAGAAAAATATGTTTTGTAGAAACATGTGTTTAATACATTTTATTAATCATGCTAGACTTTTCTCACCCTATCCAATCACAATATCTACATGCCAAGATTTAGGGGGAGAGGATGTCACACTATTTTATATCTAGTGGAGAAATCTCTAAATGTTCTTGGAGGCGTATCAATCCTAAGGAATACTATCTTCTATATGTTCTCCATATCTTGGTACTTTTTAAGTTCTATTGGTTTTGATTGGTAGAATACTCTTGTGTTTGCTAACATTGTTTTCTCAAGTGTATCCCTACTACTATAATGCTCAAGAACTCAAGGTAAGTATATGCATCATATCCTTGATCAAGATGATCTCTTGATTCTTGCACATATTGTTTGCAAGAGTAAAGTCTTGAACAAGGCTACACCTCATTCATATACATTTGATGCATATGGCCAAGATACACATGAATTATTATATCCCTTCTACTATATGTGTGTCCATGCATTCCAAAGGAACTATCCTTTAAAGATTGCACACATTTAGAGGGAGCAATTCTAAGTCATGTGTCTCTCAATGTCTTCATTATATCCATGCATATCTTTATTTGAAACTTTGATTGTATGTTGTCATCAATTACCGAAAAGGGGGAGATTGAAAGCACAATGTGCTCCATTGGTGGTTTTGATAATTCATGACAACATGCATTGTCTCTTGGACCAATACTTTCATCTAGTGTATTTCAGATAAAGTCCATAGAGATAAATGGGTTGGCAAGAAGGAATGTGGAGAGTATCCTCATGAAGAGGAAGGAGAAGGAATATCATTGGAAAGAGCTTGAAGCAAGAGGACTCTACATTTTACTTTGTGAGAAATCACTATGAGTCCATAGGAAAGACAATACTATCAAAAGGGGGCAAGGTACTATTGGTTAACAAACTGCTCAAATGTGCACAAGTGATAGTCACCACATACACCCACAAGCTCTTACACAAAAGTCTCTCCAAACCCCAATATCCAAAATCGATGCAACCAACACTTCCCACCCGGTGCCACCGATTCTCAGCCTCAGACAGACTCAGCCAAACCCTAACCCTTCGGTGCAACCGATTCTAATTCGATGCCACCAAGTTTAGGTTGCCAACATTTTGTTACGCAATTTCACAAAATTGGTCCGAGCGGGTTTGTTGGATCGGCGTCACCGAGTCTGGCAATCTGACCGTTGGTCACCTTATTAGTGCAACCGAGTTTTATGTATCAATCTCACTGAGATTCACAAGTTGCTACCTTTTAGGCAACTCGGTACCACCGATCTTAACACATCGGTGTCACCGAGTTGGACTTATTAGGTGTAACAGTTGGATTTTTGGAGATGCATATATATACCTCTCCACTGAGAAGCACTCAAAACAGATCCCCACTCAAAGAGAGAGACACCTACTCATGTGTTGAGATTGTGCCATTCCATTCCAACCATATGAATGTTGATCTCTAGACTCCCCAAGTTGCTTTCCACCCAATCAATCTCTTCCACCAAGGCCAAATCTATGAGAGAGTGATTGTGTGTTGAGGAGTATATCATCCTGAAGCACAAGATCAAGGAGTTCATGAACATTATCGAGCCTATTACCTTTTCGAGGGTGGTACCTTCTAGATTGGTTAGGTGTCGCTTGGGATCCTCCTACTTCATGTTTGTGGAGTGAACCAAGAAGTTTGTAAGTGCAAGGAGATCGTCTACTTCGTGAAGATCTACCCTGAGTGAGGCTAGTCCTTCGAGGACGGAAGTCGTTATGGAATAGTCAAGGTTGCTACTTCGTGGACCCTTATCGATGGACCCCTTTGTGAACTCTCTCGACCATTACCCTCTGTGGGTTGAATACTCCATAAACGTGGATGTATGATAGCACCACCTGTCGGAACCACGGGAAAAATCTTCGTGTCCTTCATGCGTTTGATATTCCTATCTCTACCCTTTATTTCCATGTGCAATGTCTTTACTTTCTCTGCTATACTTGATGACTTGCATGTGTAGGCCGTGCTAGACTTGCTATAATTGCTAAAATCTACCAACACATAACTTTGCACCTTGTGTAGATTTTAAATTCCTGCTAGTAGTCTATTCACCCTCCTCTAGACATACTCTTCTAGTGATCCCACAAAGTTATTTCACCACATTTGCATATATTTAAAATAAGAGGGTAGGCATAGGTTTTTTTGAGAAAAAGTGAGAGGGATTCACAACTACTTTTGCACACCTACACAACACAAGCCTCCTAGAACAACCACACCACAAACACACACTCACACACAACACCACACGACAAGCACTTGATGCAAACCTGAGAAGTTGATGTGATGATATGATGCCATGAGGCTCAATGACATGAAGCAATTTATTGATACTCAAACCAGTATGGCAAAACATGGAGGTCCACATGTGATATATTGCAAGAATGGCAAAGGATGCACTTGAGCTATTACAACTCTCCTTCACTATGCGGGGATCTCGTCCAGAGATCTAAGAACAAAAGAATTCAGGAAATTTGGAATGGAGAAGATCCTCACGTTCCCAAGTGGCTTCCTTGTCGGAATGATGAGACCACTTCACCTTGAGAAACTTGATTGACTTGTTGCGAGACTTACACTCAGTTTCTTCAAGAATCGCAATTGGATGCTTACAATAGGATAGGTATTCTTGGAGATAAATGTCTTTGAGGTCAACGGTACGCTAAGGAGTCTTGAAGGACCTCCGGAGCTGAGACACGTGAAACACATCATGAACATTTGAAAATTTTGGAGGAAGCTCGAGTTGGTAGGCAAGGTCTCCCATCTTGCCCATAATTTTGAAAGGACCCACAAAGCAAGGATCGAGCCTCCCTTTGATGCCGAAGCGTTGAGTGCCCTTCATGGGAGACACTATGATATAGAAATAATCACCGATCTCAAAGGACACGTCATGATATTTGTTATCGTAATAGCTCATTTATCGGGATTGATCCTCTTTGAGATTTCCACGAATGACACGGGAAATCTCTTCTACTTTGGTGATCATGTCATGTAACAGTCCAAGTGCGCCCCTTGCCATTTTTGTAATGTATCTCATGTGGACCTTCCATGAATGTTTCCATGTTTTGTGATAATATTATTTTTGCTTCATGTCATTCTTGCATCATGGCATCATAAGCATTCATATTCATATTGTTTTGTGTGCACAAGGTTGTGGTGATGTGATTGTGGTGTGGTTGAAGTATCATGTGTGTTTAGGATCATGGGAGTGAGGTGTGTGTATGTGGAGTATAACTCTTTCCCACTTTTGCAAACCATGCTAAACCCCTTTTGTTTTCAATATTAGTTGGAACATGAGTCTAAACTTGCCTTTAATTCTTGTAGAAATGTTATGTTGCTTTAGTGAATTATTTCGAGTGGGATTTGTGAGCTCACTCTTTTGTTGGAACTTTTGACATAAATGATTGTTCGCAAATAGTAGTATTTTATTATTAAAAGTAATTAATTTACTTTGGCTAAAAATGGTTATTTCATTTCTATTAAATAGGTTGCATTTATTTTAGTGCCAAAGTAATTGGTTTTCTCAAAAATCCTTTTAGTTCTTCTGTGGGGCTTTTATTTGGTTTTGAATTCTTTTAAATAGGAAAAAACGTCTGTTTGGAGAGAGAGAGAAAGAGAGAGAGAGAGAGAGACATCTGGGCCTTCTTTCCCTGTGGCCCAGCTAACCTCCCCCATGGCCCAGCCTGCAGATGGCGACTTGCTCCCTCCCGATGGCGCCTTCTTCCTATGCTTGGGACAGAGCAGTAGCTGGCCCCGTCGTGAGCTCATCGACGTCGATGACGTGACCCCACGGTCTATTTAACTCCTCGACATACGCGCCCCTCCTAGGTTTCCCCATTCCTCGCGCCACCGCTGCCACCTCTCTTCCCTCCTCCTCTCTTTTCCCCTCTCAAGGTAAGTTCAGAGAGTTCAGAGAGAAGTAGGGCAATCGCCGGCTCCGAACCCCTCCTCCGACGCCCCTCCGCTCTCGTAAAGAAGGCTAGGAGTTCCTCGGCGTCTTCCTCGTCCCATTCCCTAGGCTATGCGGAGACGACAACAGCCTCATCGACAGCTTCTTCCTTGTCTTCCTCTCTTGCGGAGCTCGTCGTCAGCAACCTCACCGTCGTGCAGACTCCTTCCCTGACGGGCATGCCTCTTCTTCCTCTTCATCGTGCTTCATCCATGTGCCATGAGGTGAAGCCAATCTTCCCCCTCGATTCCTTCTCTGCGCTGCAATTAGCCGCCGGAGTCCACGTGGTCGGGCTCGAGCAAGAGCATGCAAACCCCTAGTAGCACCCCAGTAGTTGCTTGCTTAGGTTAGGATTGGATCCGACGCAACGCCCCGCTCCTCCACAGTTGTTGCCTGCAAGTTGATCATCGCCAGAGCAGTAAACAGAGGTACCGTGCTTTCCCTCGGCAAGCCGACCCCTTTTGCTGGCATAGGCCCAGCGAACCCCCCCCTTGTCAGATAACCCCACGTGGCGCAGTGGCAATGTAGTTGATGTCCACTCAGGGGGTCGCGGGTTTGATTCCCTCGGCTCCTTTTTATTTTTCGTTGTTGTGCTGTGTGTGTGTGTGTGTGTGTGTGGATCCGTTGTGTCCACGTGGGGATCCCCCATGTGCCTGTATGCTATGTGTGTGTGGTGCTGTGTGTGTCTTGTGTGTGCTATGTATGTGTGTATGTGTGTGTATGACAGTGGGCGTGGCCCCACTTGTCACACCCACGGAGGGGTCGTGGCTCACTACTAGGTGGGTCCCCTCCTTTTATTTATTTTTTGTTTTATTTTATTGCTTGTTTGTTTCTGTTTATTAGATTTAATTCCATTTCTAGAAATGTCCAGATATGGACTTGGCCATTTTTGGCAATGTGCAATTATAGTAAGTTTTGACTTATAGGTTTTATGTGCATTTTCGAGCTAGCTTTGTGTGATGATTTTACATGCAAAGGTAGGAGTATGATATATGGATTTGGGGTAGAAAAATCCTAGGAATCCATTGGTATAGTTTGTTTTAGCTTTTGAGCAAGTTTCGCAAAATGCCATTTTGTTCCATCATGCCATTTTGATAATTATCTATAAATAAATTCATGCATGTTATGATATTTGTGTCAACATGTAAGTGGTTGAGTTTTGTGAGTATTATGCCCTGGTATTTTCTTTTGACATGATAAGCTTATACGTAAGTGCGTTTCTTGGTCCAAAGTAGCTAAGAAAATGTTGTTGTTTTCAACATGTTGTAATTATTTGTATGCCATGTTTAGTGGATACCACCAAGTGTTCTGTTATGTTTTAGCTCAAGCTGAGTGCTAGTATTTTGTAGTGGATATTCTACTATACCATCCTTTTAGTTTTCATGCCATGAGGTGGTCTCTAGCATCATTGTTTTCTGCTGTCAAGTTGCTATCAGGATAACTCAGATTCCTAAGAAACTATGATTTTCACTAAGTCCCTAGAATCTGTTTCACTATGCCATCTTGTGGGATTCATGCTTAGTGATACTTGCTTCCTATCAAGTTTGTGTAGTTGGATGATTTGTTAAGCATGTTATGTAGTTTCTGTACATACTTTGTTTGTGGTTGGAAACATCATGTAGCTCTAGATATTTGCTGTGTAAGTTGCTATGCTGCCGTTTTGGGCAGAATGTGTCTGGTGTTGTTTTGTGACTTGTGGGAGCTATGCTCCATTGTTTTGATTGATCTTTGGCTCCATTGTGGTTAGTTTTTCATTTCCTAACCAGTGGATACCTTGGAATACTAAGGAATAGCCCATGACCTTCCTTGTCTTGTATTTTGTCTTCGTACCTTGCCGTGAGCGTAGCGTGAGAACCGTTACTCCGTTTCCTTTGTTTTACATATGCATTTGCATCAATTTTGCATGAAGCATCCATATTTTCCATGATCATGCATGTTCAAACAACTTAACATGAGGTTCTGTCCAGAATTATAAATAACTTAACTATTGCATGAGAAACATGACTAGCTTAGGATTGCCATGTTAAATACGTCAAATAAATCATGCATCATCTTGTTTGTGCATTGCAAATTGGTTGTTTATTTATTTGGTGCTGTTTCTCTTTGGGTAGACGTGAGTGTTGAACCTGAGTACGAGGATCCAGGAGAGTACAACTATGAGGATCCAGGAGAGTACAACTACGAGGACACAACTCTTTGTTCCTCTAAAGAACCAACAAGCAAGATGATCGTACCCGGATCCCGACACTATTGTCGCTTTGCTAGATGACTCGCTCTTATCATTACACTTGCGTTACCTACCACTTGAATGTCAAGCCTCCTACAGTGCCATGATAGCCTCTAACCCCTCCACTACCTTGCAAACCTTGTTTAGCTAAGTTACCGCTGCTCAGACCCTCTTATGGCATTCTTAGATGCAGGTGGAGGTTGTTTCCATGTGATAACATGGATATCTGGAGATATCACAATATTTTCTGCTATTTAATTTAATGCACATATATATATATCTTGGTGAGGTGGAAGGCTTGGTCTTTTGCTTGGTGTTTTGTTCTACTTTTACCACCATAGTTACTTTTTACCGGTGTTATGTTCCATATTTTGCGCTCCTAACATGCTCGGGGTTGTTATGGGGACTCCCTTGATTATTAGTTTGAGATTAAACTTGTTTGGCAAGACCCAACATTGGTACTATTTGCTTAACAACTTAATAAAAATGCATAGGGCTTTGCAACCCCGTGGATAATTAATCAACAACCCAGGCCAGTCCTCCTCATGAGTGTTGGTCCAAACTAGAGAACTGTGTGCGGCCAACCCGAGGAAACTCGGGAGATTTCTATCAGGCCACCGTACGCGTAGCTTATCCGTCGTGTCCTGGTAACGATATAAGCGGCTCTTGTCGGGTTCGTTGACACGTCAGGCGGTCTTGTTGGACTTGTTTTACCTTTCCCAAATGTATTGTGTGAGGAGCTCTGATCTTTTTCAGGGTATATCGAGTTGTTGGATTTCCTTTGGAATTGCCTAGGATGATCACGAGATCCGTGGTCAAGGTTATTCCCGTGGCGTGTGGTTAATTCGTGATGGATTAGTTGGAGCACCCCAGTAGGATTAAATCTTTTGGAAAGCCATGCCCGCGGTTATGTGGCAACTTGGATAATTTGTTTAACACCCAGTTATAGTTAACTTGAAGTAAACTCAAATAAAATACACCAACTTTGTGTGTAACCATGATCATCTCTGCTCGTAAACATGAACCGAGAGAGAACATGGTGGGGTTATGTTTGACGTTATTAGGTGTTCAGGATCACTTAGTGATCATGGTAGTTCTCGACCGTCTCTCGTAGACCACCATATTTACATTCATGATGTCATAAGATAGCCACCAAATATATGCTTAATGCTTTCCACAACCGCAACACTTACCCCTTCCAACCCGAAAAGCTTACATAGTTTTGGTACCCAGGTTACATGATTGATGAGTCCCTGTGGCTCACAGATTACAACAATACAAATGCATGTGTTGATGAGTATGTGCTAGAAGATGTGACTCAGCTCCAGTGGGAGTACGATTAAGAACGTGGCCGGATGTATGTCACGTACCCCGATGAGTAGTGAGGCCATGGTCGTGATCTTTGGGATAGCAAGGCAACTTTACAATGCTTCTTTTTTCATTTGATTTTGTCCATAGACGGACCCTGTCTTCTGTATGATGCTTGAATAATTGTGGGAAGTTGTAATTTAGCTTGTGGTGACTGTAAGCCAACTCATATACTCATCTCTTCCTACATGTATGCAATGTTTACTACACCTGCGAAAGGACGAGATGCGCCTCTATCCCTGTCGAGGGCCCCGTGCCTAAATAAGGATAGGAGCGCATCTTGGGTGTTACAAGTTGGTATTCAGAGCCATACGACCATAGGAGCCCTTTACTTGATCGAACTTGGCCGAGTCGAGTCTATTAAAACAAGTTTGAGTCTAGTTAATTGGAGAGTAGGTTTCTTTTACTCCTCTTCTATTCTCTGGTGAGTTATTTGACTTAGGAATTTTTTATTCTACTCCTCTTCTCGCTCTAAAAAGTTTTAGGATCACGCGGGTATTTTGGAAACTATATGATGCCAAAGTGACGGAGTTCTGTCTTGGTGCCTCCTTTCTGACATGATTTCTTCTAGGGAGTTGAGCTCCAGGGGATTCTTGGCACATTGTTATCATTCAGTTTCCTTAGTATCTCAGGACGGAGGGTGTTCGAAATTGCTTCAATACTTATCGTGGCGAGATAAGGTCGGAGTCACCCAATACTGAGAGGCGTCCGGGGTACTGCCATGTTTGGTACCATTGCGTTTTCGAGGATACGAGATAGATGGAGTTCCGAAGCCTCTGGTTATGTGTTGATGGATGGATATAGTTCGAGTGTAGGGCTTGTTAATTTGTGTGAGATATTTTGCCTCCCTGTATCCCCAACACCCGATTGCATAACCAAAGATTTCGGAAGTTCTTAGGTGGGAATTCAAGTAGTTACCTAGGGTCATCTTTCTTCATATGTATGAGGTCTATACATTTGTCCCGAGCAACCTTAGCTTAATACTTTTGTGTTATTCCAAGTGGCTTCAAGATCTGTGATGTTATTCCAAACCTAAAGTATGCGTCGTACTAAATTTTTAGTTCGAATGCATGTGATGAGATTCATTGAAATTTCTTTCAAGCCATTTGATTGAGCTTATTGCTTCATCTTTGTCAATGATGTGTTGATGTTCTTTTCCATCTACAGGATGGCTCCATCAACTCGCGGGAATCGAGGTCGTGATGGGGATCAGTTTAACCCTCCACCACCCCATCCGCCTACTCCTCCAGAAGCATGGCAAGCTGTGATGGCCACGACCAAGGCAAATACTCAGATGGTGCTCAGGTTGTTGCAAGAGAGAGAGATTAGGGTCAGCAAGGTTATCCAGGGAATTTCTAGAATCAGCCTCAGTTCGCGACACTCAACCAGTTCCTTGCCAACCATCCCAAGTCTTTCACCAATTGCGAGCAACCTTTTGATGCGTATGATTGGATCCGTGACATGAGCAAGCACTCCGAGTGCAGCAATGTTAGACCAGATGACTATGTCAAGTTCGCAACATTTCAGCTTAAGGGTCAGGCAGGAGATTGGTGGCAGCAATACAAGTACTCTAGGAGTGATCGTGTTATCAGCTGGGATGATTTCTGTCCTGACTTCAGGGCCCATTACATTTCGACGAGCTTTGTCAAGGAGATGCGTGAGAAGTTCAGGCACCTGAAGCAGGGAAGCATGTCTGTCTATCAGTACAATGTCGAGTTCCAGAATCTGGCCCGCTATGCTAAAAAAGATGTTCCTGATGACAAGTCCATGATTTATCAGTTCAAAGGTGGTCGCAAGGATGAGCTTCTGCCGGGTCTGGTCCTCCAAGAGCCTCGTGAGTTTGATCAGTTCTACAACATGGCTTTGAAGGTCGAGGAAACTCATCTCAAGTTGGAGAACTCAAGGAAGTGTTCCAGGGAATCCTACTCTTCTTCTTCAAGCTCTCAGATGGTCCCTAAGTAGCAAAAGTATTGGGTTCCTCCTCCTCCTCCGTTTCGTTCCCCTCAGCAGCAGAAGCAGCTCGATGGTCGTGCTTCTTCCCACCCACCCAACCAAAGTTATCAGCAGATGCCCCAGTCACCCAAGTCAGCTAATGTTCCTCCTCCAGGCAACTTCCGTCCGCTCTCAGAGGTTACTTGTCACAAGTGTATTCAAAAGGGTCACTACTCAAACAAGTGCAACCAGCGGCGTCTTCCGCCTCCTCCTCCAGTCATACCTCCATGCAATGATATGGTGAAGAATAATCTCAAGTTAGTCCGAGTGAACATGGTGAACGCAGCCAAGGCAGAGGATTCTTCTCAAGTGATCATGGGTAATCTCTCTGTTAATTCTATTCTTGCAAAAGTGTTGTTTCATACTGGTGTGTCGCATTCATTCATATCTAGAACTTTTCCATGGAAGCATGATTTTACTTTAGTAGTCATACCAAATCCATCCCGTGTTGTGTCCCTAGGAAAATTGATGAGCTCGAACATGGTGGTTCCGGATGTTTCTTTAAGATGGGAAATTATTCTTTTCTGGCCTCTCCAATTGTTCTCGGTAATTACGATATTGATCTCATTCTTGGCATGGATTTTCTGGCTTTGAACAAGGCGCATGTGGATTGTCAAGATAAAGAAGTCAAATTGACTCATCCTTCAAGAGATGTGATCATTTTTGCAGCTCGCGATGACACGATTCGTTTCTTTGCTCTTAATTAGAACGGTGAAATCTCAGCCATTTCTCAGACTCCGATGGTCTGCGAGTATGAATATGTCTTTCCCGAAGAATTTCCATGAATGTCTCCGCACCGGCTAGTTGAGTTTGTGATTGATCTCGAACCTAGAACTGAACCTGTTTGCAAGAATACTTATAAGCTTGGCCCCGAAGAGCTGGAAGAATTGAAGAAGCTGCTAGATGAACAAGAACGTATGGGTCTGATCAGACCAAGTTCTTCTCCATGGGGTTGTGGTGTTCTATTTGTGAAGAAGATGGCACGGACCGACTTTGTGTCGATTACCATCCATTGAATAAAAACACAATCAAGAACAATTACCCACTTCCCAATATCAATGAGTTGGTTGAACAACTAAAAGGTGCCCAGGTTTTCTTAAAGCTAGATCTTCGCATGGGCTATCATCAGATTCACATTCGTGAAGAAGATATTCCAAGGACTGCTTTCAGGATGAGTTTTGGCTCTTATGAGTACACCGTCATGTCCTTTGGTCTCGCCAATGCTCCTACAACCCGCTCCAGGATGATGAACTTCATATTATCTCCTTTCAAAAATGAGTTCATCTTGGTGTGTTTGGATGATATTATTGTGTTCTCGAAGACTGAAGAAGAACATCTAGAGTATCTCCGGCTTGTGCTTGACAAACTAAGAGAGCATCGATTCTATGCTAAGTTTTCCATGTGTGAGTTTTGGCTCAGTGAAGTTGTGAACCTTGGGCATGTGATCTCTGCCGAGGGCATTAAAGTGCACCTTGAGAAAGTTGAGGCAATCTTGAAGTGGGAGCCTCCTTAGAATGTCAAGCAGCTTCGTAGGTTCCTCGGGCTTGCAAGTTACTGCAGAAGATTCATGGAGAAATTCTCTCAAATTGCTAAGCTTCTGTCCAACCTCCTCTAGAAGAATGTCAAGTATGTTTGGTCTCTTGAGTGTGATGTGGTGTTCAATACGCTCAAGAAGAAACTGACTTCAACTCGAGTTCTTGTTCCTCCCAAGCAATCAAAGCCTTTCCATGTGTTATGTGATGCTTCCCTCCAAGGTCTTGGTGGCGTTCTCATGCAAGATAAGAAGATTGTTTCTTATACCTCGCGACAGATAAAGCCTAGCGAGAAGAACTACCCCACTCATGATCTTGATTTGGCGACAGTTGTACATGCCCTAATTACTTGGAGGCATTTGTTGTTGGGTAGACCAGTTGAGGTGTACACCGACCACAAGAGCTTGAAGTACATTTTCACTCAACCCAATCTCAATCTTCGACAGTCTCATTGGGTGGAAATGATTGAGGACGTCAACCCAAGCATTGAGTATACTCCTCGAAAAGCAAATGTCATTGCATACGTGCTCAGCTGAAAGGCGTACTGCAATAGTCTTATCCTGAAGCCTCTTCAACTCGAGCTTTATGAAGCCTTACGCAAGCTCACTCTTCAAATGATTCCGCAGGGTTTTCTTGCTAATCTTCAAGTCTCTCCAACTCTGGAAGATTAGGTTCACCAAGCTCAACTTCTTGATGCTATGGTGAAGAAAGTGAAGAAAGGTGTGGCCAAGGGCATTCCGAAGTATAAGTGCTTTCGTGTTGATGACAAAGATAACTGTTTCTTTGAGGACCGTCTGGTAGTTCCAAAAGGTGATCTCAGGAAGGTTATCATGGACAAAGCACACAATTCTCTCCTATCCATTCATCCAGGCAGTTCCAAGATGTATCAGGACCTCAAGCAAACCTTCTGGTGGACTCGCATGAAGCGTGAAATTGCTCAGTTCATAAACGAGTGTGATGTTTGTCGTAGAGTGAAGGCAGAACATCAATGTCCAATAGGTCTCCTTTGGCCTTTTCCTATTCCAAAGTGGAAATTCGATCATGTGGAGATGGATTTCGTCACTGGTTTTCCTATGTCCAAGAAGGGCAACGATGTCATCTTTGTGGTTATCGAAAAGCTAACCAAAGTTGCCCATTTTCTTCCGGTCAAGGAGTCTAACTTGGCAGCTCAGCTGGCAGAGCTGTATACATCAAGGATAGTTTCTTTGCAAGGTATTCCTCAGCTCATATCCTTAGATCGTGGAAGCCAATTCACTTCCAAGTTCTGGGACTCCTTCCAGACTGCTATGGGTACCAAGATCTGATTCAGCACTGCATTCCATCCACAGACAAGTGGCCAAGTTGAGAGAGTCAATCAAATCCACAAAGACATGCTCAGAGCCTGTATGATTTCTTTCGGCATGAAATGGGAAGACTGCCTTCCATATGTCGAATTTTCATACAAAAACAACTTCCAGGCTAGTTTAGGCAATGCCCCCATTCGAGATTCTCTATGGCAGGAAGTGTCGTACCCCGCTCAATTGGTCTGAAACCAGTGAGCGTTAAATTTTGGGCAATGCCATGATCACTGAAGCAGAAGAGATGTGTTGTGTCATTCGTGAGAATCTCAAAGCATACCAATCTCTCTAGAAGAGCTACTATGATAAAAAACATCATGATGTCTCCTTCCAAATCGATCATTTTCTCTATCTCAGAGTCTCTCCCATGAAGGGTACTCAACGTTTTGGAATCAAAGGGAAGCTATCTCCTCGCTTTGTGGGTCCTTTCAAAATTTTTGGAAAGAGAGGTGACCTTGCCTACCAACTCTAGCTTCCTGCAAATTTTGGAAATGTGCATGATGTCTTCCATGACTCTAAGCTCCGGAGGTGCTTCAAGACTCCCGAGTGTATCATTGACCTCCAAGACATTGATCTCCAAGAATACCTATCCTATCGTGAGCATCCAGTAGCTATTATGGAAGAAACTGAGCGAAAGACTCGAAACAACTCAATCAAGTTTCTCAAGGTGAAGTGGTCTCATCATTCCGACAAAGAAGCTACTTGGGAACATGAGGATCTTCTCCGTTCCGAATTTCCAGACTTCTTTCGTTCTTAGATCTCATGTCAAGATCGTCTTGTAGTGTGGGAGAGTTGTAACACCCCAAGTGCACCCCTAGCCATTTTTGTAATGTATGTCATGTGGACGTTCCATGAATGCTTCCATGTTTTGTGATAATAATATTTTTGCTTCATGTCATTCTTGCATCATGGCATCATAAGCATTCATCTTCATATTGTTTTGTGTGCACAAGGTTGTGGTGATGTGATTGTGGTGTGGTTGAAGCATCATGTGTGTTTAGGATCATGGGACTGAGGTGTGTGCATTTGGAGTACAACCCTTTCCCACTTTTGCAAACCATACTAAACCCCTTTTGTTTTCAATATTAGTTGCAACATGAGTTTAAACTTGCCTTCAATTGTTTTAAGAATGTTTTGTTGCTTAAGTGAATTATTTTGAGTGGGGTTTTTGAGCTCTCTCTTTTGTTGGAACTTTTGACATAAATGATTGTTTGCAAACAATAGTATTTTATTATTAAAAGTAATTAATTTACTTTGGCTAAAATGGCTAGTTCATTTCTACTATAGAGGTTGCATTTATTTTAGTGCCAAAGTAATTGGTTTTCTCAAAAATACTTATAGTTCTTTTGTGGCGCTTTTATTTCGTTTGAATTGTTTTAAATAGGAAAAAATGTATGTTTGTAGTGAGAGAGAGAGAGAGAGATCTGGGCCTTCTCTCCCCGCGGGCCAGGTAGCCTCCCCGTGGCCCAGCCTGTAGACGGCGACCTGCTCCGTCCTGACGGTGTCTTCTTCCTGCGCCTGGGATAGAGCAGTAGCTGGCCCCGCCGTGAGCTCACGAACGTCAACGACGTGTCCCTGCGGCCTATTTAACCCCTTGACGTTAGTGCCCCTCCTAGGGTTCCCCATTCCTCACATCGCCGCTGCCACCTCTGTTCCCTCCTCCTCTCTTTTCCCCTCTAAAGGTAAATTCAGAGAGTTCAAAGAGAAGCAGGGGCGATCGCCGGCTCCGAACTCCTCCTCCAGCACCCCTCCGCTCTGGTTAAGATGGCGAGGAGCTCCTCGGTGCCTTCCTCATCCCGTTCTTAGGGCTAGGCGGAGACGACCATAGCCTCGTTGATGGCTTCTTCCCTGTCTTCCTCTCGGGCGGAGCTCGTCATCACCAACCTCGCTGCCGTGCAGACTCCTTCCCCAAATGGCCTGCCTCTTCTTCCTCTTTGTCGTCCTTCGGCTCTGTGCCACGAGGTGAAGCCGATCTCCCCCTCGATTCCTTCTCTACGCTGCAATTAGCTGCAGGAGTCCGCGTGGTTGAGCTCGAGCAAGAGCATGGCAACCCCCTGGTAGCAGCCCTGTAGTTGCTTGCTTAGGCTAGGCTTGGATCCGACCCGACGCCTCGCTCCTCCACAACCGTTGCCTGCAAGTTGATCGTTGCCGGAGCAGTCGCTAGAGCTGCCGTGCTTTCCCCTCAGCAAGCCGGCCCCTTTTCCTGGCATAAGCCCAGCGACCCCCCCCTTTGTCAGATAACCCCATGTGGCGTTGTGGCAATGCAGTCGTTGTGCACTCAGGGGGTCGTGGGTTCGATTCCCCCAACTCCTTTTTAATTTTTGGTGTTGTGCTCTGTGTGTGGCTGTGGATCTGGTGTGGCCACGTGGGGATCCCCGTCTGCCTGTGTGCTATATGTGTGTGGTGATGCATGTAGCCTATGTGTGTTATGTATGTGTGTATGTGGGTGTGTGGGTGTATGACAGTGGGCCTAACCCCACTTATCATACCCACAGAGGGGCCCTGGCTCACTGCCAAGTGTGTCCCCTCCTTTTATTTATTTTTTGTTTTATTTAATTGCTTGTTTGTTTCTATTTATTAGATTTAATTCCATTTCTGGAAATGTCTAGATATGGACTAGGCCATTTTTGGCAATCTGCAATTATAGTAAGTTTTGACTTATAGGTTTTATGTGCATTTTCGAGCTAGCTTTGTGTGATGCTTTTACATGCAAAGATATGATTATGATATATGGATTTGGGGTAGAAAAATCTAGGAATCCATTGTTATAGTTTGTTTTAGCTTTTGAGCATGTTTTGCAAAATGTCATTTTGTTCCATCATGCCATTTTGTTAATTATGCATAAATAAATCCATGCATGCTGTGATATTTGTGTCAACATGTAAGTGGTAGATTTTTGTGAGTATTATGCCCTGGTATTTTCTTTTGACATGATAAGCTTGTATGTAAGTGGATTTCTTGCTCCAAAGTAGCTAGGAAAATGTTGTTGTTTTCAACATGCTAAATTTTTCTAAGTCTAAGATGTTGTAACTATTTTTATGCCATGTTTAGTGGATGCTACCATGTGTTTTGTTGTGTTTTTCAAGCTCATTGCTAGTGTTTTGTAGTGGATATTGTCCTATACCATCCGGTTAATTTTCATGCCATGAGGTGGTCTCTACCATCATTGTTTTCTGCTGTCAAGTCGCTATGAGGATAACTCAGATTCCAAAGAAACCGTGATTTTCACGAAGTCCCTAGAATCTGTTTCACTATATCATCTTGTGGGTGCCATGCTTAGTGATCCTTGCTTCATATCAAGTTTGTGTAGTTGCATAATTTGTCAAGCACGTTATTTAGTTTATGTACATACTTTGTTTGTGGTTGGAAACATCCTGTAGGTCTAGATATTTGTTGTGTAACGTGCTATGTTGTCGTTTTGGGCAGAATTTGTGTGGTGTTGTTTTGTGACTTGTGGGAGCTATGCTCCATTGTTTTGCTTGATGTTTGGCTCTATTGCGGTTAGTTTTTCATTCCCTAACCACTGGCTACCTTGGAATACCAAGGAATAGCCCATATCCTTCCTTGGCTTGTATTTTGTCTTCGTACCTTGCTGTGAGCGTAGCGTGACAACCGTTACTCTGTTTCCTATGTTTTACATATGCATTTGCATCGATTTTGCATGAAGCATGCATATTTTCCATGATGATGCATGTTCAAACAACTTAACATGAGGTTCTGTCCAGAATTCTACATAACTTAACTATTGCATGAGAAACATGACTAGCTTAGGATTGCCATGTTAAATACTTCAACTGGATCATGCATCATCTTGTTTATGAATTGCACCTTGATTGTTTGTTTATTTGGTGTTGTTTCTCTTTGGGTAGACGCGAGTGTTGAACCTAAGTACAAGCATCCAGGAGAGTACAACTACGATGACCCAGCTCTTTGTTCCTCTGACGAACCAATAGGCAAGATGATCGTACCCGGATCCCGACACTATGTTCGCTTTGCTAGATGACTAGATCTTATCATTACACTTGCGTTACCTACCACTTGAATGTCAAGCCTCCTATAAATCCATGATAGCCTCTAACCCCTCCACTACCTAGCAAACATTGTTTGGCTAAGTTACCGCTGCTTAGCCCCTCTTATAGCACTCTTAGAGACACGTGCAGGTTGTTTCCATGTGATAAATGGATATCTTGAGATATCACAACATTTTCTACTATTTAATTTAATGCACATATATATCTTGGCAAGGTGGAAGGCTTGGCCTTTTTCTTGGTGTTTTGTTCCACTTTTACCGCCATAGTTACTTGTTACCGGTGTTATGTTCCATATTTTACGCTCCTAACATGCTTGGGGTTGTTATGGGAACCCCCTTGATTATTCATTTGAGATTAAAGCTTGTCTAGCAAGATCCAACATCGGTAGTATTTGCTTAACAACTTGATAAAAATGCATAGGGCTTCGCAACCCCATGGATAATTAATCAACAACCCGGGCTAGTGCTTCTCATGAGTGTTGGTCCAAACTAGAGCATTGTGCGGGGCCAACCCGGGGCAACTTGGAAGATTTCTATTAGGCCACCGCACGCGTAGCTTATCCGTCGTGTCCTGAGAACGAGATACGCGGCTCTTCTCGGGTTTGTCGACAAGTTGGGCGGCCTTGCTAGACTTTTTTTACCTTTCTCGAATGTCTTGCGTGAGGAACTCTGATATTCTTCGGGCTATCTTGAGGTGTCGAATTTCCTTTGGAATTTCCTAGGATGATCACGAGATCCGTGATCGAGGTTATTCCCGCAGCGTGTGGTTTATTTGTGATATATTAGTCGAAGCACCCCTGCAGGGTTAAATCTTCCGGAAAGCCGTGTCCGTGGTTATGTGGCAACTTGGATACTTCGTTTAACACCCTTTTATAGTTAACTTGAAGTAAACTCAAATAAAATACACCAACTGTGTGCGTAACCGTGATCGTCTCTGCTCGTGAACATGAACCGAGAGAGAACATGGTGGGGTTATGTTTGACGTAAGTAGGTGTTCAGGATCACTTACTGATCATGGTAGTTCTTGAACGTCTCTCGTAGACCACTATATTTACATTCATGTTCTCGTAAGATGACCACCAAATATATGCTTAATGCTTGCTGCAACCTCAACACTTACCCCCTTCCAAACCCAAAGGCTTACATAGTTTCGGTACCCGGGTTACATGATTGTTGAGTCCCTGTGGCTCACAGATTACAACAATACAGGTGCATGTGTTGATGAGTATGTGCGAGAAAATGTGACTCAGCTCCAGTGGGAGTACGGTAAAGAACGTGGCCAGATATATACCCCGATGAGTAGAGAGGCCATTGTTGTGCTCTTTGGGATAGCAAGGCAGCTTTACATTGCTTCTTTCTTCGTTTGATTATGTCCGTAGACGAACCCTGTCTTCTGTATGATGCTTGAATAATGCTGGGAACTTGTAATTTAGCTTGTGGCGAGTGTAAGCCAACTCATATACTCATCTCTTCCTACATGTATGCAATGTCTACTGCACTTGAGAAACGACGAGATGCGCCTCTATCCCTGTCGAGGCCCCCGTGCCTAAATAAGGATAGGAGCGCATCTTGGGCGTTACATATAATTTCCAAGAATTTTACGCTCACCGGTTTCAGACCAATTGAGAGGTGTACGGCACTTCCTGCCGTAGAGAATGTCAAATGGGAACTTGCCCGAACTAGCTTGGAAACTGTTGTTGTATAAAAAGTCAGTGAACGGGGGGCAGTCTTGCCACTTCATGCCGAAAGAAATCACACAAGCCCTAAGCATGTCTTTGAGGATTTGATTGACTCTTTCCACCTGACCACTCGTCTAAGGATGGAAGGCAGTGTTGAAACGGATCTTGGTACCCGTTGTAGTCTGGAAGGAATCCCAGAACTTGGATGTGAAGAGGCATCCACGGTCTGAGGAAATGAGCTGAGGAATACCATGCAAAGAGACTATCATTGAAGTGTACAGCTCTGCCAGCTGAGCTGCCGAGATAGATTCTTTGACCGGAAGGAAATGGGCAACCTTGGTGAGATTTTCGATAACCACAAAGATGGCATCGTTCCCTCTCTTGGACTTAGCCAGTGATGAAATCCATCTCAACATGATCAAATGTCCTCTCTGGAATAGGCAAAGGCTGAAGGAGACCTACTGGATGCTGATGTTCCGCCTTCACTCTGCGGCAAACGTCACACTCGTTCACGAACTAAGCAATTTCATGCTTCATGCGAGTTCACCAGAAGGTTTGCTTGAGGTCCTAATACATTTTGGAATAGCCTGGATGAATGGAGAGGAGAGAATTATGCGCTTCATCCATGATATCCTTCCTCATATCACCTTTTGGAACCACCAGACGATCCTCAAAGAACAAGGTATCTTCATCATCAACACGGAAGCACTTATACTTTGGAATGCTCTTAGCCACACATTTCTTCACTTTCGTCACCATAGCAACAAGAAGCTGAGCTTGGTGAATCTGTTCTGCCAAAGTCGGAGAGACTTGAAGATTTGCAAGAAACCCTTGAGGAACAATTTGAAGATTGAGCTTTTGGAAAGATTCACAAATCTCGGGTTGAAGAGGTTCGAGGATAAGACTATTGCAGTACGCCTTTCGCCTTAGCGCATCTGCAATGACATTTGCTTTCCCAGGAGTATACTCAATGTTCTGATTGTACTCCTCAATCATTTCCACCCAACGAGTTTGCTGAAGATTGAGATTCGGTTGAGTGAAAATGTACTTCAGTCTCTTGTGGTCGGTGAACACCTCAACTGGTCTTCCCAACAATAGATGTCTCCACGTCGTTAGAGCATGAACAATTGCCGCCAACTCAATAGCATGAGTGGGGTAGTTCCTCTCGCTAGGCTTCAGCTGATGCTAGGTATAAGCAAAAACCTTCTTATCTTGCATGAGAACGCCACCAAGACCTTGGAGGGATGCATCATAGAACACTTGGAAAGGCTTTGATTGCTCGGGAGGAACAAAAACTAGAGCGGAAGTGAGCTTCTTCTTGAGTGTATTGAGCGCCACATCACACTCAGGAGACCAGGCATACTTGACATTCTTTTGGAGAAGGTTAGGAAGAGGCTTAGAAATTTGAGAGAAGTTCTCCATGAATCTTCTACAGTAACATGCAAGCCCGAGGAAGCTACGAAGATGCTTGACATTCTGAGGAGGCTCCCACTTCAAGATGGCCTCAACTTTCTCAGGGTGCACCTTGAAGCCCTCAACAAAGATGATGTGCCTAAGGTAAACCAGTTAATTGAGCCAAAACTCACACTTCGAGAACTCAGCATAGAGTCAATGCTCTCTTAGCTTGCGAAGCACAAGTCGGAGATGCTCTGCATGCTCTTCTTCTATCTCCGAGAACACAAGAATGTCATCCACATACACCAAGATGAACTCATTTCTAAAGGGAGACAAGACAAAGTTCATCAATCTGGAGAAAGTCGAAGGTGCATTTGCGAGACCAAAGGACATGACGGTGTACTCATAAGAGCCCAAACTCGTCCTAAAAGTAGTATTTGGAATATCCTCTTCACGAATACGGATCAGATGATTGCCCATGCGAAGATCAAGCTTGCAGAAAATCTTGGCCCCTTTCAGTTTCTCGAACATCTAATTGATGTTGGGAAGTGGATACTTTTTCCTGATTGTCTTCTCATTCAATGGATGGTAATCAACACAAAGTCGGTCCATGCCATCGTACTTTTTGACAAACAGAACACCACAACCCCATGTTGAACAACTTGGTCTGATCAAACCCGGACGCTCTTGTTCATCTACCTGCTTCTTCAACTCTTTCATCTCTTTGGCGCCAAGCTTATAAGAATGCTTGTACACCAGTTCAGTTCTCGTTTTGGGATCAATCACAAATTCTACTGGCTAGTGCGGAGGCATTCGTGGCAATTCTTCTGGAAAGACATCGTCATACTCACAAACAACCAGAATTTGAGAAATGGATGAGATTTCACCCTTCTCATTGTCATAAAATAGATGAATCGGGTCATCGCGACATGCGAAATGATCATGTCTCCAGAAGGATGAGTCAATTTGACTTCTTTGTCTTCACAATCAACATAAGCCTTGTTCATTGCAAGAAAATCAATGCCAAGAATGAGATTAATATCTGACTAGCCGATAACAACTAGAGATGCTAGAAAAGAATAATTGCCCATCTTGATAGAAACATCCATAATTGCCATATGAGAACTCATTCGCAAACCCGGATAGACCACACAAAAAATATTTTTCAAATGTTCCGTGGGCAAGTCATGCTTTGCAACAAATGTGGTTGATATGAATGAATGCGATGCACTAGTATGAACCAACACTTTTGCAGGAATAGAATTAACCAAGAGATTGCCCATTATTACTTGAGAAGAATCCTCTCCTTCACCTGCATTCACCATGTTCACTCTGACTAACTTGGGTATGCTTCACCATAGCAGTGCATGGGGGTCTGACTAGACGAGGTGGCAGAAGACGGTGCTGAGGACACTTAGGAGCATAGTGGCCTTTCTGACCACACTTGTGACAGACCACCTCAGAGATCGGACGGAAGTTGCCTGGAGGAGGAACATCTGTTGACTTGGGTGTCTAGGGCCTCTGCTGAAATCCTGGGTTGGGTGGGTGGGAAGGACCATGGACACCATGCTACCTCTGCTGCTGAGGAGGCTGAAACAGAGGTGGAGGAGGAACCCAATACTTTTGCTACTTTGGAACCATCTGAGAGCTAGAAGAAGAAGAGTAGGATTCCCTGGATAGCTTCCTTGAGTTATCTAACCTGAGCTAAGTTGCCTCGACCTTTAGAGCCATGTTGTAGAACTGATCAAACTCAAGAGGCTCGTGCAGGAGAAGACCCGACTGAAGTACATCCTTGAGACCACCTCTGAACTGATAAATCTTGGACTTCTCATCAGGAACATCTTGCTTAGCATAGTGTGCCAGGTTCTGGAATTCAATGTTATACTGATAGACATACTTGCTTCCTTGCTTCAAATTCCTGAACTTCTCACGCATCTCCTCGAGAAAGCTCATCGGGATATGATGAGCTCTGAAGTCACGGCAAAAATCATCCCAGCTGATTACACGATCACCCCTGGAATCCTTGTACTGCTGCCACCAATCTACTACGTGAAGCTTGAGCTGGAAGATCACAGACCTGACATAGTTCGCAGGCCTGACATTGCTACACTTGAAATGCGTGTTCATGTCGCGGAGCCAGTCATGCGCATCAACAGGCTGGTCACAACAAGTGAAGGACTTGGGCTAGTTGGCGAGGAATTGGTTGAGAGTCGCGAACTAAGGCTGATTCTGGAAATTCCCTTGATGACCTAGCTATCCCCGCCCCCTCTCTTGCAACAACCTGAGCAACATCTGAGTATTCACATTGGTTGCAGCCATCATAGCTTTCGAAGCTTCTGGAGTAGGAGGTGGTGGGGCTGGTGCAGGGTCAGACTACTCCCCTTCATGACCCGGATTTCTAGGAGTTGTTGGAGCCATCCTGAAGATGGATAGGAACATCAGCACACCATTGACAAAGATGATTGAAATAAGCTGAATCAAATGGCTTGAAAGAAATTTGCAATGAATCTCATCAAATGCATTCATACTGAATATTAGTAAGAACGCTTTCTTCGGGTTCATGATAACATCATAAGATTTTGAATCCACTTGAATAACACACACGGTATGGAGCTAGGATGTGCTCGTAACAAATGTATAGACCCTCATACATCTGAAGAAAGATGATCCTAGGTAACTACTTGAATTCCCACCTATGAATTTCCGAAATCTTTCTTGTTGATGCGATTCGGGTTGCAGACCCAGGGACGTACCCAAGGTAATTAGCTATAACTACACCCGCAACCTTCCATGCATAATCCAAGAATAATACACAAACTCGTCTACCTCAGACACTTGAAAACACAACGATACTAAGTATGGCAGTACATCTGAATTCTCTCCACCAGTACTGGGGATGTCGGACTCCTCTCGCCACTACTAGTATTGAAGCAATTTCGAACATCCTCCGTCTTGAGATACTAAGGAAACTGAATGACAAAGATGTGCCAAAAATCTCTTGGAACTCTACACCTCGATAACAGGAGGCACCAAGACAGAATTCCTTCACATTGGCATCATATAGTTTCCAAAATACCCGTGTGATCCTAAAAAAAATTGACAGAGAAGAGGAGTAGAATAAAAATTCCCAGGTCGAATATCTCACCAGATTATAGAAGAGGAATAAAAGGAACATACTCTCCGATAAAACTAGACTCAAAATAATTTTTTGCTAGACTCGACTCGGCCAAGTTCGATCAAGCAAGGGGCTCCTATGGTTGGTATGGCTCTGATTACCAACTTTTAACATCCAAGATGTGGTTATATCCTGATTAAGGAATGAGGTCCTCTAAGGAGACAGAAGCGCATCTAAGCATTTCGCAAGTACAGAATCATCACATACATTTGATGAAGAGAAGAGTATATTAGACTGGCTTACACTCGCCACATGCTAAATTACAATGTCAAACAACATTCATACATTCATCCATAAAGCAGTGTCAGTCTACGGACAAAAATAAATGATAAAAGACATGTGGAGAGTTCCTCACTAATTCCAGGGACACGACCATGGTGCCTCTCTACTCATCGAGGTACATAACATACATCCGGCCACTTTCTTCATCAAACTCCCACTGGAGCTAGGACGCCTTAACATGATAGACATCATCAGTACCTATACCTGTAGTATTGTAATATGTGATCCACAGGAACTCAACAATCATGTAACCCGGGTACCGAAACTATGCAAGACTTTTGTGTGAGGAAGGGTAAGTGGTGAGGCTGCAACAAGCACATAAGCATTTGTTTGAGTGGCTAACTTACGATGACAGGAAGTAATTATGGTAGCATATGCATAACGGTCGAGAACCAACATGATCGCAAAGTGATCCTGAACACCTACTTACTTTAATGATAACCCCACCGTGTTCTCTCTCGGTTCATGTTCACGAGAAAACACAATCACGGTTACGCACACGGTTGGTATGTTTTATTTAAGTTTGCTTCAAGTTTGCTATAACTATGTGTTAAACAAATTTCCAAGTTGCCACGTAACTGTGGGCACGACTTTCCGAAAGATTAAACCCTGCAGGGGTGCTCCAACTCATCCATCACAAATTAACGACATGCCGCTAGAATAACCTCGACGATGAATCCTGTGATTTCCTAGGAAATTCCATTGGAAAACCACACCTCGAGATTGCCCGAACGATTAATGGAATTCCTCGCGTAAGACATTCGAGAAAGGTAAAACAAGTCCAGCAAGACCATCCGACGTGTCGAAGAACCCGATAGGAGCCGTGTATCTTGTTTCAAGGATACGATGGATGAGTGATGGTTACCACTACAATCGCCGAGTTGCCCCGGGCGGTGTTAATAAGCTGCTCCGGGTTGGACCGACGCTCATGAGGAGCACTGGCCCAGGTTGTTGATTAATCATCCATGGGGTAGCTATGCCATATGCAATTTTATGAAGTTGTTTAGCAAATGGACTACCAAAGTTGGGTCTTGCCAGACAAGCTTTAATATAAAACAAATATTCAAGGGCGTCCCCATAACAACCCCGAGGATGTTAGGAGCGCAAAATATGGAACATAACATCGGTAACAAGTAACTATGGCGATAAAAATGGAACAAAACACCAAGCAAAAGGCCAAACCTTCCATCTTTACCAAGATATACATTTGCATTAAATTAAATATCAGTAATATTGTGATATCTCTAGATATCCATGTTATCACATGGAAACAACATGCACCTGCAACTGAGGGACTGAGCAACGGTAACTTAGCCAAACAAGGTTTGCTAGGTAGCGGAGGGGATAGAGGCTTTCATGTTAATGTAGGAGGCTTGACATGTAAGTGGTAGGTAACAAAAAACATAACGATAAGAGCGAGACATCTAGCATGGCAAAAATAGTGTCGGGATCCGGGTACGATCATTTTTCCTCATGGGTCTTCAGCAGGATACAGAGCTGGGGCCTCGTACACGTTCTCTCTGGGTTCCTCGTACTCAGGTTCGTCACTCGGGTCTACCCAAATATTAAAAACACAAATAAACATACAACCCAATATGCAATTTACACTAAAGATGATGCATATGCCACTTAGAGCATTTGACATGGCAACCTAAGCTAGTCATGTTCCACATGCAAATATTAAGTTTTTAGCATTCTGGACAGAACCTCATGTTTAGTTGTATGAATAGGCATGGTCATGGAAAATATGGATGCATCATGAAAAATCGATGCAAATGCATATGTAGAACATTGCAAACGGCGTAACATAGCTCATGGTATGCTCACGGCAAGTTACCAATGTTAACGGGGACAAATCAGAAGACAGAGAAGTCCCTGGGCTATTCCTAGGTAGTCCAAGGATGCCATTGGATAGGGAATGAAAACCCTACAAGAATATACCCAAAAACAATACAAAACAATGGAGTGTAGCTCCAACAAATCACAAAACACTAAAAGACACAATCTGCCCACAAACAGCAACATGTCATCTTGTAACACATATATCAAGAGCTAGAACAAGTTTTTAAACCACAACCAAAGCATGTACACGAAGTATACAACATGCTTAACAATTCATCTATCTATAGAAACTTAAAAGGAAGCATGGATCAATGGCAATGAAGCTCACAAGATGGCATGTTGAAACAGTTTTTACGGACTTAGTGAAAATTCCAGTTTAACAGATTCTGAGTTGACCTGATAGCAACTTGACAGCAGCAAATATACATGGTAGACGACATTCCATGTCAAGAAACTTAACAGGGTGATATAGGACAACATCTAATATAAAACACTAGCACTGACCATGAGTGAAAACATCACATATCACTTGGTAGCATCCCCTAAACATAGCATGAAAATAACTACAGATTCTCAGACTTAGTCAAATTTAACAAGGGGCAAACATGGCACTTGTTAAGAGAATAGCATTTTGACAGCAGTTTTATATAAGATGCAATGGTCAAATTCAAAGGATCTTGGCACACATCTAAAGAGAAAGACAAGCACACCAATGCATATATTTGTGCCAACTCGAAAGGAAGACTATATCCATGGGAATCATCAACATCACATGGGAAGAAAATAACAGTTCTAACACTTAGAAATATTGAGCAATGAAAATAGTAATATATTCTTAGCATGTTTAGAGCAAGAAACCCCCTAAACCACAAGTTTATAATGGCAAGGAAAAAAACCAGGTCCTAGTACCCACGAAACTACCACTTCCATGTTGACAAGTTCATCATAGCATGCATGCATTAATTCATACAATAATAACAAAAGGCCACCTCATCAAAAAATAGCACATCTACCAAGTTGCTCAACTGACAGAAATGATGCCACCATTAGATTCTTGGGATTTTTCTACCCCAAAATCATATATCACACTCACATGTTTCTGTTGGAAAAACTCCCACGACATTAGAAAGAAAAACAACATAAAACCCTAAATGACTTATAAGTGAAAACTTGTCTTGTTTGGCCATTGCCAAATATGGCCATGTCTAGAAATGTACTATTTCCTAAATGTAAAGAAACAAAACAACCGAATATACTAAAATCTTAAACAGGGGGGTCCCACTGGCGATGACACCAGGAGCCCTGTGGGTATGACAACTGGGATCCACATGTCATAGGGAGGACACAAATTGAATTAACAGAAAATAAAAAGGGGATTGCTCCCGCTAGGATTCAAACTTGAAACTCCCTAGTGGAAACCCAAGGGAGCTACCACTGGGCTACGACTTAGTTTCTGAAGGAAGTGGGGCGCGGCTACACTTGACCTAATCCCAGCCGGAGATTGGGTTCTTTTTTCTAGTGGCAGGAAAACCACAGTGCCGCAGCGATCGTTGGAGGCGACCACTGGAGAAGAGGAGCATCTGCAGGGGTGCGGGTGAGGGAGTCCTGGTTTAAGGGGTCCTCGGGTGTCCGACCTATTTCTCAAGGGCCGGAGTATATGGGCCATTTACCGAGCATTAGATTGATCAGAGGCCCTGTCTCTAGGAAGGAAGCTTCGGGAATCATGGGGTGTCCTCCAAGATTGGAATAGCGGATAGGTATGTTTTTCCTTCCATGTGTAACCGACCATGTGTAAACCCGAGGTACCCTCGGCGTCTATATAAGCCGGAGGGTTTCAGGTTGTAGGAGAGAACAACTCATCGAGGGTTTAGCTATTCGATCTCTAGGTAGATCAACTCTGTAGCCTACACATCATCAATATAATCAAGCAGGACGTAGGGTTTACATCCATAGGAGGCCCCAAATCTGGGTAACCATCGTCTCCTTCCTCTCATGTTACCATCGATCCTAGTCTCACAGCTCGGGACCCCCTACCCGACATCCTCCAGTTTTGACACCGGCATTGCTGCTTTCATTGAGAGTTCCGCTGTGATCGCCAAAGGAATCGATGGTTCGCGTAGTCATCAACGAAGAAGTCCACAACATGGAAACTTTTTTCCGTGGCAGATCTTCGCTTTCGGCAGCACTGTGCTGCACGCTGACCCGACCAGCCATCTAGGTCGGGTCGAAAGTTTCGCCTTGATAAAGTGGTCAGATTCAGGAACCTAGAGGTCTCCGTAGACTCTCGGGGTGATCTTTCGCTAACCGGGCTCACAGTCTCCCCTACTATGCCCGAAGACTCTAAGGCTTTAACCTCGGGTTCCTCTATCGGTCTCGCCCGTGGGATCTACCCCGGCGATGACCTGACTTTTAGTCCGGATTCGGCCATAGTGCCAGATGCTCGGTTCCATGTTCTTGTCGAACATTCTCCTCGCATGGATGCACCGGAGGTTAACTCTGAACGCTCCGAGCAGGCCGACCCGATCGAGCTCTCGGTACTCAACAAGGCCTTAGATCGGATCTCATCAATGAAAATTACCGACGACCCAACCCCGGTCTCTGCTCAGATCGGTCTCAAGGTGGGTCAGGATGAATTATTCATCCCACCCACCACCCACTTGATAGCCACTGTCAAGGATTTAACCGGCATGTTGGACTATGCCTCCAAGGAGGCAGAATACATGGATGAGGAGGATTGTGCCCCCACCCCCGTTAACACATGGCTATGGTATGCTACCTCCATGTAAGATGTCTACATGGTGGACACTCCAGCCGCTAATGGTGAGCATACACCTAAAAACGATGGCGACAAATCGGGTGAAGTGTCGTCAAGCAACCGAAAGCCGCATAAACGATCAAAGGGAAAAAGCGAAGAAAAGCTATTGTCGGCACAAGGGACGGAGATGACCCCGAAGACCTCGGCGATCTCGATATCCCTGTACACCCGCTAGAGGGTCAGGAGAGACCGGAAGATCAGCTCAACTCCGAGGACTTAAATGATTCCAAGAATGGAAATTACCCCCCCCCCCTATTGAGGAGCAGGACATCCCAGAAGCCGACGCCTTCGCCATCCCCGATAACCTCGAAGATCAGGAATTGTTCAGGCAACAACTTATAGCCACGGCCCGCAGCCTGAAGGCAAAAGAATGGTAGCTTAAGGCCGAACAGGACATCCTCAAAGATCGATGGACGAGGGTCCTATCAGCTCAGGAACAATACGGTACCGGTCTATTGGACCAACCCAAAAGCTATCCAAGCTGAAGACTGGTGCCACAATTTGATGACGAGCTTACTAATACGTCGTATCCTAAAAATACCCCATACGACAAGCCAGACCGCCCTCCTCGTGGACGAGATATGACGGCTGAAGACACCGGTTATAGGACGATGATAGCCCGAAGACAGGGATAAGAGCCAATAGAGCCCGCTGATAGGTTCGACCTGCGACACGACCTGGACCATAGGGAAGGTCGTACAAGATCCATCTACGGATCGAGACGGTACTCAGCCGATTGACGGGAGGGGTACTGACCTTGGCTCGACCGCAACAATAGAGGCCGGAAATGAAACCGAGCCAGAAAAGATGCCGACTATCGGCGTGACATTTCTCGGGTCAGGGGCGCTGCCCACCCACTGTGCTTGACGGATGAGGTGATGCAGCATCAGTTGGCGGAGGGGTTTAAACCAGTAAACATAGAGAAATACAATGGGACAACTGACCCAACCGAACGGATTGAGGATTTCCTCCTCCACATCCAGATGGCACGAGGAGATGATATCCACACCATCAAGTACCTACCCCTAAAGCTTAAGGGGCCAGTGCGACACTTGTTAAACAGCCTCCCTGAAAATTTCATCAGGTGCTGGGAGGACCTAGAGGATGCATTCCGATCTAAATTCCAAGGCACCTATGTTCGGCCGCCAGACTCCTCCGACCGGAGCAACGTCGTCCAGAATCTAGGAGATTCTGCGCGGCAGTTCTGGAATCGGTTCTTGACCAAGAAAAACCAGATCGTCGATTGCCCGGACGCCGAGGCAATAGCCTCCTTTAGGAACAATATTCGGGATGAATGGTTGGCTGGCCTGCTCGGCCAGGATAAACCGTGGACAATGTCTGCCCTTACATCACTCATGACTCGCTTTTTTGCGGGCGAGGATACTTGCTAGCAAGACGGAGCCAAAACCCCGAAGACCCCGGAACCTCAGAAGGTCGGGATGGAAACGGGGAACCCACTAAACCACAAGTTTACCATGGCAAAGAAAAAAACTAGGTCCTAGTGCCCACAAAACACTACCACTTCCATGTTGACAATTTCATCATAGCATGCATGCATTAATTCATACAATAATAACAAGAGGCCACCGCATCACAAAGTAACACATCTACCAAGTTGCTCAAATGACATAAACGATGCCACCATTAGATTCTTGGGATTTTTCTACCCCGAAATCATACATCACACTCACATGTTTCTCTTGGAAAAACTCCCACGACATTAAAAAGAAAAACAACATAAAACCCTAAATGACTTATAAGTAAAAACTTGCCCTATTTGGCCACAGCCAAATATGGCCATGTCCAGAAATGTACTATTTCCTAAATGGAAAGAAACAAAACAACCGAATATACTAAAAAACTAAACAGGGGGGTCCCACTGGCGATGACACCACGAGCCCTGTGGTTATGACAACTGGGATCCACATGTCATAGGGAGGACACAAATCGAATTAACAGGAAATAAAAAGGGGATTGCTCCCGCTAGGATTCAAACTTGAAACTCCCTAGTGGAAACCCGAGGGAGCTACCACTGGGCTACGATTTAGTTTCTGAAGGAAGTGGGGTGTGGCTACACTTGACCTAATCCGACCCGGAGGTTGGGTTCTTCTTTCTAGTGGTAGGAAAACCACGATGCCGCAGCGATCGCCGGAGGCGACCACTGGAGAAGAGGAACTTCTACGGGGTTGCGGGTGAGGGAGTCCTGGATTAAGGCGTCCTCGGGTGGATGACCTGTTTCTCAAGGGCTGGAGCATATGGGCCATTTACCGAGCATTAGATTGATTGGAGGCCCCGTCTCCAGGAAGGAAGTTTTGGGAATCGTGGGGTGTCCTCCCAGATTGGAATAGCGGATAGGCATGTTTTTCCTTCCATGTGTAACCGACCATGTGTAAAACCCTAGGTACCCTCGGCGTCTATATAAGACGGATGGTTTTAGGTTGTAGGAGAGAACAACTCATCTAGGGTTTAGCTATTCGATCTCCAGGTAGATCAACTCTGTAACCTACACATCATCAATATAATCAAGCAGGACGTAGAGTTTACCTCCATAGGAGGGCCCAAACCTGGGCAAACATCGTCTCCTTCGTCTCATATTAGCATCAATCCTAGTCTCATAGCTCGGGACCCCCTACTCGAGTTCCTCTGGTTTTGACACCGACATTGCTGCTTTCATTGAGAGTTCCACTATGATCGCCAAAGGAATTGATGGCTCGCGTCGTCATCAATGAAGAAGTCGGCAACATGGACACTTTTATCCGCGACAGATCTTCTCTTTCGGCAGCATTGTGCTGCACGCTGACCCGATCGGCCATCCAGGTCGGGTCGAAAGTTTCGCCCCTGATCAAGTGGTCAGATTCAGGAACCTAGAGTTCTCCGTAGACTCTCGGGGTGATCTTTCGCTAACCAGGCTTGCAGTCTCCCCTACTACGCCCAATGATTCTGAGGCTTTAACCTCGGGTTCCTCTTTCGGTCCCGCTCGTGGGATCTACCCCGGCGATGACCCAACTTTTAGTCTGGATTTGGCCATAGTGCCAGATGCCGGGTTACATGTTCTTGCCGAACATTATCCTCACATTGACGCACCAGAGGTTAACTCCAAGTGCTCCGAGTAGGCCGACCCGATCGAGCTCTCAGTACTCAACAAGGCCTTAGATCGGATCTCGTCGATGAAAATTACTGACGACCCAACCCTGTCTCTGCTCAGATCAGTCTCAAGGCGGGTCAGGATGAATTATTCAGCCCACCCACCACCCACTTGATAGCCACTGTCAAAGATTTAACCGAAATGTTGGACTATGTCTCCAAGGAGGCAGAATACATGGATGAGGAGGATTGTGCCCCACCCCCGTTAACACATGGCTATGGTATGCTACCTCCATGTATGATGTCTACATGGTGGACACTCCAGCCGCTAATTGTCAGCATACACCTAAAAACGATGGTGACAAATCAGGTGAAGCATCGTTAAGCCGCCGAAAGCCGCATAAACGATCAAAGGGAAAAAAGCGAAGAAGAGTTATTGTTGGCACCGGGGACGGAGATGACCCCGGAGACCTTGGCGATCCCAATATCCCTGCACACCCGCTAGAGGGTCAGGAGAGACCGGCAGATCAGCTCAACTTCGATGAATTAAACGATTCCAAGAATGGCAATTACCTCCCCCCTATTCAGGAGGAGGACATCCCGGAAGCCGACGCCTTTGCCATCCTCGATAACCTCGAAGATCAGGAACTGTTCAGGCAACAACTTATAGCCACGGCCCGCAGCCTGAAGGCAAAAGAATGGCAGCTTAAGGACGAACAGGACAACCTAAATGATCGATGGACAACGGTCCTATCAGCTCAGGAATGATATGGTACCGGTCTATTGGACCAACCCAAAAGCTATCCAAGACGAAGACTGCTGCCACAATTCGATGACGACCTTACTGATATGCCATATCCTAAAAATACCCCATACGCCAAGCCAGACCGCCATAGATCACACGACCAGTATCCGTCATGGGGGTTCATCCGCCCTCGTCCTAGACCCCGTCATAGATGGGTACCACCTCACTAAAGTCCTAATGGACGAAGGAAGTAGCCTTAATCTGATTTACTCAGACACGGTGAAAAACATGGCCATAGATCCGTCAAGGATCAAACCCAGCAACACTACCTTTGAGGGTGTGATCCCAGGCGTCAAATCCCAATGCACGGGCTCTGTAAGCTTGGAAGTAGTGTTCGGCTCGCCCGATAACTTCCAAGGAGAAGAATTGATCTTTGACATTGTACCTTTCCGTAGCGGCTATCACGCCCTGCTAGGTCGTACATCGTTTGCTCGCTTTAATGTCATCCCACACTACGCATACCTCAAGCTCAAGATGCCTGGCCCTAAGGGGTTTATTACTGTTAACGGGAGCACGGAACACTCCCTCTGAACTAAGGAACATGCATTGGCCTTGGCGGTCGAATTCCATAACAATGATGATCGGCAAATGCCAGCATCTGCCGTAAGGCACATAAGGTTGGGAAGCGAGCTTGGTTTCATCTCGAACTCCCAAAACCTTTCTCTCCCTATAAATAGGGACTCACTCCCCATTGCAAAGTCCTAAGGCCAGCAAAGTACGTGTCGAGGAGGAACAAGTTCGCTCTCAAGATTCCATGGGCGGTGGTGGGGAGCAATTATCAAAGGGTAGAGTGTTCAGCTGGACCGAACTACTACCATCGAATGTCTTCGGACACACTACAGGGACCATAAAGGACCTGCTAAAGCGTAAAGATCATCCACACTTCAGCAACTTCTCAAGACTTTCTTTCCAAGGTCCCCCCGCCAAGCAGCACCACCCATCTATCTATACAACTCCCTAGGACATGCAGGAGCGGACAAGCAACAGGGCACATCGAGAACGTTAGGTCACCCATTGAACACCCCTAGTATAACCACTACTATAAAATTTACATTTCATTTTCAAATACTTGTACACAGTTGCTTCGGCAATTTGAACAATAAGAGTTGTTGAGCAAAATATAAAACCATTATACATGGTCGCTTCGCTATCTTTTTTGGCACATACTCTATTTACTCCCTCTTCTTGCGAAATTGTTCGGTACACATTATGATGCAACCGGCTAATAGACCGGGGGCTCGAATTTAAAAAATCGCCCTAACCACAATTAATTATGCATTCGGCGTCTTGGAATTTGCTTTATATGCATTGGTTCCGAACTATGTCTTGGGTCAATAGTTGGGTTGCCCGGCTCCTGTGCTTGCCCCTTTACGTTCCGCTCGATCGGCTTAAAGAGCAAAGGGAAAACCACAACAATTGTGTTTGCAGCTAGCTTGGTCAAGCACCTCAGGGGAGAAAGCCGAAAACTGACTGTCATAGTATGTGAGAACCGGTATGCAATTCCGAGCTTGAGTGCTATACTAAAAACCTAGTTAGAGGTTATTCTGTGTCATACGATGGGTTTGGTATTTGTACAAACCATGTGATATTGGCTTTAGCCGCGGTTCATCCGAATATCACAAATCACTTGGGGCTAGTCATCAGACCTCGCATCCATTTTTTGCACTCCTACGGCTAAGTGAAAGCAATAAAGCACTATGGTATGATTGCCAAGTCCACCTCACACTACCGCCTTCGGGTACCCATAGCTCGGCTAAGGGTCACAATGCATAGGTAGAGACACCTCACATATACATGGCTGCTAAAGCCCACGACTCGCAACTTTCAGTTTCAACAGCCACACATGAGTTATACCGAATGCAAAATATGAAAGACATGATAAGACATGCATCATAGCAATAAAAGCATTAAAAGGTCTTCGGACATATTACAATGCATCTACTCATAAATGTTTTCTTTCGAACACTCATCCTCTATTGCCCGAGCACCCTCCATCACTACGGAGAAGTATCGCTTAGGGAACCAATGCTCCTTTCCAGGAGGTGGAGGGGCGGTGCCTATCTTCATCATATCAAGCCCCAGCAGTGCACCTTGGCCCTTTCAAAGGCCATGCGAGCTCCCTCGATACAGGAGGAGTGCCTTAGTACGTCGATCTGAGACAAGGAGTCGCTCAACTTCTGCACCAGGCCGAAGTAGCTTCCCGGTAATGGTTCGTTGGGCTATAGCCAGATATAGAGATCCTTAATGGCTAGCACCGCCATCCGGTGTAGCTCCATAAGCTGATTCAGCTACTCGACAAGGAGAGGAGAGCGCTCTGAAACTTCAAATTGCACCCAAAATAGTCGAGCTTCACCTCCTTCACCCTGCAAAGCATAAAACTGGTTCGCGTCCAGTATGCTCTTCTGGAGGTCCGAGCAGATGCCTGAGGAATGCCACACTTGGGTGAGCAATGCGAACCTGGTATCACTGAAGACACACTGCAGTAAACACAGCTTAGCATCTATGATATCCTTAACTTGACAGACTTGCTCTTCAAAAGAACCGCCTATCCACCCGCTCATTTTGGAGATCGGATTTCAGGGTAGATAGTTTGGTGGCCTGTTCCTTGCCTTTTTGCTCAAGGTCCTCGCACTTCTGGCCGGCATGCTTGAGCTCGTGCAGGATTTCCTCCACTCGAGCCTCATGCTTGGCATTCGTGTCTTTTAGAGAAAAAAGCGCGACAGCCACTTGTTCGGCCGCTGCCTTCTCGTTCGCGGCCTCTTGCTTCGCCTTCTGTAGCTCGGCCTTGAGCTTCTCAATTTCCTTCGCCAAGGTTGTGTAAGCATCAAACATCTAACCATACTGCATCGATAATATGAATCGCTAGTGATGAAAAATTCAGATTTGACAATCAGGCTTACCTTGCGCCTCATTGAATCTCTTGTCCAGAGCGTTAAGCTCATCCCCGGAGCTCTTGAGCTTCCGACTTAGCTAGTCTAGATCAGCGGCATTAGCTACCGCTGCAGATGACGAAGACTACAAATAATAAATCCCTATCTGATTACATGGGTTCAAACCTCTGAACTGCCATAAACATGACCTTATGTTTGGTCCTCTTAAGGGTTGTTAGAACATCCTAGACACTATTTATGACTGACCCCCAGGTGAGTTTTTCTAAACTCACCTAGGGCTCGAGGGTTGATATATATATATATATATATATATATATATATAACGATAGCACAAATATAACAAATTAATATTCCATTAAGTGGCTCACCTGGAAGCCCGTCAAGAGACCGTAGAAGGCCTCTTCAGTCCGCTATCAACGGATTGAATGCTTTGCAAAACCGCACCCATAAGGGTGCGATGATCCTCAGAGATGGAGGCGATTACTAAAGCCTCTTCCATAACCGGCCGCCTAGTGGTTGGTGACGCCGTCGGTGATCGGTTAGACCAATCTGTAGCCGGGCATTGAACCGGTGGCTCCAGAGGTATGGTGCGCTTCGAAGACGACCTTGGAGGGGACTGGACATTCCTTCGTCTGGTCTCCTTAGTGCATGGGAGGGGCTCCTCCTCTCGGTCTTAGGCGGCCGAGGTGTTAATCTCACCAATGACATCGTCACCCCCACCGCTGGTGTTCGTATCCAAAGGAGCCTAGTGGGATAACACCTCCGCGGTATCCTTCACAGTACCCAGAGGTGTGGGATGCAACGCGGTCCCGCTCTTCGCTAGCTCGGTGGGTGGGGTCTCCCTGTCCAAGACTTGGTCGATGGGGAGAACGTGCAGGGGGTTGTAGATCGAAGGGCGCTCACATGTTAATAACATCTAAAACTTGTCATAAATAGCTCGGGAGTCTTTAGATTCTTACCTTCGAGCTGGGGGCTTGACCCTTAGGTTCCCTTGAGGAACCTTCTCGAAGTATTTGGACCCGATATCCGAGTCTGAACTGTCATCAGACAGAATTAACTACAGCCGACGCGCCTTATTCGGGGTAGGAGGAGGTACATCCTCTGTGGCGTCCAGTGACGCCGCCCTCTTTCTTGCAAGGGGGGAATCACCTTCTCCCTCATCCTCATGTTCTTCCTCTTAATTAGAGCAGGCATGGGTTTCCTCGCACACATCGTCCGGGTGGTCCTGCATGTGGAGGCCTATTCGGTTTTTCTTCTTCTTCCCTTTCTTTTCTAGCGCCTTGTAGGGCGCCATGTCGAGCATCTCCGATAACAGCTTGGACCTAGGGTCCTCGCATTGTGGTGTCCGGCAGTTGATGCTCCTGGCCTTGCTCAACCACTTCTTTAAAGATGATTGGAAAGGCGTTTAGATTTTTCTTTCGGAAGAGGGAACCGATCAATTAAAACTATGTTATACTTGGGAAGGTGGGTTATCGACATGTAGTCCCGTGTTCTCCTCCTTGGCTAGCCAGCTCTCCGGAGTGGTGTGGTAGAGCTGGCGAATAGTATGCTCATCGTCAAGCCGATAAGCCCACATGGGAGAGTCCCAACGCAGACAGGGAAGGATACGCCGCCAAAGCATGATCTGGACTATGTTGGTTAGCTCCATCTTGCCTTTGATCATTGAGGCGATGCACCTCTGCAGGTTATCCACCTCCGCATCCGACTCCCAAACGACGCCCTTTCAGAGCCAGAAGTTCAGTCTTGTGGGGGCGCCGGATCTGAACTCGGCCGGAGCAGCCTAACCTTCTTCCCTTGGCTTGGTGATATAAAACCACTATTTTTTCCAAGTCTTGATGGTGTCGATGAAGCTCCCAGACGGCCATCCAACGCACAGGACCTTGCTTATGACCGCCTGTCGCAGTCTGCATGTTCATCTGCGACACACTGCAGCTTGATGTTGAACACCTTAAGCCATAGCCCGAAGTGCGGTTCGACCTGCAAGAAGACCCCGCAGACGATGATGAAGGCCAGTATGTGCATGCAGGAGTTTGGCGGGAGGCATGGAAGTCGAGCCCGTAGAAGAACATAAGCCCCTGATGATGGGGTGGAGCGGGAAGCTCAATACTCGGATGAAGTGGGGGACGAACACCACCCTCTCACCGGGCTTGGGAGTGGGAACCACCTGATTGGGCTCAGCGGCGTGGTGGTACACATTGACTCCCAGATATCCTTCCAGTGAACATGGAAGCTTCCCACTTTCCATTGGAACAAGAACCAGCCATGGCCAAGCTAGGAGAAGGAGTCACAAAAGAACTAGATCTAGGCTCTGGGAGCTTAGGAGATTAGGGAAGCTCAGGATGCGAATGGAAAGCGTGGCTAGGCCTTTGGGTTTTTCCTCTTTGATGGGGCTGGTTGCCGGTTAACCTCCCATTAGTATGTTGTGGATCCCTCTGCTTCCCAAGACGTGTGTGCCATTATATGTGCGTGATTAATCATATCCCATGTGAAAAGGAGCATGATTTATGCATTGATGGATCGTGCTGATGAAGAAACGGCCTCGAACCACGAATCGAGTTTTTGCAACTAGTTTAGCGGTCGTGGTGGGCCGTGACCTTTCGTCTAAAAGTTTTTCAGGGAACATTGTTTCCTCCTTGGCGATTGGCCTTCAGGGCTAAGCTATTCATGGTGTTCAGGCCATCCACTGATCGGGAAAACTACATGTCATCGGAGGCCGAACTGAACTTGGTCGATCACTGATTGAGGAGAAGAACTCACCTTGCAAGCCGAAGACTCTGATCAAGCGAAGCTGGAGCTAAGACCCTTGGCGTTGGAGGCTAATTCGGGCGCTACTAGGGAAGTCCTGGTTTAAGGGGTCCTCGGGTGGCCGACCTGTTTCTCATGGGCTAGACTATATGGGCCATTTACCGAGCATTGGATTGATCGAAGGCCCTATCTCCAGGAAGGAAGCTTCGGGAATCATGGGGTGTCCTCTAAGATTGGAATAGCGAATAGGCATGTTTCTCCTTCCATGTGTAACCGACCATGTGTAAACCCTAGGTACCCTCGGCGTCTATATAAGCCGGAGGGTTTTAGGTTGTAGGACAGAAAAACTAATCTAGGGTTTAGCTATTCGATATGGAGGTAGGTCAACACTTTAACCTACACATCATTAATATAATCAAGCATGATGTAGGGTTTTACCTCCATAGGAGGGCCTGAACCTGGGTGAACATCGTCTCCTTCGTCTCCTGTTACCATCGATCCTTGTCTCACAGCTCGGGACCCCCTACCCAAGATCTGCCGGTTTTCACTCTGACAGCGGGAACTTGCGGGGGAGCCATTACAGGCCTAGGACGCGCCAGCACGGCGGCAACAAGCGCTAAAGGTGGGGCGCAAGCTCTACGCTTTCTGCCACGGAAACAGGGCGACATCGTCAACGGGCAGGGCGAGCCCCTAGCGAAGCTGCTGGTGGGCGCGGGCGTGCAAACGGGACGCTATGCAGTGATCCTGATGCAACATGATCTAAACAGAGCATGACACGGGGCTAGAGAAAGCGTTAACTGAACCCTCTGAAGACATATAGATAGGGTTGTGCGGAGCACAGGGTGCACGATGGTGATACGGCGCTGATGGAAGCTACAGGCAAGCTATGACGGCAAGGTATGCATAGGTTGGAAGCGTGGTATACCTACTCTACCTCGGGCATGATTTGGCGGCAGAGGATGCAGAGACGCGATGGCAGCAAGTCGACAAACTCCGATACATTCCTGATGCAAGACATAGGGGAAGAATATGCTGATAGTGAGGAAGCTCTAGGGTCGATGGCGTCTCATGCATAGATGTTGCAAACCGCAGGGACTCCGGGGCATCGTTCCACATCGTCGGGGAGGAAGACGACAAAGCAAAGGGGCTACCCTAAGCATGAGCTCAAGCTCGGCTGGCGCAACAAGGGCATGGCGACGGAGAGGGCTTGAGAGGTGCCTACTTGCTAGCGGCACGGAAGGAGAAGACATGAAAGGAGAGAGAGGACTCCGGGCTAGGTCGGGGGCACCTTAATAGGAGGCTAGGGTGGTCTCCGTCCATCAAATCATGCCATGGCCTATGTGGCTCCCTCTGATGGGGTGCCGTATAGGGGAAAACGATGCTCCTATCGTTAGCGGGATGCGAGGTGCTGGGCTGCGGCACTACGCACTACTCGGCCTGTGAAGGCAAAGGAGGCCCAACTCCTGATCTCTCTCTCTCTCCCAAAAAACCAAAGGGTTTTATTTATTTTATAAAAAGCACACATTTAAAAAAATCGCAGAGAAAAGACAGGGACGTTTTGGAGGGAAATAAAAATATATTTAGACTCAAAGAAATATGCACTAGTTTATGAAAATGATCTTGTCATTTTTGAGCAAAGAAAAATAAATCACATATATATATAATACAAACTGTTTTTTGCAGGAATCAGAAGACAAACAATGCAAACATGGTTGAGAGCTAAATAAAAATTCTTATCAGAATATTTTAAAGAGGTGCAATTTTTTTAATAAGATGAACAAGCACGTTATTTCACCACATTTGCATATATTTAAAATAAGAGGGTAGGCATAGGTTTTTCTGAGAAATAGTGAGAGGGCTTCACTACTAGTTTTGCACACCAACACAACAAAAGCCTCCTAGCACAACCACACCTCAAACACACACTCACACACAACACCACACAACAAGCACTTGATGCAAACATGACAAGATGTTGTGATGATATGATGCCATGATGCTCAATGACATGAAGCAATTTATTGATACTCAAACTACTATGGAAAAACTTGGAGGTCCACATGAGATATATTACAATAATGGCAAAGGATGCATTTGGGATGTTACACATCCCCCCCAGGCTACCTCCCGAGGAGCGGAGATTCCTATGCAAGTGCCCAACCTCTAGAGGACGGGATGCCGCGGGTTATGACTACGAAGCCAGGCGGGCGCCAGCACGAGCAAGGGGAGGACAGTTTCCTCTTTGGTGCTAAGGATACAAGGACATACGCGGGTTCCCAAGGAATCCCCTACAAGTTTCCTTCCCGGTGCAACGAGACCACTGGCTCGGCAAGATGGATGTCATCACCGAGCCCACCACCGCGTCATCATCTGAAGCATTGTAGGCGAAGACCATCTTTAGTTAGGATAATATGTACCTCCCATCCCCGTTCAAAATTGGCCCTTGTGGATCCCTTCCCGCCTGTTGAATGAGGGAAAAGGACCGTGGCCTCTAAAAATAGCCACCCACTCCCATCGTAGAAGAAAGGTCGAGTAGAGTTAGTTCATCACTACCAAAGGCCCTCGTGAGGGCACTCCAGCACTATACTAGTTCATCCCTAGCCTCCTCGTGAGGCCAATCCACCACAAAGAAGGAGTAGGGTTTTACACCACGAGGTGGCCAGAACCTGGGTAAATCTCTGAGTCCACCTTCTCCCTCACTTGCATTCGCTGGACGTAGCTAGGGCGTAGGGTTACAAGCTTGAGACTCTAAGCCAGCTTAGATCCTCGCACATGCCCTAGTATTCGAACCTTGATGGTGTGCCGAGCCCTGAATCCAACATAGTCGGTAAACCAGCCTAGCCGAGCATGGCGCTCCCACACACGTCACATTTCAAACCTGACGGGCAGGGCCTGGCAGTAGAGAGAGAGGGATATGTAGGAGAGAGAGATGGGAGGCTAATAGGCGGGCCCTCCCTAGGGTTGTCATCAACCTCCCGTCCAGGGAGGACATCGAGCTCACCGGCGGTGGAGGAGGGCATGGCAATGGCAGGTGAGAATGGGAATACACTCAGGGCATCGGCGCTGGTTGAGGGGTGCTGGAGTTGGTCGCCGGGGAGGCCTGAGTCGCCGACGACAAGATACCGTGGCGGAGGCACTTCGGGATGTTACCGGAGTCATCGTCTCTGGCCACAAATCACCAGGGGAAGGAGGGGAAAGGGTCAGAGGCGAAAAGGGGTTCCAAAGGGAGAGGAATGAGTGCTAGAGAGGCTCTGTACCCGGAGGTCGCCGGAATCCTGATGCGATAGACTCCAAGCTTGATCTCAAGCTCGGAAGCTTCTGGCGATGAATCGGAGGATTAGGTGCTCGATTAGGGGTAGCAGGGGGTCTAAGCAACGAAGGAGGAGGCCCGGGGTGGCTTAAATAGCCGGAGGCGTGGTGCACCATAGGTGGAGCTCACCGGTGCTCGCGGAACCGACCCTGGTGGCCACGGGAGAGAGCAGGGGATGGTTTGTTGTGTACTTGGGGGTCGTCCACGACCAGAGGGGACAAGAGGTGAAGCAAGGTGTGAGTGCACGTGTGAGCTCAAGCATTGGTCGAGGGGGCGGCATCGGGTGCGTGTGTGAGGAGCTAATGGAGAGAGAGGGAGGAGGGGACCGACATGTTGTCGTTTCACAGACTTTGAGGAGGGACATGGGTACAAGCTCCCGCATCCCCATCTGGTCGGGTGGCTCGGTATGGGCGCAGATAAATTGCGGGAGTGCACTCTAGCGCGCTCTAGAGCATGCAAATGGATGGTATAGCCGTTGCCCGCACACTCTGGGGTGCCCCACCTTGTCTACTAGCCCCTGGGGGTACTATATATCCTCCTTGGATCCTCTGGAGCTAGGGAGAAAAGAAATGGATCAGATCCTCCTTGGATCCTCTAGAGCTAGGGAGAAAGAAATGGTGTGGGGGAGAGGGTAGAAATGATGTTGCCATTGCTGTCCAGGGGTAAAATGAGGGTTTTACCCACCCCAATCATTGAACCAGGGTTGGTTTTTCCTTCTGGAGGAAAAATGCAGCAATGTGGGTCTGTGGTAAAAAGATAGGCTCAAGGAGAATAGTGGAAGAGGGTCAAACATGGGTTTTACTAAACATGCAGAAGGTGTTTGATGTTGAACTGGGCAAGCAAATGCCGTTTTCTTGCCACGAGATTTTAACAGGTTGAAGTGTAGGTAAAATTAGAGTGGACCACCAAGTTTGAGATGGTTTGAAGAAAGTTCACAATGTGGGCATTGTAAAACCTAGAATTCAACAGAATCAGGTTTCTGTAGATCCTGGCATGCAATTCTATTATCCTAAATGTACCATTTGGTGTAGTAGCCTTATTTAGGGGTTAGAACATGCCCAAAAAGTTTGGGGTTAATAGGATAAACTTCACACTGTAAAGTTGTTCAAATTTGATTCTGGACGTAGAGGGTTTTGGGATATTTAGGTGAATCAAATCAATGGGGATTGAGATGAAACTTTGGAAGGTCATCACATGTAGCATGTGTGACTTGCTGGAATTTTCTGGATTTATTTGAGAATCTTTTTATAGAAATATTGCAAAAGCCTGATTTAAGCAGAAAGTGTTTTGGAGGGTTTTGACCAATTTGTTGAACATGACCATGTGTTGAAACTCATATATATGGAAAATATATATCCACTGAGTTCCTCTAAAGTTTCTCAAATGTTTTTAAAGCATTTAAATAATTTTCCTATAAAAGACCATTTTTGTCGTTAAGAAGAAGTCTTTAAATAAAATAGTAAAATAATCATTAAAATAATATTTGGTGGTTTTGGGAAGTCATATATATATAGTGGGTTCCAAATAAAGCCTTTGTTGTAAAATATTCCACCCAATTTGAGGACTTGTAGTACAAATCTCATTTCAGGGGGCCTTGAAAATCTAATTTGAATGAATCCTTTTTGGCCAAAACAATATTTGATAAAAAAATAGTTTTGGGCACTATACACATGGTATGATCATTGAGAAAGATGTTTGGATCAAGGAAGTGAGTTCTAAAGGGAAGGAGATCTTTGAGTGCCAAAACACAATCAAACCAAACAAGCAATCATTAAATAATTCAAACAAGCACTTGCACCCAAAAAGTATTAAATAGTTCCAAATTTTATGAATCCATAGAATCGCAAGGTGATATAAACAAAAGGTGTGACAATAGCAGATTAGGACTTAGTGAAAAATCATAGTTTTTAACCGAGGAGTTTTATCACGGAGGCATATTGGCAGCAAGAAAAACATATGCTACAGGTCTTATAATGGCATGAAATTTAACAACATGCAAGAGGACATTATTCTCTACATATAACTCCATTGCACAAACCCCAAAGGGGTTGTAGATCAATAGTAAAACACATGGCAATACAGGAATAAAATATAGCAGATTCCAGACTTCTCAGCATCTCACATCAGCAACATTGGTTAAGCATGTTCACGTGATGAAAACTACAGTTAAACTTAAGACTCATGGCATGTCAAACCTATTAACAGCAAGTAGACATGGCGTAATACAACACACTCCAAAAACAGAACTCAAAGGACGTATGAATTGCTTACTATGAACTGCGCAAAATTGAACTTACCGTTAACAGATTACAGTTTTAACACAATAGCCACTTTAGAGCAACAAATAGATATGCTAAAGATGTTCTACAAAGCAGCCAGAGGAATGACATGAAAGTAGACATCACAAAGATCAATAATCATGAAGACACCACATGCAAAAGACCTACGGATTGGACGCAATCTTCCATGCAAAATTGAATAAAATAACAATTTTACTGATTGCGACGGAATGCACTTTTCCAACAGAAAGATTAGCATGTAGATGTGTCCTATCATGCGTGCAAATGATGTTATCATGTAGAGTACAAATATTAGATGATTTTTCATATATTACACTCCAAATTTCCGATGCACGGTTGACAAGATATCATCAACACAAAATACAATACCGCTATTAAAACATGCAATTCCACACTTAGTCATTAAGCAATTTCCTCGGATAAGCTAAGTAATGAACGGTTCACACAATAGTTTAAAGCACACATGCGCAGGTGGGTGGGCGGGCCAGGGCATAGAGGCTTTCTCATCGCGGGCCAGGTGGGTTGGATCTAGCGTTGGGTTGGGCCAGGGAGGCGTGACGGGCCAGGAGGCTGAGGTAGGCCGGGGCGCTGGTGGGCCGGCTGGAGGCTGACCTGGCCCGGCGCGAGGAGGCGCTCGTCGTGCTCCTCCTAGTCCCATTTGATCAAGGAGGGGAAGGCCATGGCGCGAGGAGCAGGGCCCTTCGGTGAGGGGCGGCCGGCGTAGGGGCCGGAGGGGGCCGTGGTAGCGGTTCATGGACGGATCGCGCCGGATCTAGGATGGAATGGTCTGCGACAGCGCATGAGACCCTAAGGTCGGCGAAGCTCGGGGAAGCCATGTCAAGGAGGCGAGCAGGCAAAGCAGAGGGGTCGAGGTCCAACCGAGTCCGGCGGGGGCGGCGTGTAGCGACCCAATCTCAAGGGATCAGAGTCTTTGTGCTTAAGTGTCATCCCTAGATCGGTATGCTGACATGCATAGTACTTCAGGATTTACAACAGAGTTCAATCACACATTTATTACATCGAGAATCCTCAAAGAGTATTTATTACATTAATGTGGCCTAAGGCCAACTAAAATAAAATCATGCGGAAGCAGTAAGTGTAACGAGTCCATCAACTCCACAAGCAAGCTGAGTGCAGAACAACGACCTTTCGCACCTTATTCGTAATTAGATAAATCTGCAACATGATAAGTTGCAGCCATGTTGGTCAGTACATGGAATGTACTGGCAAGTCACATCATAAAGTGTAATGAGCCTACATAGTACATGCAATTTGGATGGTGGAAAGCTCTAAGTTTAGTTTTGCATAAAGCTAGTTTTCCCTATCAAAATTAATTTTTCTACTTCTACAAATATCATAAGTATGAGATGATGCCCATCTCAATCATTCCAAAATTTTGTACCCAGTTGATTAGTTAAGAGTGATGAGATCTCCCTACATTTCCACTACTAAAATCTCAGGTTGTCCATGACCGGGGACACGGCTAATCGATTAGATTTTAGCTCTACAGAAGTTCTGCACTTTTCCCCACAAGGCTCGACCACATCCTTGATCAGAAAATCGAGACAAAGTCTTTTGAAAGCATTTCCCCTAACCCACGGATAGACCGGTACACCTACATCATCTACATCTGCTAGCCTATCCCGGAAGAGTTCACACCATCTACTCAACTAAGCCAGAGCCCATATTGGCTTGCGGCTGCACACGGAAGCTTATAGACATGAAAATAAGGTTGATCCTTTTGAGCCTGGGTGGACGGACCACAAGTGTGCACTCCCATGGATTCCAATGAATGCACCCATTGTACTTCACCACCATACAAACCAATTTCCACCCAGGTAGTTCATTAAAGTTGGTCCTAGTTACTACTTTGTTACTCACATCTCAAGGTGATAACACTACCCAATCCACATCTACTTTGGCAAAGCATTGTAACATAACACGGTGGCGACAAAGTTGGTACAGTTCAGACGTACCTCAAATGAACTACTAGGTGATAGTAAAACCAACAAGTATAAACTCCTACCATGCAATCCTACATCAAAGGACTATGTGCAAAAATAAACCATAGGTAAAACAAGTATGATCAAAATGTAACTTGCCTTCGTGCTGGGAGTGAAGTTCTAGGGAATGGTAGTACTCTGCTTCGCACTCCGGACAATCTATCGCAAATTAAATAAACACACATAAACAAGCATTCATACAATTCAAAGAAAACATGCAACAAAATATTTGCAAAAGCCAAATAAAATCCAACACAAGTCATTAACATGAAAATTTTCACAGTATAAATAATGTTCAAAAATTCATGACGTGCACTAGTGTTCCTACAAGGCATTCTAGTAAAATTATGATGAACAGAAAATAATTTTGTAGAATATATAGTGGCAAGATTTCATGGCAAAGGATTTAGTTCGTGTGACATGGTGCAAAAGGAATCACTTCAAACGGGTATCCCATTTGGAAAATATGACCTAATGAATTTAAATTCAGTAATTTAAAATTTGAACTTCCAAAAGTTTGCAACAATGGTTTCTCTGGTTAGGGCTATTTGAGACAAAAATTTAGCCGCTTGTTTCATCTTGTTTCGATCTACGGTTAAAAAGTTAAGGCCGTTAAAGTTTTGAAACAATTCTGAAAAAAACTGCTACAAGAACGTTTTCTGATAATACTAAATTTTGAACGTTCACGGCTAGAGCGCGACGTGGATGGCTTTGGTTTGTTGGCTGCGTTCGCCACGGTGGCTACACGGTGAACATTCGCAAAATAAGTAAAATCCTCCGGTTAGCTAGATTAAAAGAAAAACCGACATTCGGTTTAAATAAACAGCATGGTTTATATTAAAACGCAGTTAACCACGTACTTCTTTGGTCTAAAAAAACTTAATCTAATCTACATATAAACCTACCAGTTTGATCTAAAAGAAAAAAAACTATCCTACGCTACGTACGAACAGAGGAGAGGCGAGGCTTACAGAGGCATTGGCGCAGGCGTCGGGCAGGAACTCGACTGTGGCGGGGCAACGGCTCCGGCAAGCTCCGACGCGGGCAAGGAAGGTGGGGAGGTGCGGCTCGGCGAGGGCGGCCGAATGGTGGTGACGGCGGACGGCGGCGATGACCGGAGGGAGTGGAGCGAGGGCGAAGCTTCAGTGAACTCCGGCGACACAGGTCATCGGGACGGCGGCTTCGGCAAACATAGGGGCACAAAAAGATGTCAAGGAGACGCAGAAGACTAAGGGGATCCAATTTCATGAAGAAAAGGGGGCCATGGGGGTTCACCGGCGTAGTATTCCTCCGGTGAACGGACTCCAGGCAGCGATATGCGAACGGACGGGACGACGGCTACGAGCGGCGAGAGGTGGTGTGGCTTGGCTGAATGGAAAGAGGAGGCTCGGGGCTATTTATAGGTGCAACTAGGAGGGCCGGGGCTGCGGGATAAGCTCTACCCCTAGAGCTTCGGCTGGCAGGTTCGGGAGCTGCGAGCGCTGGGCTTATCCAGCGGTTGCTGCGGGAGGTTTGGGGAGATGGCGTCGGGCCCCACCTATAGGCTACGTGAGAGAGGGAGAGATGATAACGAGAGAGAGATATGCGGGGAGGGAGTGAGCGTTGGGTCTGCTCGGGCGTTCGGCCTGGCTGGCTCAGGCAAGAGGCCCGGTGGCTGGTTCGGCCGGCCTGGGTGCGTGCGTGTGTGTGTGTGTGTGTTTACCCTTTCTTTTTTAGATCTGAAGAACAAAACAAAAAAACATATCAGAAAAATTCCTAAAATCCTTATTGGTAAAATAGAGCACAAGGAACATTAATTCTTGCTCATATAATTTAGAAAATATATTCCTAAAGAAATGATTTAACTTTGGCTAGCAAAATAAATTTTAAATGCAACTTTAACACACCAAATACAATGCAAATGCTATCCCACTCCTTTATATTTTGAGGAAGTCATATTATCCCCTCTCTATTATTTTATGTGAGTGAAAAAACGTGAACATCATAACTCCAAATGCAATAAATCATGAGATGCAATATGATGATCCTATTAACATCATAATTTAATAAAATTGGGATGTTACACTACGGGCTCCGGTCGGTAGTGGCTAGGTCGGGCGTGAGACAAGGGCAACCACGTGAGGTTTGAGGAGGAGCTTGAGGAGGCTCCTCACGACGGCAGCGGATCCGGGCCTATGGGCTAGATCTGGGCTTGCGGGCCCACATGGTGGGAGGTGGAGTTGGCGGCGGCGGATAGGTTAGAGTGGCTGGTGACGCAGATTTCGAGGACGGCTTGGGTTATGCCATTTCACGCAGGTGTAGACCTCCTTAAATAGGCATGGGTTTCAAGCCCGATGTCACATCCCTAGCTCGAAGTCATAGGAACAGCCTATGTTTGCATCATGATTCAATTTGGCATCAACTTGAAATGGGAAGTTGAAGAAACCCCAAGCTCACATTAAATCAAAACAATTCAAAGTTGGTGAAAATTCAACAAATCCAAAATGCTCTTTAAAATGTTCCCTATGTCTGCTAAATTTGGATATGATTATAACAGGGACCATTTTACATATTTGAACATCCAAAACAATTTAAAAATAAAGGTTAAAGCTCCTGGAAATGCCAAATAAAGCATTATCATTACTTTGGTTTTCAAAATATCCTGAAACTTTTTAGATGACTTTTAAATATTTAAACTCCGTTATAGAAAATACTTGGGATATTTTGCAAAGTCATTTTGTACCTGCAAAAGAATTAAACAAATGTCAGAAATTAGAAAAGGAAATGAAATAAAGAAAAAAAGGAGAAAGAAGCCCAGGCCAGGCCGGCCCACCTGGCCCAGGGAGGTCATCGTCCTCCTAGCGGCCAAGAGGACGGGAGTGTGGCCGGCGTGCGCGCGCTGCCGTGCCTTCACGCCGGCAGCTGCCTACCTGCTTCCCCTCACCAGCGTGACAGGGATAAGATCCCAGAGCCGTCCCCATTGCTCCCTATCTCTCTCTCTCGCCCGCCTCTCTTTCTCCCCTCCTCTGCTCCGCCATGGCCGAGCTGCTCGCCGCCGTAGCACCGTTGTTTTAGCCTCCCTCGCGCCCTTCTGAGCCCACCAAAGGCTCCGCCTAGATCCCCTCTTCCTTCTTGCCTAGCCACGCACCGACGGGAGCTCCCTGTCGCTGCCATCGCCGTCGTCTTCAACCTCCGGCCGCCGGCAAGCAAGTGAAGCTCGTCGCTGCTCCAGGCCCTCCCCGAGCCCGCTCTCGACGTCTCTGCAACCGTCATGAGCCCCTGGTCCTTTCCCCCCTTTTTCCCCCTTCGAATGAGCCCTGTAGAGCCGAGTTCCTCCGAGGCCGAAAGCTTCTTGCCGCCGGCGAGGTCATGGCCGCCGTTGCAGCGGCTCAAGCTTGCGTCTGAGCGCGTGGTCTTGCTCAGGATGTCCCCAGGCAGCCCTAGGAGGCCTTAGGTGCCTCGTTTGAGCTCCGGCTCGACGGGCCCGTGCCCGCCCGAGCTCCGGCAACCGCCAAGCTCGTCGCCGGCATCGATTCCGATCATCTCAGCTCCTGGACGGTGTCGGGATGGACGCGCGCGTGAGCATAGGTCCGGTTGGTGCCCTCCACCATTCATTTGGTCGACGGAGGAGGGATCCCGAGCCCCTCCGCCGTCTCTAGAGCCACCGGCGGCTCAATGCCGGTGGGTCTTGCCAGAGTTGACCATGGGGGTTCGACCCCAGGTCAACTGGCAAGTGGGCCCGACCCTCTAATTAAGTTAGATTAAGAAAAAATAATTAATTAAGTTAATTAACCTAATTAGTACTGATCAGTGGGCCCAGATCTGTTAATTAGTTAGGATTAGTTTTAATTAGTTAGTTAAATGATTGAGCCACTGACATGTGGTCCCCACATGTCAGGTTTGACTCTCGCCTTGTCAGCCGACCAGCTGACGTCACTCTGATGTCAGGATGATGTCATAATTCTATTTTCTATTTTAAAAATAATTCAGAAATTATTTAAAACTTCAAAAATTCATATAAATTAATTTGTAAATCAGATGAAAATAATTTATATATGAAAAATTATGAGAAAAATCCAATGAATCCAATGGTGCTATTATCATGCATGTTAGAGAAACCTATGTACATGAACATGGACATTTACTAATAGGATAGTATATGGAATTTGAAATGAAGAACGATTTTGAACCAATATTCAAATTCATTTCAAATCAACATGAACACTAGTTGCATTTGCTCATCCACACATGCTATCATGCCATGATCATGCATCATATAGTTGCACTTGCGTGTATTGATTGTTTCTTATCTGCATTGGGGTAGGCCCTGCTTCCGAGGATACCTCTGAGTATTCCAACGAAGGAGAGAACCTTCCCGCTACCCAGCAAGGCAAGCAACCCTATTGATAATTTTGATAACATCCCACTCTCTCGCTCCTGCTCTTGTTTACTGCATTAGGACAAACAATCACATGTCAGTCATACACGGTAGATGAACCTATTCTTATGCATGACCTGTCATTGTCACAGTAAATAGTTAAACCTTGCAACCTAGCATACCTAGTAGATGTTTGTGCCATGATGTGCTTAGCTTACTTTGCCTGCTATGCTTGCTATGCTTAGAGTTGTGTCAGGTCTGATTCATTTGGGTGATGAACTGAGTGAAACAATGTTGTTCTAATGTGATGACTTATGATCAACCCGATTTGGTAAAGGTAGCGATGAGAGGCTATGTAGGAGTACATAGCGGGTTGTCTCATTGGGATCGTTCTTAGGAACTGAGTTCCATGTTTGTGATCCAAGACTAGTTACTAGCACACATTAGGTTCCGGTAACTCAACCCCTCTCGACTTATCAGTCACTTAGTCCTTGGTCCAGGAGTTGCAAGTAGTTTCTGGTGTTTATAGCATGCTGGAAGTCGTGCGTAGCGCTGACCCTAGGATGGGTTACGATGCAGTAGGCAGTGGCACGGTGTACCAAGGGTCACCCGAACGGTGGGCTTGGGAACCCTGTGCACATCGTTTGGGGCTGTAGCGGAAACTTCGGCTGGACTTCCGTGCGGGTTCAGTCTCAAATAGGCGATAGCCTGGACTAGAGGTCTTATGTGATTGACGGTCATCGCCGACTCCCTTGCTGGGCATCCGCTTGGAGGTTGCCGAGGTGCATGGTTTTATGAGCACACTATGAAAAGTGGCAAGAGCCTGTGTGAAGAAGTACACCCCTGCAGGGTATGAAACTATTCGAATAGGCGCGTCCTCGGATATGGACTACTTGGAGAACTATGCTATTCATAGATAATCAAACGGAGACTCATAAATATATCAATACAAGTGTGAGTACCATGGATGGCACTCTTTCAGGAGAGGGAAGTGAATCCATGGTGGTGTATTTCTATGAAGTTGGTGGACTCATGTGCGATATCTAAAATTGTCGCAAAGAGTTAAAATTTGAGTAGTGTAGGTTAGCCATGAGTCAAAGATGGCATTGCTGCATAAACTCCACCACTTCCCTTGTTGATACATGAGCATGATTAGACAAGGTCTAATTTAAAGACTTGCTGAGTACATTTGTACTCACGTTTGCTTAATAAATGTTGCAGATGAGACCCAGGACCCATTAGGTTGGTTCTTTCCAGATGTCGACGATGCCGAATAGCTGGTGTCCCAGCTACGACCTTATGCCCTGTGGTGGGTTGTAGATAGTCAGGCCATGTGCCTTTTTACCCCTTTCATCTGTCTGTACTCAGATAGCTTAAGCTTCCGCTTGGTTTGTATGAACTTGTTTGTATGACTTGAGTGTCGGGTCATGTGACCCCTATCTGTAAGAACATATTATGCAAGGCTCGTTTGAGCCTCTTAAATAAAAGTCATGTTGTTGTATGGTTATGTTATGATGCCATGGTTGTATCTATGCATATCGGGCATGTCGTGCGTACATGTGATGTGCAACGGTATGTATGGGATCTGACACCTAGTTGTGCGCCATTAGTAGTACTCTTTACAGGAAACTGCCTCTTTGTGCTTCCACCGAGCCATGGTAGCTTGCTACTGCTCCGGACACATTGATTGACCGGTATGTATCCTTCTCTGCTGCTGTGTCTGTCCCTTCGGGGAAATGCCTTGCGGTGTAATGGAGTCCCTGTAGCCTGCTACAACTCGTCTACACACGCTTGAGGTCAACACCTGCATTGTTGGGTTATGTATGCCTGTTTCCGTACGGATGTGCCTCTTGGGTTCTATGACTAGTTATGTTGGCCCAGGTTCTTTATCGTTTGATTGCCAGCGACATGTTCACATACGTGAGCCAAAAGACACAAACGGTCCCGGCTAAGGTAAGGCTGCAGCTGTGGAGCTTACCATGCGTGAGGCCGCAAAGTGATGTGATATGTTATAGTCTGGATTCATATGACTTAGGATCGGGGTCTCGACACCCGATTCGAGCCGTTCAATCTCGATCGGACGGCTCCGGACATGGGAGTGGTGTAGGTGGGCTATGGTGGGTTGTGTAGATGGGATAGGTGGGGATGAGAGGGGAGATTTGTGGCCCGTGACAGGTTTTATAAAGCGAAAATGTCCGACCAATAAACCAATGACGGTGCCGCTATGGTCGACCATTCGGGTATCAAACTGACTCTGATTGCGATGAAATTTTACAAGCGGTCTAGCTATAGTATATTAAGACCGCACGCTAACATTTAACACAATCTGAGAAAGTTTTATATATACTTTTAAAAACAATATTTTTACGATGCCGCAGGCACATGCGTGTGTGGTTGGTCTCGAAACGGTCGTCGACGAGAACAGGGAGAATCAGCAACTATGAACACATGCATGTTTTGAAAAATGACAGCGGCAAAGTGCCAATGCTATGCAGATGATGTGAATAACAAGATGATGAACGCGACAACCAAATGGAACACACGACAACAATGGAATAAAAGGGGAATCTTCTGGAGCGTCGTTCTCGGGCTATTACAACTCTCCTCCACTAACAAGAGATCTCGTCCCGAGATCTTAGAATGAGAAGGGGAAGAGAAGAGAAGAGGTAAACTTAGTTGCTTCTTTGACAAACGAGTGAAACCAAAATCTTGAACAGATGAAGAATGACACTTGGAACAAGCAAGAATTCAAAAGAAATTTGGGCAGCATTTGGATAGAAAAGAGAGTTAAAGCTTGATAATAAGAAGATTTGGCAACACTTCAGTTAAATGGATAAGCCAGGGAAGATTGATCTTCATAAGACGAGATAACGGTTGAAGAAAGCAACATCACAATGCCTCTAGGACAGAAGAATATAAGCTATATCGATGGAAAGAAAGAATAGAGAAGGAAATGACAACTTCTACCAAAACTGAATTTGAAAGCATCCTTACCATGCAGGATTGAATGGAGTTGTTGTAAAATCAATAACGAAAAGAGGAAGCTTGTTGTGGGCTTACGGAAAACATCTCAAAATTTTGATGTGAGAACCAACCACTAACGGAAACATCTGGTTTCTTGGGAGCATCGTGATATGAAAAGATTCTTTCACCAAGATGAGAAGGAGAAAAGTTGGATCGCTCATAGCACCATAATACCAACAACCCCTAGGAAAAGCTTTAGGTGAAATCCAATCCAAGATAACTCCGACAAAAGAATGATGGGTTTAAATATCTCGTTCTTGATAAATTCTCTTTGAGACTCCTCATGAATCAAGAATGCTATAACATCACCTCAAAAGATAAGGGGGAATGAACTGCACTTGGGAATGAGAGATAAGGAATACTTGAGGTACTACCACAAGAATCTTGAAGAACATTTCGGAAAAGATTTGACGAACCACCATGAGGAACCTCCGTATACAAAAAAATATCAAAAGAAATGAAGGTTGAAAAGAATAAGATTATGACCTTCCAAGATTTAGATGACACTTTGCAATGAGATACTTGATAAAAGCTTGTCACTCTGAAAAAGAAACATAAACAACTTAGAGTCGAGAACTAGATATCATGGAAAACTCTGGAAGAAGGATTGAAATCAGCTCGATGAAAAAAGAATAAGAATTATGTCATGCTTATCCTTCATCAGGTTTAATTGATGACAAGAACTTGATTTGGCATACCACTTATTCGTCTTCAAAAGATTGGAGAGATAGAAATAGAGATCAAGCTTGAAGAATTCTTGAACGAAACACCAGTACAAATTGACAAATGAATGAGGAAACTACAAATGAATTGAACTACATTAGAGCAAAGAGATCACGGTCTGCCTAGCATAAAACTTGAACGAGGCGCCGGAATAAATGAGATATGAATGAAGAGACAACAATTTAAAAGAATTTGAGAACGAAAACTAAAAGCTGAGAACAAAGAAATCTTCTGAAATGATGGCCTTCGGAGGATCGTGAAATTAAACACCTGAGAAATGCTCCAGATAGATATGAAATGAATTTCTCATGAATGGAAACAAATTGAGAGGATAGCAGGAAGATGAAACTATGAATCTTCGGAAGAACAGATAAAGATTTAAAAGAAACTCTTCTTTAGTATTCAGAGATGAGATTTATGACGAGGCACACCACCATGAATTGTTGAGAACTCCAGAACAATGAATAAAGAACAGTTGATCCAACAATGAAAATTAGATGAAATTGATATTGGAGAAGGAATATGACTGATGAAAATCATTCTTACATCATATTTACAAAGAACTTTAGAACTTCTCCGAAAAGATTAGAAGAGCCAAGTAAGATCCTTGGGGAAAACATATGGGTTATGGGCCCACTCAAAGAAATCACCATTGAAATGATTGCTTAGAAGATATTGCACTGGTACAAATGAAAAATTGATGAGGTGAGAACCTCGAAATAATTTGAAAGGGGTTTGAATGGACACACAAGACTTCTGAGATATCTTTAGCACTTCGTGTAGAATAGAGAGAGGGGAATATATAAGACATGCTTGACTAAGAATTTCCAACATGGAAAACATTTAACGCATGAAAAGGATATGATGAAGACCAACAGGTTGAATTAAATTCACCGGAGAAAAATATGAGGATGAAGAACTACTAACTTGAAACTCCTGAGAATCTTCGCAATGATTCACCAGGTACAATACGGAATGAGAGATAGCGGAAGCATCAATGGAAACAAAGGCGCCTGGATGAGAATTTAATTGTTTAAGAAAAGGGGGGAGGGGAAACAAAGGAAACTTGGGACGGACAAAAATAACTCCGGAAGGAAATATGAGGATTTATCATGGAAATATTGGAAAAGATCAAATTATCTTGAAGAGAAGCACTCCAGATTGAAAACAATTTCATGACAACTCCGGTCGGTCAAAAGGATTAGCATTCCCATAGAAATATGAGAACACCACTTAGAAAAGATATGAAACCATCACTTGTCATCGAAGCAATTCAAATTACCATACTCCAACCAAAAAAGGATGAGGCTTGAAAATTAAGCCGGAAACAAATACATAACTCATTTTGAATTTGTTGGGAGGATAATCCTTGCTAACTACTTGAATTCCCACCGAAGAATTCCCAAAATCTTCCAGTTATGCATTTGGGACCACAGATACAAGGAGCAAAATCCATCACTCAACTCCTAATATGATACTAGGCTCCAATGTAACACATCCGTCAACACATAACAAGAGGTCTCAGAAACTCATATGCGTTAGACTCTCGTAATCACAATGATACTAAATATGGAAGTACATCTGGACGTTCTACCCAGTACTGGGTGACGTCAAACTCCCCTGACCACAAAGAGTATTGAAGCAATTTGTCAAGAATCTAAACGATAGCGATGTGTCAAGAATCCCCTGGAGCTCTACTCCTCGTGACACTTCTACCCCAAATTGACAGGAGGCAGGACGAACAGAATTTCGGTCACATCGACATCATAGAGGATCCAAAATACTCGCGTGATCCTAAAACTTTATGAGTGAGAAGAGGGGTAGAATTAAATTCATATGTCGTGATACCTCACGAGAGAAGGGAAGATGAGTAAAAAGAATTCTACTCTCCGATATATAACAGTATTAAAAATAATTTTTTTACTAGACTCGACTCGGCCAAGCTCAATCAATCAAGGGGCTCCTAGGTCGGTACAGGCTCTATTACCAACTTGTAATGCCCAAGATGCGATCCTATCTTTGTTTTGGCTCGAGGACCTCGACAGGGATAGAAGTGCATCTTGTCGTGTCGCAAGAATGGATATCATTAAAAGTACATGTACAAAAGAGATGAGTATATGGAATTCACGTACACTCGCCACAAGCTACATCAAGTTCACATCAATACGACAACATATTCAATCATCATAAAAAAGAGCAGGGTCCGACTATGGATGAAACCAAACGATAAAATGGCATTCATCCTTGCTATCCTAGGTTACCGTCTTGGAACCCATCCTAGATCAATAAAAAAGATGAAGAAGAACTCGAAATCAAACAAGTATCACTCTCACATCAAATCATCGCATTACCTATACCTGCAGCTATTGACTCAGCAATCTCATTTCCATGGGTAGCAATACTAGCAAAGCTTAATGGGTGAGATATGGTTAAGTGGTGAAGCTGCAGCAAGTACTAAGCATTTATATGAGTGTTTAACTTACGAATACAAAAAATAAGGAGGGTGGTCTACACATAATGGATGTGAACTAGTAATCATCACTAAGTGATGATGAACATCAACTTAAGGTCAAACATAACCCCCACCATATTCTTGCTCGTTTCAGAACACACGAGTCGAGACAATCACGGTTACACACGCGGTTGGTGTATTTTATTTGAGTTTACTTCAAGTTAGCTATGACCTGGTGCTAAAAAAATCCAGGTTGCCAAATAACCATGGGCACGGCTTCTCAAAAAGATTTAACCTTACAGGGGTGCGCCAACTCATCCATCACAAACAAACCACAAGCTGCATTGGAATTCCTCAACCGCTGAATAACCCATAGTATTATTGGAATCCCAATGGAAAATCTCAACGTCGAGATAGCCCGAAGTGTCCTCGAAATCCCGTGCACAAGACATTTGAGAAAGGTAAAACAAATCCAGCTAGACGCCCAGCAGGCCAGATCTCAATAGGAGTTGCACATATCTCTTTCTAAGGGCACTATTAGATGGGTCTAGCTACGAGTAAAACCAATCCCCGAGTTTCCTCGTGGTGGTCCTGTTGGCATCCCTTTTTGGACCAACACTCATGAGGTGCACTGGCCCAAGTTGTTGATTAATTATCCGCAGGTGCCGACGGGTCCCTATGCAATTTTATTAGTTATTAAAAAATAGTAAAATCAATGTTGGCCTTGCCAGAAGAGTTTTAGCCTAAAACAAAATCAAGGGGGTCCCCATAACAACCCCTAGCATGTTAGGAGCGCTCAATATGGAACATCACACCAGTACACAAGTTACTATAGAAATAATATTGAGATATAACAAAAATATCCATGTTCTCACAATGAAGCAATTGCACCTGCAGCTAGAAACACTATAAGAAGGGATGAGAAAGTGGCAACATAGCCAAACAATGGTTTGCTGGGATGTGGAGGGTGCTACTTCTTGAGCTTGCATTGGTTTTCCCTTGAATAGGAAAGGGTGATGCAGCAAAGTGGATAATTACTTCCCTCAATTATTCAGAACCAAGGTATCAATCCAGTAGGAGATACAAGAAAGTCCCCAATCTTCACACCTACACAAACAATCAAACACTTGCACCCAACGATATAAAGGGGATGTCAATCCCTTCATGGTTATTTGCAAGGATGAGATCTAATAGAGATAGATATAGAAAATTACTAAAAACAAAAGTAAAAAAGATTGCAGAAAAGTATTTTTGGTATTTTTGGTTTATAGATCTGAAAAATAATATGGAAAATAGACCCGGGGGCTATAAGTTTTACTAGAGGCTTCTCTCATGAAGGAAAATAATACAGTCGGTGAACAAATTACTGTCGAGCAATTGATAGAAAAGAGAATAATTATGAAGATATCCAAGGCAGTGATTACGCATATAGGCATCACATTCGTGTCAAGTAGACTGAAACGATTCTGCATCTACTACTATTACTCCACACATCGATCGACTCCTGGCTGTATCTAGAGTATTAAGTTCATGAAGAACAGAGTAACGCATTAGGTAAGATGACATGATGTAGAGGGATACACTCAAGCAATACACTACTAGGGAAAACCTTATAGACAAAATCTTACCAGTAGCACGGTTTAAAAGAAAGGCATTACTGCTACTTAGCAGTAGCACGCTACAACAGACCGCGCTACTGCTATCCACATATCAGTAGCACGTCAGGAGGAAACAATGCTACTACTACAATTGACACGACCTTGCTGCCAGACTAGGTATAGCAGTAGCGCCTGTTTCCTAAGAGCGCTACTGCTATGTCGTTTAGCAGTAGCGTTTTATCCCAAAGCGCGCTACTCCTAAAGCCTATCTTCTCCAACCGGCCGCCCCTCACTCTCCCCTCTCCACTCCACTCTCACTCTCCCCCACACCCCCCATCGTCCGCCGCCGCCGTCATTCCTCGACTACCGTCAACGCTTGCCGCCGTCGATGGTGCTCCTCCTCCACTGAGGTAGTCCCTCCATCCCTCCACCTCCCTCCTCCCTCTCCTCCTCTCTCCTCCCTCCTCCCTACTATGCTCCTCCCTCCTCCTCTGGCCGACCCTCCTCCCTCCTCCCTCCTCCTCCGGCCAAGCCCTCCGCCGGTAGCCCTCCTCCCACTGCCCTCCCCCTCCTCCTCTCTCCTCTCTCCTCCCACCCCTCCGCATTCCTCCTCCTCCCTCCTCCCACCACCCTCCTCCCCCTCCTCCTCTCTCCTCCCTCCTCCTCCTCCCTCCTCCCACCCCCTCCTCCCTCCATCTCTCCTAAACCCTAAACTGTTTTTACTGTTCTTGTATGATGTAGTTTTTTACTGTTTTTAGTAAGTGTTTAATAAAAATAGTTTATTTCGGAAGTGGTTAACAGAACTAGTTTATTTATAGTACGTGCTTAATAGAACTTGTATAATGGTCGCTTCTCCTTCTTCCCATTGTGCTAGAGCTTTGTTATGCACTAGGGAAAGAAGGAGTAGCGACCATCATCGACGGTCAAAAAATCGGTGAGGGAGTGTCCACCATATATGAGAAAAGAAGAATGTCGACTATTGTCATGGGGGTCTCTTCTCCTTCTTCTCCTTGTGCTAGATATTATGAACTAGGGGAAGGAGGAGTAGTGACCATCATCGATAGTCGAAAAATTGGCGAGGGAGTGTCCACCATATATGAGAGAAGAAGAATACCAACTGTGTCGTGGGGGTCGCTTCTCCTTCTTCTCCTTGTGCTAGATATTTGTTATGCACTAGGGGAAGGAGGAGTAGCAAAAATCATCGACGGTCAAAAAATTGGTGAGGAAGTGTCCACCATATATGTGAGATAAGAGTTTAGGAAGGAAGACTCGACAGATCTAAAGTCACTCGTTGCATATTGAGTAATAGTGATCTGTGTGTTGAGTTTCCTAGTAGTTGCCTTTGATCAATTTTAAATGTTTCAACTATGAACATAGGAAATGTATGACGACGAAAGGGAATTCATTATGTGTGAGTAATTCCACAATACAAATACAAATACGTGCCTCGCTACCCCTACGGTGTCACTGGGTGAGGACACCACAAGATTGAAGCCAATACTAAGCACTTCTCCCATTGCAAGAATTACCAATCTAGTTGGCCAAACCAAACCAATAACTCTAAGAGACCTGCAAAGATATGAAATCATACATATAGGAATTCATAAAAGACTCAAATAATATTCATGGATAATCTGCACAGAAACCCACAATTCATCGAGTCTCGATAAACACACCGCAAAAGAGTATTACATCAGATAGATCTCCATGAAGATCATCAAGAACATGGTATTGAAGCACAAAGAGAGAGAATAAGCCATCTAGATACTAGCTATGGACCCAAAGGTCTGTGGTGAACTACTCACGCATCATCGAAGGGGCAATGGAGTTGATGTAGATGCCCTCTGTGATCGAATCCCCCTCCGGCAAATTACCGAAAAAGGCTCCAAGATTGGATCTCTTGGGAACGGAGGCTTCCAGTGGCGGAAAAGTATTTCGTGGATCCCTCTAGTATTGGGGGCATATTTGGGAATTTATAGGCCGAAGAATAGTGTTAGGAGACCTACTGGGGGGCCACATGCCTGCTAGGCACGGCCAGGGGTGGTGGTCACGCCCCTTGGCTTGTGACCTCCTAGAAGGTCTCTTACCTTCCCCTCCAAGTCTGGTAGATGTCTTCTGGTCCAAGAAAAATCATTGTGAAGATTTTATTCCATTTGGAATCTGTTTAATATTCCTGATCTACCATACTCAATAGCAAGGAAAAACAGAAACTAACACTAGGCTCTAGATTAATAGGTTAGTCCCAAAAATAATAAAATAACATATTAATGCATATAAAACATCCAAAACAGATAATATAATAGCATGGAACAATCAAAAATTATAGATACATTGGAGACGTATCAAGCATCCCCAAGCATAATTCCTGCTTGTCCTCGAGTTGGTCAATGATAAAAACAGAATTTTTGATGTGGAATGCTACCTAACATATTTATCCATGTAATATTTTTTATTGTGGTATGAATATTCAGATCCGTAAGATTAAAAACAAAAGTTTAATGATGACATAAAAACAATAATACTACAAGCATACTAACAAGACAATTGTGTCATTTCAAAATAGCATGGCTTCAGAAAGTTATCCCTACAAAATTATATGGTGTGGCTATGCTCCATCTTCCCCACACGAAGTATTTAAATCATGCAAAAACCCAATCACAAGTCAAGCAATTGTTTCACACTTTTTATGTTCTCAAACCTTTTTAACTCTTACGCAATACTTGAGCGTGAGCCATGGACATAGTACTATAGGTGGAATAGAATATGGTGGAGGTTGTGAGGAAAAGGAGAAGATAGTCTCACATCAACTAGGCGTATTAACGGGCTATGGAGATGCCCATTAATAGATATCAATGTGACTAAGAAGGGATTGCCATGCAATGGATGCACTAGAGCTATAAGTGTATGAAACTCAAAAAGAAACTAAGTGGACGTGCATCATGATGAAAAATTCCACTAGTTATATGAAAGTGACAAACTTGGAGACTCTCTATCATAATGATCGTGGTGCTACTTTGAAGCACAAGTGTGGAAAAAGATAGTAGCATTATCCCTTCTCTCTTTATCTCATTTTTTCGGTGGGCACCTATGGCCTCTTTTTTTCTTATTTGGGCTTAATTGGCGTCTTTTATTATTTGTAAAGTATGGAGACTCATCCCAACTTGTGAGGGAATCATAGCTTCCATCATCCTTTTCTCTCACGGGACAATGCTCTAATAATGATGATCATCACACTTTTATTTACTTACAACTCAAAAAATTACAACTCGATACCTAGAACAAAATATGACTCTATATGAAAAATGGAACGGTGGAAGTTGCATTGCAATATTTCTCGGAATGACTATGGAAATGCCATAATAGGTAGGTATGGTGGCTGTTTTTAAGAAAGGTATATGGTGGCTGTTTTGAGGAAGGTGGGTTTATCGCACCGGCAAAAGTTGCGCGTTACTAGAGAGGTTAGCAAAGGTGGAAGTGTGAGACTGCATATAATCCATGGAATCAACATTAGTCATAAAGAACTCACATACTTATTGCAAAAGTATATTAGTTATCAAAGCAAAGTATTAGACGCATGCTCCTAGGGGAGAGATTGGTAGGAGTTAACCATCACGTGCTCCCGACCCTCACACAAAGGATGACAATCATTCAACAAATCATGCTCCGAATTTGTTACATAACGGTTCACCATACGTGCATGCTATGGGAATCACAAACTTTAACACAACTATTTCTACCAATCCACAATTACTCACTAGCATGACTCTAATATCACCATTTTTATATCTCAAAACTATATGCAAGAATCGAACTTCTCATAGTAGGACTAAATTCATAACCTAAAACAATTACCATGTTGTTTAAAGACTCTCAAAATAATATAAGTGAGGTACAAGAGTTCAATTATTTCTATAAAATAGAACACCACCATGCTCCAAAAATATATAAGTGAAGCACTAGAGGAACATTGCCTAGATCAAAAGATATAAGTGAAGCACAAAGAGTATTCTAATAAATTCACGATTAACACGCGTCTCTATAAAAAACTGTGTGCAGCAAGGATGATTGTGGCAAACTAAAAAGCAAAGAATCATATCATACAAGATGCTCCAAGAAAAACACGTATCATGTGGTGAATAAAAATATAGCCTGAAGTAAATTTACCGATGGATTGAAGACGAAAGAGGGGATGCCTTCCGGGGCATCCCCAAGCTTAGGTTCTTTGGTATCCTTGATTATGGCTTCAGGTGCCTTGGGAATCCCCAAGCTTAGGCTCTTGCCACTCCTTATTACATAGTCCATCAAATCTTTAACCAAAACTTGAAAACTTCACAACACAAAACTCAATAGAAAAATCGTGAGATCTGTTAGTATAAGAATAATAAATCACCGTTTAGGTACTGTTGTGAACTCATTCTTTATATATATTGGTGTAATATCTACTGTATTCTAACTTCTCCATGGTTCATACCCCCCGACACAACCCATAAATACATCAAAATAAGCAAACAACATAAAGAAAACAGAATTTGTCAATGTCGGGACCCCGATCCTAAGCCATAAGAATCCAGCCTGTAACACATCACATCATTTTGCAGTCTCACGCACGGTTATCTCCACGGCCGCCACCTTACCTGGGCCGGGACCGTTTGCATCTTTTGACTCACGTATGTGAATGTGTCGCTAGCATTCAAATGTCAAAGAACCTAGGCCGACATGACTAGTCGTAGAACCAAAGTGGCACATCCGTACAGGGACGGGCATATGTAACCCAGAAATGCAGGTGTCGATCTCTAGCGTGTCTAGACGAGTCATAGCAAGCTACAAGGACTCCATTAGACTGCGAGACATTTCCCCGAAGGGACAAACACAACAGCAAAGAAGGATTCATGCCGGTCAATCAATGTGTCCAGAGCAGTAGCAAGCTACCAAGGCTCGGTGGAAGCACAAAGAGGTAGTTCCCCGTAAAGAGTACTACTAAAGGCACACAACTAGGTGTTGAATCCCATACATATCGTTGCATGTCACACATACGCACGACATGCCCGATATGCATAGATACAACTATGGCATCACAACATAACCATACAACATTACAACATTTAATTAAAAGGCTCGAAAGAGCCAATGCAATAAGATGTTACAAACAGGGGTCTCAAGACCCAACATTCGGAGCATTCAAGCAAGCGGAAGTTAAACATGTCTGGGTACAGACATCTACAAAAGTGGATGGAGGAGCCTAAAAAGCTACAACGACCCTACCAAAGGAACCAGACCTTTGTCTGGGATTCCCAAGCTAATCCGGTCAACATCGAACATCACGTCAGAAATACCACTAATGATACTGACGTCTCCTCTACAAAAACACAATTTAAGCAAACGTGAGTACAAGGATACTCAGCAAGACTTACATCAGAACTAACTACACATGCATTAGTATCGATGAAGGGGATTGTGGATTTCATTGCAGCAAGCCAGCTTTGACTCTTGGCTAACCTATACTATGTCTACAAGTGCTTTCTTTGAGGTGGGATAGCACACACGAGTCCACATATTCACCTATCAATACACCACTATAGATCCACTCTCGTCTCCCTACGAGAAGGCCATCCATAGCACTCACGCTTATCTTGCGTATTTTAGAAGTATCCATTTCACTTATCTATGAACGACATAAGTTCTCCAAGTAGTCCATATCTGAGGACGAGGCTATTAGAATAGATTATTTCACCCTGCAGGGGTATACTTCTTCACACACGCTCTCGCCACTTATCACCATATGCATGTCATGCATCTCGGCAACCTTCAAGCAGAAGTAGTGGCGTGGGCGTCGGCCACGACCGTCAACCACACAAGACCCTAGTCCAGGTTTATCGCCTATTTGAGACTGAATCTGCACGAAAGTCCGGCCAAAGTTTCTGCTACGGCCTCAAACGATGTGCGCAGGGTTCCCAAGCCCACCGTTCGGGTGCCACTTGGTACACCGTGCCACTGTGCATCTACCACATCACAGCCCACCCCGTCGGGCAGCACTATGCACAGCCGCCATCACTTTTCCTACAAACACCAGAAACTAGTTGCGACTCCTAGACAGAGGACTAGGCGATTAATAAGCCGAGAGGGGTCGAGTTACCGGAACCCAATGTGTGGTAGTGACTGTCTTGGATCACAAACACAGAACTCGGTTCTTAAGGTCGGTCCCAATGAGACAACCCGTCATGTACTCCTACATGACCTCTCATCGCTACCTTTACCAAATCGTGTTCACAAACTTAGCTCTAACATAGTAGGACATGAACACTGCCATTCCGATTCATCACCCGGATGGATCAGACCCAACACTACACGACTCTAAGCATAGCAGGCACAATAAGTAAGCAAGCATGGATGAGTAAGCACAACAATGGCTCAAGAAGTTGCTACTCATACTAAGTGGTTTCAACTATTTATTGTGGCAAATACAGGTCATGCAAAGGAATGGGTTCAACTACCGAGAACATGTAATAGTTGAATCGTCAATATCCTAATGCAGTAAAAGAGAGCAGGAGCGAGAGAGTGGGTTCACATCAGTATGCTCAAGGGGGGTTTGCTTGCCTGACAGATCTGAAGATATTACTTCTCTTCATTAGTGTCAACGTTCACATCGTCAGAACGAGCCTCTACTGAGAGGGAACAACCACCGGCAAACACAAAGCAACAACATTCAATTTATGCAATGCACAATCATGATGCATGATATGACAAGTTAAGGTATTAAATTAATCTAGAGGAGTAGTTAGCCAAGTTGGTTGAAGTGGAATTCAAACAAGTTTGAATTCTAACTCCAAATGATATTCCATATATTGACCTAGCCATAAAATGTCTTACTTGATGATGTTAACTTGCTCAAACATGCATGATCATGGCATAAACAGATTCTCTGAATTTTTTGATCATTTTTCCTATATAAATTATTTTCATCTGATTTACAAATTATTTTCTACGATTTTTAGAAGTTTTAGACATTTTTTGGAATTTCCTGAATTATTTCTATTATAAAAACTGATTATTCCATCAGCCTGATGTCAGGATGATGTCAGCAGGTCAACAGGGCCGCCCAGGGTCAATCCTGACCAGTGGGACCCACTGGTCAGTGACCCAACTAATTAACCGGGCCTTGGGCCCACTTGTCAGTGGCTGATTAGGGTAATTAAGCAGATTAGTTATTATTTTATCTAAAAAATTAAATAGGGCCATCCCACCTGTCTGCCACCCAAGTCAACCCCTGGTTTGTCGGGTCAAAGCCACCGGCAACTCAATGCCAGCAACAACAGACACGGCGGGGGTCGCCGGAAATCCTCCTCCGGCGACCATTTGGGTGGCGGAAGGCACCTACGGGTAGCTAGGGTTTGCGCGCATCCGTTTGCGGCAATGGGAGGACGCGGGGTGGTCAGAGCTGGCGGTGGCCGGAGCTCGACAACAGCGGGGATGGCGGCTAGGGGTCGAGCAGGGCAGCGCGGCTTCGGGGAGAAGCAAAGGGAGCTCACAGAGGGCTTGATGGCGTCGAAGGCGGCCTCAGGGAGGCTCCTGCAACGGCGAATCAGCGAGGAGGAGCTTCGGGGGCCGACGATGAAGAAGACAACGGCGACAGCGTTCGGGGCCATCCGGCGATGAGGGGCTCGGCGAGGACCATCAAGGAGTCAAGGCGGAGCTCTGGGGCACATCCGCGGGGAGAGGGGATGGACGTGGCCACGGAGGTGCTTGCCGGGGCTCTCGAGCAACTGAGGAAAGAAGAGGAAGAGAGAACCAGAGGAGGGGGAAGAGCTTGCGGGAGGAGAGGGCGATCCAAATGCTTCCCGTGGCCTTATCCCACTTGGCGATGAGGCAGGCAGGCAGCTGCAGCGTGGCATCCTCGCGCGACGCCGTGCCCTGTCTCGCCTCTGCCAGTAGGTAGAGGTTGAAGACGACTGGCAATTGCCAGGTGGCCTGGGCCGGCTACAGTGCTGGGCCAATAGGTGAGTTCTCTCTCTCTCTCTCTCTCTTAGTTTTATTAGTTTCTGTTTTCTATTTAGTTTTGTTTGGGCAAAACTATAAAGATAAAATTCCTAGAAATGTTTGTGGGGTATATTTGGAATATTTCCAAACTACACAAAAAGTTTTAGGAAATTTTAAGCAACTAAAATATACATAGTGTTTTAATAGTGATTTTCAGAAACTTTGATGATTTATTAAATTTACCAAATAAATTGTGAAAATATACTTCACCCCTGGTATTTTGTTGCCAACATTTATTAGACATGGTGAACATTTTTAAAAGGCATTTTGAAATCATTGAAAAGGAGGAAAAACAATTATTGGAATTTTTGTTTATTCAATGAGGTGCTAGGGTTTGTCATCCCCATTTCAAATTAATTTTAAATTTTAACATGATGACATGATGCACATGTTGATGTTAATGCAAACAATTCAAGAAAATTCTAGGGCTGTGACAACTCACCCCCACTAAACAAGAATCTCGTCCCGAGATTCAAGCGTAGGGTAAGAGGATAGAAGGGAACACAAAACTAACACAACCTTCATGATCCAGTCGCCTTCTCAAAGATGTTGCTTCATTTCATCATCTTGACATTGGCGTCTTTGCTTTCAAGGTCTTCATCCAACGCGATGACAAAAAGGAATAAGAAAGCTCTACAAGATTCGATCTTCTCGAAGATCGAGCATCTCATGATCAACTCGTAGAATGAGACGTAATAACATCTCTCGAGCTGAGACACAAAACACATATTGAGAATAAAGAATGAGGCAGATGATGGGGGTTCAATTGGTAGGCAACAATTCCATGCTAAACAGATGATGAAGAGGTTTGAAAGTAGCAAGGAGTTAATTGCCATAATACCGTTACGGGGCACCTTAAGGGAAGTGACTCGTAGGATTATCCCTTAAGTGGCAAAAAGGATTCCTTTTGATATAGAGATCATTGAAACTCTTTACACCAGCCTAAGGCAATTCGCAAACGATCGTTGGAAGGAATTCAAAGAATGGCATACTCAGATCGGAGGAAAACTAGAGTTATAAAACAACTCGGCAATGGAAGGCACATTCCAAATAATACTGAGGGTATAACCCAGTGTCTGAGCGTGCTCTCAAGAACTTGAGCATTTCCATATTCATCAGGGTTTTTACCAACATCCGTGCCAAGGATCCTGGCAACACCTCATACTACCATGATGAATAATGATGGAGGATGCAGATGCAAAGGAATACAACACTTTCTTAGATTTCACCTTAGCTATACCAAGGGAGCAAAATCTGGATGATCGACCGAGAGACATTTAGCACTCCGCTTCTAATGTTCTCCCTGATGTACTATCATAACCCCAAGTATAGGTTAGGTGTTATGAGTAGAACATCAAGTAAAGGTCGGATTTCGGGATCTCAAAGGGTCCATAAGGATAAATTTCTAGAATAAATCATACAAGGTCCTCATGGGGAGGTGGCCAAGTTGCTGATACAAGATATTATAATAATAGGTCTTCCGGATAGGTATGTTAGCCACAACATCCCTTTGCCGGGTTATAGAGAGACGAATATTATAATTCTTGGGGAAACGTCCCAACCATTATATCTGCCTGAGATTCAGATATGGTTGGTGCCGGGATATTCCAGACCCAGCAGTTCTGAAAATGAAAGGTTGCAACACAAATCAAAGAGATGATGTTGCGAGATTCTTGCGTAAATGAACTGCGGAAGCCAACTCCAAAACATGAGCTTGATTGCAAGACCCACATGAACACGATGTCCAAGACAATTGTGGTCATATGGAGATCTTACAACAAAACACTACCGAGTTCGAGTTAGGAACCATCATTAGAGATTAGCTAAGTTCTTACATAAGTCCGGATTAGCTCTTAAGAAAGAACTTCTTTTCCTTGAACAACTCAATCAGTGGCTTGATGTGCTAGGGATTGCATCTGGAATGAAGATGATCATCCTATCAAACCATAGAATACTTTGCACGGGCATGATTGACTTGGGATGATTCCAAGAAACAAATCAACTTTTCTCAAGTTTACGAGGGCAACTTGCACCAATTGCACGTGAACTTAGAGGAAGTCACTTCTTACACCTAACATATACTTCACAAACGGAACATGAAGATATGCCTACAAGTTTCCAACACCAGCTTAATGTCCATCATAAGTCGTGGAATAGACGAGAATGTTGCCGATGAGCTCAACAACAATTCATCGAGGTATCCAAATAGATGGCATTCCACAACTATGACAACAAGGTGATAGCATTGGTTAGTCCAAAGATATAACGGCGTATGCTCAAGGACACATCCACGAGTAAAACAACATTAGGAAGATCTTTGGTTCTGATTTTGATTTGACGATAGCCCATACTCAAATCAAAGGTTGAACAAGACAATAGATGCAACAATTGATCACAAGGATTAATTGATGAAGATATCATCTTTCTTCGACACCCACACAAGATATCCCTTTGGAAATAACTAAGTCAGGCAAAGCTTTTATCTTCCAACTCTCCAAGTTGTTTTTTAGCTTAACCAACTAGTTCAGGGGTGTCCAACACAGATTCTTGGAGAAAGGAGGTTTATAGGAAAACCATCTCGATCACGAGCTTAACATAACGGTCAAGGAACACCTTGGTAATACTTCCGAGAAGATATTCAGAAAATCACGATCCACTGATATGTTATCAGGCTTGAGAACAATCTTGCTTTTCAGGGCAAGACGATATGATCAACAGAGCGAAGGATTGACACAATCCTAACTCATTGACTGAAAAGTGCACCATGGAAAATGGACTAGGTAGCACGATCATTCTTAGTATGACAATTCAATGATCATCACACCAAGAGTGAGATTATTGTTCATTAACTACCAAGCAACAAAGTTGCTAGGAGTATAGATTTCACACATCACGATTCTCTTGTCGGTATTCTGGTTGCAGACAACACAGAGACCGAAGAATGAATGATGATGGCGAGAAGTATCACTACATCAAGATTTCATACGAGGGAGTGCGGTTCTCATGATAATCTTGACATGAAGAAGGTAATACCTCAAGGTAGAACAGGACAAAAACTGAATTGGCATTTTGATCTGCGGAATACAGCTGCTTTGACTCTACCCAAGAAATGGATGAGATACGGGAGTTTGCTTCTGCTAGTCATTCTAAAATAGAATGGCTTTACAGACCACGAGAATAGTCTACATCGATAACACAATGCATGACATACTCTTGACTATCCATTGATAAATAAAGGTCAGAATACAATTGAAGGAGGGCAACTCAAGAGCACCTGATTTTTCCTGAGTTGTAGATGCTTGGATTGAATATATCAAACGGAGTTCAACATGTCTCTTCCAGATAATCCGTGCAAAAATAAAAGAATTGGCAGACTCACAACTATGAAATGGAGGACTCATCACGAGCACGCTTATTGTGATATTATGTTCGCAAAGAACTTCTACCATAACTGATTCATGGTATTGGAAGAATGATATACCACAAACCTTGAGGACTATAACAAGGTTACTAATATCCTAAAGGAATGAGCAAATACTATCAACGGAAATGAGCGGAATGATCCTTGGGTTTCAAGAACCCAGATACAGAATACCTATTGACTAAATAGCATCACAGCATGCTTTTGATAATGATGGCCAGAATTATCACACTGGAAACAAAAGATATAACTAGACTATTGGGTGGTTCACTGAAACAACATGGTTTCCTAAACACCTTCATCATACACGTCGAGGTAATGGAGTACCCCAACAATAATTAGTGTGCTTTGTATGGCCTGAAAGACATTGACTCAAGATGAAAGAGTTTTGCAAGTGCATCAGATAATTTAGAAACCTTGGATAACTCGGACAGCATAACGGATGTACGGGCATGAAATATGAGGCAAGCTGCACAAGAAAACTGACAACATGACAATGAATAATTATAGAAACAGTGATCCAAGAAGACAACAACTTTCCTATAGGTCTCCAACATAGTAACTCGTCCTCCTAATAGATAGATGAGAAGGCCTAGTTCTTAATCCCCATAGAAAAGAAGAGGGTGACTCAGAATCAGAATGACACAAGGAAAGGAGTAAAAAGAGCCTTACGTTCCCTTCACAATCAATTCCCTTATATAACTAAAGTAGTTCTAGACTCAACATCGACCAGTTTGGCTTGGTAATCCTATAGGCAGTCAAGCTCTGATACCAAAACTGTCGGGACCCCGATCCTAAGCCATAAGAATCTAGCCTGTAACACATCACATCACTTTGTGGTCTCACGCAAGGTTATCTCCACAGTTGCCACCTTACCTAGGCCGGGACCGTTTGCGACTTTTGACTCACGTATGTGAATGTGTCGCTAGCATTCAAATTTCAAAGAACCCGGGCCGACATGACTAGTCATAGAACCAAAGTGGCACATCCGTACAGGGACGGGCATACGTAACCCAGTAATGTAGGTGTCGATCTCTAGCGTGTGTAGACGAGTCATAGCAAGCTACAAGGACTCCATTACACTGCGAGACATTTCCCCGAAGGGACAGACACAGCAGCAAAGAAGGATACATGCCGGTCAATCAATGTGTCCGGAGCAGTAGCAAGCTACCAAGACTCGATGGAAGCACAAAGAGCCAGTTCCCCGTAAAGAGTACTACTAAAGGCACACAACTAGGTGTCGGATCTCATACATACCATTGCACGTCACACGTACACACGACATGCCCGATATGCATAGATACAACTATGGCATCACAACATAACCATACAACATTACAACATTTACTTAAAAGGCTCGGAAGAGCCAATGCAATAAGATGTTACAAAAAGGGGTCTCAAGATCCAACATTCAGAGCATTCAAACAAGCAAGCAGAAGTTAAACATGTTTGGGTACAGACATCTACAATGACCCTACCAAAGGAACCAGACCTCTGTCTGGGATTCCCAAGCTAATCCGGTCAACATCGAACTTCACGTCGAAAATACCACTAATGAGACTGACGTCTCCTCTGCAAAAACATCATTTAAGCAAACGTGAGTACAAGGGTACTCAGCAAGACTTACATCAGAACTAACTACACATGCATCAGTATCAATGAAGGGGATTGTGGAGTTTATTGCAGCAAGCCAGCTTTGACTCTTGGCTAACCTGTACTACATCTACAAGTGCTTTCTTTGAGGTGGGATAGCGCACACGAGTCCACATATTGACCAATCAATACACCACTATGGATCCACTCTCGTCTCCCTACGAGAAGGCCATCCGTAGCACTCACGCTTATCTTGCGTGTTTTAGCAGTATCCATTTCACTTATCTATGAACCACATAAGTTCTCCAAGTAGTCCATATCCAAGGACGCGACTATTCAAACAGATTATTTCACCCTGCAGGGGTATACTTCTTCACACACGCTCTTGCCACTTATCATTGTATGCACGTCATGCCTCTCGGCAACCTTCAAGCGGAATCACTGGCGTGGGCGTCGGCCACGACCGTCAACCACACAAGACCCTAGTCGAGGCTTATCGCCTATTTGAGACTGAACCCGCACGGAAGTTCGGCCGAAGTTTCCGCTACGGCCTCAAACGATGTGCGCAGGGTTCCCAAGCCCACCGTCCGGGTGCCACTTGGTACACCGTGCCATTGTGCGTCTACCGCATCACAGCCCACCCCGTCGGGCAGCGCTATGCACGACCGCCATCACTTTTCCTACAAACACCAAAAACTAGTTGCGACTCCTGGACAGAGGACTAGGCGATTAATAAGTCGAGAGGGGTCGAGTTACCGGAACCCAATGTGTGGTAGTAACTGTGTTGGATCACAAACACAGAACTCAGTTCTTATGGTCGGTCCCAATCAGACAACCCGTCATGTACTCCTACATGACCTCTCATCGCTACCTTTACCAAATCGTGTTCACATACTTAGCTCTCACACAGTAGGACATTAACACTGCCATTCGGTTCATCACCCGGATGAATCAAACCCGACACTACATGACTCTAAGCATAGCAGGCACAGTAAGTAAGCAGGCATGGATGAGTAAGCACAACAATGGCTCAAGAAGTTGCTACTCATACTAAGTGGTTTCAACTATTTACTGTGTCAAAGACAGGTCATGCAAAGGAAGGGGTTCAACTACTGTCACGCCCAAGATGCGCGCCTATCCATTTTAAGACACGAGGGCCTCGCAAGGGATAGAGGCGCATCTTGCCGGTTGCAAGTATAGTAACATTGAATCATACATTATAGAAGAGATGAGTATACAAGTTGTCTTACACTCGCCACATGCTAAATTACAATTTCACTCAGAGTTCAATCATCACGATGAAAACAGGGTCCGGCTATGGACGAAATCAAACGATAAACAGATGCAAATCAAACAATCTCGCTGCCCCAAAGATCACGACCAGGTCCTCTACTCGTCCGGATACGTCACGTACATCCTGCCTCTTTCCTCGTCATACTCCTACTTGAGCTGGGTAAGATCATCCTGCACGTACTCATCTGAACCTGTACCTGGAGTGTTGTAGTAAACTGTGAGCCACAGAGGACTCAGCTATCATGTGCCTGGGTACCGAGACTATTCAAGCTTAAAGGTTGGGAAGGGCTAGTGTTTAGTTTGCAGCAGCACTAAGCATATATGGTGGCTAGCTTACGCAACATGAAATAAATATGAGTGGCCTACGAAGAACGATCAAATCTGGTATGATCTCTATGAGATCCTAAACACTTACTTACGTCAATCATAACCCCACCATGTTCTCTCTCGGATCATGTTCATGAGCAGAGATGATCACGGTTACTCACACAGTTGGTGTATTTTAGTTAGAGTTTACTTCAAGTTTGCTATAACCGGGTGTTAAACAAATATCCAAGTTGCCACATAACCACGGGCATGGCTTTCCAAAAGGTTTAACCCTATAGGCGTGCTCCAACTAATACTTTACAAAATTAACCACACTCCATGGGAATGCCTCGACCGCGGATCTCGCGATCATCATAGGTAATTCCAAAGGAATTCCAACACCTCGAGTAAACCTGAAGAAAGTCAGACTCCACACGCAAGACATTCGGAAAAGGTAAAACAAATCCAGCAAGACCACCCGACGTGTCGATGAACCCGATAAGAGCCGCGTATCTCGTTCTCAAGACACGACGGATAAGCATAGCGTACGGTGGGCTGATAGAAATCTCCCGAGTTGCCCCGGGTTGGCCCCGCACACGGCTCTACTTTGGACCAACACTCATGAGGAGCACTAGCCCGGGGGTTGATTAAATTATCCACGGGTTTGCAAGACCCTATGCAATTTTATTAAGTTGTTAGGCAAATTTAGTACCAATGTTGGGTCTTGCCAGATAATTTTTAATCCCAACCGAATAAACAAGGGGGTCCCCATAACAACCCTGAGCATGTTAGGAGTGCAAAGTATGGAAAACATAAGACCGGTAACAAGGAACTAATGGCGGTAATAGCGGAACAAATCACTTAGCAAAAGGCCAAGCCTTCCACCAATACCATGATATATATGTGCATTAAATTAAATGACAGAATATTGTGAAATCCAAATCCATGTTATCACATGGAACAACCTGCACCTGCAACTAAGAACGCGATAAGAGGGGCTGAGTAGCGGTAACTTAGCCAATCAAAGGTTTGCTAGGAGGTGGAGGTTAGAGGCTGTCATGGCAACATGGGGGCTGATATAAAGTGGTAGGTAGCGCATATGTAATGATAACAACAAGAAACTAGTCAGCAAAAATAGTATCGGGATCCGGGTACGATCATCTTGCTTGTTGGTTCTTCAGCGAAACAAGTAGCGGGATCCTCGTAGTGGTACTCTCCTGGTTCCTCGTACTTAGTATCAACACTCGCATCTACCCAAAATAAACATCAACAATAAACCTCCAATCAAGGTGCAATGCACAATCAAAATGATGCATGATTCATTTATGAAGAATTCTAACATGGCAACCCAAAACTAGTCATGTTTCACGTGCAAAGTTGTTTATTAATGAATCTGGACAGAACCTCATGTTAAGTTATTTAGACATGCATGATTATGAAAAATATAGATGCAGCATGCAAAATCTATAGAAATACATATAAACATCGCAACAAACGGAGTTACGGTTCTCACGATACGCTCACGACAAGGTACGGAGGCAAAATCACAAGACCACCAAGCCATGGCCTGATTCTTGGCATTCCAAGGCAGCCACTGGATAGGTGATGGAAAATAAATAACAATATACTCAAGAATCAATCAATTCCTTGGAGCATAGCTCCCTTAAGTCACAAAACAATAAAACACCAAATCAGCCACTAAACAGCAACATAGCAACTTCTATAGCTCACAACTTGAGCTACAGGAACCCTACAGCCACAAGCAAGAGAATGAAAGAATCTACTCAACACACCCATCAACTCATCCAACTATGCAAAGAGCAAAGGAGGCACACATCAATAAGCAAGAAGCAATCAAATTGACATGATGAAACAGTTTTCTGGGACTTAGTGAAAATCCTAGTTTTCTGGAATCTAGGAACATAAGTAGCAATTTGACAGCAGTAGTTAAATATGCTAGAGAGCTCCTATTGTCATGAAAATTAACAGAATGGTAGAAGGCAATATCTACTACAAATAACTAACACTGAGCATGCTCAAATTTCCAACACATTACAAGATACCATCCACTCTACATGGCAAAACAATAACAGCAGATTCTCAGACTTAGCAGTTTTTAGCATGATGAAGTAGAAACATTAAGTAGGCAACTTAACAGCATGGTTCCCACTTATATGGGTGATTAACATGTAAAACAAAAATACCATGGCATAATAGATACAAAACAGTAGCATGTCCTAGTTGACACAACTCACAAAGCAAGCATGGATTAAATTAAGCAAAAATAACAAAATGCCATCTCAGCTAAAATGACAGGTTTAAGAACTTGCTCAAAATTGAAATCTTAGAGTACCAATGAATTCATTGGATCTTCCTACCCCAAAATCATCTATCACACTCATATGTTCATGTGAAACTACAAGGCACAAGCAAGAAAGCAACACTACCAACTATTCACATAAGGGGATCATACTCTAACTTGAACATGAGAAAATATGATCCAAGTAGATGGAACCTCATCCAGAGATGGAAATGAGCTTAACGAAACCTCATGCACATAATCATCAAGGGGTGAGTCAAGTGGGAAAACCACTAGTCACCCACACACACATCCACTCCACACACACACACACACTCAACAAGGCACACACACACATGCTTCATATGCCTAAGGGCATATGAGCACAAGCTCAATCATGACCATACCACCCAAGAGGGGATGTCATCCACACACTTACTCACAAGAACCAATATGCACCATGCATAAGGCACTCACACCACTCACATGCACAAGTGCACATGGCACATACACTCACATACACACAAGCTCATGTGTGTGTGGGTGTTCATACACACATATGCACAGATATATGCACAAGGCATATATGCATAGGCATATGCATATGATACACACACACATCCTCACCCAATTGCCCATATATACACTAGCACACATGCATGTGTATGCATCACCATGTGACACATACACACACACTACCACACTCACATGTAAACACATGCATACATACTCTTAAGTAGATACACATACACACACTCAACAACCATACATGTACACATACACCACCACACACATAACACTACATATATATGCATACATGTGTATATATACCATTAGGTGCATACACACACAAACACATACATGTGCAAATGCACTACACACACATACATGTTGTAAATACATACACACACATGCTATAATTACACACACACATATACATAGAAGGTTAAACAAGAGAAAAAGAAAAGAAAAGAAACAAAAAGGGGGTGTTGCTGGGCTCGAACCCGCAACCTCCAAGGTCGGCTCCCGCTGCGCTACCACTCTGCTACAGCTCGAAATATTAACAGAGGAGGGGGCTCGGCCTGTTTATACACACCACGAGCATAGTTTCTGACGAAATTGAAGAAAGGCGGGGCGCCGGCGACAGAGAACGGCGACAGCAATTCCGGCCACAACAGGGGTCTCCGGTGGCGCGAACGGGCGAAATCGAAAGGGGGATCTACGGGGAACCCATCCCTCATCTCATCTTGCAAGGAGGGGGATCAGAGGAGAGCTCAAGCTCGATCCTTTCTATCGGCGTCGACGAGTACTACGACACGGCGCTGTGAGCTACGGCGAGGAGAGGGGACAGCGGGGACAGGCTGCTCACCGAGGGCTCCTCGGAGACGCGGGGGCGCGAGCGACGGCGACGAAGGGGAAGGAGAGGCGGAGATGTTGCGCGCGAAGAGGAAGAAGACCTGGCGACGCTCCGGCGGCGAGGAGGAAGAAGAAGGCCTCCTGGGGCCTCCTAGCACCGAGAATGGATCGCGGGCGATGGCGGCTTGCTCCATGCCATCTCCGCCAACGACGAGGCCCGCCGGAGGCACGAAGACGACGTCGAGCTCTCGATCTCTAAAATCCCCAGCTACTGCAACCTTACCAGAAGGGGAAAGAAGAGCAGAGGGGGAGGAAGAAGAAGGAGGGGAGCGGCGGCAACAGGGAGGAAGAGAGAAACCCTAGGGCTTCGTGCTCTTATAAAGGGGGCGGCCCTCGACATCCATGACCCTGACGGCGACGGCGCTCTCTCGCGCGTGCTATGCTCTCTCTCGCACTGCATGCACTACCTGACGGAGGTGGGAGACGGGGCAGGTAGCCGTCCTGTTCACCTGGGCTGGGCCGCGAGCCCACTAACCTCTCTCTCACACACAAACAAAATAGAGAAAAACAACAACAGGGTTCTAAATAAAAACTCACAGCCACTCAAAACAAACCCCCTGAAAAAACAAAAGGGTTTGTAAGAGAAAAGCAAAATATTTTGGTGAATGAAATAAAGAGCCCTATTTAATAAAAATATGAAGTTGATTAAAAGAGAAAGTAATTTATTTAATATTACGAAATGGCAGCTCCTGTTTTATTTAAATCACAAAAGCCAACAAGGCTCAAACACCCAACCAAACATACCCACAATTCATGAAACATATGGGGACACCTCTTGAACAATTTTTAAAACAACTTAAATCTAATGATAAATAATATTAGGAAAGAAGGGGTATTGGAAGGGGATGATGCAAGGAAAAGAGAGGGGAAAAGAAGATGAGGAGATGCCACATGGACCCAACCACACACAAACATCTCACACATACATACCAACACACTCACCACCCACATCATACCAAGGCACTTAGAAAAGCCACATGGCAAGAAAAGAAATGATGCATGATGAAATGATGCATGAATGCAACCACACATGAATGACAAGGAGCAATCATACATCTCATAAGCCGATGCACAAGGTTCATACATGGGTTTACATGCCAAATAAGGTAGGGACAACACTTGGGCTGTCACAACTACCGAGAACATGTAACAGTTGAATCTTCAATATCCTAATGTAGTAAAAGAGAGCAGGAGCGAGAGAGTGGGTTCATAGCAGTATGCTCAAGGGGGGTTTGCTTGCCTGACAGATCTGAAGATATTACTTCTCTTCATTAGTGTCGACGTTCACATTGTCAGAACCAGCGTCTACCAAGAGGGAACAACCACAGGCAAACACAAAGGAACAATATTCAATTTATTCAATGCACAATCATGATGCATGATATGACAAGTTAAGGTATTAAATTAATCTTAGGAGTAGTTAGCCAAGTTGGTTGAAGTGGAATTCAAACAAGTTTGAATTCTAACTCCAAATGATATTCCATATATTGACCTAACCATAAAATGTCCTACTTGGTGATGTTAACTTGCTCAAACATGCATGGTTATGGCATAAACAGATTCTTTGGATTTTCTTGATCATTTTTCATGTATAAATTATTTTCATCTGATTTACAGATTATTTTCTATTATTTTTAGAATGTTAGATATTTTCTGGATTTTCCTGAATTATTTCTATTATAAAAACTGATTACTGTGTCAGCCTGATGTCAGGATGACGTCAACACGTCAACAGGGCCGCCCAGGGTCAATCCTGACCAGTGGGACCCACTAGTCAGTGACCTAGCTAATTAACCCGGCCCTGGGCCCACTTGTCAATGGATAATTAGAGTAATTAAGCAGATTAGTTATTATTATTTTTATCTAACAAATTAAACAGGGCCGGGCCCACCTGTCTGCCACCCAGGGTCAACCCCTGGTTGGTCGGGTCAAAGCCACCGGCGGCTCAACGCCGGCGATAGCAGACACGGCGGGGGTCGCCGGAAATCCTCCTCCGGCGACCATTTGGGTGGCGGAAGGCACCTACGGGTAGCTGGGGTTCGCGTGCATCCGTTTGCGGCAACGAGAGGACGCGGGGTGGTCGGAGCGGGTGGCAGCGGCGACTTTGGCGGTGGCCGGAGCTCGGCAACGGCAGGGGTCGATTAGCGCGGCTTCGGGGAGAAGCAAAGGGAGCTCACAGAGGGCTCGATGGCATCGAAGGTGGCCTCGAGGAGCCTCCTGCGATGGCGAATCGGCGAGGAGGAGCTTCGGGGGCCGGACATGAAGTAGACGATGGTGACAGCATTCGGGGGCATCCGGCGATGACGGGCTCGGCGAGGACCTTCAAGGAGTCAAGGCGGAGCTCTGGGGCACATCCACGGGGCAAGGGGATAGACGTGCCCACGGAGGTGCTCGCTGGGGCTCTCGGGCGACTGAGGAAAGAAGAGGAAGAGAGGGCCAGGGAAGGGGGAAGAGCTTGCCGGAGGTGAGGGCGATCTAGACGCCTCCCGTGTCCTTATCCCACTCGGCGATGAGGCAAGCAGGCAGCTGCAGTGTGGCGTCCTCGCGCGACGCCGTGCCTTGTCTTGCCTCTGTCAATAGGCAGAGGTTGAAGACGACTGGCAATTGCCAGGTGGGCTGGGCCAGCTATAGTGCTGGGCCAACAGGTGAGTTCTCTCTCTCTCTCTCTCTCTCTCTCTCTATCTTTTAGTTTTATTAGTTTCTGTTTTCTATTTAGTTTTGTTTGGGCAAAACTATAAAGCTAAAATTGCTGGAAATATTTGTGGGGTATATTTGGAATATTTCCAAACTACGCAAAGAGTTTCAGGAAATTTTAAGCAACTAAAATATTTATAGTGCTTTAATAGTGATTTTGAGAAACTTTGATGATTTATTAAATTTGCCAAATTAATTGTGAAAATATACTTCACCCATGGTATATTGTTGCCAACATTTATCAGACATGGTGAACATTTTTAAAAGGCATTTTGAAATCATTGAAAAGGAGGAAAAACAATTATTGGAATATTTTTTATTCAATGAGGTGCTAGGGTTTGACATCCCCATTTCAAATTAATTTTAAATTTTAACATGATGACATGATGCACATGCTGATGTTGATGCAAACAATTCAAGCAAATTCTAGGGATGTGGCAGTCAAAAACAGAACAGTCGGTAGAAATATGTAAACTTCGAATACTTGTGTAACTCCAAAAATTCTGAACAATTATTAAAATCAGGGAAACTTGTATATCAGTCTTTCATAAAAAATTCAGACTCGTTCGGCGCTCTGATAAATTTCTAAAATTCCTAGACTCGGCACAAAAGTTCCTATTTTTCAGCAAGATCAAATTAACAATCACCATAGACCATCCCAAAGGTCTTACTTGGGTCAAACACTAATTAAAACACAAAAACACAATTACTACAGAGGTAATAATGTGTGAAACACTAAAAACAGAAGCAAAAAAACATAACATAAAAATAAAATTGGGTTGCCTCCCAACAAGCCCTATTGTTTAACGCCCCTAGCTAGGCATAATGATTTCAATGATGCTCACATAAAAAAGTAGTAATTGAAGTACGCAAGAAAGCATCATTAATCTCATTAAAAGCACATTTAATTCTAACCCACTTCCTATGCATTGGGATTTTGTGAGCAAACAATCTATGGGAACAAGAATCAACTAGCATAGGAAGGCAAAACAAGCATAACTTCAAAACATTGAACACATAGAGAGGAAACTTGATATTATTGCAATTTTGACAAGCATATGTTCCTCTCTCATAATAAATTTTAGTAGCATCATGAAGTAATTCAACAATATAACTATCACATAAATCATTCTTTTCATGATGCACAAGCATGCAATCATCATAATGAATTTGCCCATCACAACTTGGGGAACAAAAAATATCATCTTCATGACACATAGCATACCCAAGATTATGGCTTTGCATATCATTAGCATCGTGGATATTTAGAGAATTCATACTAGCAACATTGCAATCATGCTTTTCAGTCAAGGATCTATCATGAATCACCTTATAATTTTCTTCTTTCACCACTTCATCAAAATTTTCAGATTCATGATTTTCAAACAAAACTTCATAGAGATAATCAAGTGCACTCAACTCACTAGCAATTGGTTCATCATAATTTGGCCTTTTTAAAAGGTTAGCAAGTGGATGAGGATCCATACCATTAGATTTTTAGCAAGCGAAGATGCAAGCAAATAGAAGGCACATGGCAACACAAGCAAACAAAAAGAGATCCGGCGAGAAAAAGGCGAATAGAACGGCAAATTGGTGAAGTGGGGGAGAGGAAAACGAGAGGCAGAAGACAAATAATGTAAAGGCAAGAAATGAGTTTGTGATGGGTACTTGGAAGGCTTGATGTGTATCCTCCCCAACAACGGCGCCAGAAATCCTTCTTGCTACTTCTTAAGCTTGCGTTGGTTTTCCCTTGAAGTAGAAACGGTGATGCAGCAAAGTAGATAAGTAATTCCCTCAGTTGTTGAGAACCAAGGTATCAATCCAGTAGGAGATACAAGCAAGTCCCCAATCTTCGCACCTACACAAACAATCAAACACTTGCACCCAACGCTATAAAGGGGTTGTCATTCCCTTCACGATTATTTGCAAGGATGAGATCCGATAGAGATAGATATAGAAGATTACTAAAACGAAAAGTAAAACAAAAGTAAAAATATTGCAGAAAATTATTTTTGGTATTTTTGGTTTATAGATCTGAAAATATAATATGGAAAATATACCCGGGGGCCATAGGTTTCACTAGAGGCTTCTCTTATGAAGGAAAATAATACGATGGGTAAACAAATTACTGTCGAGCAATTGATAGAAAAGAGAATAATTATGAATATATCCAAGGACATTATTATGCATATAGGCATCACGTCTATGTTAAGTAGACTGAAATGATTCTGCATCTACTACTATTACTCCACACATCTACCGACTCATGTCTGCATCTAGAGCATTAATTTCACGAAGAACAGAGTAACGCATTAGGTAAGATAACATGTTGTAGCGGGATAAACTCAAGCAATATGATGAAAACTCCATCTTTTTATCCTTGATGGCAACAATACAAATACGTGTCTCGCTACCCCTACTATGTCACTAGGTGAGGACACTACAAGATTGAACCCAAAACTAAGCACTTCTCCCATTGAGAGAATTACAAATCTAGTTGGCCAAACCAAACCAATAACTAAAAGAGACTTGTCAAAGATATGAAATCATGCATATAAGAATTCAGAAAAGACTGAAATAATATTCATGGATAATCTGAACATAAACCCACAATTCATCGGATCTCGACAAACACACCCCAAAAGAGTATTACATCGGATAGATCTCCATGAAGATCAAAAGTATTGAAGCACAAAGAGAGAGATGAAGCCTTATAGCTACAAGCTATGGACTCGAAGATCTGTGGTGAAGTACTCACGTATCATCGAAGGGGCAATGGAGTTGATGTAGATGCCCTCCATGATCGAAACCCCTCCGACAGATTACTTGAAAAGGCTCCAAGATTGGATCTCTTGGGAACGGAGGCTTCCAGCGGCAGAAAAGTATTTTCGTGGCTCCCTATGGTATTGGTGGAATACTTTGGAATTTATTGGCCGAAGAATAGGGTTAGGACACCTGCTGGGGGGGCCACAAGCCTGCTAGGCGCGACCAGGGATGGTGGCCGCGCCCCTGGCTTGTGACCTCCTGACAGGTCTCTTGCCTTCCCCTCCAAGTCTGGTAGATGTCTTCTGGTACAAGAAAAATCATCGCGAAGATTATATTACGTTTGGACTCCATTTAATATTCCTTATCTGCAATACTCAAAAACAAGGAAAAAACATAAACTGGCACTAGGCTCTAAATTAATAGATTAGTCCCAAAAATAATATAAAATAGCATATTAATGCATATAAAACATCCAAAACAGATGATAATAATAGCATGGAACAATCAAAAATTATAGATACATTGGAGATGTATCAAAGGGGGTTAGAGGCTTTTCATAGCAATGTTGGGAGGCCTGACATACAAGTGGTAGGTAACGAGACATAATGATAGAAGCGAGACAACTAGCATATAAATGATTGTACTGGTATCCAGGGAAATGTTCATCTTGCCTGATATTCCGCTTGGAAGAAGAACGAATCTGTGAAGTAGATGAACGGGGCGTAGTCGAACGAATCCTCACACTCTAAATGCTTTCGAAACTCTATCGAGAAGAAGCAATCGGGAATCAAACAATCAGCACACGATAACACCACGACATATTCATGAAATGATACGCGAACAAATATGATGCAGGTCCATATGGTTATGCAAGGCATCTCAAAACCAACAATAAATTGCTACACATTAAGTGAAGTTCAATATGCAACGAGTTGCATATTGACAAAACTACGTATTTGAATTACTTAGTACATTCCCGTTTAGGTACACAACAATATTAAATGTTGTTAAACATGGCAAGAGGTGAAGCATAATGAAACTACAGTAACTAGGCATCTTAAATGAGGTCGGAAACAACATATAGTATTTCTGAAATGACCCCATATGTTAATTTCGAAAATGGTCCAGATCTGTACTAACCATATATTATATTTGTTAAACAAGGAAATAAAATGCACCCGCGATTCTACATGTCATTCTAGGCGATTAACATATATAGAACGTTTAAAATGGAGCTACGGTTTAAAAGATATGACAAACACAAGATAGTATGCCATGAATGCAAAATGCATGCAAATGACATCCACAAACATTTCAAATCATAGATGCGGCAAGATGTTATGAAACTACACGAAATTCTAAGAAATTTTCGTATGCAACATATATAAAACAGAGCAGCGGTTCAACCACAACAAGCAATACAAGGTTTAGTTATAATCTGCCCAAAAACAGCAACATAGCATATTGCAACCCACAAATCCACAAGCAACAACAATCTAACATGCACAACAAAGACATGGTGATGTAGCCTACATGATGCACAACAATTCATATCATCACAACAAATTGTTTAGAAGCATGGATCACTAGGAAACGAGTGCACAAGATGGCAATAAAATATAACAGATTAAACTTAGTGAAAATCATAGTCTGTAACCGAGCAGTTTTATCACGGAGGCACATTGGCAGCAAGAAAAACATATGCTACAGGTCTTATAATGGCATGAAAATTAACTGCATGCTAGAGGTCATTGTTCTCTACAAATAACTCCACTTCACCAACCCAAAAGGGGCTATAGATCAATAGCAAAACACATGGCAAGACAGGAACAAAACTTATGAGCGAGAACACGGTGGGGTTATGCTACAGGCTTATACATGTGATTCAACATCTCAAATCAGCAACATTGGTTAAGCATGTTCACATGATGAAAACTACAGTTACACTTAAGACTTATGGCATGGCAAACCTATCAACATCAAGTAGACATGGCATACTAAAACGCACTCCAAACACAGAACTCAAAGGAGGCATGGATTGCTTATTACGAACTCTGCAAAATGGAACTAATCGTTAACATATTATAGTTTTAACACAATAGCCACTTTAGAGCAACAAATAAATATGCTAAAGATGTTATGTATAGAAAGCAGAGGCATGGCATGAATGTAGACACCACATAGAGAAATAATCATGAAGACACCACATGCAAAAAGACCTACGGATTGGATGCAATCCTCCGTGCAAAATGGAATAAAATAACAGTTTTACTGACTACGATGGAATACACTTTTGCAATAGAAAGATGAGCATGTAGATGCGTCCTATCATGATTGCAAATGATGCTATCATGTAGAGTACGAAGAGTAGATGATTTTTCAAATATTACACTCCAAAATCTGACACATGGTTTACAAGATATCATCAACACAAAATGCAATGGCGCTGTTAAAGCAAGCAGTTCCATACTTAGTCATTTTGAAACAATGTTCGTCGGATAAGCAAAGTAATGAACGGTTCACACAATAGTTTAAAGCGCACGTGTGCAGGATAAGCTATGTGATGAATGGACGGGGATTAGAGGGTTTCTTACCATGGGCCAATTGGGCTGGATCTGGAGCTGGGTTGTGCCGGGTAGGCGCAACGGTCCACGAGGCGGAGGTGTGTCGGTGTGCTGCCGGGCCGGTTAGAGGTTGGCCTGGCCTGGCGTTAGGAGGCGCTCATTATGCTCCTCCCTATCCCACTTGATCGAGGAGGGGAAGGCCATGGCTCTGGGAGCGAGGCCCTCCGATGAGGGGCGGCCCACGGAGGGGCCGGAGGGCATCGTTGCTGGCGGTTTGCGGCCAGATCCCATCGGATCCTAGACGGAATGGTCTTTGGCGGCGCAGGCGAGTATGAGGGCGGCAAAGCTAGGGACAACCACGTCGAGGAGTTGAGCAGATGAGCCATCGGGGTCGAGGTCTGGTCGGGTCTGGCGGGGCTCCGAGCATCTCCGATGAGGTCTGGTGGGGGTTACGGGCGTCCAGTCGACAACGGCAATGTCAGGCATGAGACAAGAGTAGCCACGGGAGGTTGGAGGAGGAGCTCAGGAAGGCTCCTCGCGGCGGCGGTGGATCCGGGCCCGGTGGGCCATATCTGGGCTTGCGGGCCAACGCGGTCGGAGGTGGAGCTGGCGGCAGTGGATAGGTGGGAGGGGCTGGTGGCATGGATTTCAGGTTAGGCCATTTCAGGCATGTGTAGACTCGCTTAAATAGGCATTGCTAGGGTTTTCTATCCTGATTTGAGTCGTTCGATCTCGATCGGACATCTTCAGATGTGGGAGTGGTGTAGGTGGGCTGTGGTGGGTTGTGTAGATGGGCCAGGTGGGGATGAGAGGGAAGGTTTGTGTCCCGTGACAGGTTTTATAAAGCAAAAAATGTCCGATGAATAAACCGATGAAGGTGCCGCTATGGTCAACCGTTCTGGTATCAAACAAACTCTGATTGCGATGAAATTTGACACGCGGTCTAGCTACACTAGCATGCCAACTTTCCACCCAATCCGAGAAAGTTTTGTACACACTTTTAAAAACAATACTTTTACGATGTCACGGGCGTGTGTATGTGTGGTTTGTCTCAAAATGGTTAGCGATGAGAATGGGGAGAACCAACAACTATGAACCGCGGCAGAGTGCTAATGTCAAGCAGATGATGCAAAGGTTGCAATGATCAATGCGACAACCAAATGGAACACACGAGAACAATGGAATACATAGGGAATCTTCTGGAGTGTCGGTCTCGGGCTGTTACAAATCCTTGAATGATGATCATGATAGCAATTTTGTTTGTATGAATTATGTGAATATCCATGCTGCTAATGATATGCAAAGCCACAAGCTTGGGGATGCTACGTTTGGTGAAGATGAATTTTTTCCCAAGTTTTGATGAGAAAATTTATTATGATGATTGCATGCCTCGTATGTATGATGATTATGGTGATGACATGTATAATATAAAGAATGATAGTAACCATGGAACTTGTCATCATTATTTTAATATTGAAAGTGATTATGTCAATGAAGTGTTTCATGATAGTTATTTTGTTGAGCTTGCTCCCACTACTGTGAATGAGAAGAAAATTGCTTATGTGGAGAGTAACGAAAATTATATGCTTGAGGACCATGAAAAGGATGGTTTATTCTATAGTTATATTGTGGAATTCATTGATGATGCTACTAAAGATTATTACGAAGCAGGAACATATGCTTGTAGGAATTTTAGTAATATCAAGTTTCCTCTCTATGTGTTGAAAGTTTTGAAGATATGCTTGTTTGCCTTCCTATGCTAATTGATTCTTACTCCCATCAATTGTTTGCTCACAAAATCCCTATGCATAGGAAGTGGGTTAGACTTAAATGTGCTTGCCATGTGATTCATGATGCTCTCTTGCATGCATCAATTACTATTCCTATGTGAGCATCCCTGAAATCATCATGCCTAGCTAAAATGGCTTTAAACAAAAGCGCTTGCTGGGAGACAACCCAACACTTTTCGCTCCTATGTTCTCTGTGTTAACATGATTAAACTACTATACTATTCGTGTTTTGTACCTTTTGTTTTAATAAACTACCAAGTAAAGCCTTTGGGATAGTGTGGATACCTATTAGTTTGATTCTGAACAAAAACTTTTACATCCAGTGCATAATTTCTATGATTTTACTAGAGTCAAAAAATTCTAAATGTTTACACAGTTTTTCTATGCAATTTTTCTGCACTTTTCCAATTGTTTAGAATTTTTAGAGCTACGGAAATATGGATATCGTCCCGATCTTCAAAGACTGTTCTATTTTTGACATATTCTGTTTTGCATGAATAGTTTTCTTGTTTTAGTGTTTCCATAGCTTATATTTAGTGGTATAAATTATGGGAATGATAGAATAAAGTAGATATTATGTTATAACAATTATGGATCTTGTCTTTACAGTACCAAAGTGAATGATCAATCATTATTACACTAACTCATCTCATGAAGTTCCCTTGAGTTTTATATGATTGAAGTTTTCAAGTTCTGGGTAAGACACCTATATGAGGAGAATAGGGAGTAGCAAGTCCCTAAGCTTGGGGATGACCAAGGCACTCCCAAAGTGATATTCAAGGAAGACTCAAATGTCTAAGATTGGGGATGCCCTAGAAGGCATCCCCTGTTTCGTCTTCAACACTATCACTATATCTTACTTGGAGCTGTATTTTATTCATCACATAATATGTGTTCTACTTGGACCATCATTATATTTTGATTTTATCTTGTAGATGTTATTTATATGTTTTTCAATAAAACATTCCAAGAATTGCCTTAATATGCCTCAATTGCATGTTTTGATGTGTGTTGTATGAAAACAAAAACTTTTGGTGTAGTGTTGGAATTTCATATTTTATTAGGAAGTTTATGAAACTTTTACACAGTATTTTGATATAAATTCTTTATCATTCCCTAATGTTTCATAACTTTTGGAGATACAAAAGTACACTTTTTAAATTAATTGTTACAGACTGTCCTGTTTAGACAGATTGTTGTCATAGTTTTCTTATCTAGTTATCCTAGTGTTTTCATGGTTTATATTGGTAGATATAAATTATGGAAATGATAGTAAACAGTAGATAGTTTTCAAAAATTATTATGCAACTTGTCTTGGCAGTACATAAAGTGTTGATCTGTTCTTATGTGAACTAACCTATATCTTGAGTTTTTTTCAAGTTTTATGTGGATGAAGTTTTGAGACTTAGGTGAAACCAGGATATGAGAGGATTGAACGAGAAACAAAATCTCAACCTTGGGGATGCCCAAGCTACCCCAAGTAAATATTTTAAGAATTTTCAAGCATCTATGCATGGGGATCCTACGCATTCCATATCTCTTCATCAAACAAATATCAGTTAGCCTATCTTGAGCCTAAGGTTTTATTTTTCCACTTGATATGCGTTATTCTTGTAATGTATTTTTGTTTTCTTTGCTCCTTTAAATAAATCTAAAATCATAAAATCCTTATTAAGAGAGAGTCCTCACATAGCTACTTAAATGTTTAACTACTCATTGGTCTTCACTTCTATCTTTTGAGAGTAGTTTGATGGTTACTCTTGTGCTCCACTTATATCCTAAGAGTAAATTGTGAATGAATGAAATATCATAAATATGAAATTACCAATGTGCTATATTCTTACTACAAGGTTCACATTTTGTTTATAAAGTAAACACTATTGAAGTTTGTCAATCATACTATTGGTCATACAAGCAATTCTTGAATGATTAGTATAAGAAAGATAACTATAACAACCCGAACCTGATAAGATTCGATGTCTCTGTGCTTACCGTGCTAGTCCCTGGATCAATAGCTAGCACATACAGTACATGTTGTAATATCAAGAATAAACCACATGTCATAATATTACATCGCAGATCCAGAATTTACAGTATTATATACTTCGTAGCTCAAAGCTACCATACAAACAAAATATAGCAGAGAAGCAAATATAAACTCCATGGAATCCATCAACACGACAGGCAAGTGTTGAGTATAGAGATCGTAACCCTACATCGTATCACTCACTCATCGTATAAAATCTGCAACATGATAAGTTATAGCCACAAGGGTCAGTACGTTGAATGTACTAGCAAGTCACACAAGGGGTTATATAACAGACCTACATCTACATGCAAGGTATATCAAGAGGAATGATTGTGGTTGTTTTGCAGAAAGCTAATTTTTCCCTGATAACTACATAATAATCAAATTTTAATTTTGTCTTGCTACAGTTAATACATATGGCTGAATTGGGCAATCCAATTCCAACCTATCCCATCATTAAGTTTCCCACTCAAATTTCATTAAGGTGTATCATCTGTCAAGATCATCCAACAACTATAATGGTCTAGCTGCTCAAATTTGTCCATAACCGGGGACACGGCTAATCATGATTAGTTTTATTACTTTGGAGAGTTTAGTACGGTTTACCCACTGGACCCTACCCGAAGATTGAGACGAAGTCTTTCAGAAGCAGTCACCTAGTCCCACAGGAGGCCCATCCCAACTATCATAACTACATCTGCTGGCACATCCGGGTAAGGTTTTCACAACTGATCAACTAAGCCAGAGCCCATATAGCCAGTGGTCGCACATGAAAGCTACTAGTCACTAAGTATGTCTGATCTTTTTCAACCTGGGCGGCTTTCCACTTACATTCACAGGGTAGATACCATGATGTTCTTGAAACCACCCAGCAATACCACATCCGCCCAGAGGTGAATTATATATATTAAGTTTCAACATAAGTTATATCATAGTCCTCACATAATCTTAATGAATACACGAACCAATCCCCGTCTACATAGCATAGCAAGAATACACTACCACGATCTACATAAGGCTCTACTAAGCTGAATCTCAATAGCAATATCATATACTACCATAATATTCCTACACATGCATAATATAGTAATGTTATATAGAACTATATGCATAGAAAAATAGGTAAAGCATGATCAAGGTGTAACTTGCCTGGTACGTTTGATGAAGATCTTCGCACTCACAAGCCTCATATTTCTACGCGTCACACTCCGAACAATCTACACATTTCAACAACACAACAAATCACTCATCACACTCAAAATAACACCAAATAAAACCAACATCAATAAATAATTTTTTTAATTCCAAAAACAGTAGCATCACAATAGGTACACAACATCTACAAACGATAGGAACATAACACAAAAAGAAACGATTAATTTCACTAAACGGCTTGCAAATTATGGCCTCCAGGAGGTGGAATTCAAACTTGAACGAATTCAAATTTAAACAGTTCAAAAGAGTGAAATTTTGGTTCTGCTGTATTCTACTGATCAATACGAGCATGTAGGTAAAAGAATCGATGAAATTGGGTATACGGATCATGAGATATGACCAAAACAAAATTACACTAAAATCTGTCAAAAATATTGAACTGCAGCTGCTCTTGCTGTGGCGTTGCCATGTGGCGTGACATGAATGGCCCGTGGATGTTCGTTTTGATGGTTAACTAGCAGATGTGCGGCATATAAGATAAAACGGTTCGGACTTAAATAAAAAACAAATCTAATCTTGACCACCGAAGAGAGATCGGACGGTGTGAGATGACTCACCGGAGAAGAGGCTGGGCGTCACCGGAGTTGGAGAAGAATGGCGACGGCGGCACGGGAGTTGGCGATGACGATGGTTGGGAGGCTCTCCGAAGGTCAGAGAAGATGGTACAATGTGCCTTGGACGACGGCGGACTCGGAATCGTCCTTGGGGATGAACAGGGTTTCCTCTGTCGTCGGTTATGTCCGACTAGAGAACGACAGGCGGGATTGATCTTCGGGTCATGGTCACAAGCATCATCCTGGTACTCCCCTGCGTGTTATAGAAGGTGAAGGAAGTGTAGGAGACTAATGGGAATCGAATCGGCGCAAGAGGAGCTGCAGAAACCCCCCGAGCGGCGCTGGAACTGACGGTGGCAGAAGCTTCGAGCGGCAGACTCCGGCGAGTCGAGGAGCTCGATTTCGACCTCGGTTTCGCGAGGAAAAGAAGGGAATCGGCAGAGGAGATCGAGGGGAGTCTTTCGGCGGCTTCAGAACGGGTAGAAAGATTGGGGTCGCGCGAATCGCGGCATCTGTTCCAGCCACGTTGGCTCTGTCGTTCTGGATCGGGAGTCCGAGCGGAGGAAGAAGAAGGCTAGGTGGGTCCGCGCGTCAGTGGAAGACAAGGGAGAGAGGGAGGCTGCCAGGTGGGGTGACGATGACGTCGTGCTGACGTACGTGAGACGGCTGGCGGTTGGGCTGTGCTGGCTTCGGCCTGATGCTGCTGGTGTTGGGCTGGGCCTGCTCGCGCGAAGACGTGCTGCACTGCGCTCGCAGGAGCGATAGATAGTGCTGGGCTATACTTGTCTGTTGGTTAGGACTACGATTTAGAATAAGTTTTTCCTATTTCACTAAAAAAAATACCAGGTAATGAACATGGCGAAGTAAATGTCGATACATATGATAAAAAAATAAATATACCATAACACTTACAAAAACATATACACTAATACAGAAAATAGTGAACATTTTTACATACAAACATTTCTAGAAAAAACATATAATACTTTTGATAAAATTATTTGGGCTTTATAAATGTTCCAAAAATGTTTATCAACTCCGAATAAACACCCAACGTAATTTTGAAACATTTTCAACTCTTTTCATATTGAAGGAGTCATATTACCTTCACTCTTGTGATTTATTTTTGAGTTAACTTTGTTTCAAATATTGAAATCCAAATAAAAGAATATTCAATTGCCTTCCAATTTAATTATTGAGGAAGTCATGTCATCCTCTCTCATAGTTGAATTGGAATTATTATGAATACTCTCAAACCAACAATAGATCCAAATGAATAATTTGGAAAGTCATTTTATTCCCTCTCATTTGATTACTCAATAAACTCCAAAATTTTAAATCCTATCAAAATTTAGCAAAACTCAAGCAACACAAAGAGACACGAAGCATGTTTTTAATAATCCTATTTAAATAATTAATATTCCAAAATTCTAAATTTTTGGATGTTACAATAACTTTCAGATACAAATATATTATCTTGGACATCTTTTATGATTGTGAATACCCATTAATTATTTTCAAACTTGATCAAATTGTTGAAGTTGGAAAAGGAAGACAACGTAATGGTAATGTTTGGATATATTTGCATTGAAGTTATGTTGTTATGGATCCTCCAATATGTGATGCTTTTTTAGAACCTTTTGCTAGCCAAAGCTTTGTACTAACTAGAGATGCTACTTGTCCATCCAAAATCCTTGAGCGAACTTTCTTCCATAAGAGTCTACTATACCTACCTATATATGTTATTTCACTACCATTCGAAGTAAATTTGATGTGACACCTCTAAAACCTTGAAACAAACATATTTTTTGTGTGCTCATACCACTCATCCAGCGATTCGGGGGTTAGTATATATCCTCCATGCTAAGCAGGTTATTCTCATGATTAGTGTTTATTGACTTGTCATTGCACGAGAGAGGCTGGTAAAAAGATGCCCAGTCCTACAAAAATATGAAAAAATAAACAAGAACTCCCCCTAGAATGTTGATTCTTTGGATGGTACCCGTGGATTCGGTTAGTCATGTCATGTGTTTGCATGGTGAAGAGGGAGTAAAAAATTAATTCTATTAGGGAGCCGATAATGTGATTAACACGGAAGATATTGAAATCCCTTCTTGTAATGTTGACCCGAAAGACACACCACACAAAGTATATTCAGCTTTGTTTTAAACAATGAGCTCTCGCACCTCTCCAAATCCATCCTTCTCTCTATGAAGGGACAATCTATTTACTTTCATGTTATTTACATGCGAGTCAATTTGCTATTCCAACCTCAATCTATTAGTTGGCAAGAACCATGTGGTGAGGAAGGATCCAAGCACATATATCCAGTCAAATATATTTGATCATGATTCATTATTGTTGACAATTAGCTTCATGATAAGTATGTTGGAAGGCAAAACATTAAGCCCCTATCTTTCTATGTGTTTGATGAATGTTGTTTTTTCTAAAAAATATGTTTGAGAATTAGCAATCTTAGAAGACTATATTATAACTGAGTATGTGGAGCTCTTACTTAGACTTTATTGAAAATAAGGTGCATTAAATTCTTTGGATACTAATAACATAGGTTGTCAAGTTTGAAGATAATGCATTGTCTGAACCATGACATGTGAATTGATTGCTACTCTATCATGATGATTTTTATGCGAAAAACTTTCTAGTTGTGATGCTAGAAAAGTGACTGAAATTATTAGTGATCAAAAGTATTCACTATGCTAGCATTCACACTTCATAAATTTCTTCTTTTACTAGTTACCTACTCGAGGGCGAGTAGGAATTAAGCTTGGGGATGCTGGTACCTCTCCAACGTACCAATAATTCATGAAGTATTCATGCCATATTTGCCTATGCTTATAATACTTTTATATGGATTTGATGCAATTTATATTATGTATTTAGAACTGACTCGGACTAACGTTGTTTTCAGTAGAATTATCATGGTGTTGTTTTTGTATAGAAAATAGAATTTCTTGGAATCGCTCAAAACTTTTTTATATTTTTCTGGAGAAAATAGGAAATACCAGAGCGAAGAACCACTAGAGGGGAGCCACCCGTGGGACACAAGCTAACAGGGCGTGCCCACCCCCTAGGCACGCCCTGTTAGCTTGTGGGGCCCACATGGCTCCAGCTGATGTGATTCGAATGCTAAAAATTCCTATAAATCTATAAACCCCCAAAAGTTAACCAGAACTTCCGCTCCACCGCCACAAGCCTTTGTACCGAAGAAAGCTCATACAGAGACCTATTCTGGCACCCCGTCGTAGGGGTCAATCATCAAAGGAGGCCATTTTCATCATCCCAGTGGAGTAGTGCACCCTTGGGGTTGAGGGTATGTACCGGGAGCAATGTGATCTCTCTCTCTCTCTCTCGTGTTCTTGAGATGTCATGATCTTGATGTGTCATGGGCTTTGTTAATAGGGTACCCTTGTTAATATAGTAGGATCATATGGTGTTTGTCTCTTGCTATCTTAATGTGATGAATTGAATCTTTCCCTTTGAGATTTTGTTATGATGGATTGAATATTGGATTTGAGATCACTTGTTGTATGTCTTGCATGTGACTACCCTGGTGACAATGGGGTGTTCTATTGAATCACTTGATATATGTTTTGGTACTCAACTCGTGGATTCCCATGGTGACAACGGGGTAATCTATGCATAGGGGTTGATACACGTTCTTGTCCAACTTTGTTCGATAGAAATCTTGGGGCACTCCTTAAAGTTCTTTGTGTTGGATATAATATGATGACTCCGAAACTTTTTGATGCATATCCAACAATTAGCCCATGGATACTTGAGGTGACATTGGAGTATCTAGGTTACATTAGGGTTGGTTGGTATGTATCATAGGATTATTATACTACGAACAACCCTATAGATTGATCGGAAAGGATAACTTTGAAGTGGTTCTACTACCTACAACAATTTTATCTTATGTCCTCCTCCATTTATGAACTTTGGAATGATTCTTTGTCGCATATTGAAGGATGATCATATGATTCTATTATGTTAGCATTGTTGAGAGATTGCACTAGTGAAAGTATGAACCCTAGACCTTATTTCCAAGTATTTATACAACTTTTTGCTGGCTATTTGCCACTTGCTACCTTGCTGTTTTTATATTTTCATATTAAAAAAACTTATATCTACTATCCATATTGCACTTGTATCACCATCTCGTCGCCTAACTAGTGCACCTATATAATTTCCCATTGTATTGGGTGTGTTGGGGACACTAGAGATTTCTTGTATTTGATTGCATGGTTGTTTAAGAGAGACCATATTCATCCTACACCTCGCATGGATTGATAAACCTTAGGTCATCCACTTGTGGGAAATTTGTTGTTGTCCTACAAAACTCTGCCCTTGGAGGCGCAATAACGTCTACAGGGATAAAGTTGAGTAGTAGACGTCAGCTACGCTCTACTTCTACATGCTCAAAAATATTTCCTCCTATGTCTAGGACACTTCAATGTATCAACGACAGACTACCGACGACTGCCTCATTCGAGGGAAGTCTCGCAGACTAAACCGAGTGGGTGCGCTCAGCGCGCCTCCACCGGAACTGGAGAACACCCAGTGGGTGTGCCTTGTGCAAACCCACTCAAGAAGAAAGAAAAAAACAAATCACACACAAAAGTCAAGACCCCCTAGTTGGTGTTGGTATTTATGATGGTACTTACTTGGATGTTTGTCTTCAAGGCCTCACTAATGTCGTACGCCTCCCTTAGTTAGTTATTCATCAGCTCCACTTGGATCATGGCCTCCTTGTCCATGGCCACTTGGTCCTTTAGGATATGGTGCGACATAAAGAGATTGGTCGCAGCTGGAACTAGTGAAGAGGCAGAAGTGGTGGTCCTGAGTGATCCTTGACTGGTGAAACCTCGGGCACTTGGAGCGAAGGGGTGTCCTGCATCACGAGACATGTATCGATCGGATGGTTCGGAGGATCAGCCTTGTCCTCCCTGTCGAGCTCGATAACTTTACTCGGCCCTGCGAACACTCGCATGTCCAAAAAATGGAAGAACTTCTTAGTCGAATGTAACCGAGATGAATGCAAAGAGCAACTTTGGATGTCGCGGCATCCATCTCTGCTTGGCTCTTCTCCGCAGCCTTCGGGTCGAGTGAGGCATTCGAAGTGTCAGCACTATAGCAGAGAAGTCAATCGAAAAGGAGTCATTCAGGCATCAAATAAAAATAATACTCGAAAGGAAAGGAGAAAGTGGTTAAGGTGCTTATGTTGACGCCACATGCACGTGCACTTCGATCCGTGGTGGGATCCCTTTCCGGGGCTTTTCTGCTTGTATCTTGGGATGCTTGGCCGCCTTCTCGGTCAACCCAGTAGAATCGTCGGAAGTGCTGTCGTAGTCGGCTTGGGGCCACTCATCCCTTTAGTGCCGCCAATGCGTGCAGCTTAGTTTTAGCGTGCCTTGGAGCGGCTTTTAGTCAGGACGTTCTCCGATGGGGAGGACTCCGCCTCACACCCCTCCTCGGAGTCGTCCTCCTCCTTTGACTCATCATCATCACCATCGTCGTCATCTCCTGAGCCCTCTCGGGGCTTGGTATCACTTGCCATATCCACAGGTGCGCGGTTAACAACTGGCACCATGCTGACCATCTCCTTGAAAGTCTACCAAGAGAAGAGAGTAACAAAATCAGCAACAGTATAATAGTAAAATCAAAATCATTCAGACCAAGAAGATTCATGGTTACCTCAATCAGTGGGTGTTCCTTATCGGAAGGAGCTATCAACCTGGTGCCCTGGGAGTTGTCGCGCGCCGATGTGATAGCCATGAGCTTTGCCTCCAGCGTCTCCATGCTAAGCCCGTCCGGGTGAACTTGCGTAGGGTCACTTGGCCCCACATACTCTCACATAGGGTGAGACCTTGCATGCAAGGGCTGGACCCTCCACTAAAGGAAAATCTCTAGAAGGTCCATCCCAATAGGGCCCTTCCTGAACATGGTCACCACAACCATTACTAGGATATCCTTGTCCGTCTACTCCTCCTTGGACACAGTCAGGGATAGAGGGATCAACATGCACTCCTCCAAGTACGATGGAAGGCCCGAATGACCGCTGCAACACAAACATCCTTGCAGTAAAACCAAGACTAATGCCACCCTTCATAGAATCATGGAAATACATGGCAGGGAAGCTACCCTTGCCCCTAAGTTGGATGCCTAAACACCCGCACAGCTAGTTGATGTTGGTCGTCTCCGCACCCGGAGAAGCCTTTTTCACGATGATTGCATGGTAGGTGAAAAGATGATTAAAGAGCCCTAGTGCGGTGGGCATCCTATGAAGTTCACACAAAGGGAGACGAAGGCAACTAGGTAGGATACCAAATTTGTGGGAAGATGGTGGAGTTGAGCTCCAAAGTAATCGAGGAACGCTCGAAAGAAGGGATGTGAGGGCAGAGAGAAACCTCTTTAGATGTGGGTCACCAAGATAACTCGCTCGTCCCCCTATGGTGACAGCTTGAGCTCCCCACCTCCGGTAGCCTCCATCTCCTGGTGACCAAGAGTCCTAGTTCACCAACTCTAGCAGGAAGCCCCACATTACTCGCAACGCGGGCCAGTGACCCTAGAGCCGACCCAATGGGGCACCAAGAGGTATGCATGCCTGATGGTCCGGGTCAACATACTGGCAGCTTAATGATTATTTTCAAGAAGGGCCATGCTGTAACGATAGAGAAGATAAAATTATTTACCGATAGGCCAGATGGCGGCCCAACATATGAAGACAACGGCTTGAATCCCAAAATGTGGAAGACAGCAAAGACTTTCCTTGCTTGAGAGACAAGACAAGATAGAGATGTCTTAGGCCACAGGGTCATAATATGACCCGAACTCTTGTAGGACTCAAGGTCTCAACCGTATATAAAGGCGAGCCCCTAAGGCCAATAGACTTTGGTTAGACACCCTCGAAAGCTAGGTTAGCGATCCTGCATCCTTGTAATCAAGATCTTCTGAACTTCTTAAGGTTAAAACCTGGGCTTGCGTCACGAGAGAGGCGGCATATAGAAAGCTAGGATAAACCATGGGTTATCATACCTGCTTCACTAAAGCAAGGCTCGCACCTCGAAATCCGGTCTTTATGTCGAGCCTCGAAAGCCGGCATATATTTTACATGATTATGCCATCATGACATGGCATTATTCGAATAAGATAATGTTATTTATGCTTATTATCCAAGTTTGATTTTGAAACTAGGTTGGAGTCTAAGAACTGGTTTGTTTGACTGAGCATCGAAAGCCAGTCCTTTATTGGCGAGCCTATTGTGCCGGCTTATAACACAACACTTGATGTTGGAAATGGCTACCGCAATTTTTTTAAGGTAATGTTATTTTACTACCGGCTTAGGCAGAAACGTCCGGCTTGCTGATCATCATCGTATTACAACTGGTTAAAAATCATCCAAACAAAGTTTGAAGCTCTGGATATCAAGATATCTTTGCCGTCTATAAATCCTCTAAAAGGTCTGCAAATCATGGCATAAATATTGAAGGAAAGCAAAAGAGTGAAGCAATATGCAATCATTGGAAAAAGGGTAGCGGAATTGAAGGTTAAACACCCTCACCAAAGCAAAAATTCATGAAGGCATGACAAAGTTTCAGGAGCCACGAAGAGCTACTCCTATTATAGACTCCAACCAAGAGTCACAAAATATTTGTTTAGCCCAACACTTGGGGGGATACATGCGACTTAAACTATTTTTACATCATGCATCGACTATGTTTCCTTCGTCGTGTGGGTTAGCCTCGGGCTGTTCCTTCTCATGAGCCACCTCCGGGTCATCCTCCACTGCCTCTGCGGGCTCTACGATCTGAAGATTGTCCACGTCCAGTTGCAATGGGTTAGGACGTGGAATATAGCCTCTTCATTTATAATAGGGGACGAGTGAACTTCAGGAGCGAAAGTAAGCTTACGACGCTGAGGAACCACATCCCCTGATATAAAACTAGGCTACTGAATTCGCGAGTTGCTCATGTCATAAGCTGCCTGATACTTTGTTAAGCCCATCCCAGCAACGAATCGCGTGTCTAGCACTCGAGCCTTCTTGACGCACTTTAGGTAGTCAGGTTTGCGAAAGGTTGTGTCATCATCCTTAAGCTCTGGAAAGCCTATGGAAATTTCTTCTAGATCAAGCTCGTCGACGTAGGCGAAAGCCCAGCTCAAAAACCGCAGTCGCATCAGAGCGGGCGGCTGATCTTTTCAGTTTGTCGATTTGCTTGGGAATAGTGGAAATAACTTTCAACATAACCTTTATAAGTGTCACTAGCTCTTTCTCCCCCATTACAACTTTGATGGCAAGTCGGCCTCCAGTGTAGAGTTGCTCAACTAGAGTATACACGACTTTCAACATAAGTAAGCTATTATCTTGGAAGTTGGAAGTTCTGGGGCCTGCAGAAAAAACAAGGTGAGCATCAGTGTCGTCAGAAGTTATACCTACAAAACGTGAAGTTTTTGCAAGTTACAACGTGCAACATACCAAAGATAGCCTGAGTCATAGTGCCAATATGTCGCTTTAACCCGACCAATTCTTTGGCAATGGGCTTTAGCTGGCCCTCCGCACTCTCTGCGCGCTTCAGCAAGGTGGTCTTCTGAGCATTTAAAGGTTTCCTTTTTGTGTTCAAAATGGCACCTTGATTTTGTCCAATTCCTCCAACACGAGGTGCAGTTTCTCTTCAGCGCCGGCTTGGGCACTTTTCCCTATCTCCAATTTTTCTTCAAGCCGGTCAGACTTGACCTGGATTCCCGTAGGGCCTTCTGCATAAAAGAGTCAGGATATTCATCGGTAATGAAGAGAAAAAGTTTCAATCTTATGCAATGAAGGATTATGACAAGCCTCAAGCAAAATGCAAGCAATAGCCTTGTCGCTTGGGGGCTAATGCATATCAGTTTTATCAAGCCTAATATGGAAAAGACCCGACTCATCTCGAGAAGATGAGCCTGCCCTTGGGGGCTAAAGGTCAAATTCTTCAAAATATTATAAAACCCGACTCATCTCAAGAAGATGAGCCAGCCCTTGGGGGCTAAAGATCGAATTCTTCAATATATTATAAAACCCGACTTATCTCGAGAAGATGGGCCGGCCCTTGGGGGCTAAAGATCGAATTATTCAAAATATTATAAGACCCGACTCATCTCATGAAGATGAGCCGGCCCTTAGGGGCTACATGTTGAAAATTACACTTATGGTTATCAAAGACCCGACTCAAACCAAGAAATTGAGCCGACCCTTTGTGGGCTAGATAGGGATAAATCAAGTACAATAGAGAGAAACATACCTCATATATGTTTTTCATCATACTAACAAGGCCGACTTCCATCTCCCTGCTTGTGGCAAGGCGATCCAGGTAACCAACATGGAGTTCTTCAGCGCTGATGCTCTCATAGTTTGAAAGGTCCAACTTTGCCTTACCTTTGTCTGGTAGTTCTGGTTTGTCCTTAGCAACTACTACTTGGAATAGCTTCTACCAACTTAGTAACATAATCAACAACAACTAGAATATGAGTATACCCGTTGGACTTTGGAAATGGTCCCATATAATCAAAACCCCAAACATCAAATGGTTCAATAACAAGAGAGTAATTCATAGGCATTTCCTGATGTCTACTAATATTGCCAGTTTTTTGAAATGCATCACAACACAAGACAAGCTTACGAGCATCCTTGAAGAGAGTAGGCTAATAAAAACTAGATTGTAATACCTTATGTGCAGTTCTATCTCCAGCATGGTGTCCTCCGTAGGCCTCGAAATGACACTTGTGTAGGATCTGTTCCTGTTCATCCTCAGGTACACAACGTCTAACACCATCTACTCCTTCTTTATAAAGGTGTGTATCATCCCAAAAGTAATGTCTTAAATCATAGAAGAACTGTTTCTTTTGTTGGTATGTGAAACTAGGCGGTATAAATTTAGCAACAATGTAATTAGCATAATCAGCATACCACGGAGCATTACACGAAGCATTTATGACAGCTAATCGTTCATCAGGAAAGCTATCATCAATAGGTAGTGGGTCATCAAGAACATTTTCTAACCTATACAAGTTGTCTGCTACGGGGTTCTCAACACCCTTTATATCAATAATATGCAAATCAAATTCTTGTAGCAGAAGAACCCATGTAATAAGTCTAGGTTTAGCATCTTTCTTTTCCATAAGATATTTAATAGCAGCATGATCAGTGAGAACAGTTACTTTGGAATCAACAATATAAGGTCACGAACTTATCACAAGCAAACACAACTGCTAAAAATTCCTTTTTAGTGGTAGCATAGTTTCTTTGAGCGTTGTGTAGAGTTATACTAGCATAACGGATAACATTTAATTTCTTATCAACTCTTTGTCCTACAACAGCACCAATAGCATAATCACTAGCATCACACATAGTCTCAAAGGGTAGGTTCCAATCAAGTGGTTGAACAATAGGTGAAGTGATCAAGGCTTTCTTAAGAATTTCAAATGCTTCTACACAATCATTATAAAAAATTAATGGAACATCTTTTTGCAAAAGATTAGTGAGAGGCCTAGAAACCTTAGAGAAGTCTTTAATAAACCTCCTATAGAAACTAGCATGACCAAGGAAACTTCTTATACCTCTGATATCCATAGGATATGGCATTTTATCAATAGCATCAACTTTAGCTTTATCAACTTCAATACCTCTTTTAGAGATTTTGTGTCCCAAGGTAATACCTTCATTAACCATAAAGTGGAACTTTTCCCAATTCAAGACAAGATTAGTTTCTTCGCATCTCTACAAAACTTGATCAAGGTTTCTCAAGCAATCATCAAAAGAAATTCCATAAACGGAAAAATCATCCATGAAAACCTCAACAATATTTTCATAAAAATTAGAGAATATAACAGCCATACATCTTTGAAGGGTAGCAGGTGCATTGCATAAACCAAAAGGCATACATCTATAAGCAAAGGTACCGAAAGGGCAAGTAAAAGTGGTCTTCTCTTGGTCCTGTTTTGACATAGGTATTTGAGAGAAGCCAGAATAACCATCTAGAAAGCAAAAATGTGTGTGTTTGGATAGTCTTTATAGCATTTGATTAATAAAAGTTAGAGGGCAATGATCTTTCCTAGTAGCTTTATTTAATTTCCTAAAATAAATTACCATTCTATATCATGTAACAATTCTTTGCAAGGTCAATTCATGTTTGTTATTAGGAACTATGGTAATACCTTCTTTCTTAGGGACACAATGAACGGGACTAACCCATCTACTATCAGCAATAGGATAAATATACCTGCCTCTAGAAGCTTTAATATTTCATTTCTTACCACTTCTTTCATTTTAGGATTTAACTATCATTGGTGATCAACAACTGGTTTAGCATCAGGATCCATATTAATTTTATGCTCACATAGAGTGGGACTAATGCCCTTAATATCATCAAGAGTATATCCAATAGTAGCACGATGCTTCCTGAGAGTTTTCAATAATCTCTTTTCTTCATGCTCTGAAAGGTTATCACTAATAATAACAGGATATATCTTCTTTTCATCAAGATAAGCATATTTCAGAGTATACGGTAATTGTTTAAGCTCAAACACGGGATCACCCTTGGGTGGAGGAGGATCCCCAAGTATTCCAACAGGCAAGTTGTGTTTCAATATAGGATGCTGATCAAACAAAATCTTATCTATATTATTCCTTTCATTCATATGCATATCGTTTTCATAGTCTAGCAAATATTATTCTAAGGGATCAGTAGGAGGCACAAAAATAGAAGCAAGACCAATAATTTCATCCTTACTAGGCAATTCTTTAGCATGGGGTTGCCTACGGAATTTAGATAAATTAAACTCATGGGACACATCCACAAAACTTACAGTAACAGTTTCTTTCTCACAATCTATATTAGCATTGAAAGTATTCAAGAAAGGTCGACCAAATATAATGGGGAAAAAATCGTCTTGTGGGGAACCAAGGACAAAAAAATCAGTAGGATATTTTATTTTCCCACACAAGACTTCAACATCTCTAACAATACCAACTGGTGCTATAGTATCTCTATTAGCAAGCTTAATGGTAACATCAATTTCCTCTAACTCGGCTGGTGCAATATCATTCATAATTTCTTGATATAAGGTAAAGGGAATTGCACTCACACTAGCACCCACATCACATAATCCATGATAACAATGATCCCCTATTTTAACAAAAAAAGCAGGCATGCCAACAATAGGTCTATGTTTATCTTTAGCATCAGGTCTAGCAATTCTAGCAACTTCATCACAAAAATGAATAACATGCCCATCAATATTATCAACCAAGAGATCTTTAACCATAGAAATACTAGGTTGAACTTGTTGGAAATATGCCCTAGAGGCAATAATAAATTAGTTATTATCATATTTCGTTGTTCATGATAATCGTTTATTATCCATGCTATAATTGTATTGATCGGAGACTTAGATGCATGTGTGGATACATAGACAAAACCATGTCCCTAGTATGCCTCTAATAGACTAGCTCGTTGATCAAAGATGGTTAAGGTCTCCTAGCCATTGACATGAGATGTCATTTGATAACGAGATCACATCATTAGGAGAATGATGGGATGGACAAGACCCAAACTACAAACGTAGCATATGACCGTGTCAGTTTAATGCTACTGTTTTCTGCATGTCAAGTATCTGTTCCTATGAACATGAGATCATGCAACTCACTGACACCGGAGGAGTGCCTTGTGTGTATCAAATGTCGCAACATAACTGGGTGACTATAAAGGTACTCTACAGGTATCTCCGAGGGTGTGTGTTAGGTTGGCATGGATCAAGACTGGGATTTGTTACTCCGTGTGATGGAGAGGTATCTCAGGGCCCACTCAGTAATACAACATCACAACAAGCCTTGCAAGCAATGTGACTAAGTGTTAGCCACAGGAGCTTGTATTACGAAACGAGTAAAGAGACTTGCCAGTAACAAGATTGAACTAGGTATAGAGATACCGACGATCGAATCTCGGGCAAGTAACATGCCGAAGAACAAATGGAACAACATACGGGATTGTTTGAATCCTTGAAATAGAGGTTCGACCGATAAATATCTTCATAGAACATGTAGGAACCAATATGGGCATCCAGGTCCCGCTATTGGTCATTGGACGTAGAGGTGTCTCGGTCATGTCTACATGCTTCTCGAACCCGGAGGGTCTGCACACTTAAGGTTCGATGACGTTTGGGTATAGATGAGTTATGTGTGTTGGTGACCGAAGGTTGTTCGGAGGCCCGGATGAGAACCCGGATGTGACGAGGAGCTCCGGAATGGTCTGGAGGGAAAGATCCATATATAGGAACTTCTGTGTTGGTTACCGGGAAAAGTTTGGGCGTCACCGGTAACGCACCGGGGGTGCCGGGAGGGTCCCGGGGGTCCACCGGAAGGGGCCACCAGCCCCGAAGGGTCACATGGGCTGTGAGAGAAGGCGCACCAGCCCCTGGTGGGCTGGCCGCCCCTCCCACAAGGGCGCATGCGGCCGAAGGGTGGAAGGGGGAAACCCTAAGGGGGGCGGCCACCCTGCCTTGGGGTCCAAGCCACCCCTTGGCCGCCACCCCCCTCCTCTTGGCCGCCGCCCCCTAAGGGTGGGAACCCTAGGGCGCAGACCCTTCCCCCCTTCCCCCTATATATATGAGAGAGGTAGGAGGGCAGCCACACCCGAAGTCATGGTGCAGCCCTTCCTCCCACCCCGATTGCTTCTCCTCTAGTAGATTGGTTCGGCGTCGCTTAGCGAAGCTCTGCCGGATCAGCTCCACCACCGCCGCCGCCATGCCATCGTGCTGCCGGCGAACCCATATACCTCTCCGCTCCCTCTTGTTGGATCAAGAAGGCAGAGATCTTCATCAAGCTGCAAGTGTGCTGAACGCGGAGGTGCCGTCCGTTCGACACTTGTTCGGGAGTTTGTGGGTCGCTTGTGATTTGGATCGCGGAGACATACCACTACATCAACCGCGTTCTTTAACGCTTCCGCTTAGCGATCTACAAGGGTATGTAGATCCAATCTCTCCTCTCTTAGATGCTCATCTCCTAGATTGATCTTGGTGAAGCGTAGGATTTTTTTTGTTTCCCATGCAATGTTCCCCAACAGTTGTATCAGAGCTAGGTCTATGCGTAGATGAGATCTTGAGTAGAACACAAAGAGTTTGTGGGCGTTGATATTCAGATTGCTTTCTTCATTAGTCTTTTCTTGGTTGAGCGGTATTATGGGATGAATCGGCTCAGACCAACTTTACTCGTACGCTTATGAGAGACCGTGTTCCATCGACTGACATGTGACTTCGTCGCATAAAGATGTCTGGCGGGTGTCTGTCTCTCCCACTTTAGTTGAACCGGATTTGATTGAGGCGGTCCTCGTAGAAGGTTGAAAATCAATCTTCATATCACCGTTGTGGTTTTGTGTAGGTAAGAATCGTTCTTGCTAAATACCCATAGCAGCCATGTAAAACATGCAACAACAATTAGAGGACGTCTAACTTGTTTTTGCAGGGTATGTTGTGATATGATATGGAAAATTACATGATGTGATATATGTGATGTATGAGATGATCATGTATTGCATAGAATATCATGACTTGCATGTCGATGAGTACGACGACCGGCAGGAGCCATAGGGTTGTCTTTAATTAGTGTATGACCTGCGTGTCAATCATTAAGTGCTATGTAATGCTTTACTTTATCGCTAAGCGGTAGCAATAGTAGTAGAAGCATGGTGGGCGTGACAACCCCAATGGTGACACGTTGACGGAGATCAAGATGATGGAGATCATGGTGTCATACCAGTGACGATGGAGATCATGCCGGTGCTTTTAGGATGGAGATCAAAAGCACAAGTTCATGGCCATATCATGTCACTTATGATTTTCATGTGATGTTGATCTTTTTATGCACCTTTTTTTCCTTAGGATGACGGTAGCATTATAAGGTGATCCCTCACTTAAATTTCAAGATGGATTGTGTTCTCCCCGAGTGTGCACCGTTGCGAAAGTTCGTCGTGTTGAGACACCACGTGATGATCGGGCATGATAGACTCTAAGTTCGCATACAACGGGTGTAAGCCAGTGTTGCACATGCAGAACACTCGGGTTAAACTTGATGATCCTAGCATGTACAGACATGTCCTCGGAACACAAGAGACCGAAAGGTCGAACATGAGTCATATAGTAGATATGATCAACACGATGATGTTCACCATTGAAACCACCTCAACTGACGTGATGATCGGACTTGAGTTGGTGAATTTGTATCATGTATCACTCGAATGACCGGAGGGATGCCAATTTGAGTGGGAGTTCTTAAATAATATGATTAGTTGAACTCATTATCGTAAACATAGTTAGTAGTGTCTTTGCAAATTATGTTGTAGATTACTAGCTCACGCTGTAGCTCCCTTGAATTTTTATATGTTCCTGGAGAAATAGAGTTGAAAGATGATGGTAGCAATATTGCGGACTAGCTTTGTGATCTGAGGATTGTCCTCATTGCTGCACCACTCGGTGCACCACCCCCTCTAGCGTCATCTGTAGATGTTGTGACCATCTGACAGGCACGTTCCGATGACTAGTTGATAGTTCAATGCGTCATGCATTACAACTTAGAATTGAGGCTCCAAAACGTTTTGAACGTCATGGAACATATGAGATGTTCTAAGAGCTAAAATTGGGATCTCAGGCTCGTCCCGTGTTGTGAGATATGAGATTTCCAACAAGATTCTTTGCCTGCAAGATGAAGGAGAATAGCTCAATCATTGAGCATGTGCTCAGATTGTCTGGGTGCTACAATCGCTCTAATCGAGTGGGAGTTGATCTTCCAGATAAGATAGTGATTGATATAGTTCTCTGAGTCACTATCACTAAGCTACTAGAACTCCGTGATGAAGTATAATTATGCCAAGGATGGAAATGATGATCCCCGAGACTAAGGTAGAGATACCAACGATCGAATCTCAGGCAGGTAACATGCCGAAGAACAAAGGGAACAACATACGGGATTGTCTTAATCCTTGACACAGAGGTTCGATCGATAAAGATCTTCGTAGAACATGTAGGAACCAATATGGGCATCTAGGTCCCGCTATTGGTCATTGGACGTAGAGGTGTCTCGGTCATGTCTACATGGTTCTTGAACCCGCAGGGTCTGTACACTTAAGGTTCGATGACATTTTGGTATAGATGAGTTATGTGTGTTGGTGACCGAAGGTTGTTCAGAGGCCCGGGATGGGATCCCGGATGTGACGAGGAGCTCCGGAATGGTCTGGAGGGAAAGATTCTTATATAGGAACTTCTGTGTTGGTTACCACACTAGCTTTTTGGTGCAACTGATTATGCATTCGATGCCATCGAGTTAGGCTGCCTACTTTCTATTTCGGTCCCTCCGACATTGTTCAATCGGCGTCACTGAGATTGGACATTCTGACCATTTCTCACCTTATCGGTGCAACCGACATTCCTATATCGGTCTCACCGAGATTCAAAAGTTGCCACCTTTTGGTCACTTCGGTATCACCGAGATTAACACATCGGTGTCACTGAGTTGGTCATTTTTTGTGTAACGCTTGGATTTTTGGAGATGCCTATATATACCCCTCCACCACCACTCACTCGCAAGAGGAGCACTCAGAACAGATCCCCACTTATCCCATCAGATTTTCTGAGAGATACCACCTACTCATGTGTTGAGATCATACCATTACATTCCAACCATATGAATCTTGATCTGTAACCTCCCCAAGTTGCTTTCCAACCAAGCAATCTCTTCCACCAAAGCCAAATCTATGAGAGTGTGATCGATTGTTGAGGAGTCTATCATCTTGAAGCACAAGAGCAAGGAGTTCATTGACATTATCGAGCCTATTACTTTTTGGACAGTGGTGCCTCCTAGATTGGTTAGGTATCGCTTGGGATCGTCCTACTTCATGATGTGGAGTGAACCAAGAAGTTGGTAAGGGAAAGGGGATCGCCTACTTCGGGAACATCTACCCCGAGTTAGGATAGTCCTCCGTGGATGTAGGCCATCATGGTATAGTCAAGGTTGGTTCTTCGTGGAACCCTCCGTGGGTAGAGCCCTCCATGGACTCTCACAACTGTTACCCTCGATGGGTTGAAGACTCCATAAACATGTACGTACGACAGCACCACCTGTTGGAACAACAGAAAAAATCTTCGTGTCCTTCATGTGTTTGATCTCACTATCTCAACTCCTTACTTTCATGTGCAATGTTTTTACTTTAGTAGCTATACTTGATGACTTGCATGTGTAGGGTGTGCTAGACATGCTATAATTGCTAACATCTTCCAACTTTTAACTTTGCACCTTGTGTAGATTTTAATTTGTGCTAGTAGTCTATTCACCCCCCTCTAGACATACTGTTCTAGTGATCCCACAACATGTGATAAGTTTAGACCTTATATTGTTGATTGTAAATTTACTATTCCCGTCGATCACGCTACTATTAAATACCTTATGGAAAATAAAGATGCTAAACCAAGATTGGTTAGGTCGGTTCTTTTACTTCAAGAATTTGATTTAAACAATATTGATAGAAAGGGAGAAGAGAATCGTGTAGCAAATAATTTATCTAGAATGGAAAGTGTTCTTGATGACCCACAGCCTATTGATGATAGTTTTCCTGATTAACAATTGGCTATTATAAATGCTTCTCATAATACTCCTTGGTATGAAAATTATGCTAATTATATTGTTGCTAAATATATACCACCTAGTTTCACATAACAACAAAAGAAAAAGTTCTTGCTTGATCCAAGACATTACTTTTGGGATGACCCAGATTTATATAAAGGAGTAGATGGTATTATTAGACGTTGTGTACGTGAGCATGAAGAGGAACAAATCCTACAGAAGTGTCATTTTGAGGCATATGGAGGACCCTAATACATCTCCAATGTATCTATAATGTTATATTACTCCATGCTATTATATTATCAATCTAGGGTACTTTATGTAACACCCAAGTTTTTGACTTTCCTTTTATTTGGGGTTGTTGGATATTTATTTTGGCAAATGGGTTTTTCTGTCAATTCTTGTGGACTTATTACTCAGAATTATTCTTGACTTTCTTCCAAGTGAAGCCTATCATCCTGAAACCTATCAAAAGTTCATCACTCTCACAATATTGCTATGCCATGATTTTATTTTATGTCATTATAATCATTTTGTCCTTAAAAGTGAATATTTTTTACTTTATGCTATGAAGCAACCACCATTTTCCTCACTCTTCCGAAATATTCTTTGTATCATGACTCACCTCCCTACGTAAAAATATTCCATAGTCTTTTGTAAAGTACCATCTAGGAAAAATAGTTTTGCTTCTGGCCGGAAATGACACTTTGCGAAGCAAGTGTATTTTTCCTTGATCTTTTGAAGCTGGAAATTTTACCTCATTGCCTCCTTCCTAAGTTTAGCCTAGCCTCCAAGTTTAAGCCTTATCCATTAAGCCATGTGAGTTGTAGAGCATGTGCAAGTTTCAGTCCAGAAACATTGCATCACACTCAAGTCTCATTTGTCGAGCTAGGTGGCAAACCTATAGTATGTTCCGACACCGTATTGAATGTACTACAACCCAGGCACAATCTTCCTCCTCCTAAAGCATCGTGTATGTTAGAGAATGCAATGACCACACGGATGCTATGTGTTCAACAAGTCATTCCGACGCTCTGGGCATCGCGACCCTTGTATGCCGCCCGCCCCCTCTCCTCGCACCACCCAAGCTTTCCCGCATGCTATAGCCATCATTGCTATAACCACTTGTCCCTCCCTTGCTTCCCCCGACACAGGCAAGTTGCTTGCCGGACGCGGACAACGCACATCTGGGCGGAGCAGTGGCCACTAGTGCGGATCTTGCCCTCACTTAGTGTCCCGCACTCTGTCCGCGTGCGTGTACAACCTCTTGGCAGCCTCTACTTGATCTCCATGTCGATGCCGAGCCACTCTCACTCTCATTTCACCGGCAGCCTCTCTCCGGCAGAACCCCAAGCTCGACCACCCCTCTTTCTATATATAGGACCCTTCCCAAGTGATTCTAGCCATCACTCTCACTCACATTGGTCACAAATAGATATTCTGGAAGCATCGCAAGTCTGGGAGGGCCTCCCGCCACCGAACCTTGCCATAGTTGGTCGCGGATCCCCCTTAGTCGTCCACTCATTCCAGCCACCGTCTCCTTCCCTTGCTGTTGCTGTCAAGTTCCTAGGAGTCTCCTGAGCACGCCTAAGTTGCTGGTTTGATAGATCGTCGCCGGAAACTCCATCTCTGACGAACTCCGTCGCTTGTCATCTCTAGAGAAGCAACTCGAGCCATCATCCATTCATCTCAGCCCTTGTTTTTGGTAAGAGTGTGATTGTCAAGAAGTGCTGGACCTATACCTACCCTAGCGGGCGGTAGAAGTGGTCTCCTCGCCGGAGAACCATTGGCGGAAGAGCCGCTGCTCTTTGTTTCCCTCTCTCTCTCTCTTAACCCTGAGAGTTGGATCCCCTATCAATGTCTCACCCCCGTCTGAATCGTTTTCTTGGTGGAGGCTGATGACCCACAAGTATAGGGGATCAAGTGTAGTCCTTTCGATGAGTAAGAGTGTCGAACCCAACGAGGAGCAGAAGGAAATGACAAACGGTTTTCAGATAGGTAATCTCTGCAAGCAATGAAATTGTAGGTAACAGATAGTTTGATAGCAAGGTAATTTATAACGAGCAAGTAACAATAACAATAAACAAAGTGCAGATAGGTATCCCAATCCTTTTGACACAAAGGACGGGCTAGAACAATAACTATCATGTTGGTTTGGTTTGTGTTTACTATTTTGATAATTTGATACGTGGGTGGACCGGTGCTAAGGTGATGTTCTTACTTGAACTAACAACCTACTTATGATTAACCCCTCGCAAGCATCCACAACTACGAGAAAAGTATTAAGACAAAGTCTAACCATAGCATTAAACATGTGGATCCAAATCAGCCCCTTACGAAGTAGCGCATAAACTAGGGTTTAAGCTTCTATCACTCTAGCAACCCATCATCTAATAACTACTCCACAATGAATTACCTTAGGCCCATGAATGGTGAAGTGTCATGTAGTCGATGTTCACATGACACCACTAAGGGAATCACAACATACATATCATCAAAATAACGAACACATATCAAATTCACATGATTACTCACAACATGACTTCTCCCATGTCCCCAAGAACAAAGGTAATTACTCACAAATAATAAACATGCTTAAGATTAGAGGAGTATTGAATAGCATAACAGATCTGAACATATAATCTTCCACCCAATAAACCATATGGTAACCAACTACGCAAGGTAATAAACACTACTAGTCACCCACACGTACCAATCTGAGGTTCCGGTACAAAGATTGAACACAAGAGAAGAATTACAGTTTGAGAGGAGATGGTGCTGTTGAAGATGTTGACAAAGATTGGCCTCCCAAACATGAGAGGGGTGTTGGTGATGACGATAGCTTTTCTTGGGTCTAGAATTTCAACTGCCGGTATTCTCCTTCTTTCTGTAAACCTTGCATATTATGAGAGAAAAGGCATTAGAATCACTCCCCAAAGCATTATTATTCAACAAAACAAAGTAAATAGCAGTAGGAAATCATGATGAAAAATAGACGTATCAAGTCCCCAGGGCTTAGACCTCGCTTGTCCTCAAGCGAAAGCCTAAATTCAAAAGCATGTCCGCATGGTTTGAGACAGAGATGTCGAAAAAAATAAGGACATAGAAGCATCATGCTTATTAACATAATAGCAACAAAGTCTAACATAAGAACTTATTTCAATACATTTTTACCATAAGGCTTCTCATGAACAAGTAAGTATTCATCACAACAAACAAGTATGAAGCATAAACCTTATTGGAAACCAACAAACTATTTTCAGGAAGGGTCTCATGTCGGAGCCTTTTGGCAAGTCCACATACTCAACTATCATTTAGTCTTCTATAATTGCTAATGCTCACAACATACCCATGAATAAAAAGTTTCAACCAAGGACGTAGGAAAATAGGGGCTTATAGTTTCGCCTCCCAAATCACTCACCTCAAAGGTGATGTCAACAATAATAACTCATGCCCACCCATATCCAACTTGATATATGTGCCTAGATCTTTCCTCACCACATGATGCTTGTTGGAAATATGCCCTAGAGGCAATAAATAAAGTGTTTATTATTGTATTTCCTTGTTCATGATAATCATTTATTATCCATGCTATAATTGTATTAATTGGAAACATGGATACATGTGTGGATACATAGACAAAAACAATGTCCCTAGTATGCCTCTAGTGAACTAGCTCGTTGATTGAAAGATGGTTAAGGTTTCCTAGCCATGGACATGAGATGTCATTTGATAACGGGATCACATCATTAGGAGAATGATGTGATGGACAAGACCCAAAATACAAACGTAGCTTATGATCGTGTCAGTTTATTGCTACTGTTTTCTGCATGTCAAGTATATGTTCCTATGACCATGAGATCATGCAACTCACAGATATCGGAGGAGTACCTTGTGTGTATCAAACGTTGCAATGTAACTCGGTGACTATAAAGGTGCTCTATAGGTGTCTCCGAGGGTGTCTATTGAGTTGGCCTGGATCAAGACTGGGATTTGTTACTCCGTGTGACGGAGAGGTATCTCAGGGCCCACTCGGTAATACAACATCACAATAAGCCTTGCAAGCAATGTGACTAAGTGTTGGTAACGGGATCTTGTATTATGGAACGAGTAAAGAGACTTGCCAGTAACGAGGTTGAACTAGGTATGGAGATACCGACGACCGAATCTCGGGAAAGTAACATACCGAAGAACAAAGGGAACATCATACGGGATTAACTGAATCCTTGACATAGAGGTTCGACCGATAAAGATCTTCGTAGAATATGTAGGAATCAATGTGGACATCCAGGTCCTGCCATTGGTTATTGACCGTAGAGGTGTCTCGGTCATGTCTACATAGTTCTCGAACCCGCAGGGTCTGCACACTTAAGGTTTGGTGACGTTTTGGTAGTATAGAGTTATGTATGGTGGTGACCGAAGTTTGTTCGGAGTCCCAGATGAGATCCTGGACATCATGAGGAGCTCCGAAATGGTCCGGAGGTAAAGATTCATATATAGGAAGTCCTTTTTTGGTCACCGGAAAAGTTCTGGGCTTATCGGATGTGTACCGGGAGTGCCGGTAGTGTACCGGGAGACCTCCGGGAGGGGTATTTCGACCCAAGAGGCTTCATGGGCTGTGGGAGAGTGAATATCAGCCCTTAGTGGGCTGGTGGAAACTCCCACACAAGGCCCATGTGGCTGGAGAAGAAAACCCAAAAGGAAAAAGGTGGAAAAAGGCAAAAAGGAAAAAAAAAGAATGAATCCTAATCCTACTAGGAGTGGAGGAGGTGGACTCCTCCTCTCCTAGTTCGGCCGAAGCCTAGAAGGCTTGGAAGCCAAGCTGCCTCCTCTCCTCCTCTCCTCCTATATATATTGGTGGTATTGAGGGATTTTGCACTAGATTTTCAGCCACGTGCTACCCGTTCCTCCAGTGCATAGTTTCTCCTCAAGATCGGTTTTCTGTAGTGCTTAGGCGAAGCCCTGCCGGAATTGCTCCACCACCATCACTGGAGCACCGTCAGGCTGTTGGAGAACTCTTCTTCCTCTCCACTGCTTCTTGCTAGATCAAGACAGTGGAGATCGTCATCAAGCTGTACGTGTGCTGAACGCGGAGGTGCCGTCCGTTCGGTGCTAGATCGAAAGGATCGTGATCAAGTTCGTGAGACGGATCGTGATCAAGTTCGTGGGACGGATCGTGATTGGATCATGGGACGGATCGTGCTTGAATCGCAAGATGGATCGTGATTGGATCGCAGGACGCACAACGATTTGGATCGCGAAGACGTTCGACTACACCAACCGCGTTTCTTAACGCTTCCCGCTTAGCGATCTACAAGGGTATGTAGATCCACTCTCCCTCTCGTAGATGCTCATCACCATGGATAGATCTTCGTGTGCATAGGAAATTTTTTGTTTCCCATGCAATGTTCCCCAACAGTGACATCATGAGCTAGGTCTATGTGTAGATGAGATCTCGAGTAGAACACAAAAGGTTTGTGGGAGTTGATGCTTAGATTGCTTCCTCCCTTGGTCGGATTTTGGTTCAGCGGTATTCTGAGATGAAGCGGCCTGGACCAAGATTACTCGTACGCTTATGAGAGACCGGTTCCCTTGACGCAACTTGTTACCTAGATGGCTTGCGGGTGGCAGTTTCTCTCACTTTAGTTGGATCGGATTCGACAAAGGCGGTCCTTTAGAAGGTTGAAAAGCAAATTATGTATCACCGTTGTGGTTTATGCGTAGGTGAGAATCGTTCTTGCTAGAAACCCGTAGCAGCCACGTAAAACATGCAACAACAATTAGAGGACGTCTAACTTGTTTTTGCAGGGTATGTTGTGATGTGATATGGCCAATTACATGATGTGATATATGTGATGTATGAGATGATCATGTGATGTATAGAATTTCACGACTTGCATGTCGATGAGTACGGCAACCGGCAGGAGCCATAGGGTTGTCTTTAATTATTGTATGACCTGCGTGTCAATCATTAAGCACTATGTAATGCTTTACTTTATCACTAAACGGTAGCAATAGTAGTAGAAGCATGCAGGGCGTGACAACCTCGATGGCGACACGTTGATGGAGATCAAGATGATGGAGATCATGGTGTCGTGCCGTTGACGATGAAGATCATGCCGGTGCTTTCAAGATGGAGATCTAAAGCACAAGTTCATGGCCATATCATGTCACATGAATTGCATGTGATGTTAATCCTTTTATGCACCTTGTTATGCTTAGTACGATGGTAGCATTATAAGGTGATCCCTCACTTAAATTTCAAGATAAAATTGTGTTCTCCCCGAGTGTGCACCGTTGCGAAAGTTCGTCGTTTTGAGACACCACGTGATGATCGGGTGTGATAGACTCTACGTTCACATACAACGGGTGCAAGCCAGTGTTGCACGCACAAAACACTCGGGTTAAACTTGACGAGCCTAGCATGTACAGACATGGCCTCGGAACACAAGAGACCGAAAGGTCGAACATGAGTCATATAGTAGATATGATCAACATAATGATGTTCACCATTGAAGCCACCTCAACTCATGTGATGATCGGACTTGAGTTGGTGGATTTGGATCATGTGACACTCGGATGACCAGAGGGATGTCAATTTGAGTGGGAGCTTTAGTAATTTGATTAAGTAAACTCATTATCTTGAACATTAGTCTAAGTGAACTTTGCATATTTATGTTGTAGATCAATGGCTCGCGCAGTAGCACCCCTGAATTTTAATGCGTTCCTTGAGAAAGCTAAACTGAAAGATGAAGGAAGTAACTTTGTTGACTGGGCCCGTAATCTGAGGATTATCCTCATGGCTTCCCAGAAATCATATGTCCTTGATGCACCGCTTGGTGACAAACGAGAAGACATGACCTCCGAAGACGTTAAGAACGCTTCGGAGGCACGTACTGGAGATTACTCAATAGTTTAGTGTGCAATATTGTATGGCTTAGAACCAGGACTTCAAAGACATTTTGAACGTCATGGAGCATGTGAGATGTTCCAGGAGTTGAAGTTTATCTTTCAGAAGAACGCCCGGATCGAGAGGTATGAAACCTCCAATAAGTTCTATGCTTGCAAGATGGAGGAGAACGGGTCTATCAGTGAACATATACTCAGAATGTCTGGGTATTCAACTCGTCTAGCGGAGTTGGGAATTGCCCTTCCGCCAGAGGCGATCACTGACAGATTTCTTCAATCACTGCCACCTAGTTACAAGAGCTTTGTGATGAACTATAACATGCACCGGATGAACAAGTCAGTCGCCGAGCTGTTTGCGATGCTAAAAGTCGCGGAGTCTAAAATCCAGAAAGAACATCAAGTGTTGATGGTCAATAAAACCACTAGTTTCAAGAAAAATGGCAAAGTCAAGGGCAAGGGCAAGAAGGGTAAAACCAAGAAGGATGGCAAAGCAGTTGCTACTCCTGCAAAGAAGCCCAAGCATGGACCCAAGCCAGAAACTGAGTGCTTTCATTGCAAAGGAACTGGTCACTGGAAGCGGAACTGCCCCAAGTGCCTGGCTGACAAGAAGGCGGCCAACGACAAACAAGGTATATATGATATACATGTTATTGATGTCTACCTTACTAGCTCTCGTAGTAGTGCCTGGTTATTTGATACCGGTTCGGTTGCTCACATTTGCAACTCAAAGCAGGAACTACGGAATAAACGAAGGCGGGCAAAGGAAGAAGTGACGATGCGCGTGGGAAATGGTTCCAAGGTCGATGTGATCACCGTCGGCACGCTCTCTCTTCGATTACCATCGTGATTAGTGATGAACCTGAATAATTGTTATTTAGTACCTGCGTTAAGCATAAACATTATATCTGGATCTTGTTTATTGCGAGACGGTTACTCATTTAAATCAGAGAATAAAGGTTGTTCTATTTATATGAGTAATATCTTTTATGGTCATGCACCCAATGTTAGGGGTTTATTCATATTGAATCTTGATAGTGATAACACACATGTTCATAACATTGATGCCAAAAGATGTAGAATTGATAATGATAGTACCACTTTCTTGTGGCACTGCCGTTTAGGTCATATTGGTGTAAAACGCGTGAGGAAGCTCCATGCTGATGGACTTTTGGAGTCACTAGATTTTGAATCACTTGACACATGTGAACCATGCCTCATGGGCAAGATGACCAAAACGCCGTTCTCTGGAACAATGGAACGGGCGAGTGACTTATTGGAAATCATACACACTGATGTGTGCGGTCCAATGAATGTTACAACGCGTGGTGGATATCGTTATTTTCTCACCTTCACTGATGACTTAAGTAGATATGGTTATATTTACTTAATGAAACACAAGTCTGAAACGTTTGAAAAGTTCAAGCAATTTCAGAGTGAAGTTGAGAATCATCGTAACAAGAAGATTAAGTTCCTGCGATCTGATCGAGGAGGTGAATATCTGAGTTATGAGTTTGGCAGTCACTTAAGACAGTGTTGAATTGTTTCATAGTTGACACCGCCCGGAACACCACAGCGTAATGGTGTGTCCGAACATCGTAATCGAACCTTATTAGATATGGTGTGTTCTGTGATGTCTCTTGCTGATTTGCCACTATCGTTTTGGGGTTTTGCATTAGAGACAGCTGCATTCACTTTAAATAGGGCACCATCAAAATCCATTGATACGACGCCATATGAACTGTGGTTTGGCAAGAAGCCAAAGTTGTCGTTTCTTAAAGTTTGGGGATGTGATGCTTATGTCAAAAAGCTTCAGCCTGAAAAGCTGGAACCCAAAGTGGAGAAATGCGTCTTCATAGGATACCTGAAAGAGACAATCGGGTATACCTTCTATCTCAGATCCGAAGGCAAAGTGTTTGTCGCTAAAAACGGAACATTTCTTGAGAAAGAGTTTCTCTCGAAAGAACTGAGTGGGAGGAAAATAGAGCTTGATGAGGTTATTGAACCTTTACTTCAACCAGAAAGTAGCGCAACACAGAAAGATGTTTCTGTGGAACCTACGACGGTAGAAGAGGAGGTAATGATGATGATCATGAAGCTTCGGATCAAGCAGCTATTGAACCTCGTAGGTCGACAAGGCCGCGTACTACCCCTGAGTGGTACGGCAACCCTGTCTCGGAGGTCATGTTGTTGGACAACAATGAACCTACGAGCTATGGAGGAGCAGTGATGGGCCCGAATTCCGAGAAATGGTTAGAGGCCACGAAATCCGAGATGGGATCCATGTAAGAAAACAAAGTATGGACTTTGGAAGTATTACCTGAAGGGCGAAAGGCCATTCAAAACAAATGGATCTTTAAGAAGAAAACAGACACGGACGGTAATGTCACCGTCTATAAAGCTCGACTTGTGGCAAAGGGTTTTTCACAAGTTCAAGGAGTTGACTATGATGAGACTTTCTCACCCGTAGCGATGCTTAAGTCTGTCAGAATCATGTTAGCAATAACTGCCTATTTCGATTATGAAATTTGGCAGATGGATGTAAAAACAGCGTTCCTCAACGGTTTCCTTGAGGAAGAGTTGTATATGATGCAACCCGAAGGTTTTGTCGATCCAGAGAATGCTGACAAAGTTTGCAAACTCCAGCGATCCATTTATGGACTGGTGCAAGCATCTCGGAGTTGGAATAAGCGCTTTGATGAGGTGATCAAAGCGTTTGAGTTTATACAAGTTTACGGAGAAGCTTGTATTTACAAGAAAGTGAGTGGGATCTCTATAGCGTTTCTAGTATTATATGTGGATGACATATTGCTGATTGGAAACAATACAGAAATGCTAGAAAGCATGAAGGAATATTTGAACAAGAGTTTTTCAATGAAGGACCTAGGAGAAGCTGCTTTCATATTGGGCATTAAGATCTATAGAGATAGATCGAAACGCTTAATAGCACTTTCATAGAGCACATACCTTGATAAAGTTTTGAAGAAGTTCAAAATGGAACAGTCCAAGAAGGGGTTCTTGCCTGTATTACAAGGTTTGAAGTTGAGTAAGACTCAATGCCCAGTAACTGTAGAAGATAGAGAAAAGATGAGTGTCATCCCCTATGCTTCAGCCATAGGCTCTATCATGTATGCAGTGTTGTGCACAAGACTCGATGTCAGCCTTGCCATAAGTATGGCCAGAAGGTTTCAAAGTGATCCTGGAATGGAGCACTGGAAAGCGGTCAAGAATATCCTTAAGTACCTGAAAAGGACTAAGGAAATGTTTCTCGTTTATGAAGGTGATGAAGAGCTCGTCGTAAAGGGTTACGTCGATGCAAGCTTTGACACTGATCCGGACGACTCTAAGTCGCAAACCGGATATGTATTTATTCTTAACGGGGGAGCGGTAAGCTGGCGCAGTTCTAAGCAAAGCGTGGTAGCTGATTCTACGTGTGAAGCGGAATACATCACAGCCTCGGAGGCGGCGAAGGAAGTTGTCTGGATGAAGGAGTTCATGACAGATCTTGGAGTAGTGCCCAGTGCACTGAATCCAATGAACATGTTCTGTGACAACACTGGTGCCATTGCTCTGGCCAAGGAACCAAGGTTCCACAAGAGGACCAGACACATAAAGCGACGCTTCAACTCCATCCGCGATTACATCTTGGAGAAAGACATAAATATTTGCAAAGTGCAGACAGATCTGAATGTTGCAGACCCGTTGACTAAACCTCTTCCAAGGGCTAAACATGATCAACACCAAAACTGCATGGGTGTTCGATTCATTACAATGTAAATCACATAGTGATGTGAACTAGATTATTGACTCTAGTGCAAGTGGGAGACTGTTGGAAATATGCCCTAGAGGCAATAAATAAAGTGTTTATTATTGTATTTCCTTGTTCATGATAATCTTTTATTATCCATGCTATAATTGTATTAATTGGAAACATGGATACCTGTGTGGATACATAGACAAACACAATGTCCCTAGAATGCCTCTAGTGAACTAGCTCATTGATTGAAAGATGGTAAAGGTTTCCTAGCCATGGACATGAGATGTCATTTGATAACGGGATCCCATCATTTGGAGAATGATTTGATGGACAAGACCCAAACTACAAACGTAGCTTATGATCGTGTCAGTTTATTGCTACTATTTTCTGCATGTTAAGTATATGTTCCTATGACCATGAGATCATGCAACTCACAGATATCAGAGGAGTACCTTGTGTGTATCAAACGTTGCAACGTAACTGGGTGACTATAAAGGTGCTCTATAGGTGTCTTCGAGGGTGTCTGTTGAGTTGGCATGGATCAAGACTGGGATTTGTTACTCCGTGTGACGGAGAGGTATCTCAGGGCCCACTCGGTAATACAACATCACAATAAGCCTTGCAAGCAATGTGACTAAGTGTTGGTCACGGGATCTTGTATTATGGAACGAGTAAAGAGACTTGCCAGTAACGAGGTTGAACTAGGTATGGAGATACCGACGACCGAATCTCGGGAAAGTAACATACCGAAGAACAAAGGGAACATCATACGGGATTAACTGAATCCTTGACATAGAGGTTCGACCGATAAAGATCTTCGTAGAATATGTAGGAATCAATGTGGACATCCAGGTCCCGCCATTGGTTATTGACCGTAGAGGTGTCTCGGTCATGTCTACATAGTTCTCGAACCCGCAGGGTCTGCACACTTAAGGTTTGGTGACGTTTTGGTAGTATAGAGTTATGTATGGTGGTGACCGAAGTTTGTTCGGAGTCCCAGATGAGATCCTGGACATCACGAGGAGCTCCGAAATGGTCCGGAGGTAAAGATTCATATATAGGAAGTCCTTTTTTGGTCGCCGAAAAAGTTCTGGGCTTATCGGATGTGTACCGGGAGTGCCGGTAGTGTACCGGGAGACCTCCGGGAGGGGTATTTCGACCCAAGAGGCTTCATGGGCTGTGGGAGAGTGAATATCAGCCCTTAGTGGGCTGGTGGAAACTCCCACACAAGGCCCATGTGGCTGGAGAAGAAAACCCAAAAGGAAAAAGGTGGAAAAAGGCAAAAAGGAAAAAAAAAAGAATGAATCCTAATCCTACTAGGAGTGGAGGAGGTGGACTCCTCCTCTCCTAGTTCGGCCGAAGCCTAGAAGTCTTGGAGGCCAACCTGCCTCCTCTCCTCCTCTCCTCCTATATATACTGGTGGTATTGAGGGTTTTTGCACTAGAATTTCAGCCACGTGCTACCCGTTCCGCCAGTGCATAGTTTCTCCTCTAGATCGGTTTTCTGCAGTTCTTAGGCGAAGCCCTGTCGGAATTGCTCCACCACCATCGCCGGAGCGCTGTCAGGCTGCCGGAAAACTCTTCTTCCTCTCCACTCCTTCTTGCTGGATCAAGACGGTGGAGATCGTCATCAAGCTGTACGTGTGTTGAACGCGGAGGTGCCGTCCGTTCGGTGCTAGATCGGAAGGATCGTGATCAAGTTCGTGAGACGGATCATGATCAAGTTCGTGGGACGGATCGTGATCGGATCGCGGGACGGATCGTGATTGAATCGCGGGACGGATCGTGATTGGATCGCGGGACGCACGGCGATTTGGATCGCGAAGACGTTCAACTACACAAACCGCATTTCTTAACGCTTCCCGCTTAGCGATCTACAAGGGTATGTAGATCCACTCTCCCTCTTGTAGATGCTCATCACCATGGATAGATCTTCGTGTGCGTAGGAATTTTTTTGTTTCCCATGCAACGTTCCCCAACATTGCTTGCAAAAGAAAAAAGGTAAAAAGGGAATAGAGAAGAATACTTTGACTCTTGCATAAAAGTAAATGCATAAAAAGTAAAAGATAGGCCCTTCGCAGAGGGAAGCAGAGGTTGTCATGCGCTTATTGATTTGTATGCCTAATCCCTTAATGTAAACGAATCTCACGCTATATTGCCCCCTATGATAGCAACCTTTATTATGCAATCCATTGCTTTTATTACTTTGCCATCATAAGTTCGTATAACGTTCAATTTTCTCTTACAATAATTGATCAGAACAATTTTAGAAGCAATTTTTATTGCCTTATTGCACCTATGACAACTTACTTGAAGGACCTTTCTCGATCCATGTGTAGGTATGGTGAACACTCAAAGAAATAGTTTGGTTTGGGTTTTTGGATGCACAAGTAGTATCTCTACTTAGTGCATAATTTTTGGCTAGCAAAGATATTGGGCAAGCACCACATGTTAAAGGATCTATGACAATATAACTTCTATGTGGATATAAACAAACATAAATCATTATGTGTCTTGCTTGTCCAACATCAACAACTTTGACATATAATATTTGATGGGGGCTCACAATCATAAAATCTTCCAAGATAGTGTATTTGCATGTGAATCTTTTCTTCACTTATTAATTCTTTCATGGATTGCATTATTGACCAATGCTATGGTTGTCAATCTCCAATAAAATTTACTACTTATACTTTTCATTATGTAATGTCATCACTCACCATAAGATTAGCATATGATTCTTTTTTATTTGTTTCTTTTCCTTAACTCTGATTGCAACAACAAAGTAAAGAGGCAAAAACTAAAACTAACTTTATTATATAACTCTCACTCAATTACATAGATAGATAGACACGGAACTAACACAAGAAAATAGATCATGTTGAACTTTTATTCAACTCAAGCAAAGGGAAACTAAGGATCGAACTAAAATAGGTAAAGGTGAATAAAAGTGGTGGTGATATGATATCGGGGCACCTCCCCCAAGCTTGGCTTAAGCCAAGGGGAGTGCCCATACCTGTGTGCTCAAGTCTCCTTTGGTGGTGGTGATGAAGAAGGTGGAGGAGTTGATGAAGCCTTCTTCTTCAACTTAAATTTAACCATAAAGTTTTCCTCCCTTAGATTGTCGTTCTCCAATTAAAGCTTCAGTATCCTTTGAAATAGGGCCTCCTTACTTTCCTGTAGAAAAGAGACAGGATAAATTTGACCTTAGGTTTGTATCTTCTAGGGAGGCTGGACTTCTTGAATTCCACATCCATGTCTCCAGGTTGAGGCAATGGATCACCCTCTTCCTCAGAGCTGTCATCTTTTGTTTCCAGCATGGTATCACCTTCTTCCTCCTCCGAGGTCCATAGATAAGGGTAAATCTCCCTAAAGATCTTTGGGCATAGGGATCGACATGCCTCTCTGTGTCTAAATCTTGGGATGACATATTTTCAGATCTGTCAGGAAAACAACACGAAACAAAAACAGAGGATTTTTCTGCACTGTCCACCAAGGCCGGGGTATATATAGAGAATTTTGGGTCTTGGGAAACAAGTACGTTGAAGGAAAATAGAGTCGGGAAGGCATCCGAGGTGGGCACAACCCACAAGGGTGCAACCAGGGGTGCCTGGCGCGCCCTGGTCTATCGTGCTCACCTTGATCACCTTCCAGTTTACTTCTTTATTTCCAAAATTTTAAAATATTCCAAAACTGACAGAAAATATTTTTGCAGATTTTTCGGAGTCCGTTTACTTACCGAATCACGTACCTCCAATTTTTTAAGAATTCTGGAGCGTTTCAGAAGCTTTCTTTTACGTGATCCTCCGATGTCATGGTTTGGATAACATGGCTTTCAATGTTAATAGGCGTACTTGAGATATTGTGCTTAATTCTTTGGACATTGACCACCTTCGGGTTAGTAACTTCGGCATTATTAATCTCGATAGCTCTAGAATGATAGACCTCTTTGATAATATATGGTCCTTCCCATTTCGAGAGAAGCTTTCCTGCAAAAAATCTTAAACGAGAGTTAAAAAAAGAACATGGTCTCCTATTTTGAATTCCCGCTTTTGAATTCTTTTGTCATTTCGTCTTTTACTTTTTCTTTGAATAGCCTAGCATCTTCACACGCTTGGGGTTCTCCATTCATCTAGTGAGCTAATATCAAATAGCCTCTTTTCACTGGCAACTTTGAAATCATAGTTGAGTTCTTTAATTGCCCAAAATGCTTTATGTTCTAATTCTAGAGGCAAATGACAAGCTTTCCCATATACCATTTTATATGGAGACATACCCGTAGGATTTTTATAAGTTGTTCTATAGGCCCAAAGTGCATAATCTAATTTCTTAGACCAATTCTTACGAGACCTATTGACACTTTTTTGTAATATTAATTGTATTTCTCTATTTCTAAGTTCTACCTGACGAGTAGTTTGAGGATGATAGGGTGATGCAATTCTATGGTTAACATCAGCAAGCATCTTACAAAAAGAACCATGAATAAAGTGTGAACCACCATTAGTCATTATATATCTATGGACTCCAAACCTCGAAAAGATAACCTCTTTAAGCATTTTGATGGAGGTGTGGTGATCAGCACTACTAGTTGGAATAGACCTACCCACTTAGTGACATAATCAACTGCAACTAAAATATAGTGCGTCCGTTAGAGGAAGGAAAAGGTCCCATATAATCAAAACCCCACACATCAAATGGTTCAACAACAACTGAATAATCCATAGGCCTTTCTTGATGCTTGCTGATATTACCAATTCTTTGACATTCATCACAAGACAAGACAAACTTACGGGCATCCTTGAAGAGAGTAGGCCAATAAAAACCAAATTGCAATACCATGTGAGCAGTTCTATATCCTACATGATGTCCTTGATAAGCTTTGGAATGAAATTTCCGTAGGATTTGTTCCTGTTCATGCTGAGGTACACAACGTCTAATAATACCATCCACTCCTTTATAAAGATGTGGGTCATACCAAAAGTAATGTCTCAAGTAATAGAAGAATTTGTTTCTTTTGTTGTGGTATATACTTAGAGAAAATGTAATTGGCATAATCAGAATACCAAGGTGTGTTGTGTCAAAAAATTATTGCAACTAGCTGTTCATTAGGGATATTGTCATCATTAGGTAGTGGGTCATCAAGAATATTTTCTAACCTAGATAAGTTATCACCTACGGGGTTCTCAACTCCTTTCCTATGAACAATATGCAAGTCAAAGGCTCCTTTCGTGTCAACGACATCATAATGGATAACATTCAATTTCTTATCAACTCTTTTTCCTAGGACAGCTCCAACAACATAATCACTAGCATCACACATAATTTCAAAAGGCAAGTTCCAATCAGGTGGTTGAACTATAGGTGCAGAGGTTAAAGTTTCTTGAGTGTTTCAAAGGCTTCTACACAATCGATATCAAAAACTAAAGGAATATCCTTTTGCGAAAGATTAGTAAGGGGCCTAGAAATTTTAGAGAAGTCTTTAATGAACCTCCTACAAAAACCAACATGACCAAGGAAACTTCAAAAACCTTTAATATCTTTAGGACATGGCATTTTCTCAATTGCATCAACTTTAGCTTTGTCCACCTCAATACCTCATCAAGATATTTTATACCCCAAGACAATACCTTCATTAACCATAAAATAACACTTATCCCAATTGAAGATGAGATTTGTTTGTTCACATCTCTGCAAAACTCGATCAAGGTTTCTTAAGCAATCATCAAAAGAAGTTCCGTAAACGGAAAAAGCATCCATCAAAACCTCCACAATCTTTTCACAAAAATCAGAGAATATAGCAGTCATACATCTTTGAAAGGTGCAGGTGAATTCCATAAACCAAAATGCATACATCTAGAAGCATAGGTTCCAAAAGGGCAAGTAATGGTGGTTTTCTCTTGATCAGATTGTGACACGAGTATTTGAGAGAAACCAGAATATCCATCTAGGAAACAAAAGTGTGTGTGCTTAGAGAGTCTCTCTAGCATTTGATCAATGAAAGGCAAAGGGTAATGATCTTTCCTAGTAGCTTTATTTAATTTTCTAAAATTAGTTATCATTCGATAGCCATTGACAATTCTTTGTGGAATGATTTCATTCTTATCATAAGGAAATCGGCAATACCTCCTTCCTTAGGGACACAGTCAACTATGGGATATATAATACATGCTTTCAAAAGCTTTAATATTTTAGTTCTTACCACTTCCTTCATCTTAGGATTTAATCGTCGTTGGTGATCAACAACAAGTTTAGCATCAGGTTCCATATTGATCTTGTGCTGACATAGAGTGGGACTAATGCCCTTAAGATCATGAATAGTATATCCAATAGCATCCCGGTGCTTCCTTAGAAACTTCAATAATCTCTCTTCTTCATGTTATGAAAAGTTAGCACTAATAATAACATGATATATCTTTTTCTCATCAAGATAAGCATACTTCAAAGTGTTAGGCAATTGTTCCAATTTTAACACAGGATAACCTTTAGGTGGAGGAGGACCTCCAAGGGTTTCAATAGGCAAATTTTGTTTCAAGAGAGGTTGTTGTTCGAAGAAAATTTGATCTATTTCATTTCTTTCATGCAAGTCCATATCATTTTCATGGTCAAGCAAATATTGTTCTAGTGGATCACTAGGTGGCACAACAATAGAAGCAAGACCAATTATATCATCCTTATTAGATAATTCTCCATCACTAGGTTGTCTATTAAACTTGGAAAAATTAGTCCAAACTCTGTTGCCCTTGTTTTGGACTCAAATTTGCATGACTTGAATGGAACTAACCCATACTAACGCTGCTTTTAGCAGAATTGCATTGGTGTTACTTTTGTGTAGAAATAAAAGTTCTCAGATTGTCCTGAAGATTTACAGAGAATATTTTTGGATTTAGTAAAAAATACTGGCGTAAGAATCTACCAGAGGGGGGCCACCTACAGGCCACAAGCCTGCTAGGCGCGGCCACCCCCTAGTCACGCCTAGCAGGCTTGTGGGGCCCTTGTGGCTCCTCCGACCTCATCTACAACTCCATATAAGCCTATTCATAGAGAAAAAAAGTCAGAGAGAAGAGTTCATCACATTTCACGATACGGAGTCGCCGCCACCTCCTGTTCTTCCTCAGGAGACCATATCAGGAGTCAGTTTTGGGCTCCGGAGAGGGGAAATCGATGCCATCATCATCACCAACCATCCTTCATCACCAATTCCATGATGCTCTCTACCGCTCGTCAGTAATACCATCATAGGCTCGCTGGACGGTGATGGGTTGGATGAGATTTATCATGTAATCGTGTTAGTTTTGTTAGGGTTTGATCCCTAGTATCCACCATGTTCTGAGATTGATGTTGCTATGACTTTGCTATGCTTAATGCTTGTCACTAGGGCCCGAGTGCCATGATTTCAGATCTAAACCTATTATGTTTTCACGAATATACATCTGTACTTGATCCTATATTGCAAGTTGTAGACACCTATTACGAGTTATAATCCGCATCCTCGAGGGTGACAATAACTGGGATTCTTTCTGGTGATTACCATAGTTTGAGAAGTTCATGTATTCACTAAGTGCTAATGCTTTGGTCCAGTTCTCTATTAAAAGGAGACCTTAATATCCCTTAGTTTTCATTAGGACCCCACTACCATGGGAGGGTAGGACAAAATATGTCATGCAAGTTCTTCTCCATAAGCACGGATGACTATATATGGAATATGTGCCTACATTACATTGATGAATGGGAGCTAGTTCTGTGTCACCCTATGTTATAAGTGTTGCATGATGAATGCTATCCAACATAGTTATCCATTACCGGTCCATTGCCTACGAGCTTTCCACATATTGAGCTTTGCTAAGTTACTTCTCTGCTGCTACTTCTACAATCAATATAAAACTACTACTGTTACTTTTGCTACCGTTACCATTACTTCCATACAAATTTGCTACTGAATACTTTGCTGCAGATATTAAGTATTTTAGGTGTGGTTGAATTGACAACTCAGCTTGGGATTGAATACTCTACCCTCGATAATATTCTTTGTCTCCCCTTGTGTCGAATCAATAACTTTGGGTTGAATACTCTACCCTCGAAAATTGTTGCGATGCCCTGTACTTGTGGGTTATCAAGACCTTTTTCCCGCGCTATTGCTGGGGAGCATAGCTCTATTCTCCGAGTCACTTGGGATTTATATTTGTTGATCACTATCAAGAATCTGAAAGATCCAAAAACCAAGATCTATCCCTCTACTACGAGGGGAGGTAAGGAACTGCCATCTAGCTCTGCACTTGATTCACCTTCTGTTATGAGTAAGTTTGCGACACCACCACCTGCTAGTAATTATGATATGTCGCAAGTAATTGATGATGCCACTTCTGCTATGCATGATGGTTATTATGATAGTTTGCTTGGTAATACTGTGCCACTGGGTGAATTTCTTGATGAACAAATTGCTAGGGCCAATGCTGAAAATTATGATACTTCTGAAACTGATGAAATTATTGAAACTGAACACTTTGAGACACGTGCTAGACCTAGCTCTCCTAGATATGAATTGCTTGATATTCCTGAGGGTTATGTTATGGAAGGAGAGGTAGCTAGGACCTTTCTTGCTTGTAATGATAGAGATGATCTGAAATTACTATGCAAGCGGAAAGAAAAATCTTTGAATGCTAGAATGAAATATGATCCTACGTTTGCTACGTCACCTATCTTTGTTACTAATAAGAATTATGAATTCTCTGTCGATCCTGAGTTAATTACTTTGATTGAGTCTAATCCTTTCCATGGTTGTGAATGTGAAACTGTTGTGGCGCATCTTACTAAACTGAATGATATAGCCACCCTATTTACTCATGAGGAAAATATTCGTTACTATTATATCCTTAAGTTGTTTCCTTTCTCATTAAAGGGCGGTACTAAGATATGGTTTAATAATCTTGCTCCTGGTTGTGTGTGTAACCCCCAGGATATGATTTATCACTTCTCCGAAAAATATTTTGCTGCCCATAAGAAACAAGCTACCATGCAGGAAATATTTAAATTTGTGCAAATGGAAGAAGAGAGTCTCCCACAAGCTTCGGGGAGGCTTCTCCAATTACTTAATGCTTTACCTGATCATCCTCTCAAGAAAAATGAAATATTTGATATCTTTTATAATGGACTAACTGATGCTTCTAGGGACCACCTAGACAGTTGTGCTGGTTGTGTTTTCACGGAATGAATTGTTGAACAAGATGATCTTCTATTTATTAATATATTGGGCAATGATAATGATTGGGCTATTCCCGAACCACCTTCGAAGCCAACTCCGAAGAAAAGAGGTATTCTATTTCTCAGTCCTAAAGATATGCAAGAGGCAAAGAAATCTATGAAACAAAAAGGTATTAAAGCTGAACATGTTAAGAATGTACCACCTATTGAAGAAATACATGGTCTTGATAACCCAACATAGGTAGTGTCGGTGCACGACACCTATGGGACCACGAGGATCCCTTTGTGGTTCGGCAAGGAGAAGGTAAGTACAAAGAGCATATCACACGATCGGCGCTGGGGGGAGATTGTACCCAGGTTCATAACGGTAGTGTGCTCGCGAAGGTATTTACCGTTCATAAAGGAGCAGCCTCGCGTCTTCCCCATAAAAAGGGGACCCGCAGAGACACTTGCTCATTAACTCCCTGTCTTTTCCAATCTAGAAACCCCCGCTGTTGTGGGAATGAGCCTGACAGTAGAAGGTAGGGTACGAAAGGAGAGAGCAGAGTCCTAGCTACGGCAAGGGTTTACACACGAATGTATGACTTTAGGCCCCTCTCATGGAGGTAACAGCCCTACGTCTTAGTGCTCGGGAGCTTATGTCGTGTGGAATGTTGCAATTACCATGGTGGTGAACCCTTGTGCCAGAGGGGAGGGGCGGCTTATATAGAGTTTGCTGCCCCTCATAAGTGCCCGGTATCTAAGGGTCCGATCTTGGGTTTAAAGTCTGGCGTTACTAGTAATGTACATAATAAATGCTACTAATGACCAAGAACTAACGACTGCCCGTTGGCCTCCTGATGTTAGCTCCTAGTCTTCTGGTGTCGACTGAGAATGAGGTCTACCGAGTGATAGGCGACTGTCAAGTGAAGGAAGAAGACTCCGAGTGGATTGAATGTCGAGTGACTTGAACGTCACATGGAATCCAGTCGGAAGCTTATGCTTGATCTTCAAGTGCTCCAATGTAGTGTCCTTAGGTAGGGTATGTAGGTCTTGCCTAGGACCATACCCTAGGTACATATCCTCGTAATTATCCCCCGAATGGATTGGGGTTTGACTGGTGAAATGGGGGTATCAATGGCAATCCCGAATTAAGGCATCAAATCTTCCGAATGATATTCAGGGCTTCAATGAAACTTGCGTCGATTGAACTTTGGGAATTGATGTCAGTTCAGGATCAACACGCCAAATCTTCCGAATGATATTCGGGGCTTCAACGAAACTTGCGTCGATTGAACTCTTCGCCATTCGCCTGGATCCATTTAGCCTTGAAAGTGTCCGAGTGAATGTTCAATGCCTGTTTTGCTCCGAGTGAACTGAAAGCATCTTTGGAGGTGACGGGTCGGTCTGTCAGACCCGGATTTCGCGGGATACAAAATTTGGAAAGCGCGCGCATGCGATGATGATGCTTTGATCAGGGCAAGTGGAGGCGTGACGCCTCGATTCTCGTGCCAGTCATATTGCCACATACTGGGCGCCGTCAGCGGTTGGCGTGTGTGGTGATCTCATGGGCGCACTAGTTAGTGAGTCACTCGGCGGAGTATAAAACTCGACACGCCGCGGTGTGCACAGTATCCTTGCCTAGACTTCCTCCCTTCCTCCGCTTCCTCTGCCCCTAGCGCCCCAATCCGTTCCTCTCCGACGAGAGCTGCCGCGACAATGACGAAGAGCACCACGGAGAAGCTAGAGCGAGCTAAGAAGGGGGCGACAAAGGTCAAGGGCAAGAATCCCTCGACCGCTCGGTTCACCGTGCCGGCGGGATGGATGTAAGGTGACTTCCTCCCTTCGGTGGTCACCCATGCGGACATCGACGACTTGGTTGCTGACGGGCTCGTGGCAGAAGGCGCTTGGAGGTTGTCGGAAGGAGATAGCGAGCCGAAGCCGCGCAACGAGGAGCGGGTCCTCCTCCTCTCCCATGTTGAAAGGGGTTTCTCTATGCCACCCCACCCGTTCTTTAGAGGGTTCTTGAATTTATTCGGCGCTCAACTACACCATCTCCCATCGAATGCTATCGCATACTTGTCTGCCTTCGTTACTTTGTGCGAGTGCTTCCTGGGGTGTCCTCCTCACTAGGGACTTTTTAAGCACATCTTTAAAATCAGATCTCAGACGGTGAAGAAAGCAGATCTGTCGGATTGGAAAACTCATGTGTTGCAGCTGTGTGGGGCTTTAGGGCTTCAAAATAGAGCACGTAGTTGTTTCCCTGCTATGACTTTCCCTGAATCTGTTAGAGGCTGGCAGTCGACTTTGTTCTATTGCAAGGACATGGCTTCACCCAACATGTCGACTGGCCTTTCCCCCTACACATCTGGCCGTCTAGCTGTCCCCAAGTCCCTATAGGTGTCTGAAGAGGAATAGGGCCAAGTGGCGACCTTGGTGGACGCCATGGTGAAACTGGTTCGAGGATGAGTGACAGGCCTGGATCTGCTGGAGACTTTTCTCAGTCGACGGATTCAACTGCTCCAAGCCAGGGATCACACCATGTGGCATTATGCGGGCCCAGAAGACTCTACCAGGACGCACCCAGAAGAAGTTCCACCATAGACTGTTGAGTAGTGGCTTCGCAGCATCACCGGGGCATGCCACAATCCAGTGGGAGCCAAAAGGATCCAGCCTTACTCGTCCGAAAACCCACCGAAGAACTTGGTATGTTGCACTTGGTCGACTGAAGTATTTATACAGTCGAGTGATATATTGATTTGTGGACTGGCTTCCTTGTTAGAATTATGCAGGAATGGATGAACATGCACTCGCCAGTTCCCAATGGGAATCAACCTGAAGATGACGTAGTGAGCGAGGGTGGCAGCATGGACGGTGACGGTCCTTCTGAATCCGAGGCTGAATATGAGGACTCTAGCAAAGAAGAAGAAGTCAAGTCACCTCCTCGGTGTGAATGCCGCTCCAAGTCCTGCCAGGATCCGGCAGCTGCTGAGGACAGGGCTCCAGGTCCTAGTGAGAAGAACCCAAAGCGGAGCCGCCCTTCAACCATCGAGTTGAGTGAGCGGTCGGCCAAGCAGCCCAAGCTGAACATGACCAAACCCCGCAAGGCACTACCTCTCATGAGGATGGTTGTGCCTGAAATCTCCACGTGAATATTTTCTTCAAATTCTTTCTATTCATTGTGACTTTGCGCTGTTGCTAACCGAGTGTTGTTTGATCCATCAGAGCTGCTACTTCTATAACATCACCTCCTCAAGACGGAGGGGAAGCGATGGACATTGACACTGCTAACGCTGCAACTTCTCACAGAGGTTAATAAGTCCTTGATTGATTCGAATGAGATTCGTCACTTGCAATAGTTAACACTGTCGGTTGACGTTGCACAGGTCATCTAGCTGGAAGACGACGAGGAACACCGAGACGCCTCACGCGCCCACACTCGAAGAGCCTCATCAGTGCAGACGCTTCAGCGGTTGACTGCAGAGTCCTCCCAGTGGATGGGCGACTCGACACGAATCAGAGCTGATCCTGCAATACCTTTGTCGAGTGCCCCTCCAGCTGTCTCGACCATCGTGACATTAACTCCAACCGGACCTGCTTAGACTACTTCAGCTGCCCCAGCTACTATGCCGATCCCACCCATGAAGGCTTTCCCTCTGCATCACGTCCCGGAAGATCAGACCGGAGCTGCGAAGGAGGCTATGATCCAGGCAAAGCAGATGATGCTGCGAACCAAAGAGGCGTATGAGGCCAACTAGCTAGCTTACGATGCCAGCACGACCCTCCGCACCAATTCCTGTGTTTTCTTGACCGTACACCCACTGGGTGTTTACTTTCCACCCCGTAGAGTGTTTTGAAATTTCCCCACTCGAATAGATCGGGTCTTAATCAAGTAGGTTTTGGATCAGTGGGGGCACTCTGAGTGCACCCACTGGGTGTAGTCCCCGAGACCGCTGTCGAGTGCTTGGCTCGGCAGGGGTCTTAGAGTCTGTCGTATGCTTGATACGTTTCCTCTTCGTCGCACCACTCCGCAACTATGTTGTAGGTTTCATGGATATCGTTGATAAACTATGACATGACGCTACATTAGGATAGACTACACTTCACAGAGTGGGGAGAGGCATGTCACTCGACGAATTGAGTGACGGATATTCCAATGATGGATGTTTTCTGCCACTCGACTGGTCTAGTGGGAGCATGCTAAGTGCACCCACTCAGTGTAGTCCCTGAGACTGCTGTCGAGTACTTGCACTGGCATGGGTCTTAGAGTTTGTTGTATGCGGGATACATTTTGCCTTTGATCACACCACTCTGAAGCTACCTTGTAGGTTTCATGGATATCATTGATAAACCATGATATGACTCTACATAAGGATAGACTGAACTTCACAGAGCAGGGAGGTGCGTCACTCGACGGGTCGAGTGACGGATGATTGTTTTGACAGGGCTGACCTTGTCGAATGTTTTAGTAACCAGTTGGGGCACACTAAGTGCACCCATTGGGTGTAGTCCCCGAGGCTACTGCTAATCGCACACGATAAGTGGTATTCTTGAAAACTTGAAATCGGGATTTCCGTCGTACGCGTAGTACTGGAGGCACTCGACATGTCGAGTGCATATTTTTTCTTTTGTTTCTGACGAGTTACTCGATGGGTCGAGTGTTAACCGTCTTAGTGGGGGCACTCTGAGTGCACCCACTGGGTGTAGTCCCCGAGACCGCCGTCGAGTGCTTGCACCGGCGGGGGTCTTAATAGAGACTATTTTGAATTTTTTTACGGCACGCGGAGGGCCAGAGCCACTCGACATGTCGAGTGGACTTTCGCTTGAATTCTTCTTCTCCTGGACATGGACTTCATGGACATCATAGGTCAACCATTATATGACGCTGTTCCAGGATAGTAAGACAGGCATTCGACCGTCCTTGGTATTACTTGTCGATTGAATTTCTTTCTTTTGTTGGTTTCAGAGGGCTTGTGAACTTGGAACGAGGTACAAGGATCTTGAGGATGAAAGGAACCGACTGCGCGGGGATCTGGAAGCCTTCAACAATGCTCTGGAGCGAGCGCGGGCTGAGCTGAAGTCTCTAGGAGGTAACTACCGTCGACTCTCTGCATCCCCATCTTCACTTTTCATGCTTTGAACCGAGTGCTCTCACTCGAACAGATGTGTGAAATGAAAATCGTCGACTCCAAGCGCGACTCAACAATGTTGTTTCTTTAGGTTCTATGAAGAAGGCGCTGCAGGACAAGGACAAAGCACTCGCCGATGCCCCACGGGTGGCCAAGGATAAAACTGAGACTGCAGATCGGAACCTGGAGGCTGCCAAGAAGCTAGAGGAGGAGAACGCAAAGCTGAAGCAAGAGCGCATGGACATCGTCAAAAGGGCCGAGCAACTGAACAAAAGGAGCAATGGCCTGGAGAAGCATTTGGGCGAATTCTCGAGGAAGATGTACATCATGCTCGACGGTGAGTATCTCCTGTCGACTGAACTTTGTAAAATCCATGACGATCGTACCTCACCGATTCTCCTCCCATTCCTTCTCTTCAACAGAATTCTGCCAAGACTTCGAAAAGGAGACAGAGGAGATTGAGCCCAACCTGGATCCCACAAGTCTCCTCTCGCACACGCGGTGGCCATGAACATGCTCAGACTCAATTTCCGGCTCCAGGGCGTTCAGGCATATATTGTCCGACTGAGATCTGCGATGGAGAGGATTGATAAGGAGTTGTGGCCTGAGGACACTCTTCAGCTCGACCTCAACTCCATGATGGCCCGTCTGAACGACCTTCCAAGTCGAGTGCAGGCCTGGAAGAAGTCTACTGCTTGCTACGGGGCCGATGTGGCGCTATCACTCGTGAGGGTCCATTGTAGGGACGTGAGGGAGGAGAAGATGAAGGAGATCCGAGTGGTTAACACAAAGAAGCTTCAGTTCGAGGACTTCATGGATACCTTCATCGACGAAGCTACCAGAACCGCAAATGGCATCGACTTGGACACTTTTGTCAAGCCAGCCAGCCCGTCGGATGATTAAAAAACTTGACCTTAGGAACAAACACTTTTGTTTGCCTCGGTATGCTGAGTGGAACTGTATCCATTAAATCTTCATTCAGGCCTTAGGCCTAAGCACATTTTCTTTTTTATGAAAAATCTATCCGCGAATTAACCTTTGGATTTTATCCGTATTTGGCTTTTAATCGCTTGTTCGACTATATTTGCTTTTTGGCTTAGGCGAACGCTGGTTCATAGCTAAGTCCCTAAGTGTGAGGATTGCTCATCACTTAGAGCATTTTAGAACTTAGGTGAATGTCGATTCGCAGCTAAGTCATCATGCGAATGGACTGCTATTCGCCCGACAGAGTTTTTAACTTAGGCGAAACATGTTCGCAGCTAAGCCCCCGAGTGTGAGGATTGTTCATCACTCAGAGTTTTTTCAAACTTAGGCGAGTGTCAATTCGCAGCTAAGTCGTCGAGCGAATGGAGTGCTATTCACCCGACAGGATTTTGAACTTAGGCGAAACATGTTCCTAGCTAAGCCCCCGAGTGTGAGGATTGCTCATCACTCGGGTTTTTTTCCGAACTTAGGGGAATGTCAATTCGTAGCTAAGTCGTCGAGTGAATGGAGTGCTATTCACCCGACAGGATTTTTAACTTAGGCGAAACATGTTTGCAGCTAGGCCCTCGAGTGTGAGGATGGCTCATCACTCGGGTTTTTTTTGAACTTAGGCATATGTCGATTCGCAGCTAAGTCGTCGAGTGAATGGACTCCTATTCACCCGACAGGGTTTTTAAATTAGGCGAAACATGTTCGCAGCTAGGCCACCCAGTGTGAGGATTGCTCATCGCTCGGAGTATTCCCAAATATGAAACTGTACGATCAGAATCGACAACAAACTATAGGAGTCTTGATTTGCATAGATGAAATATTTTATTACATTGAACTCTTCTGTCTCTAAGTATAAAAGCATCGAAGCAAATCTGCATTCCAAGCCTGTGGCTCGTCGATCCGTTTCTTGAGGTTGTACAAGTGATAGGCTCTATTGTTCAACACTTTGGTAACAACGAAGGTGCCCTCCATGCTGGAGCAAGTTTATGAGGTCGATGTTGATCCACTCGGAGCACCAAGTCCCCCTCATGAAATGCCCGACTCTTGACATTCTTCGCATGGAAACGCCGCAGATCTTGCTGATAGGCTGTAGTTCGGATCAGAGCCATTTCTCGCTCTTCTTCCAGGAGATCAACACCATATTGTCTAGCTTGTTCAGCTTCAGGTTCGGAGTAGAGTTCCACCCGAGGAGAGTTATGAAACAAGTCACTCAGTAGGACAGCTTTGGCTTCATAGACCAGGAAAAAAGGTGTTCGCCTAGTCGACCGATTAGGCGTCGTTCTAAGACCCCACAAAACAAATGGCAGCTCTGTTACCCAGGCCCCGGTGGCATGATCCAAATCACGCATAAGATGAGGCTTCAGACCTTGTAGGATGAGCCCATTAGCTCGCTCGACTTGCCCATTGGTTTGGGGGTGGGCAATAGATGCATAATCCACTCGAGTGCCTTGGGAGTTATAGAAGTTCCTGAATTCTTCCGAGTCAAAATTGGTGTCGTTGTGCATGATAACGCTATGGGGAACGCCATATCAAAAGATTATTTCTCTCGTGAATGTGACCGTTGTGCGGGATTTCAACTTCTTTATGGGCTTGGCTTCTATCCACTTGGTAAACTTGTCGACTGCTACTAGAAAATGAGTGAACCCACCTTTTCTAGCCCGAAAGGGACCAATCATGTCGAGTCCCCAAACAGAAAACGGCCAGGAAAGGGGAATTGTCTTCAGAGCAGAGGCCAGCTTGTGTGTCAAGTTTGCATAGAACTGGCATCCATCATAGTGATCGACAATGTCTTTAGCCATCTCAATAGCCCGTGGCCAGAAGAAACCAGCTCTAAACACTTTGGCAACAATCGTCCGTGAGGTCGCATGATGGCCGCAAGTTCCCGAGTGGATCTCATCCAGAATCATTCGACCTTCCTCGGGGGAAATGCAGTGCTGTGTAACGCCAGTCGCACTCTCTCTGAACAGTTGATCTCCCATCACAGTAAAAGCCTTGGACCTATGCACAATCTGTCAAGCCTCTGTTTCATCTTCAGGGAGCTCTTGTGAGGATATAGGCAATGTAAGGCACGGTCCAATTGGGAGTGACAACCAGAATCTCCATGACCAGATCAAACACTACAGGGACGTCGACTTCTGTTGGGTCAGTGGAACTCAAAGCTTGTGGGGGCTCTTCGGTGAAAGGATCTTCTTGTACCGAAGGAGTGTGCAGGTGCTCTAAGAACACATCACTGGGGAAAGGCCATCGAGTGGACCCAGTCTTTGCTAGTTCGTCAGCTGCCTGATTTTTCAGTCGGGGAACATGATGGAGTTCCAGGCCTTCGAATTTCTTCTCCAACTTTCTGACAGCATTACAGTACCCAGTCATAGCGGGGTTTCGAACATCCCACTCTTTCATCAATTGATTCACCACCAAATTTGAGTCACCATAAACCATCAGGCGCTTGACGCCGAGTGAGATAGTCATCTGCAACCCATACAGAAGCGCTTCATGCTCTGCCTCATTGTTGGAGGAATCGAAGTGAATTTGCAAGACATAACTTAGCTTCTCGCCCTTTGGGGATATCAAAACCACACCAGCACCACACCCATTCAACATCTTATAGTCGTCGAAGAACATGGTCCAGTGTGCCGAGTGAATTTGGATTGGTTCTTGCTATTCAATCCACTCGGCCATAAAATTTGCCAATGCTTGGGACTTGATTGCTTTCTTGGCTTCAAATCTGATGTCAAAGTGTCCGAGCTCAATTGTCCACTTAGCCACTCAACCTGATGCATCTCGATTGTTGAAAATCTTAGACAGAGGAGCATCACTAACGACTGAAATCGAGTGGTCTTGGAAATAATGCGCCACCTTCTTCGCTAATAGGTAAATACCATAAACCAGCTTCTGATAGTGTGGATATCTTTGCTTTGAGGGGAACAAAACTTCCGATACATAATAGACTGGCCACTAGACTTTATAAGCTTTACCCTCCTCTTCCCACTCGATAGTTAACACTATATTGACGACCTCATTAGTGGCCACGATGTACAGGAGCAAAGGCTCTTTGCTGCAAGGAGCAGCAAGCACTGGCTGGGTGGAGAGCAGGGCTTTGAGCTCAACAACCGCTGCTTTGGCTTCAGGAGTCCACTCGAACGTGTCATACTTCTTCATCAATTGATACAAAGGTAGAGCCTTCTCACCAAGACGAGAAATGAATCGACTTAGTGCTGCCAAGCAACCTGTGAGTTTCTGAACGTCGCACACTCGCACAGGAGTATTCATTTGGGTAATGGTGAACGTTTCTCGGGGTTGACGTCGATTCCTCCTCGGAAACGAGAAAACCGAGTAACTTACCGCCAGGGACGCCGAAGGTACACTTGGTCGGATTCAGCTTTATGTCGAATGTCCTCAGATTGGCGAATGTTTTGGCCAAGTCAGCCAACAGGTCGGAACCTTTGCGTGACTTGACCACTATATCATCCATGTACGCCTCGACAATCCGAGGGATCTGGTCAAGTAAACACTTCGGAATCATGCACATAAAAGTAGCACCGGCATTTTTGAGACCGAATGGCATAGTGATGTAGCAAAAACACCCGAATGGGGTGATGAAAGCTGTCTTTATTTCGTCCAGGCCATACAGACGGATCTGATGGTACCCAGAGTAAGCATCCAGAAACGATAAATGCTCGCACCCCACAGTCGAGTCAGCAATTTGATCTATGCGGGGGAGCGGAAAATGATCCTTCGGGCATACCCGATTGAGATGTTTGAAGTCAATGCACATATGCAACGACTTATCTTTCTTTGGCACCATCACAATATTCGAGAGCCACTCGGAGTGGTAAATCTCCCGAATGAACTTGGCTTGCAAGAGATGGGCCACTTCTTCGTTGATTGTATTGCGCTTCTCCGTTGCTAAACAACGCAAATGCTCCCTGATGGGTTTGGCTTTCGGATCCACTCTCAGACGGTGCTCAACCAGCTCCCTGGGAACCCCCAGCATGACAACATGCTTCCATGCGAAGATATCCCAGTTCTGACGAAGGAACTGGATGAGCTTGGCTTCCTATTTGCTATCGAGTGTTGATGAGATATTCGTCAGGGCAGCAGTAGGATCTGTCGGGTGGATGTGCACCTTCTTCATTTCCTTTGCCGACTGAAATGCTGACTCAGAAGCCGGCTTCTTTGCACGGAGAAAATCAACAGGGTCAACGGTTTTCTTGTACTCTTCCAGCTCGACCATGGCCATCTGGTGATCGGCGATCTTGGAGCCTTGCTGGAGGCACTCTTCGGCCTGCTGTCGATTGCCAGTGACCGTGATCACGCCCTTAGGTCCTGGCATCTTCAGCTTGAGATACACGCAACATGGTCGGGCCATGAAACGTGCATACGTGGGTCGACCCAAAATGGCATGGTAGGCACTCTGGAAATCCACGACTTCAAACGTCAGCTTTTCTTTTCGGAAATTTTTGTCATTCCCGGATGTCACATCCAATGCTATCTGGCCGAGTGACTTGGCCTTCTTCCTTGGGATGACCCCATGAAATCACATGTTGCTTTCACTCAGTCGGTACATTGGAATGCCCATCCCTTTCAGGGTATCCGCATAGAGAATGTTCAGGCTGCTGCCACTGTCCATGAGGACCTTTCTGAGTCGAGTGCCCCCCCACCGGATAAACTACCAGAGCCTGTCGACCAGGAGTGGCCACATGAGCAGGATGGTCTGTTTGGTCAAATGTGATAGCATAATGGGACCACTTGAGGTAGGTCGGGGTAGCCGGTACATCCATGTTGACTTCTCTGTTGATGACTTTTAGATGACTCTTGCTCTCGACATCAACAAAAATCACAAGTGTAGCTGTGACATCTGGGAATGTTTCTTTATCTTCATACTCATCACCCTTCTCAAGAATTTATCACTTGGAGGGTCCCCTTTGAATTGCTGGATAAGGGTCCGACACTGCCGAGTGGTGTGCTTGGGAAAAATCACATTGCCTTCCACATCTTTCCTTGTGTGAATTACACACGGCTGATCCATGATATCAGTCCCTGATTGATTTTTTCCTTTCTTGGGGGCATATTGTGCTTTAGCCTTGCCCTTGTTTTTGTATTGGGTCGCCAGTGCTGCTGCTTCTGCTTGAACCGGACCCTCAACTTTTCGCTTCTGTTTCCGATTGGAGTTGCCGCCAGTATCACTGACAAATGTCTTTCCTTTGCCACTATGGAGGCAGTCTTCTTCCTCGCCATTGGAGTGCCGAGTGGCGATTTCCATCATCTTGCCAAGTGAAATATCACCCGTTCGATCAAACTTCGGATATAACACTCTATACCTCACACCGGCCTTGAAAGCACACACAGCCTAGTGTTCTAACACATTTTCCACCGTATGATGCAGAGTGGACCACCTCTGAATATAATCTCTCAGAGTCTCATCGGGATTTTGGATACAATGCTGTAAGTCAACCAAACCTGGAGGACGCTTGCAAGTACCCTCAAAGGTTCGGATAAACACTCGAGCAAGATCCTCCCAGCAATATATACTGGAAGGAGCCAAGAGATTCAGCCAAGCTCGAGCTGAACCATCTATCATCAAGGATAGGTGCTTCATTGCGACATTGTCGTTGCTGCCACCAATCTGTACAGCCACTCGGTAATCATCTAACCAAGTCTCTGGCTTGGACTCGCCAGAAAATTTTCCGATCCCAGCCGCCAACCAGAAGTTGGGGGGAATCTCCACAGAATGGATGGCTCTGCTGAAACACTTAGGACCAGAAATCACGGCTGAGATACCACTCGGAAAGTCTCTATCTTGGCCTTCTCTGTGGGATCTTCCCCTATCGATCTGTTTCTAGGTGAGGAGACCTCGAGCATCGAACTCCGCATTCCGTTCATCACCGAACGAGCGCCTATCGTCCGGGTGCTGGGGCACGCGCGGACCGCCCTGCGGAGGAGCGGGCACTCGACGGTGGTCGTCACGGTGAAGATGATCTCTGACCTGATCCTCGCGAAAGCCCCCACCCCTACGAAGTAGGGGCGATCCAGGGATGTGTGTCGACTGAATGGTTTTTTCCCTAGGTGAGTTGCTGTGTATCCTGTTGCGAGACAGTGAAACTACAGAATTCTCATGCTGTGCTGCATCTAATAGTGCTTTGATCTGCATCAACCCTCGTCCAGCTTCTTACCGTGACAGCTGAATGGAGTCTGCTATCCTAGCAGCAACTGCTACATTTAACACAGGATTTCGATATATCTCAACATCGTTGTGGGAGCCAGTCGGGAATAGCTTTCGCTGCTGTCGACCGACAACAGGTGGACGCTGGCGAGCGCGCTCGTCGAGTTCTCGCTGGAGCTCTTCCAACCGAATGCGCGTGGCCTCCAAAGCCTGGGATTCAATGGTCGTACCAACGATGGGGTATGAAGAACCGCCCCCTCGCGATGTGGCTGTTCACTCGATGCACCACCAACATCACGCTTGCCATGGCCAAAGCCCGGCGGCGGGCTTTGATGAGAGCCCGCCATAAGGACCTCCGCTGCTGGATCGCGGCTCTCGCACTCGGGAGGGATATCGGATGGATCGGAATCCGACTCGAACACGCTGTGAAGAGACTCGGTAGGCTCGAGCGCTGCGATCTACGGAGAATAAATTTGACGTGCCACTACGTGCATGATCCAGCGTTGGAATCGTGAGCGGCCAAACTGCTTGCGACTGTGGACAGCAAGGGGAACCGACATATAGGGAGTCGACGGCTGACACAACAACATGTCGTAGGAACTCGCACGAAAGTGCGCGGCCCGACGGACTGGGAGCGCCTCGACATCGAGAGGCGCTTCTTGGAGGTATGCCGAATCGTCAGCGATGAACGTCAGCGCACCGAAACGGATCTTGTGCCCCAGAGCGAAAACACCGCCGGAAGACATGTCGAAGGATGGAAAATGCAACCTCGCCGGAAGTCGCTTAGACGCCTAGACCACGGTGTGCGCCAACTGTCGTGGGAACGAGCCTGACTATAGAAGGTAGGATATGAAAGGAGAGGGCAGAGTCCTAGCTACAGCGAGGGTGTACACACGAATGCATGAGTTCAGGCCCCTCTCATGGAGGTAATAGCCCTACTCTCAGTGCTCGGTAGCTTATGTCGTGTGGAACAAACCCTTGTGCCAGAGGGGAGGGGCGGCTTATATAGAGTTTGCTGCCCCTCATAAGTGCCCGCCATCTAAGGGTCCAATCGTGGGTTTAAAGTCTGGCATTATTGGTAATGTACATAATAAATGCTACTAATGACGAAGGACTAATGACTGCCCGTTGGCCTCCTGATGGTGGCTCCTGGTCTTCTGGTGTCGACTGAGAATGAGGTCTACCGAGTGACAGGAAACTGTCAAGTGAAGGAAGAAGACTCCGAGTGGATTGAATGTCGAGTGACTTGAACGTCACATGGAATCCAGTCAGAAGCTTATACTTCATCTTCAAGTCCTCCAATGTAGTGTCCTTAGGTATGGTATGTAGGTCTTGCCTAGGGCCCTACCCTAGGTACATATCCTCATCACCCGTCGTCTCCTTCCTCGAGCCCAAAGTAGAGTTTCTCCCACACAACCTCTCCCTCCGCTCTCTCATCGTTCCTAGCTTCCGCCACCATAGCTACCATGCCAACCAAGACGAGCAAGGGTAAAGGAGCGAAAGCCGCCGTCTCACAGAAAGATCTGGTGAAGATGCGGAAGGCATGCGTCGTCTTCCCTCCGGTGTTTGACGCGAAGGCCTTGTAGGAGCGGTACCAGGGCATGTGGGTGAGGGAGACGAATGTGCACCCGGCTACCCATGTGAGCCCAGGTCCTTCCAATGGTGGTCCTAAAAAATTCCCCTTCTTCGTCCTCGACCTTCTTGACTTGGGCGGCATGACTTAAGATAAGATCATCTTTGATATGAAACAGTAATGACAAGGAAAGATGGAGCACTAGTCCCTGCGATCGCCCTCAACCCTCTTGAATTGGTTTACCTTGTCGGCGATAGGCGCGATAAGTTCCTCAAGCGCCTTGACGCCCACGTCCTTCGGCAAGCGATCAAGGACGTTCGTGAAGTTGATGTCGGGGTTCCTATGCGCCACCTTGACGAGCACCTTGAGGAGAACGACCCGACAGAGCTTGCGGGACTCGTTGGCCAAATGGACCACCCGATCGGATTAGAGCTGCTTCAGGGCGTCGATTATGCCGTCAAAGAACATGGTTATCTTGACGCTCGAAGTCACCCTGGCGTTGGAGGATAAGTGGAAGCTTTGCAGGCCCAGGTCGGACAATTGTGCGTCAAGCTTCTCCGCCACTTCACAAGGCACTTGGTCCAGATCTGCATGCCTTTCACATAAACATTATGAGAGGCGGCAGCGCTCGTGAGCATGTCCTGCTCGTTCAGGAGGTCCTTGGTCAGGGTCTTCTCACGGGCCATGCTGATCTCAAGGGACTCCTTCAGCATACTCAACTTCAGCTCTAGATCTGTTGGGACCCTGATCCTAAGTCATATGAATCCAGACTGTAACATATCACATCACTTTGCAGCCTCACGCACGGTAAGCTCCACGACTACAGCCTTCCCATAGCCGAGACCGTTTGCCTCTTTTGGCTCACGTATGTGAACATGTCGCTGGCAATCAAACGATAGAGAACCCGGGCTGACATGACTAGTCATAGAAGCCAAGTGGCACATCCGTATGGAAACAGACATATGTAACCCAGCAATGCAGGTGTCGGCCTCAAGAAGGTGTAGACGATTCATAGCAAGCTACAACGACTCCATTACGCCGTGAGACATAAATGCCATCACTGCATGTAGATGAGTCGTAGCAGGCTACAGGGACTCCATTACACTGCGAGACATTTCCCGGAAGAGACACACACAGCAGCAAAGAAGGATACATGTCGGTCAATCAATGTGTCCAGAGCAGTAGCAAGCTACCATGGATCGGTGGAAGCACAAAGAGGTAGTTTCTTGTAAAGACTATTAAAGTCACACGACTAGGTGTCGGATCCCATACATACCGTTGCACGTCACGCGTACGCATTACATGCCCGATATGCACAGATACAAGCATGGCATCACAACGTAACCATATAACAACTTTTATTTAAGGGGCTTAGACGAGCCTTGCATAACATGTTCTTACAGATAGGGGTCACATGACCCGACACTCAACTCATACAAACAAGTTCATACAAACCAAGCGGAAGCATAAGCTGTCTGAGTACAGACAGATGAAAGGGTAAAAAGGCACATGGCCTGTCTATCTACAGCCCGCCACAGGGCATAGGTCGTACCTGGGATACCAGCTATTCGGCATCGTCGACATCTAGAAAGAACCCACCTGATGGGTCCTGGGTCTCATCTGCAACATTTATTAAGCAAACATGAGTACAAACGTACTCAACAAGTCTTTAAAACAGACCTAGTCTATTCAGGTGCATGTATCAACAAGGGGAGTGGTGGAGTTTATGCAGCAATGCCACCTTTGACTCATGGCTAACCTACACTACACAATTTTAACTTTTTGCTTAAATTTTAGATATTGCACACGAGTCCACTAACTCCATGACAATACACCACCATGGATTCACTTCCTTCTCCTGGGAGAGTGCCATCCACGGTACTCACACTTGTGTTGATATTTTTATGAGTATCCATTTGATTATCTATGAATAGCATAAGTTATCCAAGTAGTCCATATCTGAGGACGTGGCTATTCAAATAGTTTCATACCCTGTAGGGGTGTACTTCTTCACACACGCTCTCGCCACTTATCGTTGTGTGCTCATAAAACCATGCACCTCGGCAACCTTCAAGCGGAAGCCCAGCGAGGGAGTCGGCCACAAGCGTCAACCACATAAGACATCTAGTCCAGGCTATCGCCTATTTGAGACTGAACCCACACGGAAGTCCGACCGAAGTTTCTGCTACGGCCCCAAACGATGTGTGCAGGGTTCCCAAGCCCACCATTCGGGTGACCCTTGGTACACCATGCCACTGCCTACCGCATCGTAACCCACCCCTAGGGTCAGCGCTACGCATGGCCTCCAGCATGCTATAAGCACCAGAAACTACTTGCAACTCCTAGACTAAGGACTAAGCGACTGATAAGTCGAGAGGGGTCGAGTTACCGGAACCCAATGTGTGGTAACAACTAGTCTTGGATCACAAACACGGAACTCAGCTCCTAAGAACGGTCCCAATGAGACAACCCACTATGTACTCCTAGATAGCCTCTCATTGCTACCTTTACCAAATCAAGTTTATCATAAGCTTATCACATCGGAACAACAATGTTTCACTCTAGTTCATCACCCAGATGAATCAGACCTGACACAACTCTAAGCATAGCAAGCATAGCAGGCAAAGTAAGCTAACCACATCATGGCACAAGCGTCTACCAGGTATGCTAGGTTGCAAGGTTTAGCTATTTACTGTGACAATGACAGGTCATGCAGAAGAATAGGTTCATCTACCGTGTATGACAGACATGTGAACGGTTGTCCTAATGCAATAAACAAGAGAAGGAGCGAGAGAGTGGGATGTTATCAGAATGATCAAGGGGGTTGCTTGCCTTTCTGGGTAGCGGGAAGGTTCTCTCCTTCATTGGAATACTCAAGGGTATCCTTAGAAGCAGGGCCTACCGCAATGCAGATAAATAGCATTCAATACATGCAAGTGCAACAATATGATGCATCATCATGACATGGTAGCATGTATGGATGAGCTAATGCAACTAGTATCCAAGTTAATTTGAAGTGAGTTTGAATATAGGTTCAAAATCGTTCTTCATTTCAAATTCCAAATTTTAACCTATTAGCAAATGTCAATGTTCTTCTACATAGGTTGCTCTATCATGCATGATAATAGCACCATTGGATTCATTGGGATTTTTTGATAAATTTTCATATATAAATTATTTTCATCTAATTACAGATTGATTTATATGAATTTTTACAGTTTTAAAAAATTTCTGGAATTATTTTAAAACTACAAATTCCTTTTATTTCATCAGCCTGACGTCATCATGGCGTCAGCAGGCCAGCTAACCAGGCCAGGTCAAACCTGACTAGTGGGATCCACTGGTCAAGTGACCTAGTCACTAAGAGGGTTAATCATTTAACTAATTACTAATTAGATTAGGGTAGGGTCCACTGGTCAGTGGGCCATTAACTTAATTTATTTTAGTTAATTAAATTATTAACCTAGATTTGACTAACAAGGCCCGGCCCCACTTGCCAGTGACCCAGGGGTCAAACCCTTGGTAGTCAAACTGGTTGACTCATCGGCGTTGAGCCGCCGGCGACGTCAGGGACGATGGAGGGGGTCGGGATTCCTCCTCCGGCGACCAAATGGATGGTGGAGGGCACCGATCTACTCTGCTCGCTCGCGTGCGTCGAGCCCGACACCTCCCACGGGATGGGATGGCCGGAATCGGCGTCAGCAATGAGCACGGCGGCTACCGGAGCTCGGGCAAGCACAGGCTCGTCGAGTCAGAGCTCGAACGAGCCACCTAAGGGTTCCTAGAGCTGCCTAGGATCATCCTAAGCACGACTACGTGCTCAGGTGCGAGCTTGGGCCGCTGCAACGATGGCCACATCCTCGCCGGCAGCGAGGAGCTCTCGTACCCAAGATGATCCGGTGCTAGAACGACCTATCGAAGGGGAAAAGGGGGGAAAGGACCACAGGCTCACGGCGGCGTCAAGAGCGGGCTCGAGGAAGGCCTAGAGCAGCTGCAAGCTTCACTTCTTCACCGGCGGCCGAAGGTTGAAGACGACGGCGATGCGGCGATGGGGAGCTCCTGGCGATCCGCGGCTTGACGAGAAGGAAGAGGGCGACGAGGCGGAGCTCTGGAGCTACCTAGCAAGGTAGGGGAGCGGCTGGAGCGACGGTGCTACGCGGTGGAGCTTCGGCGGCCATGGCGACAAAGGGGCAGAGGAAGAGAGGCGAGCGAGAGAGAGAGGGAGAGGGCGATGGGGACGGCTCTCTAAGCTTATCCCCGTCGCGCTGGCGAGGGGGAGGCAGGCAGGCAGCTGTCGGCGTGGAGGCATGCCCACACGCGCGCTCCGGCCACACGCCCGTCCTCCTGGCCGCCAGGAGGATGATAACCTCCCTGGGCCAGGTGGGCTGGCCTGGCCTAGGCCTAGGTAGGTTTCCTTTCCCTTTTTTCTCTTACTTTCTGTTTTCTAATTCTGACATTTGTTTTATTTTCTTTTCAGGTACAAATATTTTTATAAAATATCCCAAATATTTTGTAATATCAAGTTTGAATATTTCAAACTCCAATAAAAAGTTTCGGGATATTTTGAAATATAAAATAATGATAATGCTTTATTTGGCATTTTCACACGCTTTATCATTTATTTTTATATTGCTATAGTTGTTCAAATATTTAAAATGGCCCCTGTTATAATCATGACCATAATTATCAGACATAGGGAACATTTTGTAAGGGCATATTGAATTTGTTGAGTTTTCACAACTTTGAATTAATTTGATTCAAATATGAGCTTGGGGTTTCTTTTAGCACCCATTTCATGTTGATGCAAAAATTGAAACATGATGCGCACACATGCTATCCTATGACATCTAGCTAGGGATGTGACAAGATCAGCGGTAGACTCTTTGGTGGAGGAGAGCTCCTTGGTCTTCTCGGACATGGTGGTTTGAATCTCCATCAAGCTGTGGAGGGTCATCTCTTTATCGGTCTTGAACACTGAGATTTCCTTTCTGCGTCCCTTGAGGTCCGCCTCCAGCCCCTTCACCTTGTTAGCAAGCTCATTTCTGGCAGCCTCTGCACCTTCGGCAGCATCGACGACTTCCTTCAGCTTGCCGGTGTGGTCGATGAGCAGGGCTTTGAGGGCTTCCTTGTGCTTCTGCTCTAGCTCCTGGGTCCATTGCGCGACGAGCTTTTCGATTTCTTCATCCTTGTGATGAAGCTTGTTGGCAAGCGTCCTCTCGTGAGCGGAGAAGTCCTCTTCGTGGTTGTGAAGCCCGATGTGGTGCTCCGTCAGTCAAGCGTTCCCCGCAGCAGCCCCTTGAGAAGCCTCCTCTCGGGCTCTTTCGATGTTATACTGCTGCAGGAAGAGCTCACTCCAGCCTTGGCTCAGTTGCTCTCTTCTTGTCTTCAACTCTTTGGAGGCTTCGGCGAACCAGGCTTGTGTTTTTGTGACACACCCCCAGAAGTCCGCCTCCGCCACCTGCATAACAGCCTCCCTTGTGTCCAGCTTCTTAATCGCTTGGAGGAGTTGTTCTTCCTTGGGAAGGCCCCTAATGCCCCCCTCATCAAGAGATTCGGGTCCAGCGGCAGCGGTGATTTCCCCATCAAGGGCCTCCCATTCAGTGGGCTCCCCAATGTTCGTCATCCCCGGCACGTTGATAAACAGGTCCTCTCTAGCCTTGAGATATCTGCTCAGGGAGGGGGTTTCAGATGTCAACGGTTAATCCTCGACAACCATCTCACCGGCAGTCGAGGGCTCCGAGGCCGGTGCAGCGCCTGGTGCTCCTGTGGCGGGAACGTCGTCAATACGGTCGCTGGAGCCCTCGGTGGCCTTCCCGGCAGATCTCTCAGTGGTGTTCTCCTCTACGTCCCTGGCAACCTCATCGGCGGCAACACTGGTGGCGTCAGCGGCAGCATCCCTGGCAGTCTCCTCAATAATGGTGTTGACTTCCAGTTGTTCCGCTGAGGAGGGATGAGGAAACCGGAAATGGAGAACAAAGATGAAGCCGAGTTTGAAATTCGATAAAATTATATACGAGAACAGAATAACAAGCATTGTGCAGCAAACGGTCTTACCTGTACCAGGCTGCAAGGAGGCGGCTGCTTCTTCCTCACCAATTTCAGTTGCCGGCGTATGGCTACCGACGCCAGCACCTGCTGAATTCTCCTCAACAAGGATCGGCTCGTTGGCGGAGCCCCCTACCGGAGAGCCATCTCTAGGCGGCGTAGTCGAAGGGAGCGGCACGTCAGGGGTGGCCCCTAGTGCCCCCCCTTTGTTGTTTCCTTTCTTCTACAAGCCTGGTGATGTCAGCAACGAAGATACATGTCCCGACGCTAGCCAGTGGGAAATGAGTAACAGACTCACGTTGGGGCTGTGTTGCGGGCTGCGTAGCGGGCTGGGCTCCGGGCTGATGTCGATCAGCTCCGACGCAGTCGTGGTGCTGGTTAACGGCGCGTCACCCATCGAAGTCCTCGCTCTCTTCGCCATCCTTTGTGCCAGCATTTCTGAATCTCTGTGGAGACAGGCCAAAGCAGAGCAAATAAGTTAAGGAAAGTTGAAGAAAACTAGCAGATAAGAAGTGTCGAGGGACCCTTACTCTTCTTCCCCCGAGTTGAAGGTGGGGAGGTCGAAGTCTACCTCCACCACGGTGTTGGGAGGTGGAGAAGGGGCAGCCCACGGTCGCTTCGTCATGGCTGGAGCAGGGGGATATTGTCGGGCTCCTTGCCGCTGCACAGCCTTGCCGACCGCGCCCTTGCCAGGGGCTGCACCGCTGGAAGAAGGATGAAGAGCGGGGGCGCCATAAAAAGCTTTCTGAAGGATGCACCTTGTTCTCTCGAGGGCTGGGGGCTCCTCGTCTGACTCCTCTTCAGCTGCGTCCTCGACGGAAGGGCCCCCGACGGTGGTGCCGCTCTATTCCCTAACAACTTCACCCTGCTTGGCGAGTTGCTCCTTCGATGCCACCTCTCCTTTATTGGCATCGTCTTATATAAAGCCCACGCTGCCGGCCTCCATGGCAAGGGTTGCCTCCTCCACCCTGCTGGCGATATATGCCATATCTTCCTCGATGCTATCCCGGACGAGGTTCATCTCTGCCCGTACGGCCTTCTCCAACAAGCTGTCGAAGAACTCCTGTACCTATTCGTCGGACTGCTCTTCACAAGACCCGTTGGGGCCATGAGCATAGCACACTGGCATCATGGCGAGGATCGAGGCCAGGGCGGAGTTGTTGCACACAGGGATCACACCAGACGGCAAGTCGCGCCTCACGTCAGACCTGAACAACTTTTGACCGAGAGCTGCGTCCTGCATCATCGTAAGTTATTGTTCACGCGAGGGCGCATCCCCATGATGTCAGCCGCATTCCTGAACTCCCAGGCTGGCCTCCCTTTGCGCTGTAGATGGGCTATGAGCTGGCGGAGAAAATCGGCCCCGATCATCTCTATTGTGAGCCCGACGACCTTCAGGCGATAGATCCTGGTGGTTGCGACTATGAGCTTCTCGTTGAGAGGTCGAAGTCGCTCCAGTCGTCATCATGCACCATTTTTGTCTGTCGGGGCGAGCAAAAAGATTGAGGATCATCCTCCCGGATCCAGCACCACCTAGCCCGCCATTCATCCCACTTATCATGGAGAGCCCCGGTTGGGTATATGTCCTTGGTCCATCCCCTCAGAATCCAAGCAATGGAACCAGAAAGGGCTTCTCCCCCTTGCATACGAGGGGTGAAGTAGTGGTGAAATAGAACAGTGTTCGGGACTACCCCGGCAAAGTTCTCGCAGAGGTGGGCAAAGACGGACATACATGTTACATAGTTCGGCTTGAAATCCAGGACCAGGAAGATGTATGTGTACATGATGTCGTTGAAGAAATCGGAGAAGGGAGGACAGAGCCCACAGTAAAAATAATCGATGAAGAAGGACCGCCATTGGAAGAACCTGGGCTCACACAGGTAGCAGGGTGCGCATTTGTCTCCCTCGCCCAGATGCTCTGGTACTTCTCCTTCAAGGCCTTTGCGTAAAGCACCGGAGGGAAGACGACACGCGCCTTCCGCATCTTCGCCAGATCATTATACAAGATGGCGGCTTTCGCCCCTTTGCCGTTGCTCGTCTTGGGCGGCATCGTGGCTATGGTGGCGGAAGCTAGGAATGGGGAGATAGCGGAGGTGGAGGTTGTGTGGGAGAAACTCTACTTTGGGCTCGAGGAAGGAGACGGCGGCGATTTCTAGATTGGAAAAGACAGGGACTAAATGAGCAAGTGTCTTTGCGGGTCCGTTTTTTATGGGGAAGACGCGTGGCCGCTCCTTTACTGATCAATGCTAAATACCTTCGCGAGCACAATGCCGTTACGACCACTCTGCGCACACCTCCCACGTCGTGCATGTAACGCGCATCATGGGGTGGCGCTGTAAGCGGAATGATTGCAACTGCAGACCCCTGCCACACGTGCCCATGCACTATTTGGGCCTGGCCCAACAATGCCTCGCACCGTGTGTGGCCCAGGCTCGGGAGCTCCTGTCGCTGTACTAAATATCGGGTCCATTAGTACCCCTTACTTGTGCACGTGCAATTGTAGCCACACCCGCGGCTAGACCTGTCGGGGGACTAGTAGAAGCAAGCGTAAAGATGTCAAAGGAACGCTCAAGTTAACAAACACAAGACAGAAAACTAAGGGCTGGAATCCCGGCAAGATCTTGGTAGGGTGGTCTGCGGAGCCCTGACAAGAAGGGCACTTGGCAAGACCTCACCACCTTGCCAGCGCAGAGACTAGGTGTCGACTCCCAAGATACGTGTCAAGGCGCTGGCGAAGGAGAGGCTAAGCGGTGCATATGGTATGGGCCCCTGTCCCGTCCCGTAGAAGATCAGGGACACTGACAGAGCATTAAATGCGCTTGTCCCACTCTGTTAGGGTTAGGTATGATAGCAGTGTAGCACTATGCACCCCGTGCATGCACTGTATGCCACTATTGGGATCCCCTTAGTCATATAAAAGGAGGCCCAAGGCATTACGAGAAAGGACCTTTTTTGGCTCTCGTCTGCTAGCTCACGCGCGTAGTAGCTCCGCATAGCGCTCCTGTAGCCAGAACCTCAAGAAGACCCATAATACATCAAAGCAGGAGTAGGGTTTTACACTCCACTACGGACCGAACCTGGGTAAAAACTCCCCCCATGCCGATTGTGTGCTCTGCTCTTTGTACTTACCTTCTCTCCGCCGAACCACAAAGGGATCCTCGTGGTCCCATGGGTGTCATGCACCGACATCTTTTGGCGCCGTCCGTGGGGACAGATGGCAAGGTGGTGCTCAATTACCTCCCAGGGAACACTGGGGACATCAGATGGTTGCCTTGGAATCACATTGACGTTCGCCCGCAGTAGGGCAACAAGCGCGCTTTCCTATTTGTCAATGAGGGTGGAACTTATGGTGAAAGTCCCCCCATGCCATCCTCCTTGATGGGCACCTTCTTGGTTTCTAGTGGGGTCGCCTTAGATTTCTTGTTCTTGCAGGTGGAGCTCTCTGGCACATCATCAACGGGAGCGCAACACTCTGAAAAGGCGCGCTTGCCGGAGTGTGCACAATAGGCCTTGTCGGTCTTCTTCCCCCGGGGAGCTTCAATGGCTGGAGTAGGTGCGTTGGCGGCAGGTGTTGCAACCGCTTCCTAGTAAAGTTGGTCGGCACAGACAAGCGTGTCCTTCTTGTTTGAGTTGATCCTGATGACGTTGGTCGGCCTGGGCATCTTCAACACGTTGTAAGCATAGTGCGACGCTGCCATGAACTTGGCCAGCGCCGGGCGTCCAACTAGCCCATTGTATGGCAAGGGTATCTTGGCAACGTCAAAAACAATCTTCTCCATTTTGAAGTTCATGTCACTGCCAAATGTTACCGGTAATGCGATATTGCCCTTTGGTTGAGTCCTTCCTGGATTGATCCCCTGAGAAGCGCCCGTCTCCTCAAGATCTTTGTCAGGAATTTGCAATCTCTTGATCACATCAGGCGAGATCAGATTCAGACCGGCCCACCGTCACCTAATATTTTTGTCACCTGAGGATGCGAATCATTGGGGAAAACAACAATGGCAGACACCTGACCGTTGTTGTGCAATCAGGGTGATCCTCAGCGTTGAAAATCATAAGAGGGTGGTAACATCTCAAAGGCTTCCGGGTTTCAACATATGGTTCCGTCGCATTAATCTCGCGCACCCACTGCTTAAGTTGGCAACGGGAGGAATGCAACGAGGTGCCTCCGTCGATGCACATGACATTCGTATCTCTCTAAAACTCGTATTCGCTGGACTCATCGTCCTCTTCATTGCCATCATCATTCTCCTCTTCCTTGTCGTGGCCTCTAGCGGGCCTCTCCTGCTGCTTGGCCTTGCCGCAATGACCTCCTCAGCCACCGTGCTTCTTGTCAAGCCCTTCGCACCTTCATGGGCTTTCTCCTTGTCATGCCTTACGTACTCAGCTTTCTGCCTTTCGGCAAGCTGCTTGACTTGTCGGCGGTTTTGGAGGTCATGGCCTTGGTGCAATGGATCTTGCAATACTGCTTGTCGGAGCCCTCCGGCTTGTCGGCAGCCGCCAAGGCCTGACAAGAGGCACACCCGGCAACCTCCTTGCCGGGATTGTCAACCTTGTCTTCTTGGCAGCGCTAAGGTTGCCGGACTCCTCGACGACAAGCACGACATTGTCCTTGCGATTATTGTGCCGCCGTCGGCCCTTTCTTGCCGGGGCAGTAGTGTCTTCGTCACAGTCGACCCCAGTAACGTCATCCTCGCTAGGGAGTCTCCTCCTTTCGTCAGCTTGAGCACACCTATCAGCCAGGGCATAGAGCTTGGCGACATCCTGGACCTTATTCATCACCAGCTCTTCACGCATCCTCGATTATGCTCGTTCTGATGAAACACGCTGATAACAACGACAGGCTGAACATCTGGAATGTTGCGGTGTATGCGATTGAATCTTTGAATGTACTTGTGCAAGGTTTCGCCTTCCTTTTGGGGGATGAGATGAACATTGCTTGCTTGACAAGGAGCTTGGTGGCCTCCGGTAAAGGAACCAACAAACTCGTGGCATTGGTCTACCCAACATGAAATGGAATTCTCCGGTAGGTGCATCATACACAACTTGACATTGGGCTCGAGTACTTACGGGAAGTAGTTGGCAAGTATCTTGTCGTCGCGAGCTCCGACAGCCTGCACCGCAATGGTGTAGATGCTCAGGAACTCTGACAGGTGGGTCTTGCCGTCGTATTTCTCCGGGACCTCTGGCTTGAATGTTCGGGAATTGGGCCACTAGACTCGCCGCAGCTCATGGTAAACGCCGGACAACCTACCTCATAAGGCAGGTTGATAGGATAGCCTGGCGCAGGCTTGTCTACAAAGGGTCCTGCGTGCTTATCGGATTGATGGCGCGTTTCCAGCGGCCACTCAATGGTGGTTCGGGCATCCTCCTTGGCACGCTCCCAAAGAACTTGACGTTGATTGCGGTGAGTCCACGGATCAGATGATGCAGGTGAGTCATCACTGTCGGCGCCTACCGGCTGAGTCGGCGACCACCGCTGTCATCGTGGGGGAGAGTACACTATGTTTGTGCCACCTCTGGCCTCATCGCCATTAGCGCACACTGCCTCGACGAACCGCTATTGTGAGGTCTCCGCCCGCTGCGGTCCACCCCTGTCGGCGAAGCTGACGAGGCTATGGATAGTAACTCTCAACTCATCGAGCTTCTCCGCCGTAGGTGGGAAGTTTAGGAGCAGTTTCGCTCGCTCCAATGCTTCTGTCGACAAGGTTGGCAGCGGAAGGTGCGATGAACGTGAGGTTCTCTGACTCCTAACAGTGTTAGAAGGAGCTCTGTCACGGTCCCGCGACCGCGCGCCACCTTTGTCAGAATGTTGGCGCGCACGTTGGTCCCGCGCATCTCGAGGGTGATGTGCAGGGGCCTTTCCATGGGTGTGCCTAGAACCACCGTCATCGCGGTGCTGTTGGTCGCGCGCGACCTAAGAAGGCCATGGCGTATGCGCCAGCGTATGTGTCTTGGAGGGTGCCCCACCATCTCTGGTATTCTCTGCACAAGCTGTGGGCCGCACGACTTCGTCTTGAGGTCCAGCGGTGCGTGGGTTGTCACCGTTGATGCGGACGGCGCCACTGGCTTCTCCTTGATCTCTAGAGTGTCGTGGAGGCTCTAGGCCTCTACCCGCATCTACATCGCTGCCCGCCTGAGTGGCTACGGGCGCGCAGGACGTCGACGGGTCGACTGCCGAGAAACCTTTCTTCTTGGGGGGCATGGCGATGAATGAACTCGCACACAGATCGCATGATCAAGTTCACACTACATGTCCCCCTACCTGGCGCGCCAAAGATGTTGGTGCATGACACCTATGGGACCACGAGGATCCCTTTGTAGTTCGGCAGGGAGAAGGTAAGTACAAAGAGCAGAGCACACGATCAGCGCGAGGGGAAGTTTTTACCTAGGTTCAGGCCGCTATGGAGCGTAAAACCCTACTCATGCTTTGATGTATTATGGGTGTTCTTCAGGCTCCAGCTATGGGAGCGCTACGAGGAGCTACTATGCGTGTGAGCTAGAAGACGGCAGAAAAAAAAGGTCCTCTCCCGTAACGCCTTGGTCCTCCTTTTATATGACTAAGGGGATCCTAACAGTGGCGTACAGTGCGCGCACGGGGCGCACAGTGCTATAGTGCTATCACACCTAACCCTGACGGAGTGGGACAAGCCCGTTTAATGCTCCATCATCGTCCCTGGCCTTCTATAGGACGGGACAGGGGGCCTTTCCATCTACACCGCTTAGCCTCTCCTTCGACAGCGCCTTGACACGTATCCTCGGAGTCGACACTTGGTCTTCGTGCTGGCAAGGTGGCAAGGTCTTGCCAAGTGCCCTTCTTGCCAGGGCTCCATAGGACACGCCCGGCAAGATCTTGCCAGGGTTCCATACCTTGTTCTTCGGTCTTGTGTTTGTTAACTTGAGTGTTCATTTGATGTCTTTGCGCTTGCTTCCAGTAGTCCCCCGACAGGCCTTCCCGCGGGTGTGGCGACAACTGCCCGTGCACAAGTAAGGGGTACTAATGGACCCGATCCTTAGTGCACCGATAGGTAGGAGAGGGAAATTCTCTTCGTAGATTTGATGAAAGGGATATTCGTTATAATAAGTCTTCTAACCAATGATTGGATGAGTTTGATAATTTTGTTGTTAAGCAAGAAAATTTTAATGCTTATCTTAGTAGACAATTGAAACATAATGCTTTCATGCTTGATCGCTTAGGTGATTATATGAGTAGAACTATGAATGATCTTAAACTTATTAGCAAAACTGCTTCCATGGTAACTACTCAAGTAGAACAAGTACTTAAGGCAGAGAATGATTTGGTTAATGAGATGAATAGTAGGAACAATGATCATTTTGTTAAAGTTGTGACTAGAGGTGGAAGAATGACTCAGGAACCGTTGTATCCTAAGGGCCACCCTAAGAGAATTGACCAAGATTCTCAAAAGGGTAATATAAATGCACCTATTCGCTCCAGTAATAAGAGGAACAAGGATGATGATAGAACTTTGCATGCTGCTAGTGAACCTGTTATAGATACACCTGAAAACCCAAATGATATTTCTGTTTCTGATACTAAGACACAATCCGGTGATGAACATGAGCCTAGAGATAATTAATAATGATGATGTTCATGTTGATACTCAACCTAATAATGATAATGATGTGGAGATTGAACCTGCTGTTGATCTTGATAACCCACATCCTAAGAATAAAAGATATGACAAAAGAGATTTTATTGCTAGGAAGCATGGTAAAGAAAGAAATCCATGCCTTTTTCTCCTAAACCATCCAAGAAAAAGGATGATGAGGATTTTGAGCGCTTTGTTGAAATGCTTAGACCTATCTTTTGGCATATGCGATTAATCGATATTTTGAAAATGTCTCCTTATGCTAAGTATATGAAGGATATTCTGACTAATAAAAGGAAGATACCGGATGCTAAAATTCCAACCCTGCTTGCTAATTATACTTTTAAGGGTGGATTACCAAAGAAATTAGGAGATTCGAGAATACCAATATACCATGCTCTATTAAGGGGAATTATGTTAAAACCGCTTTATGTGATTTGGGAGCTGGTGTTAATGTTATGCCTTTCTCTTTATATCGTAGACTTGATTTGAATAAGTTGACACCTACTGAAATCTCTTTGCAAATGGTTGATAAATCAACTGTTCTACCTATCGGTATTTGTGAGGATGTGCGTGTCACAGTTGCAAATGCTACCATCTTAACAAACTTTGTTATTCTCGACATTCCCGAGGATGACAGTATGTCGATCATCCTCAGTAGACCCTTTTTGAATACTGCAGGGGCTGTTATTGATTGCAACAAGGGCAATGTCACTTTTCATATTAATAGTAATGAGCATACAGTACACTTTCCAAAGAAACAACCTCAAGTTCATAGTATCAACTCCATTGAAAAAATTCCAACGATTATTATTGGAGACTTTGAATTCTTCCTACTGTCAAGAAGAAATATGATATACTTATTGTTGGGGATATATATATCCCCATTGAGGTAACTTAGTGTTATTCGAAAATTCTTCGGTTTCATGTTATCCGAAAGAAGTTTATTAATAAGACTTGATCAACCTTATTGATGGATTCCTTTTAATGAGCATGAGATGGATGAATTTAGAAAGCACAACTTCTTGTACCCAACTTTTATTTCTGTTAGTTAGATGATTTTAAGTAAAAATGCTATTATTTTTCTAGTTTCTGAGTTTCCTGTGCAATAAAAAAAAGGGCTGACCAGAAAATAAAAGTTTTTCAAATGTCTTGAAAATGGAGTATGATTTTTTCTGGAATATTTAAAAATATCTGGCACTGAGCACACTACAGGGGGCTGCACTAGTGGGTCACAAGCGCACAAGGTGCAGCCACCCCTCCTAGCCACACCTAGCAGGCTTGTGGGTCTCATGTGGGCCCCTTTCACTTATTCCAGTACCCACTCAATTCATCTTTTTCTAGAAAAAATCCCACCATTGCTCAAACCCGTGTTCTAGTTCATTTTGGTGCCATTTTCGATCTCCTTGTGCAAAGCTTAATTCACAAAACTGTTTTGGGAGATTGTTCCTCGGTGTGTGACTACTCCAAAGGTGCAATTGGTTTTTGTTCTAGTTCTTTATATATTGCAAAAAAATTGCTGCCAAGGTGACCTTGTTCTTGACCTTGCATGTCAGATTTATATGGTCCCAAGTAGTTTTGATGCATGATATAGCCTCTAGGTACTTGAGGGGGTAGTTGCTATGAGTTTTGTTGAGTTTTGTTCACCTATATTTTGAGTCACTAAAAATTTCAGAATTTTTCAGAAAATAAAAAATGTTGAGAAAGATGTTTCAAGGGGGTTCATCGAGCAAGAAGGCCCCAAGACTCGCGATACGTGAGCCCGACCTTGAACCACTGAGGGAAGCACAAGTGTGACATTGTGAATGGTCATCAGATCAATTCATGAGGGATGCCAGTTTCAAGGAAGAATTCTACACAAGAAATGCTGGCCTTGAGGAATTCGTGTCGGACAAATGCAAGAAGTACTATCAACTCACGGATTCTTCCGTGCGGAGGTTTGCATTTTCGCTCAATCATAATAAACCTTCCGTCCTATTTGACCTTTATGACAAATCATATACTTTGGACATAGAGGATTTTAATCATGCATGTAAAATTCCATGATGGGGAAGCTATAGTGGTCCGCATAAAACTGAATATAATGATTTCCTTGCTAGTATTACCGTCGGAGAAACTAGAAATATTACAGAGGCTACCATGGGGAGCACTCACTTCCTTGTCATACACTATTTTGCTCTATTCATAGGTAGATGTATTAACGGTAAGACTGAGCATAGCCACCTTTGTGCAACCGACCTTAGTATTCTTGAGAGTGTAGTAATGTCATGCCCAAGATGCGATCCTATCCTTCTTTTGGCACGAGGGCCTCGATAGGGATAGAAGCGCATCTTGTCATTGCAAGAATGGATATAATTAAAAGTACATCTACAGAAGAGATGAGTATATATGGAATTGGCTTACACTCGCCACAAGCTACATCAATATCACATCAATACAACAACATACTCAAACATCATACACAAGAGCAGGGTCCAACTACGGACGAAATCAAACGATAAAATGACATCCATCCTTGCTATGCCAGGATGCCGCCTGGAACCCATCCTAGATCGATGAAGAAGAAGAACTCCAATTCAGACAAGCATCGCGCTCACGACAAATCATCTCACTACTTGTACCTACAACTGTTGTTTTAGTAATATGTGAGCATGTTAGGAGTGCTCAATTATGGAACAAGTGGTAGGTAGCATGACATAACGATAAGAGCATGACAACTAGCATAGCAATGATAGTAGTGGTATCCAGGGAAATGTGTCATCTTGCCTGAGATCCTGCTTGGAAGAAGAACGAGTCCATGAAGAAGACGATCCAACATAGTCGAACGAATCCTCACATTCCGAACGCTTTCAGAACTCTATCGAGAAGGAACAATCCAAAGTAATCAATCAACACAAGATACACCACAACATATGCATGACATGATGCACAAATCTATATGATGCATGTCAAGTTTAATTATGCAAGGCACGACATGGCAAATCACATCAATCAAATACCACACATTAAGTGAAGCCCAATATGCAACGAGTTGCATATTGACGAAACTCCACGTCAAATATTTAGTTGAGTCTCGTTTATTTACTCGGCAACATTAAATGTTGTTAAACATGGAAAGAGGTGAAGCATGAACATCTATAACATCTAGGCATTTTAAATGGGGCCGGAAGCAACATATAGCATTTCCGAAAAAAAACATATGCATATTATGAATTTGGTCTGGATCTGTACTAAACATGTTTTATATTTATTAAACATGGAAACAAAGTGTGGCATGAGATTCTACATGTTTTTCTAGTCAAGTTACATATATAACACATTTTAAACGGAGCTACAGTTATTTAGTTATGCAATAAACCGTTTTAACATGGCATTTACTGAAAATAATGCAAACAAAAAGTTTAAGTATTTTAAACACATGTGAGAGTTGGTTATTGTGCAACTACATTAAATTTTAGACAAGTTACATATATAAAGTTTTTTAATTCAATGCAGGTTAAAAAGTTATTAACAATTTTAAAACATGGGTTTTTTCTGTAAATTTGAAATCCTGGAATAATAGACAAAATCGCATGCAGAAAAAAAAACACCGTGGGTCGAATCCGAAACTGGGCTAATAGGGAACATGGGCGCAACATACTAAAACACGCACGAGGCGCTCGATAGGCTGGCGGCTCACCTCGGGCTGGGCCTTGAGGGGCTGTAGAAGCTGGGCCGGAGGAAAGGCAGACTAGGCTGGCCTAGGTGGAGGCCACGCGCGGGCGCTGGTGGTCAACGGGGGCGCTCCTCCCTCCTGCACTAGAGGGGGATACCATGGCAGCGGCGGCGGCCGATGGCAGGCAGCGAGGAGGCACGGCGAGGGTGGATCTGGGCGGGGGTCACCGGATCTGGGCGACGGGGACCCATTCCCGACGGAGACGGCGGCCCGGCGGGGCTGGCCACGGAGGGGAGGTCCTGCGGGGAGAGAGAGAGAGAGGGCCTGGGTTAGAGAGAGAGAAATGAAGGGAGGATAGGAAGGAGAGGGAGGAAGAAGAGGGAAGGTAGCGGGGGAGCTCGTAGGCGTCGGGGCTCCGGCGGCCCTCCGGTGAGGCAGCGGGGTCGGAAGGCTCGGGCGGCACTCTATGGGGCTCGAGGGCAAGCGGCTTCGGCGGGAGCGGTGGCAGGGATCCGGGCCCGGGCGGGCCACCAGATGGCCCTGGGCGGGCCCAACGGCTGGAGGTGGGAGGAGGCTGGCCAAGTGGCGGCTAGGGTTAGGAGGGCGCAGATTTTGAGGCAGGGTAGGCTTGGGGGTTTATTTATACTAATTAGGGATAGGGTTAGGGGGTTTGAGGGCCGATTTCGGCCGTGCGATCACAATCGGATGGCCGGGTCGGGGCAAGGCTGGTGGGATTTGTGGTTGGGCTACACCTAGAGAAGAGAGGGAAATGGGAGGCCTGTGACAGAGTTTTTTTGAAACACCGAAACGACTAGTAAATAAACCGATGACGATTCCGCTACGGTCAACCGTTGGAATATCAAATGAACTCTGATTGCGACGAAATTTGGCAGCCGACCTATCTACAATACAACAAGACCGCACGCCAACTTTCGACGCAATCTGAGAATATTTTATGCGTGCCTTAAAAACTGGTTTTTTAACGATGTCGCGGGCGCGTGCGTGTGTGGTTGGTCTCGAAACGTCAGCGACACGAATGGAGAGAACCGGCAGCTACTAACGGATGCAAGTTTTCAAAAACGAGTGACGATGCAATGCATATGATGCGAATGATGCGATGATGAAAGCAACAACCAAACGAAACACAAACGAGAAAGGAAATAAAAGGGGAATCTTCTGGAGCGTCAGTCCCGGGCTATTACAACTCTCCTCCACTACACGAGGGTCTCGTCCCGAGATGTAGAATGAAAAGGGAAGAAAAAGAGCAAGAGGTAAAAACTTAGCTGCTTCTCTGAAAAACGAGTGAAACCAATGAAACATGAAGGTTGGAAAGAGATGAAGAACGACACAAGGAACAAGCAAGAATTCACAAGAAATTTTGGCAGCACTTTGGTAAGAAAGAGAGGCAAAACTTTATATGAAGGAAAAGAACTTGAACATAGAACACAACACTCTCGTAAAAATGAATAAACAAAGAAAGAACATGAACTTAACCAAACTAGTTGTGAGTTGAAAAGAGCAACACCACAAAGCCTCCGGAACAAAAGAGTAGAAGCTAGATCTTTGGAGAGAAGAGAACGTAGAAGAAAATGACAACTTATACCACCATTGAATTGAAAATCATCTTACAAGAAGATATTGAACAGATTTGTTCAAAAATTAACACCAAAAATAATAGCTTGTTATGGGCTTATGGAAATATCTCAAAATTATGAGGTGACAACCTGCCACAACAAAAACACTTGATTGACTGAGAGCAACAAGATATGCAAAGCTTCCTTCGCCAAGAGGTGGAGGAGACACTTGAATCATTTATGACACCATGATAGCAACAATCCTTAGGAAATGCTTTAGGTGAAATCCAACCCAAGATAACTCCGACAAAGTAATGATGGGTTTACTTATCTTATTCTTGAATTTTTTTTTCTTCGAGACTCCTCATAACCAAGAATTTAATAACACCATCTCAAAAGACAATGGAGAAGGAATTGAACTTAGACATCCAAGATAAGGAAGACTTGACAACCTTCAAGAAGAATCTTGAAGAACATTTGGAGAAGAATTACATCCTAAACACCCACCATGACGAACCATCGGCAGAACTCCCGAATGAAAGGATGAAGGTTGACATTGAAGGTAGAAAAAGAACAAGATTGAGGCCTTGCTATGAATTAGATGAAGCTTAGCAACAAGATACTTGAGAAAACTAGGAACTTCGGAAAAGAAAAGATGAACCCCTTAGGCTCGAGAATTTGATAACATGAACCACTCGGGAAGAAGGATTGAAATCACCTTAAGGAACAAGAATAAGAATTATGTTATGCTTATCCTTCATCAAGTTAATTTGACGACAATCAACAGATTTTGCACACCACTTATTCTGCTTGCAAAGAATTGAAGAGAAAGAGAGAGAGAGATCACAACTTGAAGAAGTCTTGAACAAGAACACCGGTAAGGATTCACATGAATGAGGATACTACGATTGAACGATATAACATGAGAACGAAGAGAGCATGATCCACCTAATAGAGAAACTTGAATGAAGCACTGGAATAATTGAGACACGAACGAAGGAACAACAATTGAGAAGAACTTGAGAATGAAATCTGAAAGCTGAGAACGAAAAATTCTTCCAAAATAATGGTCTTCAGAGGATCGGGAAATGAGAACAACTTGAATGCACCGAATAGATATGGGAGAAATTTCTCATGAATGGAAACAATTTAAGAGGAAAGCATCAAGATGGGATGACAAATCTTCAAGAGAATGGACTAAGATTAAGAGAAACTCCTTCGGTCTTCAATGCATAGAATGATGACGAGAAACAACATCATGAATTACTGAGACAATCCGGAACAATGAATAAATAAAGTTGAGCCAACAATGAAAATAATTTACAAGTGATCCTCAAGAAGGCATATGATTAATGAAATTCATTCTTACGTAATATTAGAAGAGAACTTGAGAACATCTTCGAAAAGACTAGAAGAGCCAGGTAACATCCTGGGGAAAAACCTGTGGGTTATGGGCCCACTCAAAAGAAACCACCTTTGAGACAATTGCTTAGAAGAGATATTGCACCAGAAAAATTAAGAACTTGATGAGGTGAGAACCTCGAAATAATTTAAGAGGATATGAATGGAAATGAAAGTCTTCTGAGATATCTTCGGCACTCCGGATAGAATAGAGAGAGACGACAACCAAGAGATACTTGGAAAAGAATTATCCACACGGAAAACTTTTAGCGAATGAACAAGATAAGATGAACACTAAACCATTGACTTGAATTCATCGGAGAAGAAAGCAGAGACGAAGAAATGATGAACTTCAAGCTCTTGAGCATCTTCACTATGAATCACCGGATACTAAACCGAAGAAAAGCTAGCGGAAGCATGACATGAAAGAAAAGCAGTTGGATGAGATTTAACTGATGAAGAAAAAAGGGCGGGAGGGTGGGGAAAACAAAGATAACTTGGGACGGATGAAATGAACTCCGGGAAGAATAAGAGGATTGATCTTGCAATATTAACAGGATTGAATTCACATGAAGAGAGCACACCGGGTGAAAAGAATTGATATGACAACTCGATTGAGCAAAAGAATTAGCATTCCCAGAGAAATATGAGAATACCGCTTCTGAAAGACATGAGATCACCAGTTGACATCGAAGCACCACAAATTACCATATAGAAAAAAACAAAGGATGGGGCTTACGTAACAATCCCGAACAAATACATGACAGAGATTTTGTCCGATATTTTCGTGGTAAGGTTCGCACGGGCTCGATCATACATTGGATTGTCATATTGAAATGATGCTCCAATATGCTCCCTAGGCGTAGCGAGCTACAAGGTTTGACAAAGCATAAATTGAGACTGTCCTCTGTAAGAAAGACCGTGAAGGAACAAATCCACTAGATGTCAAACCCCAACCTCACATCATGATCTTTTGAAAGATATCCTTGATAACTACTTGAATTCCCACCTAAGAACTTCCGAAAACTTTTTGGTTATGTAATCTGGTGTTGGGGATACAAGGAGGAAAATATCTCACACATCTAACAAGCCTACACCCCAACTGTATCCATCCTTCAACACATAACCAGAGGTTTTGGAACTCCATCTATCTCAGACACTTGAAAACACAACGATACTAAGAATGGCAGTACATCTGAACGCTCTCCACCAGTACTGGGGATGTCAGACTCCTCTCACCACTACTAGTATTAAAGCAATTTCGAACATCCTTCGTCCTGAGATACTAAGGAAACTGAATGATAACGATGTGCCAAGAATCCCTTGGTGCTCTACTCCTCGATAATAGGAGGCAACAAGTACAGAACTCCATCACATCGGCATCATATAGATTCCAAAATATCCGCATGATCCTAAAAAAATTGAGTGAGAAGAGGGTAGAATCAGAATTCCTGAGTCCTAATTCCTCACCAGAGCATAGAAGAGGAGTAAAAAGAATCCTACTCTCCGATATAACTAGACTCAAAATAGTTCATCACTAGACTTGACTCGGCCAAGTTCGATCAATCAAGGGGATCCTAAGTCAATATAGGCTCTGATACCAACTTGTCACGCCCAAGATACGATCCTTCCCTTATTTTGGCACGAGGGCCTCGATAGAATATAAGCGCATCTCGTCGTGTTGCAAGAATGGATATCATTACAAGTACATGTACAAAAGAGATGAGTATATGAATTGTCTTACACTCACCACAAGCTACATCAATAACACATCAATACAACAACATACTCAAACGCCATACAGAAGAGCAGGGTCCGACTATGGACGAAATCAAATGATAAAATGACATCCATCCTTGCTATTCCAGGCTGCCGCCTGGAACCCATCCTATATCGTTGAAGAAGAAGAACTCTAATTCAGACAAGCATCGCGCTCACGACAAATCATCTCACTACAGGGACTCAGCAATCTCATTGTTTAGTAATCTGTGAGCCACAGGGACTCAGCAATCTCATTCCCAAGGGTATCAAGAGTATTACAGCTTAATGGGTGAGGTATGGTTAAGTGGTGAGGCTGTAGCAAGCGTCTAAGCATTTATTTGAGTGTCTAACTTACGAATAAAGAAAGTAAAGTATGGTGGTATATGAATAACGAACGTGAACTAGTAATGATCACTAACTGATCCCGAACACCTACTTACGTCAAACATAACCCCACCGTGTTATCTCTCGGATAAGGAACCGCGAGAAGAGATAGTCATGGTTACCCATAGTTGGTGTATTTTATTTGAGTTTACTTCAAGTTTACTATGACCGGGTGTTAAACAAAGTTTCGAAGTTTGCCACATAACCGCGGGCATGGCTTTCCGAATGATTTAACCCTGTAGGGGTGCTCCAACTCGTCCATCACAAATTAACCACACCCGCGAGAATAACCTCAACCACGGATCTTGTGATATTCATAGGAAATTCCACAGGAAGATCACACCTCGAGATAGCCCGAAGTAAAACGTAATTCTTCATGCAAGACATTCGAAAAAGGTAAAACAAATCCAGCAAGGCCGCTCGACATGCTGACAATCCCGATAGGAGCCGCGTATCTCGTTCTCAGGGCACGGAAGATGAGCTATGCTTACAGTGGCCCGATAGAAATGTCCTAAGTTGCCCCTGGTTGGCCTCGCACAGTGCTCTATTTTGGACCAACACTCATGAGGAGCACTGGAACGGGGGTTGATTAAATTATCCATGGGTGCCGGTGGGTCCCTATGCATTTTATTAGTTATTAGGAAAATGTAGTACCAATGTTGGGCCTTGCCAGACAAGCTTTATCCTACAACGAAAATCAAGGGGGTCCCCATAACAACCCTAAGCATGTTAGGAGCGCTCAATTATGGAACATAACACCGGTTCACAAGTAACTAGGTGTGGCAAGAGTAGAACAAAACACCGAACAAAAGGCCAAGCCTTCCACCCTTTACCAAGTGTATAAGTGCATTAAATTAAATAGCAATAATATTGTGATAACAAAAGAATGTCCATGTTTTCAAATGGAAGCAATTGCACCTGCAGCTAGAAACGCTATAAGAAGGGCTGAGAAAGTGGTAACATAGCCAAACAATGGTTTGTTGGGAAGTGGAGGGGTTAGAGGCTTATCATGGCAATGTTGGGAGGCTTGTCAAAACAGTGGTAGGTAGCATGACATAACGATAAAAGCAAGACAAGTAGCATAGCAATGATAGTAGTGGTATCCAGGGAAATGTGTCATCTTGCCTGAGATCCTGCTCGGAAGAAGAACGAGTCCATGAACAAGACGATCCAACATAGTCGAACGAATCCTCACACTCCGAATGCTTTCAGAACTCTATCGAGAAGGAACAATCAGAAATAAACAATCAACACAAGATATACCACAACATATGCATGACATGATGCACAAATCGATATGATTTATGTCAAGTTTAATTATGCAAGGCACGACATGGAAAATCACATCAATCAAATACTACACATTAAGTGAAGCCCAATATGCAACGAGTTGCATATTGATGAAACTCCACGAGCAAATATTTAGTTGAGTCTCATTTATTTACTCGACAACATTAAATGTTGTTAAACATGGAAAGAGGGGAAGCATGAACATCTATAACATCTAGGCATTTTAAATGGGGCCGCAAGCCATATATAGCATTTCTGAAACAACCCCATATGCATATTATGAATTTGGTTCAGATATGTAATAAACATGTTTTATATTTATTAAACATGGAAACAAAGTGTGGCATGAGATTCTACCCGTTTTTCTAGACAAGTTACATATATAACACATTTTAAACGAAGCTATGGTTATTTAGTTACGCAACAAACCGTTTTAACATGGCATTTACTCAAGTTAATGCAAATAGCAAGTTTAAGTATTTTAAACACATGTGAGAGTTGGTTATTGTGAAACTACATAAAATTTTAGACAAGTTACATATATAAAGTTTTAATCCGATGCACGGTTAAAAAGTTATTAATAATTTTAAAACATGGTTTTTTTCTATAAATCTAAAATCCTGAGATAATAGACAAAATCGCACGCAGGAAAAAAAACACTATGGGCTGAATCTGAAACTGGGCTAACAGGGAACATGGGTGCAACATACTAAAATGTGCACGAGGCGCTGGATAGGCTGGCGGCTCACCTCGGGCTGGGCCTTGAGGTGATGCGGAAGCTGGGCCAGAGGAAAGGCGGACTAGGCCGGCATAGGCGGAGGCCACGCGCGGGTGCTGGCGGTCAAAGGCAACGCTCCTCCCTCCCGCACTAGAGGAGGAGGCCTTGGCAGCGGCGGCGGTCGGCGGCTGGCAACGGGGAGGCATGACGAGGGCGTATCTGGGCCGGGGTCGCCGGATCTGGGCGGCGGCCGGCGGCTGGCGGTGGGGAGGCACGGCAAGGGTGGATCCGGGCCGGGGTCACCGGATCTGGGCGGCGGGGACCCATTCCCAACGGAGACGGCGGCCCGGCGGGGCTGGCCATGGAGGGGAGGTCTTGCGGGGGGAGAGAAGGCCTGGGTTAGAGAGAGAGAGAAATGGAGGGAGGAGCGGAAGGAGATGGAGGAAGAAGAGGGAAGGCCACGGGGGGAGCTCGCCGGCGTCGGGGCTCCGGCAGTCCTCCGGTGAGGCGGCGGGGTCGGAAGGCTCGGGCGGCGCTTTGCGGGGCTTGGGGGCGAGCGGATTCGGGGGCGAGCGGCGATGGGTATCCGGGCCCGATGGCTGGAGGTGGGAGGAGGCTGGCCAAGTGGCAGCTAGGGTTAGGAGGGCACGGATTACGAGGCATGGTAGGCTAGGGGGTATTTATACTAATTAGGGCTAGGGTTAGGGGTTTTCAGGGCCGTTTTCGGCCGTGCGATCGCAATCGGACGGCCTGGTCGGGGCCAGGGTGGTGGGGTGTGTGGTTGGGCTAGGCCTAGAGAAGAGAGGGAAATGGGAGGCCCACAACAGAGTTTTTTTTAAAACACCAAAACGACTGATAAATAAACCGATGACGATGCAACTACCGTCGACCGTTGGAATATCAAACGAACTCTAATTGCGACGAAATTTGGCACGCGGCCCACCTACAATACAACAAAACCGCATGCCAACTTTCGACGTGATCCGAGAATATTTTATGCGTGCCTTAAAACAGTTTTTCAACGATGTCGCGGGCGCGTGAGTGTGTGGTTGGTCTCGAAACGTCAGCGACACGAACGGAGAGAACCGGCAGCTACTAACGGATGCAAGTTTTCGAAAACGAGTGATGGTGCAATGCATATGGTCCGAATGATGAGATGATGAATGCAACAACCAAATGAAACACAGACGAGAAAGGAAATAAAAGGGGAATCTTCTAGAGCATCGATCCCGGGCTGTTACAAGTAATGGGCGAAAGGTCATATAACTTGGGAGCCATTATTTCTAGAAGGTTGCATAATAATGCTAAGGATGGAGATTTCTTTGGCGGGATTTATGCCACTCTTTTAGCTAATTATCTTGGGGTACCCATACGCTGAAATGATATTGAGTTACCACCTGCTTTTCTAGATTGTGAGGCTTTGGTATGCTTTCAGTTTCTTGAAAGGAACAAACAATCTCTCCAATACCGACTAATTTTTGACACACATTATGTTGTCCATGTTACCATTCCTGCTCCTGCCTTCTTTAACTTTTAGGAAGAATAGAGATACTTTATAACCAGAGAGGAGGCAAACGAGTACGAGAGGAATGCTGAATCAGCTCGCATTCATGCTGCAGTCATTCAGGCGGTAGCCGCCGCAGCCCAGCATAACCCCGGCTATGACTTCGGATATTACCCGATCCAGCCATGTCCATAGACCAACTTAGGCAAAAAGCCTATGCTTGGGGGAGTACGTATTTCTCACCGACTTTACATTCATGTTCACACACTCATCTTAGTAGTCGGTGTTCACACTCTTTCATTGTACTATACATGGTAGTTTATTTCCTTGTTTCACTTTCTTCTTGTGTGTTTATTTAACTTTGAGAGAAATACAAAAAAATTAGTTCTAGCTTTATATTCTGTTTGCTTAGTTGAAGTATTCAAAAGAAAACCCAAAATGATTTTTCGTTCTTCTTTTGCTTGTTGGGAGCTTTCCCGTGTAAATAGTTTTCCCTTGTTTTTGTTTTGATTTTTCTTTCTTTGGGTTGCAAGGAGAAGACCACTATGAAAATGTCGAGTGGATCTCATATGAATTATTGTTTACCTATTAGAGAGCCCATGTTACCTTGTCTTCTCCTTTGAGTTATTGTTTGCAGATTCCAGCTTAGTCCAAGGCATGTGCACTCTTATTATTATCGACACCGTTCGGTCGTGCAAGTGAAAGCCAATAATGACAATATTTGATGAAAAGATTGAGATGGAGAAAAGCTGGTATGAACTCGGCCTATCTTGCTTTTGTAAATATGATCAGCTCATCTTTCGGAATTCAGTTCATTATGGGGGAAACATATTTGCAATGACAATTAGAGATTATAGTTATTCATGCCATGCTTAATTAGCTAAGAGTAGATAATGGTTTGATTTGGGTGCCAACATGCATATTAAAATGGTTGTGATGTAGTATGATGGGATGGTATCCTCCTTTGAAAGATTCAAGTGGCTCGACTTGGCACATGTTCATGCATGTAGTTCAAGCAAAATCAACATAGCCTCTACGATATTTATGTTCATAGTGATTTATATCCTACTCATGCTTGCATTCAATGTTGGTTAATCTCAAAGCATGTTGATAACTGTGTCACTCTCTAGTTGGTCGCCCCCCCAGTCTTTTGCTAGCCTTCACTTGTACTAGGCAAGACTACTGCTTGTGCATCCAATCCCTCAAACCCAAAGTTGTTTCATATGAGTCAACCATACCTACCTATATGCGGTATTTACCTGCCGTACCAAGTAAAGTTGCATGTGCCAAACTCTAAAGCTTCAAATAGACATTCTATTTTGTATGCCCAAAATGCCCATGTGGTGATTGGGGGCTATCAGTATCTTCCATGCCAGGTGGGTTATTATCACGATATGTGTTGATTCACTATCATTCACGAGAAAGTGGCTGGTAATTGGGATGCCCAGTTCCATGCTTGAAATAAAAGCAAAATCTAATTAAACAAAAAAAAACAGAACTGTGTTTGTATAGACGGTACCCGTGGATTCGGCTCACCATTTAGTGTGACTGATTGGAGGAGGGAGAGTAAAACTTTATCATTCTGTTTGGGAACTGCCTATAATGTATCTAGCATGGAAGATGTTGAAAACCTCTTGGTCGTTATCTGAGCAATGAAAGCATACTGCTCAAAAATCATTACTTACAAATCGAACTCTGGCACCTCTACAAATCCATGCTTCCCTCCGCGAAGGGCCTTTCCATTTACTTTATTGTCGAGTCATCATCCTCTTATAAAAGGCACCAGTTAGAGAGAACCACCGTCATTTGTATGCTTTACTGTTAATTGATATTGAGTATGAGCATGACTGGATCTTTTTCACCATGAATTACAATGTCTAGTCAGTCCTTGTTCTTTAGAGTGCTCTGCATTTATGTTTTGGAGTCTCAGAAAGGGCTCGCGAGATATCATTTCATCATATTGTATCATCATTGTATTGAAAAAGTGTTGTCATCCAAGAGTTAATATAATTGCTCGCTAGTTGATTATGTCATTGGTATGAGTAAATGTGAGACCTAAATGTTGTTGTGAACGTGGTTAGTCCATGATCTTTGCTGAAAATCTGAACATCAGTTAGACGTATTTACAATAACAAGATCAAACAGAGTTTGTAAAAGTTTCTTTTTACCACTTTCAGTTTATCAACTGAATTGCTTGAGGACAAGCAATGGGTTAGGCTTGGGGGATTTGATACGTCTCCATCGTATCCACTTTTCCAAACTCTTTTGTCCTTGTTTTGGACTCTAATTTGCATGATTTGAATGGAACCAACCCAGACTGACGTTGTTTTCAGCAGAATTGCCTTGGTGTTATTTTTGTGCAGAAATAAAAGTTCTTGGATTGTCCTAAAAATTTACAGAGAATATTTTTGGATTTAATAGAAAATACTGTTCACGCCTAGCAGGCTTGTGGGGCCCCTGTGGCTCCTCTAACCTCATCTCGAACTCCATAAAACCCTATTCGTGGAGAATAAAATCAGAGAGAAGAGTTCATCATGTTTCACGATACGGAGCCGCTGCCACCTCCTACTCTTCCTCGGGAGACCTGATCTGGATTCCATTTTGGGCTACGGAGAGGGGAAATCGACGCCATCGTCATCACCAACCATCCTTCATCACCAATTTCATGATGCTCTCCGCCGTTCATCAGTAATCCCATCATAGGCTTGCTGGACGGTGATGGGTTGGATGAGATTTATCATGTAATCAAGTTAGCTTTGTTAGGGTTTGATCCCTAGTATCCCCCATGTTCTGAGATTGATGTTGCTAAGACTTTGCTATGCTTAATGCTTGTCACTAGGGCCCGAGTGCCATGATTTCAGACATAAACCTATTATATTTTCATGAATATACATGTTTTCTTGATCCTATCTTGAAAGTTGTAGACACCTATTACGAGTTATGATCCGCATCCCCGAGGGTGATAATAACTTGGATTCTTTCTGGTGATTACCGTAGTTTGAGGAGTTCATGTATTCACTAAGTGCTAATGCTTTGGTCCGGTTCTCTATTAAAAGGAGGCCTTAATATCCCTTAGTTTCTATTAGGACCCCGCTGCCACGGGAGGGTAGGACAAAAGATGTCATGCAGGTTGTTTTCCATAAGCACGTATGAGTATATATGGAATACATGCCTACATTAGATTGATGAATTGGAGCTAGTTCTGTGTCACCCTATGTTATAATTGTTGCATGATGAATGCTATCCAGCATAATTATCCATCACCGGTCCATTGCCTAAGAGCATTCCACATATTGAGCTTTGCAAGTTACTTCTCCGCTGCTACTATTACAATCACTATAAAACTGCTACTATTACTTTTTCTACCGTTATCATTACTTCCATACTACTTTGCTACTGAATACTTTGCTACAGATATTAAGTCTTTCAGGTGTGGTTGAATTGAGAACTCAGCTGCGAATACTCGAGAATATTCGTTGGCTCCCCTTGTGTCGAATTAATAAATCTGGGTTGAATACTCTACCCTCGAAAACTGGTGCGATCCCCTATACTTGTGGGTTATCAATCACCAAACTCAACACTAACAGTTTCCATTTTGCAATCTGTCTTATCACTAATAATGTTCAATAAAGGTCTACCAAAGATAATGGGACAAAAGTCATCTTGTGGGGAACTAAGGACTAGAAAATCAGTAGGATATTTTATTTTCCCACACAAGACTTCAACATCTCAACACTACCAAGTGGTGTGATGGTGTCTCTATTAGCAAGTTTAATAGTAACATCAATATCTTGTATTTTAGTAGGTGCTATTTCATTCATAGTTTCCTGATATAAAAAAGGAATAGCACTCACACTAGCACCTAAATCACATAATCCATGATAACAATGACCTCCTATTTTAACTGAGACAACAGGCAAGCCAATTACAGGTCTGTGTTTTTCTTTTTCATTAGGTTTAGCAATTCTAGCAGCTTCATCACAAGAGTAAATGACATGCCCATCAACATTTTATACCAAGAGATCTTTAACCATAGCAACACTAAGTTCTACTTTAATTTGTTCAGAAGGCTTAGGTGTTCTAATATTACTTTTGCGAACCACAACTGATACCTTAGCATGTTCTTTTATCCTAACAGGGAAAGGTGGTTCTCAATACAAGCAATAGGAACAACTGGATAAACATTGTAAACAATAGTTTCCTCTTTATCTATGATCGATTCTTTAATTTCTTCTTTAATAGGGGGATGATATTTAAACCACTTCTCCTTAGGGAGGTCAACATGAGTATAAAATGCTTCACGGAAAGAGGTTATTATCTCAAAGTCAAATCCATATTTAGTGCTAAACTTATGAAAAGTATCGGTATTCATAAAGGATTTAACACAATCAAATTCAAGCTTTAAACCTGACTCATTACCTTCATCGAGTTCACAATCTTCAGAGTTGTGTTTAATTCCTTCTAAGAGATCCCATTTGAAATCAATAGCCTTCTTCATATAAGAACCAGCACAAGAAGTATCAAGCATGGATTGATCATTATGAGAAAGCCGAGCATAAAAATTCTGAATGATAACTTCTCTCGGAATGTCATGATTTGGGCATGAATATAACATTGGCTTAAGCCTCCCCCAAGCTAGATCGATACTTTCTCCTTCACGAGGACAAATATTATATATATAATTCCGATCACGATGAACTAGATGCATAGGATAAAACTTTTAATGGGATTCCAATTGCAAATCATTCTAGTTCCACGATCCAAGATCATCACATAGCCTATACCATGTCAATGCTTTTCACTGAAAGATAAAGGGAAAACCTTCTTAACTTCATCTCCGGATAAATCTGCAAGCTTAAATAATCCACATATTTTGTTCACATATAAAAGATGCATATCAGGATGTTCAGTTCCATCTCTTGCATAAGGTTTAGCAAGCAGCTTTTCTATGATACCCAAAGGAATTTCATAAGTAAAATTTTCAGTGAGTGTTGTAGGTTGAGGGGTAACTAATTATGGTTCCGGTCAAGGTGAAGATACCCAGAACAAACCCCTCAAAGGATTGTTCTCCATAGTAGCAAGTAGCAATAAATTTCAGCATGTAATATAAGTTTTTCCTTACCGATTTCAAGTTACCAAGAGTACTTCACTCCCCGGCAACGGCGCCAGAAAAGAGTCTTGATGACCCACAAGTATAGGGTATCAACAATAGTACTTTCAATAAGTAAGAGTGTCGAACCCAGCGGGGAGCAGAAGGAAATGAGAAGCGATTTTCAGCAAAGTAATCTCTGCAAGCACTGAAATTGTAGGTAATAGATAGTTCGATGGCAAGATAATTTGTAATGAGCAAGTAATGGTAATGGTAAACAAGGTGCATCAAGGTAGCCCAATCCTTTTGAGGCAAATGACAGGCCAGAATAATCACTAGTAATAGGCAAGGTGTTCTTGAGGGTACATGGGAATTTCGTCTAGTCACTTTTACCATGTTGGTTTGATTTGTGTTCGCTACTTTGATAATTTGATATGTTGGTGGAACGGTGCTAAGGTGTTGTTCTTACTTGAACTAACAACCTACTTATGATTAACCGCCTCGCAAGCATCCACAACTACGAGAAAAGTATTAAAACAAAATCTAATCATAGCATTAAACATGTGGATCCAAATCAGCCCCTTACGAAGTAGCGCATAAACTAGGGTTTAAGCTTCTGTCACTCTACCAACCCATCATCTAATAACTACTCCACAATGCATTACCCTAGGCCCATGAATGGATAAGTGTGATGTAGTTGACGTTCACATGACACCACTAAGGGAATCACAACATATATATTATCAAAACATTGAACACATATCAAATTGACATGATTACTCGCAACATCACTTCTCCCGTGTCCTCAAGAACAAAGGTAACTACTCACAAATAATAAAAATTCTCAAGATCACATGAGTATTGAATAGCATAACGGATCTGAACATATAAACTTCCACCAAATAAACCATATAGTAATCAACCTCACAAGGTAATCAACACTACTAGTCACCCACACGTACCAATCTAAGGTATCGGTACAAAGATTGAACACAAGAGATGAACTAGGGTTTGAGAGCAGATGGTGATGTTGAAGATGTTGATGAAGATTGGCCTCACAAAGATGAGAGGGGTGTTGATGATGATGATAGCTTCGATTTCCCCCTCTGGGAGGGAAGTTCCCCCGGCGGAATGGCTCCACCAGTGGGCAAAAGTGCTCCTGCCCAATTCCTCCTCGTGGCGGTGGCGCTTCGTCCCGAAAGTCCTCCTCTGATTTTTCTAGGTCGATAGTGACCATATAACAGAAGATGGGCACCGTAAGCGGGCCAGGCTGGGCACAACCCATCAGGGTGCGTCCGAGGGGGCCTGGCATGTCCTAGTGGGTTGTGACCACCTGGGGGCCCTCCTTCGGTAGTTTTCAGCTCCAATATTTTTATTACAAAAATAATCTCCATAAATTTTCAGCTTCATTGGAGTTATGCAGAATAGGTATCCCCGACGTGCTTTTCTTGGGTCTAGAATTCTTGCTGTCGATATTCACCCTCTTTGTGTAAACCTTATATTATGAGAGAAAAGGCATTAGAATCACTCCCAAAGCATTATTATTCAACAAAACAAAGTAAATAACAGCAGGAAATCATGATGCAAAACGGACGTATTAGAGCCGTATTAGGAAAGTATGCCTTCAACTTGGCCTCACTGGAATTTCTGTTTAAATTCATTTTAATTCAAATATTGACAAGAACTTTGACCAATTATGTATTTTATTCTATAAGTCCGAATGAGTTGATTTTTTTGCTATTGTTTGGTTTTGAACCATATTTTCTGTGTGTAAATTTGAGAATTTTCTATGGTGTTTAGAATTCTAGTGCAATAAAATGTGTTATGTGACATTTTCTTGTTGCATTTTTAAATTGTTTCATAAGCTCCTAGTTGTGTTGGAGAAGGCCAGGAGTGGGGTGACACTCCTCTGAACCAAGGCAAGCCATGAAATTCATAGGATGGCATTGCAATGACATATGTTTCTTCAAATTAAATTCATTATGTGCACTTTTTATTATAATGATTGAATACATAAAATGTGCTGCATTAGAGTCACTACCTGATTTATGGCTACTTTGCAGTAGAGCACATGTCATTTTGTTATGTTAGGCGGTAGTAATCATGTCATATGTTACTATGTAATATGATGCATAAGTAGCTTATGTTCATGGCATCATGACCCCGTGCATAACATCACATACTATGACTCGAATCATTTTTATTTCTAGATAAACCTGATGTTAATTCAACTTGAAAAAATTGTTGATCGAGCCATTGTACCACCGAATTGAGCTCACCAGTGCAACCACACTTGCCTGGATGGGGACGCCCTAACTCGGTCTGTTGTCATGCCTCTCACTGGTACCTCCAACTAGGGAAGGTTGTGTTATTGTGCTACCCTGGGCCGGTATGCAGTCATAACCTTGTGTCCCCGAGCTTTATGGTACCGATGACCCCATTTGGGAAGATGATAATTTTTTTTGTCCATGTGGGTGATGGCCAGAAAGGTGGCAGATTTCACGAGTTGACATCAGGCCACCCATGACATGGCCCAAAGGGGAGTTTGTTAGAGCGGTCGGGAGAGTGTCATGCATTAGATTTCTTTTGTCAGAATATCGGTCCACCTGAATGGGAGCACGAGGCCACGAGTTACATGGGGTGGGTACAGTGTACTAACCTCTGCAAAGTGTATAATCTATCGATTGCCATGTCCTCGGATATGGATACATTTCATAGTAGGTCACAATATGAGTCAACAAAAATAAATAACCTGCACACTTAATAACCCTGCAGAAGATGGTGATCATATGAGGATCATGATAGTAGGATATTGATGGTCGTTACAAGGTAACACGGAGATGGTAAGTTGGTCCAAGTGACTATTATCAAGTCCATGTGCACATCATGTATGATAGTATCATGTTCATACTCATGCACTTACATGTTACATGCCTTGTTGTTGTTTATCCTGTTTGCTTTTTTGTTGTGAGCTTGTGATTACATTCCAAGTACTCACTTAGTGTGCGAGTCTGGTATCTACGTCCAAGAACTTCTCCACAAACCAAGGTTCGGACACTAGGGGCTTTGCTTGGCAGCCTATCACCAGACAACAATACGGTGAGATGATGGCAAGCGCACTCACTCTCACCAGACACGATGAGGACGCGTGAGCTATCTAGATTTGTGCTACCATGAGGTGTAATGCCCTACTCCTTCCCATGTTGGATTGCAATGAAGAGGTTGAGCCATGAGTACATGAGGTGTGGGGGACAAATGGGTCGATCCCCTTACAAAAAAGCGGTCATGTCCCCTTCGTAGTGCCTTGGTCCTCTTCCCCCAAAAAATGAGAAGGAAACGAACTCCTTGTGAATGTCAGGGGTGGCCAAAACTGGGGTTGTGGTTTAATCTCTTCTTCGGCTCTTGGAATCTTTCTTCGCACTTTGGCATCCATTCGAACTTCTCGTCCTTCTTCAAAAGCTGAGTCATGGGTCGGGCAATGCTCGAGAATCCTTCGACGAACTTGTCGTAATATCTTGCCGGTCCAAGGAAGCTTCTGACTTCCTTCATATTGATTGGGGATTTACATTCAATCACGGCTTCGATCTTGGAAGGTTTCACTAACAATCCTTCTGCGGTCAACACATGACCCAAGAATCCTACGTCATGCAGCCAAAATTCACACTTGCTGAACTTGGCATACAGGTGGTTCTCTTGAAGCTTGTATAGGACCAATCTCAAGTGTTGCTCATGCTCATCTTTAGACTTGATGAAAACGAGTATGTTATCAATTAAGACAATAACAAACTTGTCCAAGTAATCCATGAAGACCTTGGTCATGAGGTACATGGAATAGGCAGGAGCATTGGTTAACCCATATGGCATGACTGTGTATTCATACGGGCCATACCGTGTTATAAATGTTGTCTTCGGGGTCTGATCTTTAGATGATAGTACCCAGACCTGAGGTCGATCTTGGAAAACACATTAGCTCCATTCAGTTGATCGAACAGGTCTTCAATCTTGGGAAGCGAGTACTTGTTCTTTATTGTGACCTTATTGAGAGAATGGTAATAGACACAAAGTCTAATAGTTTTGTCCATGTTTGACACAAATAGAATAGGTGATCACCATGGACAGGCACAAGGGCGAATGAATCCTTTTCTGAGATGCTCTGCCTGTTGCTTCTTCAATTCAGCCAACTCCTTGGATCCCATTATATAGGGCTTCTTATAGATGGGTCCTGCTACGGGCATTAGCTCAATGATGAACACAATGTCGCGGTCAGGAGGCATTCCGGGCAGATCATCAAGAAAAACATCGGAGTATTCGCATACCACTTGTACTTGATTCGACTCGATTCTTGACAGACAATTAACCTGAGGGGCTTGAGTGGAAGTATGGTCAGGGACATACTTGACTTCAATTCCTTAGCTATTGGTTATGGTAACAATCCGCTTGGCACAGTCCAAGTAGCCCTGGTTCTGGGTTAGACAATCCATGCCTAGGATCACATCCAAGCCTAGCGATTCCAAGACTATGAGGTCTGCTTGGAACTCTACACCGTTGATGACAATCCCAACTACCTTACATCCTATCTTGGACTTCATAACTGAACCAAGGTTTGTATCAGCATACGACTACCCAGGGGTGTAGGATTCATACCACTTGCTAGTGCAAACTTTTGAGTGATAAAAGAATGGGAACCCCACAATCAAACAGTAAAATAGTTGGCATTGAGTTGGCAAGGAACATACCCAGTATGACGCCGGGGTCTTCCTGGGCTTCCTTAGAGGTGACATGATTCACATGTCCCTTGCCATTATTAGGCTAGTTGTAGGGAGCTGGGTTCTTTCATGGTGCTCCATGACCTTGACCTTGGTTTGGCGCATTGGGGCCCGATGCATCTGGCTTCTTGTTGGGGCACTACCTAAAGATGTGTCCTGGTTGACCACTCCCAAAGCAAGTGACTTGACCGGGGTTGTTGTTGTTATTGTAGTTCATGCTGCCATTGTTGTTATTGAGGTTGTTGTAAGCTGGCCTGGGATTGGCATATTGCTGAGGCTAGTAGCTCGAAGGAGGTGCGGGAGGTCTAGCCTGTTGCGGCTGATCGGTCGGCTTGGTCGAGGCTGGCTGCCAGGGATGAGGCTTCTGGTTGCTGGAACTACCCTTGCTAATCATGTTGCTCATGTGAGTCTCGTCTATTGCATGATGCTTGTCTTCAAGCATGAGGGCCTTGTTCACCAGGTCAAAGAAGGTTTGACAATCGCAGACGATGAGTTGGTACTGCAGGGTTTGCTAGAGCCCTTCCATGAAGCGTTCCATCTTAGCAGCCTTGGTGTTGACATCTTCAGGTGCATACCTTGACAGCAGGTTGAACTTCTATATGTACTCCTTGACAAAACCACTTCCTTGCTTCAGTGCTTGGAATTATCTGTTCTTAATAGTCATGATCCCAGATGGAATGTGGGAGGTGCGGAATCCTTCCTTGAAGTTATCCCAGGTGATCACATGATCGCCTTGCTTGACCTTGAACCCTTCCCACCAAGCTCTGGTAGTACCTCTGAGGCAGTGAGAGGCATACATCACCTTCTCATGATCCTCATTGCAATTGACTAGTGCAAGGAGGTCCCCGATGGTGCAGATCCAGTCATCGGCATCCAGTGGTTCAGCAGTCTCGGTGAAGTTTGGGGGTGAATTCCTCAAGAACTCGGATAGAGTGGAGTGTCCATTGTCGTTCCTGGCTTGATGTTGATAGTTCACAAGGACCTGAGACATCTGCTGGATAGTGGCAGTGTTGGCTTGACGTTCCTCCCGGAGAACCTGGAGAAACTGGGCTATGGTCATGTTCTCCAGTGGAGGTGGTGGTGGGGGAATGTCGCCTTGTGCCTCCTCCGGGTGATCTCTAAAAAGAGCAGCCCCACCAGTTCCCTGTTGCTGGCTAGAGTTGTCGGCTTCAGTGTTGGTGAAGGAGATGTTGCGGGTTGTAGTCACCATCCTGCTTGGAACAGCCAAGTCAATTAACTGGGATAGTTGAGAGGGAAAAGCAATAATGGAGAAAGCGCGCCTAAGGTGGATGGTATAGTGCAAGTGTGGTGAAACAAAGGTCACGTATATTAAGATAATATAGACGATGGATTCGCTTACATGTTGCCTAAGGCAAAAGCGCGACCTGCATCGGAACACAAACAACAAGAGCAAACAACAAGCACACATGGTTTCATATGAACCATTACACAGACTCGACTTTGCATGAGGGGAACATGTCTGATCCTACCCTAGGGGTTCTCGGACTCAGGTGGTGGAGTGCTAGGCCTCGTAGTCACGCTCCTCGGGGTCTTCCTCCTGATCGTCATCCGTAAGGGCATCGTCTCCGGTCGAGGGAGTCGTAGAACAAGGAGTTCCATCCCGATTATGCTTCGTCAGTGAGTCGGTAAAGAGCGCACGGTACTCCTTCACACTCATGCGACAACGGCGTGTGGGTGCATCCCCAATTGGGGGGGTACTCCTCCTCTCTAAGCGACAGTTGGTCGTCCCTCGGGGGCTCCATCCCTCTTGATCTTGTCTGGCTTCGTCTTGGCTTGATGAAGTAGCTCTCGGGTGTGTTGAAGTTCCTCACGGAGCTTCACGGACTCCTTAATCAGGTTGTGAACTAGGCTATCAGCAGAGAGGCTGAAGTAGGTCTGGAACCTGATTGGTGTACCATCCTCCTTGGATGGAATCTACGTCCAACTCTCACCAAGATCATCCTTCCTGAAAGGTAGGTAGCGAGTTGCTGGCCCATCATCCATCCTTGGAATGATGTCCCAAAGGTGGAGGATTTCCTTGTGCGCAGATGCCTCGACTGCGAGTGCCAAGGTCTTCATCTATGTATATTCAAAGAACAAACTAGTCGGGGAGTCGTTTGCCTTCATGACCACATCAACGTTGTACTCCTTCGTGACGGCATCGACCTAGTGCTCGTGGTAGAGGAAAATGGGTGGTCAATAGTACTAGCACTTCTCGAGGCTATCCTCAAGGAGTAGGGGAAAGCTGGATGCTAGGAGGGCTTCGGGTACGACGGCCATCTACAAAGGTTTGAAGGAGGAGAGTCAGTAGAGTGTTGTGAGAAGACTAGAAGAGGTAAGAAGTAGAGAAACTTCTAAGTATAGGTGCTAGGTGCAGTTTGAAAACGGTTCTATCCTAACTAACGTTCTCACTGACTAAGGCTTCCTCAATCAAGATGGCTCTGATACCAGCTCTGTAGGGACCCCGACTCATAAGTCGTGATCGCCTAATGCACGTGTACAGTGATCCCAGAGATCAATGCTCACTGAACAAACAAAAGCTTCATAACAAGAGTCTTACATCCATAATTAACGTCTTACACAAATAAATACCATGAAAGTCAAGTCTTACATAGATAGGGCCATGGAAGGTCAGATACCAAACATAACTAGCAGCGGAAATCTTGGTCGAAAGCATAGACCCATGCCATCCGCCTTAACCTACAGGCATTCTGACTGGGAAGCGCCCTAGATCACATGTTTGTCACCAACGAAATATTCACCATATTCCTGCTCTTCCATGCCTAGCCAATTAAACAACCAATGGCAAGCCAATGAGTACTTTGAATGTACTCGCAAGCAACCCATGTTTGGAACAAGGTAAAACAATGCATCATAGAACACTAAGTAGGTAAGTTTGTGGAAAAGCAAATTTTGCGTGCAGTGACATGATCAATTAACTAGTCAAAGCATGTGTCATGAGATAGCAGGTATCCATGTGAACAGGTTACAGATATAAATATAAACAGGGGTTGAACATCTCATGTTCAATCATCACGTCAAGTCATCGGACTTATCTCAACCATCATCCTTGTCACCAACACGCACACACACACCAAGTTTAGTAAACACCAGACATAGTTTAGGTAGCAACACCCAACTGTCCTTGACCGTGGACACGGCTATTCGAATAGTTTTACACTCTCTAGAGGTTGCACACTTTACCCGCAAAACTCGGGAAACTTTCGTGTCAAGCCACAACTCGCAGTATTGTCCATACCCGAGCTAAGTACCCGAACATTGTCTTTCCCCTAAAGATACTAGACAAAGAGTCCAGTTGATTGGTACCCAGACCACATGATGTACATCACAAGTAGCATCCATGCAGGGACCAACGGTGTGCCTGGTGCTTGTGAAGATAGTGCATGATTGTCCTTACCGGCATGATCCTGTATCGAGAAAGACCACGCCACTCCCTCCACCAGTAATGCAGGCTCTAAGCTAGTACCCATCGTGGTATTCAGTAAAGCCTCGTCCCATAAGGGGTGTCATGGTTGTACACGTAAGGTTGGGACGGTCGACGATTCTTAAATCTAATCCATTGTTGGAAACACACACACACTCACTTGCTCTGGTACACCACTTCTTTATGAAGTGGTTACCTAGCTCATCATCACCTCCCTCGGGCATTAGTGGCACCCGATGGCGTTTTTGAAAAGTTATTGAAAACACTTTTGCTTCCATCACCATGCATATTCCCGTCCCGCTGTGCATAGCATCTACTAAGCATCCTATCTACTCCCATCCGCACAACCCTCATAGGAAGGTAGGGTCATGCACCATGAAAGTATCAATGGTAAAGTATTGGAGGAAACCCCACCAAAGTGGTCACCACATTAATATGATCAACATCACGGAAATAAGTGTTATATGACATGCAATTAAAAGGGTTTCATAGTCATGGTCAAAGGGTTGCTTGCCTAACTCAACAAAGTCTTCTGGGTCTTCAAAGTCTTCGGGTTCAACTCCTTCGTCAATAGCACAATCTATCGTCGTGATAATAACTACAATAATAAGAATCACAATAAAAACAAAGCACAAACTCTTTTTTGCGGGAAAACAAAGCACAAACTCCACTTATAAAAAGTTACCCAACTTTGTAACATACTACAATAAATACTAAAAAGTTTGCCTAAGGTTTTGTAGTGAAAAGGACTTTTAGAATTATTTTAACATAGGCTAAAAATACCTCAAAAGGGGGTTTCAAAATAAAACAGTACATAAGATGTTTTCAAAAAAATCACAAATGGCACTATTAAATTCTTTATATTATTGCAAAATTTGTGGTGGAAGAATTTTTGAATTTGGAAAAGTATTTGTATCTCTAGAATTTTTGCAAAATTCCACAAGAAAGAAGAAAGAAAAGGCCATAGAGCAACCTGGTCCAGAACAGCCGGCCGAGCCGACCCAGTTGGGCAAACTGGCCCAGGCAAGCCTAGCGCTCCCGCGCGCGTTAGGATTCAAACCTGAAAGGGCGAGGCCCAGCAGCGAAGGGAGATGCGGGAGGGGGTGAGAGGCTGACGAGCAGCCCCACGTGTCGCTAGAGGGCAGAGGAGGTCACCATCAACAGTTCCGGCCACGACGAGGCGAGCTGAGGAGGGGAATGGGCTTGGGGCTCCGTCCCCTATCGGGTCGAGGTGGAGGGGGACGCCGGAGAGCAGGGAGTCACCGATGACGAGGTACCCAAGGCGGAGACACTTCAGGAGGGGCTCGTCGTCGATGTTTCTTGCAGCAAAAATGGCGAGGAATAGGTGGAGGAGTGTCAGGTGCTCTTTGTGGTCTCAATGGAGGAGGAAGGAGGGCCGGAGCGGGCCCGTGTCCTGAGATCGATGGATCCCCGACGCGGTGACGCCTTGGTCGCTCTCGAGCACTAGTGCTTGGGGAGGAGGAGGGACTGGTTCTGGTTCACGATTGAGAGGGAGAGGGGGTTAGCAGATGGGAGAGGGAGGCCTGGGATGGCCTTAAATAGGCGGGGCGCAGGTGCGCCGTGGGCTCGTGCGGCGGCAAGGTTGATGTCAAGGCCATAGGCCATGGGAGGATGACGAGATGCGTCTAGGGGCCTCCTGGCATCGGTCCAGGCCACAGGGAGAGAAGTGAGAGCGGGGGATCGCGTGTGTGCGAGGCAAGAGGTTGGCCGAGAGGGGCGGCTGCTGCACGCGATGGAGAGCCGTTGTAGGGAGAGAGAGGAGGGGACAGAGGCGTGGTGTGTTGCAGACGTCGATGCACATCGACTGGCACGAGGGCGAGTCTCGAGGTGGCCGGGCATGGGCAGGAGAGGGAGGTCAACTCTCTAGAGCATGGCTATGCGCTCCAAAGCGAAACTTTGGCTGGCATGCGAGAGCTTTTGACGCGCTCTGGCGTGTCCACTTATGTCCATGCACGGCAAGATGGAGTATTCAAGTGGAAAAGAGTTTTGTATGCTCTGGAGTTAGCCAGGAGCGAGAGGGAGAGGAGAGAGATGTGGGAAAGATGATGTCCAAAGAGGGAAAAGTGCATTTTACCCCATGCAATCATGTTTTCTTGTGCCAAGAATTTTACTGGATGTGTGGAGGGGGTGCACTTAGCTGTGGTAAAAATTGTAGGTTAAGGATATCAAGGAAAGGGGTCCAATCATTAATCTTGGCTCCCCACCAGAAGGTGTTTTATAAGTGCTTGGGATTGCTAAGCTCATCTACTGGAGATGAAACTCAACATGATGAAATGGTGGGCAAAAATAGAGTGGAACACCAAGTTTGAGATCATTTGAAGAAAGTTGGTGATGTAAACTTGGTAAACCTAAGAAATCAACAGAATTAGGTTTCTGTAGATCTAGGCATGCTATTCCATTCTCCTTGATGCATCACCTGGTGTAGCATCATTACTTGGATAATAGAACATGCCCACAAAGTTTGGGATCAATAGGAGATACTTCACAATGTAAAGTTGCTCAAATTTGACTCTGGATAAGAATGGGTTTTGAATATTTAGGTGAATCAAATCAATTGGGATTGAGATTAAACTTTGCAATATCATCACATGTAACACGTGTGACTTGCTGGAATTTTTAGGGATTTTATTGAAAATATTTCTTACAGAAATACTTCAAAAGCTTGATTTAAGCACAAAAAGTTTGGGGGGGGGGGTCCCATGATTTTGAACATGACCATGTGTTGAAACTCATATATGTGGAAAATATATGTCCACTGAGTTTTCCTAAATTTTCTCAAATGTTTTTAAAGCATTTAAATAATTTTTCCATATAAAAGACCATTTCTCGCCTTAAGAAAAAGCCTTTAAATAAAATGGTAAAATAATATTTAAATAAAATATTTCATGGCTTTGGGAAATTATATATATAGTGGGTTTCAATAAAGCCTTTGGGGAAAAAGGATCCACCCAATTTGAGGACTTCTAGTGCAAACCTCAATGAAGGGGGTTTTGAAAACCTAATTTGAATACATCATTTTTGGACAAAAATAAATTTTGACAAAAATAGTTTTAGGTACTACACACATGGTATGATTATTGGGCAAGCTGTTTGGATCAAGGAAGATGAGTATGGAGAGGAGTAGAATCTATGAGTGTCAAACACAATCAACCAAGCAAGCAAGTTTAAAACAATTCAAACAAGCATGTGTACCCAAAAGTTTTAAATGATTCCAATTTTTGTAAATCCATAGCATAGCAAAGTGATACAAACACAGGGTGTGACAGTATACCTGTCTGTATGGGGTCATGCACCTCTTGGTGTGGGGTTGCCTAACATCGGGTTACTCAGTCTAAGATAGTGAAATAGCATGGATGAGCAAAAAAGATTCACTGTATCCATTCATCGTGTTGTTCTTGTTGCTTACTATCTATTCTTTTACTACCCTCTTCTCCTAAGGAACCAATCTTGGACCTACATTTTTGTGGAAGAAAGAGCAGACCAATCATTGGTTGAAGGACGTCAACGATATCTATAAGAGGATCAAAGTTATATCTGAAGATTTTGCTGAAAAGATTTGTTGTTCTTGTGTGAATTCATTTCTTGTTATGGAGCTCTTTATTGTCACTAATATGTGTTGAATCTCATCGTTGATGTTTATGTTGCTACCTATGTGTCATTCTACTCACTTGTCTAATTAGAAGAATGGATCTATTAAGCAGAGAAGGCATACTTTAAGGAAGCATGTGTTATATTTATTATGGGATACTTGAAAATACCATCATCGAAACCCGAATACACTAATGTGGATTATTGGGAAGCTCTTTGTAGGAGTGACTACATAGTCGATTGTAATTGGCGTGATTATGTAATGAACTCTCTTGTTGATGCTATTAGCAAGGCGAAGCAACATATGGAGTCAAATAGTCCAGTTACAAATTTGTATGAGGCAAGAGTACTACAAACCAACAAACTTGCGAGGTGGGTGATGGTTTTGTCCAAAAAATTATGAAACATGATCCCGTCATCCCTAAACTTGCGTTCCGGGTGCTAATAGTCCTTACCCAACCATGAGCTAACATTTGGCGCCATGCTGCCCGCGTAGTGGCACAACCACTCGCCTAACAGTTTTGCAAGAAAAGCCTTTACCTTTCTAAAAATCTCACACACATACATGGGTCGGCCACCCTAGTTATTTGACACTGCGGGCCTCACTCTAGTCTCAAATTATTTCATTTTCCCTCACCTATTTGGTGTGGGAGTCGCTGGTGGTGACGTTACCAATCTCCTGATGTCGGCCATCATGGCGATGTTGCCGACCATCTCTGTGACCATGGAGATGCCTAAATCTATGGTTTTGTCTGCGAGCCCGATGCCTTACTGTCGGTTTATGGTAAAGCTGATGAGTCCAATTTATGTGATAATTTTACTGATTATTTTATGCCTACACCATAGGCTTTGTGGGGTTTACAACGTTCGCGCACCTCTTTTTGTTGATGAACCCTCAGGTACCGCTTTTTGGACCAGTTGGCATAATATGGAGAAGATCCCGAGAAATGCTAGTGAAACAAGTATTTAAAGTGATAATCACCTACCATAAAAGAATCAAGAAAGGAGGCCAAATCAACAAACGTCGTAGGGGTTCTAGAGCAAAAGACGGTGTTCCATACGACCGCGCCCGCTCATACGGGCGTATGGATTATCGCCGCAACCTCCTGATCAAGTATTTCCCCCCTTGAAATCGGATCATGCATTAGACGCCTAGAGACACGAGAAACTCGTCTACAAGGCTGAACCCTAGCCTCTAAAGTTCATCTGGGTGAGAGATTCGCAAGGAGAAGAGGAACATCTTCCTCACCACGCATACGGGGGTTTCAACATCATCACCATTGTCATCGTCATCGTCATCCACATCCTTCTTATTGTAACATCAAGTACCCTAGTGGATCGTCTTGTGTGTTATATGAATCATCCATCCATGTATTCCATCGTTATGGTTATGATGGTTGTTTCCCCCATGTGTGAGTAGAACCTTAGTTCACTGGGATTTGGATGAACATTTGTACGTGCAACATCAACATCCCAATTTTATTAAATTTGGATGTTAATAGAATCATCATATTGCATCTCATGGTTTACTGCATTTTTTCAGTTTATGATGTTCAAAGTTTTCCACTCAAATAAAATAAAAGGGAGGGGATAAAATGACTTCCTCAGAATAAAAGTGAGTGGAAAAGTATTGGGATTATATTTGGTGTTTTTAAATTTGCACTAAAGGTTTTTTATTTCTCAAAGTTAAGTTATTGCGTAAGATAAATATTTGCTAAAATTATTTGAGTAAACCAAAATGTTCATTGTGCTCTATATTTTCAATAATTATTTATAAAATTATTTTTCTATTTTATGTTTTTCTGTTGGGTGGAGTTCAGAATTCAAATTGTTTTTGGGAAAAAACGCACCCACGCGCTCTTGTCCCAGCCAGGCCGATCCAGCCAGGCCGCGCCCCACGCCCGCTCGATCCCCAGCGATCGCCCCCACCTCCCCCAGCGCTCGCTCGCTCTCATCTCCCTCTCTCTCCTGACGCAGCCTTCAGGTGGGGCCCCGCCCCATTGTCCCCAACCTCCAGCGGAGGCCACGGGATAAGCCAGCGAATGCAGCCACTGCACCGGCCGTGCGAAGCTCGCGTGGATGATGCTTATCCCCACAGCTCCGCACTCCTAGCCGAACATATAAAAGCCCCCGACGCCCCTCGTTTCATTCAGCTGATCAGCACCACCTCTCGCAGCTCGCCCCACTCGCCCCGTCCGTTTACATCTAGCCAGAGCCGAAGCTCTCCGTCGACGATTCCGATGCCTGTGAACCTCCCTGCCTCTTTTTGTTTAGGGAATCGGACCCCCTACTCATGGCGCATCTGTTTGACATAGTTTTTACCCTGCCCTTGCATCGCAGGATCGACCCCGAGCTGCCGGAGTTCGTCGGAGCACCAGAGTTCTGCCAACTCGCCTTGCCCTACTCTAACGCCGCTGCCACCCCGCGCCACCATCGTCCGAAGGCCCTCACCAAGCCACACCTCCCTGCCTCTCCGATAGACTCCGTCGATCGCTGTAGCTGCCGCCCTGCCACCGTCAAGTCCCTATCCGACGTCGTCCTCGCCTCGTACTTAGATTAGATAGGTTTTTATATTTTGATCGAATCGGTAGGTCAGATCTAGAATGGTTTTTCTATTTTACCGAACCGGTACACGGTTAACCGCTATTTTATTTTAAAAACAACCGAGCAGGATTTTTCAGTTTAGATTACTTGCGGACGTCCACCGCACAGGCTTGGCAGCGAACACCGCTCTACCAACCACAGGCCGCCATGTGGCCAATGTTTTTTTTCGGTTGTAGTTTTTTTCCAGATTTGTTTCAAAACTTCAAACAACCATAACTTTTTAATCGTAGATTCAAACGAGATGAAACGAGCGGCTAATTTTTCATCTAGAACAAACTTTTATAAGTTCAAATTTGAATTAATTTCAGATTTGCATTTAAACTTCATTAGGCCATATCTCCCAAACCGTATATCGTTTTTCAGTGATTCTTTTTTGCACTGTGTCACATAAGCTAAATCCTATGCCATGAACCTTTGCCACAATATTTTCTACATAATTAGTTTCTATTCACCATAATATTACTAGTATGCCTTGTAGGAACATTAGCGCACGGTACGAATTTTGAACCATGTTTTTTACTCGTGGTTTTATAGTTTGAAAATTTTCATGCTAGTTATGTGTGTTGGATTTTATTTGGATTTTATGAATTTTTGTGTTGCTTGTTACTTTAAATTGTATGAATCCTTGTTTACATGAATTAATTTTACTTTGCGCTAGATTGTTCGTAGTGCGGAGTTGATTGCTACCACTCCCTAGAACTTCACTCTCAGCACGAAGGCAGGTTACATTTTGATCATATATGTTTTACCTATGTTTTATATATGCAAGTAGTCCTTTCTTGTAGGGTTGCATGGTATGATATTTTATGCCTGATGGCTATGCTTGCACCCAATAGTTCATTTGAGGTAGGTCTGAACCGTACAACTTTGTTGTCATCATGTTAAATTATAATGCTTCACCAAAGTAGAAATGGATCGAGGAGTGTTTTCACATTGATATATGAGTGACAAAGTAGTAATTAGGACCAAGACTTTAATGAAATACCTGGGTGGAAATTGATTTGTATGGTAGCGAACTACAATGGGAGCATTTATGGGAATCCATGGGAGTGCACACTAGTGGTCCGTTCATCTAGGCTCAAAGGGATTAACCTTGTTTTCATGTCTAGAAGCTTCCATGTGTAGACACAAGCCAATATGGGCTCTGGCTTAGTTTAGTAGATGGTGTGACCTCTTCCGGGATAGGTTAGCGGATGTAGATTATGTAGGTGTACCGGCCTATCCGTGGGTTAGGAGAAATGCTATCGAAAGACAATGTATCGACCTTCTGAGGAAGGAGGTGGTCGAGTCTTGTGGGGAAAAGTGTGCAACCTCTGTAGAGTGTCAATCTAATCGATTAGTCGTGTTCCCGGTTATGGACAATTTGAGCTTTTAATAGTGGAAATGTAGTGAGATCTCATTACTCTTAATTAATCAACTGGGTATTGACATAATTTTGGAATGGATTGAGATGGTGTACCATCTCATACTTATGATATTTGTAGAGGTAGAACAATAAAAGATTTATAGGGCAAACCAGCTTTATGCAAAAACTAAAATTCGAGTTTCCACCAGCCAAATTGTATGTACAATGTAGGATCATTACACTGTTATGATGTGACTTGCCAGTACATTCCATGTACTGACCTACACAGCTGCAACTTATCGTGATGCAGATTTATTCGACGATGAATAAGGTGTGATAGGTCATTGTTCTACACTCAGCTTTGCTCGTGGAGTTGATGGACTCATTACACTTATTTTCTTCCGCATTATTCTGTTTTATTTGGCCTTAGGCCACATTATTGTAATAAAAACTCTTTTGAGGATTGTCGATGTAATAAAAGGTGTGATTGAACTTTGTTATATATCCTCAAGTATTGTGTGTGTCAGCATACTGATCCAGGGATGACACTTAAGAACAGAGACTTCGATCCATTTGGGATCGGATCGCTATAAGATGGTATCAGAGCAAACGTTAATTGTAGAACGTGACCCTAGAAAATGGAAAGCCATAGGATAAAAACCCTAATTTTACAACTCTTCTATACCTCCTATTTTGGTCTTATGCTTTTCCATGCTTCATTACTAATTTCTCCCCTCTTTCTAATTGTAGATGTCGACCGCCAATGTTGAGTTTGCTCAACCCAATGCCATCATACCCTTCGGAAGGAAACCCATGAATGTCGCAAGCCATCTATGCATTGCACTACCTAGCTTCACCGGGACCTTCCCGGCCAATCTACCTGAAGAGATGCGCTGGAGGATTGACATCCACATTCTAGGGTGAACATTTGGAGATGCCACCGAGCGGACCGACTTCTACGTGGAGGTAGAGTCATGGAGCATTGGCAAAGGTATCATCGCCGTCTTTGCACTTGGGCGTATCCGGGAGGAATATCGCGAGGATCTTAGGAGGGCTAACTACATCATGTTCGTGTGCCGTGACTCGGATGGAGATGTGGTCCGCACTAGGGTCGTCGACACCATCATCTCACACATTGAGGACCTATAGGATCTCATTAGCGGGATGAAGGAAAAGAGGGGACACAGCATCATCACCACCCACAACCTAATGACCCACAAGGCCGAGATGGAAGAAGAGCTCCAGAACACTCGCATGGAAAACGATGAGAAGCTCGATTCACTGCAGCATAAATTTGATGGCTTGAAGCTTCGGCTAGAGGAAGACAAGGAAAAGTTTGACAACGGGGAGAATCTCGAGGAGGATCACTCTTACGGGTGCTACATCAGTTAGGAAAAAGACTATGACGATGATGATGAGGAGATACGAAGTGATATAGCTGGAGCTGACATCACCATGGTAGATCTGACTTCCGATGAGGAGTAGATTTAGACCACCATGAGAGATTAGGATTCGATATTCTACTAGTATTTGATTTGATTTATTTGTGGGACATTGTCAAATCTTGTGACATGGCTCGCCTTAGATTTGGTTCGTGTGAACTCGTCGATTGAAAATTAAATTGGAGTGGTTTGGATTTGTATTGCTATCATTTCCATATGGGTAGTGTTTCTCCCTTAGGCCTAATTCCCTGTGTCTCATCTATCTCAAAACAAGCAAATGCCACCAAGGCACGACCCTTCCGGGGGTGGCTCAAGGAACGATATCCCACCCACCTTGGAACAATTACTTGAGAACTAGAACCGGATGATAGAACTATTGATGTAGAATATGAACAACAACAACAACAACAACAACAACAACAACAACAACAACCCGCCTCCACCTCCACCTCCACCACAAATTGACAGCTTACTCATTTTTTGACGCTGAATCCTCCAATCTTCATGAGCAGCCCGGAGCCGATAGCCGCAGATGATTGGCTTCACAACATGGGTAGAAAGCTGGCCACAACAAGATACACCGATCAGGAGAAGGCGAGGTTTGACTCTCTCCAACTAGATTGAGCAGCAGCTTTGTGGTGGGAGAACTACACTGCCACGTACCCCATGGAGATTGTGACCTGGGCTCAGTTCTAGCAGGCGTTACGCACTGCTCATGTTTCAGCTAGAGCTATGGCTGTCAAGAAGAGGGAGTTACGTAACTTGCACCAGGGAAGTGACACAGTGTCATAGTATGTTGATGACTTCAGCAGGTTGCCGCATTATGCTCTAGGTGACGTGGCTACCAATGTAGCTAAGCAAGAGAAGTTTCTGGAGGGACTAAATGGTGAGTTGGGAGTTCATTTGATCGTAGCAACTTTTGATAACTATCAAGAGTTGGTTGACAAGGCTACCACTCTGGAAGGCAAGTATCAACAGATGGAAAACTGCAAGAGGAAATATGGTCAAGGAAAGTTTTAGTCTGGAGATCAACAAAAGCCTTGCTCCGCACCTTCTTAGGATAGTATGGTTTAGGACCTAGTAAGTTTGGAGGGCACAACCATCATAACCATGGTGGTTATTCTAAGCATGGAGGAAATGGACACAACCACAATGGCCATAAGAATGGCAATGGGAATGGAGGACACGACAACCACCATAATCCCTACCCTGTTACACCAGTGAGGAAGGATCTGAGTCACATCACCTACTTCAAGTGCAAGAAGATAGGACACTACTCCAATGAGTGTCCCGAGCTATAGAATGGGAATGGAAATGGAAGTTGTGGAGCCAATAATCCAATACTTTTACTAAGGGGCATGTGAACCATGTCAATGTGGAAGAAGTCTATGAGCAACCGGATGTAGTGATTGGTAAGGTCTTGGTTAATTCATTTCTAGCACTCATACTATTCGACACTGGTGCATCGCATTTATTCATATAGTGGGGATTTTGGATAAACATAAGTTGCCTACCGTAGCTCTTAAGTCACCTATTCTAGTGAGTTCCCCAGGAGCAGAGTCTATGACTAGTCAGGGGTGTTTCAGTTACCTTTAAACATAGGGGGACACGTCTTTCCCACATATATGATCGTACTTGTGTCACAAGGGTTGGATGTGATCCTAGGTATGGATTGGATGTCCAAGTATCAGAGAAGCATTGGTTGTGCCAGTAGATAGATTTTTCTCACCACCCCAAAGAAGAAAAGGATCAAGCATGCATCCAGGCTTAAGCCTAAGAGGACTCATGTGAACTCTCTTACGGGAGTTGTCCAGGAAGAGGTACCAGTGGTAAAAGATTATCCCGATGTATTTCCAGGGTAGTTACCCGATTCGGGAGATTGAGGTACTGCTTCGAACCAGACCTATCTCCAAGAGGTCATACAAGATGCTCGCTAATGATCTAGCAGGAGTCAAGAAGCAGATTGATGAGTTGATGGCGAAGGGGTATATTAGCCAGAGTTCATCACCTTGGGGATCCATGGTACTCTTAGTGGAGAATAAGGATGGAACCTTGAGTATGTGTGTGGGTTATTACTCCTTGAATGAGGTGACCATCAAGAACAAGTATCCCCTGCTGATGATCATTGATTTGTTTGACCATCTAGAGGGAGCTAGTGTTTTCTCCAAGATTGACCTTTGATCGGGTTATCATCAGTTGAAGATCCGTGAGAAGGATATATGTGACATCCGAAGTGATGTCCCTACCTTTTGGCATGTAATCCCCCATGTATGAACCTTGTGTCATGAGCTATGAGATGTGTGTTTGCTCCTTGCCATTCTATGTGTTTGCATTCATGCATCATCATGCATCATTCCCATTTCATTCATGTGCCATGTTGGTTGTTCTTGTGCTTGCTATGTTGTGAATGCTGGTTGTGATGTGAGAGGTTATGAGTGGTTGGATCCAAGTGTGTGCATCTCCTTTTCTCCCCTCTCTTTTCCCTTTGCAACATCCTCTCCAAAACCCCTTTTCCCCTATTGTTTTTATCATCAGATTTTAAGTTGTTTTAAAACTTGTTAAAAATGTTCATGAGATGGCCCCAAGTGTTTTATGAGATGTGAGTGTGTTGTATTAAATGTTTGGGTTTCTATGGTTTTGTGTTTTAAATTAACGAGAGCTGTGATTTTAAATATTAAATAAAATACTTGTGTTATAAATCAACTTAATATTTTTATTAATAGGTGCACATTATTTCCTTCTCAAAAGTATTTTTGTTTTGTTTAAAACCCTTTTAGTTTGCTTGGAGGTTTATTTTGTTGGGGCTGGTTTTTATTTAATGGAAAACCCTCCCCCCTTTCTTTTTATTTCTTTGTTTGTGAGTCTGAGTGAGAGAGGGTCAGTGGGCCGCGGCCCAGCCCAGCTGGACTCAACGGCCACTTGCCCCGTCTCCCACCTCCGTTAGTGAGTTTCAGAGAGAGCGCGTCATCACCATCGCTTTTCATCGCCGTCGCCGTCAGCCTGGGCTATATAGCCTCCCCTTAGTGTCCGTGTCGCTCTGCTAGGGTTTCTTCTTCCTCCCTTCGCCGCTGCAGCTCCTCTCCCCCTCTTCTTCTTCCCCCTTCCTCCACTTCTCTGTCGAGGCGCAGGTAGGCTTTAGAGAAGTTCAGAGGAGCGATGCTCGTCATCGTCGTCGCCTCCGGCAGCCTCGTCCCCACTGGTGATGGCGTGGGGCTCGCCGCTACCGTCCGCGTCACGTTCCCGACGCTAGGGAGCTCCCAAGAGGCCCTCTTCTTCCTCCTCGCCACCGCAGCGGAACCGGTCTTCTTTCCCTCCGTTGCCGCCGCGTCCCCGAGCGTCTTCTTGCCCTCTGTCGAGCTCGTCGTGCCTCCGCGAGACCCTCGGTGAGCAGCCCGTCCTCGCTGCCCCTTCTCCTCGCCGTATTTCGTAGGATTCGTCGCCGTAGTGTCGTCGCCGCCGCTCGAAAGCTCCGTGCTAGGGCTCGCCTCCGGTCCCCCTCGTCGCGAGGCGAGGTGCGGGATGGAGCCCCCGTAGGTCCCTCTTTTGATTCCACCGCTCCCCATCGTCGGAGACCCCCTGCATCGCCAGGGATCGCCATCGCTCCGTCGCTGTCGTTGTTGCTGTTGCTCTGCATCCATGTGTGGTAGGTTCAGTTTCGTCACTAGTTTGTGCGTGTGTGTGTTAAAGCTGCAGATCCCCCCTTCCTGTTAAGTTCCGGCGCCGTAGCGCAGTGGTGGGTGTGTGTGTTCTCGACCCCCTGGACCTCCCCCTTTTTTCCCTTTTGTTGTTTTATTTTCTTTTCTTTTGTTTTTCTTTCTCCTGATTTATACATGTATGTGTGTGCATTCCAGCATGTATGCATGTGTGTGGACCTCCTTGCCATGTATGTGTGTGTATGTACCAAATGGTACATATGCATATGTATGCATACATGTGAGGTGTGTGTGTGTGTTTAGTGCTTGCTCCTTATGTTTAAGTGTGTGAGCATGGTTGTGTGTGTGTGTCATGGTGAGGCGTACACCTACATGAGGTGTGTATGTGTGTTTGTGTGTGTGATAGTGAGTGTGGGTGTGTGCGTATTCTATGCATACATACATGCATATGTTTGTGGGTAATGCCTTGTGTGTGTGTGCATGTAGGTGTGTGGTGCACCATGCATGACACATGTGTGTGTGCTCTTTGCACAACCAAACATGTGTGTGTTCTTGTGAGTGAGTGTAGTGTGTAAGTGTGTGGGGGGGGGGAATACATGTATGAAATGCATGTGTGACTATATGCACTCATGCTTGGGTGGTATGCTAGTGGTGTGTGTGTGTGTGTGCTCCACATCCACTCACTTTGGAGTGATGTGTATTTGTATGAGTAGCTCCATGTGTAGGTTTCCCTCTTTTGTGCATATGAGCATAGTTACTCTTCTAGCTAACTTTATCCTTTCTATTGACATAAGCCATGAAATCGTGATTACTAGGATGCTATTTAACCATTTACAACATGTGTCAATAGAGTTCATTCCATTTTGTGCCATTTCCATCCATATGCATAAGTGACTTAAGTCACCCATGGCTTCATAGGTCTATTTTCGACCTAGGTTTTCTCCTACTTGTTCCATGCAAGCATATTTGTATGAGTGGGTAGAATAAACCCATGTATGCACCTGTGAAGTCAGATTTGACTTTGGGGCAACTTGTCAAACCTGCATTTTTATGTTGTGATGCCCTTTTGTCTTTTTAATATGAATTAATCTATGCATGCAATTAAGTTCTTGCCAACATGACTTAGTTATTTAAAGTTGTTGGGAATCTCCCAGTATTTTTTTTATTTATGTTAAGTAGCTAGTTAAGTGAGAACCATGCTGTTTAGTAAGCTACTTTCTGTTTCTGCCAACCTGCTTGAAATGGGTAAGTCTGGAGAGTCTGCTGTTATTGTTTTTCCATGTTGAGAGGATGGTATCTTGTAATGTGTTGTATATTTGACCATGCTCAGTGTTAGTTATTTTTAGTAAATAATGCCATCTACCATCTTGTTAATTTTCATGCCAATAGGAGCTTCCTAGCATATTTAACCAGTGTTGTCAACTTGCTACTTTATAATCACAGATTCCAGAAAACTGGAAACTAAGTCCCAGAAAACTGTTTCATCATGCCAACTTGATTGCTTCTTGATGATTGATGTGTGGCTCATTTTCTAGTGGTGTAATTGGAGGAAATGTTGTGTGTGTTGAATAGATTCTGTACATGTCTTGGTTGTGGCTGTAGGCTTCCTGTAGCTTCAGTTGTGGGCTTTTCAATTTGCTATGTTGCTATTTTGTGGCAGATTGGGTGTTGTTTTGTTTTGTGACTTGTGGAAGCTATAATCCATGGAATGGTTTGATTCTTGAGTCTATTGTGATTGATTTTCCATCACCTATCCAGTGGCTACCTTGGAATGCCAAGCATTACCCCAGGTATTGGTGGTCTTGTGTTTTGTCTTCTTACCTTGTCATGAGCATATCTTGGCGACCGTAGCTCCGTTTCTTGCGATCCTTATATGTATTTCCATCGATTTTTCATGATGCATTAATATTTTCCATGTTAAGGCATGTCTAAATAACTTTACATGAGTTTCTGTCCAGATTCATCAATAAACAACTTTGCATATGAAACATGAATAGTTTTGGATTGCCATGTTATAATCTTCCTAAGTGGTCATGCATCATATTGATTGTGCATTGCACCTTGGTTGGATGTTTATTGTTGTTGTTTATCTTGGGTAGACGCGAGTGTTGATACTGAGTACGAGGACCCAGGAGAGTACCACTACGAGGATCCCGCTACTTGTTTCACTGAAGAACCCACAGGCAAGATGATCGTACCCGGATCCCGATACTATTTTGCTTGCTAGTTTATCGCTCTTATCATTACAATTACGCTACCTACCACTTGATAATCAGCCCGCACGTTACCATGATAGTCTCTAACCTCCACATCCTAGCAAACCTTTGATTGGCTAAGTTACCGTTGCTCAGCCCCTCTTATAGCATTTTAGTTGCAGGTGCAGGTTGTTCCATGTGATAAAATGGATTTGGATATCACAATATTCTGTTATTTAATTTAATGCACATATATATCTTGGTATTGGTGGAAGGCTTGGCATTTTGCTAAGTGATTTGTTCCGCTATTATCGCCCTTAGTTCCTTGTTACCGGTGTTATGTGTTCCATACTTTGCGCTCCTCACATGCTCGGGGTTGTTATGGGAACCCCCTTGTTTATTTGATGGAGATTAAAACTTGTCTAGCAAGATCCAACATTGGTACTATATTTGCTTAACAACTTAATAAAATTGCATAGGGTCTTGCAAACCCGTGGATAATTTAATCAACCCCCGGGCCAGTGCTCCTCATGAGCACTGTGCGGGGCCAACCTAGGGCAACTTGGGAGATTTCTATCAGGCCACCGTACACTATCTTATCCGTCGTGTCCTGAGAAGGTGATACGCGGCTCTTATCGGGTTCGTCGACACGTCGGGTGGTCTTGCTGGACTTGTTTTACCTTTATCGAGTGTCTTGCGTGTGGAGACTAACTTTCTTCGGGTTTACCCGAGGTGTTGGAATTCCTTTGGAATTACCTATGATGATCGCGAGATCCGTGGTCGAGGCATTCCCATGGAGTGTGGTTAGTTTTGTAATGGACTAGTTGGAGCACCCCTGTAGGGTTAAATCTTTCGGAAGGCCGTGCCCGCGGTTATGTGCCAACTTGGATGTTTGTTTAACACCCGGTTATAGCAATCTTGAAGTAAACGCTAATTAAAACACACCAACTGTGTGAGTAACCGTGATTGTCTCTACTCGTGATCATGGTCCGAGAGAGAACACGGTGGGGTTATGTTTGACGTAAGTAAGTGTTCAAGATCTCATAGAGATCATACTAGATTCGATCGTTCTTCGTAGGCCACTCATATTTATTTTATGTTACGTAATCTAGCCACCATATATGCTTAGTGCTGCTGCAACCTCAACACTTATCCCATCCATACCTTTAAGCTTGAATAGTCTCGGTACCCGGGCACATGATAGCTGAGTCCTTTGTGGCTCACAGTTTACTACAACAATCCAGGTGCAGGTTCAGATGAGTTCGTGTAGGATGATCTTACCCAGCTCCAGTGGCAGTATGATGAGGAGAGAGGCAGGATGTATGTGACATATCCGGATGAGTAGAGGACCTGGTCGTGATCTTTGGGATAGCTTGATAGTATCATTTGCAACTTCTTTTATCGTTTGATTCCGTCCGTAGACGGACCCTGTGTTCAACTTGATGTGATGATTTGAGTGACATTGTAAGTTAGCATGTGGCGAGTGTAAGCCAACTTGTATACTCTTCTCATTCAGTATTGTATGTTGTGATGATACTATTCTTGCTAACGACAAGATGCGCATCTATCCCTGGCCAGGCCCTCGTGCCTTAAATGGATAGGCATGCAACTTGGGCGTGACAAGTTGGTATTCAAGGCCATACGACCATAGGAGCCTTTGCTTGTTCGAACTTGGCCGAGTCGTGTCTAGTAAAAACTATTTTGAGTCTACTTATATCGGAGAGTAGGATTCTTTTTACTCTTATTCTATGCTCTGGTGAGGTTTCAGACTTAGGAATTTTGATTCTACTCCTCTTCTCACTCAAAAAAAATTAGGATCACGCGGGTATTTTGGAATCTATATGATGCCGATGTGATAGGGTTCTGTCTTGGTCCTCCTGTCTGACTTGATTTCTTCCGGGGAGTCGAGCTCGAGGGAATGTTGGCACATCGTTATCATTCAGCTTCCATGATATCTCAGGACGGAGAATGTTCGGAATCACTTCAATCCTTATCGTGGTGAGATAAGGTCGGATTCACCCAGTACTAGGGAGGCGTCCGGGGTACCACCATGGTTTAGTATCGTTGTGAGTTCGAGGATTCAAGATTAGACAAGTTTGCGGAATTTCTTGAATTATGGTGTGGAAGGTTGCGGATGCAGTCGTAGCTGATTGCCTAGGGCGGGTTCCTGATTCCACAACCCGAATCTCATAAACAAGAAAGCTTTCGGAAATTCATAGGTGGGAAATCTTGTAGTCATCTAGGATCATCTTCTTCAAATGTATATGAACATGTACATTTGTTCCGAGCGCGTAGCTCAATACTTTTGTGTTATTGCAAGTGGCTTCTAATTTCTGATGATGCTATCACAACCGAAGAAGCATTCTTACTAATTTTTCAGTAGGAAGGCTATGTTGTTTTTGTTCTATTTCTTTCAAGCATTTGATTCAGCTCATGTTTCATCTTATCAATGAGGTGCTGATGCGTTTTGTCCATCTTCACGATGGCTCCACCAACTCGTAGCAATCCGGGTCGTGGTGAGGAGTAGACTGATGTTCCTCCACCACCCCCGCCACCGCCTCCTCCGCCTCCTCCTCTAGAAGCTTGGCAAGCTATGATGGCCGCGACCAATGCGAACACTCAGATGTTGCTCAGACTGTTGCAAGAAAGGGAGCAGGGTCAGCATGGTTTTCAAGGAAATTTTCAGAATCAACTGCAGTTTGAGAGTCTCAATCAGTTCCTTGCCAACCAACCCAAGACTTTCACCTGTTGTGAGCAGCCTCTAGATGCTGATGATTGAGTTCGTGATATGAGTAAGCATTTTGAGTGCAACAATGTCAGGCCAGAGGACTTTGTCAGGTTTGCATCGTTCCAGTTAAAGGGTCAAGCAGCTGATTGGTGGCAACAGTACAAGGATTCCAGGGGCGATCGTGTTGTTACTTGGGACGATTTCCGTCGTGACTTCAGGGCTCATTACATTCCGACAAGCTTTGTTGAGGAGATGCGTGAGAAGTCCAGGCACCTGAAGCAGGGAAGCAAGTCTGTCTACTAGTACAACATCGAGTTCCAGAATCTAGCTCGTTTTGCCAAGCAAGATGTTCCTCATGACAAAGCTATGATCTACCAGTTTAGAGGTGGTCTCAAGGATCAGCTTCTGCCAGGCCTAGTTCTTCAAGAGCCTCGTGAGTTTGATCAGTTCTATAACATGGCTTTGAAGATTGAAGCAGCTCAGCTCAAGTTGGAGAACTCTAAGAAGCGTTCAAGGGATTCATATTCTTCTTCCAGCTCTTAGATGTTTCCCAAGCAGCAGAAGTATTGGGTGCCAAATCCTCTTCCATTTCGTCCTCCTCAGCAGCAGAAGTAGTTCGGTGGTCATGGTTCTTCCCACCCACCCATCCCAGGTTTCCAGCAGAAGAACCAGGCGTCCAAGGCTGTTCTTGTTCCTCCTCCAGGCAATGTTTGTCCGCTTTTGAGGTGACTTGTCACAAGTGTGGTCAGAAGGGCCACTATGCAAACAAGTGCAACCAACGGCGTCTTCTGCCTCCCCCTCCTGTCAAGCCTCCAGGCAATGCTATGGTGAAGCATAATCCCAAGACTGCAAGAGTGAATATGGTGAGTGTAGGAGAGGCAGAGGATTCTTCTCAAGTGATCATGGGTAATCTCTCAGTTAATTCTATTCCTACAAAAGTGTTATTTGATTTTGGTGCATCACATTCATTCATGTCTAGACCTTTTGCTATGAAGAATGATTTCTATTCAGAGATGTTGAGTAGACCTTTGGGTGTTGTTTCTCCGGGTGTGGCCATGAAAACCACCTCCATTGTTCCAGATGTTTCTATCAAGATGGGCAATTATTCTTTCTTGGCTTCTCCCTATGTTCTCGGGAATTCCGATATTGATCTCATTTTGTGTATGGACTTTCTGGCTATGAATAAGGCTCATATTGATTGCAAAGCAAAAGAAGTCAAGCTGACTCATCCTTCAGAAGACGTGATTATTTTCGCGGCTCGCGATGACACAATCTGTCTCTTTGCTCTTAATGAGAAGGGTGAAATCTCGGCTATTTCTCAAATTCCGCTGGTTTGTGAGTATGAAGATGTCTTTCCAGAAGAATTGCCAGGAATGCCTCCGCACCGGCCAGTTGAGTTCGTGATTGATCTTGAGCCCGGAACTGAACTAGTGTGCAAGCGCCGTATAAACTTGGCCCCGAAGAGCTGAAAGAGTTGAAGAAGCAGCTAGATGAGCAAGAACGTCTGGGTCTGATCAGACCAAGTTCTTATCCGTGGGGTTGTTGTGTTTTGTTTGTCAAGAAGAAAGATGGCACGGATCGTCTTTGTGTTGATTACCGGCCATTGAACAAGAAGACAATCAGAAATAAGTACCCACTTCCCAACATCAATGAGTTGTTTGAGCAACTAAAAGGTGCCTAGGTCTTCTCGAAGCTTGATCTTCGCATGGGCTATCATCAGATCCGCATTCGCGAAGAAGACATTCCCAAGACCGCTTTCAAGACGAGTTTTGGCTCTAATGAGTACACCGTGATGTCGTTTGGTCTTGCTAATGCTCCTCCAACCTTCTCTAGAATGATGAATTTCATTTTCTCTCCTTTCAAGAATGATCTCGTCTTGGTCTATTTGGATGATATCCTTGTGTTCTCGGAGACAGAAGAAGATCATGCAGAGCATCTCCGCCTTGTGCTTGACAAGTTAAGAGAGCATCGGTTCTATGCCAAGTTTTCCAAATATGAGTTTTGGCTCAATGAAGTGGTGTACCTCGGGCATGTCATCTCTGCCGAGGGAATTAAAGTGCACCCTGAGAAAGTTGAGGCAATCTTGAAGTGGGAGCCTCCTCAGAATGTGAAGTAGCTTCGGAGCTTCCTCGGGCTTGCTAGTTATTGGAGAAGATTTGTGGAGAACTTCTCTCAAATTGCTAAGCCTCTATCCAATCTCCTCTAGAAGAGCGTCAAGTATGTTTGGTCTCCTGAGTGTGATGTGGCATTCAATACACTCAAGCAGAGACTGACTTCAGCTCCAGTTCTTGTTCCTCCTAAGCACTCCAAGCCTTTCCAAGTTTTCTGTGATGCTTCTCTCCAAGGTCTTGGTGGTGTTCTCATGCAAGACAAAAAGATTGTTGCTTATACCTCACGTCAGTTGAAGCCTGCCGAGAAGAACTACCCCACTCATGATCTTGAGTTGGCGGCAGTTGTGCATGCTCTAATGACTTGGACGCATTTGTTGTTGGGTAGATCAGTTGAGGTGTACACCGATCACAAGAGATTGAAGTACATTTGCACTCAACCCAATCTCAATCTTCGGCAGTCTCGTTGGGTGGAAATGCTTGAGGACTTCAATCCAAGCATTGAGTATACTCCGAGGAAAGCAAATGTCATTACAGACATGCTCAGCCATAAGGCGTACTGCAATAGTCTCATTCTGAAGCCTCTTTAGCCCGAGCTTTGTGAAGCCTTTCGCAAGCTCAACCTTCAGATGATTCCACAGGGATTTCTTGCCAATCTTCAAGTCTCTCTAACTCTGGAAGATCAGGTTCGCCAACCGCAGCTTCTTGACGCTATGGTGAAGAAAGTGAAGAAAGGTGTGGCCAAGAGCATTCCGAAGTATAAGTGCTTTCGTGTCGATGACAAAGATACCGTGTTCTTTGAGGACCGTCTTGTGGTTCCAAAAGGTGATCTCAAAAAGGTTATCATGGACGAACCACATAATTCTCTGCTATCCATTCATCCAGGCAGTTCAAAGATGTATCAGGATCTCAAGCAAACCTTCTGGTGGACTCGCATGAAATGTGAAATTGCTCAGTTCGTGAACGAGTGTGGTGTGTGTCGTAGAGTGAAGGCGGAACATCAACGTCCAGCAGGTCTCCTTCAGCCTTTGCCTATCCTAGAGTGGAAATTCGATCATGTTGAGATGGATTTCGTCACTGGGTTCCCCAAGTCCAAGAGAAGCAAACGATGCCATCTTTGTGGTTATCGACAAGCTATCAAAAGTTGCTCATTTCCTGCTAGTCAAAGAATCTATCTCGGCAGCTCAGCTTGCAGAGTTGTATACGTCAAGGATAGTGTCTTTGCATGGTATTCCTCAGCTCATCTCTTCTAACCGTGGAAGTCTCTTCACTTCCAAGTTTTGGGAGTCCTTCCAAACTGCTATGGGTACCAAGATCCGTTTCAGCACGGCGTTCCATCCGCAGACAAGTGGTCAAGTTGAGAGAGTCAATCAGGTCCTTGAAGATATGCTCAGAGCTTGTGTGATTTCGTTCGGCATAAAGTGGGAAGACTGCCTTCCTTATGCTGAATTATCATACAACAATAGCTTTCAAGCTAGCTCAGGCAAGGCCCCTTTCGAGATTCTCTACGGCAGAAAGTGTCGTACCCCGCTTAACTGGTCTGAAACCGGTAAGCGTTAGATATTGGGCAATGACATGATCACTAAAGCAGAAGAGATGTGCCATGTCATTCATGAGAACCTCAAAGCAGTTCAGTCCCGACAGAAGAGTTATTACGATAACAAACATCGAGATGTATCCTTTCAAATTGATGATCTAGTCTATCTCAGAGTCTCTCCCATGAAGGGCACTCATCGGTTTGGAATAAAAGGGAAGCTAGCTCCTCGTTTCGTTGGTACTTTCAAAGTTGTTGGCAAGAGAGGTGGTCTTGCATATAAAATAGAGCTTCCTCCAAATTTCGCAAATGTGCACGATGTTTTCCATGTGTCTCAGCTTCGGAAATGTTTCAAGACTCCTGAGCGGACCTTTAACCTCCAAGACATCGATCTCCAAGAAGATCTCTCTTATCGTGAGCATCCAGTTGCTATTCTTGAAGAAACTGAGCATAAGACTCGCAACAAGTCTATCAAGTTCCTCAAGGTGAAGTGGTCTCATCATTCCGACAAAGAAGCTACTTGGGAGTGCGAGGACCTTCTCCGTTCTGAATTTCCAGACTTCTTTCGTTCCTAGATCTCGGGTCGAGATCCTCTTGTAGTGTGGCAGAGTTGTGACATCCCAAGTGATGTCCCTACCTTTTGGCATGTAATCCCCCATATATGAACCTTGTGTCATGAGCTATGAGATGTGTGTTTGCTCCTTGCCATTCTATGTGTTTGCATTCATGCATCATCATGCATCATTCCCATTTCATTCATGTGCCAAGTTGGTTGTTCTTGTGCTTGTTATGTTGTGAATGGTGGTTGTGATGTGAGAGGTTGTGAGTGGTTGAATCCAAGTGTTTGCATCTCCTTTTCTCCCCTCTCTTTTCCATTTGCAACATCCCCTCCAAAACCCCTTTTCCCCTATTGTTTTTATCATCAGATTTTAAGTTGTTTTAAAACTTGTTAAAAATGTTCATGAGATGGCCCCAAGTGTTTTATGAGATGTGAGTGTGTTGTATTAAATGTTTGGGTTTTCTGGTTTTGTGTGTTAAATTAAAAAGAGCTATCATTTTAAATATTAAATAAAATACTTGTGTTATAAATCAACTTAATATTTTTATTAATAGGTGCACATTATTTCCTTCTCAAAAGTATTTTTGTTTTGATTAAAACCCTTTTAGTTTGCTCGGGGGTTTATTTTGTTGGGGCTGGTTTTTATTTAATGGAAAACCCTCCCCCCTTTCTCTTTATTTCTCTGTTTGTGAGTGTGAGTGAGAGAGGGTCAGTGGGCCGCGGCCCAGCCCAGCTGGACTCAACGGCCACCTGCCCCGTCTCCCACCTCCGTCAGTGAGTTTCAAAGAGAGCGCGTCATCGCCGTCGCTTTCCGTCGCCGACGCCGTCAGCATGGGTCTATATAGCCTCCCCTCGGCGCCCGTGTCGCTCCGCTAGGGTTTCTTCTTCCTCCCTCCGCCGCCGTAGCTCCTCTCCCCCTCTTCTTCTTCCTGCTTCCTCCACTTCTTTGTCGAGACGCGGGTAGGCTTCAGAGAAGTTCAGAGGAGCAGTGCTCGTCGTCGTCGTTGCCTCTGGCGGCCTCGTCCCAGCTGGTGATGGTGTGGGGCTCGCCGCTGCCGTCCGCGTCGAGTTCCCGGCGCTAGGGAGATCCCAGGAGGCCCTCTTCTTCCTCCTCGCCGCCGCAATGGAACCGGTCTTCTTCCCCTCCGTGGTCGCCGCGTCCTCGAGCGTCTACTTCCCCTTCTCATCCATGCGTGGTAGGTTTAGTTTCGTCAGTAGTTTGTGCGCGTGTGTGTTAAAGCTGCAGTTCCCCCCTTCCTGTTAAGTTCCGGCACCGTAGCGCAGTGGTGGGTGTGCGTGTGCTCGACCCCGAGGTCACGGGTTCGACCCCCTAAACATCCCCATTTTTTCCCTTTTGTTGTTTTATTTTCTTTTCTTTTGTTTTTTTTCTCCTGATTTATACATGTATGTGTGTGCATTCCAGCATGTATGCATGTGTGTGGACCTCCTTGCCATGTATGTGTGTGTATGTACCAAATGGTACATATGCATATGTATGCATACATGTGAGGGGTGTGTGTGTGTTTAGTGCTTGCTCCTTATGTTTAAGTGTGTGAGCATGGTTGTGTGTGTGTGTCATAGTGAGGCATACACCTACATGAGAGGTGTATGTGTGTTTGTGTGTGTGATAGGGAGTGTGGATGTGTGTGTATGCTATGCATACATACATGCATATGTTTGTGGGTAATGCCTTGTGTGTGTGTGCATGTAGGTGTGTGGTGCACCATGCATGACTCATGTGTGTGTGTGCTCTTTGCACAACCAAACATGTGTGTGTTCTTGTGAGTGAGTGTAGTGTGTAGGTGTGTGTGGGGGGGGCATACATGTATGAAATGCATGTGTGCCTATATGCACTCATGCTTGGGAGGTATGCTAGTGGTTTTTGTGTGTGCTCCACATCCACTCACTTTGGAGTGATGTGTATTTGTATGAGTAGCTCCATGTGTAGGTTTCCCTCTTTTGTGCATATGAGCATGGTTACTCTTCTAGCTAGCTTTATCCTTTATATTGATATATGACATGAAATCATGATTCCTAGGATGCTATTTAACCATTTCCAACATGTTTCAATAGAATTCATGCCATTTTGTGCCATTTCCATCCATATGCATAAGTGACTTAAGTCACCCATGGCTTCATAGGTCTATTTTCGACCTAGGTTTTCTCCTACTTGTTCCGTGCAAGCATATGAGTATGAGTAATAATTTTGGGGTAGAATCAACCCATGTATGCACCTGTCAAGTCAGATTTGACTTTGGGGCAACTTGTCAAAACTGCATTTTTATGCTGTGATGCCCTTTTGTCTTTTTAATATGAATTAATCTATGCATGCAATTAAGTTCTTGCCACATGAGTTTGTTAGTTAAAGTTGTTGGTAATGTCCCAGTATTTTTGTTATTTATTTTAAGACCCTAATTAAGTGAGAACCATGCTGCTTAGTAAGCTACTTTCTGTTTCTGCCAACCTGCTTGAAATGGCTAAGTCTGGAGAGTCTCCTGTTATTGTTTTGCCATGTTGAGAGGATGGTATCTTGTAATGTGTTGTATATTTGACCATGCTCAGTGTTATTTATTTTTATTATATAACGCCTTATACTATCCTATTAATTTTCGTGCCAATAGGAGCTTCCTAGCATATTTAACCAGTGTTGTCAACTTGCTACTTTATAATCATAGATTGCAGAAAACTGGAATTTTCACTAAGTCCCAGAAAACTGTTTCATCATGCCAACTTGATGGCTTCTTGCTTATTGATGTGTGGCTCCTTTGCTGGTACTGTAATTGGAGGAATTGTTGTGTGTGTTGAATAGATTCTGTACATGTCTTGGTTGTGGCTGTAGGCTTCCTGTAGCTCAAGTTCTGGGATTTTCAAATTGCTATGTTGCTATTTTGTGGCAGATTGAGTGTTGTTTTGTTTTGTGACTTGTGGGACCTATACTCCATGGGATGGTTTGATTCTTGAGTCTATTGTGATTGATTTTCCATCACCTATCCAGTGGCTACCTTGGAATGCCAAGAATTAGCCCAGGTATTGGTGGTCTTGTGTTTTGTCTCCGTACCTTGTCATGAGCGTATCTCGAGGACCGTAGCTCCGTTTCTTGCGATCCTTATATGAATTTCCACCGATTTTGCATGATGCGTCCATATTTGCCATGTTCATGCATGTCTAAATAACTTTACATGAGGTTCTGTGCAGATTCATTAATAAACAACTTTGCATATGAAACATGATAGTTTTGGATTGCCATGTTATAATCTTCCTAAGTGGTCATGCATCATATTGATTGTGCATTGCACCATGGTTGGATGTTTATTGTTGTTGTTTCTCTTGGGTAGACGCGAGTGTTGATACTGAGTACAAGGACCCGGCAGAGTACCACTACGAGGATCCCGCTACTTGTTTCACTGAAGAACCAACAAGCAAGATGATCGTACCCAGATCCCGATACTATTTTGCTTGATAGTTTCTCGCTCTTATCGTTACGATTGCGCTACCTACCACTTGATAATCAGCCCCCATGTTGCCATGACAGCCTCTAACCTCCACATCCTAGCAAACCTTTGATTGGCTAAGTTACCGCTGCTCAGCCCCTCTTATAGCATTTTAGTTGTAGGTGCAGGTTGTTCCATGTGATAACATGGATTTGGATATCACAATATTCTGTTATTTAATTTAATGCACATATATATCTTGGTATTGGTGGAAGGCTTGGCCTTTTGCTAAGTGATTTGTTCCGCTATTACCGCCCTTAGTTCCTTGTTACCGGTGTTATGTGTTCCATACTTTGCGCTCCTCACATGCTCGGGGTTGTTATGGGGACCCCCTTGTTTATTCGATGGAGATTAAAACTTGTCTAGCAAGACCCAACATTGGTACTACATTTGCTTAACAACTTAATAAAATTGCATAGGGTCTTGCAAACCCGTGGATAATTTAATCAACCCGCGGGCCAGTGCTCCTCATGAGTGTTGGCCCAAACTATAGCACTGTGCGGGGCCAACCCAGGGCAACTTGGGAGATTTCTATCAGGCCACCGTACACTAGCTTATCCATCGTGTCCTGAGAATGAGATACGCGACTCTTGTCGGGTTTGTCGACACGTCGGGTGGTCTTGCTGGACTTGTTTTACATTTATCGAGTGTCTTGCGTGTGGAGACTAAGTTTCTTCGGGTTTACCCGAGGTGTTGGAATTCCTTTGGAATTACCTATAATGATCGCGAGATCCGCGGTCGAGGCATTCCCACGGAGTGTGGTTAGTTTTGTAATGGACTAGTTGGAGCACCCCTACAGGGTTAAATCTTTCGGAAAGCCGTTCCCGCGGTTATGTAGCAACTTGGATGTTTGTTTAACACCCGGTTATAGCAAACTTGAAGTAAACTCTAATTAAAACACACCAACTTTGTGAGTAACCGTGATCGTCTCTGCTCGTGAACATGGTCCGAGAGAGAACATGGTGGGGTTATGTTTGACGTAAGTAAGTGTTCAGGATCTCATAGAGATCATACTAGATTCGATCGTTCTTCGTAGGCCACTCATATTTATTTCATGTTACGTAAGCTAGCCACCATATATGCTTAGTGCTGCTGCAACCTCAACACTTATCCCATCCATACCTTTAAGCTTGAATAGTCTCGGTACCCAGGCACATGATAGCTGAGTCCTCTGTGGCTCACAGTTTACTACAACACTCCAGGTGCAGGTTCAGATGAGTTCGTGCAGGATGATCTTGCCTAGCTCTAGTGGGAGTATGATGAGGAGAGAGGCAGGATGTGTGTGACATATCCGGATGAGTAGAGGACCTCGTCGTGATCTTTGGGATAGCTTGATAGTATCATTTGCAACTTTTTTTATCATTTGATTTCGTCCGTAGACGGACCTTGTGTTCAACTTGATGTTATCATTTGAGTGACATTGTAAGTTAGCATGTGGCGAGTGTAAGCCAACTTGTATACTCTTCTCATTCAGTATTGTATGTTGTGATGATACTATTCTTGCTAACGGCAAGATGCACATCTATCCCTGGCGAGGCCCTCGTGCCTTAAATGGATAGGCGCGCATCTTGGGCGTGACAATATATCAAAGATAGCATTCCCACGAGGGATGAGATTTATGAGTATACAGTCATGTCTTTTGGTTTGACTAATGCCCCTACCTATTTGTAACATCCCAAGTGCATCCATTGCCATCCTTGTAATAATTGTTTCCATATATGAACCATCCATGTTTTTCCATATGTGGTTTGAATATTAATTATTTTTTGCTGATGCCATTTCTTGCATCATGGCATCATAGCATCATTCATGTTTTGCATCTTGCTTGCTTATGTGGTTATGTTGTTGTGAGTGTGTGTTGTGGGATTGGTGTGAAAAACCATGGTGCAAAACCCCTCCCCAATTCCCAAAAAACCATGCCAGGTCTCTTGTTTTCCAATAATACTACATGTGGTTTTCCACTTGCTAATTAAATTCTTTAAAAATGTTGCTTCTCTCTGAAATATTCTGTTTAACATTATTAACAAACTCTCAACCTTGTGTAGTTATATTTTGTCTTATGAATCTTTGCACTTTAGAGTCCTTTTCTATAATCATGATTTAAATTGTTTGCTCTAAAAATTGCAACTCCATTTTTATTAAACAGAGCACATTTCTATGAGTTAGGATGTATTTCTATTTCTTACCAAACATCTTTCCTTTCTCTGTGTTTTTCTTGCCTTATGTTGTTTTAATCAAAGAAATGGGTTTTTCACAGAGGGAGAGACAAATCCAGCCCACCTGGGCCTTTGCATTCCCGCAAGTCCAGCAGCAGCGTAGCCCACCAAGCCCCCCAGTGACGCATTCGTCTCCATGTACGGCAGAGCATCCAGGACGTCACGTCGACCTTCAAGTTTATTTGATATCTAGAGAGCGCCCGAGCCGCCTATTTAGCACGTCCCCCATGCCCTAGGGTTCCACCTCTCCCTATTCTGTTTGTATCCTCCCCTCCTTGCCGTCGATAAGTCTCTCCTATCGCCGTGTCAAGGTTGTGCCCGTCGTTCTCTAGCTCAGCGTGCGCTCGAGCCCGGGGTTGCGCCTCCGCCCCGTCTCCGACCCTCTGGTGCCATTGAACGACACCTTGGAGCCCCTGACTTCTTCTTCATCCCCACACACGATGCCAGCAAACTCGGGGCTCCCTCTCCGTCGCCTTCTTCTTTGCTGCGCTCGGATCCAAGGCGTGCCGGTTTTCTTTGAGATGCGCATCATCTCCGTTGACTCTCCGGTCACGCCTACTTGTCAAGTGGACACTACGTGAGCTCCAGCTCCTTCATGCCCCTTCTCTTCGCCCATCGTCCGCTGTAGTTGTCGTCTCGTTCGTCCCAAGGTCATGCTCTGCGTGCTCTGGATGTCCTTTTTTTTGTTTGGATGTTGTTGTTGTGAGAGGTCGCATCGTGCAGATGGCACCTTCCTTAGCGTCACCGCGCGTGCACCGCAGCTCCTGCATACCTGCAACTCCCGCATGCCTCATGGAGAGTTCGCATGAGCGCCGAGCGAATTGGTCCGCCATGGCCGAGGAGTTCGAGCTCCATGAGCACGCGCTTCCTGCCGCCTCGCTGCCGCTTCATAGTATCTTGAGTCCTCGTTAGAGTCCGCACGCCCGCCGCTGTGTTGGACATGTAGTCGCTGCCATCTCGTCGAGCAAGACACCAGCGAGCTCCGCTGTGTGTACATTGCGATCCAATGCCTCGACCTAGACTTGGTCCAAAATCGGTGGTGCCCTCCCATTTTCATCAGAGCTTAGTTAGTACAGTTGGTAGCTTGAGCGTGCAGCACCATCAGGTCCGCGGTTCGAAACCTAGGACGTTCAATTTTTGCCTCGGTGTGTTTTTTCCCTTGGCTCGCCCGGCCCCTGCTCTTGTTGTTCGTCTTAGATTTAGTTTCGTTAGAGTTGCGCCCCTCGGTTTAGCTCAACAGCTAGGTTGGTTTAGCTAGCAGCAAAGCCATTATGGACCATATACACCTGCGTAGCCCATCTTGTCGCCTCCCTCGCCCACCATCGGGGAGACCCGGGTTCGATCCCCGGCTCCTCCCCCTTTTCTTTTCCAATTATTCCGAGCCTGGCAGTGGGCCCGTGGCCCACCAGTCAGCCCCACAGGGTCGTGGCTCATTGCCATGTGGCCCTCCTTTTATTTATTTATTTATTTTGTGTCATTATGTTTTCGAGTGTTTATGTGTATTTTGTGTTTTTTCCTTTTAAGGGAATATGTCAGTTTTGGCCTTTCACAATCTGTCACTATTTTAGTATATGCCCAATATGGCATATGACATGTTATAAGTGGATCTGCATTTTTTTCAATTGAACTTGTGGGGGTTTTCATCAGAGGAATATATGCTTGTGACATCTGGTTTTGGGGTAGAAAAATGCAGTGAATCGAATGGTGGCATTGGATTTTCCATTTGGACATGTTTGCAAATGTCGTGTTGTAATAATATGCCATTTTGTCTTTTTCACATGAATTAAATCTTGCATTATATAGAAATATTGTCAACATGAAATATGTCCAGTAGAGTGTGCTTTAGCCCCTGGTATTTTTGCTTGCTACGATAAATCATTATATGAATGGCATTCTTGATGTCAACATGCCACTAAAAGTTTTTCTTCACATGCCCAAATAATTCTATGTTTTGAAATCTGTTACTTTGTGCCATGTTGTCTTGATGATTCCCATATATAGGAAGCTCCTTTGGAGTTGGCACAAAGGAATCCTTTGTTGTGCTTGCCATCCTCTATTATTCTGGTCCAAGTAATTGTAGGTAGAGATGTTGCATCTTATTAAAAACTAGCTTTCAACATGCCATTCTATTGATATTATGCCCTGCTTGCCTCTTGTGAATTTCACTAAGTATGGAAAATTGTTATTCCCAATATGCCATGTTGGGTGGATGAAAGCCATTTATATATGCATATTCTGATGTTGTCATAATGTAATTAGTTGTAGTACATGTGATCCTCTATCACCCTCTAGCATATATATTTGCTGCTGTCAAGATGCTATCATGCTAACTCAGAATCTGTAAAACTGGAATTTTCACCAAGTCCCTAAAAACCGTTTCAACATGCCATCTTGTGAGCTCCATTTACATTGATCCATGCTTCCTTTAATGTTTTTATAGATTGATGAATTGTTGAGCATGTTGTATACTTCCTATACATGCCTTGGTTGTGATTTTAAGCATGTTGTAGCTCTGTTATATGTGTTACAAGATGTCATGTTGCTATTTGCAAATAGATTGTGTGGTTGAGTGTTTTCTGACTTGTGGGAGCTATACTCCACTATTTGGCATGATCTTTGGGTCTATTCCTGCTATATTCTCGTTTCCAATCCAGTGGCATCCTTGGAATACCAAGGAATAGCACATGGCCTTCTTCATCTTTGTATTTGTCCATGTTAACGTTCGTAACTTGCCATGAGCGTACCGTGAGCTACGTTACTCCGTTTGCAACGTTTTACATATGCATTTGCATCGATTTTGCATGAAAAATCCATATTTTCCATGTTCATGAATGTTCATACAACTAAACATGAGGTTCTGTACAGAATAATAAACAACTTAATATTTGCATGTGGAACATGACTAGCATAGGGTTGCCATGTTGTTTGCATCAATATGATCATGCATCATCTTGGTTGTGCATTGCACTTTGGTTGTTATGTTTATTGGTGTTATTTCCATTTGGGTAGACCCGAGTGACGAGCCTGAGTACGAGGATCCCGGAGAGAACGTCTACGAGCACCCAGCTCCGTATCCCCCTGAAGACCCAAAGGGCAAGATGATCGTACCCGGATCCTGACACTATTTTTGCCATGCTAGATGTCTCGCTCTTATCGTTATGTTTCGTTACCTACCACTTACATGTCAAGCCTCCTAAATTGCCATGAAACCCTATAACCCCTCCACTACCAAGCAAACCTTGTTTGGCTAAGTTACCGCTGCTCAACCCCTTTAATAGCGTTCTTAGTTGCAGGTGCAGGTTGTTTCCATGTGATAACATGGATACCTGGAGATATCACAATATTATTGATATTTAATTTAATGAACCTATATATCTTGGTAAAGGTGGAAGGCTTGGCCTTTTGCTCGGTATTTTGTTCCAGTTTCGCCGCCATAGTTACTTGTTATCGGTGTTATGTTCCATATTTTGCGCTCCTAACATGCTCGGGGTTGTTATGGGGACCCCCTTGACTATTTATTTTAGATTAAAGCTTGTCTGGCAAGACCCAACATTGGTACTATTTGCCTAGCAACCTAATTAAAAATGCATAGGTCTTAGCTACCCCATGGATAATTAGTCAACACTCGGGCCAGTGCTCCTCATGAGTGTTGGTCCAAAACTAGAGTCATGTGTGCGGCCAAACCGGGGCAACTCGGGAGATTTCTATCAAGACACTGTATGCTGCGCTCATCTGGTCATGCCCTGAGAATGAGATATGCAGCTCCTATCGGGTTCGTCTACACGTCAGGTGGTCTTGCTGAACTTGTTTTTCTTTTCTCGAATGTCTTGTGCATGGGATTCCGAGGATACTTTGGTCTATCCCGAGGTTTAGGTGTTTTGGGGGATATAACCCCACGGTGAGACCCGCCCTATAGGCTCCGGGTCACACTAGGCGGCTCGTACGTTAATCCAAGAGTGGGTTGCGAAGACCGAAGCCCAAGACGTTTCGCGGCTTGATAGGATGGGCCGGAGCAAGGCCCGGATAGAGAAGACCTGGGTGAGTAAGCTGCCCAGAGACAACTTGGTTAGGAAGACAAATTAAGGTAGAGATAGACTCGGACATGTAATGAGAGTCGGTTACAACTTCTATGACCCGTGGTCTTGACCTCCTATAAAGGTGAGACCCGGGGCGACTTAGAGATCAGGCTATCGAGAACTAGGTCAAGCAATAGCTCCCTTGTAATCGATACATCAACCTATACAAACACAAGCAGGATGTAGGTTGTTACCTCGACTTGAGGGACCGAACCTGGGTAAGCTCATATCCTTCATCCCAACCAAACCCTTTGAGTCCATCACTTTGGCGATGGCCTCGAATCCAAGTCCGTTCACCCAAACATCTGCCATGATAAAACCACGACAGTTGGCACCCACCGTGCGGCCTGCGCTCGGTGGTGTTGATTTCTCAAAGGGTTCTCCCCCAGGGCTCGAGGGATATGTGGTCGGAAGGATGAACAAGAGTTGTCGCAGCTGGCTCTACATCGACGATGATGACTGGGGGCTTAATGTCGGTTCTGTCGAATATGGATTCCGGATTCCTTTCGCTGGGATCCACGTCTAATTCGACAGGATTGACGGATCTACGCACGGGCCGGACGTCTGCACCGACATCGTCGAGCCGGCTCGACGTGTGCAACCCGCCCGTGCTGTGCAACCCGCCCGTGTTAACCCGGGCCGGAAGCACGTCTTTGCGGGCTTCACTAAAGGTATGGATCTTGAAGCTTCTGCATCGCAGGAGACTCTTGTCTGTTCGGAGGACGAATCTTCGAGCAGGGAAACGGATTCGATCTACCAGCTTCACAACGGGGGGCTCAAGGGCTACGGTGAGTTTTACCCTGAGTCAGATCGCTCTGAACCGGACGATCTTGGGCCACCAGTTCATGCGGCAGTATTCATGGCAGGGTCGGCCCCGGGTGCGAGCAGCACAGCCACAGGAGCAGCAACCTCTAGGGCAGACCCACCGCCACCGGCTCAAGTTCTTCTGGATCTGATGAACGAGCTCGCGGCCCTGATGGCCACTGAAGTTACACCAGATAACCAAGCCGCCCGGAACTTAGAGATTGTGAGGCTCAAGGACCAGATGGCGGAGGAACAACAGAGGATAGCTGAGGTAAAGGTTCAGATGGAGGAAGAGGTAGAACTTATTAAGACAGATGCCTTTCGCCTTGGGCTGGAACAGCAATCGGTGGCTACGGTGCATCGGATGAGGCATCAATCCCGCTTACCAGAACATTATGAGGCTAGGGCTCCCTCTATATCAGTAGGAGCGGCTATAACCACCAGGGCCGTGGGAGAGCCATGCTTATCACTGGCTCTACAAAGTGAACGGTTGCCGAAGGATTTCAAAGGACCTCGCAAGGTTCCGAATTACACTATTGATTTACCTCCGGAGGCCTGGGTCGAAAGTTATGAGTTGTCTATGGAGATGCTGGATGTCAGTGAGGTGGTGTGTGCTAAGTACTTCATCATGATGCTTGAAGGTCCGACTCGCACATGGCTAAAAGGGTTGTCACCCAATACCATCAATTCGTGGGCTGAGTTAAGGGCAAGGTTCATCAAAAACTTTCAAGGGACTTGCAAACAACCTATGACCATCGTAGATCTCAATCATTGCATCCAACAGGAGAGTGAGTCAGCTCATAATTGGGTCCAACGGGTGTCAACCATCATCCATTCATCTGAACAAATCACGGCGGCTCAAGCAGTGTTGATCTTAGAGAAGAACTGTCACTTCATCCCTCTGAAACAGAAGCTTGGCCGGCTCAAGCGTACGTGTCAGGACATGTGAGAACTCATGACGGCTCTTACAAAGTACGTTGACTCTGATAACACGAAAGATCCAGGCTCTGATGAGGAGAAGGCCTGCCAAGGTAAGAGGAACAACCCAGGAAAGGGTGCGGCGAACAATGGTAACCAGAGTAAGCGAAAGAACCCGAATGGCGGGTCAGAACTGGTGGCCAATGCATGCACTGGTCAGAATCCTCCTAAAGGCAATGGGAAATTCAAGCCGAATTTTAATAAAAACAGGACTCCTTTCAATTTGGACGAAATGCTCAAAAAGCCCTCTCCGTAACACAGCCAGCCCGGTAAGCCTTCAGCGCACACATGGGGTGATTTCGATATCATGCAGAAGTTCAAGAATTACCACATGCAGCAACACAACAACCATGGCGGTGGCCCGCCTGGCGGCTCAGGACCAGGCGGGTCAGGAGCCGGGTTTGGATCCGGCGGCTCAGGATCCGGTCATCATGGTCAGGGCAATCAAGGAGGGCATCCTCAGAACCCTGGTAACAAGAATCAACAGCAGCTTAACCAGTCTGGGTATTAGAGTAATCCAAAGCAGCTCAGCTCGGGCCAGTATCATGTTTTCACAACCAGCCTTAACAAACGGGATCAGAAATTGCGTAAGCGGGCGGTTAATGCAGTTGCGTCGGCTCTGCTGCGGTACTTGAAGTGGTCTGAATATGACATAACGTGGAGCCGAGAGGATCACCCGCTAAGTGTTGATGACCCGGGGCGGCTGGCCTTGGTTGTTGCCCCCCAAGTGGGAGGATATATGGTGAATAAGATACTTATGGTTGGAGGTAGCAGTATCAACATTCTCTGTTATGATACCTTCTCGTGGATGAAGCTGCTTGACAAGGATCTTAAGCCATCATCCACCGTTTTTCATGGTGTGGTGCCAAGCAAGTCGGCTTATCCGATGGGCAGGATTTCGTTGGAAGTCGCCATTGGTGATGAATATAACTACAGGATGGAGTCCTTGTGGTTTGAAGTGGTCAAGATCAAGAGCCCTTACCATGTGTTGTTTGGGTGGCTAGCTTATGCTAAGTTCATGGCTAGGCCCTATTATGTCTACTTGCAGCTCAAGATGCCCGGGTTAAAAGGTACGATTACCGTTCATGGTGATCGGAATACGGCTATTGAGTGCGAGGAAGGAGACACGGCTTATGCAGAATCCAGTTGTGCTCAGGAGGAGCTTAAGTTTTATAAGGAGAATGTTGACCCGGAGGATATGACCCCGCTGAAAAAGCCCACAACGGAGGTCAAGCCGCCCCTCAAGTTTTCGGTAGATGATACCAAGGCAATAGATTTCACTCTGGGCGATTCATCCAAATAGTTCATCATTAGGGCTAACATGGATCCCAAATAGAAAAGCACGCTCATCCAATTCATCCATGAGAATCGGGACATCTTTGCATGGAAACCTTCGGACATGATGGGTGTATCGAGAGAGTTTGCTGAGCACAACCTTAATGTGGGTCCTAAGTTTAAACCTATCAAGCAGTATCTACGGCGGTTCAATGAGGAGAGACAGAAGATCATTGGAGAAGAGGTTGCCCGGCTCTTAGCAGTGGGTTTCATTGTCGAGGTCTTTCACCCAGATTAGCTTACTAACCCAGTGCTGGTCCTCAAGAAGCACGGCACGTGGCGTATGTGCATGGATTATACGGACCTTAACAAAGCTTGTCCGGCTGATCCTTTTGCTCTCCCTCGTATTGATCAGATCATTGATGCTACTGCGGGTTGTGAAAGCATATGCTTCCTAGATGCTTATTCAGGATATCATCAGATCAAGATGGCGGTTAAGGACCAAGAGAAGACGGCTTTCATTACACCTTTTGGAGCCTTCAGTTATGTGTCTATGCCTTTTGGGCTCAAGAGTGCCCACGTGACTTATCAACGTTGTGTGCAAAATTGCCTTCACAGTCAAATCAGGCGCAATGTTCATGCTTACATGGATGATATTGTGATCAAATCAAGGAAGAAGGAGACCCTTTTGGACGACTTAAGGGAAACCTTTGACAATCTCCGGATCTAAAAAATGATGCTTAACTCGGCAAAGTGCGTCTTTGGTGTTTCGGCTGGCAAGCTCTTGGGATTTCTGGTTTCCGAGTATGGCATTGAGGCTAACCCGGATAAGATCAAAGCTATCACCTCCCTGGCAGAGCCGGCTTGTATTAACAATGTCCAACGCCTGGCAGGGTGGATTGCCGCGTTGAGCCGGTTCATAAGCCGCCTTGGTGAGAAAGTTATCCCTCTATACTAGATGATGAAAAAGACAGACAATTTTTCCTAGAGTACGGCGGCGGGTGAAGCATTTGAGGTGCTCAAGAAGCAGCTCACTGAATCGCCGGTATTGGCTGCTCCGGCTGAGAAAGAACCTTTGCTCCTGTATGTGGCGGCTAACAATCGGGCTGTCAGCGCTGCAATTGTGGTCAAGTGCAAGGAAGCAGGGAAGGAGTATCCGGTTTAGAGGTCGGTTTATTACATCAGTGAGGTCCTGATAGATTCTAAGCAAAGATATCCAGACTGGCAGAAGCTAGTGTGTGGGGTGTTCATGGCCAACCGCAAGTTAAAGCATTATTTCTTAGGGCACCAGATCACAGTGGTCAGCTCTGCTCCATTGGGGGACATAATTCAAAACAGAGAAGCCACTGGTAGGATCGCTAAGTGGGCACTGGAATTGGGGCCTCTCAATCTGAAATACGTCCCTCGTACGGCTGTAAAGTCCCAAGCCCTTGTCGATTTTATAAATGATTGGACAAAGTGTCAAGCTCCTGAGGAAATGCCGGATAACACGTATTGGACTATACACTTTGACGGATCCAAGCAGCTGGAAGGATCAGGGGCAGGAATTGTTCTGACATCTCCCAAAGGTGATAAGTTCTGTTATGTGCTCCGGCTGATGTTCCCTTGCACCAATAACGCGGCTGAATATGAAGCCCTGCTTCATGGCCTCAGAGTGTCTAAGGAGATGAATTTAAGCCGGGTAAGGTGTTTTGGCGACTCAGATCTTGTGGCTCAGCAAGTTTCAGGCACTTGGGACTCCAAGGACCCGCGGATGGCGGCTTATCGTCAGGCGGTGGATGTCATTGTTGGTCACTTCAAAGGTTATCAGGTGGATCACATTGATCGTTGCAGGAATGAGGCGGTTGATGCCTTGTCAAGGTTAGGCTCTCGGCGAAAGCCAGCGCTGCCCAATGTCTTTCTGGACGTCTTACATCACCCGATTGTCAAGTTACCTTCAGAAGAAGATTTGGATGTTCCTGACCCGGAGGGGCACTTGGTGGCTGCTCTACATGCTATTCCGGATTGGACTGTGCCCTACTTGACATACTTGACTCGGGGCAAGTTACCTGAGGATGAAAATTTAGCCAGACAGATCACCCGGCGGTCTAAGTCCATGACAATAGTTAATGGTGAACTACATAAGTGCAGCGTCACCGAGGTGTTTCAACGTTGCGTCTCACCAGAGGAGGGTAAAGAAATTTTGAATGAAATTCACGCTGGAGATTGCGGACACCACGCCGGCTCAAAGTCTCTAGTGGCCAAGGCTTTCCGGCACGGCTTCTTCTGGTTCATGGCATATAAGGATGCAGAGGATCTTGTTCGCAAGTGTGACGGCTGTCAAAAATTCGGCCGGCATGCTCATGTTCCGGCTCAAGAATTGCGCATGATACAAATTACTTGGCCATTTGTAGTTTGGGGGATTGATATGGTCGGGCCTTTCAAGAGATCCAAGGATAAGAAAACGCACCTCTTGGTGGCGGTTGATAAGTTCACCAAGTGGATAGAAGGTGAGCCGGTCAGCAAGTGTGACGCGGCTACAGCGGTTCAGTTTATTAAAAAGCCGATCTACCATTTTGGTTACCCTCACAGCATCATCACGGACAATGGCACAAACTTGTCCAAGGGGCTATGAAAAAATTCTGCGACGAGGAGCACATCCGGCTTGATGTTTCGGCGGTTGCTCATCCACAGTCCAACGGTCAGGCGGAACGGGCGAATCAAGAAATCTTGAGAGATATCAAACCATGGCTTATGGTCCCTTTACAGCGAATGCCGGGTTGTTGGGTGGAAGAATTGCCGTCCGTCTTATGGAGCATCAGAACTACCCCCAACAGATCCACAGGGTATACACCTTTCTTCATGGTTTATGGTGTAGAGGTCGTGTTACCAAGTGACATCCGACATGACTCGCCACGAGTGGCGGCTTACGTTGAGACGGACAATGAGACGGCACGTCAAGACGCGTTGGATGCTTTGGAGGAGGAACGAGAGCTGGCGGCTGCCTGTTTGGTGATCTATTAGCAAGACTTGCGACGCTATCATAGCAGCAGGGTCAAGACCCGGACGTTTCAAGAGGGTGACTTAGTGATGCGGCTAATTCAAGACCAGACAAATATGCATAAGTTATCTCCTCCATGGGAAGGACCTTTCGTGGTGAGCAGAAATCTCAACAATGGGTCGTATTACCTCATTGACATACGGGATGACTCAGATACTTCGGGTCAGGAGACCCGCCGGCCGTGGAACATAGCGCATCTACGGCCTTATTACACCTAGGATTGTTGAGAATCACCACTTACACTATCATTGTACATATCATATTTATATATGAATAAATTAGCATCCCTGCAAGCCGGGGCCTCTACCATTTCGCGTATATTCACCAATGCAAGGAAAATCCAAAACATTGGTTGTCAAAGGGGGCTTCCTACCTTCGGGTATAGCTTATCTAACCCTAACAGCCGGCTTTATGCCAAAAAAGTTGACGAGTCAACTTTGGTTGTCGAAGGGGGCTTCCCACCTCCGGGTGTAGCTTAGCTATCCCTAACAACCAGCTTTCACGCCAAAAAATGTTGACAGGTCAACATTGGCTGTCGAAGGGGGCTTCCTACCTTCGGGTATACCTTATCTAACCCTAACAGCCGACTTTACGCCAAAAAAGTTGACAAGTCAACTTTGGTTGTCGAAGGGGGCTTCCCACCTCCTCGTGTAGCTTATCTATCCCTAACAACTGGTTTTCACGCCAAAAATGTTGACAAGTCAACATTGGCTGTCGAAGGGGGCTTCCTACCTTCGGGTATAGCTTACCTAACCCTAACAGTCGGCTTTATGCCAAAAAAGTTGACAAGTCAACTTTGGTTGTCGAAGGGGGCTTCCCACCTCTGGGTGTAGCTTATCTATCTCTAACAATCGTCTTTCACGCCAAAAATGTTGACAAGTCAACATTGGTTGTCAAAGGGGGCTTCCTACCTTCGGGTATAGCTTATCTAACCCTAACAGACGGCTTTATGGCAAAAAAGTTGACAAGTCAACTTTGGTTGTCGAAGGGGGCTTCCCACCTTTGGGTGTAGCTTATTTAACCCTAACAACCGGTTCTTACACCAAAAATGTTGACAAGCCAACATAGCCGTACAGGGGGCTTCCTGCCCTACGGGTGTAGCTCATCAAACCCTATCGGTCGGCTCTTAAGCCAAGCAATTGACTCCGTCAAACACGTTAGGAAGACACAGCATCTTCGGGTTATGCTTTTAAGCCGCCATCCTAACGGTACACCTATTCTTGCGGGAAATTAAGCTGCTAAGAGCCGGTAAGGCATACCATGAGAAGAACAAAGAGGATGACATATATATATAGGTTAACCCGGACTGTTCATATGTGTGCGATGGCACAATTCAAAGAAAGACAAAAGTTACTACTAGTCTATTATACACACTCTCTGTGGAGCCCAAAAATATCATCAAGTTTTTTACACGGCTCATGGCAGGTCATAAAGAGCCGGCTATCAACAGGTATCTATTGCGCGATCAGTTGGCTGGCGGGTCACCCTGCTCCGAGTCTTCGGCTGCTTTGATCTGGAGATTTTCCAAGTCCCAGTTGTAGTTGTTAAAGCCGCAAAGGTTCCTTCTTCAAACAAGGGGTATGGGTCAAATTCAGAGGCGAAAACATTCTTACTGTGGGCGAGTGTCAGATCCTGGCATTCAAAGAGAGGGCCACGGATCCTTTTCTGATCTGCATTGTAAGCCGCCTGGTAAGTCGCCTGATTGACCTCTTCTGCTAAGATGGAGGCTAGGACTTTGGAATCCTTCACACACCGGGCAAAATCAGCATCTGTGAAATCGGAGCCATCATCCTTCTTGGAGGGAAAGTTGTCCATCATATCAGCCAGAGTTAGCTCCAGAGCGAAAGCCAGTGCCCGGCTTATGGCCGCAATCGCCCCCTGGCGGGTGGCTGATCTCTTCAACTCCACAATCTGTTTCGGCATCGTCGATAGAATCTCTAAGACCCCTTTGAGAGTTGAAGGGATATTTTCCTTGTACTGCATAGCTTTGATTGTGCATACAGCGCCGCAGTAGAGTTGTTCTATCAAAGTGTATATGGCTTTTACGGGCAGCAAACTGTTGGAAGCAAGTTAGCGGCTCCTAGGACCTGCATAAGACTGATGCTTCGTTGTGAGTCGCTAGCACAAGTACAATACAGAAATTGAGTAAAGTCGTCAAATACTTACCAAAGAGGGCGGCTATCATGTTCGTGATATGGCGCTTCAAGGACTGCAGTTCGTCAGATACAATCATAAGCCGCTGATCAGCATCATCCGGCCCTTTGGTCGAGGTGGCTTGTTCAGCTTTAGCGGAGCCCTTGAAAGTGGCGAAGTCGGCCTTGATTTTCGTCAGCTCTTCACAAAGGAGCCGGAATTTCTCATCAACTTCACTACGGGCGGATTGCTGAGCAGCTAGATTGCTTTTTAAGCCGGGCACTTCTAACCCGGCTTCGACTAAAGCTTCCTGCAACATATAAAAGCATGGCATAAACTAACAAGGGGAGAAATTTCAACGATATACAAGTCTCAAACAGATTGCAAGCAATATGCATGACACTTGGGGGGCTAATGTCTATTTTCAAGACAGTTCCGGATCATCTTTATCAAGTTCACCCGGAACATGCGGGCTACATATTGGTTTTTCAAAGTTGTTAAGAATGAAAGTCTCAGCTCAACTTTGACAAATATTGAGCCGGCCCTTGGGGGCTACAGTTGGTTCTATTACCCATGCTCAATGAAGTCCCACCTCAACTTTGACAAGATTGAGTCGGCCCTTGGGTCCTACAGTTGGTTCTATTATCTATATTCCACAAAGCTCCGGCTCAATGTTACCAACTTTGAGCCGGCCCTTGGGGGCTGACAACGATGATTTGAGGTTACTTCTAAGTAAGATGAGACCTACATGCTAAGTATTTCTACTTCTACCAAGATGGAAGAACCGGATTATCATCAGCCAATGTTAACCCGGTTCTTGGGGGATGAGTAAGAGTATAAAGAGGAAATAAAATACCTCATATTTCTTTCTCATTAAGTTCAGAAGCTTGAGCTCTAGATCCCGGCTTGTAGACAACCGGTTCATATAGCCAGCATGAAGTTCATCGGCTGTCATCTTTTCGAGGGCGGGGAGCTCAAACTCCAGCTTCCTGGAGGCTTCAGCCGTCTCAGCATGCTTTGTCAACACATGAGGAGAAGGAGAGCGGAAGCTGACACCGGTAATCACGAAGTCCAGAGCAGTGGTGTCATCAGCAGCCTTGGCAGGGCTCGGCGGCTTGGAATGGTCCCTCTGCGGGTTCTCTAGAATAGTGTCATCAGCTGCCGGCTCTATAGAAGCCGTTGGACGGTTTGCATCCGGCATAGGAGCGTCCGGCCTGGCAAGCTCCGGGTCTTGAGCGGTACGGCTAGGGGAGGACTTGTTGGTTTTCCTTCGCTTGGCTTGAGCCCTAGAAAAGCATAAAATTAGAGCCGGAAGTTTACAACCGCCAAAGAGTCGAACGCAAGGTTTGAAAAAACACATACAGCGGGTTAATCTTTGGAGGCGGCAGAGCGGTGGCCGTAGAGTCGCCAGATGAAGGCGAAGACCCCTGAAAGACAGTTCAGATAATGTAAGGTACTATTTGAATTACAAAGGAATAGCTTGTAAAATCAAAGCGAGAAGGAATATATACCTCTGCGGGGCGTTTCTTCTAAGCCAGGGAGTTCGGCAACCCGGACATGAGATCAGTAGAGCCGGCACTCCGAGTCTAGCGTCGGTTGGTTTGCTGTTGCTTTTTCAAAAGAAATTGAGGATCCAAATAAGCAATAGGATGAGAAAGGGGAACTTTTCGAACGACCCGTCGTATCTTCTAGGGCACAAAATATTCTGAGTCGGACGAAATATGAGTTACCTTAGGGGCGTTGGCGCGACTCATCTCTGCCTCGTCCTGTGAATGGCCGTTGTCAGTAAAGTGAGTAAAAAGCAGCAAAAAGTAGTCAAGTTATACATGTGAGCCGTCTGATTCCGGTGGTTCAAACCATTCTTCTTGAGGAGTGGTCTTCTTTGTCTACTTGGCCAGGGCCTTCTTCTTGGCCTTCTTGAGAGGAGGGACGTATTTCTTCTTCCAGAAGTCAGAGTCGGCCTGAAAATGCAAACTGGCATGTAGTAAGGAAGTGCCAAAGTCATAACTAAATAAACAGGAGAGACTATGGAGAGACGCCTTACTTCCAGGCCGGGTTAATAGCACAGAAAGTTGCCACCCCAATAGCACTGCAAGCACCAGAAATCTCGTGGACAAGGCTCCGGATGACAGTTGTAATATCATCCTCTGTTAACGTCGTCCGGCTGAAGCAGAGGGAATCATCGTACTGACCCGGATACTCGCACATAAGGCGATTTCTCCGGCTCAAGGGCATAATCCTCCAAGAGATCCAGCAGCAGATCAAGTCTAGCCCAATCAGCCCATTGGCCATGAGGGCCTTAATCTTGGCATGAGCCGGCTCGTGCCTCGCCCGTTCAGCAGTGGACAGTCGGCCGGGAAGCTCAGAAGTCGTCTTGAGCCGGGAAGGGCGGTAACCTGGCAGCGAACATTCACCTTCTCAAGAAGTGTCTTTGCAATAAAACCAGGTCTTATTCCAATCCTTTGGGTGACTCGGCATCTGAACAGCCGAAATGGTTATGTCCCGATGCCTCTGTATTGAAATTCCGCCGAGCTCTAAGCTTGGGCCGGCCTTCACCTCGGTCTGGCGATTTGCATAGCAGAACTCTTGGAAGATACCAACAGATGGCTCGGCTTGCAGATAAACTTTGCTGAGCACTTGGAAGTTGCAGATGTTGGAGACAGAATTGGGGGCAAGGTCTTGAGGGTGCAACTTGTAAAAGTGAAGAACATACCGGAAGAATTTTGAGCCGGGGGGTACAAACCCACGCTCGATGTGATTTGAAAACACCACTACTTTGCCCTCCCGAGGAATGGGCTTCAGTTCATTGCCCGGAACCTGCCAATGGATTACATCCTTGGTGGGAAGGGTGCCCGTGTGCACAAAGTCCATAAGGAACTCTTCCGTGATGCAAGAGCCGACCCAGTTGCAGGAGTTGGATGCGTGAGACTTGACGGCGGCTTAAAACTGCGCAAAGTAACCATATATGGTGAGTCAAGGATTGGCAGATATCTATAGGCGGCTAAAAGCTTAAGACCTTAAGGTTGAGCCGCCAGAGCCCGGTTGATGAGAGTCGGAGTACATGGCGGGTCAAGGTTATGAAAAGACAAGGCGAAAATATGGCTAACTCCGGAAAACAGTTTTTGCAAGGTATCGCTAAGATTGCGGATATACAAAACAAAGAAAATGTTCCTATTTCAGACCTAGAGGCAAACTGATGGAAGCGGAGAAAGTTTAAAAATGGTAGGCGGAGCTATTGTAGGTCTGCGTAGTATCACTATCGATCTCCTACATAACGCCGCCTCGGAGACAAGCTATCATCAAGTATATATGGGCTAAAGCATGGCCAACATTGAAGGAGGTTCATGTTCTATGCGGTGGGAGGAGCTCCATGAAACCCTACCGAGTTAACTATGGATCTAGGGGAAGAAGGACTCACTGGAGACGGCGCGGCGGACACAATGAGAGCTCTGGAATGAAACAGGTTGATGTAGCGGCCTATGTTGACGACGATGAGGAAACGGCGCCGAAGCGAGATGTGCTGGAGCGGAGGCGTCAGAAGGAAGGAGATGAAGAGTGAGCGGGAGGAAGGCAAATGCTGCCCTCGCAGTCCTATTTAATAGGAAAAGGCGGAAACAGGCACGAAAATCCAGGCGTCGGTTGTCATTTGACCGAGGCGGGCGCCTCGATTCCTGGACTATCCATTCAATAAGGGAAGATCCGTTGTGTGCGTTAGAGAATCTTTCTGTCAGATCTGGCATGACGTCATGGCAGGTCATTATTTTCAGGGTAACTCGCCGATGATTAAGAAGGATACTAAAGTGAGCAAGCTCAAATCAACCTGGGGTCTAATGTTGGGGATATAACCCCACGGTGAGACCCACCCTACAGGCTCCGGGACACACTAGGCAGCTCGTACGTTAATCCAAGAGTGGGCTGCAAAGACCGAAGCCCAAGACGTTTGGCGGCTTGATAGGATGGGCCGAAGCGAGGCCCGGATAGAGAAGACCCGGGTGAGTAAGCCGCCCGGAGACAACTTGGTCAGGAAGACAAATTAAGGTAGAGATAGACTCGGACATGTAATGAGAGTCGGTTACAACTTTTATGACCCGTGGTCTTGACCTCCTATATAAAGGTGAGACCTGGGGCGACTTAGAGATTAGGCTATCGAGAACTAGGTCAAACAATAGCTCCCTTGTAGTCGATACATCAAGCAATACAAACACAAGCAGGACATAGGTTGTTACCTCGACTTGAGGGGCCGAACCTGGGTAAGCTCGTATCCTTCGTCCCAACCAACCCCTTTGAGTCCATCACTTTGGCGATGGCCTCGAATCCAAGTCCATTCACCCGGACATCTGCCGTGATAAAACCACGATAGGTGTTCCAACGAAATTTCCAAGGAGATAAAGGGTTATCCGCGGTCGAGGTTGTTCCAGCACAGTGTGTGATTAGTTTGTGATGGATGAGTTGGAGCACCCCTTTAGCATTAAATCTTTTCAAGAAGCCGTGACCGTGGTTACGTGGCAACTTGGAAATATTTTTAACACCTGGTTATAGCAAACTTGAAGTAAACACAACTGAAATACACCAACGGTGTGCGTAACCATGATTGTCTTTGCTTGTGAACATGAACCGAGAGGGAACATGGTGGGGTTATGATTGATGTAAGTAGGTGTTCAGGATCACTTACTGATCATACTAGTTCACGTCCGTTATATGTAGGTCACCATAATTACTTCTTTCCTCGTAAGTTAGCCACTCAAACATATGCTTAGGTGCTTGATGCAACCTCACCACTTAACCTTCCTCACCTGAAAGTCTTACATAGTTTCTATACCCGAGTTACATGATTGTTGAGTCCTTGTGGCTCACATATTACAATACTACATGTACAGGTCCCGATGATGTCTATCCTATTGAGATGACCCAGCTCCAGTAGGAGTTTGATGAAGAACGTGGTCGGATGTATGCTACGTATCCCGACGAGTAGAGAGGCAATGTGGTCGTGTTCCTGGGTTAGAGAGGCAGTCTCGTCGTGTCTTTTATCGTTTGTTTTGGTCCGTAGCCGGACCCTACGTTATGGATGAATGTATTAATGTTTACGTGACATTTTAATTTAGCATGTTGCAAGTGTAAGCCAATATATTGTACTATTATATTTATTAAATGTATGCAATGATTCTATACTTGTGGAACGCCTAGATGCGCTTCTATCCTCTTAGAGGTCCTCGTGACTTAATCAGAATAGAACCGCATCTTGGTCATTACATTATTTTATGAGCATGATGAACAAGGTATTCATGGAGTTATTGGACAAGTTTGTTGTGGTATTCATTGATGATATATTGGTTTTCTCCAAGAATGAAGAGGAGCACGCAGAACATCTGCGCTTGGTTCTGGAGAAGCTCAGAGAACACCAACTTAATGCCAAGTTCAACAAGTGTGAGTTTTGGTTGAAGGAAGTCGGATTTCTCGGACATGTTGTGTCAGGGGAAGGAATTGCCATGGACCCTTCCAAGGTAGAAGTAGTCACGGAATGGAAGGCATTAACCTCAGTCAGTGATATCCGTAGTTTCCTTGGACTTGCAGGATATTATCGGAGGTTCATTGAGAATTTCTCCGAGATTGCAAAGCCTGTGACGGAGTTGCTGAAGAAGGGCACCAAGTATAGTTGGACTGAGGAATGTGAAGCCAATTTCCAGGAGTTGAAGAGACGTTTGGTTACAGCCCCAGTACTAATTTTGTCGAATATACACAAGGATTTTTAGGTGTATTGCGACGCTTCACGCCAAGGACTTGGGGGCGTGCTTATGCAATAAAGAAAGGGTGTAGCTTATGCTTCACATCAGCTTCGACCTCATGAGTTGAACTATGCCACACATGATTTGGAGTTAGAAGAAGTGGTACATGCACTCAAGGCCTGGAGACATTTTATTATCGAGAATCAATGTGATGTTTACACGGATCACAAGGGTTTGAAGTAAATATTCATGCAGAAAGAGTTGAACCTCGGACAAAGGAGATGGTTGGAGCTCATAAAGGATTATGACATGAGTTTGCATTATCATCTAGGAAAAGCCAATGTTGTGGCAGATTCTTTGAGCCATAAGAGTTATAAAACATTCTTCTCACGGGAGGATTACCTCAGGAGTTGTGTGATGAACTTAGAGATCTTCAGTTGGAAATAGTTACAAGCGGTTATGTTGCCACACTCGAAGTTTAGTCCACCTTGTTGGGAAGAATCAGAGAATCCCAAAAGTTGGACCAAGGAATTTCTCAGATAAAGGAGAGGATCAGCAAAGGGAAGGCAGTAGGATTCCGTGAGGATGAGCATGGTACCATATGGTTTGAGCATCGTATTTGTGTGTCCAATGACCCAGAGATTAGGAACTTGATTCTTCATCAGGCTCATGATTTTCCTTACTTGATACACCCGGGAAATACCAAGATGTATTTGGACTTGAAGGAAAGTTTTTGGTGGACCGGTATGAAGAGGGAAATTGCTGAGTATGTAGCATTATATGATATATGTCATAGGGTAAAGGCGGAGCATCAGAAACAAGCAAGCTTACTTCAGTCGTTGCGGATACCGAATTGGAATGGGATAAACTTGGCATGGACTTTATCACAGGATTAGCCAGGACCCGTACAAGATATCATTCCATTTGGGTGATAGTTGATCGCTTGACCAAGGTTGCTCACTTCATCCCAGTGAAGACTACATATACAAGTGCTAAGCTCGCAAAGATATATATGACTATGATCGTATGTTTGCTTGGAGTTCTGAGGAACATTTTATCAGATAGAGGAACACAGTTTACCTCAAAGTTTTGGCATCAGTTACATGAAACTTTGGGTACCAGGCTGGAATTCAGTACAACTTTCCATCCACAGACAGATGGGTAGACAGAGAGAGTAAATCAGATTCCGGAGGACAAGCTGAGAGCTTGTGCACTAGACTACGGGTTTAGTTGGGATGATAACTTACCTTATGTAGAGTTCTCATACAACAATAGCTATCAAGCCAGTTTGCAGATGGCCCCTTTTGAGGCATTGTATGGGAGGAAGTGCAGAACACCATTGATGTGGGATGGATTTGGAGATCGTAAATTATTTGGGTCAGATTTGATCTGAGATTCTGGGGAGAAGGTCAGGTTGATCCGTGATAGACTCAAGATAGCTCAGTCTAGACAAAAGAGTTATGCCGATGCTAAACGCAAGGAAGTGCTCTATGAAGTGGTAGATAGAGCACATCTTCGAGTGTCTCCACTTCGAGGTATTATGAGGTCTAGAGTCAAAGGGAAGTTAGCACCACGATTCTTCGGGTCATACAGAGTTCTTGAAGGCACATGAGAGGTTGCATAAAAGTTGGAACTACCAGATGGTTTGTCAGGAGTTCATGATGTGTTTCATGTTTCCCAGCTAAAGAAGTGCCATGCAAAGATGGAAAATATTCCTTTGAGAGATACATTGCCTCTAGAAGCAATTCAGTTGGAGAGCGACGTGACTAATGAGGACAAGCCTATTAAGATTCTTGAGACTGTCGAGAAAATCACTCGTACCAAGATCATAAAATTCTGCAAGGTTTAGTGGAGTCACCACACCGAAGAGGAAGCTACTTCGGAACAGAGGAAGATCTCAAGCATGACCATCCTCACCTTTTTCCTGGCCAACCCGAATCTCAAGGACAAGATTCATCTTAAGGGGTAGGTTTGTAACATCCCAATTTTATTATATCTGGATGTTAATAGAATCATCATATTGCATCTCATGATTTATTGCATTTTTTAGTTTATGATGTTCAAAGTTTTTTCACTCAAATAAAATAAAAGAAAGGGGATAAAATGATTTCCTCAGAATATAAAGGAGTGGAAAAGTGTTGGAATTATATTTGGTGTTTTTAAAGTTGCACTAAAGTTATTTTATTCTCAAAATTAAGTTATTGCATAAGAAAAATATTTTCTAAAATTATTTGAGCAGAACAAAATGTTCACTGTGATCTATATTTTCAATAATGATTTATAAAATTATTTTGGTATTTTATGCTTTTTTGTTGGGTGGAATTTAGAGCTCAAATCGTTTTTTCAAAAAAAACACCCATGCGTGTTTGGCCCAGCCAGGCCGGCCGACCCAGCCAGGTCGTGCCCCACGCCCGCTCGATCCCCAGCGATCACCCCCACCTCACCCAATGCTCACTCGTTCTCATCTCCCTCTCTCTCCTCACACGGCCTGCAGGTGGGGCACCGCCCCATCATCCCCAACCTCAAGCGGAGGCCACAGGATAAGCCAACGAACGTAGCCACCACACCAGCGGTGCGAAGCTCGCATGAATGACGCTTATCCCCGCAGCTCCGCACTTCTAGCCGCGCCTATAAAAATACCCCGGTGCCCCTCGTTCCATTCAGCCGATTCGCACCTCCTCTTGTCGCTTGCACCGCCAGCCCCATCCGTTTACACCTCGCCGGAGCCGAAGCTCTCCGTCGACGATTCCGATGTGGGTGAACCTCCCCTGCCTCTTTTTCTTCAGGGAATCATACCCCATACTCACGGCGCATCCATTTTACGTAGTTTTTACCCTTCCCTTGCACCGTTGGACCGACTGTGAGCCGCCAGAGTTTGCTGGAGCACCGGAGTTCCACCACCTCGCCTTGCCCTACTCCGACACCATAGTCGCCCCATGCCACCAACGCTCGAAGGCCCTCACCGAGCCGCACCTCCCCGCCTCTCTGACCGATGCCGACGATCACCAGAGCCGCCGACCCATCACCGTTGAGTCCGTGCCCGATGCCGTCCTAACCTCTGTAAGCCGCAGCCCCCCACCTCTCTCGTTCGTACATAGATTAGATAGTTTTTTTATTTTGATCATACCCGTAGGTTAGATCTAGAATGGTTGTTTTACCGAACCAGTATGTGGTCAACCGTGGTTTTATTTTATAAACAATTGGGCTAGTTTTCTTCAGTTTAGATAACTTAAACACGTCAACCGCATAGCCTTGGCAGTGAACGCCGCTCAGCCAACCACAGGCTGCCACATGGCAAATGTTTTTTTCAGCTATAGTTTTTCTCATATTTGTTTCAAAACTTCAAACAATCATAACTTTTTATCCGTATATTCAAATGAGATGAAACCAAGAGCTAACTTTTCTTCTCGAATAGCTCTATCTAGAGAACTTGTCATTGCAAACTTATATAAGTTCAAATTTGAATTTATTTCAGGTTTGAATTTAAATTTCATTAGGCCATATCTCCCAAACCTTATATCCTTTTAAGTGATTGTTTTTGTACTGCCTCATAGAAGCTAAATCATAAGCCATGAACCTTTGCCACAATATTTTTTAGACAATTAGTTTCTGTTCATCATAATATTACTAGTATGCCTTGTAGGAACATTAGTGCACATCACGAATTTTGAACCATGTTTTTCACTCGTGGTTTTATATTTTGAAAATTTTCATGCTAGTTACGTGTGTTGGATTTTCTGAATTTTTGTGTTGCATGTTACTTTAAATTGTATGAATGCTTCTTTATGTGAATTTATTTTACTTTGCGCTAGATTGTCCGGAGTGCGAAGGCGAATACTACCACTCCATAGAACTTCACACTCAGCATGAAGGCAAATTACATTTTTATCATATATGTTTTTACCTATGTTGTATATATGAGCGTAGTCCTTTCTTGTAGGATTCCATGGTAGGAAATTGATGCCTGATGGCTATGCTTGCACCCAGTAGTTCATTTGAGGTAGGTCTTAACCGTATAACTTTGTCGGCATCGTGTTAAATTATAATGCTTCGCCAAAGTAGACGTGGATTGGGGAGTGTTTTCACATTGAGATATGAGTGAAAAAGTAGTAATTGGGACCAAGACTTTAATGAACTACCTCGGTGGAAATTTGTTTGTATGGTGGTGAAGTATAGTGAGAGCATTCATGGGAATCCACAGGAGTGCACACTAGTGGTCCGTCCACCGAAGCTCAAAGGGATTAACCTTGTTTTCATGTCCAGAAGCTTCCGTCTGCAGCCACAAGCCAATATGGGCTCTGTCTTAGTTGATTAGATGGTGTGACCTCTTCCGTGACATGCTAGCAGATGTAGATGGTGTAAGTGTACCGCCCAATCCGTGGGTTAGGGGAAATGCTATTGAAAGACTATGTCTCGATCTTGCGATCAAGGAGGTGGTCGAGTCTTATGGGGAAAAGTGTGCAACCTCTGCAGAGTGTCAATCTAATCGATTTGTCATGTCCCCAATTTGAGATTTTAGTAGCGGGAATGTATGGAGATCTCATCACTCTTAATTAATCAACTAGGTACTGACATAGTTTTGGAATGGATTGAGATGGAGTACCATCTCATACTTATGATATTTGTAGAGGTATAACAATAAATTTTTCATAGGGAAAAATCATCTTTATGCAAAAAATAAACTTCGAGTTTCCACTAGCCAAATTGCATGTACAATGTAGGCTCATTACACTGTTATGATGTGACTTGCCTATACATTCCATGTACTTACCTACACGGTTGCAACTTATCATGTTGCAGATTTATCCGACAACGAATAAGGTGTGATAGGTTGTTGTTCTACACTCAACTTTGCTCATGGAGTTGATGGAATTGTTACACTTATTTGCTTCCGTATTATTTTGTTTTATTTGGCCTTAGGACACATTATTGTAATAAATACTCTTTTGAGAATTCTTGATGTAATAAAATGTGCGGTTGAACTCTGTTATAAATCCTCGAGTATTGTGTGTGTCAGCATACCGATCTAGGGATGACACTTAACCATAGAGAGTTTGATCCATTGGGATCGGGTCACTACATTATGTGTAGGATCTGAAACATTATTTTGGATATGAGATTCTGTGATGATTGCTTAGTTAAATAACTTCATGAATGTTGTGACGGGGGCCCACTCAGTATTGTGCCTTATGGCCACGAAGTGTATCACTATCGTTGTCAAGGGCTAGGGTGGGGGTAATTTGAGGTGACAGTAAATCCTCTTGCTCCTAACCTTTGCAATTGATCGAGGAATTTCGGAGAACCCTTACAGAGGTTATGGCCATGGGGTAACCCTTAATTATCATCAAGTTGTAACACTCTGGGGGAGATTATGATGGTGGTGTGCGTGGCATGAAGTCTACCTCGAGTAGAACATGTTTTGTACCCGGCTCGGCCCAGCATAATCGTCAATAGTGGCTCAAGTATCCAAACCATACTATGCCTAAGCATAAGTGCGCTAGAAACTTACCAACGAGGATTCTAGACTCCCTAAGAATGCCTTGCTCCTCTTATTATGTCATTCAATAGATTCTCTTTGTTTACTTTTATGTTATTTATTTGCAGTTTATCCACTCAATCACTATTTATTACCGCCTTCTCTTTTCTTGAAGTATACAATTATCCGCGGTCATAAAAATACATAGTTCACTACAAGAGGAGAAGTTTGATTCATGTGCTCCATGCGGGATCGATACTCTTACTTCGAAAAGGCTACAACTAAACCATGTGCGCTTGCAGGCTATAAAAAGCTAGCGAACTCTGCCTCCTCAACCTCTACTTACCCACCACCTTTTTTCGCAATTGACGGCATTGATCGTCGGGTAATGTTGTGATGATCACTCAATTTGAGGCGTTAAAGTAGATTAGAAGTTTGTTGCAGAGTGTGTGGAGTAATTTGGTATGGGTTGTTAATTGTGGCTAGGGTTTAGCTTTTTGGAGCCTAATAAACTTGAGGTTTGAGACTATAGAATTGAGGTTTTGGGCGAGGATAGATGATAATTGGGGTTTATCTTCTCCAAGTGGCATGTACTGATAAGTCCATCTTTGTCTGAGTATCAATGGTTAGACAAATAAGATGAAAATTTATGATATTCTGAATGTTGTTGACAGTTTTAAATGCCTTTGACCGTTCTGAATCTTTATCTGAACATATATGCTATTCTGATATTCTACTCACTCTGAATAAGTAGTCGATTATGCATACTTTCGTGAGTTAAGTTGACCATGCTCTAAATATTGTTGATCATGAAAGCATATATGTGTAATGCGATCAGTGAGTGCAGCAAAGTGTAGCATCTTATTCAGACCCAGTGTGAATGTTGACATGAAGGCTCAAGTTTATGTGGAGTTATATATATGCAAGAAGTTATTTCTGACACTTATCTTAGTCCTCGATGGTGGGGTTAAACCGAAGTGATAGTTTCTCTCATCTTGTTGAAAGAGATGTTAACTGACTCAGAGGTTGGAAGGTGAAGTTTTTGTCCCTAGCCGTAAACGAAATTCTTTGGACAATTGTTATCAAATATATACCGGTGCATGCAATGGTTGTTTTCAAAATCCCAAATAAAGTGTATAAAGAAATTACGGATGGAATGGTTGACTTTTGGTAGGGAGATACAAAAGAGGAGAAAAATGCATTGGATAGATTGGTGGAGTATGTCCTTGCAAAAATATAGGGGAGGAATAAGGTTTAGGGACCTACATGCTTGTAATCTAGCAATGTTGGCAGAAATATAGGAGAGAAGTATTTTCAGGATGGCAACATTTTGAAGATGGTTCCAAAGAAAGGTTGCACTTTTACCTGGCAAACTATCTTTGTCGGTCATGAAACTTTCGGAGGGGAGTACATTTGGATAGTTGGTTCAGGGGAGAAAACCAATATTTGGGAGGATCATTGGGTCCCTTCTAGTCCAACAAGCATGGTTCATACTAGAAGTGGTAATGTGTTACTAAGAATTGTTTCTGAGCTCATGGAACCCCATACGGGTGCTTGGAACAAGGATCTTGTGAGGAATTGTTTCCTTTGGGTGGATGCTAAAACAATTTTTTGAATCCCTCTTGCAGTGCACCTGAATAACGACTTCATAGCATGTCAAAGGACCAAATTGTCACATCCCTAGCTAGAAGTCATAGGAACAGCCTATGTTTGCATCATGTTTCAATTTGGCATCAACTCGAAATGGGAAGTTGAAGAAACCCCAAGCTCACATTGAATCAAAACAATTCAAAGTTGGTGAAAATTCAACAAATCCAAAATGCTCTTTAAAAATGTTCCCTATGTCTGATAAATTTGGACATGATTATAACAAGGACCATTTTACATATTTGAACATCCAAAACAATTTAAAAATAAAGGTTAAAGCTCCTGAAGATGCCAAATAAAGCATTATCATTACTTTTGTTTTCAAAATATCCTGAAACTTTTTAAATAAGTTTGAAATATTCAAACTCCATTGTAGAAAATACTTGGGATATTTTGCAACGTCATTTTGTACCTGCAAAAGAATTGAACAAATGTTAGATATTAGAAAAAGAAATGAAATAAAGAAAAAAAGGAGAAAGAAGCCCAGGCAAGGCCGGCCCACCTGGCCCAGGGAGGTCATCGTCCTCCTGGCGGCCAGGAGGATGGGAGTGTGGCCGGCATGTGCGCGCTGCCGTGCCTCCACGCCCGCAGCTGCCTGCCTGCTTCCCCCTCGCCAGCGCGACGGGGATAAGCTCCTAGAGCCGTCCCCATTGCTCCCTCTCTCTCTCTCTCTCGCCCGCCTCTCTTTCTCCCCTCCTCTGCTCCGCCATGGCCGAGCTGCTCGCCGCCGTAGCACCGCCGTTTTAGCCGCCCTCGTGCCCTTCTGAGCCCACCAAAGGCTCCGCCTAGATCGCCTCTTCCTTCTAGCCGAGCCACGCATCGCCGGGAGCTCCGTGTCGCTACCATCACCGTCGTCTTCAACCTCTGGCCGTCGGCAAGCAAGTGAAGCTCGTCGCTGCTCCAGGCCCTTCCCGAGCCCGCTCTCGACATCTCTGCAACCGTCGTGAGCCCCTGTTCCTTTTCCCCCTTTCCCCCCTTCGAATGAGCCCTCTAGCGCCGAGTTCCTCTGAGCCCGAAAGCTTCTCGCCGTCGGCGAGGTTGTGGCCGCCGTTGCAAGGGCCCAAGCTTGCGTCTGAGCACGTGGTCGTGCTCAGGATGTCCCCAGGCAGCCCTAGGAGGCCTTAGGTGCCTCGTTTGAGCTCCGACTCGACGGGCCCGTGCCCGCACGAGCTCCGGCAGCCGCCAAGCTCGCCGTCGGCGTCGATTCCGACCATCTCAGCTCCTGGGAGGTGTCGGGATGGACGCGCGCATGAGCATAGGTCCGTTTGGTGCCCTCCGCCGTTCATTTGGTCGCCGGAGGAGGGATCCCGAGCCCCTCCGCCATCTCGAGAGCCATCGGCGGCTCAACGCCGGTGGGTCTTGCCGGAGTTGACCACGGGGGTTTGACCCCACGTCAACTGGCAGGTGGGACCGACCCTCTAATTAAGTTAGATTAAGAAAAAATAATTAATTAAGTTAACTAACCTAATTAGTCACTTACCAGTGGGCCCATTGTGTTAATTAGTTAGGATTAGTTTTAATTATTTAGTTAAATGATTGAGCCACTCACATGTGGTCCCCACATGTCAGGTTTGACTCTGGCCTGGTCAACCAACGAGCTAACATCAGTGTGACGTCAGGCCGATGTCATAATTCTATTTTCTAGTTTAAAAATAATTCTAGAAATTATTTAAAACTTCAAAAATTCATATAAATTAATCTGTAAATCAGATGAAAATAATTTATATATGAAAATTTATCAAAAAAATCCAATGAATCCAATGGTGCTATTATCATGCATGTTAGAGCAACCTATGTAGATGAACATGGACATTTACTAATAGGATAGTATGTGGAATTTGAAATGAAGAACGATTTTGAACCTATATTCAAATTCATTTCAAATCAACATGAAAACTAGTTGCATTAGCTCATCCACACATGCTATCATGCCATGATCTTGCATCATATTGTTGCACTTGCGTGTATTGATTGTTTCTTATCTGCATTGCGGTAGGCCCTGCTTCCGAGGATACCTCCGAGTATTCCAACATAGGAGAGAACCTTCCCGCTACCCAGCAAGGTTAAGCAACCCCATTGATCATTTAGATAACATCCCACTCTCTGACTCCAGCTCTTGTTTACTGCATTAGGACAAACGATCACATGTTAGGCATACACGATAGATGAACCAATTCTTATGCATGACCTGTCATTGTCGCGCTAAATAGCTAAATCTTGCAACTTAGCATACCTGGTAGATGCTTGTGCCATGATGTTCTTAGCTTAGTTTGCCTGCTATGCTTAGAGTTGTGACAGGTTTGATTCATCTGGGTGATGAACTTAGTGAAACAATGTTGTTCTAATGTGATGACTTATGATGAACTCGATTTGGTAAAGGTAGCGATGAGAGGCTATGTAGGAGTACATAGCGGGTTGTCTCATTGGGACTATTCTTAGGAACTGAGTTCCGTGTTTGTGATCCAAGACTAGTTACTACCACACATTGGGTTCCGGTAACTCGACCCCTCTCGACTTATCAGTCGCTTAGTCATTGGTCCAGGAGTTGCAAGTAGTTTCTGGTGTTTATAGCATGCTGGAGGCCATGCGTAGCGCTGACCCTAGGGGTGGGTTATGACGCGGTAGGCAGTGGCACGGTGTACCAAGGGTCACCTGAATGGTGGGCTTGGGCACCCTGCGCACATCGTTTGGGGCCGTAGCGGAAACTTCGGCCGGACTTCCGTGCGGGTTCAGTCTCAAATAGGTGATAGCCTAGACTAGAGATCTTATGTGATTGACGGTCGTGGCCGACTCCCTCACTGGGCATCCGCTTGAAGGTTGCCGAGGTGCATGGTTTTATGAGCACACTGCGATAAGTGGCGAGAGCGTGTGTGAAGAAGTACACCCCTGTAGGGTATGAAACTATTAGAATAGCCGCGTCCTTGGATATGGACTACTTGGAGAACTATGTTCATAGATAATCAAATGGATACTCATAAAAATATCAAGACAAGTGTGAGTACCGTGGATGGCACTCTCTCAGAAGAGGGAAGTGAATCCATGGTGGTGTATTTCTATGAAGTTGGTGGACTCGTGTGCGATATCTAAAATTGTAGCAAAGAGTTAAAATTTGAGTAGTGTAGGTTAGCCATGAGTCAAAGCTGGCATTGCTGCATAAACTCCACCACTTCCCTTGTTGATACATGAGCATGATTATACTAGGTCTTATTTAAAGACTTCCTGAGTACGTTTGTACTCATGTTTGCTTAATAAATGTTGCAGATGAGACCCAGGACCCATTAGGTGGGTTCTTTCGAGATGTTGACGATGCCAAATAGCTGGTGTCCCAGCTACGACCTTAAGCCCTGTGGTGGGCTGTAGATAGTCAGGCCATGTGCCTTTTTACCCCTTTCATTTGTCTGTACTAATATGGCTTAAGCTTCTGCTTGGTTTGTATGAACTTGTTTGTATGACTTGAGTGTCGGGTCATGTGACCCCTATCTGTAAGAACATATTATGCAAGGCCCGTCTGAGCCTCTTAAATAAAAGTCATGTTGTTGTATGGTTATGTTGTGATGCCATGGTTGTATCTATGCATATCGGGCATGTCGTGCGTACATGTGACGTGCAACGGTATGTATGGGATCCGACACCTAGTTGTGTGCCTTTAGTAGTACTCTTTACGGGAAACTGCCTCTTTGTGCTTCCACCGAGCCATGGTAGCTTGCTACTGCTCCGGACACATTGATTGACCGGCATGTATCCTTCTCTGCTGATGTGTCTGTCCCTTCGGGGAAATGCCTCACAGTGAATGGAGTCCCTGTAGCCTGCTACGACTCGTCTACACATGCTTGAGGTCGACACTTGCATTGTTGGGTTACGTATGCCTGTTTCCATACGGATGTGCCGCTTGGGTTCTATGACTAGTTATGTCGGCCCGGGATCTTTGTCGTTTGATTGCCAGCGACATGTTCACATACGTGAGCCAAAAGACGCAAACAGTCTCGGCTAAGGTAAGGCTGCAGCCGTGGAGCTTACCGTGCGTGAGGCTGCAAAGTGATGTGATATGTTATAGTCTGGATTCATATGACTTAGGATCGGGGTCCCGACAGCGTTGGTATCAGAGCCTGACTGACTGTAGGACTACCAAGCCAAACCGGTCGAAGTTGAAGTCTAGAAACACTATAGAAATTTAGGGGAATTGATTATGGAAGGGAACAGAAGGCTCTTTTTACTCCTCTTCCCAAGTTATTCTATTCTGAGTCATTCTCATCTTTTCTACGGAGATAAGAACTAGGATTCTCATCCATTTCTTAGGATGCTGAGTTACTAACCATGGAGCACTAGCTAGCTTGTTTGCAAGTGAATGTGGGTACTCAAGTATTGTTGGTGTGACAAACAGATGGAGAAGAGATTTGGATCTAGAAAGTCGAGTGGTTATGCTTTTCCAATCTTTTGCAGTTGTCTCAAAATCCTTTTTGAGCAATTACAATTGTTATGCTATCCAATTTCTACTAGAGTCTCTAATGTCTTTGCATCATTCTCTGTTTCAGATGCCCCCTCGTCCTTCCCATCAGGTGGTCCGTCTGACTAGGTGCATCGATGTACCGGGTCACACGGCCATGTTGGTGAGAGTTATGATGGAGGCCGGTTACCGTCGGTATCCAGAGTACACGATGGAGGAACAGTATCGAGATTTCAACCAGAGTCAGTATTTGTGTACCGTCAAGATTTATCCTTCATATCCTGGAGTTGTAGAGCCGCTTCACTGGACTTATGGATTAGGTGTCACCATAGATATGGCAGTTCAGGAGGCCGCTTACACCATGCTGACTATCATGAGGTTTCACCATGGTCTGCTTCAGAACACAGAGTTTTGTTATGTTCCTGCTTCTATGGGAGGAGAGGATGGTTATCTTAGTGTAGCCTACTATGATCATTCCCATGAGGATCCTAGGTTGCAGGTGACCGCTCAGATGTTGGAGAACAGGGATCGTGATGCACGTGCCCTTCGCATGGAGCTTTATGCCACCCGTGCACGTCTTTGGACAGCCCTGACGTAGTTGGCACCTGTCGTGCAGACAGGCTATGGAGATTTAGAGATGCTGACCCCATTGCGGACTCATCTGCCAGCACACCTAGACTGGCCTGATGTTGGAGGCATCACCCCTCTTCGAGGACCGTTGTTGCCACCAACAAGGGGACCAAGGCCACATCCGTGTCCTTAGGTTCCCAGAGATCATAGGCTAGAGTGTTCCCTTACGTAGTTGGCACCTGTCATGCAGATAGGCTATGGATATTTAGAGATGCTGACCCCATTGCGGACTCATCTGCCAGCACACGTAGACTGGCCTGATGTTGGAGGCATCACCCCTCTTCGAGGACCGTTGTTGCCACCAACAAGGGGACCAAGGCCACATCCGTGTCCTTAGGTTCCCAGAGATCATAGGCTAGAGTGTTCCCAGATCCTCAGATTCAGCTCCCGGGTCATGGGGGTAACCTGTATGAGGCATTCTACGGCGATGCTTGAGTACGTGGATGTTAGTTCTAGTATGGTAGTAATTGTATCGCCACAGTCCTGCGTGTCTTGTGGGATAGGATGAGGTTGAGAGTTGAGTTCCGAAGGTGTAGATAGATAATGTATAGGAAGCTTGTAATGCCTCCGATGAGTTGTGTCATCTCTCCCTAGTTGTATTTCAGCTTGGCTTGTACTAAACTATGTCATGGTGTGTATGAATCATGGTGTTCATATGGCAGTTGTTTTACCATGTTGATTGGTGTTTACCCTACATGCCATGTTGTCCAGTATATTCCTTATCTCATGTCTTAGAGTTGTTGTCCCCTATGATTAAGCTATGGGTTTGTTTTCCTAGGATGGTGGCAACTAGGAATAACCCCGTGCCTGCCCGTGAGCAGGGCGAGGGAAGCCAGCCAAGGCAAGAGGATCTGCCACATGCGCCTTCTTTGGCAGAAGTGATGCTTGAAGCCGAAAGGAACAAGAGAGAGACCAACGGGCTATTGGAGCGAATTGAGCAGAACGTAGCACGTGGTCCCCGCAATGATCTCAATGATGGCATGTCACTCGGTGATTTCATTAGACTGTGCCCACCCAAGTATCATCATTCGGTCTACCCACTCGACGCGGATGACTGGCTGACTAGCATGTACCGCAAGATCCGGGCTGCCAATGTGTCCGAGGCCAACAAGGTGAACTTTGCAACTTACTTTCTAGAAGGACCCGCCAATCTGTGGTGGGAAAATTTTGAAGCCATGCGTCTCAAAGGCCCCGCACCAACTTGGACAGAATTCAGTGTCGCATTTCGTACCCATCACATCCCGGAACGGCTGATGGATCATAAGAGAGAGGAATTTTGTGCCTTCACCCAAGGCAGACTGTCAGTGGATGCCTATAGTCGTGAGTTCGGAAACCTTGCTCGCTATGCTCCTGAGGAAGTTTCTACTGATGCCAAGAAGCAGGCTAGGTTCCGCAAGGGACTTAATATTGAGCACCGTCGAGACCTGCGCCTGCATGAGTGCACCACTTTCCAGGCTCTCGTCAACAAGGCTATCAATGCCGAGACTGGACAGACTAATTATGAGGCCACGAGAAAGCACAACCATGACTTCAGCCCTGCATCTGGCTCGGGCCCCAATAAATGCCGGGTCTGGGGGCCTAACGCAGCCCTGCCGCCAAGATACAATGCGAGGCCATCCTTCCAGGCGCCTCGCCCAGCTCAGCCCAATCCTCCAGTCAGGCCATTTGGAGGACCGCCTGCAAATGTTGCACCCCGTGCCATCGTGGTTTGCTAAAAATGCGGAGAACCGGGACACTACTCCCGTGAGTGTCCCCAGAATAATCCTAAGGCCGTTGGACGTGGAAAGCCAGGAAAATCCTGTTATGTGAAGCCAGCTCCTGCTCGTGGACGAGTGAACTATGTGTCTGCTAAGGAAGCCCTTGAAGATCCTGATGTTATCCTAGGTACGCTCCTTGTCAATAGTCATCCAGCTTCTATTCTATTTGATACTGGGGCATCTCATTCTTTCATCTTAGAAGGTTATGCATAGTTGCATAACATGTCTTTTTGTGAGATGCCTACTCCTTTAGTAGTTCAAACTCCTGGTTCAAAATGGCAAACTTCTAGAGCGAGCCATGATAATGAGATTCTGGTGGATATGCTAGTCTTCCTAGCATCTTTGATAGCCCTCAAGTCTTCGGACATCAATATCATTCTAGGCATGGATTGGATGATAGCCCACTATGCTAAGATTGATACTCACACTAGGAATGTTTAACTTACACATCCAACAGGCGAGATAGTTAATGTCTCCACTCGAACAACCAAGTGCCAACTCTACTCCCTCAATGCTAGCCCCCTTCCAGAGTTAGAAGATATTCCGGTAGTCTGTGACTTTCCGGATATCTTTCCAGAAGAACTGCCAGGAATTCCTCCTATCAGAGATGTTGAGTTTGTGACAGAGCTCGTTCTAGGGACTGTCCCAATAGCCAGAAGACCCTATAAGATGGCACCCTTAGAACTAGCCGAACTTAAGATCCAACTCGATGAGGCTTTGAAGAAAGGTTTCATCCATCCCAGCTCTTCTCCTTGGGCTTGTCCCGTTCTCTTCGTCAAGAAGAAGGATGGATCGGATCGGATGGTTATGGATTGTCGGCCAGTGAATCTGGTCACCATAAAGAACAAGTATCCGCTCCCCAGGATCAACGATTTGTATGATCAACTCGCTGGATCCTCTGTCTTTTCCAACATTTATTTGAGGTTGGGATACCATCAAATCATAATTAGGAACGGGGGCATTCCAAAAACGGCTTTTGTGACTCATTATGGCCAATACGAGTACACCGTCATGTCCTTCGGTTTAACCAATGCCCCAGCCTCCTTCTCTCGTTTGATGAATTCAATCTTCATGGAGTATTTAGATAAATTCATTGTGGTTTACCTCGATGATATACTCATCTATTCGAGGAACGAACAAGAACATGCCGAGCATCTAAGGCTGGTATTGATGAAACTTCGAGAGCACCGTCTATACGCCAAATTCTCCAAGCGTGAATTTTGGTTGCCAGAAGTGACCTATCTGGGCCACGTGATATCTGGTACAGGTATTGTTGTCAATCCTGAGAGAGTTCAGGCCGTCCTTGATTGGACTCAACCTGAATCGGTTAAGCAAGTTCAGAGCTTCCTTGGCTTAGCAAGCTATTGTCGCCGCTTTGTCGAGAACTTCTCCAAGGTTGTGAAACCTCTGACTGAACTCCCCAAGAAAGATAAAAAGTTTGAGTGGACCCCCACAATGCGAGCACAGTTTTCAGGAATTGAAAAGACGACTGACCTCTGCTCCCGTTCTGGTGCCACCAGACTTCTCTAAGGACTTTGTTATCTACTGCGACGCCTCACGACAAGGATTAGGTTGCATTCTCATGCAAGATCGTCATGTGATTGCATACGCTTCTCGACAGTTGCATCCACATGAGGATAATTATCCAACACATGATCTTGAGCTTGTAGCTGTAGTCCATGCACTGAAAACATGGCGCATTACCTTTTGGGTAATCGTTGCGAAATTTACACTGATCACCAAAGTCTAAAATATATATTCACCCAGCCGGATTTGAATCTCGGGCAAAGACGGTGGGTTGAGTTGATTACAGATTACGACCTAGGGATAACTTACACCCCGGGGAAAGCCAATGTTATGGCTGATGCACTAAGTCATAAGTCTTATTGTAACAACCTGATGTTACAACAAGGTCAACCACTTCTCCATGAGGAATTTCGGAAGTTGAACCTTCACCTTGTTCCTCAAGGATTCCTATCCAACTTGGTGGTGAAACCTACACTTACGGATCAAATTATAGAAGCCCAGAAGCATGATGCCGGGATATCTCGGATCAAGAAAAACATTAAGAAGGGTAATGTTAGATGCTTCTCGGAAGATGATCGGGGTGTTATCTTCTTTGAGAACCGTTTGGTGATCCCGAAGAAGCAACATCTACGACAGTTGATCCTTAAGGAGGCTCATGATTCTCCCCTCTCAATTCATCCAGGTAGTACCAAGATGTATCAGGACCTATGCCAGAGGTTCTGGTGGACTAGGATGAAGAGAGAAATTGCTCAGTTCGTTGCTAACCGCGATGTTTGTCGTCGCGTGAAAGCAGAACATCAAAGGCCTGCTGGCACCCTTCAACCTTTAGCTATTCCTGAATCGAAATGGGATAAAGTCGATATGGATTTTATTACCGATTTCCCAAGACTAAGAGAGGGAATAATGCTATCTTTGTGGTCATCGACCGCCTTTCCAAAGTGGCTCATTTTCTTCCTGTTCGGGAGAGTATAACTGCTAGCCAGCTAGCGGAGTTGTATCTTTCTCGAATAGTTTCTCTTCATGGTGTTCCCTTGGAGATTAACTCACACCGTAGAAGTATATTTCCTTCCCGATTTTGGGAAAGTTTTAAAACCGCTATGGGGACTCATCTATCCTTTAGCACTACTTTCCACCCGCAATCAAGTGGTCAAGTTGAGCGAGTCAATCAAATCCTCGAAGACATGCTCCGAGCTTGTGTTATATCTTTCAGTATGAACTGGGAGATATGTCTTCCATTTGCCGAATTTGCTTATAACAATAGTTATCAATCAAGCTTGGGCAAAGACCCTTTTGAAGTTCTCTATGGACTAAGGTGTCGAACACCTCTTAACTGGTCGGAAACCGGAGAGAGGCAACTCTTTGGCCCGGATATGATCCAGGATGCAGAGGAACAAGTTCGCATTATTCGTAAAAAGTTGAAAACAGCCCAATCTCGTCAAAACAGCCAATATGATCGCCATCATAAGGCTGTGACCTATGAAGTTGACGAGAAGGCTTACCTTCGGGTTACACCTCTGAAGGGTACCCATCGATTCGGTATCAAGGGCAAGTTGGCTCCTCGTTACATTGGACCTTTTCGCATTCTTGCTAAACAAGGAGAGGTTGCCTACCAATTGGAACTTCTGCCGCATCTTTCCAAGGTTCCTGATGTCTTCCACGTCTTGCAACTCAGGCGTTGCTTCTCGGACCGTGTCCGTGAAGTAGACCACGAAGCCCTTAATCTCCAAGATAACCTTACATATCGAGAATACCATGTTCGTATTCTTGATCAAGCTAAGCGTACCACTCGGCATCGGAACATCAAGTTTCTCAAGGTTCAATGTTCACACCATTCTGAAAAGGAGGCCACATGGAAAAGAGAATATCATCTTCGACTAGAGTACCCCGTGCTCTTCCCGACGACATCAAAATCTCGGGACGAGATTCTTTTGAGTGGGGGTGAGTTGTCACATCCCTAGCTAGAAGTCATAGGAACAGCCTATGTTTGTATCATGTTTCAATTTGGAATCAACTTGAAATGGGAAGTTGAAGAAACCCCAAGCTGACATTGAATCAAAACAATTCAAAGTTGGTGAAAATTCAACAAATCCAAAATGCTCTTTAAAAATGTGCCCTATGTTAGATAAATTTGGACATGATTATAACAGGGACCACTTTACATATTTGAACATCCAAAACAATTTAAAAATAAAGGTTAAAGCTCCTGAAAATGCCAAATAAAGCATTATCATTACTTTTGTTTTCAAAATATCCTGAAACTTTTTAGATAAATTTGAAATATTCAAACTCCATTATAGAAAATACTTGGGATATTTTGCAAAGTCATTTTGTACCTGCAAAAGAATTAAACAAATGTCAGAAATTAGAAAAAGAAATGAAATAAAGAAAAAAAGGAGAAAGAAGCCCAAGCCAGGCCGGCCCACCTGGCCCAGGGAGGTCATCGTCCTCCTGGTGGACAGGAGGACGGGAGTGTGGCCGTCGTGCAAGCGCTGTTGTGCCTCCATGCCGGCAGCTGCCTGCCTGCTTCCCCATCGCCAGCGCGACGGAGATAAGCTCCCAAAGCCATCCCCATCGCTCCCTCTCTCTCTCTCGCCCACCTCTCTTTCTCCCCTCCTCTGCTCCGCCATGGCCGAGCTGCTCGCCGCCGTAGCACCGCCGTTTTAGCAGCCCCCGAGCCCTTTTGAGCCCACCAAAGGATCCGCCTAGATCCCCTCTTCCTTCTAGCCGAGCCACGCACCGCCGGGAGCTCCCTGTCGCTGCCATCGCCGTCGTCTTCAACCTCCATCCGCCGGCAAGCAAGTGAAGCTCGCCGCTGCTCCAGGCCCTCCCCGAGCCCGCTCTTGATGTCTCTGCAACCGTCGTGAGCCCCTGTTCCTTTCCCTCTTTTTCCCCTTCGAATGAGCCCTCTAGCGCCGAGTTCCTCCGAGCCCGAAAGCTTCTCGCCGCCGACGAGGTCGTGGCCGCCGTTGCAACGGCCCAAGCTTGTGTCTGAGCACGTGGTCGTGCTCAGGATGTCCCCAGGCAGCCCTGGGAGGCCTTAGGTGCCTCATTTGAGCTCCGGCTCGATGGGCCTGTGCCCGCCCAAGCTCCGGCAGCAGCCAAGCTCACTGTCGGTGTCGATTCCAACCATCTCAGCTCCTGGGAGGTGTCGGGATGGACGCGCGCGTGAGCATAGGTCCGTTTGGTGCCCTCCGCCATTCATTTGGTTGCCGGAGGAGGGATCCCGAGCCCGTCCACCATCTCTGGAGCCACCGGCGGCTCAACACCGGTGGGTCTTGCCGAAGTTGACCACGAGGGTTTGACCCCAGGTCAACTGGAAAGTGGGCCCGACCCTCTAATTAAGTTAGATTAAGAAAACTTAATTAATTAAGTTAATTAACCTAATTAGTCACTAACTAGTGGGCCGAGATCTGTTAATTAATTAGGATTAGTTTTAATTATTTAGTTAAATGATTGAGCCACTGACATGTGGTCCCCACATGTCAGGTTTGACTCTGGCCAGGTCAGCCGACCAGCTGACGTCACTGTGACGTTAGGCTCTTGTCATAATTCTATTTTATAGTTTAAAAATAATTCCAGAAATTATTTAAAACTTCAAAAATTCATATAAATTAATCTATAAATCAGATGAAATAATTTATATATGAGAATTTATCAGAAAAATCCAATGAATCCAATGGTGCTATTATCATGCATGTTAGAGCAACCTATGTAGATGAACATGGACATTTACTAATAGGATAGTATATGGAATTTTAAATGAAGAACGATTTTGAACCTATATTCAAATTCATTTCAAATCAACATGAACACTAGTTGCATTAGCTCATCCACACATGCTATCATGCCATGATCATGCATCATATTGTTGCACTTGCATGTATTGATTGTTTCTTATCTGCATTGTGGTAGGCCCTCCTTCCGAGGATACCTCCCAGTATTCCAACAAAGGAGAGAACCTTCCCGCTACCCAGCAAGGCAAGCAACCCCTTTGATAATTTCGATAACATCCCACTCTCTCGCTCCTGCTCTTGTTTACTGCATTACGACAAACGATCACATGTCACTCATACACGATAGATGAACCTATTCTTATGCATGACTTGTCATTGTCACAGTAAATAGCTAAACCTTGCAACCTAGCATACCTGGTAGATGCTTGTGCCATGATGTGCTTAGCTTACTTTGCCTTCTATGCTTGCTATGCTTAGAGTTGTGTCAGGTCAAATTCATCTGGGTGATGTACTGAGTGAAACAATGTTTTTCTAATGTGATGACTTATGATGAACCCGATTTGGTAAAGGTAGCGATGAGAGGCTATGTAGGAGTACATGGCGGGTTGTCTCATTGGGACCGTTCTTAGGAACTGAGTTCTGTGTTTGTGATCCAAGACTAGTTACTACCACACATTGGGTTCCGGTAACTCGACCCCTCTCGACTTATCAGTCGCTTAGTCCTTGGTCCAGGAGTTGTAAGTAGTTTCTAGTGTTTATAGCATGCTGGAGGCTGTGCGCAGCGCTGACCCTAGGGGTGGCTTACGACGCGGTAGGCAGTGGCATGATGTACCAAGGGTCACCCGAATGGTGGGCTTGGGAACCCTGTGCACATCGTTTGGGGCCGTAGCAGAAACTTGGCCAGACTTCCGTGCGGGTTCAGTCTCAAATAGGCGATAGCCTGGACTAGAGGTCTTATGTGATTGACGGTCGTGGCCGACTCCCTCACTGGGCATCCGCCTGAAGGTTGCCGAGGTGCATGGTTTCATGAGCACACAGCGATAAGTGGCGAGAGCGTGTGTAAACAAGTACACCCATGCAGGGTATGAAACTATTCGAATAGCCGTGTCCTTGGATATGGACTACTTGGAGAACTTTGTTGTTCATAGATAATCAAATGGATACTCATAAAAATATCAAGACAAGTGTGAGTACCGTGGATGGCACTCTCTCATGAGAGGGAAGTGAATCCATGGTGGTGTATTTCTATGAAGTTGGTGGACTCGTGTGCGATATCTAAAATTATAGCAAAGAGTTAAAATTTGAGTAGTGCAGGTTAGCCATGAGTCAAAGCTGGCATTTCTGCATAAACTCCACCACTTCCCTTGTTGATACATGAGCATGATTAGACTAGGTCTGATTTAAAGACTTGCTCAGTACGTTTGTACTCATGTTTGCTTAATAAATGTTGCAGATGAGACCCCGGACCCATTAGGTGGGTTCTTTCTAGATGTCGACGATGCCGAATAGTTGGTGTCCCAGCTACGACCTTAAGCCCTGTGGTGGGCTGTAGGTAGTGAGGACATGTGCCTTTTTACCCCTTTCATCTGTCTGTACTCATATCGCTGAAGCTTTCGCTTGGTTTGTATGAACTTGTTTGTATGACTTGAGTGTCGGGTCATGTGACCCCTATCTGTAAGAACATATTATGCAAGGCCCGTCTGAGCCTCTTAAATAAAAGTCATGTTGTTGTATGGTTATGTTGTGATGCCATGGTTGTATCTATGCATATCGGGCATGTCGTGCGTACGTGTGACGTGCAATGGTATGTATGGGATCCGACACCTAGTTGTGCGCCTTTAGTAGTACTCTTTACGGGAAACTGCCTCTTTGTGCTTCCACCAAGCCATGGTAGCTTGCTACTGCTCCGGACACATTGATTGACCGGCATGTATCCTTCTCTGCTGCTGTGTCTGTCCCTTCGGGGAAATGCCTCATAGTGTAATGGAGTCCTTGTAGCCTGCTACGACTCGTCTACACACGCTTGAGGTCGACACCTGCATTGTTGGGTTACGTATGCCTGTTTCCGTACGGATGTGCCGCTTGGGTTATATGACTAGTTATGTCGGCCCGGGTTCTTTGTCATTTGATTGCCAGCGACATGTTCACATACGTGAGCCAAAAGACGCAAACGATCCTGGCTAAGGTAAGGCTGCAGCCGTGGAGCTTACCGTGCGTGAGGCCGCAAAGTGATGTGATATGTTACAATCTGGATTCATATGACTTGGATCGTGGTCCCGACACAAATCTTACTCCTTTTCAGTTGGGAAAATGAATTTGGGTCTAGGATCATTGTTGATGAAGGAACTTCTAATGCGAATCCAGTTTGGTCAAAAGTATGGAAGTTCACAATTCCAAGAAGAGTTAAAATATTTATTTAGCATGCCCTCAAGGAAGTGATCCCTAGCATGACAGTGCTCTCCCACTATCACATCAAAGTTTCACCATCATGCCCATTTATCACTCAGGTTCTGAAGATATTCGTTGTCTACTCTTTACATGTACCCATGAACGTAAAATTTGGAAGGCTCTTGGTCTAGACATCATCATTGATCAAGTTTTGGTTGTGGATGGTTCGGTTTCAGTTGTTTTGGTACAAATCCTCAGTAGCCGACAAGAAAGTCATCGGTTCTTGGTCAGATAGGCTTACCAGAAATGGTGGATGTTGCATCATCGTACATTTGGTTTGAACGCAAAAAGTAAGGAAGGGCATGCAAGTTAAACCTAATTTTAGTTCAACCTATGCTATCAAGGCACTTACAACTAGTTATGCAGAAAGGAACCCTCAAGAGCAGGCGACAAACGGGGCTGGGAAAAACCTCCTCCCGGGTCATATAAGTTGAATACCGATGCAACATATTTTGAGGATGGTTCAAGATCGATTGTTGATGTCCTTCGAAACAACCATGGGAGGTGATCCCTGGTATAGGCGAACCTTTCGATCTTGTCGCGGATGTTGCAACAGCTGAAGCTATGGCTCTTTGTTGAGGACTCCGGTTAGTACGTGATATTGGGTGCCTGAAGATCATGGCAGAATCTGACTGCCTTAAACTCATCAATGTTTGGATACGATATCCTGATATTTTTGATCCATATTCTACAATACCGCCAGACTGTTTTCGGTAGGCTCATGAAATATCATGGATTCACTTCACACATTGCCCCAGGAAAGCAAATAACTTGATAGGCTTCTTAGCTCGACATGATTATGACTCAAAAGTTTAATACTGGTGAATTGATAATCCTCCTAACTTTCTATTATCGCATGTTATAAATAAGGATGCGGCTTCAATGTCGTAAAGGCACTTGCCTTTGGGCCTATGACATGTGCGCCAGCCACAACTACATGTCATGCACACAAAGGCAAATGCCTTAAGGTGCCTTAAGAGCATCTACAGTCGGATCTTGCAAATCCGACCCCTCAACCGCCTACGGACGCGCCCGGGCGCGTCCGCGTACACTGACCGGGCATTACCTAAACTAGTGCCTCCACACCCAATTATCTTATATCCAGCATCCTATATCCAAACACATTCATGTTGGGGAATGTTGCATGGGAAACAAAAAATTCCTACGCACACGCAAGATCTATCCATGTTGATGAGCATCTATAAGAGGGAGACCGGATCTACATACCCTTGTACATTGCTAAGCGGGAAGCATTAAGAAACGCGGTTGATGTAGTCGAATGTCTTTGCGATCCAAAATTGCTAGCCGTCCCGCGATCCGATCACGATTCGTCCCTATCTAGCATCAAACGGACGGCACCTCTACGTTGAGCACACGTACAGCTTGATGATGATATGCGCCTTCTTGATCCAGCAAGAGGGAGCGGAGAGGTAGATGAGAACTCCGGCAGCATGACGGCACGGTGGCGGTGGTTGTGGAACTATTTTGGCATGGCTTTGCCTAAGCACCGCCTAGGGGAGACGATCTATTGGGGAGAGAGGGCTGCATCGTGGCTTAGGGTTGGGTGTGGCTGCCCTCTCTCCCCTCCAATATATATAGGAGGGAGGGGAGGGGCCGACACCCCTAGGGTTTCCCCTAGGAGTCGGCCGAAGGAGGAGGTGGAGGAGTCCACCTCCAATCCTACTCCAAGTAGGATTCCAATCCTACATGGAAACCCTTCCCCCACTTGGGTTTTTTTCTTTTCCCCCACCTTAGCCGCATGTGATCTTAGGGGCTGGCTTTCCCAACCCACTAAGGACTGATGCGCCACTCATAAGGCCCATGTGGCCTCCCAGCATGGGTGTCCCCTCCCGATGGCATCCGGGCACCCCTGGTACATTACCGGAAATACCCAAAACTTTTCTGGTGACCAAAACGGGACTTCCTATATATTAATCTTTACCTTCGGACCATTTTGGACCTCCTCGTGAAGTTCGAGAACTCATCCGGGACTCCAAAAAACCTTCGATCACTACCATGCATAACTTAATACTAGCGGAACGTCACCAAACGTTAAGTGTGTAGACCTTGCGAGTTCGAGAACTATGTAGACATGACCGAGACACCTCTACGGTCAGTAACCAATAGCGGGACCTGGATGCCCATATTGGTTCCTACATATTCTACGAAGATCTTTATCGGTTGAACCTTTATGTCAAGGATTCAGTTAATCTCGTATGATGTTCCCTTTGTTCTTCGGTATGTTACTTGCCCGAAATTCGATCATAGGTATCTCTATACCTAGTTCAATCTCGTTACTAGCACGTCTCTTTACTCGTTCCGTAACACAAGATCACGTGGCTAACAGTTTATTCACTTTGCTTACAAGGCTTGTTGTGATGTTGTATTACCGAGTGGGCCCTGAGATACCTCTCCATCACACGGAGTAATAAATCCCAGGCTTGATCCATGCCCACTCAACAGACACCTTCGGAGATACATGTAGAGCATTTTTATAGTCACCCAATTACGTTGCGAAGTTTGATACACACAAGGTATTCCTCCGGTGTCAGTGAGTTGCATGATCTCATGGTCATAGGAATAGATACTTGACATGCAAAAAACAATAGCAATAAACTAACACGATCATATGGTACGTTCATAGTTTGGGTCTTGTCCATCACATCATTCTCCTAATGATGTGATCCCGTTATCAAATGGCATCTCATGTCAATGGCTAGGAAACCTTGACCATCTTTGATCAACGAGCTAGTCTACTAGGGCATATTTCATAATAATAAACACTTTATTTATCATGAACAAGGAAATATAATAATAAACACTTTATTTATTGCCTCTAGGGCATATTTCCAACAGTCTCCCACTTGCACTAGAGTCAATAATCTAGTTCACATCACTATGTGATTTACATTGTAATGAATCGAACACCCATACAGTTGTGGTGTTGATCATGTTTAGCCCATGGCAAAGGTTTAGTCAACGGGTCTGCAACATTAAGATCCGTGTGCACTTTGCAAATATTTATGTCCTCCTTGATGTAATCGTGGATGGAATTAAAGCGTATCTTTATGTGTCTGGTCCTCTTGTGAAACCTTGGTTCCTTGGCCAGAGCAATGGCACCAACGTTCTCACAGAGCAGAGTCATTGGGTTCAGTGCACTGGGCACTACTCCAAGATCTGTCATGAACTCCTTCATCGAGACACCTTCCTTCGCCGCCTCCGAGGCAGCGATGTACTCCGCTTCACATGTAGAATCAGCTACCGTGCTCTGCTTGGAACTACACTAGCTTACCGCTCCCCCATTGAGAATAAATATGTATCCGGTTTGAGACTTAGAATCATCTGGATCAGTGTCAAAGCTTGCATCGACGTAACCCTTTACAACAAGCTCTTGATCACCTCCATAAATGAGAAACATTTCCTTAGTCCTTTTCAGGTACTTAAGGATATTCTTGATTGACGTCCAGTGCTCGATTCCTGGATCACTTTGAAACCTTTCGGGCATACTTATGGCGAGGATGACATCGGGTCTTGTGCATAGCATTGCATACATGATAGAGCCTATGGCTGAAGCATAGGGGATGACACTCATCTTTTCTCTATCTTCTGCAGTCACTAGGCATTGAGTCTTACTCAACTTCACACATTGCAATACAGGCGAGAACCCTTTCTTGGACTAATCCATTTTGAACTTCTTCAAAACTTTGTCAAGGTATGTACTCTGTGAAAGTCCTATTAAGCGTCTAGATCTATCTCTATAGATCTTGATGCCTAATATGAAACAACTTCTCCTAGGTCCTTCACTGAAAAACTCTTGTTCAAATATTCCTTCATGCTTTCCAACATTTCTATATTGTTTCCAATCAGCAATATGTCATCCACATATAATATTAGAAATGCTATAGAGATCCCACTCACTTTCTTGTAAAAACAAGCTTCTCCGTAAACTTGTATAAACCCGACCGCTTTGATCACCTCATCAAAGCGCAGATTCCAACTCCGAGACGCTTGCACCAGTCCATAAATGAATCGTTGGAGTTTGCAAACTATTTTAGCATTCTCTGGATCGACAAAACCTTCTCGTTGCATCATATACAACTCTTCCTTAAGGAAACCATTAAGGAACGTTGTTTTCACATCCATTTGCCAAATTTCATAATCGAAAAATGCAGCTATTGCTAACATGATTCTGACGGACTTAAGCATCGCTATGGGGGAGAAGATGTCATCGTAGTTAACTCCTTGAAGTTGTGAAAAACCCTTTGTCACAAGTCGAGCTTTATAAACGGTGACATTATCATTCGTGTCCATCTTCTTCTTAAAGATCCTTTTGTTCTGAATGGCCTTTCACCCTTCAGGTAATACTTCCAAAGTCCATACTTTGTTTTCATACATGGATCCCATCTCGGACTTCATGGCCTCTAACCATTTCTTAGAATCCGAGCCCATCATCGCTTCTCCATATCTTGTAGGTTCATCATTGTCCAACAACATGACCTGTAAGACAGGGTTGTCGTACCACTCAGGTGCAGTATGCGTCCTTGTCGACCTACGAGGTTCGATAGTAACTTGATCCGGAGCTTCATGATCATCATCATTAACTTCCTCTTCAACTGACGTATGTTCCACACAAACATCTTTCTGCACTGCCCTACCCTTTGGTTGAAACAAAGGTTCAACAGCCTCATCACGTTCTATCTTCCTCCCACTCAATTCTTTCGAGAGAAACTCTTTCTCAAGAAATGTTCCTTTTTTAGCGACAAACACTTTGCCTTCAGATCTAAGATAGAAGGTATACCTAACTGTCTCTTTGGGATATCCTATGAAGACGCACTTCTCAGCTTTGGGTTCTAGCTTTTCAGACTGAAGCTTTTTGACATAAACATCACATCCCCAAACTTTAAGAAATGACAACTTCGGCTTCTTGCCAAACCAAAATTCATATGGCATCGTCTACACGGATTTTGATGGGGCCCTATTTAAAGTGAATGCAACTGTCTCTAATGCATAACCCCAAAACGATAGAGGCAAATCGGCAAAGGACATCATAGAACGCTATCGGTGTTCTGGGAACGGGGGTACCCAGACATGTCTGCCTGCGGCCCAATGCATGGCCCTTCTCGTCAGCCAAGCATGGCCTCGCGAGAGCTCTGAGCTCGTGAGGGAAGCGGTGGAGATCTAGGAGAGATAGGCTTCCTAAGGTCCCCTCTGGAGTGGCGGATATCTCTATGCAGTTCTTGGCCTCGGGAGGCCAAGGATGACGTAAGGCGGGATAGGCGGGCACCAGTGTGCCATGTAGTAAAATTTCCCCTTTGGTGCAAAGGAGACAATGACGTATGCGGGTTCCCAAAGCACCCCCAAAAGTTTTCCATTCTCGTGCAACAAGACCACGACCACGAGCCCTGCAGGACGGATGTCATCGCTGAGCCCACCTCTGCATCATCAATAGCTACTTTGCAGGAGAAGACCACCTTTCGTCAGGACAAAAATGTACTCCCTGTTCCCCTTCGAATTTGGCCGTTGTGGGATCCCTTCCCGCCATAGGGATAAGGGAAGAGGACCCGAGCCACTATAAATAAAGGCTAGGCTGCTCCATAGTAGAGGAGGACGAAAGAAGAGAGGCAAGATCATCAGAACGCCCTCGCGAGGAAACTCACCACTGTACTAGTTCATCCACTAACCTCCTCATGAGGCAATCCACCAAAGCAGGAGTAGGGTTTTACGCATCATAGTGGCCCAAACTGGGTAAATCATTGTGTGTAATCTTCTTAATCACCACCGTGTGAATTCATCGTCTAAGTCATCGGGGTGTGAGCTAGGAGGGGTGAGGTTGTTGGGGATCTTGGCACACGCCCGTGTGTTCGAACTTCCTTGGGTTTGTGGAGCCCGAGATCCAACACTTGGCACGCCAGGTAGGGGGGCTGTCAAAGTCTTCCTCAAGCCATGCTCTTTCTCCGCCTCACCGCTCTGATGGTTGACGCTCGTCAGGCCCGCGTCGAGCGCTGAGCTGCTCGCGTCGCCCAGACGGCGCCCATGGGCCGCACCGCCGCGCGTCGGTCTGCCTCTCCTGTGGCCAATGCCGCCACGAGCTCGGAGTCCCACGAACAATAGGACTCCTCACAGCTGGTCACTGTGCGACGTCACGGCCGCATCGCCACTCCGTCGATCGTTCCACCTACCGGGTCGTCCTCGCACGCTCGCCCCGGGCCGGTGCGTGGGACGGGCGCACTCACCATTGTAACGCCCAAGATGCGATCTTATCCTTATTTTGGCACGAGGGCCTCGACAGGGATAGAAGTGCATCTCGTCGTTTCGCAAGAATGGATATCATTACAAGTACATGTATAGAAGAGACGAGTATATGGAATTGGCTTACACTCGCCACAAGCTAATTCAAGATCACATCAATACAACAACATATTCAAACATCATACAGAAGAGCAGGGTTCGACTACGGATGAACATAAACGATAAAATGACATCCACCTTGCTATCCCAGGTCGGCGCCGAGAACCCATCCAAGATCAACGAAGAAGAAGAAGAACTCCAAGTGCAACAACGCATCGCTCTCACGTCAAAGCATCGCATTACCTGTACCTACAACTATTGTTCTAGTAATCTGTGAGCCACAGAGACTCAGCAATCTCATTTCCAAGGGTATTAAGACTAGCAAAGCTTAATGGGTGAGGTATGGTTAAGTGGTGAGGCTGCAACAAGCACTAAGCAATTATTTGAGTGGCTAACTTACGAGTATAGAAAATAAATATGGTGGTCTACGCATAACAGACGTGAACTAATAATGATCACTAAGTGATCCTGAACACCTACTTACGTCAAACATAACCCCACCGTGTTCTCTCTCGGATAAGGACTCACGAGAAGAGACAGTCACGGTTACACACACAATTGGTGTATTTTATTAGAGTTTACTTCAAGTTTGCTATGACCGGGTGTTAAATAAAAGTTTCCAAGTTGCCACTTAACCGCGGACACGGCTTTCCAAAAGATTTAACCCTGCAGGGGTGCTCCAACTCGTCCATCACAAATTAATCATGTGCCGCGTTGGAATTCCTCAACCGTAGAATCACCCATAGTATTTGCGGAATCCTAATGGAAAATCTAAACTTCGAGATAGCCCGAAGTGTCGTCAAAATCCCACGCACAAGACGTTCGGGAAAGGTAAAAGAAATCCAGCAAGGCCGCCCGACATGTCGACGAACCCGATAAGAGTCGCGTATCTCGTTCTCAGGACACGACCGGATGGGTCTACCTCCAGGCAAAACCAATCCCCAAGTTTCCTCGAGGCGGCCCTGCAAGCAGCCCGTTTTGGACCAATACTCATGAGGAGCACTCGCATGGGTTGTTGATTAAAGATCCTCGGGTTAATTACTCCCTATGCAGGTTTATTAGTTATTAGGCAAATTTAGTACCAATGATGGGTCTTGCCAGACAAGCTTTATCCTAAAAGGAAAATCAAGGGGGTCCCCATAACAACCCCGAGCATGTTAGGAGTGCTCAATATGGAACATAACACCGGTTTACAAGTTACTAGGATGGCAAGAGTGGAGAAAAACATCGAGAAAAAGGCTAAGTATTCCACCCTTTACCAAGTGTATATGTGCATTAAATTAAATAGCAATAATATTGCGATAACAAAAGAATGTCCATGTTGACACATGGAAGCCATTGCACCTGCAGCTAGAGCAGCTAGAAACGCTACAAGAAGGGCTGAGCACGCAGTAACATAGCCAACAAAGGTTTCTCGGATGTGAAGGGGTTAGAGGCTTATCATGGCAATGTTGGGAGGCTTGACAAACAAGTGGTAGGTAACGAGACATAACGATGGAAGCGAGACAACTAGCATAGTAATGATAGTAGTGGTATCCAGGGAAATGTGTCATCTTCCCTGAGATCCCACTTCGAAGAAGAACGAGTCCATGAAGAAGACGATCCGTGAAGTAGACGAACGAATCCTTACACTTCGAACGCTTTTAGAACTCTATCCAGAAGAAGCAATCCGGAAAAAACAATCAACACACGATACACCACAACATATGCATGACATGATGCAAACAAATATGATGCAAGTTATGCATGACATGGCAAATCACAACAATCAACTACTACACATTAAGTGAAGCTCGATAAGCAACGTGTTGCATATTGACAAAACTCCCCATTCAAATTTTTAGTTCACTCTCGTGTAGGTACTCAGTAATATTAAATGTTGTTAAACACGGCAAGACGTGAAGCATAAATAAGCTACTCTATCTAGACATCTTAAATCAGGCCAAAAGCATCATCTAGCACTTCTGAAATGATCTCATATGAAAATTATGAACTTGGTACCGATCTGAAATACACATTTTTTATAGTTGTTAAACAGAAAAAATAAAGTGCACCATATTCTTCTACAAATTTTTCTAGTCAAGTTTCATATATAAATCATTTACATCGGAGTTACGGATCAATAGTTATTAAATATATCATTTTGGCATGGCATTAATGCAAAAACAATGAAAACAGCAAGTTAATCCTTTTTATCATTCATGAAAGTTGGTTATTGTGAATGTACACAAAATTCTAAGCATTTCCATATATGAATCATTAGGATTCGATGCACGGTTAATTATTAATTAACAATGCAAAATGATGACATTCTAAAATATGCAATGCGCTGAAAAAATGCTAAAACATGAGGAACGGAAAAAAACATATTCGGGCCAGATGCAACTCAGTGCAACGGCCCAATGGTGCGTCGGGACCAAGCGACCGAGGTGGCAGGTCACAGCAACATAAAAAAAACAATACATGATAAAAAAATGGGGCCAGATGATGACATTCATGAAAGTTGGTTATTGTGAATGTACACAAAATTCTAAGCATTTTCATATATAGGATTCGATGCACGGTTAATTATTCATTAACAATGCAAAATGATGACATTCTAAAATATGCAATGCGCTGAAAAAAATACTAAAACATGAGGAACGGAAAAAAAAACATATTCGGGCCAGATGCAACTCAGTGCAGCGGCCCAATGGTGCGTCGGGACCAAGCGACCGAGGTGACAGGTCACAGCAACATAAAAAAACAATACATGATAAAAAATGGGGCGCCTGGGACTCGACCGCAGGACCTCGCGGTTGCAACCCAACGACCTGACCAGCTGGGCTACAGGAGGAACTATGGCAAAAGTTGAGTTTGGATGAAGATCTACACCTGGACGCTGGCTGAACCAATCTGAAAACGGGAAATAGAGTTGGCTTCCTCTGTTCCCGTTGCAGGGGGCGCAGGTTGCAGTGCGCGGCGGCGCGGCTTGCTGACGGTGAGGGTAGGCAGAGGAGCCCAGCGAGGTCGGTATGGGGCGGAGGAACCTGTAGAGGCCAACGGCGGACCCTCGAGCTCCATGGCGCCATGCAATTCTCTGTCGAGGAGAAAAGAGAGAGAAAACGAGGCGAGGAGGAGAGAAAGGGAGAAAGGACAGGGGAAGGAGAGGGTCCAACGGGGCCGGCCTGGTGGACGACAGCGACGCGAGCTAGAGGAGCTTCGAACTGGCGGCAGGGTCGGCGCGGTTCGGGGAAGCAGAGGCAGCAGCGACACTCGTTTCCATGGCCGGCGTTGACGAACTTCGCGGCTGCTGAGGCTAGGGGCTTAGGGATCGATTTGTGCATCCGAGGCGAGGGGTCTCCTTCACGAGGCAGTCGAGCGACGGCCCGGTGCTGGTTCACGAGCAGAAGAACGAAAGGAGGTTAGAGGAGAATAAGAGCCAGGGAAAGAAAGGGGAAAAAGGCGAGGCAAGGAACCTGGAAGGTCACTGCTGGCTCCGGAGAGCTGTCGGTGCTTGCTGGCAACGGGAAAGGGAGGGGCTTCAGTCAGCTCCTTCTACTGGACACAGGGGCCGGACAGATCCTCCGATTGCTTGCTCTTGGACGAGCATGGCGGGGAACGACGGAGGGGCTCAGGATCGGGAGCTGCACGGTGGTTGGATGCGGGAGCAAAACGAGGAGGTGGCTAGGTCGGCTAGATTTGGGAGGATCCCGATGAGATACAGTGGCGGCGCGAGGGAGGAAAACAAGGAATCTTGTACCCAAACTCTAGGGTTAGACTGTTTAAATAGATAGGGTTTACTAAATACGGACATTTTAGAACCCTTCGATAAAATCGAACGGTTGAGATAACACGAGTTAGGGGAGTCGAAATGAGAAACAGATGATGGTCTTGCGTATTATGGGGACTGTCCGGACCTAATGGTCATCATGACTCGGGTTTGGGGAAGCTATCGGACCCACGCGCGGGGTCTGTGCACTGTGTAGAGAGGCTAGGCACGAGAAGAGAGGGAAGATGCGGGCAGCCCGACAACAAGTTTTAAATACCGAAAAACGTCCAACGATTTGACCGGCTATAGTGCAGCTATAGGTTTAATAGTTTGGCTATCAAACGATCTCCGGTTGCGACGAAATTTGGCAGACGGTCTACCTACAAAATAATAAGACCGCTTGCCAAGTTTCGACCCATTCCAAAAATATTGTTCGCGCACTTTAAAAACAATATTTTTATCGATGTCGCGTGCACATGCGTGTGTAGTTGGTCTTAAAACGGTCGACGACACGAATGGAGAGAACCGACAACTACGAACGGATGCAAGGTTTCGAAAATGAGAGACGATCATATGCAGATGATGCGAATGATGCAATGATGAATGCGAAAACCACACGAATCATATGACAACAGCGGAATCTTCTGGAGCGTCGGTCCCGGGCTGTTACAACTCTCCCACACTATACGACGATCTCGTCCCGAGATCTAAGAATGAGAAGAGAAAGAGAAAGAGGAATAGGTAAACATGGTTGCTTTGCTGACAAACGAGTGAAACTAATGATCCTTGAAGGTTTCAACGAGATGGAGGATGACACAGGGAATAAGAAAGAATTCACAAGAAATTTGGGCAGCACTTTAGTAGAAAAGAGAGGCAAAAATTTGATATGATGGAAAGAAATTGAAAGAGAGACACCAAACTTCGGTTGGATTAGAATCAAAACTTCATAAGATGGAAGGATCATGAAAAGATTTCACAGCACTACAGTTAATGGACAAGCAAGGGAAGAACATGATCTTGATAAAACTAGATGTGGGTTGAAAAGAGCAACACCACAATGCCTTCGGAACAAAAGAATAGAAGCTATAACTTTGGAGAGAAGAGAATGGCGAAGAAAATGACAACTTCTACCACATTAAATTTGAAAAGCATGGTTGAACGGGGTTAATGGAGAATCAACAACGAAAAGAATAGCTTGTTATGGGCTTATGGAAAACATCTCAAAACTATGAGGTGACAACCTGCCACAACAGAAACAATTGATTGCTTAAGAGCAACAAGATATGCAAAACTTCTTTCACCAAGAGGTGGAGGAGACACTTGAATCATTTATAACACCATGATAGCAACAATTCTTAAGAAATGCCTTAGGTGAGATCCAATCCAAGATAACTCCGAGAAATGAATGATGGGTTTAAATGTGTCATTCTTGACAAATTCCCTTCGAGACCCTCATAAATCAAGAATGCTACAATACCATCTCAAAAGATAAGGGAGAAAGAATTGCATTTTGAAATGCAAGATAAAGAATACATGAGCTACCCAAACAAGAATATTGAAGGACACTTCGTGAAAAAATTGCATCCTTACAAACCACCATGAAGTACCTCTCGGGGAACACCGGGATGAAAGGACGATCAAAAGAATGGGGTTAAAAAGAATAGATTATGATGTTGCAAAGATTTAGATGAAGCTTCGCGAAGAGATGCTTGAGAAAAACTTGGAACTCCGGAAAGAAAAGATGAACAACTTATAACCAAGAATTTGATGCCAAGAACACTCTGGAAGAAGGATTGAAATCACATTGATGAAACTAGAAGAAGAATAATGTTATGCTTATCCTTCATTAAGTTAAATTGATGACAAGCAATGAATTTGGCATACTACTTATTCTTCTTGCAAGATTGTAGAGAGAATACCATGAACTTGAAGAACGCTTGAACGAGACACAGGTGGGAATTTCAAATGGATGAAGATACTACGAATGAACGGAGATACTTCGAAACAAACAGATCATGATCCGCCTAGAGAAATGTTCGAAGCACCAGAATATTTGAGATATGAACAATGGGACAACAATTGAGAAGAATTCAAGAATGAAGCTGAAAGCTGAGAACGAATAAAATCTTCCAAAATGATGGCCTTCGGAGGATCAAGAAATGAAAACAACTATGAATGCACCAGATAGATATGGGAGGAATCACTCATGATTGAAAACAATCGAGAAGATAGCACGAAGCTGAGATGAGAATCTTCAAGGAACGGGTAAATATTTAAGAAAAACTCCCCTTCGAACTTCAACGCTGCGGATGATGGCGAGAAACACCACCAAGAATTACTAAGACACTCCACAACAAATGAATAAAGAAGGTTGAGCCAACAATCAAAATTATTTAGAAGCAATCTTCAAGAAGGCATATGACCGATGAAATTCATTCTTACATCATATTAGAAGATAACTTGAGAACATCTCCGGAAATGATTAGAAGATCCAAGTAAGATCCTAGGGAAAACCTATGGGTTATGGGCCCACTCAAAAGAAACCACCATGGAGACAATTTCTTAGAAAGAGATATTCCAGCAGAAAAATTAAGAACTTGATGAGGTGAGAACCTCAAAATAAGTTAATAGGATATGAATGGAAATGAAAGTCTTCTCGGATATCTTCAACGCTCCAGATAGAATAGAGAGAGACGAAAAACAAGAGATACTTGGACATAATTTCCGACATGGGGAAGCATATAGAGATTGAAAAGGATACGAAGAACACCGAGATCTTGAATTGAATGTGTCGGGAAGGAAAACAAGAATAAATAAATGATGAATTCGAATCACTTGAGGATCTTCACAATGAATCACCGGATACGATACGAAAGAAAAGATAGCGGAAGCATCAATGAAAAGAAAGGCATTTGGATGAGAATTTAATCATTGAAGAAAAAGGGCGGGAAGATGGGGAAAAATAAAGACAACTTAGGACGGATGAAAAGAACTCCGGAAATAAACATTATGATTGATCTTCCAAATATTGGAGATTATTGAATATCTTGAAGAGGGGCGCACCGGTTGAAAAGAATTTCATGAAAACTCCAATTGAACAAAAGGATTAGCATTCCCGTAAAACATGAGAGCACTACTTAGAAAAGATATGAAATCACCACTTGACATCGAAGCAACTCGAATTACCATATTCAAAAACAAACAAAGGATGAGGCTTACGAAACAAGCCAGAACAAATAAATACCCATTATGCACTTCTTAGAAATATAATCCGAGGTACCTACTTGAATTACCACCTAAGAACTTCCGAAATATTTGGTTATGCAATCGGGTGTTAAGGATACAGGGAGGCAAAATATCCCACACAACTAACAATTCCTACTCTCCAACTATATCCATCCATCAACACATAACCAAGAAAACCTCAGGAATCGTGTACATCAGACCTTCAAAAAACATCCGATGTACTAGCTGTGACAATACATCTGATCGCTCTCCCCAGTACAGGGTGGCGCCAAACTACTCTCACCACAAGGAGTATAGAAGCGTTTTCGATGTCGGTGACCTCTGGTATTCCGGAACTGCCACGATACAAATGTGACAACGACACCTTGGAGCTCAACTTCCCGGGACACTCTCATGACCCCTAAATGCCAGGAGGCACCAAGAACAATGTTCTTGTCATAAAGATATCAAAACGATCCCCAACAATACCAGTGTGATCCTAAAAAAATTGAGTGAAAAGAGAAGAGGAGTAGAATTAAAATTCTTAAATCGTAATTCCTCACTAGAGTATAAAAGAGGAAAAAAAGAAACACTCTCCAATACAACTAAACTCAAAATAGTTTTGCACTAGACTCGACTCAGCCAAGTTTGATAAATCAAGGGGGCTCCTAGGTCGGTACAGGCTCTGATACCAACTTGTAACGCTCAAGATGCGATCATATCCTTATTTCGACACGAAGGCCTCGACAGGGATAGAAGCGCATCTCGTCATTTCGCAACAATGGATATCATTACAAGTACATGTATAGAAGAGATGAGTATATGGAATTGGCTTACACTCGCCACAAGCTAATCCAAGATCACATCAATACAACAACATATTCAAACATCATACAGAAGAGTAGGGTTCGACTATGGACGAACACAAACGATAAAATGACATCCACACTTGCTATCCTAGGCTGCCGCTTGGAACCCATCCTAGATCGATGATGAAGAAGAACTCCAAATCAAGCAACGCATCGCTCTCACGTCAAAGCATCGCATTACCTGTACCTGCAACTGTTATTGTAGTAATTTGTGAGCCATAGGGACTCAGCAATCTCATTTCCAAGGTTATCAAGACTAGCAAAGCTTAATTGGTGAGGTATGGTTAAGTGGTGTGGCTGCAACAAGCACTAAGCATTTATTTGAGTGGCTAACTTACGAGTACAGAAAATAAATATGGTGGTCTACGCATAACATACGTGAACTAATAATGATCACTAAGTGATCCTGAACACCTACTTACGTCGAACATTACACCATCGTTTTCTTTCTTGGATAAGGACTCACAAGAAAAGACAGTCATAGTTACGCACACAGTTGATATATTTTATTAAAGATTCCTTTAAGTTTGCTATGATCGGGTGTTAAACAAAAATTTCCAAGTTGTCACTTAACCGCGGGTACGGCTTTCCGAAAGATTTAACCCTTCAGGGGTGCTCCAACTCGTCCATCACAAATTAACCACGCGCTGCATTGTAATTCCTTAACCGTAGAATCACTAGTAGTATTTGCGGAATCCCGGTAGAAAATCTCAACTTCAAGATAGCTCAAAGTGTCGTCGAAATCCCACGCACAAGACATTCGGGAAAGGTAAACCAAATCAAGCAAGGCCGCCCGACGTGTCGAGGAACCCGATAAGAGTCGCATATCTCGTTCTCAGGACACGACCGGATGGGTCTAGCTACAGGGAAAACCAATTCCCGAGTTTCCTCGAGGTGGCTCCGCAGGCAGCCCGTTTTGGACCAACACTCATGAGGAGCACTGGACCGGCTTGTTGATTAGAGATCCTCGGGTTAATTACTCCCTATGCAGGTTTATTAGTTATTAGGCAAATGTAGTACCAATGTTGGGTCTTACCAGACAAGCTTTATCATAAAACGAAAATCAAGGGGGTCCCCATAACAACCCCGAGCTTGTTAGGAGCGCTCAAAATGGAACATAACACCGGTTCATAAGTAACTAGGGCGGTAAGACTGGAATAAAACACCGAGCAAAAGGCCAAGTCTTCCATCCTTTACCAAGTGTATATATGCATTAAATTAAATAGCAATAATATTGCAAAAACAAAAGAATGTCCATGTTGGCAAATGGAAGCCATTGCACATGCAGCTAGAAACGCTATGAGAATGGTTGAGCAAGCGGTAACATAGCCAAACAAAGGTTTGCTAGGATGTGAAGGGGTTAGAGGCTTATCATGGCAATGTTGGGAGGCTTGACAAAGAAGTGATAGGTAACAAGACATAAGGATGGAAGCAAGACAACTATCATAATAATGATAGTAGTGATATCTAGGGAAATGTGTCATCTCGTCTGAGATCCCGCTTGAAAGAAGAACGAGTCCACGAAGAAGACGATCCGTGAAGTAGACGAACGAATCCTCACACTCCAAACGCTTTTGGAACTCTATCGAGAAGAAGCAATCCGGAACAAACAATCAACACATGATACACCACAACATATGTGTGACATGATGCAAACAAATATTATCCAAGTTATGCATGACATGACAAATCACAACAATCAACTTCTACACATTAAGGGAAGCTCAATAAGCAACGAATTGCATATTAACAAAACTCCACGTTTAAATATTTAGTTCACTATTGTGTATGTACTCAGCAATATTAAATATTGTTAAACATGACAAGAGGTGAAGCATAAACAAACTACTTGTAACATCCCAATTTTATTAAATTAGGATGTTAATAGAATCATCATATTGCATGTCATATTTTTATTGCATTTGGAGTTTATGATGTTCAAGTTTTCCACTCACATAAAATCATAGAGAGGGGATAATATGACTTCCTCAACATTATATAAATATTCGAGTGGGAAAAATATTTTCTTTGCATTTGATGTTTTAAAATTGCATTGGGGAAATTATTTTGTTAGACAAAAGTTAGATTATTGCATTAGATTTATATATAGATTTTTTTTTCTAAAATTATATGAGCAGGAGTTAATATTCCCTGTGCTCTATTTTATCAATACAGATTTTAGAAATTTTCTGATATATACATATATATATATATATATATATTTCTGATTTTGAATTGGTTTCATTTTGGATGTCTTTAAATAATGTTTTTATAAAGTTTTTATTTAGACTCTAAAGAAATGTTCACGCTGTAGGGTTTATCTTTCTGATCATTTTGGTATATAATACCCTATATATATATTATTATTATTTTTCTCCGATCTAACAAAAGAAAAACTTTTCAAAAAAAAAGAGACACAACACAACACACGCGCGCACACACACCACGCACGGCCCAGCCAGGCCAGCGAAGCACGAGCGCTCGCCCAGCCCCAGCGCTCGGTCGCCGCAACGCCCGCACGCCCACGCGTCTCTCTCTCTCCCGTGATCTCTCCCTTCTCTCTCTCACGCAAACTGTCAGGTGGGCTCGACTTGGGTCATCCCCAACCTCCCGCTCGCACCGCTGGATAAGCCAGCGCTCGCAGCTCCCGCAACCGCCGGCGAACATCTTGGGATAAGGCTTATCCCGCAGCCCCAACTCTCCAAATCGCGCCTATAAGTAGCCCTCGACGTCCTCGTTCCATTCAGCCAGCCCGCACCTCCTCTCGCCGCTCGTAGCCGCCGCCCCGTCCGTTTGCATCTCGTCGGAGCCGAAGCTTTCTGACGAAGATTCCGACACCGGTGAGCCGCCATGACCCTGTTTCTTTGCGGAAATCGGACCCCCTCGTTCTTGTGCATCTCCCTGACATTCTCGTTGCCCCTAGGAGGCACCGGAGAAGCCGCCCCGACGACCTGCGTCGCCGGAGTTCACCGGAGTACAGGAGCTCCGACCGCACCCTCCACTCCCTCCGGTCACCACCGCCGTCCGCCGTCACCACCGCTCGGTCGCCCTTGCCACGCCGCACCTGCCCGACAACCTCGCCCGCGCCGGAGATCGCCGGAGTCGCCGCTACCGTCGACGTCGAGTTCCTGTCCGACGACGTGTTCATCTCCGTAAGCCCCTGTACGTAGATTAGTTTAGTTTTTTTTCCCTTATGGTTTTTTAGACCGAACCGGTACGCGGTTAACCCGTCTTAATAGAAACCGTGCGGTCTATTTTAAACCGAACGTCGGTTTTTCTTTTTATTCTAGCTAACCGGAGAACTTGTTTAGCTTGCGAACGTTCACCGCATAGCCGCCGCAGCGCACGTAGTCAACCAACCAGGGTTGTCCGCATTGTGCTCTAGCCGCGAACGTCCACACTTTGGCGTTTTCAAAAAATGTTCTATATCAGTTTTATTTTCAGATTTTACTCAAAACTTCAAACACCCGTAACTTTTTAACCGTAGGTCGAAACGAGATGAAACAAGCGGCTAAATTTTCGTCTCGAATAGCCCTAACTAGAGAACCCATAGTTGCAGATTTTTGAGAGTTCAAATTTGAATTTATTTCAGATTTGAATTTAAATTTCATTAGGCCATATATTTCAAACGGTATACCCGTCTGAAGTAATTCTTTTTGCACCACGTCACACGAACTAAACCCTTCGCCATGAACTTGTTCCACAGTATATTCTACACTATTATTTTCTGTTCACCATAATTTTACTAGAATGCCTTGTAGGGACACTAGTGCACATCACAAATTTTCAACACTATTCATACTTTGAAAATTTTCATGCTAATGACTTGTGTTGGGTTTTTATTTTGCTTTTGCAAATATTTTTGTTGCATGTCTTTGAATTGTATGAATGCATGTTTATGTGTGCTTTTATTTACTTTGCGATAGATTGTCCGGAGTGCGAAGCAGAATACTATCATTCGCTAGAACTTCACTCCCAGCACCAAGGCAAGTTGCATTTTGATCATATCAGTTTTTACATATGTTTTACTTTTGCACATAGTCCTTTGATGTAGGAGTGCATGATAGGAGTTTATACTTGTTGAATTTACTATCACCCAGTAGTTCATTTGAGGTAGGTCTGAACCATGCAAACTTTGTCGCCACCGTGTTATGTTACAATGCCTCGCCAAAGTAGACGTGGATTGGGGAGTGCTATCACCTTGAGATGTGAGTGACAAAGTAGTAACTAGGACCAACTTTAATGAACTACCTGGGTGGAAATTGGTTTGTATGGTGGCGAAGTACAGTGGGAGCATTCATGGGAATCCATGGGAGTGCACACTAGTGGTCCGTCCACCCAGGCTCAAAGGGATCAACCGTATTTTCATGTCTACAAGCTTCCGTGTGCAGCCGCAAGCCAATATGGGCTCTGGCTTAGTTGAGTAGATGGTGTGACCTCTTCCGGGATAGGCTAGCAGATGTAGATGATGTAGGTGTACCGGCCTATCCGTGGGTTAGGGGAAATGCTATCGAAAGACTATGTCTCGATCTTTCGATCAAGGAGGTGGTCGAGTCTTGTGGGGAAAAGTGCTCAACCTCTGCAGAGTTTAAACCTAATCGATTAGCCGTGTCCCCGGTCATGGACAACTTGAGCTTTTAGTAGTGGAAATGTAGGGAGATCTCATCACTCTTAATTAATTAATTGGGTATAAAATTTTGGAATTGTTGAGATGGGCCTCATCTCACACATTATGATATTTGTAGAAGTAGAGCAATCATTTCTGATAGGGAAAAACTAGCTTTATGCAAAACTAAACTTAGAGCTTTCCACCAGCCAAATTGCATGTACTATGTAGGTTCATTACACTTTATGATGTGACTTGCCAGTACATTCCATGTACTGACCTACACGGCTACAACCTATCATGTTGCAGATTTATCCGACGACGAATAAGGTGCGATAGGTCGTTGTTCTGCACTCAACTTGCTCGTGGAGTTGATGGACTCATTACCTTTATTGCTTCCGCATGTTTTTGTTTTACTTGGCCTTAGGCCACATTATTGTAATAACTACTCTTTGAGGATTCTCGATGTAATAAATGTGTGATTGAACTCTGTTGTAAATCCTCAAGTACTGTGTGTGTCAGCATACCGATACAGGGATGACACTTAAGCACAGAGACTCCGATCCCTTGAGATCGGGTCGCTACAAGATGGTATCAGAGCACACGTTGACTGTAGGACGCGACCCTAGAAACTGGAAAGCCATAGTATAAAAACCATATGTTTACAACACTTTTATACCCCTGTTTTGGTCTCATACTTTTCCCTGCTTCACTGCTAATTTCTCCTCTCTTTCAAACTGTAGATGTCGACCCCCATCGTTGAGTTTGCTCAGCCCGACGCAACCATGCCCTTTGGAAGACAGCTCGTGGATATCGCAGGACATCTGCGTATTGCCCTGCCCAGCTTCACCGGTACCTTCACGGCCACTCTACCTGAGGAGATGCGCTGGAAGATTGACGTCCACATTCCAGGGCGAACTTTTGGAAATGCCATTGCGCCGATCGACTTCTACATAGAAGTAAGGTCATGGGGCATTGGCAAAGGGATCGCTGCGCTCTTTGCACTTGGGCGCATCCGCCAGGACTACCGTGAGGATCTCAGGAAGACTAACTATGTCATGTACGCGCGCCGCGACCCGGATGGAGATGTGGTGCGCACCAGGGAGGACGACACCATCAACTCACACATTGAGGACCTGGAGGAGCTCATCACCAGGATGAAGGAAGAGATGGACGACTACCTCATCACCACCCACAACCTGACTACCCGCAAGGTCGAGCTAGAAGAAGAGCTTCAGAACGCCCGCACAGAACATGAGGCGGAGCTCGATGCGCTGCAGGATAAGCTCGACGAATTGAAGCTTCAGCTGGAGGAAGCTGAGGAAGAGCTTGATAACGGGGAGAATCTCCAAGAGGATCACTCTTATGGGGACTACGTCAATCAGGACAAAGACTATGAGGATGACGACGAGGAGATACAGAGTGATGCCGCTGGAGCCGACATCAACATGATAGATCTCTCTTCCGATGAGGAGTAGACTTAGACCACCATGAGAGATTAGGACATCGTATTCGTTTAGTATTTGATTGATTTATTTGTGGGACCTTGTCAAACCTTGTGACATGGCTCACCTTAGATTTGTTTCGTGTGAACTCTTTGATTGAATTGAGTTGGAGTGATTTGGATTTTTTTTATTTGACATCATGTGCATATGGGTAGTGCTTCTCCCTTAGGCCTAATTCTATCTATACCTCATCTATGCTAACCCAACAGATGCGACCAAGGCGCGACTCTTCCGGGAGTGGCTCAGGGAATGATATCCCACCCGCCTTGGAACAATTGCTTCAGACCTAGAACCAGATGATACAGTTGATGATGCAGAATATGGCCCAGAACAACAACAACAACCCGCCTCCACCTCCACCTCCACCTCCACCACAAATTGACAGCCTTACCCGTTTTCTGAGGCTGAATCCTCCAATCTTCACAAGCAGCCCGGAGCCAATTGTCGCAGATGACTGGCTTCACAACATGGGTAGGAAGCTAGCCACAGCAGGATGCACCGATCAGGAGAAGGTGAGGTTTGCCTCTCACCAACTGGACGGACCAGCAGCTTCGTGGTGGGAGAACTACACCGCCACGTACCCCATGGAGAATGTGACTTGGGCTCAGTTCCAGCAAGCGTTCCGCACTGCTCATGTTTCAGCGGGAGCTATGGCTCTCAAGAAGAGGGAGTTTCGCAACTTACGCCAGGGAAGTCTCTTAGTGTCTGAGTATGTTGATGACTTCAGCAAGTTGTCCCGTTACGCCCCAGGTGACGTGGCAACCGATGCAGCCAAGCAAGAGAAGTTTCTGGAGGGACTAAATGATGAGCTGGGAATTCAGTTGATGGTAGCAACTTTTGACAACTATCAAGAGTTGGTGGACAAGGCGATCACTCTAGAGGGTAAGCATCAGCAGATGGAAAATCGCAAGAGGAAATATGGTCAAGGCAAGTTTCAGTCTGGAGCTCAGCAGAAGCCTCGCTCCGCCCCTTTCTCAGGATATACTGGTACAGGACACAGTAAGTTTGGAGGGCACAACCATCATAACCATGGTGGTCATTCTCAGCATGGAGGGAATGGACACAACCACAATGTCCATAAAAATGGCAATGGGAATGGAGGAAACGGCAATCACAATCACCCTACCCCGGCTACACCAGTGAGGAAGGATCTGACTCACATCACCTGCTTCAAATGCAAGAAGACAGGGCACTACTCCAACGAGTGTCCTGAGCTACAGAATGGGAATGGCAATGGAAGTTCTGGAGGCAAGAAGCCCAATCCTTTCACTAAGGGGCATGTGAATCATGTCAATGTGGAAGAAGTCTATGAACAACCGGATGCGGTGATTGGTAAGTTCTTGGTTAATTCATTTCCAGCACTTATTCTATTTGACACTGGTGCATCACATTCATTCATATCGAGGGGATTTGTGGATAAGCATAAGTTGCCTACCGTAGCTCTTAAGTCAACTATTCTAGTGAGTTCCCCAGGAGCAGAGTCTGTGACTAGTCAGGCATGTTTTCAGTTGCCTTTGAACATAGGGGGACATGATTTTCCCACAGATATGATCGTACTTGAGTCACAAGGGTTGGATGTAATCCTAGGTATGGATTGGATGTCCAAGTATCAGGGAAGCATTGATTGTGCCAGTAGGTCAATTCTTCTCACCACTCCAGAGCAGAAAAGGATCAAGTATGTATCCAGGCTTAAGCCTAAGAAGACTCAAGTGAACTCTCTTACGGGAGTTGTCCAGGAAGAAGTACCGGTGGTGAAGGATTATCCCGATGTATTTCCAGAGGAGTTACCCGATATGCCACCGGATCGGGAGATTGAGTTTCTCATTGAGTTGCTGCCAGGCACCGGACCTATCTCCAAGCGGCCATACCGGATGCCTACTAATGATCTAGCGGAAGTCAAGAAGCATATTGAGGAGTTACTAGAGAAGGGGTATATTCGCCCGAGTTCATCACCTTGGGGAGCCCAGTACTCTTAGTGGAGAAGAAGGATGGAACCTTGAGGATGTGTGTGGATTATCGTTCCTTGAACGAGGTGACCATCAAGAACAAGTATCCGTTGCCGATGATCAATGACTTGTTCGACCAGCTAGAAGGAGCTAGTGTTTTCTCCAAGATTGACCTTTGATCGGGTTATCATCAGTTGAAGATCCGTGAAAAGGATATACCTAAGACAGCTTTTACCACGAGGTATGGGCTTTATGAGTATACAGTCATGTCGTTTGGTTTGACTAATGCCCCTGCCTATTTTATGAGCATGATGAACAAGGTATTCATGGAGTACTTGGATAAGTTTGTTGTGGTATTCATTGATGATATATTGGTTTTCTCCAAGAATGAGAAGGAGCACGCTGAACATCTGCGCTTAGTTCTGTAGAAGCTCAAAGAACACCAACTTTATGCCAAGTTCAACAAGTGTGAGTTTTGGTTGAAGGAAGTCGGATTTCTTGGACACATTGTGTCAGGGGAAGGAATTGCCATGGACCCTTCCAAAGTGGAAGCAGTCACCGAATGGAAGGCACCGACCTCAGTTAGCGAGATCCGCAGTTTCCTTGGACTTGCAGGGTATTATCGGAGGTTCATTGAGAATTTCTCCAAGATTGCAAAGCCCATGACGGAGTTGTTGAAGAAGGACACCAAGATGTATTTGGACTTGAAGGAAAGTTTTTGGTGGACTGGTATGAAGAGGGAAATTGCTGAGTATGTAGCAGTATGTGATGTATGTCAAAGGGTAAAGGCAGAGCATCAGAAACCAGCAGGTTTGATTCAGCCATTGCCGATACCTGATTGGAAATGGGATAAACTTGGCATGGATTTCATCACGGGATTACCCAGGACCCGTTCAGGTTATGATTCCATTTGGGTAATAGTTGATCGCTTGACCAAGGTTGCTCACTTCATTCTCGTAAAGACTACCTATACAAGTGCCAAGCTGACGAAGATATATATGACCAGGATTGTATGTCTGCATGGAGTTCCGAGGACCATTGTATCAGATAGAGGAACGCAGTTTACTTCAAAGTTTTGGCATCAGCTACACGAAACTTTGGGTACCAGGCTAGAGTTCAGTACAGCTTTCCATCCACAGACGGATGGGCAGACAGAGAGAGTAAATCAGATTCTGGAGGACATGTTAAGAGCTTGTGCGCTAGACTACGGGTCTAGTTGGGATGATAACTTACCTTATGCAGAGTTCTCATACAACAACAGCTATCAAGCCAGTTTGCAGATGGCCCCTTTTGAGGCATTGTATGGGAGGAAGTGCAGAACACCGTTGATGTGGGATGGAGTTGGTGATCGCAAATTGTTTGGATCGGACTTGATTCGAGATTCTGAGGAGAAGGTCAAGTTGATTCGTGATAGACTCAAGATAGCTCAGTCTAGACAGAAGAGTTATGCCGATGCTAAACGCAAGGAAGTGATTTACGAAGTGGGAGATAGGGCATATCTGCGAGTGTCTCCACTTCGAGGTATTAAGAGGTTTGTAGTCAAAGGAAAGTTAGCACCACGATTCGTGGGGCCATACAGAGTTCTGGAACGCAGGGGAGAAGTTGCATACAAGTTGGAACTACCAGAGAGTTTGTCAGGAGTTCATGATGTGTTCCATGTTTCCCAACTGAAGAAGTGTCATGCAGAGATGGCAGATATTCCTTTGAGAGACACAGTGCCTCTAGAGGCAATTTAGTTGGATACCGATCTAACTTATGAGGAGAAGCCTGTTAAGATTCTTGAGACTGCCGAGAGGATCACTCGTACCAAGGTCATCAAGTTCTGCAAGGTTCAGTGGAGTCACCACACCGAGGAGGAAGCTACATGGGAACGAGAGGAAGATCTCAAGCATGACCATCCTCACCTTTTTGCTAGCCAACCCGAATCTCGAGGACGAGATTCATCTTAAGGGGGGTAGGTTTGTAACATCCCAATTTTATTAAATTAGGATGTTAATAGAATCATCATATTGCATGTCATATTTTTATTGCATTTGGAGTTTATGATGTTCAAGTTTTCCACTCACATAAAATCATAGAGAGGGGATAATATGACTTCCTCAACATTATATATATATTCGAGTGGGAAAAATATTTTCTTTGCATTTGATGTTTTAAAATTGCATTGGGGAAATTATTTTGTTAGCCAAAAGTTAGATTATTGCATTAGATTTATATATAGATTTTTTTTCTAAAATTATATGAGCAGGAGTTAATATTCCCTGTGCTCTATTTTATCAATACAAATTTTAGAAATTTTCCGATATATATATATACATATATATATATATATATATTTCTGATTTTGATTTGGTTTCATTTTGGATATCTTTAAATAATGTTTTTATTTAGACTCTAAAGAAATGTTCACGTTCTAGGGTTTATCTTTCCGGTCATTTTGGTATATAATACCCTATATATATATTATTATTTTTCTCAGATCTAACAAAAGAAAAACTTTTCAAAAAAAAGAGACACAACACAACACACGCGCGCACACACACCACGCACGGCCCAGCCAGGCCAGCGAAGCACGAGCGCTCGCCCAGCCCCAGCGCTCGGTCGCCGCAACGCCCGCACGCCCGCGCGTCTCTCTCTCCCGTGATCTCTCCCTTCTCTCTCTCACGCAAACTATCAGGTGGGCCCGACTTGGGTCATCCCCAACCTCCCGCTCGCACCGCTGGATAAGCCAGCGCTCGCAGCTCCCGCAACCGCCGGCAAACATCTTGGGATAAGGCTTATCCCGCAGCCCCAACTCTCCGAACCGCGCCTATAAGTAGCCCTCGACGTCCTCGTTCCATTCAGCCAGCCCGCACCTCCTCTCACCGCTCGTAGACGCCGCCCCGTCCATTTGCATCTCGCCGGAGCCAAAGCTTTCTGACGAAGATTCCGACGCCGGTGAGCCGCCATGACCCTGTTTCTTTGCGGAAATCGGACCCCCTCGTTCTTGTGCATCTCCTTTGACATTCTCGTTGCCCCTAGGACGCACCGGAGAAGCCGCCCCGACGACCTGCGTCGCCGGAGTTCACCGGAGTACAGGAGCTCCGACCGCTCCCTCCACTCCCTCCGGTCACCACCGCCGTCTGCCGTCACCACCGCTCGGTCGCCCTTGCCACGCCGCACCTGCCCGACAACCTCGCCCGCGCCGGAGATAGCCGGAGTCGCCGCTACCGTCGACGTCGAGTTCCTGCCCGACGACGTGTTCGTCTCTGTAAGCCCTGTACGTAGATTAGTTTAGTTTTTTTTCTCTTATGGTTTTTTTAGACCGAACCGGTACGCGGTTAACCCGTCTTAATAGAAACCGTGCGGTCTATTTTAAACCGAACGTCGGTTTTTCTTTTTATTCTAGCTAACCGGAGAACTTGTTTAGCTTGCGAACGTTCACCGCATAGCCGCCGCGGCGCACGTAGTCAACCAACCAGGGTTGTCCGCATTGTGCTCTAGCCGCGAACGTCCACACTTTGGCGTTTTCAAAAAATGTTCTATATCAGTTTTATTTTCAGATTTTACTCAAAACTTCAAACACCCGTAACTTTTTAACCGTAGGTCGAAACGAGATGAAACAAGCGGCTAAATTTTCGTCTCGAATAGCCCTAACTAGAGAACCCATAGTTGCAGATTTTTGAGAGTTCAAATTTGAATTTATTTCAGATTTGAATTTAAATTTCATTAGGCCATATATTTCAAACGGTATACCCGTTTGAAGTAATTCTTTTTGCACCACGTCACACGAACTAAACCCTTCGCCATGAACTTGTTCCACAGTATATTCTACACTATTATTTTCTGTTCACCATAATTTTATTAGAATGCCTTGTAGGGACACTAGTGCACATCACAAATTTTCAACACTATTCATACTTTGAAAATTTTCATGCTAATGACTTGTGTTGGGTTTTTATTTTGCTTTTGCAAATATTTTTGTTGCATGTCTTTGAATTTTATGAATGCATGTTTATGTGTGCTTTTATTTACTTTGCGATAGATTGTCCGGAGTGCGAAGCAGAATACTATCATTCGCTAGAACTTCACTCCCAGCACCAAGGCAAGTTGCATTTTGATCATATCAGTTTTTACATATGTTTTACTTTTGCACATAGTCCTTTGATGTAGGAGTGCATGATAGGAGTTTATACTTGTTGAATTTACTATCACCTAGTAGTTCATTTGAGGTTGGTCTGAACCATGCAAACTTTGTCGCCACCGTGTTATGTTACAATGCCTCGCCAAAGTAGACGTGGATTGGGGAGTGCTATCACCTTGAGATGTGAGTGACAAAGTAGTAACTAGGACCAACTTTAATGAACTACCTGGGTGGAAATCGGTTTGTATGGTGGCGAAGTACAGTGGGAGCATTCATGGGAATCCATGGGAGTGCACACTAGTGGTCCGTCCACCCAGGCTCAAAGGGATCAACCGTATTTTCATGTCTACAAGCTTCCGTGTGCAGCCGCAAGCCAATATGGGGTCTGGCTTAGTTGAGTAGATGGTGTGACCTCTTCCGGGATAGGCTAGCAGATGTAGATGATGTAGGTGTACCGGCCTATTCGTGGGTTAGGGGAATGCTATCGAAAGACTATGTCTCGATCTTCCGATCAAGGAGGTGGTCGAGTCTTGTGGGGAAAAGTGCTCAACCTCTGCAGAGTTTAAACCTAATCGATTAGCCGTGTCCCCGGTCATGGACAACTTGAGCTTTTAGTAGTGGAAATGTAGGGAGATCTCATCACTCTTAATTAATTAATTGGGTATAAAATTTTGGAATTGTTGAGATGGGCCTCATCTCACACATTATGATATTTGTAGAAGTAGAGCAATCATTTCTGATAGGGAAAAACTAGCTTTATGCAAAACTAAACTTAGAGCTTTCCACCAGCCAAATTGCATGTACTATGTAGGTTCATTACACTTTATGATATGATTTGCTAGTACATTCCATATACTGACCTACACGGCTACAACCTATCATGTTGCAGATTTATCCGACGACGAATAAGGTGCGATAGGTCGTTGTTCTGCACTCAACTTGCTCGTGGAGTTGATGGACTCATTACCTTTATTGCTTCCGCATGTTTTTGTTTTACTTGGCCTTAGGCCACATTATTGTAATAACTACTCTTTGAGGATTCTCGATGTAATAAATGTGTGATTGAACTCTATTGTAAATCTTCAAGTACTGTGTGTGTCGGCATACCGATCCAGGGATGACACTTAAGCACAGAGACTCCGATCCCTTGAGATCGGGTCGCTACACTACTCTATCTAGGCATCTTAAATGAGGGCGATAGCATCATTTAACACTTCTGAAACGACCTCATGAAAATTATGAACTTGGTATAGATCTGAAATACACATATTTTATAGTTGTTAAACATAAAAAATAAAGTGCACCATGTTATTCTACACATTTTTCCAGTCAAGTTTCATATATATAACATCTGCATCGGAGTTACGGATCAATAATTATTAAATAAATCATTTTGACATGGCATTAATGCAAAAACAATGAAAACAACAAGTTAATCATTTTATCATTCATGAAAGTTGGATATTGTGAATCTACACGAAATTCTAAGCATTTTCATGTATGAATCATTAGGATTCGATGCACGGTTAATTATTTATTAACAATGCAAAATGATGACATTCTAAAATATGCAATGCGCTGAAAAACTGCTAAAACATGAGGAACCGGAAAAAAACATATTCAGGCCAGATGCAACACAGTGCAGCGGCCCAATGGTGCGTCGGGCCCAAGCAGCCGAGGTGGCAGGTAACAACAACAGAGAAAAACAATGCATGCTAAAAATAAATCATTTTTCCAGTCAAGTTTTATATATATAACATTTGCATTGAAGTTACGGATCAATAATTATTAAATAAATCATATTGGCATGACATTAATGCAAAAACAATGAAAACAACAAGTTAATCATTTTTATTATTCATGAAAGTTGGTTATTGTGAATCTATATAAAATTCGAAGCATTTTTATATATGAATCATTAGGATTCGATGCACGGTTAATTATTTATTAACAATGCAAAACGATGACATTCTAAAACATGAGGAACGAAAAAAAAACATATTCGGACGAGATCAACACAGTGCAGCGGGCCAATGGAGCGTCGGGCCCAAGCGGCCGAGGTGGCAGGTCACGACAACAGAAAAAAACAATGCATGCTGGGACTCGACCCCAGGTTCTCGCGGTTACAACCCAACGCGCTGACCAGCTGGGCTACGAAAGGAAATATGACAATTGTTGGGTTTGGCTGAACATAAACTATACCTGGACGCTGACTGAACCAATCTGAAAACGGGAAACAGAGATGGCTTCCTCTGTTCCCGTTGTTGGAGGCGCAGGTTGAAGTGCGCGGCGGCGCGGCTTGCTGACGGTGAGGGTAGGCAGAGGAGCCCTGCGAGGTCGGGATGGGGCGGAGGAACCTGTAGAGGCCGACGGCGGCGGACCCTCGAGCTCCATGGTGCCATGCAATTCTCTGTCCAGGAGAAACGAGAGAGAAAACGAGGTGAGGAGGAGAGAAAGGGAGAGAAGGCAGGGGAATGAGAGGGTCCGACGGGGCCGGCCTGGTGGACGACGGCGACGCGAGCTAGAGGAGCTTCGAACCGGCGGCAGGGTCGGCGCGGTTCAGGGAAGCAGAGGCAGCAGCGACACTCATTTTCATGGCGGCGTCGACGAACTTCGCGGCTGCTGCGGCTTGGGGCTCAGGGGTCGCGAATCGAGGCGGGAATGGGTGCATCCGACGCGAGGGATATCCTTAGGGAGGCAGCCGAACGACGGCGCGGTGCTGGTTCATGAGCAGAAGAACGAGAGGAGGTTAGAGGAGAAGAAGAGCCAGGGAAAGAAATGGGAAAAAGGCGAGGCAAGGAACCTGGAGGTCACTGCTGGCTCCGGAGAGCTGTCGGTGCTTGCTGGCAACAGGAGAGGGAGGGGCTTCGGTCAGCTCCTTCTACTGGACACAGGGGTGCGACAGATCCTCCGGTTGCTTGCTCTGGCGAGGTTGAGGCTGGACGGGCACGGCAGGGAACGAAGGCGGGGCTCGGGATCGGGAGCTGCACGATGGTTGGATGCGAGAGCAAAACGAGGAGGCGGCTGGGTCGGCTAGATCTGGGAGGATCGCGATGAGAGACAGTGGCGGCGGGAGGGACGAAAACAAGGGATCTTGTTCCCAAACTCTATATTGGACTACTTAAATAGATAGGGTTTATGAAATACGAATATTTTAGAACACTTCGATAAAATCAAACGATTGAGATAACACGGGTTATTGGAGTCCAAATGAAAAACAGATGATGGTTTGGGATATTAAGGGGACGGTCCGGACCTAATGGTCATCTCCGGATGACTCGGGTTTGGGAAACCTATCGGACCCGCGCGGGGTCTATGCACTGTATAGAGAGGTTAGGCATGAGAAGAGAGGGAAGACGCAGGAAACTCGACAACAAGTTTTAAATACCGAAAAACATCCGACGATTTGACCGGCTATAGTGTCGTTATAGGTTTAATAGTTTGGTTATCAAATGATCTTCGGTTGCGACGAAATTTGGCAGACGGTCTACCTACAAAATAATAAGACCGCTTGCCAAGTTTCGACCCATTCCAAAAATATTGTTCGCGCACTTTAAAAACAATATTTTTATCGATGCCGCGGGCGCGTGCGTGCGTGGTTGGTCTCAAAACGATCGACGACACGAACGGAGAGGACCGACAACTACGAACGGATGCAAGGTTTCGAAAACAAAAAACGATGCTATGCAGATGATGTGAATGATGCAACGATAAATGCGACAACCACACGAATCATACGACAATAGCGGAATCTTCTGGAGCGTCGGTTCCAGGCTGTTACAGCCATGGCGCGCGAGCTGCTGCGCTACCGCCCTGCCCCCGACCGCCATGATGACTGACTCGGGCGCATCGCAGAGCTTGTCAGTGTCGCCAGCGACGCTTCGACGCTCTTCTACTCACTCCGGCCCCAACCATTTCTGGAAGTTGACATGGCCCATGATGCGCCGCCCCCTCGTCCATAGCGCGACGGTGACCCCGAGCCCAGGCATGAAGCACACCCGTGCGACCAGCCCCGCGGGCCGCAGGCGAGGGAAAGGGATGAAGTAAGTTGCCAGGTGGTGCCACAGCCGCGCGCAGATAACCCACACGTGTAGGGGATCAATTGTAGCCTTTCTCGATAAGTAAGAGTGTCGAATCCAATGAGGAGATAAAGGTAGAAAAAATATTTCCTCAAGTTCTATCGACCACCGATACAACTCTACGCACGTTTAACGTTCGCTTTACCTAGAACACATATGAAACTAGAAGTACTTTGTAGCTGTGATAGGATAGGTTTACAAGATAATAAAGAGCACGGAAATAAAAACTAGGGGCTGCTAAGATAGAGAAACAACTAAGTTAGTTTAACGAGTGTGGAAAAGTGGTGGTAGGAGTTGCGGAATTGTCCCTAGGCAATTGATAACTAGACCGGTAATCATTATTGCAATTTTATATGAGGGAGAGGCATAAGCTAACATACTTTCTCTACTTGGATCATATGCACTTATGATTGGAACTCTAGCAAGCATCCACAACTACTAAAGATCATTAAGGTAAAACCCAACCATAGTATTATAAGGCATCAAGTCCTCTTTACTCCCATATGCAACAACCCACCTACTCGGGTTTATGCTTCTGTCACTCAAGCAACCCACCATAGGCAAATCATGGACACATTGCAACACCCTATAGCGAGGATCCCTCACGCTTGCATGACACGGAGGGCACCATAGGACAGCACCAATAACAAAACATGCAACTCAAACCAATCATGATCATCAATCAACCAATACGACAACAAAAATCTACTCAAACATCATAGGATGGCAACACATCATTGGATAATAATATGAAGCATAAAGCACCATGTTCAAGTACACGGTACAGCGGGTTGCGGGAGAGTGGACTGCTGTAGATGGATGGGGAAAGGTGATGGAGGTGTTGATGAAGATGACGGAGTTGTTGGAGTAGATCGGCATCACAATGATGGCCCCGGCGGCATTCCGGCGCCACCGGGAAAGCGGGGGAGAGAGGCCCCTCCTCCTTCTTCCTTGACCTATGGGAGGAGGGTTTCCCCTCTGGTCCTTGGCCTCCATGGCGGCGGACGGGCGAGAGCCCCTCCGAGATTGGATCTCTCTCTGTTTCTGCGCTCCCCAATTCTGGCCTTTCACCGTTTCTTAAATATCCGGAGATCCGTAACTCAGATCGGGATGAAATTTTGAGGGGATTTTTCTTATAAAAATATCTTTCTTGCCATCGAAGGACAGATCCAACTGACCTAAGGGGTAGCCACAAGCCCTTAGGGTGCGCCCTACCCCCTAGGCGTGCCTGGTAGGCTTGTGGGCCCCTCGGGCACCGCCTTGTGTTGATTCGACTTCCCAAAATTCACATATATTCCAAATAAAATCTCCGTAAGTTTTTATCCCATTTGGACTTCGTTTGATATGGATTTTCTATGAAACAAAAAAACATGCAACAAACAGGAACTGACACTAGGCACTGGATCAATATGTTAGTCCCAAAGACAGTATAAAAAGTTGCCAAAAGTATATGAAAGTTGTAGAATATTGGCATGAAAATAATCAAAATTATAGATACGATGGAGATGTATCAGCATCCCCAAGCTCAATTCCTGCTCGTCCTCGAGTAGGTAAATGAGAAAAAAGATAATGTTTTATGTATAATGCTACCTAGGATAATCTTGATCATATAATCTAATCATGGCATGAATATTAAGATACGAGTGATTCAAAGAAATAGTCTATATTGACATAAAAACAATAATACTTCGAGCACACCAACAATGCAATCATGTCCTTTCAAAATAACATGGCCTTATAAAGGTATCCCTACAAAACCATATGGTCTGGCTATGCTCCATCTTCCCCACACAAAGTATCTAAATCATGCACAACCCCGATGACAAGTCAAGTAATTGTTTCACACTTTTTATGTTCTCAAACCGTTTCAACTCTCACGCAAAACATGAGCGTGAGCCATGGATATAGCATTATAGGTGGAATAGAATATGGTGGAGGTGATGAGGAAAAAGGAGAAGATAGTCTCACATCAACTAGGCGTATCAACGGGCTATGGAGACACCCATCAATTATATCTGGCCATGGGTCGGGCTGGGTCGGGCTTGGGCCTGGACCTAAAAAGCCCACGGCAGAAAACTAAGGCCCGGCCCGGGCGCTGACATCGGGCCTACTTTGAAGCCCAAGCCCGGCCCAGGCCCTGAAAAGCCTATCAAGCTTGGGGCCATGGGTCGGGCTTCTTCCTTAAAATCCCAATATGCCAAGCCCAAGCCCGACCCGGCCCTACAGGTGGGCTCAAAACTCAGGCCCAAGCCCGGCCAACGGGCAAGCCCGTCGGGCCTAGGCTCTTGATTCTGGGGCCAGGCCTAGGTGGGCCGCCGGGCCGGGCCGAAGATGCCCAGGTATACCATCAATAGATATCAATGTGAGTGAGTAGGGATTACCATGCAACGAATGCACTTAGAGCTATAAGTGTATGAAAGCTTAAAAAGAAAACTAAGTGGTCGTGCAAAAAATTCCACTAGTTATATGAAAGTGACGAAATAGGAGACTCTCTATCATGAAGATCATGGTGCTACTTTGAAGCACAAGTGTGGAAAAAGATAGTAGCAATTGTCCCTTCTCTCTTTCTCTTATTTTTTATTTATTTTCTTTTTTTCTTCTTTTTATTTTGGTGGGCATCTATGGCCTCTCTTTTTTTATTTGGGCTTCACTGGCCTCTTTTATTTTTTTGTAAAGTCCGAAGACTCCCCCCAACTTGTGAGGGAATCATAGCTTCCATCATCCTTTTCTCACATGGGACAATGCTCTAATAATGAAAATCATCACACTTTTATTTACTTACAACTCGATACCTGGAACAAAAATATGACTCTATATGAAAGCTTCCGATAGGATACCGAGATGTGCAATCTAGCCTAGCAAATGACATCAAAAAAGGGACAAGCCATGAAAACATCATGCAAGCTGTCTTACGATCATGCAAAGCAATATGAAAATGATGGTGCATGTCATACTAAACGGAATGGTGGAAGTTGCATGGCAATATATCTCGGAATGGCTATGGAAATGCCATAATAGGTAGGTATGGTGGCTGTTTGGAGGAAGGTGGGTTTGATGCACTGGCGGAAGTGTTGGGGAACGTCGCATGGGAAACAAAAAAATTCCTACGCTCACGCAATACCTATCCATGGTGATGGGCATCTACGAGAGGGAGAGTGGATCTACATACCCTTGTAGATCGCTAAGCGGGAAGCATTAAGAAACGCGGTTGGTGTAGTCGAACGTCTTCGTGATCCAAATTGTCGGGCGTCCCGCGATCCAATCACGATCCGTCCCGATCAAGCACCGAACAGACGGCACCTTCGCGTTCAGCACACGTACAGCTTGATGATGATCTCCGCCTTCTTGATCCAGCAAGAGGGAGCAGAGAGGTAGAAGAGTTCTCCGGCAGCGTGATGGCGCTCCAGCGATGGTGGTGTAGCTATTCCGGCAGGGCTTCGCCTAAGCACTGCAGAAATCCAATCTAGAGGAGAAACTATGCACTAGAGGAACGGGTAGCACGTGGCTGAAAATCTAGTGCCAAGAACCCTAAAACCTCCAGTATATATAGGAGGAAGAGAGGAGGAGGCTTGGCCCTCAAGGGGCCAGCCCTTGGTTCGGCCGAATCAAGTGGGAGAGGAGGAATCCTCCTCCAATCCTAGTAGGACTAGGATTCCTCCCTATTTTGCCTTTTTTTCTACCTTATCTCTTTGGGTTTTCTCTCCCACCCACATGGGCCTTGTGTGGGACTTCCACCAGCCCACTAAGGGCTGGTATTCACTCTCCCACAGCCCATGTAGCCTCTTGGGTCGAAATACCCCTCCCGATGGTCTCCCGGTACACTACCAGCACTCCCGGTACACTACCGATTAGCCCAAAACTTTTCCGATGACCAAAATAGGACTTCCTATATATCAATCTTTACCTCCAGACCATTACGGAGCTCCTCATGACGTCCGGGATCTCATCCAGGACTCCGAACAACCTTTGGTCACCACCATACATAACTCTATACTACCGAAATGTCACCAAACCTTAAGTGTGCAGACCCTGCGGGTTCGAGAACTATGTAGACATGACCGAGCCACCTCTACAGTCAATAAGCAATAGGGGGACCTGGATGTCCATATTGGTTCCTACATATTATACGAAGACCTTTATTGGTCGAACCTCTATGTCAAGGATTCAGTTAATTCCTTATGATGTTCCCTTTGTTCTTCGGTATGTTACTTTCCCGAGATTCGATCGTCGGTATCTCCATACCTAGTTCAACCTCGTTATCGGCAAGTCTCTTTACTCATTCCGTAATACGAGATCACATGACCAACACTTAGTCACATTGCTTGCATGGCTTATTGTGATGTTGTATTACCGAGTTGGCCCTGAGATACCTCTCCGTCACACGGAGTAACAAATCCTAGTCTTGATCCATGCCAACTCAACAAACACCTTCGGATATACCTGTAGAGCACCTTTATAGTCACCCAGTTACGTTGCAACGTTTGATACACACAAGGCACTCTTTTGGTGTCCGTGAGTTACACATTCTCATGGTCATAGGAACATATACTTGACATGCAGAAAACAATAGCAATAAACTGACACGATCATATGCTACGTTTGTAGTTTGGGTCTTGTCCATCACATCATTCTCCTAATGATGTGATCCCATTATCAAATGGCATCACATGTCAATGGCTAGGAAACCTTGACCATCTTTGATCAACGAGCTAGTTCACTAGAGGCATACTAGGGACAAAGTGTTGTCTATTTACCCACACATGTAATGTGTTTCCAATCAATACAATTATAGCATGGATAATAAATGATTATCATGAACAAGGAAATATAATAATAAACACTTTATTTATTGCCTCTAGGGCATATTTCCAACAGTCTCCCACTTGCACTAGAGTCAATGATCTAGTTCACATCACTATGTGATTTACATTGTAATGAATCGAACACCCATGCAGTTTTGGTGTTGATCATGTTTAGCCCTTGGAAGAGGTTTAGTCAATGGGTCTGCAACATTCATATCCGTGTGCACATTGCAAATATTTATGTCCTTCTCCTCGATGTAATCACGGATGGAGTTGAAGCGTCGCTTTATGTGTCTGGTCCTCTTGTGAAACCTTGGTTCCTTGGCTAGAGCAATGGCACCAGTGTTGTCACAAAACAGGTTCATTGGATTCAGTGCACTGGGCACTACTCCAAGATCTGTCATGAACTGCTTCATCCAGACACCTTCCTTCGTCGCCTCCGAGGCTGCGATGTACTCCGCTTCCCATGTAGAATCGGCTACCACGCTTTGCTTGGAACTGCACCAGCTTACCGCTCCCCTGTTGAGACTAAATACATATCCGGTTTGTGACTTAGAGTCATCCGGATCAGTGTCAAAGCTTGCATCGACGTAACCCTTTACGGCGAGCTCTTCATCACCTCCATAAGCGAGAAACATATCCTTAGTCCCTTTCAGATACTTAAGGATATTCTTGACCGCTGCCCAGTGCTCCATTCCAGGATCACTTTGAAACCTTCCAGCCATACTTATGGCTAGGCTGACATCGGGTCTTGTGCACAATATTGCATACATGATAGAGCATATGGCTGAAGCATAGGGGATGACACTCATCTTTTCTCTATCTTCTACAGTCACTGGGCATTGAGTCTTACTCAACTTCACACCTTGTAACACAGGCAAGAACCCCTTCTTGGACTGATCCATTTTGAACTTCTTCAAAACTTTATCAAGGTATGTGCTCTGTGAAAGTGCTATTAAGCGTCTCGATCTATCTCTATAGATCTTAATGCCTAATATGAAAGCAGCTTCTCCTAGGTCCTTCATTGAAAAACTCTTGTTCAAATATTCCGTCACGCTTTCCAGCATTTCTATATTGTTTCCAATCAGCAATATGTCATCCACATATAATACTAAAACGCTATAGAGCTCCCACTCACTTTCTTGTAAATACAAGCTTCTCCATAAACTTGTATAAACTCAAACGCTTTGATCACCTCATCAAAGCGCTTATTCCAACTCCGAGATGCTTGCACCAGCACATAAATGGATCGCTGGAGTTTGCAAACTTTGTCAGCATTCTCTGGATCGACAAAACCTTCTGGTTGCATCATATACAACTCTTCCTCAAGGAAACCGTTGAGGAACGCTGTTTTGACATCCATCTGCCAAATTTCATAATCGAAATAAGCAGCTATTGCCAACATGATTCTGACAGACTTAAGCATCGCTACGGGTGAGAATGTCTCACCGTAGTCAACTCCTTGAACTTGTGAAAAACCCTTTGCCACAAGTCAAGCTTTATAGACGGTGACATTACCATCCACGTTCGTCTTCTTCTTAAAGATCCATTTGTTCTGAATGGCCTTTTGCCCTTCAGGTAATACTTCCAAAGTCCATACTTTGTTTTCATACATGGATCCCATCTCGGATTTCATGGCCTCTAACCATTTCTTGGAATCCGGGCCCATCACCTCTCCTCCATAGCTCGTAGGTTCATTGTTGTCCAACAACATGACCTCCAAGACAGGGTTGTCGTACCACTCAGGAGTAGTATGCGCCCTTGTCGACCTATGAGGTTCAATAGTAGCTTGATCCGAAGCTTCATGATCATCATCATTAACTTCCTCTTCTACCGTCGTAGGTTCCATAGAAACATCTTTCTGCGCTGCGCTACTTTCTGGTTGAAGTAAATGTTCAATAACCTCATCAAGCTCTATTTTCCTCCCACTCAATTCTTTCGAGAGAAACTCTTTCTCAAGAAATGTTCCGTTCTTAGCGACAAACACTTTGCTTTCGGATCCGAGATAGAAGGTATACCCAACTGTCTCCTTCGGGTATCCTATGAAGACACATTTCTCCGCTTTGGATTCCAGCTTTTTAGGCTGAAGCTTTTTGACATAAGCATCACATCCCCAAACTTTAAGAAATGACAACTTTGGCCTCTTGACAAACCATAGTTCATATGGCGTCGTCTCAACGGATTTCGATGGTGCCCTATTTAAAGTGAATGCAGCTGTCTCTAATGCATAACCCCAAAACGATAGTGGCAAATCAGCAAGAGACATCATAGAACGCACCATATCTAATAAGGTTCGATTACAACGTTCGGACACACCATTACACCGTGGTGTTCCAGGCGGTGTCAACTGTGAAACAATTCCACACTATCTTAAGTGACTACCAAACTCATAACTCAGATATTCACCTCCTCGATCAAATCGCAGGAATTTAATCTTCTTGTTACAATGATTCTCAACTTCACTCTAAAATTGCTTGAACTTTTCAAACGTTTCAGACTTATGTTTCATTAAGTAAATATACCCATATCTACTTAAGTCATCAGTGAAGGTGAGAAAATAACGATATCCACCATGCGCTGTAACATTCATTGGACCTCACACATCAGTATGTATGATTTCCAATAAGTCACTCGCCCGTTCCATTGTTCTAGATAATGGAGTTTTAGTCATCTTGCCCATGAGGCATGGTTCACATGTGTCAAGTGATTCAAAATCAAGTGACTCCAAAAGTCCATCAGCATGGAGCTTCCTCATGCGTTTTACACCAATATGACCTAAATGGCAGTGCCACAAGAAAGTGGTACTATCATTATCAACTCTACATCTTTTGGCATCAATGATATGAACATGTGTGTCATCACTATCAAGATTCAATATGAATAAACCACTCACATTGGGTGCATGACCATAAAATATAAGACTCATATAAATAGAACAACCTTTATTCTTTGTTTAAATAAGTAACCAGCTCGCAATAAACAAGATCCAGATATAATGTTCATGCTTAACGCGGGCACTAAATAACAATTATTCAGGTTCATCACTAATCCCAATGGTAATCGAAGAGAGAGCGTGCCGATGGCGATCACATCAACCTTGGAACCATTTCCCACACGCGTCGTCACTTCATCCTTTGCCAGCCTTCGTCTATTCCGTAGTTCCTGTTTTGAGTTGCAAATGTGAGCAATCGAACCGGTATCAAATACCCAGGCACTACAACGAGAGCTAGTAAGGTACACATCAATAACATGTATATCATATATACCTTGTTTATTGTTGGCCGCCTTCTTGTCAGCCAGGTACTTGGGTCCATGCTTGGGCTTCTTTACAGGAGTAGCAACTGCTTTGCCATTCTTCTTGGTTTTACCCTTCTTGCCCTTGCCCTTGCCATTCTTCTTGAAACTAGTGGTTTTATTGATCATCAACACTTGATGTTCTTTCTGGATTTCAGACTCAGTGACTTTTAGCATCGCAAACAGCTCGGCGACTAACTTGTTCATCCCGTGCATGTTATAGTTCATCACAAAGCACTTGTAACTAGGTGGCAGTGATTGAAGAACTCTGTCAGTGATCGCCTCTGGCGAAAGGGCAATTCCCAACTCCGCTAGACGAGTCGAATACCCACACATTCTGAGTATATGTTCACTGATAGACCCGTTCTCCTCCATCTTGCAAGCATACAACTTATCGGAGGTCTCATACCTCTCGATTCGGGCATTCTTCTGAAAGATAAACTTCAATTCCTGGAACATCTCATATGCTCCATGACGTTCAAAACTTCTTTGAAGTCCCGGTTCTAAGCCATACAATATTGCACACTGAACTATTTAGTAATCTCCAGAATGTGCCTCCCAAGTGTTCTTAACGTCTACGGATGACATGTCTTCTGGTTGGTCACCAAGCGGTGCATCAAGGACATATGATTTCTGGGAAGCCGTGAGGATAATCCTCAGATTACGGGCCCAGTCAACAAAGTTACTTCCATCATCTTTCAACTTAGCTTTCTCTAGGAATGCATTAAAATTCAGGGTGCTACTGCGCGAGCCATTGATTTACAACATAAATATGCAAAGGTTACTTAGACTATTGTTCAAGATAATGACTTTAGTTAATCAAATTACTAAAGCTCCCACTCAAATTGACATCCCTCAGGTTATGTGAGTGTCACATGATCCAAATTCACTAACTCAAGTCCGATCATCACGTGAGTTGAGGTGGTTTCAATGGTGAACATCATCATGTTGATCATATCAACTATATGACTCATGTTCGACCTTTCGGTCTCTTGTGTCCCGAGGCCATGTCTGTACATGATAGGCTCGTCAAGTTTAACCCGAGTGTTCTGCACGTCCAACACTGGCTTGCACCAGTTCTATCACACCCGATCATCACGTGGTGTATTGACATGACGAACTTTCGCAATGGTGCACACTCGGGGAGAACACAATTCATCTTGAAATTTAAGTGAGGGGTCACCTTATAATGCTACCTTCATCCTAAGCAAAACAAGGTGCATAAAAGGATTAACATCACATGCAAATCATAAGTGACATGATATGCCCATGAACTTGTGCTTTTGATCTCCATCTAGAAAGCACCGGCATGATCTCCATCGTCACTGGGACGACACCATGATCTCCATCATCTTGATCTCCACCAACGTGTCGCCATTGGGGTTGTTGCGCCCATCATGCTTCTACTACTATTGCTACCGTTTAGCGATAAAGTAAAGCATTACATAGTGCTTAATGATTGACACGCAGGTCATACAATAATTAAACACAACCCTATGTCTCCTGCCGGTTGCCGTACTCATCGACATGCAAGTCGTGATATTCTATACAACACATGATCATCTCATACATCACATATATCACATCATGTAATTGGCCATATCACATCACAACATACCCTGCAAAAACAAGTTAGACGTCCTCTAATTATTGTTACATGTTTTACGTGGTTGCTACGGGTATCTAGCAAGAACAATTCTCACCTACACATAAACCACAACGGTGATACATAATTTGCTTTTCAACCTTCTCAAGGACCGCCTTTGTCGAATCCGATCCAACTAAAGTAGGAGAAACTACCACCCGCCAGCTATCTTTTGCAACAAGTTGCAGTTGAGGGAACCGGTCTCTCGTAAGCATACGAGCAATGTTGGTCCGGGCCGCTTCATCCCACAATCCCGCTGAACCAAAACACGACCAAGGGAGGAAGCAATCTAAGCATCAACGCCCACAAACTCTTTGTGTTCTACTCGAGATCTCATCTACACATAGACCTAGCTCATGATGCCACTGTTGGGGAACGTCGCATGGGAAACAAAAACTTTCCTACGCTCACGCAAGACCTATCCATGGTGATGAGCATCTACGAGAGGGAGAGTGGATCTACATACCCTTGTAGATAGCTAAGCGGGAAGCATTAAGAAACGCGGTTGGTGTAGTCGAACGTCTTCGTGATCCAGATTGCCGAGCGTCCCGCGATCCAATCATGATCCGTCCCGATCAAGCACCGAACGGACGGCACCTCCGCGTTCAGCATACGTATAGCTTGATGATGATCTCCGCCTTCTTGATCCAGCAAGAGGGAGCGGAGAGGCAGAAGAGTTCTCCGGCCGCATGACGGCGCTCCGGCGATGGTGGTGGAGCTATTCCGGTAGGGCTTCGCCTAAGCACTTCAGAAATCCGATCTAGAGGAGAAACTATGCACTGGAGGAACGGGTAGCACATGGATGAAAATCTAGTGCGAAAAACCCTAAAACCTCCAGTATATATAGGAGGAAGAGAGGAGGAGGCTTGGCCCTCAAGGGGCCAGCCCTTGGTTCAACCGAATCAAGTGGGAGAGGAGGAATCCTCCTCCAATCCTAGTAGGACTAGGATTCCTCTCTATTTTGCCTTTTTCCCACCTTATCTCTTTGGGTTTCTCTCCCAACCGCATGGGCCTTGTGTGGGACTTCCACCAGCCCACTAAGGGCTGGTATTCACTCTCCCCCAGCCCATTTAGCCTCTTGGGTCGAAATACCCCTCCCGATACACTCCCGGCACTCCCGGTACACTACCAATTAGCCTGAAACTTTTTCGGCAACCAAAATAGGACTTCCTATATATCAATCTTTACCTCCGGACCATTCCGGAGCTTCTCGTGACGTCCGGATCTCATCCGGGACTTTGAACAACCTTCGGTCACCACCATACATAACTCTATACTACCGAAACATCACAAAACCTTAAGTGTGCAGACCCTGCGAGTTCGAGAACTATGTAGACATTACCGAGACACCTCTAAGGTCATTAACCAATAGCGGGACCTGGATGTCCATATTGGTTCCTACATATGCTGCGAAGATCTTTATCGGTCGAACCTCTATGTCAAGGATTCAGTTAATCACGTATGATGTTTACTTTGTTCTTCGGTATGTTACTTGCCCGAGATTCGATCATCGGTATCTCCATACCTAGTTCAACCTCGTTATCGGCAAGTCTGTTTACTCGTTCCATAATACAAGATCCCGTGACCAACACTTAGTCACATTGCTTGCAAGGCTTATTGTGATGTTGTATTATCGAGTGGGCCCTGAGATACCTCTCCGTCACACGAAGTAACAAATCCCAGTCTTGATCCATGCCAACTCAACAGACACCTTCAGAGATACCTGTAGAGCACCTTTATAGTCACCCAGTTACGTTGTGACATTTGATACACACAAGGCACTCTTCTGGTGTCCGTGAGTTACATGATCTCATGGTCATAGGAACATATACTTGACATGCAGAAAACAGTAGCAATAGACTAACACGATCATATGCTACGTTTGTAGTTTGGGTCTTGTCCATCACATCATTCTCCTAAAGATGTGATCCCATTATCAAATGACATCACATACCAATGGCTAGGAAACCTTGACCATCTTTGATCAACGAGCTAGTTCACTAGGACAAAGTGTTGTCTATTTACCCACGCATGTAATGTGTTTCCAATCAATACAATTATAGCATGGATAATAAATTATTATCATGAACAAGGAATAATAATAAACACTTTATTTATTGCCTCGAGGGCATATTTCCAACAGGAAGTTGCGCAGTACTATAGAGGCTAGCGAAGGTGGTAGGGTGAGAGTGCGTATAATCCATGGTCTCAACGTTAGTCATAAAGACCTCACAGACTTATTGCAAAATTCTATTAGTTATCAAACAAAGCATTAGATGCATGTTCCTAGGAGAGAGGTTTGTAGGAGTTAACCATCACGCGCTCCTGACCCTCACACAAAGGTTGACAATCATTAAACAAATCATGCTCCGACTTCGTTACATAACGGTTCACCATACGTGCATGCTATAGGAATCACAAACTTCAACACATGTATTTCTCCAATTCACAACTACTCACTAGCATGACTCTCATATTACCATCTTCATATCGCAAAACTGTTGCAAGGAATCAAACATATCATATTCAGTGATCTACAAGTTTTATGTAGGATTTTATGACTAACCATGTGAATGACAAACTCCTGTTAACTATCTAAATAGATATAAGTGAAGCATGAGAGTTTAATTCTTCCTACAAAAGATATGCCCAGGCTCTAAAAAATATAAGCGAAGCAAAAGAGCATTCTACAAATGGCGGTTTTCTATGTGTAGAGAAACAGGCAATCCAAACTTCAAATGATATAAGTGAAGCACATGAAGCATTCTATAAAGCCATACTCAAAAGATATAAGTGAAGTGCGTGAAGCATTCTATAAATCGGCAAAGGACTATATCATACCAGCATGGTCCATTATTAAAAGAAAATTAAAAGCACACGACCCTCCAAGATTTACGCATATCATGTGACGAATAAAAATATAGCTCCAAGTAAAATTACCGATGGTTGTTAGAAGAAAGAGGGGATGCCTTCTAGGGCATCCCCAAGCTTAGTTTCTTGGGAGTCCTTGAATATTACCTTGGGGTGCCTCGAGCATCCCCAAGTTTAGTCTCTTTCCACTCCTTATTCCTACATCCATCGTGATCTCACCCAAAACTTGAAAACTTCAATCACACAAAACTTAACAATACCCTTGTGAAATCCGCTAGTATAATAAAGCAAATCATGAGTTTATGTACTATTGCCAACCAATTCATATTTTTTTCATTTTAGCTACTGTATTATAATTTTTCCATGGCTTATACCACCGATACAATTGATAGTTTCATCAAAACAACCAAAACAATGCATCAAAAACAGAATTTGTCTTAAACAGGACAGTCTATAGCAATCTGAACATTCACCATACTTATTTAACTCTAAAAATTCTGAAAACTTAGGACAAAATAAACAATTAGCATAGTAGTACTTTGTAAAAAATTCAGAAACTTTTGACATTCCAGTAAAAATGTAATTCACGCACTACAACCAAAGTTTCTGTTTTTGCACTACACACACCAAACAAGCAATCTAATCATCCGAAACGAAAATCTTGGCACATTATTTTTATAATACAATGGATTTACACAAGGGTATAATTATGTTTGTTGAAATTTTTTTGTAATCAAGATTTGCAAAGTTTCCATGGGCATGAATAAAGTTCAATGCTAGCTCCCACTTTCACAATGCTCGTCTCTCTCACTTTCACTTTTATTTTTGAAAAAGTTTTAGGTTCCCCTCTTTATTTTTTTTATTTTTAAACTATATAAAATCACACAACATAATTAAATGACTCTCTAAAACTTCCAGTTGTCTCCCTGGCAGCGCTTTCTTTAAAGCCATTAAGCTAGGCATAAAGTGATCAAGTAATGGATCCACCCGGATCCCAAGGTATATCAAAGCCAATTTTAATTAACAATGATTTGTAATTTAGTATTGAGCACAAAGTAACATATATCATGCAACAACGAAGTCTAACTCTCTTCCTATGCATCGGCATGTCATAAAAGAACAATTCATGCACACAAAGTAAAGGCCAATACATAGCGTAAGCAGTTTCGCGCAATTTTATCATATTGGAAACATAGAGAGGTGGAGATGTAGTTCCTCTATCATAATAATTGAAAGTGGGAGCAGCAAGCACATGCATATTATATCTATCAAAATCATCATGTGTAATAGTAAAAGGCAACCCATCTATATAATCCTTAATAAGTGCAAACTTTTCCGATATAGTGTAGTTGGGAGAATTCAAAAAGATAATACGACTATCATGCGTGGGTGCAATAGCAACAATTTCATTCTTAACATAAGGAACTATAGCAAGTTCATCTCCATAAGCATCTTTCATATTGGCATCATGACCACAAGCATAGCAAGCATCAAGTTCATCAAAAAGGGACATTTCAAATGAATCCAAGGGATCATAGAAATCAACACAACATTCATCCTTCGGTAAGCACGAAGAGAAATTAAACAATGTATGAGTTGAAGAGTTACTCTCATTAGAAGGTGGGCATGGGTAGCTAATCCGCTCTTCCTCCTTTTGTTCTTCGCTCTCCTCCTCATCTTTTTCATCTAATGAGCTCACAGTTTCAGAAATTTCTTCTTCCATAGATTCCTGCCCACTATTAGTCTCCTCCTGGACAACGGAGGAGTCCTCAATATATGGCTTAACATAAGCATTAGAAGAATAGTTTTCATAGCAATATTTAAGTATGGCAAAACTTTCAGATTTGTAACGAGTAGCATCATACTTTTCAATCAAAGAAGCAATTTCATAGGCACCCTTAAAAGCAACAAATTCTTCAATTTGCTCAATATAATAGTAATTATAAACACCCTTGGCATAGAAGATACGATTCCATTATCCTTAAACTCACATTGATATGGAAGGTGTTTTTAGGGTCTTCAGAACAACAAGTAAAATTATAAATTTCGCATAAATTCCAATCATAGCACTGCAAACTATTAATATCATGCCATAAAAATTTCCCTTTTTGAGATAAGCGGTTTCGCACATAATAAGCATGCTCATTTAATGATTTTCGCTCAACTAAGCTAGTTGGGGTTTCAGCATGAGCACAAACGGATCGAAGATGATCCAAATAATATTCTTCGATAGTACGGAACACTAGTGGTTCCTCAACTTTTGGAGTAGCAAGTACATCTATTTTTTTGGTATTTTGCGTTTCCTACCCATATCTAAAGATATAAAACAACTAAGCACACTAAATAAAATCTACTAAGTGATAAAGCAAACAAGCACACACAAGAATATTCACCCGACGCTATTGCTCCCCGACAACGGCACCAGAAAAAGGTCTTGATAACCCACAAGTGTAGGGGATCAATTGTAGCCTTTCTCGATAAGTAAGAGTGTCGAACCCATCGAGGAGCTAAAGGCAGAACAAATATTCCCTCAAGTTCTATCGACCACCAATACAACTTTACGAACGCTTAACGTTTGCTTTACCTAGAACACGTATGAAACTAGAAGTACTTTGTAGGTGTGATAGGATAGGTTTGCAAGATAATAAAGAGCACGGAAATAAAAACTAGGGGCTGCTAAGATACAGAAACAACTAAGTTAGTTTAACGAGTGTGGAAAAGTGGTGGTAGGAGTTTTGGAATTATCCCTAGGAAATCGATAACTAGACCAGTAATCATTATTGCCATTTTATATGAGGGAGAGGCATAAGCTAACATACTTTCTCTACTTGGATCATATGCACTTATGATTGGAACTCTGGCAAGCATCCGCAACTACTAAAGATCATTAAGGTAAATCCCAACCATAGCATTACAAGGTGTCAAGTCCTCTTTACTCCCATATGCAACAACCCACCTACTAGGGTTTATGCTTCTGTCACTCAAGCAACCCACCATAGGCAAATCATGAACACATTGCAACACCCTACAACGAGGATCCCTCACGCTTGTGAGACACGGAGGGCACCATAGGACAGCACCAATAACAAAACATGCAACTCAAACCAATCATGATCATCAATCAACCAATAGGACAACAAAAATCTACTTAGACATCATAGGATGGCAAGACATCATTGGATAATAATATGAAGCATAAAGCACCATGTTCAAGTAGAGGGTACAGCGGGTTGTGGGAGAGTGGACCGTAGTAGATGGATGGGGGAAGGTGATGGAGGTGTTGATGAAGATGACGGAGTTGTTGGAGTAGATCGTCGTCACGATGATGGCCCCGGCGGCGTTCCGGCGCCACCGGGAGAGAGGGGGAGAGAGCCCCCTCCTTCTTCTTCTCCATTGACCTCCTCCATATATGGGAGGAGGGTTTTCCCTCTGGTCCTTGGCCTCCATGGCGGAGGAGGGGCGAGAGCCCTCCGAGATTGGATCTCTCTCTCTCTCTTTGTTTCCTTCTGTTTCTGCGCTCCCCGATTCTGGCCTTCACCATTTCTTAAATATCCGGAGATCCATAACTCCGGTCGGGCTGAAATTTTGAGGGGATTTTCCTTATAAAAATAGCTTTCTTGCGACCGAAGACAGTTCCAACCAACCTAAGGGGTAGCCACAAGCCCTCAGCGCGCCCTACCCCCTGGGCATGCCTGGCAGGCTTGTGGGCCCCTTGGGCACCGTCTTCTATTGATTCCACTTCCCAAAATTCACATATATTCCAAAAAAATCTCCGTAAGTTTTTATCCCGTTTGGACTTTGTTTGATATGGATTTTCTGTGAAACAAAAAACAAGCAACAAACAGGAACTAGCACTGGGCACTGGATCAATATGTTAGTCCCAAAAACAATATAAAAAGTTGCCAAAAGTATATGAAAGTTGTAGAATATTGGCATGAAAATAATCAAAGTTATAGATACACCGGAGACATATCACGCGCCGATGCGCATGCACTCCCCATGCCGCTCAATCAACGCCGTGACTGGGAGCGCCTCGAAGCGGCCGCGCATGAGCGTCAAGACCGGGTCCCTCACATGCGCGCGACACTCACTGGTCCGGTGGGTTGCCGCGTCATCGCCCCAGAGCTCCATCCGGCCATATGGCCCTGCAGGTTCAAGCCTGACTTACCCCCTCTCCACGACGGCACCCCAGATCCTGCTAAGTTCCTATAGCTCTAATCGCTGAGCATCCAAGTGACTAGTGGAGACGACAAGGTCATGGCGAGCTGGTTCTGCGTGGCACTCAAGGGCGACATGCTCTCCTGGCTCCTCAACCTCTCGGAGGGGTCCATCACCTCTTGGGACGACCCGCGCAAGCATTTGGTCACCAACTTCCAAGGTACCAGCGACCGTGCGCTCACCGTGAGTGACCTGCGACGTGTGAAGCAGCAGGAGGGAGAGACCCTTCACAAGTTCATACAGCGCTTCACGACCGTCTGCCTCAAGATCCTGAGGGCGTCGTATGAGTCCATCATCTCCGCATTCACCGACGGCGTTAGGGACCTTAGGATGAGGGAGGAGATCGCCATCAATGACGAACTGTGCTCATCCCTGGAGATGTTCAACCTGGCAAACAAGTGCGCCAAGGCCGAAGAGGGCCGCCTCTCACTTTGCGAGCTCCCGAAGGCGGAGCCAGAGGACAGGAATACCAAGGCCAAGGAGGCGAAGCGCAAGGCCCCCACGGTGCTTGCGGCCTATCTTGAGGCGAAGCACAACCGAGACGAGGAATCCCACGTAGGAGGGCGACCGTTCTATATCTTCCATGAAACCTACAACCACAACACCATCGACTGCCAGGAGCTCAAGGCGCGAGGCTCAATGTCCTCTCCATTGAGACGTTCGAGATGCTCCAAGTGCCATACGACCAGCTCATGCCAACTAGACCCTTCTCAGGAGTCATTGGCGGATCCACGGTCACCATTGGGCAAGTGCGCCTGCCCGTCACCTTCGGCGGACGTAAGAATTACAACATCGAGCTCATCGTCTTCGATGTCGCCCACATCCACCTCCCGTACAACGTGATCCTTGGGTACCCAGCCATCGCCAAGTTCATGGTGGTGACTCATCATGGCTACAACGTCCTCAAGATGCCGGGGAGTGGTGGTGTCATCACCATCGTCTGCTATGAGAAGGACGTCGTCTGCTCCCTCGAGCGCGCCTACCGTGCCGCAGCAACCGAGCACTCAGACGACAAAGGAGATGTCCTGCCTCGTGAGGATGTCCCTAGGAAGAAGAACCAGCTCCTCTCTGTGGGGCGCCAGGAGGCTGAAACCTCCAAGGATGGCGCCTCAGGCTTAGCGTCGAGGGCCAAGGCCCCTCCCTCACTCACATGAGAAGGCGCGCTCGGCGCCCCCCTTGGGTCGGGCTTCGAGGCTTCCACCCAGAAGGCTACCGACCTGACCGGTGAGACGAGGGAGGTGTTCGGGAACAACTTGGAGGCATGCTCTAACGCACGTCTACCCAAGCCGGGAGCACGACGTGAGGCGTCAAGCTCGCGAGAATTCGTCACCAGAGTTATCGAGGAGCTTCAGGAAGCACACGCCACGCGAAGCGGGAGCTGCCCTGCATCACCAAGTGCAGTTGCCATCGTTGACCCGGTCGACAAGCCGTGCATCTGCATCAACGCACTTGTAATCAACAGGGCCGCGTCCCAGGACATCTTTTGGCCGATGCGTGCCGGTCACGGCAGGGTCTACCTATACAACTACGTCTGCATGCCCTTCGGCGTGGCGAACGGGGGCGCCACGTTCCAGCGCCTTGCTTGGGCCATACTCATGCCTTACCGGGGTAGGTGCAGCAAGGAGTTGGAGGAGGTGCCCGGACTGAGCGGGGGTCCCGATCCCCGGAAGGCGACGGGCTCATGAAGACCACGTTCGCGGAGACACAAGGTCAGGCGGTGATTGCTTCGACTCTTCAGTGGCATGGACGCCAGGTGTCTTCTTGGTCCATGCCAGGTAACTTTTTGGTTTGCTCAGTTTGAGGGTGCCCACCAGGCTGCATTATCCTCAGGCGGTCAGGGCTCACCCCTGCAGCCGCTTCGTTTACGCATATTTTAGCACCTTTCATGCATATGATCTATTTCCTAACATTCCATCCTGCCTGCACGGTGCTTCGCCACCATGAATGTCGACGTGCCATAATGATCTTGCCTTCGACCGCCTTATGATTAAGGGTTGGCACGACGTCTGTGCTCAGGTCTGTCCCTGCAGTGTTGATAAATCCAAGTGGTCGAGCTCTATCTTGTGGGCCAGCCCTGTGCACGTCACCTCTCGTGGCCCTTGGTGCTTTGTCCTCACGTGAGCTAATCAGGAGTGGGGGAGTTAGGGCGCACGACACGGTTCCTGCAACCGCAGTCGGTTTTTCACCGTCGAGGGAGCCATGCGCCAGGTGTTTTCTCCTCGGAATGATCGCATGAGAAGACTGGGCACGGGGTCTGTGCTCGGGTCCGTCTCTGCAGCGTCGATAAATCCAGTGGCTGAGCTTTGTCTGGCGGGTCGGTCCCGTCCACGTCACCTCCTGGGGTCACTAGTGTTTGGCCTTCTCATGCGATGGCCCTTGGAAATGCATTCGACGCAGGTTTCTCAAAATTTACAGGACCTTGGACGGCGCCATCTACAGGAAGACTCAGGCGCAAACTGTCTTTGTGGTAGGGCCTTGCAAGGCCAGAGCTACCTCGCGAGTGCCCACATACACCTCCCAGTTCTACCGTGCAGGCCACGCGTACGAACTTAATGGGATGTACACACCCGGGGGGGGGGGGGGGGGGGGCAGGAGCCAGGGCCCCCATTCCCACGCCCAAGTGGAAGCACCATGCTCCGTGGTGGCGGACGACACGGTCCCCCAATGACTATGCCCATGCAACATGGAATCCCTATGCTCCGCGCTTGGGATAAATAATTGAGGGCGCCCCGTGGTTGCATCCAACCTCAGGAAGGCCCCTCACAGCCCCGTCTCGCCGCATTCCCATGGGATGTTCGCGTGAGGGGGCTGCATGGGGGCTACGACCAGGACAAGCTTGGTACATGCCATCTTCCCAGGTCTGTAAAATCTGGTCTTCATGTGCCCCTCTCAGGAAAAGCTAGCGAGGAAAGGTATGGGAGCCACTCGTACATCAAGGGGGACTCTTGAGCATCACGACTCAAGAGCCTCACTGGTCATGTAGCCCCTCACCCCTTGGCACCGTCCTGGTGATCCGGATGCCCCAAGGGCAGCTGAGGTATGCGCGGGACCGGGCCCTGCCGACGCAGAGCTCAAGGTGCTCAAAATCTCCAAGACAACCCCGTCTTCACCATGTTCCCTTCATGAGGTCTGCTCGTACGTCAACGGGGACTCCTTAGCGTCGCGACTCAGGAGCCTCATTGGTCACGTAGCCCCTCATCCCTTGGCACTGTCCTAGTGATCCAGATGCCCCAACGGCAGCTGAGGTATATGCGAGACTGTGCCCTGCTAACGCAGAGCATCACAGCAAGAAGGAAGGAAACAAGGCGAAGAAATCGTCCACATAATTCAATAGTTATTACAAGCATTAAATGCCTCCGGAAATGCAAACAAGTCTAACGTCTCCACGAGGAATAATGAACGTTGCAGGAAAGGAACCAGGAAGAGGAGTTAGGAGGAGATGTCGCCACCACTCGTCCCAGCTGCGGGGAACTCATCGTCGATGTCGCTGACATCGTCTTCATTGCCGCTAACCCTTGCAGCTATAGGAGGTGGTGGAACGGCAACGTGGGTGAACTTCTTCATTAGTGCCCCCACGGCGCCCTCCACGGCCGCCGCATCGGCGGCGCGAACCTCGGGATCAACCGGCAAGATCTCGGAGCTGAAGTTAAACCCCGGCCCGCGAAGGTGGAGATGGCTCAAGACGCGCGTCGTGGCCTCGGAAAAGATGTCGCGACACTCACTCTCCAAGACTTCCTCCACCTTGACAACGGCACCCTCCAGCGCCTCGATGAGCTTTGAAGAGAGCCCTACGAAGCCGCTCTTCAGAGCCACCAGGGGCTCCGTAAATCCTTCCCAGCAGAGGGAGTGAAGCGCCCTGTGAAGCCTAAGCTCGACGGAGGGAAGGGCGTTGAGCTCCACGCCCTTTCTCTCCTCAGCCGCGGCAAGGGCCTTCTCCCTAGTGTCGAGTCGAGCTTTCTCCGCAATTACTTCCTTTCCTCACGTGTCTAGGTGCCCGCGCTCCGTGGCTTGGTTGGCCACCGCCTTGGACAACACGGAGTCTCGATCGGCAAGCTTGGCCTCGCAGGTCTTGAGGTCTTCCTCTTGCTGATGAAGCTGCTCCGCAAGCGCGGACTTCTCCTCCTGAAGAGCCTTCAAGAGGGCCTCCACCTCATGGCAACGCCTCATAGCGGACGTCACGTTGGTTAGTGCCACCTCGCGGTCTGCTCTGGTTGATGCGGCCTCCTTCTCTCTTTCGGCCGTGGTGGCCTTGGCTTGGCCCCAAACCACCATGGTAGAGGCATTGGCTTGGAGCCACCCGGAGAGGAGCCCCAGGCGCCCCTTCGCGAGGTGATCGTCAGCGCCCCCAAGGGCGTCTCGAACCTGACCCCGAGCGGTGTAGGCCCCATCCAGGACGCCGAGGCCACACAATGCAGGCGTTAGGGCCTTGTCCAAAGGTGTCTCCTGAGAAATCACAGGAGACGCCCCAAGGGCGGCAGAAGCACCAGGAGCAGAAGACATCGGGAGCTGCACTACAACCACATACAAGGTGGATGTAGACAAGTCTGCGGGTAGCTGGCCCTCGAGGGCTAGCTCTTTAGACAGCGGCACCAACGTGCCCTCAAGGGTAGGAACGGTTGCACCAATAGGCATCGGGGGCTCAGGGGCTCCGCGACAGTGACAAGGAGAGTCGCCCCACGAGCCCCCACACCCATGATGTATGGTGCCTCGTCATGATGCGCCAGGAGCGTGCGGCGCATCAGAAAGCACTTTCGGCTTGAAGCCCGCTTTCTTCTTCCTCATGTTCATCACAACAGCACTCCTGATCACCAACCAAAGGAGGGATCATCAGCACACGAGCTACCAGCAGGCGACCAAGGCTAAACGGGATTACTCACTCTTCGATGTTGAACCACTTCCTCTTCTTCTCCAACTCGACGACGGCGAGAGTGCCCTCACCCTTCATCGGGAGGGCACCACCGCATGGGGGAGTAGGGTTACTGTCCGCAAGGGCAGCAGCTGGAGAAGCCACTCCAGCCCTAGACCCGTCCGCCTCGCCTACAGGCCGCAGCTCGGGCGGAGGCAAGGCGAACGCTTCGACCGCCTTGCCAGTACGAGCAGGGTACGCTAGAGGGAACCCAGCCCCGTGCTTCCTGGGGGTCGCTAGGCCAGACGACCGAGCGGTGTGAGGAGTGGGTCCCGGCCCCCTAAGGACCTTGGCGAGATGCGGAGAACCTGCTGCCGAGGCTTCTCCGACATCGTAGTCATCTTCAAGACCGCGTAGGAGCGCACTCTGCGATGGAGGGGACGCTTCCTCCAGACCATCGTCTGTTGTCCCCTCTGAATCGTCCCCACCCGTGGTGTCACCGGAGGACACCGCCACCGAGGAACCAGGGCCCTCAGCTAGGGAGAGCCCCAGTTCATCAAAGACGGGCATCACGATGACTAGATCTGCTTTGTCGTCGCGACAATACAACAGGGCATAGGCGTTGGGAAGGTCTCCATGGTCGCCATTGAGTAGGGTCGCCATAGCCATGTTCAAATCCCTGGGGGTCATGCGTGTGGACTGAAGCCTGAGGTCGTCGCCACTTCCCTGATAGTCCCACAAGGGCCTTGAGTGCGACTAAATGGGCGCCGGACACTGCGTCAAGAACTCCTTCACTATCATCCCCCCGGTCGGCTTCTTGGCGTTGATATCATGAGAGATCCGCTCCTAGACAGGCCTGGCCCGAGGGTCAGAAAGCTTCGCGGAGCTCCACGCCGATCGCTGAGGGCCATCATGTGGCCGCAAGCTGAAGAAATGATGGAAGAGGGCCACCGAAGGCTTCATGCCTACGAAAGCCTCATAGTAGAAGGCGAGGAAGGACAAGAGAAATATGGAGTTGGGTTGGAGATGAACAACTTGGATCCCTGATGTCTACTACGCAACCTTCTTCTTGTAGTCTCGTGTTGGGCCTCCAAGCGCAGAGTTTTGTAGGACAGTAGAAAATTTCCCTCAAGTGGATGACCTAAGGTTTATCAATTCGTGGTAGGCGTAGGATGAAGATGATCTCTCTCTAACAACCCTGCAACCAAATAACAAAGATTCTCTTGTGTCCCCAACACACTCAATACAATGGTAAATTGTATAGGTGCACTAGTTCGGCAAAGAGATGCTGATACAAGTGTAATATGGATGGTAGATATAGGTTTTTTTAATATGAAAATATAAAAACAGCAAGGTAACTAATGATAAAAGTGAGCACAAATGGTATTGCAGTGCTTAGAAACAAGGCCTAGGGTTCATACTTTCACTAGTGCAAGTTCTCTCAACAATACTGACATAGTTGAATCATATGTAAATCCCTCGCGTGCAACAAAGAGTTCACTCCAAAGTCACAAATAGCGGAGAACAAATGAAGAAATTATTGTAGGGTATAAAACCACCTCAAAGTTATCTTTTCTGATCAATCGTATGAGCTATCCCTATAAGTGTCATGAACATCCCTATAGTTCGTACTAAAATAACACCTTAGGATACACATCAACCAAAACCTTAATGTCACCTAGATATTCCAATGTCACTACGAGTACCCATGGTCTTGATCATACGATATGCATCACACAATTTCTGATTCATCATGTTCAATCCAACACAAAGAACTTCAAAGAGTGCCCCAAAGTTTCTACCGGAGAGTCAAGACGAAAACGTGTGCCAACCCCTATGCATAGATTCCCAAGGTGATGGAACCTGCAAGTTAATCACAAAAACATACACCAAGTGGATCAATAGATAATACCATTGTCACCACAAATATCCCATCGCAAGACATACATCAAGTGTTCTCAAATCCTTTCAAGACTCAATTCGATAAGAAAACTTCAAAAGGAAAACTCAATTCATCACAAGAATATAGAGAGGGGAAAACTCCATATGATTCATCTATATTAATAAAGCTTGCGGTACATCAAGATCGTGTCATCTCAAGAACACGAGAGAGAGATCAAACACATAGCTACTAGTACATACCCTAAGCCTCGAGGGTGAACTACTCCCTCCTCATCATGGAGACCGTTGGGATGACGAAGATGGCCTCCGATGATGCCTATATACCCCTTCACCACCACCTACTCATAAGAGAAGCACTCAGAATAGTTCCCCACTCATACTTACTGATTTTCTCAAAGAGAGCCACCTACTCATGTGTGGAGATCATGCCATTCCATTCCAACCATATGAATCTTGATCTCTATCCTCCCCAAGTTGATTTCCACCCAATCAATCTCTTCCACCATAGCCAAATCTGTGAGAGAGTGATTGTGTGTTGAGGAGTCTGTCCTCTTGAAGCAAAAGAGCAAGGAGTTCATCGACATTATCGAGCCTATTACCTTTTGTAGGGTGGTGCCTCCTAGATAGGTTAGGTGTCGCTTGGGAGCCTCCTACTTCATGTTGTGGAGTGAACCAAGAAGTTTGTAAGGGCAAGGAGATCGCCTACTTCGTGAAGATCTACCCCGAGTTAGGCTAGTCCTCCGTGGATGTAGGCCATCATGGTATAGTCAAGGTTGCTTCTTCATCTAACCCTCCATGGGTAGAGCCCTCCGTGGACTCTCGCGACAGTTACCCTCCATTGGTTGAAGACTCCATAAACGTGGACGTACGATAGCACCACCTATCAGAACCACGGGAAAAATCTGCGTGTCCTTCATGCGTTTGATCTCCCTATAACTTCTACTGACTTCCACGTTCAATGTATTTACTTTGCGCTACAATACTGGATGATTTGCATGTGTAGGGTGTGCTAGATTTGCTATAAATGCTAAAAATTACCAACCCTTAACCTTATGCTTGAGGTAGTTTTAAATTCCTGCTAGTAGTCTATTCACCCCACCCCTCTACACATACACTTCTAGTGATACCACAATTGGTATCAGAGCATTGGTCTCCATTGCTTCTGTTTCATCACCGTGGAGGAAGATGGATGTGTCTAGTGTGGAGAGTTTGTATTGTAGAGTGCCCATTCTTGATGGAGAGTACTATAGTCGATGGAAGAATGCCATGATTGATCTATTTGACAAATTACACTTGACAAAACATATTGAAAATCCCTATGTGCTTCCCATTGATGAATTGCATCCCACACATGAAGAGGAAATTAACATGCTTGGTAACCTTAGAACTGTCAATCTTATTGTTAGAGGCTTACCGACATTCGTGCTTTCTCAATTGAAGAACTTTGCATGTTCTTATACTTTGTGGACTGATTTGGAGAAACGATATCCAAATCTTTCATTAAGTAATATTGATGAAATTCTTCATAAAACTGTTTCTTTTCACAAAATGAAGCCTAGTGATCCAAACTTTGATAAATGCCTATTTGAGCTCTGTGATCTTATGCGTTCTAAAGGAGATGTCACCACTATCAACAACATTATTATTGAAGCCATTCACATTCATAAACTTGAACATTGTCAAGGTTATGATTGTAACAAGTCTCTTGGTTTCTATGACAAGGAGATTCCACAAAATGATGACAATGAAGAACATGGCTACTATGATGAAGATGAGTTGTTCGACATCGAGCATGAAAAGATCATGAAGAATCTAAGTCCAATGGCAAACTTCAAGGATTACATGTCCAATGGAAAGAAGTGGATTGTCAACAGTGGATGCACGGATCACATGACTGGTGATAAAGACATGTTCCAAGAGATCACGCATAATCAAGGTCCTCGAAGGTACATGACCTTTGGAGGCAACTCTAAGGGTAAGGTACTTGGCCTTGGTAAGGTGGCCATATCTGATGATAGCTCCATTCAAAACGTGACGCTTGTTGAATCCCTTGGCTACAATCTTCTTTCCGTATCTAGACTAGCAGACTTCGGTTTCAATGTGCTATTTACTAAATAGATTGCCAAGTATATCAATTTCATAATCATAAAATTGTCTTTACCGGTATTCATAGAGGTGATCTATACATTGTCGATTTCACTAAAAAGGCCCAACCTCGTACTTGTCTCATTGCAAAATCTTCTAAAGGTTGGATATGGCATAGAAGACTAGGATATGTAGGCATGCACAATCTAGATAAGCTTATTGAGGGCGATCACATTCTTGGTGTTAAAGATGTTATTTTTGACAAAGATAGACTCTATAGCGCTTGTCAAGCAGGAAAGCAAGTAGGTGGAAGTCATCCGGTCAAGAACGTCATGACTACTAGGAGACCACTCGAGTTACTTCATATGGTTCTTTTTGGTCCCAATGCTTATAAGAGTCTCGGTGGAAACTCTTATGGTCTAGTTATAGTTGATGATTTTTCTAGATTTATGTGGGTATTCTTTCTTGATGATAAGTCGCAGGTACAAAAGATCTTCAAGAACTTTGCATGCAAAGCGCAAAATCAATTTGAAGTGAAGATCAAGAAGGTTTGAAGTGACAACAGATCGGAGTTCAAGCACACCCATGTGGATACCTTTCTTGGTGAAGAGGGTATTTCACATGAGTTCTCGGCTACGTACACGCCTCAACAAAATGGAGTTGTTGAGAGAAAGAACCGGACCCTCACTGAGATGGCAAGAACGATGCTTGATGAATACAAGACGCCAAGACACTTTTGGGCAGAAGCCATGGAGACAACATGTCATGCCACAAACCGACTCTACTTTCACAAGCTTCTCGATAAAACGGCATACGAGCTTCTCACCGGGAACAAACCCAAAGTTGGATAGTTTCGGCTATTTGACTTTAAGTGTTACATTCTTGATAAGCATCGTCGTGCTAATTTTGCTCCCAAATCTCATGAAGGTTTCCTACTTGGTTATGGATCGAACTCTCGCACCTACCGTGTCTACAACAACTTCACTCAAAAAGTTGAAGAGACAGTAGATGTGAAGTTTGATGAGTCTAATGGTTTGCAAGTCGAACAATTGCCAAATGATGTAGGTGGTAAGGATCCTTCGGAAGCTATCCAAGATTTTCCAATCGGGAAGATTCGTCCCAGGGAGGTGAAGGAAAGTACTTCATCAAGCCAAGTGGAAGCTTATACTTCGGATCAGGGCTACCGACAAAATGACACGGAAGCATCCACAAGTGGTACACGAAAAGATGAAGAGGAGCAGGAAGTACATCATGAAGATCCACCACAACCTCCTTCACCATCACCTAAAGAAGATGACCACTTCGACAACAACGGAGATGGAGGAGATGATGATGAAGAAGAAGCTCCACCAACCAACAAGCCAAAGCTACCCCGAGTTCGAGCACAAGTGACCAAGAACCATCCCCTAAACCAAATCTTTGGTGACATACAAACAGGGAGGATCTGGCCCTCTAAATATTGCTTGGCTAACTTTTGTGAGCATTATTATTTCATCTCTAGCATTGAACCCTTGAAGGTTGGAAAAGCTCTTGAAGACGCAGATTGGGTGAATGATACGCATGAAGAGCTTCACAACTTCGGGAGGAACGAAGCGTGGACACTCGGGGAGAAGCCCAAGGACGAGCAAAACATCATCGACACAAAATGGGTATTTTGGAACAAGCAACATGAAGACGGTCAAGTTTGTTTGCAACAAGGCTCGCCTCGTAGCGCAAGGATATACGCAAGTTGAAGTTATGAACTATGGTGAGACCTACGCCCCCGTTGCTAGACTAGAAGTTATTCGAATTCTTCTTGCTTATGCTAATCACCATGATATCACGATTTACCAAATGGATATTAAAAGTGCATTTTTAAATGGTGAGATTTAAGAAGAGGTCTATGTTAAGCAACCACCTGGTTTTGTAAATCCTAAGAAACTTGACCACGTTTACAAACTTCGCAAAGCTTTATATGGTCTTAAGCAAGCTCCTCGTCCTTGGTATAAATGTCTGACAAAGTTTCTCATTGAAAAAAGGATTTCAAATTGGTAAAATTGACGCAAAATTATTCACTAAGAGAGTTAATGGTGAACTATTTGTGTGCCAAATTTATGTGTATGATATTATCTTTGGATCTACTAACCCACAATTTACTGAGAAATTTGGAAGGTTGATGTCAGAGAAGTATGAGATGTCCATGATGTGTGAGCTGAAATTCTTTCTTGGTCTAAAAATCAAGCAAATGAGAGAAAGTACATTCATCTCTCAAAAAATTACACCAAGGACTTGATCAAGAAATTCAACATGCAAGAGTGCAAAGGTATGAAAACTTCCATGCCCACTAGCAGACACGATGATCTTACTAACGAGGGAGAACCGGTTGATCAAAAGTTTTATGGATCAATGATTGGTTCATTGCTTTATCTATGTGCCTCCCATCCCGATATTAGCTTAGTGTGTGCATCTGTGCCCGATATCAAGCTGCACCTAAAGAATGTCATCTTAAGTCTATGAAACACATTGTGAGATACTTGATACATACACAAAACTTCGGCATTTGGTATCCCAAGGGATCTTCTTTTAATCGTGTTGTCTACTCCGACTCGGACTATGCCAGTGACAAGGTTGGTAGAAAATCCACCTCTGGTACATGTCAATTTCTTGGTAGATATCTCCTGTGTTGGTCCTCCAAGAAACAAAACTCGGTATCTCTATCTACTATCGAAGTGCAATACATTATTGCTGGATCATGTTGTGCGCAATTATTATGGATGACACAAACGCTTAAAGATTATGGAATCTGTGTTAAAACTGTGCCATTACTTTGTAAGAATGAAAGTGCTATTAAGATTGGTCATAATACTGTGCAACACTCTCGAACCAAGCATATTGAAGTTCGACATCATTTCATTCGTGATCATGTTGCCAAAGGAGATATTAATCTTAAGCATGTTCGTACTTACAAGCAATTGGCCGATATCTTTACTAAACCTCTTGATGAAAAAGTGTTTTGTCATTTGAGGAGTGAGTTGAACATCATTGATGCTTCAAACTTGAGCTAAGCTCACTCGGATGCATGCTAGGGGATGATCTTTATTGTCTATTCCTTGCTAATATTACATTGAATATCATATCTTGGAATTCTATGCTCCCTTGTCTTGTATCTAACCCTTTTGTATGGACTTGGAAGAACAACACTCCACAAGATTGCCATCTACTCATATCTTAAGCAATCTTGTCATGACCAAGTATCCACAACCTCACTTTGATGATGAAAGGAAGAAGACAACAAAATATATCCTTGCCATATATTTCTCAATTGGTATGAACTCACAATTGGTATCATGTTATTTGGATATATCATATTCTTCCTTGCGTGACTAACCTATGTAGGTGAAAAGCGAACAAAAACGACAAGGATTGCTCCAACCTCAAGATTATCTTCATCAATCTCGAGCATCCTCATCAAGTTCACCTACAAGCTACGTCAACAACATCACTCAAAGGTATGTATTCTACTTGAAAAAGGCTTTACTCCCAGACATGAGATAAAGAAACTCAAGTGATATGAAGACATTAAAATGCTTAATCGAAAAATGATAACCCCATTTTGAGCTTAACGATGAGTATGACCTATGATCAAGTATACTTGCTTGGCTCCTAAGTCAATATACTCTAATGTAGGTGACCTAGTCACCGCCCATCATCTAGTTAAGATTTTGGTTGGTTCATTCTCTATTGCAAGTCTTCTTGGAACCATTCAAATCTTCTCTGGTTGACATCTCTCTGTACAAATCTTTTGTCTCTTCTTTACTTTTGTTTAAATAATTTGGCAAAGGTTGTTTCATTTGGGATCTTCAAGTTTTTGTTTTCTGCCTCGGAGCCTCCGATACAAAGGACTCAGTTCTACCGATTTAGCAGATGAGATGCATATCATTACATCGGTACCACCGACAAATTTGTCTCAGAGCCACTGACTTTCTATCATTTTTTAGTCTGTGTTTGTATCTGTAAATCTTTGATTCTTTCTGTGATATTTTCATTTCTTCGATGATCCCTTCCATAAAAGGGGGGAGAAATACAGTTAATGAGGAAGAGGGAGAAATATATTCAAGGATCCCTAACTCAAAGGAGGAGAATATCTACAAATTTTCAGTTTAGCCAAAGGGAAAGAAATTATTTTCAATGATTCCCTGGTTTTTCTCATGATTTTCATTTTGTATGAATCCTACATTCTATGACCCTTGTCCTCAAGGATCCCTCCTTAATCAATGATCCTTGTATCTGACCTTTTTGGAAATTAATGCCAAAGGGGGAGAAATACCAAAGCTCCAAAGCTAAAGAGGAGATACATGCTTATGCAAAGGGGGAGATATAATTTAGGGGGAGAGGAGAATATCAAAAGTTCATACTTATATAAACAATGGGAGAATACCAACGTAGGGGGGGATATGTTTTGGAGAAAGATGTGTTTATTGCATATGATTTCTAATGTAAAACTTTTCTCACCCTATCCAATCCCAATATCTACACGCTAATATTCAGGGGGAGAGGATGTCTTATCATTTTCATATCTAAAGGGGAGAAAGTACCAAGATATGGTATTTACTTTTTAGTTCTATTGCTTTTGATTAGTAGAATACTCTTGTGTTTCCTAAGACTAATTTCTCAAGTGTATCTCTACTACTAGAATGCTCAAGAACTCAAGGTAAGTATATGCATCATATCTTTGATCAAGATTACCTCTTGCTTCTTGCACATATTGTTTGCAAGAGTGAAGTCTTGAACAAGGATACACCTCATTCATATACATTTGATTCATATGTCCTTGTTACCATGTGTGTGTCTATGCATTCCAAAGCAACTATCCTTTAAAGCGAATGCACACATTTAGGGGGAGCAAGTCCAAGTCATGTGTCTCTCAAAGACTTCATTATATCCATGCATATCTTTATTTGAATCTTTGATTGTATGTTGTCATCAATTACCAAAAAAGGGGAGATTGAAAGCACAATGTGCTCCCTTGGTGATTTTGATAATTCATGACAACATACATTGTCTATTGGACTAATACTTTCATCTAGTGTATTTCAGATAAAGTCCATAGAAATAGATGGGTTGGCAAAAAGGAGTGTGGAGAATATGCCCGTGAAGAAGAAGGAGAAGGAATAACATTGGCAAAGCTTCGAGCAAGAGGACTCTACATTTTACTTTGTGAGAAATCAGTTTGAGTCCATAGGAAAGCCAATACTATTAAAAGCAGGTAAGGTATTGTTGGTGAACAAGATGCTCACACGTGCACAAGTGATAGTCACCACATACACCCACAGGCTCTTCCACAAAAGTCTGTCCAAAGCCAAATATCCAAAATCGATGCAACCAACACTTTCCACTTGGTGCCACCGATTCTCAGGCTCAGGCACACTCAGCCAAACCCTAGCATTTTGGTGCAACTGATTCTGCTTCGGTGCCACCGAGTTTGGGTTACCAACTTTCTGTTACGAAAATTCACAAAATCGGTCCCACCGAGTTTGTTTAATCGACGTCACCGAGTTTTGCAATCTGACCATTGGTCACCTTATCGATGCAACCGAGTTTTATGTATCGGTCTCACTGATATTCAGAAGTTGCTACCTTTGAGGCAACTCTGTACAACTGAGATTAACACATCGGTTCCACCGAGTCTGACTTATTAGGTGTAATGGTTATTTTTGGAGATGCCTATATATACCCCTCCATCACCACCTACTCGCGGGAGAAGCACTCAGAACAGTTCCCCTATCATACCTACTGATTTTTTGAGAGAGAGCCACCAACTCAGGTGTTGAGATCATGCCATTCCATTCCAACCATATGAATCTTGATCTCTAGCCTCCCCAAGTTGCTTTCCACGCAATCAATCTCTTCCACCATAGCCAAATCCATGAGAGAGTGATTGTGTGTTGAGGAGTCTATCATCTTGAAGCACAAGAGCAAGGAGTTCATCAACATTATCGAGCCTATTACCTTTTGGAGGGTGGTGCCTCCTAGATTGGTTAGGTGTTGCTTGGGAGCCTCCTACTTCATGTTCTGGAGTGAACTAAGAAGTTTGTAAGGGCAAGGAGATCGCCTACTTCATGAAGATCTACCCCGAGTTAGGCTAGTCCTCCATGGACATAGGCCATCATGGTATAGTCAAGGTTGCTTCTTCGTGGAACCCTCTGTGGATAGAGCCCTCCGTGGACTCTTGCGACTATTACGCTCCGTGGGTTGAAGAATACATAAATGTGGACGTACGATAGCACCACCTATCGGAACCACGGGAAAAATCTTCATGTCCTTCTTGCGTTTGATCTCCCTATCTCTACTCCTTACTTCCATGTGCAATGTCTTTACTTTCCACTGCTATATTTGATGACTTGCATGTGTAGGGTGTGCTAGATTTGCTATAAATGCTAAAGACTGCCAACCCTTAAACTTATGCTTGAGGTAGTTTTAAATTCCTGCTAGTAGTCTATTCACCCCCTCTAGACATACTCTTCTAGTGATCCCATAACATGTCTCTAATCTTACCATCTTTATATCTCAAAATAATCATAAGGAATCAAACTTCTCATAGTATTCAATGCACTTTCTATGAAAGTTTTTATTATATCCCTCTTGGATGTCCATTATATTATGACTATTCATAACCTAAGCAAATTACCATGTTGTTTAGAGACTCTCAAAATAATATAAGTGAAGCATGAGAGTTCATCAATTTCTATAAAATGAAGCCACCGTCGTGCTCTACAAAGATATAAGTGAAGCACTAGAGCAAATTGACAAACTACTCCAAATAGATATAAGTAAACATCAATGAATAGGTAAACAATCAAGTAGCTATGTGAGGGCTCTCTCTCAATAAATATTTTAATATATGAGTATTTTATTCAAAATCAAACAAAATAAAAATAGCACTCCAAGAATAGCACGCATCATGTGAACGAATTAAAATTTAGGCTCAACATAGGCTAACCGATAATTGTTGATGAAGAGAGATGGCATGCGTAGCATCCCCAAGCTTAGATGCTTGAGACTTATTGAAATATTTACTCGGGATGCCTTGGGAATACCCAATCTTGAGCTTTTGTATCTTGTTCAATCCTCTCATCTCATGGTTTCACCTATTCTCAAAAACTTCATCCACACAAAACTCGAAAAGAACTCATGAGATAGGTTAGTGCACATAAGAATAAATCAAGACTTCATGTACTGCCAAGACAAGTTGCACAATAATTTTCAAATATTATATACTTTTTACTATCATTTCCACCATTTATATCTACCAATATAGGCTATGGAAACTATAGGATAAGTAGATAAAAAAACTATGACATCAATCTGTCCAAATAGAGCAGTCTGTAGCAATCTATTAAACCAGTATACTTCTGTAACTCAAACAATTATGAAAATTTAGGACATTCTAAATAATTTATATGCAAATACTGTGTAACAATTTCACAAACTTTCCACATTTCATCAAAATATGAAAATTGAAACACTACAACAGAAGTTTCTGTTTTTACACAACACACATCAAACATGCAATTCAAGCATCCTAAAGGAAATTCTTGGAACTTCTTATTGAAAAACGAGATTATAAATAACACCTAACATATAAAAACAAAATAAAATGATGATCCAATTAAAACTCATATTATGTGATGAATAAAAATATAGCTCCAAGTAAGATATACCGATAATGTTGAAGACGAAAGAGAGGATGCCTTCCTGGGCAACCCCAAGCTTAGACGCTTGAGTATTACTTGGATATTACCTTGGGGTGCCTTGGAAATCCCCAATATTAGGTTCTTTTCATTCCTTATTCTCCTCATATCGGTGTCTCACCCAAAACATGAAAAATTAAATCACACAAAACTTAACGGAACTTTGTGAGAAGGGTTAGTGTAGTAAAGATAAATCATTCACTTAGGTACTGTCAAGACAAGATTCATAATTGTTCCCACATCATACCTACTTTATTCTATCATTCCCATAATTTATAAGCTGTAGAAACACTACAACAAGTAAACTATGCATGCAAAAAATAAACTGTCAAAAACAGAACAGTCTCTGAAGATCTGTAGCGTAACCATACTTCCATGTCTCTAAAAATTCTGAACAATTAGTACAGTATAGGAAATTTGTATATCCATCATGTGTCAAAAATCCATATCAAAAGCACGTTCTGGTGAATTTACAAAATTCCTGGCTGAGAGCAAAAGTTTATGTTTTTGCATAGAATCATGTCAACTATCATCCACACTATCCCAAAGGCTTTACTTGGCACTTTATTGAAACAAAAGCTATAAAACATAATTATACAGTATTAATCATGTGGACATGCAAAAACAATAGGTATAAATATTGGGTTGTCTCCCAACAAGCGGTTTTCTTTAATGCATTTTTAGCTAGGCATGATGATTTCAATGATGCTCACATAAAAGACAAGAATTGAAACATAACGGGAGCATCATGAAGCATATGACTAGCACATTTAGGTCTAACCCACTTCCTATGCATAGGGATTTTGTGAGCAAAAAATTTATGGGAACAAGAATCAACTAGCATAGGAAGGCAAAACAAGCATGACTTCAAAACTTTCAACACATAGAGAGGAAACTTGATATTATTGCAATATGTAGAAGCATAAGATCCTCTCTCATAATAATTTTCAGTAGCATCATGAAAGAATTCAACAATATAACCATCACATAAAGCTTTCTTTTCATGATCTACAAGTATAGAAGTTTTACTACCCTCCACACAACAAAATTTCTTCTCATGACTAATAGTGGGAGTATCATAAAAGAATTGAATACTACAAATTGGTTCCACATTAAAAGAGTAATATTAGGTAAAAGGATATTCTTAATTATGACAAGTATTATAGTAGTAATCATCACTCTTTTTCATCACATAAGTATCATCACAATAATCATCATAAGTAGGAGGCATGCAATCATTATAACAAATTTGATCATTCAAAGTAGGGCGAATGAAAATATCATCTTCATTAAGCATAGCATCACCAAGCTTGGGACAAACATTAATTGCAGAAAATAATTTCTCAAACATGCCATTTTCATCAAACATAGCATACCCAAGCTTGTGGCTTTGTATATCATAAACATAATCACTCTCATCATTAATAGTATGAATAGCACCAATAGTATAGCAATTATGATCATCATTCTCCAAGTTGGTGCCATATATATTTTCAAGATTATAAGAAGGATCATTATCTTCCCAATCATAATTATCACAACAAGCAATAGGCATAACAAAATCATCCTCAAGTGTATCATCTTCCATAACTATTTTTGATTCATTCTCATGAGGCCTATCAATAATGGGAGTTATATTATTTGGGAGAGATACCTCTTTACCTTTACTTTTCCTTATTTTCTTATTCTTCACCACATTATGTCTGGGTTCATTTAATTCCTCCAAGCTTCTTTTTGAAGAGCTTGGTTGAATAAAAAGCTCCTCCTCATTACCTGATTCTTCATAAAAAATAGGAGGATATTGGGAAACCTCTTCCCCTTCATTAGTATTCTATTCATATTTTATTTGTTTTCTTGTCTTTAAGTAATTGGCAATATAAGGATTCTCAATGCAATTTACCACACAATACATACAGATTTCATTTAGATCAAAATCAATCATTTTGACAAGAACCCAGGCTGGAACATCCTTAGTTTTATGTTTCATTTCTTCATACCCCAATAATAGACTAAGTTCATTATGATGCTCAAGGGTAATGAGGTTATCACAATTTTTGGACACAATTCGATCATGAAAAATTTCACATTGGAAATTAAAATGACCACTTTCATTGCGAAGTTCATAAGGACGATGAGAAATATTAAGTCTTTCAGCACAAACATATAGCCTCCCTACCAACCATTTAGTTTCTAAATACGTATGCCTATTACAAAATCTATCTTTCCTTTTAGGCATGTCTTCACAAACTCTATGCACTCCACAAAAATTGACATGCTTATAAGAAATCTTTTTATTATGACTAGTGAAATGATCATTAGTACTATGGATATTCAGAGAATTCATACTAAAAACATTGCAATCATGCTCATAACTCAAAGATTTAGTGCCAAAGATTTTAATAACTTCTTCTTCTAACACTTGAGAACAATTTTCCTTTCCATAATTTTCATGAAAGACATTAAAAAGATGAAGCATCTGAGGCAACCTCAATTCCATATTATTGTTATTTTTGTGGTTTTCTTTTATAAAACCAACCTAGTGAAGAAAATAAAATAAAAGATTTAATTGCAAGAAAATAAAAGATTTAATTGCAACAGCGCCAAAAAAGAGCTTGATGTCTACTACGTAGCCTTCTTCTTGTAGACTCGTGTTGGGCCTCCAAGCACAGAGTTTTGTAGGACAGTAGCAAATTTCCCTCAAGTGCATGACCTAAGGTTTATAAATCCGTGGGAGGAGTAGGATGAATATGGTCTCTCTCAAACAACCCTACAACCAAATAGCAAGGAGTCTCTTGTGTCCCCAACACACCCAATACAATGGTAAATTGTATAGGTGCACTAGTTTGGCGAAGAGATGGTGATTCAAGTGTAATATGGATGTTAGATATAGGTTTTCATAATCTGAAAATATAAAAACATCAAGGTAACTAGTGATGAAAGTGATCACAAAAAATATTGCAATGCTTAGAAACAAGGCCTAGGGTTCATACTTTCACTAGTGAGTTCTCTCAACAATACTGACATAGTTGAATCATATGTAAATCCCTCACCTGCGACAAAGAGTTCACTCCAAAGTCAAAAATAGCAGAGAACAAACGAATACATTATTGTAGGTACGAAACCACCTCAAAGTTATGTTTTCCGATCAATCGTATGAGCTATCCCTATAAGTATCACGAGCATCCCAAGAGTTCGTACTAAAATAACAACTTAAGATGCACATCAACCAAAACCCTAATGTCACCTAGATACTCCAATGTCATCACGAGTACCCATGGGATTGATTATACGATATGCATCACACAATTTTAGATTCATCATGTTTAATCCAACACAAAGAACATCAAGGAGTGCCCCAAAGTTTCTACCGGAGAGTCAAGACAAAAATGTGTGCCAACCCCTATGCATAGATTCCCAAGGTCACAAAACTCGCAAGTTGATCACCAAAACATACATCAAGTGGATCAATAGAACATCCCATTGTCACCACGGATATCCCATCGCAAGGCATACATCAAGTGTTCTCAAATCCTTTAAAGATTCAATCCGATAAGAAAACTTCAAAAGGAAAACTCAATTCATCACAAGAACATAGAGAGGGGAAAACTACATATGATTCATCTATATTAATAAAGCTCGTGGTACATCAAGATTGTGCCATCTCAAGAACAAGAGAGAGAGATCAAACACATAGCTATTGGTACATACCCTCATCACCGAGTGTGAACTACTCCCTCCTCGTCATGGAGACCACCGAGATGATGAAGATGGCATTCGATGATGGTTTCCCCCTCTGGCAGGGTGCCGGAACGGGCTCCCGATTGGTTTTTCATGGCTACAGAGGCTTGCGGCGGCAGAACTCCCGATCTAGGTTTCTTTCTAGGTTTTTTGGTATTTATAGGAATTTTTGGCATCGGTCTCACGTCAAGGGGACTCCCGAGGGGCCCACAAGCCAGGGGGCGCCCCCTAGGCTTGTGGCTGCCTCGAGACTCCTCTCCGGTATCTTTTTGCTATGTTATTTTTATATTTTCCAAAATTATTCTCTGTAAATTTTCATCCCATTCCGAGAACTTTTACTTCCGTACAAAAAACGACACCATGGTAGTTCTGCTGAAAACAGCGTCAGTCCGGGTTAGTTCTAATAAAATCATACCAAAATCATATAGAATTATTGTAGACATGGCATGAATACTTCATAAATTACATATAGGTTGGAGACGTATCAATCCCATCGTGATCGTGGATGGTGGTGAAGAACTCGGAGAAAGGCGGGACGAGCCCAGAGAAGACACTATGGAGAAAGAAAGGATATGCTGACTTGGACAGGCGCTGCTTCTCTATGGAGCCACCCCATATCAAGGTTCGCCCCCCTCATTGGTCTCATCCGCCGTCGATGGAAGCACCAGGGCGAGGTCTCCATCCTTGCCTATGGTGGACTCCGGGAGCGTCGGTGAGATAGGAGTGGACGCCGAGCTTTGGGCTTCAGGTTTCGACTTGCCAATGGCAGCCATCAAGTAGTCCTCGTGCTAACGAAGCAAGAACAAAGACGGCGAGGTGTGAGATCTGGACAGGTTTCTGCTAAGGCCAGGGATGTGGAAGTAAGAGCAAGAGCGTAGGAGAGGAAAGCAATAATGGCTCAACGCTGGAAGTCAGGCTTTTGTAGATTCAGGCAGTTGGCGAAGAGGCATGGGACACCAGACACAAACCGCGCAACATACGCCTGACCTGGCCTGCAGGAATTTGGGGCGCGTGACGCGTCGGACCTTCCACAATGGCTTTGCCTGGAAGCTGGCTCGGGTGCGCCTGTAACAGCCTGGGGCCGACGCTCCAGAAGATTCCCCTTTTATTCCATTCTCGTCATGCGATTCGTTATTGTCGCATTCATCATCGCATCATTCGCATAAACTGCATGACATCGTAACTAGTTTTCAAAACTTGCATATGTTCGTGTGCGCCGGTTCTCTCAGTTCGTGTCGTCGACCATTTCGAGACCAACCACACATGCACGCGCCCGAGGCATCGATAAAATATTGTTTTCAAAGTGCGTTTAAAAATATACTCGGACTGAGTCGAAACTTGGCGTGCGGTCTTGTTATATTGTCGGTAGACTGCCAGCCAAATTTCATCATAATCAGAGGTCGTTTGATACCCCAACAGTCAACCGGAGCAGTGCGGTCATCGGTTATCTGTGAGACGATTTCGATTTTTAAAACTCATGTCACGGGCCGCAAACCTCCCTCTCATCTCCACCTAGCCCATCTACACAACCACCTAGCTAGCCCCCTTCGCTTCTGGGCCATCCGATCGATATCGAACGGTCCAAAAACGGATGAAAATCCCTAATCCTAGCCCCCTTGCCTATTTAAACAGCCCTCTACCTAATATGGTCAAACCCTAGCCTCTTCCTCGATTTCCATGCTAAACCACCCACCAGCCGCCACCAATCGCACTTGTCTCCCTCCTCCTACCGCCAGGGCCTGCCGAAGCACATCCATGCCCGCCCCGGGCCTGTATCTCCGCCGCCGCAAGCCCGCAACCGCTGCCTCCCGGCCAGGCGCGCCGTTGCGTCACCGCCGCTTGTGCCTCGCGTCGCCCACCGGCCGGAACGCCACCGTGCCTTGCGCCGCCACCAGTGCCTCACCTCCTGTGCCAGCCGCCGTCATGGCCCCGAGATGGTCTCCCGGCCTTGATCTGCGCTGGATCCGGTGGGAATCGGCCGGAGGGGGTCCGGGCTGCCCAGATCCACCACCCCTCGCGCCTTCGCCTCGCTGGACTGCCTGTCGGAGCCGCCATCGTCCGCTGCCGCCGACCTTGCGCTCGGGCTCGACGAGGATGAACGCATGCGCGCCCAATCTGCCTCACGGGCTGTCGCTCGTCGTGGGCCGCTCCAGGACCAGCCCCAGCGTCGTTGACCCACTGGCCCAGCCTAGCCGCTGCCTCTATCTCCTCACCGAGCTAGGCCAAGGCCCGCTAGGTGAGCGCCCTGTTGCCTTATCTCTCGCCCATGAGCGCTGAGTAGTTCGTGACGCCCTCTATTGAGATGTGGGGCTAGCCAGATTCGGTCCATGTGGTTTTTTTTCCTTAATGTGAATTTGTCTAATTTCTAGATTTTCATAATTGCAGGAAAAAACCCTAACTTCATGCATTAATAACTTTTCAACCGTGCATCGGATAAAAATAATATATATATATATATGAAAAGTGCTTAGAATTTCATCTAGATTCACAATAACCAACTCTCACATGTGTTTAAGATGTTAAATTGCTATTTTCATGCAGTTTGCGTAAATGCCATGCTAAATGATTTATATCATAACTAATTACCGTAGCTCCGTTGAAAATATTCCACACATGTAACTTGACTAAAAAACGTGTAGAATCTCATGCCACACTTTATTTCCATGTATAATAAATATAAAATTGTGTTAGGATAGATCTGGACCAAATTCGTAATATGCATATGAGGTTGTCTCGGAAATACTATATGTTGCTTCCGACCCCATTTAAAATGCCTAGATGATATAGTTGTTCATGCTTCACCTCTTGCCATGTCTAACAACATTTAATATTGTCGTGTACCTAACGAGAGTGAACTAAATAATTCAAGCATGGATTTCCGTCAGTATGCAACTCGTTGCATATTGAGCTTCACTTAATGTGTAGGAGTTGTTTGTTGTGCTTTGCCATGCCTTGCATAATTAAACCGGACATGCATCATATTTGTTTGCGCCTCATGTCATGCATATGTTGTGGTGTACCGTGTGTTGATTGTTGTTTCCGGATTGTTCCTTCTTGATAGAGTTCCGAAAGCATTCGAAGTGTGAGGATTCGTTCGACTACGTTGGCACGTCTTCTTCATGGACTCGTTCTTCTTCCAAGCGGGATCTCAGGCAAGATGACACATTTCCCTAGATACCACTACTATAATTTCTATGCTAGTTGTCCCACTTTTATTATTATGTCTCGCTACCTAGCACTTGTTTGACAAGCCTCCCAACATTGCCATGATAAGCCTCTAACCCCTTCACATCCTAGCAAACCTTTGTCTGGCTATGTTACCGCTTGCTCAGCCCTTCTTATAGCATTTCTAGTTGTAGGTGCAATTGCTTCCATGTGTCAACATGGACATTCTTTTGTTATCACAATATTATTGCTAATTAATTTAATGCACATATACACTTGGTAAAGGGTGGAAGGCTTGGCCTTTTGCTCGGTGTTTTGTTCCACTCTTGCCGCCCCTAGTTACATGTGAACCGGTGTTATGTTCCATAATTGGGCGCTCCTAACATGCTCAGGGTTGTTATGGGGACCCCCTGGATTTTTGTTTTAGGATAAAGCTTGTCTGGCAACAACATTGGTACTACATTTGCCTAATAACTAATAAAATTGCATAGGGAACCGCTGGCACCCACGGATAATTTAATCAACAACACGAGCCAGTGCTCCACATGACTGTTGGCCTAACCCAGAGCAGCTTATTAATGCTACCCGAGGCAACTCGATGATTGGCATGGTAACCATCTCTCACCCGTCATGTCCTGAGAACGAGATACGCGGCTCCTATCGGGATCGTCGACACGCCAGACAACCTTGCTGGATTTGTTTTACCTTTCTCGAACGTCTTGAGTGAGGAATTCCGATTTTTCTTTGGGCTATCTCGAGGTGTCGAATTTCCTTTGGAATTGCCTAGGATGATCACGAGGTCCATGGTCGAGGTTATTCCCGCTGCGTGTGGTTAATTTACGATGGATGAGTTGGAGCACCCCTGCAGGATTAAATCTTTCGGAAAGTCATGCGCATGATTATGTGGCAAACTTGGAAACTTTGTTTAACACCCGGTCATAGCAAACTTGAAGTAAACTCTAATAAAATACACGAACTGTGTGCATAACCTTGACTGTCTCTTCTCATGAGTCCTTATCCGAGAGAGAACATGGTGGGGTTATGCTTGACGTAAGTAGGTGTTTAGGATCAGTTAGTGATCATTACTAGTTCACGTCCGTTATGCGTAGACCACCCACTTTACTTTTTGTATTCGTAAGTTAGCCACTCAAATATATGCTAAGTTGCTTGCTGCAGCCTCACCACTTAACCATACCTCATCCATTAAGCTTTAATAGTCTTGATACCCTTGGAAATTAGATTGCTGAATCCCTGTGGCTCACGGATTACCACAACAATAGTTGCAGGTGCAGGTAATGCGATGATTTGACTTGAGCGCGATGCTTGTTTGATTTGATGTTCTTCTTCTTCTTCGATCTAGGATGGGTTCCAGGCGGCAGCCTGGATAGCAAGGATGGATGTCATTTTATCGTTTGGTTTCATCCGTAGTCAGACCCTGCTCTTCTGTATGATGTTTGAATATGTTATTGTATTGATGTGATCTTGTTGTAGCTTGTGGCGAGTGTAAGCCAATTCCATATACTCATCTCTTCTGTACATGTACTTGTAATGATATCCACGACGAGATGCGCTTCTATCCCTGTCGAGGCCCTCGTGCAAAAATAAGGATAGTATCGTATCTTGGGCATGACAACTTGGTATCAGAGCCTGTACCGACCTAGAAGCCCCCTTGATTGATCGAACTTTGCCAAGTCGAGTCTAGAGAAAAAATGCTTTGAGTCTAGTTATATTGGAGAGTAGGATTCTTTTTTACTCCTCCTCTATGCTCTGGTGAGGAATTACGACTTAGGAATTTTGATTCTACCCTCTTCTCACTCAAATGTTTTTTAGGATCATGCGGGTATTTTGGAAACTATATGATGCCGATGTGACGGAGTTCTGTACTTGGTGCCTCCTGTTATCAAGGAGTAGGGGTCTTGGGGATTCTTGGCACATCGTTATCATTCAGTTTCCTTGGTATCTCAAGATGAAGGATGTTCGAAATTGCTTCAATACTAGTTATGGCGAGAGGAGTCCGGCATCCTCAGTACTGGTGGAGAGAGTTCGAATGTACTGCCATTCTTAGTATCATTGTGTTTTTGAGTGTTTGAGATAGATGAGTTTCTAAGACCTCTGGTTATGTGTTGACGGATGTGTTACATTGGAGCATATTATTACTGTTAGGCGTTGAGTGATGGATTTTGCTCCTTGTATCTATGGACCCGATTGCATAACCGAAAGATTTCGGGAGTTCTCAAGTGGGAATTCAAGTAGTTTCCTAGGCTATCTTTCAACAAATGTGTGATGTGAGGTTGGGGTTCGACATCTAGTGGTTCGTTTGTTCACGGTCTTTCTTACAGCAGTCTCGTTGTGTCTTAAAGAGTCCTTGTAGCTTACTACGACTCGGGGACGCTTCGTATGTCATGTGCACTGCCTTGTACATGATGGCTACTGTAAGGTCGAGCCCGTGTGAGCCTTACCACGAAAATATCGGACGGAATCTTTGTTATGCATTTGTTCTGGCTTGTTTCATAAGCCTCGTCCTTTGTTTTGTTTTGAATATGGTAATTTGAGTTGCTTCGATGTCAAGTGGTGATTTAATAACTTTCCTAAGTGATCTCATATGTCTGTGGGTTTGATAATTCTTTTGCCAATCAAGTTATCGTATCAATTCTTTTCATCAAGTGTGCTCTCTTCAAGTGAATTCAATCCTTTCAATAATTGCAAGTTCAATCCTCTTGTTTCTTTTCGGAGTTCTTTTCATCCGTCCTAAGTTGTCATTGTTTTTCCCCACCCTCCCGCCCTTTTTCTTCAATGATTAATTCTCGTCCATATGCCTTTCTCTTCATCACTGCTTCCGCTATCATTTCTTCCGTATTATACCCGATGATTTCTTGTGGAGATTCAAAGGAGTTTCAATTTCAAGATCTATCCTCATATTCCTTGTTCTCGTTGTTATTCTTCTTTGGTGGATTCAATTCAAGCTCTCTTTGTTCATCATATCCTTTCTCATTCGTTTAATGGTTTCCATGATGGAATTTCTTTTCCATGCCTCTTGCTTATTTATATCTCTATTCTTTCTGGAGGCTGAAGATATCTTAGAAGATTCGTGTTTTCTTTCAATCCTTCCAAATTATTTCGAGGTTGTCACCTCATCAAGTTCTTAATTTTTCCGGTGTAATCTCTCTTTCTAAGCAATTGTTTCAACGGTGGTTTCTTGTTAGTGGGCTCATAACCCACAGGTTTTTCCCCAGGATCTTACCTCGCTCTTCTAATCTTTCTGGAGATGTCCTCAAGTTCTTTTTAAATATGACGTAAAAATGATTTTCATCAATCATATTCCCTCTCCAAGATTGCTTCTAAATCATTTTCATAGTTGGCTCAACCTTCCTTATTCATTTGTTTCGGAGTGCCTTAGTAATTCATGGTGTTGTTTCTCGTCATCATTCTCAGTACTGAAGACCGAAGGAGAGTTTCTCTTAATCTCGGTCCATTCTCTTGAAGATTTGTCATCTCATCTTGATACTTTCCTCTCAAATTGTTTCCATTCATGAGAAATTTCTCCCATATCCATTCGGTGCATTCAGAGTTGTTTTCATTTCTCGATCCTCCGAAGGCCATCATTTTAGAAGATTTCTTCGTTCTCAGCTTTCAGCTTTCGTTCTCAAATTCTTCTCAATTGTTGTCCCTTCGTTCGTATCTCAATTATCCCGGTGCTTCGTTCATGATTTCTCTAGGTGGATCACCATCTCTTTGTTCTCATGTCATGTATCCCCATTCAATTCTAGTATCCCCGTTCGTTTCGAATTCCAACCGATGTTCTCGTTCAACTCTTCTTCAAATTTGTGTTCTATCTCTCCCTTCAATCTTGTCAAGAAGAATAATTTGTGTGCTAAATTCTTTGCTCGTCATCAATCTAACTTGATGAAGGATAAGCATAACATAAATCTTATTCTTCCGGAGTTGTGCATGATATCAATTCTAGGTTTGAAGTGTTCTCATCTTTCCTTTTCCGGAGTTTCCTAGTTTTCTCAAGTATCTTGACGCTAAGCTTCATCTAATTCATAGCAAGGCCTCCATCTTGTTCTTTTCTACCTTCAATGTCAAGCTTCATCCTTTCATTCCGGAGTTCATCCCGATGCTTCTTCATGGTGGTTCGTCAAGGAGTTAATTCTTCTCGAAGCGCTCTTCAAGATTCTTGTAGGAGGTGCTCAAGTGTTCTTTATCTTGGATTTGTAAGTTCAATTCCTTATCCATTGTCTTTTGATATGGTATTATTAAATTCTCGATTATGAGGAGTCTCGAAGGACAATTGTATAGAATAAGATAAGTAAACCCATCTGGTTTTCTCGAAGTTATCTCGGGTTGGATTTCACCTAAAGCGGTTCCTAAGGATGTTGCTATCAAGGTGTCATAAATGATCCAAGTTTTCTCCGTCTCTTCTTGATGAAATTTGTTTTTCATCTCTTGTTGCTCTCAAGAAATCAATTGTTTCTGTTGTGGCAGGTTGTCACCTCATAATTTTGAGATGTTTTCCACAAGCCCATAACAAGCAATGATCTAGTTTCTATTCTTTTCTTCCGGAGGCGTTGTCATGCTGCTCTCTTTCAACCATCATCTTGTTGTATCAAGATCATGTTCTTTCTTTGCTTATTCTTTTTACTAGAGTGTTGTGTTCTATGTTCAAGTTCTTTCCTTCTTATCAAGTTTTGCCTCTCTTTCCTACCGAAGTGCTGTCAAAATTTCTTTTGAATTCTTGCTTGTTCCTCATGTCGTTCTTCATCTCTTTCTAACCTTCATGTTTCATTGGTTTCACTCGTTTGTCAAAGAAGCAACTAAGTTTCACCTCTGTTTCTTTCTCTTCCCCTTCTCATTCTAGATCTCGGGACGAGATCCTCGTGTAGTGGAGGCGAGTTGTAACAGCCCGAGACCGATGCTCCAGAAGATTCCCTATTTATTCCATTCTCGTCATGTGATTCATTATTGTCGCATTCATCATCGCATCAATCACATCATCTGCATGGCATCTTCACTACTTTTCAAAACTTGCATCCGTTCATGTGCGTCGGTTCTCTCAGTTCGTGTCGTTGGCCGTTTCGAGACCAACCACACATGCACGCACCCTAGGCATCGATAAAATATTGTTTTCAAAGTGCGTTTAAAAATATTCTCGGATTGGGTCGAAACGTCGCGTGCGGTCTTGTTATATTGCCGGTAGACACCCTGCCAAATTTCGTCACAATCAGAGGTCGTTTGATACCCCAACGGTCAACCGTAGCAGTGCGATCATCGGTTATCTATCAGACGATTTCGGTTTATAGAACTCGTGTCACGGGCCACAAACCTCCCTCTCATCTCCACCTACCCCATCTACACAGCCACCTGGCTAGCCCCCTCCGCTTCCGGGTCGTCTGATAGAGATCGAATGGTCTGAAAATGAATGAAAGTCCCTAATCCTAGCCCCCCTTGCCTATTTATACAGCCCCCTGCATAATATGGTCAAACCCTAGCCTCTTCCTCGATTTTCGTGCCAAACCACCCACCAGCTGCCACCAACCGCGCGTGTCTCCCTCCTCCCGCCGCCAGGGACCACCAAAGCCCATCCAGGCCCGCCCCGGGCCCGTATCTCCATTGCCGCAAGCCCGCAACCGCTGCCGCCCAGCTCCTCCAGCAACGCCGTCGCGCCTGTGCGCCCCTACCTCCCCGCCGCCGGCCAGGCGCGCCGTCGCGTCACCGCCGCCTGTGCCTCGCGCCGCCCGCCGGCCGGAATGCCACCGTGCCTCGTGCCGCCGCCAATGCCTCGCCTCCTGTGCCAGTCGGCGCCATGGCCCCGAGCTAGTTGCCCCACCTCGATCAGCGCCGGATCTGGTTGGAATCGGCTGGAGGGGGTCCGGGCTTCCCAGATCCACCGCCCCCTCACGCGTTCGCTTCACCAGACTGCCTGCCGGAGCCGCCACCGTCTGCCGCCGCCGACCTCACGCTCGGGCTCGAGCGAGGACGGGGATGAGCGCCTGCGAGCCCGATCCGCCTCACGGGCTGCCACTCATCGTGGGCCGCTACAGGCCCAGCCCCAACATCGTTGACCCGCCGGCCCAGCCCAGCCGCTGCCTCCACCCACTACAGGAATCAACAACTTTGCCGTCTGCCATAGCGGACGACAAAGGCATGCATGGCAGACGACAAAGGCTTTGTCGTCTACCAGTAGATGGCCAACCGTCCGACTGAATAAGCTACGGTAAAGGGCGCTTTGCCGTCTGCTGGCAGACAACAAAGATGCTTAGGTCTTTGCCGTCTGCCATCAGACGACAAAGGCCATGGATGGCACACGTGGCAGCTTATGTCCCTTAAGGGGTTAACGGCATGCTTTGTCGTCTGCTGGCAAACGGCAAAGATGCTTAGGTCTTTGCCATCTGCCAGCAGACGGCAAAGGCCGTGGACGGCACACATAGCATCTTACGTCTGTTAAGGGGTTAAAGATGCAAAGTTCTTTGCCGTCTACCAGCGGACGACCAAGATGCAAAGTTCTTTGTCGTGTTCTGGCTGACGGCAAAGATGCAAAGTTCTTTGCCGTCTACCAGCAGACGACAAAGAAACCACATAGGTCGGCCTAGTGCCACCCCAGGTTTCACAGGTAGCTGCCACGTGGCAGCTTTGCCGTCCGCTAGCAGACGGCAAAGCTCTTTGCTGTCTGCCCTGTTTTTTCTATTTTTTCTTAAATTCATTTAATTTCACAGAATTTCATAGATATATATATACACACACTTGAAAATACTTTCAACAAACATACCAACACATATACAACAACAAGTTACCAACACATATCCAACAACAAGTTTCCAACAACATATCCAAAAAGTTTCCAACAACATATCCAACAAGTTTCCAACAACATATCCAAACAAAGTTAATCGTACACAATCAAAACAAAAAGGAAGCACAAGGAGAAGAGTAGACTCCATCAACGCAAGCTTCCTCATCTAAAGCAAATCTGCAAATTGGGAAAGAAGAAAGTTAGAAGAAGAAGAAGAAGAAGAAGACTAGTTAGAAGAAGAAGAAAAAGAAGAAAAAGAAGAAGAACAAGAAGAGGAAGAATTTTTGTTCTCTTTCTTTTTCTCCTCTCCTCTTCTTTATCTTCTTCTTATTCTAACTAAGGTAGGTAAAAATGCCATTTTTAGCTAAGCTATGTAAAAATGCTAAGTGTAGGTCATTTTAGAGCTAAGCTAGGTAAATAGGTCATTTTGGAGGTTCGTAAGGTTATTATGTGATTTTCGAGGAAAATAAGCTAAGTATATGTCATTTTGGAGGTATACCAATGTTATCATGCCATTTTTTACCTAAGTATGCTAAGTATGTCATAAATGAACTGAAGAAGCTATGTATAGGTCATTTTTGAGCTAACCTAGGTAGTTATGCCATTTTGAGCTAACTAATCATATTTATTCATTTTGGAGGACAAAATGGCAAGTGTAGGTCATTTTAGATCTATCCTAGTTATAATCGGTCATTTTGGAGATAGGTAAGGTTATTCTGTCATTTTGGAGGAAAATAAGCTAAGTCTATATCATTTTGGAGCTAAATCAAGGTTATCATGCCATTTTTTACCTAAGTATGCTTAGTATGTCATAAATGAACTAAACAAGCTAAGTATATCTTATTTTGGAGCTAAATTGGTCATTTCTTAAGCTAAGTGTGCATTTGTTAAGAAAAACACTTGGGAAAACTTACCATCATCACGGAGATGAAGGACCGGTCGGGTTCGTGCCAGGGTGAGACGGAGAAGGACCGGTCGGGGTTGCGGCAGGAGCAGAAGGATCGGTCGATGCTTGTCGGGTGGCACGCTGCACCAAAGATCATTTGCAATGTCTCCTTAGGATGATGCAACTCAAATGTGAATACTAGTAACTAATGACCATTCAAATGAAACTCACCGTGGGTGCTATAGCAATCTGGGGCATCGACGGAGGGGACCATTGTTCTGGCACACGGTCTGCACATTTTGTTTTCACGAGTCAGTCATATTAGTTAGTGATGAAACGAACATTATGTGCATGATTTGGCTAATATGCAGGAGAAACTTACCATGAGGAGCTCATATAGGGCCCGGTGAGACGCGTCGTTCCGGTTCCTCTCCTCCTCCAACAGCCTAGCTGTCCTCTCCTCCATGTCCCTCTCCCTCTGCGCCGCCTGTATAACAGCCCGGGACCGACGCTCCAGAAGATTCCCCTTTTATTTCCATTCTCGTGTGTGTTTTGTTTGGATGTTGCATTCATTATCGCATCATTCGCATCATCTGCATAGCATCGTCACCTGTTTTCGAAAACTTGCATCCGCTCGTAGTTGCCGGTTCTCTCCGTTCTTGTCGTTGTCCGTTTCGAGACCAACCACACACGCATGCGCCCGCGGCATTGGAAAATATTGGTTTTAAAAGTGACTTTAAAATATTCTTGGATTAGGTCGAAACTTGGCGTGCGGTCTTGTTATAGTGTAGGTAGGCCGCCTGCCAAATTTCGTTGCATTCTAAGTTCGTTCGATACCCCATCGGTCAACCATAGCAGTGTGGTCATCGGTTATTTGTCGGACGTATTCGGTGTTATAAAACCTCGTGTCACAGGCCGCAACTTCCCCTCTCATCTCCCCCAAGCCCATATACACAGCCCACCACCCTTGCCCCGATCCGGCCGTCCGATTACGATCGCATGGCCAAAATCGGCTCCAAAAACCATCACCCTAGCCCCAGTTTCCTATTTAACCCCCTTCCCTACCTAATTGGGCAACCCTAGCCCCACCTCGAAATCCGCGCTACTAGCCTCCCCCGCAGCCGCCAGCAGCCTCCTCCCCGCGCAGGCCCACCGAGCCCATCTGGGACTGCCCCAGGCCCGAACCACCGCCGCCGCCCGAGCGCTCCATATCGGGAGAGGAGCTCCTGATCCAGAGCTGCGCCCCCGCTGCCCCTTGGTCGGCCGGCCACCGGAGGTCCGCAGGACCCTCGCCGGAACCGCGCCGCCCCATCAGAACCAGGTTGCCTTGCCGCCTCCTTCTCCTTCCCCATCTCTCCTCCTCACCCTGCTGCCCCTCTCTCTCGTAGGGACTCCGCTGCGGCCCTTGGCTTGCCGCCGGCCGCCTTCGTCGTTGGATCCGGGGGGTCCCGGCCCTGATCCGCCCGTCCCTGGCCATCCCCGCCTCCGGCCTTGCCCCACTGTACCGCCGCCTCCATGAACCGACGCCGTCTTGCCCCGCGCTCGGGCTCGAGCGAGGACGGGGACGAGCGCATGTGCGTTGACCACCTCCTGGGCCTCGCCTGCGTGTGGGCCATCACCTTTCCAAGGCCCAGCCGGCGTCGATCTGCCCAGCCTGAGTGAATGGGCCAAGCCCATGGTGAGCAACTTGTGTTCGTTTTTTTCCTCTCTTCTGTTGTTGGGCTTGGCATGTATGTTCATGCTGCTGTGATTTGCCCCTAGTGTGAATTAGTTGTCCTGTGCCTAGTGCCCTGTCTAGATTCGGCCCATGTAAAGTTTTTCTTGCTCATGCGAATTTTGTAATAAACCTGTGAATTTTAGAATTACAGAAAAAACCCTGTTTTTAAATTGTCAATAACTTTTTAACCGTGCATCGGATTAAAACAAATTATATATGAAACTTGACTAGAATTTCGTGTACATTCATAATTTCCAACTTTCACGCATGTTTAAAATACTTAAACTTGCTGTTTGCATTGATTTTCCTGAATGACATGCTAAAAATGATTTATTTCATAACTACTAAATCGTAGCTCCGATAAAAATGTTCCACATATATAACTTGACTAGAAAAACGTGTAGAATAACATGGTGACATTTATTTTTCTATTTAATAACTATAAAATTGTGTTAGGAAGATCTGTACCAAATTCGTATTATGCATATGGGGTTGTTTCAGAAATGATATATATTGCTTCAGGCCTCATTTAAAATGCCTAGATGTTGTAGTTGTATGTGCTTCACCATTTGTCATGTTAAACAACATTTAATATTGATGAGTACCTAAAAGGGAGTGAACTAAATAATTCAAACATGGAGTTTCGTCAATATGCAGCTCGTTGCATATTGAACTTCACTTAATGTGTAGTAGTTGTCTGTTGTTCTTGCCATGTCATGCCCTGCCCTGCATATTAAACCGGACATGCATCATATTTGTTTGCGCATCGTGTCTTGCATATGTTGTGGTGTATCTTGTGTTGATTGTTGTTTCCGGTTTGCTTCTTCTCGATAGAGTTCCGAAAGCATTCAGAGTGTGAGGATTCGTTCGACTACGTTGGCCCATCTTCTTGATGGACTCGATCTTCTTCCGAGCGGGATCTCAGGCAAGATGACACATTTCCCTGGATACCACTACTATCATTGCCATGCTAGTTGTCCCCCTTTTATCGTTATGTCTCGTTACCTACCACTTGTTTGTCAAGCCTCCCAACATTGCCATGAAAAGCCTCTAACCCTCCACCTTCCCAGCAAACCTTTGTTTGGCTATGTTACCGCGTGCTCAGCCCTTCTTATAGCGTTTCTAGCCGCAAGTGCAATTTCTTCCATGTGACAGCATGGATACTCTTTTTTTATCACAATATTATTGCTATTTAATTTAATGCACTTATACACTTGGTAAAGGGTGGAAGGCTTGGCCTTTTGCTCGGTGTTTTATTCCACTCTTGCCACCCTAGTTACTTGTGAACTGGTGTTATGTTCCATAATTGAGCGCTCCTAACATGCTCGGGGTTGTTATGGGGAACCCCTTGATTTTCGTGTTAGGATTAAACTTGTCTGGCAAGGCCCAACATTGGTACTACATTTTCTTAACAACAACTAAAATTTGCATAGGGCATGATCACCCCATGGATTAATCAACAACCCGGGCCAGTGCTCCTCATGAGTGTTGGTCCAACCCAGAGCATCTTATTAATGCTACCCGAGGCAACTTGGTGTTTGGCGTGGTAACCATCGCTCATCCGGTTGTGCCCTGAGAACGAGATATGCGGCTCCTATCGGGATTATCGGCACGCCGAGCGGCCTTGCTGGATTTCTGATCTTCTTCGAACGTCTTGCGTGAGGAACTCTGATCTTCTTCGGGCTATCTCGACGTGTCGGAATTCCTTTGGAATTGCCTAGGATGATCACGAGATTTGTGGTCGAGGTTATTCCCGCGGCATGTGGTTAATTTATGATGGATGAATTGGAGCACCCCTGCAGGGTTAAATCTTTCGGAAAGTCGTGCCTGCGGTTATGTGGCAAACTTGGATACTTTGTTTAACACCCGGTCATAGCAAACTTGAAGTGATATCAAATAAAATACACCAACTGTGTGTGTAACCGTAACTGTCTCTTTTCGTGAGTTCTTATCCGAAAGAGAACACGGTGGGGTTATGTTTGACGTAAGTAGGTGTTCAGGATCAGTTAGTCATCATTACTAGTTCTCGTCCATTATGCGTAGACCACCATACTTTATTTTCTGTATTCGTAAGTTAGCCACTCAAATAAATGCTTAGTCGCTTGCTGCAGCCTCACCACTTAAGCATACCTCACCTATTAAGCTTTAATAGTCTTGATACCCTTGGAAATGAGATTGTTGAGTCCCTGTGGCTCACAGATTACTACTACAATAGTTGCAGGTGCAGGTAATGCGATGCTTGAATGTGAGAGCGTTGCTTGTTTGTTGGAGTTCTTCTTCTTCTTCTTCATCGATCTAGGATGGGTTCCACGCTGAAGCCTGGGATAGCAAGGATGGATGTCACTTTGTCATTTGTTTTCGTCCATAGTCGGACCCTACTCTTCTATATGATGTTTGAGTATGTTGTTGTATTGATGTGACTCTGATGTAGCTTGTGGTGAATGTAAGCCAATTCCATATACTCATCTCTTCTGTACATGTACTTGTAATGATATCCATTCTTGCAACACGACGAGATGTGCTTCTATCCCTGTTGAGGCCCTCGTGCCGAAATAAGGATAGGACCGCATCTTGGGCATGACAAGTTGGTATTAGAGCCTGTACCGACCTAGGAGCCCCCTTGATTGATCGAACTTGGCCGAGTTGAGTCTAGATAAAAACTATTTTGAGTCTAGTTATATCGGAGAGTAGGATTCTTTTTACTCCTCTTCTATGCTCTGGTGAGGTATTCGACTTAGGACTTATGATTCTACTCCTCTTCTCGCTCAAAAAAAATTTAGGATCACGTGAGTATTTTGGAGTATATATGATACTGATGTGACAGGGTTCTGTCTTGGTGCCTCCTGTCTGACTTGATTTCTTTCGGGGATTCGAGCTCCAGGGAATGTTAGCACATCATTATCATTCAGCTTCCTTGATATCTCAGGATGGAGAGTGTTCGGAATTACTTCAATACTTGTCGTGGTGAGATAAGGTCGGAGTCACCCAGTACTGGGGAGGCGTCCGGGGTACCACCATGGTTTAGTATCGTTGTGATTTCGAGGATTCGAGCTAGATGAATTTGTGAAAGCCTTTGGTTATGTGTTGAAGGATGGATACAGTTGGGGTGTAGGATTGCTAGTTGTGTGAGATATTTCCTCCTTGTATCCCCCCCACTGGATTGCATAACCAAAAAGTTTTCGGAAGTTCTTAGGTGGGAAATCTTGTAGTTATCTAGGATCATCTTCTTCAGATGTATCTGGGCATATACATTTGTTCTGAGTAACATTAGCTCAATACTTTTGTGTTATTGCAAGTGGCTTCTATTATCTGATGATGTTATCGCGAAACCAAAGAAAGCATTCTTACTAATTTTTCAGTAGGAAGGTTGTGATGTTATTTGTGCAAATCTTTCAAGCATTCGACTCAACTGTTGAATTCATCTTATCAATGAGGTGCTAATGTTTTTTTCCATCTCTAGGATGGCTCCACCAACTCGCAACAATCCGGGTCATGGTGAGGAGCAGGCTGATGTTCCACCACCCCCGCCACCACCTCCTCCTCTAGAAGCTTGGCAAGCTGTGATGGCCGCAACCAATGTGAACACTCAGATGTTGCTCAAGCTATTGCAAGAAAGAGATCAGGGTCAGCAAGTCTTTCAAGGGAATTTTCAGAATCAACCTCAGTTTGCGATGCTCAATCAGTTCCTTGCCAACCAGCCCCAAGACTTTCACCTATTGTGAGCAGCCTTTTGATGCCGATGATTGGCTCCGTGATATGAGTAAGCATTTTGAGTGCAGCAATGTCGGGCCAGAGGACTTTGTCAGATTTGCATTGTTCTAGCTCGAGGGTCAGGCACCTGATTGGTGGCGGCAGTACAGGGATTCGAGGGGCGATCGTGTTGTTACTTGGGACGATTTCCGTCGTAACTTCAGGGCCCATTACATTCCGACAAGCTTTGTGGAGGAGATGCATGAGAAGTTTAGGCACCTGAAGTAGGAAAGCAAGTCTGTCTATCAATACAACATCGAGTTCTAGAATTTGGCCCGCTATGCTAAGCAAGATGTTCCATATGACAAGGCGATGATTTATCAGTTCAGAGGTGGTGTCAAGGATGAGATTCTGCGAGATCTAGTCCTTCAAGAGCCTCGTGAGTTTGATTAGTTCTACAACATGGCTTTCAAGGTCGAGGCAACTCAGCTCAAGTTGGAGAACTCAAGGAAGCGTTCAAGGGATTCATATTCGTCTTCTTCCAGCTCTCAAATGGTTCCTAAGCAGCAAAAGTATTGGGTGCCAAATCCTCCTCCGTTTCGTCCTCCTCAGCAGCAGAAGCAGTTCGGTGGCCGTGGTTCTTCCCACCCACCCAACCCAAGATTTTAGTAGAGACCCCAGGTGTCCAAGGCAGATTTTGTTCCTCCTCCAGGCAACGTCCGTCCGCTTTCTGAGGTTACTTGTCACAAGTGTGGCCAGAAGGGTCACTACGCAAACAAGTGCAACCAGCGGCATCTTCCGCCTCCTCCTCTAGTCAGGCCTCTAGAAAATGCAATGGTGAAGCATAATCCCAAGACCACAAGAGTGAATATGGTGAATGCAACAGAGGTAATGGATTCTTCTCAAGTGATCATGGTAATCCCTCAGTTAATTCTTTCCCTACAAAAGTTTTGTTTGATACTAGTGCATCGCATTGTTTCATGTCATATCCTTTTGTGGCAAAACATGGTTTTACGACGGAGTTTTTGCCAAATGCATTGCAAGTTGTGTCCCCCGGGAAGCGTCTCAGCTCAAAGATGGTGGTTCGGGATGCGTCCATCAAGATGGGCAATTATTCTTTTCTGGCTTCTCCAATTGTTCTCGGCAATTCTGATATTGATCTCATCCTTGGCATGGACTTCCTGGCTATGAACAAGGCTTATGTTGATTGTCAAGCAAAAGAAGTCAAGCTGACTCATCCTTCAGAAGATGTGATTATTTTCGCGGCTCGCGATGACACAATCCGTCTCTTTGCTCTTAATGAGAAGGGTGAAATCTCGGCGATTTCTCAAATTCTGGTGGTTTGCGAGTATGAAGATGTCTTTCCAGAAGAATTGCCAGGAATGCCTCCACACCGGCCAGTCGAGTTCGTGATTGATCTCGAGCCCGGAACTGAACCGGTTTGCAAGCGCCCTTATAAACTTGGCCCCGAAGAGCTGAAAGAGTTGAAGAAGCAGATAGATGAACAAGAACGTCTGGGTCTGATCAGACCAAGTTCTTCTCCATGGGGTTGTGGTGTTTTTTGTCAAGAAGAAGGATGGCACAGACCGGCTATGTGTCGATTACCGTCCATTGAACAAGAAGACTATCAGAAACAAGTACCCACTTCCCAACATCAATGAGTTGTTTGGACAACTGAAAGATGCCAAGGTTTTCTCAAAGCTTGATATTTGCATGGGCTATCATTTGATTCGCATTCGCGAAGAAGACATTCCTAAGACCGCTTTCAGGACGAGTTTTGGCTCTTATGTGTACACCGTCATGTTGTTTGGTCTTGCAAATGCTCCTCCAACCTTCTCAAGAATGATGAACTTCATTTTCTCTCCTTTCAAGAATGAGTTCATCTTGGTCTAGATGATATCCTTGTGTTCTCGGAGACAGAAGAAGAGCATGCAGAGCATCTCCGCCTTGTGCTTGACAAGTTAAGAGAGCATCGATTCTATGCCAAGTTTTCCAAGTGTGAGTTTTGGCACAATGAAGTGGTGTACCTTGGGCATGTGATCTCTGCCGAGGGAATTAAAGTGCACCTTGAGAAAGTTGAGGCAATCTTGAAGTGGGAGCCTCCTCAGAATGTGAAGCAGCTTCGTAGCTTCCTCGGGCTTGCTAGTTATTGTAGAAGATTCATGGAGAACTTTTCTCAAATTGCTAAGCCTCTGTCCAATCTTCTCCTGAAGAGTGTCAAGTATGTTTCGTCTCCTGAGTGTGATGAGGCGTTCAATACGCTCAAGCAGAGACTAACTTCAGCTCCAGTTCTTGTTCCTCCTGAGCAGTCAAAGCCTTTCCAAGTGTTCTGTGATGCTTCTCTCCAAGCTCTTGGTGGTTTTCTCATGCCAGATAAGAAGATTGTTTGTTATACCTCTTGTCAGCTGAAGCCTACCGAGAAGAACTGCCCCACTCATGATCTCGAGTTGGCGGCAGTTGTGCATGCTCTAATGACTTGGAGGCATTTGTTGTTGGGTAGACAAGTTGAGGTATACACCGATCACAAGAGCTTGAAGTACATTTTCACTCAACCCAATCTTAATCTTCGGCAGTCTTGTTGGGTGGAAATGATTGAGGACTTCAATCCAAGCATTGAGTATACTCCTGGAAAAGCAAATCTCATTGCAGACGCGCTCAGCCATAAGGTGTACTACAACAGTCTCATCCTAAAGTCTCTTCAACCCGAGCTTTGTTAAGCCTTCCGCAAGCTCAACCTTCAAATGATTCCGCAAGGATTTCTTGCCAATCTTCAAGTCTCTCCGACTCTGGAAGATCAGGTTCACCAAGCGCAACTTCTTGACGCTAAGGTGAATAAAGTGAAGAAAGGTGTGGCCAAGGGTATTCCGAAGTATAAGTGCTTTCGAGTTGATGACAAAGACACCTTGTTCTTTGAGGACCGTCTGGTGGTTCCAAAAGGTGATCTCAGAAAAGTTATCATGGATGAAGCACACAATTCTCTTCTATCCATTCATCCTGGCAGTTCGAAGATGTATCAGGATCTCAAGCAAACCTTCTGGTGGACTCGCATGAAACGTGAAATTGCTCAGTTCGTGAACGAGTGTGATGTTTGTCGCAGAGTGAAGGCAGAGCATCAATGTCCAGCAGGTCTTCTTCAGCCTTTGCCTATCCCAGAGTGGAAATTCGATCATGAGGAGATGGATTTCATCACTGGGTTTCCCAAGTCCAAGAGAGGCAATGATGCCATCTTTGTGGTTATCGACAAGCTGGCCAAAGTTGCTCATTTCCTGCCAGTCAAAGAATCTATCTCGGCATCTCAGCTTGCAGAGTTGTATACGTCAAGGATAGTATCCTTGCATAGTATTCCTCAGCTCATCTCATCTGACCATGGAAGCCTCTTTACTTCCAAGTTTTGGGAGTCCTTCCAGACTGCTATGGGTACCAAGATTCGTTTCAGCACTGCATTCCATCCGCAGACAAGTGGTCAAGTTGAGAGAGTCAATCAGATCCTTGAAGATATGCTTAGAGCCTATGTGATTTCGTTCGGCATGAAATGGCAAGACTGCCTTCCATATGCTGAATTCTCATACAACAATAGCTTTCAGGCTAGCTCAGGCAAGGCCCCTTTCAAGATTCTCTACGGCAGGAAGTGTCGTACCCCGCTTAACTGGTCTGAAACCGGTGAGCGTCAAATATTGGGCAATGACATGATCATTGAAGCAGAAGAAATGTGTCGTGTCATTCATGAGAACCTCAAAGCAGCTCAATCCCGATAGAAGAGTTATTACGATAACAAACATCGGGATGTTTCCTTTCAAGTGGATGATCTAGTCTATCTCAGAGTCTCTCCCATGAAGGGCAGTCAGCAGTTTGGAATTAAAGGGAAGCTAGCTCCTCGCTTTGTTGGTCATTTCAAAGTTGTTGGAAAGAGAGGTGGACTTGCATATGAACCAGAGCTTCCTCCAAATTTCGAAAATGTGCACAATGTCTTCCATGTTTCTCAGCTCTGGAGGTGCTTCAAGACTCCCGAGCGTACCATTGACCTCCAAGACATTGATCTCCAAGAAGACCTCTCTTATCGTGAGCATCCAGTGGCTATTCTCGAAGAAACTGAGAGTAAGACTCGCAACAAGTCTATCAAGTTCATCAAGGTGAAGTGGTCTCATCATTCTGACAAAGAAGCTACTTGGGAACGTGAGGACCTTCTCCGTTCCGAATTTCCTGAGTTCTTTTGTTCCTAGATCTCAGGTCGAGATCCTCTTGTAGTGTGGGAGAGTTGTGACAGCCCAAGTGTTGTCCCTTCCTTGTTTGGCATGTAAACCTATGTGAACCCTTGTGTCATGAGTTATGAAATGAGTTTGCTCCTTGTCATGCCATGTCTTGTTCAGGCATTCATGCATCATGCATCATATCATTCATCATCATGCCATGCACTTTGTTTTGTGATGTGCTTATTAACCTTGTAGTAATGTGAGTGTTGTTGTGGATGTGTGGTTTGAGTGGGCTTCATCAACTTCCCCCTCTCTTATTCTTTTTAAACAAACCCAACCTAATAACCTTTTATTCCATTGGCATTTTATCAACAAAATTAACTTGCTAATAAAAAATGTGTAAAATGTTCAGGAGGTAGTCTGCAATGTTTTAAAATTGTATGTGTGTGGTTCTTTTCATGTTTTGAGCTCAATGGATTTGGGGTTTTAAATAAGAGTAAAATGTATCATAAGTCCTAAAAGTATTCGAGGTGTGTCATCTAAGTCCTAAAAGTTTTAAAATGCACATCTGAGTCCTATAACTAAACAACCTGTTTACCACGGGTCCTAAATGTGGCTGACCAAGTCCAGCGACGACTTTGACCATAGCCACGTAAGCAAAGCCAGTTTTTGGCGGCAAAGATCCCACCAAAAATGGTTGGGAATATTTCATTTATACCCTTGGACACCATATGGCAATATTTCTTCCTCCTCCAGCCCACCTCAACCATCCGCCGTGGCCTCTAAAAATGAGATAAGTGACAACAAATAGATGCAGAACATTCCGAGCAATAAGCTCTACATCACGACAACAATAAGGTCTACGTCAACATGATCATTGAAAGCAATAAGGTCTACATCATCATGATCATACGCCAGCTTTTAACATCTTAGATAAGGTCTAAATTCAGGTTTCTATTACAATAGAAACACACAAAAGAAACATCAGATGTGCAAGTAAACCAGCAGCAATGGCTTCATGCATGAGGTTTCGCTCCACACATCATATCTTCTCTCGTTTCCTAACCAAAATACACAATTTTCTTGCCCTTCCAAAATGCACACCTTTCTTGTCCTGTCCAAAATGGTTCACCTTATCCTTTCCAAGTTACTTCTTTTTTGCAGCACCCTTTGCTTTTCCCTTCACCTTCTTCTTTGCTGGTAAAACAACCCACAATGGCCTCGGATGTGGTGAGGCATCCCTTGTGTTAGCAATGAAGCTACACTCAGGGAGAGCGCCTAGTGGAATCTGAGGTTGTTTTGTTCTTTCTGAAGCCTGCATGAGCACAATTCATGAAACTAATTTGAGTTCATTCACAAATAATATTTGACTTCATTCAAAGTTAGTTGCACACAACAACTGTAGGGTCTTACACTTTCCAATATTAGATCTAACATTGACATTTGACTTCCATTTTCACCAGTGCTTGTTGTACCTGATTCCTAGGCAACAAACAAGAAAGTATCACAGTAAATGAGCAATTATAACACTTGGGTGAATGGAAATTGAAAATTAGCAGCAATTAGAACACCTGAGTACATGTGGCGTCCCTGTTTACAGGTTGCTTTCTCTTGCGATTTGTTTGTTGGTGTGCTTCAGGTTCTACATGAGCTTGTCCACCTCTTCCAAGCTCTGGGCATTTTCTTTTATTGTGATCAGGTTGGTTGCACACACTACAACGTTGCACTATCCCAGCTCTTGTAAGTTTCCCATTTTTCTCCTCGGGTGCCTTTCTCCTTTTGGTGGGAGGCCTTCCTACTTTTTTAGTATACACAGGTGGCATCACCAATGCAGCATACATCTTTTTCCACCCTCTCAGATCTCGGCATGGCATGATGACCTCACTATAGCAAAGCTTGAAATTGGAAACACTATAACAAGTGTGGACCATTGGCTATGGACTTATCCTCTCATGCCTAAAACAAGTAATGTTGTGGTGACAAGGAATGCCTGTCATCTGCCACCTCCTGCAAGTGCATTGTTGTTTCAAAATTTCAACTTGGTACTGCCCTGTTAAGCCCGTGACATTGAAAATTCCTTTGCCCGCTTCCATTGGATAGCAGTTGTTGGCCAAGTCTTCCAGTTTGACAAGCTTTTTTCTGATTTTAGGGCAAACTAGGCCAAGCATCTCCTCAAGTTCTTCATTTTTTGTGGCAAACCTAGTCATTAACTGATTTTTGATCTTTTGAAATATGCTTAACACAGGCATCTCTCTAGCATCCAGAATGTATCAATTTAATTTCAGAAAAATATTAATTTTTGAGATACAGGAACGAATGCTCTAATTTATGTCTCAAGTACAAGAACATATGCTCTAATTTAATGTCTCAAGTAAAGGGATACAAGAAAGCTTACTTGTTAAACACTTCACATGTGTTGTTGAGTAGTAGGTCACACTTGGGTAATTCACTGAAATGTGCCCTACACCAGGCATGTGGATCAATTGCCTCTAAGTACTCATATGCCTCCGAGTTCAATTCTTTCATTTCATCCATGTTTTTTCTCCAATCAATCAAGTTGTAAGACCTAGCAATTGCCCATAGCTTGTTCTTTAATATCTCTCCCTTCCATTGCTTGTTGAAGTTTTGATAGAGGTGCCTCACACAGAATCTATGCTCTGAATGTGGGAACTCCGAGTTCACCGCATTGATCAACCCCTTCTATTTATCACTCATAATGGTCCATGGTGTTGTGTTTTGTTGTATTCCTAGATCTTCAATTAGTGTTCTAAAAAACCATTTCCATGTATCCGTGTCCTCTACTTCCACATAGGCCATGGCAATAGGATAAATACAATCATTAGGATCTAAGCCCACAGCTGTCAATAACTACCCACCATACTTGGTTTTAATATGACATCCATCCACGCAAATAATAGGCCTACATCCCCTAAGAAATCCTACTTTGCATGCATAAAGTGACATGTACAATGAACTGAAGCATCCAAACTCTAAATTCATGAACAAGCAACTTCCTGGGTTCGATCTCCTTACCTCGGCAGAAAAATCCCACAACATATCAAATTGATTTTCTTCATCTCCATGTATTTGCTTCATTGCAATTCTTCTTGCTCGTGCAAGTTTGCTTCTTAATGTAGTCATGTGGTAGTCCTGCTGCACAAGGTTTGAAAAATTCATGAGGGTCATTTTGTCATCAGCTCTAAACTTCTCCAAGTATCTCTTAGACAAGTACTTGGCTGTAAATTGCTTAAGTTGCCACACTCTCTCACATGTATACATGTCCAAGTATCTCTTAACCATAAAACTTTTTGTTTTGCTGTCGGGTGCCGCAAAGATGAACCAAGGACAACCTTCGGTACAATGAGCCCTTACTCTTTGTAGATCATTCTTTGCATACTTGATGGCTACTCTATTCTTAATACTATACTCATTCAGTGTTGTCCTGAGATCAACAACAGATGGGAATGTCATGCCAAGTTTGAAGGAAGGAGCATTCAAGTCTTCAGCTCTAAAGCTACTAAACTTCAAGTTCTTCATGTTTTCTTCTTCTTCATCAGATGATGGAAGATCCAGATCATCGGTGTCGTAATCACCATCTTCGCCACATATGCCTTTATTCTTGTCTTTTACATCACAATGTGCTTCAACCCCCTTATCCACCCACTCATCGAACAAGTCATCGTCATCTTGTCCAATTTCATTGTCAGAATCTATGATGCCACCAAAGTCGATGTCACTATCACTATCATCTTGCTCTTCCATCACTTCATCTCTGTTCTTATTTTTTCCTGTGTTCCTATCTTCATTTGGAACTAAATATTGCACATGGACCTGCTCGCTGCGCCTAAATGCACCTTCAACATATAGTGAAAAATATTGAAACTTCGGCACCACAGATGTCATGCTAAGAGTGTCAGCATCACGACCGATAATCCGTAACCCATCTACCAAACTTTTCCCAGGCAGAAGCCAGTACACACCAACATTATTCAGATCATATCCTAGTTCTTCCACAATGCCCTTAATCCAGAGCGGCGACCTAGTGTCTACTTCACAGTGATCAACATACTCAATGCGTCCAACCATGTAGCACTTCCTACTGCCAACACCACAGAAAAAACCGCCGTAATTCACCTCGAGCGAGCACAAATCGTCCTTCGGACCTAACATTCAAACCAGATAATCCAAAATCAATATTACACACAAAGATTACTCGTACTACTGAACTAGAAAAGATGCAGAGATTACCCACAATTGCACTACGAAATTGCCAAATCAACATCAAAATCAAACCAAAAATCAAAAGAAAAAAAAGAGGCGACGGGGCTGGGGTTCGGGGACTGACCATACAACAGAGGTGGTTCGCCCGGGCCTCGCCTCGTCGGAGCCATCTGTCCCTGCTGTCAACGGATCCAAAGATGGAACTCCACGCTCGACGGAGCTCGAGCTGTCCAATCCCCGCCTCCAGCCGTCAAAGCTCTAGGTCGGCCGGGTGGGGAAAGTGGGATAGGGATCGTGTCACAGCCCTGGAAATTGCTTGCATTAGTTGCATCATGGCATCATGCTTAAATCCTAATGAACTTGAAATGGGGATGACAAACCCTAGCACCTCCTCAAATAAATAAAATTCCAACAACTGAATTTTCAATGATTCCAAAATGCTTTTTAAAAATGTCCACTGTTTCTGATAAATGTTGGCAACAACATATTAGGGGACATTTTAATTTTCAAAACAAATATAGCATTTTAAAATACCCATTAATGCTACTGAAATCAACTAATAAAGCATTATAAATATGATAGTTGTCTAAAAATGCCCAAATCTTTTTGTGGAAATATGAAATAATCAAACTATATTTTATAAAATATTGGGCATTTTGTATTAGGTATTTTGGCCTCACAAAAAAATTAAAAGAAGAATGTCAGAATAAAAGAAAATTGGAAATAAAAATAGAGAAGGAAGGGGGTTACCTGGCGCTTACCTGGCCCAGAGCCGGCCCAGCCCAGCTTCTCCCCCTGTCATCTTCCTCCTCGCCAGGAGGACGAGGCGTGGCAGCTCGCCGAGCGCCGGCCTCCACCTCCTGCCCGTCTGCCTGCCTGTGCAAGGGGATTAGGCCCCAGAGCCGTCCGGATCGAGATGACCCCTCCCCTCTCTCTCCCTCACTCTCTTCCCTCTCCCCTGCTCCTCTCCCTCCCCCTGCTCGCCATCGTGGCCGCCGGACCTCGTCGCGATTCGCTCCGCCCGGTGCTTCCCCGAGCTCGTCGTGACCTCTAGGAGCCCCACAGTGAGCTCCGCTCCATTTTCCCCCTCTTCCCGTGCTTCCTCGCGCTCCGTAGCCCATGCCCGCACGCGACCGAACTCCGGCCGCCGCCAAAGTCGCCTTGGTCGTCAACTCCGGCGTCCTCGCGTCCTCCCGTTGCCCTAGATGGACGCGCGCGAGCCCCAGCTTGCCGTAGCTCCATCCCGCGTTCAGAACCGTCGCCGGACGGCGATTTCCGGCGAACTTCCGCCGTCGGGTTGGTCACCGCCGGTGGAACTCCGGCGCCAGCCGACGTGGCTTAGTCATTAGGGTGTTAATCTCTAATTAGGCCACCTGTTAGTCGCTGACAGTGGGCCCACGCGCCTAATAAAACCCCTGGCTAACTTAAATAAGTGGGGTCATCCCTTGTGCCTATGACACACGGGTCCCACCAATCAGGTTTGACCTGGACCTGGTCTAGTTGACCTGCTGACGTAGGCATGACCTCAGCATGACATAATAATAATTTTCTGTAATAAAATAATTCCAGAAAATGCTCTAAACTTCTAAAAATCATAGAAAATAATCTATAGCTCAGATGAAAATAATTTATATATGAAAAATGATCAGAAAAATCCAATGAATCTATTTATGCCATGATCATGCATGTTTGAACAAGTTAACATCACCAAGTAGGACATTTTATGAATAGGCCAATATATGAAATATCATTTGGAGTTGGAAATTCAAACTTATTTGAATTCCACTTCAACCAATTTGACTAACCACTCCTCTAGGTTAGTTAAGTACCTCAATATGCCATGTCATACATCATGATTGTTGCATTGCATTGAATATATTCTTTCTTTCTGTTTGTCGGTGGTTATTCCCTCTTGGTAGACGATGATTCCGACGATGTGAACGTTGACACTAATGAAGAGAAGTATATCTTGAAGATTGTCAGGCAAGCAAAAACCCCTTGATCATATCAATATCAACCCACTCTCTCGCTCCTGCTCTCTTTTACTGCATTAGGACAACAACAATTCTACTATTGCATGTCATCGGTAGTCGAAGCCCTTCCTTTGCATGACCTGTCCTTGCCATAGTAAATTGTTGAAACCACTTAGCATGAGTAGCAACTGCTTGAGCCTTGTTGTGCTTACTCATCCATGCTTGCTTACTTACTGTGCCTGCTATGCTTAGAGTCGTGTCGTGTCGGGACTGATACATCTGAGTGATGGATCGGGATGGCAGTATACATGTCCTATTGAGTGGAAGTTAAAGGTGTGAATACGATTTGGTAAAGGTAGCGATGAGAGGTCATGTAGGAGTACATGGCGGGTTGTCTCATTGGGACCGTCCTTAGGAACTAAGTTCTGTGTATGTTATCCAAGACAAGATACTACCGCACATTGGGATACTTAATTGACCCTCTCGACTTATTAATCGCCTAGACCTCTGTCCAGGAGTTGCAACTAGTTTCTGGCGTTTGTAGGGAAAGTGTTGGCGGCCATGTATAGTGCTGCCCGACGGGGTGGACTATAATGCGGTACAGACACAGTGGCACGGTGTACCAAGTGGCACCCGAACGGTGGGCTTGGGAACCCTGCGCACATCGTTTGAGGCCATAGCGGAAACTTCGGCCGGACTTCCGTGCAGGTTCAACCTTGGATAGGCGATAAACCTAGACTAGGGTCTTGTGTGGTTGACGGTCGTGGCCGACGCCCACGCCAGTGCTTCCGCTTGAAGGTTGCCGAGATGCATGACGTGCATATGGTGCTAAGTGGCGAGAGTGTGTGTGAAGAAGTATACCCCTGCAGGGTGAAATAATCTGTTCGAATAGCCGCGTCCTCGGATATGGACTACTTGGAGAACTTATGTGGTTCATAGATAACTCAAAGTGGATACTCTAAAATACGCAAGATAAGCGTGAGTGTTATGGATGGCCTTCTCGTAGGGAAACGGAAGTGGATCCATAGTGGTGTATTGATTGGTGAATGTGTGGACTCGTGTGCGCTATCCAACCTCAAAGAAAGCACTTGTAATCGTAGTATAGGTTAGCCAAGAGTCAAAGCTGGCTTGCTGCAATGAACTCCACAATCCCCTTCATTGATACTTGTGCATATGTAGCTAGTTCTGATGTAAGTCTTGCTGAGTACTCTTGTACTCACGTTTGCTTAATTTATGTTTTGCAGAGGAGACGTTAGTCTCATTAGTGATTGTTTCAACGTGAAGCTCGATGTTGACCGGGTTAGCTTGGGAATCCCAGACAGAGGTCTGGTTCCTTTGGTAGGGTCGTTGTAGCTTTTCAGGCTCCTCTAGCCACTTTTGTAGATGTCTGTACCCAGACATGTTTAACTTCCGCTTGCTTGTTTGAATGCTCTGTATGTAGGGTCTTGTGACCTCGGTTTGTAACATCTATTGTATTGGCTCTTCCGAGCCTTTAAAATAAATGTTGAAATGTTGTATGGTTATGTTGTGATGCCATAGTTGTATCTATGCATATCGGGCATGTCGTGCGTACGTGTGACGTGCAATGGTATGTATGGGATCCAACACCTAGTTGTGTGCCTTTAGTAGTACTCTTTACGGGGAACTGCCTCTTTGTGCTTTCACCGAGCCTTGGTAGCTTGCTACTGCTCCGGACACATTGATTGACCGGCATGTATCCTTCTTTGCTGCTGTGTCTATCCCTTCGGGGAAATGTCTCGCAGTGTAATGGAGTCCATGTAGCCTGCTGCGACTCGTCTACGTGCAGTGATGGCATTTATGCCCCACGGCGTAATGGAGTCCTTGTAGCTTGCTATGACTCGTCTACACACGCTAGAGATCGACACCTACATTGCTGGGTTACGTATGCATGTCCCTGTACGGATGTGCTACTTGGGTTCTACGACTAGTCATGTCGGCCCGGGTTCTTTGACATTTGAATGCTAGCGACATTATCACATACGTGAGTCAAAAGACGCAAACGATCCCGGCCCAGGTAAGGTGGTAGCCGTGGAGATAACCGTGCGTGAGACCGCAAAGTGATGTGATGTGTTACATGCTGGATTCTTATGGCTTAGGATCGGGGTCCCGACAGATTGTCAAGTCCCTCTAGTCGGACTTGTGTGGGGAAAGTTGGGTATGGCCGCTAGAAAAATAAGTAGCTTCATGTTTGGGGGGGGGGTCAAATTCCTGTACATGCCATATCCCTCCACGTTGCAAATCCAACTCAACGTGGCTATGGTCAAAGTTCCAGCCGGACTTGGTCAGTAGCTTTTTGGACCCGTGGTAGACAGCTTAGTTAGTTATAGGACTCATATGTGCATTTTAAAACTTTTAGGACCTAGGTGACACGCCTCGAATACTTTTAGGACTTATGGTGCATTTTACTCTTTAAATAACAAGGGGCTGATGTGTTTTAAAACTATTTAAAATAGTTGCTCTAAAAACCAACATGATAATTTTATTAAAAGAGTCTTATATCTTTGTAGGTAAAAGTGCTTTTGTTTTATCAAAAACCCTTTTATTTATTTCTGTGGGGTTTTTGTAAGTGAGCTGTTTTGGTTTTTTTTAAATAGAAAAACCTGCTGGTTTTGTTCTCTATGAGAGAGAGAGAGGGAACTGGGCCGGTTCCTCCCCATGCGGCCCAGCCTAGGTGGCCTAGCGACTACCTGCTCCCATTGCTCGCCGTCAGCTTCAGTGGGAGCAGAGAGAGAGAGCGTCGCCGCTGTCCCTTTTCGCCGTCCGACGCCGTCAGCTGCGGGGGTATTTAACCCCCTCGACGTGCGTGCCCGTTCGCCCTAGGGTTCCGCTCCTCCTCCCAGCCGCCGCCGCTCCCATCTCCCTCTCTAGCCTTCTCCTCCTCCCCTTCTTCTTTCCCCTTGGTGAGGTTCAGAGAGCGCAGGTAAGTTCAGAGAGAGGTTGCGCCGGTCGTCTTCGCCGTCTTCGCCGCGTCTCCGGTGGCCCTCGTCGCCGGTGGAGATGGCGTGGAGCACGGGGTCGTCCCCCGCGTTCCATTCCTCCCGCTAGGGAGGTGAGGAGCACCTCCCTACAGTGCCGCTTCGCGATACCGTCGTCCGCAAGGAGCAAGGTCGTCGTCGGCATCTTCTTCCCCTCCGTCTTGCCATCGTCCGTATCCCCCCCCCGCGCCTCTGAGACCCCTCGGTGAGCTGCTGCGTCCCCACTGCCCCTTCTTCCCTGCATAGGTCCGCCGTGTCATCACCGTAGTGCCATCGCTGCTGGTCGGAAAGGTGAGGGCTTGTGCTCGTCTCCGTCCTCCTCATCGCGAGATGAGCAGAGGAATGGGACCCCGTAGATCCCCTCTTCGTTTGTGCCCGTTGGCGTCGCCAGAGCGCTCGTGTGGTCGCCGGAATCATCGCCATCGTTGCTGTCGCCGTAGTGTGCTGGTCTTCTTTAGTTTCGTCGGTTAGTCGCGCGAACTGTAGTACTAGTGGGCTCGATGCCCTCTCCTTTTAAGATCCGATGCAGTAGCGCAGTGGTGTGCGCTCGGGGGTGCAGACTAGTAGATCTGGGGTTCGATCCCCAAACCCCCCTTTTTTATTTTCTTTCTTTGTTTTATTTTCTTCTTTCCTGATGTGGTATGTATGTGTATGTGTATAATACATGTATAGGTGTTTTTTTCTTTCTTCCCTTTTCTGTTTAGTAGAAATATTTGTATGTGAGTGTATGTGTGTGTGTGGTGCTTAAATACATGTGTATGTGCATATATGCACTTGTGCATCTGTGTGTGCACATATGTGTGCGTGATGAGCACCAACACACATAGTGGTGTGTGTGCACATGAGTGTGGGTGTGCCCATATGCACTTGTGCATATGTAGCTCTGTGTGTGTGCATGCTTGTGTAGTGTGTGTGTGTGTTGAGTGTGTGTGTGAGAGAGAGAGAAGTGGGTCCATGCCCCACTTGTCAAACCCTATCTATTTTAATGTGTGTTTTGTTGATATATGGTGTTAATTATATCTTTTCCAATTATAGCTATAATTCCAAATCTGGACATCTTCATTTTTGCACATGAGCATTTTGGGTAAGTTTTCACTTATAGGAGTGGATGATGATTTTGCTAAGTAGTTTTGTCATGATGCTCCATGTGAATATATGAGTGTGATACATCAATTTGGGGTAGAAAATCTCAGGAATCCATTGGTGGTATTGGTTTGGTCTTTTGAGAAAGTTTGACAAAATGTCATTTTATCTCATAATGCCATTTTTGTCATTTTTGCCATGTTTAATCCATGCATGGTATGATGTGTGTGCCAACATGAATATGGTAGACTTTGATGCATAGAATGCCATGGTATTTATCTTTGTCATGATCAGCTTGCAAATAAGTGGGAACCATGCTCTAAAGTAGCCACTAAAATGTTGCCATTTTCAACCATGCTAAATATTTCGAAGTCTGAGAATCTGCTCTTATTTTTTATTCCATGAAGAGTGGTTGCTATCTTGTGATATGTTGTGAATTAGCTCAAGCTCAGTGCTAGTGATTTGAAGTATATGTTGTCTTCTAGCATCCTATTAATTTTCATGACATGAGGTGGTGTCTAACACCATTAGTTTCTATTGCCAACTTGCCACCAGGTTAACTCAGATTCTAGAAAACTGTTATTTTCACTCTCCCAGATTTCTGTTTCATCATGCCAACTTGTGAGCTTCATGCTTATTGATGTGTTCCTTCTTTCCAGATTGTGTAGTTCGATAAGTTGATAAGAATGTTATGTAGTTTCTCTCAGTGCCTTGTTTGTGGTCGTAGGAATTCTGTAGCTCAAGTTATTGGCTGTGTAAGTTGCTATGTTGTTGTTTTGTGGTAGATTGCTTGTTTTATTGTTTTACGACTTGTGGGAGCTATACTCCATAGAATTGCTTGATATTTGGCTCTATTGTGGTTGGTTTTTCATTGCCTAACCAGTGGCTACCTTGGAATGCCAAGGAATAGCATAGGTCCTTCTTGTCTTGTGTTTTGCCTTCGTATCTTGTCGTGAGCGTATCGTGAGAACCGTAACTCCGTTTCTTACGTTCTACATATGCATTTGTATCGTTTTTGCATGATGCATCCATATTTTCCATGTTAATGCATGTATAAATAACTTAACATAAGGTTTTGTCCAGATTCATTAATAACCAATCCTTTTCATGTGAAACATGACTAGTTAGGATTGCCGTGCTAAAACTCTTCACATAAGCATGCATCATTATTTCTTGTGCATTGCACCATGGTTTTTTGTTTATTCTTGCTGTTTCTTTTGGGTAGACGTGAACGTTGAACCTGAGTACGAAGAGCTAGGCGAGTACAACTACGAGGATCCCGCTACTTGTTCCACTGAAGAACCAACAGGCAAGATGATTGTACCCGGATCCCGAAACTATTTTCGCTTACTAGTTGTCTTGCTCTTATCATTACAATTGCGCTACCTACCACTTGAATGTCAGCCTCCTATTTTCCATGATAGCCTCTAACCCTCCACATCCTAGCAAACCTTTGATTGGCTAAGTTACCGCTGATCAGCCCCTCTTATAGCGTTCTTAGTTGCAGGTGCAGGATGTATCCATGTGATAACATGGATTTTGTATATCACAATATTATCTGTTATCTAATTTAATGCACATATATATCTTGGTATTGGTGGAAGTCTTGGCCTTTTGCTAGGTGTTTTGTTCCGCTGTTACCGCCATAGTTTCTTGTTACCGGTGTTATATTTTCCATACTTTGCGCTCCTAACATGCTCGGGGTTGTTATGGGGACCCCCTTGTTTATTCGATTAAGATTAAAACTTGTCTGGCAAGACCCAACATTGGTACTACATTTTCTTAACAACTTAATAAAATTGCATAGGGCTTAGCTACCCCATGGATAATTAATCAACAACCCGGGCCAGTGCTCCTCATGAGTGTTGGGCCATAACGGGCTGCCTGTGGGGCCGCCTCGAGGTAACTTGAGGATTGGTTTTCCCTGTAGCTAGTCCCATCTAGTAGTGCCCTGAGACAGAGATACGCGCAGCTCCTATTGGGATCTGGCCTGCCAGGTGGTCTTGCTGGACTTGTTTTACCTTTATCGAGTGTCTTGCGTGTGGAGCTCTGACTTTCTTCGGGCTATCTCGAGGTGTTGGAATTCCTTTGGAGTTGCCTAGGATGATCACGAGACCTGTGGTCGAGGCTATTCCCGTGGAGTGTGGTTAATTTGTGATGGACTAGTTGGAGCACCCCTGCAGGGTCAAATCTTTCGGAAAGCCGTGCCTGCGGTTATGTGGTAACTTGGATATTTGTTTAACACCCGGTTATAGTTAACTTGAAGTAAACTCTAATAAAATGCACCAAGTGTGTGAGTAACCATGATCGTCTCTGCTCGTGAACATGATCCGAGAGAGAACATGGTGGGGTTATGATTGTTGAGTCCTTGTGGCTCACAGATTACTACAACAATCCAGGTACCGGTACAGATGAGTTCGTGCAGGATGATCTGACGTGGCTCTAGTGGGAGTATGACGAGGAAAGAGGCAGGATTTACGTGACTTATCCGGATGAGTAGAGGACCATGGTCATGATCTTCGGAACTAGCAAGATAGAATCATTGCATCTACTTTTATCGTTTGTTTTCGTCCGTAGTCGAACCCTGTCTTCATATTGGTGATTGAACTCTTGTGTGAAATTGTAATTTAGTATCTGGCTAGTGTAAGCCAACTCATATACTCATCTCTTCTTAAATGTATGATGTAATGATGTTATACTTGCGAACGACGAGATGCGCCTCTATCCCATGCCGAAGCCCCCGTGCCTTAATATGGATAGGCAGGCATCTTGGGCGTGACACACATACTCTCCCACCAAAGTCGGTCCCAAAACAAATATGCCAATTCGGTGCAACCAACATTCCTATCCTGATGCCACCGAGTTCCAAACCCTAGACAGACCCAGCCAAACCCTAACACTTCGGTGTAGCCGACACTGCACTTGGTGCCATCGAGTTGGGTTGCCAACTTCCTGTTATGCAAGTTCTCTTTTTCGGTCTGACCGAGAATGGTGAATCGGCGTCACCGAGTTTGGTAAATCTGACCATTGGTCACCTTGTCGGTGCAACCGAGAGTTATATATTGGTCCATCCGAGATTCAAAATTTGCCACTTTTGTCACTTCAGTACCATCAAGATTTACATATCGGTGTCACCGAGTCTGACTTGTTGTGTGTAACGGTTGGATTTTTGGGGAAGCCTATATATACCCCTTCACAGCCAACCACTCGAAAGAGAAGCACTCAAAACTATTCCATACCTATCCTACTCAGCTTTCTGAGAGAGAACCACCTACCCTTGTGTTGAGGTCAAGATCTTCCACTCCAACCATATGGATCTTGATTTCTAGCCCCCCCAAATTGCTTTCCACCAATCCCATCTCTTCTACCAAGCCAAATCTGTGAGAGAGAGATTGTGTGTTGAGGAGTCTATCATCTTGAAGCACAAGAGCAAGGAGTTCGTCATCATTACCGAGCCTATTACCTTTTGGACGGTGGTGCCTCCTAGATTGGTTAGGTGTCGCTTGGGAGCCTCCTACTTTGTGTTGTGGAGTGAACCAAGGAGTTTGTAAGGGCAAGGAGATCGCCTACTTCATGAAGATCTACCCATAGTGAGGCTAGTCCTTCATGGACGAAAGCCGCATGGAATAGTCAAGGTTGCTTCTTCGTGGAACCCTCCATGGGTCGAGCCCTCTATGGACTCTCACGACTGTTACCCTCCGTGGGTTGAAGAGTCCATAAATGTGGACGTATGATAGCACCACCTATCAGAACCACGGGAAAAATCCTTGCTTCTCCTATTGTGTTTGATCTTCATATCACATCTCTTTACTTACATGTGCAATGTCATTACCTTCCGTTGCCATATTTGTAGACATGCATGTGTAGGGCTATTAGACTCGTTAGGCTTGCTAAAATAGTTAAAATCTGCCAACCAATTAACTTGGGAAAAGGTTAGGTTTTAAATTTATGCTAGTAGTCTATTCACACCCCCTCTAGACACGCCTCTCTCGATCCTACAAGTGGTATCAGAGCCTTGGTCTCCATTGCTTTGGTTTAATCACCGTGGAGGAAGATGGATGTGTCTAGAGTAGAGAGTTTGAGTTGTAGAGTGCTCATTCTTGATGGAGAGTACTATAGTCAATGGAAGAATGCCATGATTGATCTATTAGATAGATTCCATTTGACTGAATACATTGAGAAACCCTATGTGCTCCTCATTGATGAATTGCATCCCACACACGAAGAGGAAATTAACATGCTTTGTAACCTAAGAGCTGTCAATCTTATTGTTAGAGGTTTACCAGGATTCGTGCTTTCTCAAATGAAGAACTTTGCATGTGCCTATACTTATGGACTGATTTGGAGAAACGATATCCAAACTTTCCTTAGGAAATCTTGATGAAATTCTTCATAAAACTGTTGCTTTTCACAAAATGAAGCCTAGTGATCCAAAATTTGATAAATGCCTATTTGAGCTCCGTGATCTTAAGCGTGCTAAAGGAGATGTCACCACTATCAACAACATTATGTTTGAATCCATTCGCATTCATAAACTTGAACATTGTCATGATCACTATTCTAACGAATCTCTTGTTCTTTATGATGAGGATTTCCCACTTGATGATGACAATGTGGAACATGGCTACTATGAAGAAGATGAGTTGTTCGACATCGAGTATGAGAAGATCATGAAGAAACTGAGTCTTATGGCAAACTTTAGAGACTACATGTCCAGAGGAAAAGAGTGGATTCTTGATAGTGGATGTACGGATCATATGACTGGTGAAAGAGACATGTTCCAAGAGATCACGCCTAATCAAGGTCCTCGACGGTACATGACCTTTGGAGACAACTCTAAGGGTAAGGTACTTGTCCTTCGTAAGGTGGCCATATCTCATGATAGTTGTATTCAAAATGTCATGCTTGTTGAATCCCTTGGCAACAATCTTCTTCCCGTTTCTAGACTTGCCGACTTTGGTTTCAATGTTTTATTTACGAAAGTCGATTATCGAGTGTTTCGCCAAGATAATCATAAAATGGTGTTTACCGGTTTCCGTAGAGGTGATCTATACATTGTTGATTTCACTAAAAGATCCAAGCCTTGCACTTGTTTAATTGCAAAATCTTATAAAGGTTGGCTTTGGCATAGAAGACTTGGACATGTAGGCATGCGAAATCTAGATAAGCTAATCAAAGGTGATCATATACTTGGTGTTAAGGATGTTAACTTTGACAAAGATAGACTTTATAGCGCTTGTCAAGCAGGAAAGCAAGTAGGTGGAATCATCCGATCAAGAATATCATGACTACTAGGAGACCACTCGAGTTACTTCATATGGATCTCTTCAGTCCCAATGCTTACAAGAGTCTCGGTGGAAACTCTTATGGTCTAGTTATAGTGGATGATGTTTCCATATTTACATGGGTATTCTGTCTTCATGATAAGTCACGGGTACAAAAGATCTTCAAGAACTTCACTCAGAAAGCGCAAAATTAGTTTCAAGTGAAGATCAAGAAGGTTTGGAGCGATAACGGATCGGAGTTCAAGAACACCCATGTGGATACCTTTCTTCATGAAGAGGGTATTTCACATGAGTTCTCGGCTACGTACATAGCTCAACAAAATGGAGTTGTTGAGAGGAAGAACCAAACACTCATTGAGATGGCAAGAACGATGCTTGACGAATACAAGACGCCAAAACACTTTATGGCAGAAGCCGTGGAAACAACATGTCATGCCACAAACCGACTTTACTTTCACAAGCTTCTCGGTAAAACGACATATGAGCTTCTCATCGGTAACAAACCCCAAGTTGGATACTTTCGAGTAATTGGCTCAAAGTTCTACATTCTTGATAAGCATCGTCGTACTAAATTTGCCCCTAAATCTCATGAAGGATTCCTACTTGGTTATGGATCTAACTCTCACACTTACCGTGTCTACAACAACTTCACTTGAAAAGTTGAAGAGACGGTAGATGTGAAGTTTGATGAATCTAATTGTTCGCAAGTCGAACAATTGCCAAATGATGTAGGTGATAAGGATCCTTCGGAAGCCATACTAGATCTACCCATCGGCAAGATTCGTCGCATGGAGGTGAAGGAGGGTACTTTATCAATTCAAGTGGAAGCCCCTACCTTATGTCAAGGTGAACCTCAACATGACATGGAGGCATCCACAAGCGGTACACGACAAGATGATGAAGAGGAGGAAGTGCATCATGAAGATCCACCACAACCACCTGCACCACCACCTCAAGGGAATGACACCTCCAACAACAACGAAGATGAACGATATGATGATGAAGAAGAAGAAGCTCCACCATCCAACAATCGGAAGCTGACCCATGTTCGAGCTCAAGTGACCATGAACCATCCCCTAAACCAAATCTTTGGTGATATACAAACAGGGAGAATCACTCGCTCTAAAACCCGTCTAGCTAACTTTGTGAGCATTATTCTTTCATATCTATCATTGAGCCTTTAAAGGTAGAACAAGCTCTTGAAGACGCGGATTGGGTGAACGCAGAGCATGAAGAGCTACACAACTTTGAGAGGAACGAAGTGTGGACACTCGTGGAGAAACCCGAAGGTGAGCACAACATCATCGGAACCAAATGGGTATTTCAGAACAAACAAGACAAAGATGGTCAAGTCGTGCGCAACAAGGCTCGTCTCGTAGCCCAAGGATATACGCAAGTCGAAGGTATGGACTACGGTGATACTTATGCCCTCGTTGCTAGACTTGAAGCTATTTGTATTCTTCTTGCTTATGCTAATCACCATGATATCACACTTTACCAAATGGACATCAAAAGTGTCTTTTTAATTGGTAAAAAAGAGTAAGAATTTTATGTTAAGAAACCACCTGGTTTTGTGAATCCTAAGAAACCTAATCATGTTTACAAGCTTCGCAAAGCTCTTTATGTTCTTAAGCCAGCCCCTCGTGCTTGGCATAAATGCTTCACGAAGTTTCTCATCGAAAAAGGTTTTGAAATTGGTAAAATTGATGCAACCTTGTTCACTAAGAGAGTTAATGGAGAATTATTTGTATGCCAAATCAATGTGGATGATATTATCTTTGGTTCCACTAACCCTCAATTTAGTGAAAGATTTGGAAGGTTGATGTCCGAGAAGTATGAGATGTCTATGATGTGTGAGCTGAAATTATTTCTTGGATTGCAAATCAAGCAATCAAGAGAAGGAACTTTCATCTCTCAAACTAAGTATACCAAGGACTTAATCAAGAAGTTCAACATGTAGGATTGCAAAGGTATGAAAACTCCTATGCCAACAAGTGGACATGTTAACCTTACCAGGGAGGATGAACCAGTTGATCAAAAGGTTTATCGATCTATGATTGGTTCACTGTTCTATCTATGTGCATCTTGTCCTGATATTATGCTTAGTGTTTGCATGTGTGCTAGATATCAAGCCGCACCTAAAGAGCGTCATCTTTTGGCCGTGAAACGTATTGTGAGATACTTGATACAAACACCAAACTTTGGCATTTGGTACCCCAACGGATCTTCTTTTAATCTTGTTGGCTATTCCGATTCGGACTATGTCGGTGACAAGGTTGATAGAAAATCCACCTCGGGTACTTGTCAATTCTTAGGTAGATCTCTCGTGTCTTGGTCCTCCAAGAATCAAAACTCGGTATCTCTATCTACTGCCGAAGCTGACTATATTGCTGCTAGATTTTGTTGTGCGCAATTAATATGGATGACAAACGCTTAAGGATTATGCCATGGAAATCTATGCTCCCTTGTATTGTATCTAACATTTTGTAGGTACTTAGAAGAACTTCATTCCACAAGATTGCCATCAACTCCAATCATAAGCAATCTTGTCATTACCAAGTATCCACAACCCCTCTTCATGATGGCGTAGGAGAACGTTGCATGGGAAACAAAAATATTCCTACGCACACGCAAGATCTATCCATGGTGATGAGCATCTATGAGAGGGAGAGTGGATCTACATACCCTTGTAGATTGCTAAGCGGGAAGCGTTAAGAAACGCGGTTGATGTAGTCAAACGTCTTCGCGATCCAAATCGCCGAGCGTCCTGCGATCCCATCATGATCCATCTCGCGATCCAATCACGATCTGTCCCGCGATCTCATCATGATCCTTCTCGCGATCCAATCACGAATCGTCTCGTGATCTTGATCACGGTCCTTCCGATCTAGCGCCAAACGGACGACTCCTCCGCGTTCAGCACACGTACATCTCGATGACGATCTCCGCCTTCTTGATCCAGCAAGAGGGAGCAGAGAGGTAGATGAGTTCTCCAGCAGCGCGGCAGCGTTGCGACAATGATGGTGGAGCTATTCCAGCAGGGCTTCGCATAAGCACCGCTGAAAACCGATCTAGAGGAGAAACTGCAATCTAGAGGAGAGGTAGCACGTGGCTATTAGGGTTAGCTTTTTCCTATAAATCCTCTAGTATATATAGGAGGGAGGGAGGGGAGGAGGCAGCCTCAAACCCTCAAGGTTTGGTCGAAATTGGAGGTGGAGGAGTCCTACTCCAATCCTATTAGGAGTAGGATTCCTCCTTTCCACTTGGAAACTCTTTCCACCTCTCCACCTTTGAATTTTTTTCCTTCTCAAACCACTCCAGGCGCATGGGCCCTTAGAGGAGGCTTTGTCCAGCCCACCAGGGGCTGGTTTACCTCCTACCACAAACCATGTAGCCTCTTGGGTCGAATTACCTCTCTCGATGGTCCCCCGGTACACTACCGGCACTCCCGATACACTACCGATTAGCCAGAAACTTTTCCGGCGACCAAAATAGGACCTCCAATATATCAATCTTTACCTACGCACCATTTTGGAGCTCCTTGTAATGTCCGTGATCTCATCCGGGACTCCGAACAACCTTCGGTCACCACCATACATAACTCTATACTACAGAAACGTCACCGAACCTTAAGTGTGCAGACCCTGCGGGTTCGAGAACTATGTAGACATGACTCAGACACCTCTACGGTCAATAACCAATAGCGGGACCTAGATGCCCATATTGGTTCCTACATATTCTACGAAGATCTTTATCGGTCGAACCTCTATATCAAGGATTTAGTTAATCCCGTATGATGTTCCCTTTGTTCTTTGGTATGTTACTTGCCCGAGATTCGATCGTCGGTATCTCCATACCTAGTTCAACCTTGTTTCTAGAAAGTCTCTCTACTCGTTCTGTAATACAAGATCCCGTGACTAACACTTAGTCACATTGCTTGCAAGGCTTATTGTGATGTTGTATTACCGAGTGGGCCCTGAGATACCTCTCCGTCACACGGAGTAAGAAATCCCAGTCTTGATCCATGCCAACCCAATAGACACCCTTGGAGATACCTATAGAGCACCTTTATAGTCACCTAGTTACGTTGCGACGTTTGATACACACAAGGTACTCCTTCAGTGTCAATGAGTTGCATGATCTCATGGTCATAGAAACAAATACTTGACATGTAGGAAACAGTAGCAATAAACTAACATGATCATATGCTACGTTTGTAGTTTGGGTCTTGTCCATCACATCATTCTCCCAATGACGTAATCCCGTTATCAAATGGCATCTCATGTCCATGACTAGGAAACCATAGCCATCTTTAATCAACGAGCTAGTCTATTAGAGGCATACTAGGGACATGGTGTTGTCTATGTATCCACACATGTATCTGAGTTTCCGGTCAATACAATTATAGCATGGATAATAAACGATTATCATGAACAAGGAAATATGATAATAACCAATTTATTATTGCCTCTAGGGCATATTTCCAACAGTCTCCCACTTGCACTAGAGTCAATAATCTAGTTCACATCACCATGTGATTCGCATTGTTATGAATCTAACACCCAATGAGTTCTGGGGCCTGATCATGCTTTGCATGTGAGAGAGAGGCATTTTATGCAATGGGTCTGCGACATTCACATCCGTGTGTACTTTGCAGATCTCAATGTCAAACAGTAGATACTGCTACCACACTCCACTTGGAGCTATTCCAAATGGCTGCTCCACTATACATATCTGAATTGCTACTAAGAGTCATCCGGATTGGTGTTAAAGGTTGCATCGACGTAACTCTTTACGACGAACTCTTTATCACCTCCATAATCGAGAAACATATCCTTAGTCTTTTAGTTACTAAGGATGATCTTGACCGGTCGCCAGTGATCCACTCCTGGATCACTCTTGTACCCCTTGACGGACTCATGGCAAGGCACACACAGGTGCGGTACACAGCATGTCATACTATACAGAGCCTATGGCTAAGATATAGGGGACGACATTCGTCCTTTCTCTTTCTTATGCCGTGGTCGAGATTTGAGTCTCACTCAACTTCACACCTTCCAAAGCAGGTGAGAACACTTCTCTCCGACTGATCCATTTTGAACTATTTCAAAATCTTGTCAAGGTATGTACTCATTCAAATTCTCATCAAGCATCTTGATCTATCTCTATAGATCTTGATGCTCAACAATTAGGTAGCTTTATCCATGTCTTCCTTTGAAAAAATACTTTGAAACAACCCTTTGTGCTTTCCAGAAATTTTGCATCATTTTCGATCAACAATATGTCAACCACATATGCTTATCAGAAACTCTATAGTGCTCCCACTAACTTTATTGTAAATACAAGTTTCTCATAAACTTTGTATAGACTCTAAAACTTTATACCAACATGACATTTAGTGGAAATGCCACAAGTATGTGGTACTATCATTATTAACTTTGTATCTTTTGGCATCAATGTTATGAACATGTGTATTACTACGATCAAGATTCAACAAACCATTCTCACTGGGTGCATGACCATTGAAGGTATTATTCATGTAAACGGAATAACCATTATTCTCTAACTGAAATGAATAAACGTGTTGCAATAAACACGATCTAATCACGTTCATGCTCAACGCAAAACACCAAATAAAATTTATTTAGGTTCGTCACTAATCCCGAAGGTAGAGAGAGCGTGCGATGTTGATCACATAAACCTTGGAAACATTTCCAACACACATCGTCACCTCACCCTTAGCTAGTTCTCTGTTTATTTCGTAGCTTTTATTTTGAGTTACTAACATTTAGCAACTGAACCGGTATCCAATACCTAGGTGCTACTAGGAGTACTAGCAAGGTACACATTAAAAACACGTATATCAAATATACTTCTGTCGACGTTGCCAGCCTTCTTATCTACCAAGTATCTAGGGTTGTTATGCTTCAGCGACCGCCTCCTCACAATCGAAGCACTTAGTCTCAGGTTTGGGTTCAACTTTGGGTTGCTTCACTCGAGCAACAACCGACTTGCCATCCATGAAGTTTCCCTACTTGCCCTTGCCCTTCTCGAAACTAGTGGTTTTACTAACCATCAACGCTGGACGCTCCTTCTTGATTTCTACCTTCGCGGTGTCAAACATCGCGAACAGCTCAGGGATCATTGTTTCTATCCCTGACATTTTATAGTTCATCACCAAGTTCTAGTAGCTTAGTGACAGTGACTTGGAGAACTATATCAATCACTATCTTATCTGGAAGGTCAACTTCCACTCGATTCAAGCGATTGTAGCACCCAGACAATCCGAGCACATGCTCAACGATTGAGCTATTCTCTTTCATCTTGCAGGCAAATAATCTTGTTGGAGATCTCATATCTCACAACACGGGCATGAGCCTGAGATCCTAATTTCAGCTCTTAGAACATCTCATATGTTCCGTGACGTTCAAAACGTTTCGGAGCCTCAATTCTAAGCCGTAATGCATGATGCACTAAACTATCAAGTAGTCATCACAATGTGCCTGTCAGATGTTCTCAACATCTACAGACGATGCTAGAGGGCTTGGCACACTGAGCGGTGCATTAAGGATATAAGCCTTCTGTGCAACAATGAGGACAATCCTCACATCACGGACCGAGTCCGCAATATTGCTACCATCATATTTCAACTCTATTTCTCTAGCAACATATAAAACATAAGGGAGCTGTAGCATGACCTAGTAATCTACAACATAATTTGCAAAGACATGACTGACTATGTTCATGATAATGAGTTCAATTAATCATATTACTTAAGAACTCCCACTCAAATTGACATCCCTCTGGTCATTCGAGTGATACATGATCCAAATTCACCAACTCAAGTCCGATCATCATGTGAGTTGAGGTGGTTCCAATGGTGAACATCATCATGTTGATCATATCTACTATATGACTCATGTTCGACCTTTTGGTCTCTTGTGTTCCGAGGCCATGTATGTACATGCTAGGCTTGTCAAGTTTAACCCGAGTGTTCTGCATGTGCAACACTGGCTTGCACCCGTTGTATGTGAACATAGAGTCTATCACACCCGATCATCACGTGGTGTCTCGACACAACGAACTTCCGCAACAGTGCACACTCGGGGAGAACACAATTCATCTTGAAATTTAAGTGAGGGATCACCTTATAATGTTACCGTCGTCCTAAGCAAAACAAGGTGCATAAAAGGATTAACATCACATGCAAATCATAAGTGACATGATATGGCCATGAACTTGTGCTTTTGATCTCCGTCTTGAAAGCACTGGCATGATATCCATCGTCACCGGCATGACACCATGATCTCCATCATCTTGATCTCCATCAACGTGTCTCTATCGTGGTTGTCACGCCCACCATGCTTCTACTACTATCGCTACCGTTTAGCGATAAATTAAAGCATTACATAGCGCTTAATGATTGACACGCATGTCATACAATAATTAAAGACAACCCTATGGCTCCTGCCGGTTGTCGTACTCATCGACATGCAAGTCGTGATATTCTATACAACCCATGATCATCTCATTCATCGCATATATCTCATCACGTAATTAGCCATATCACATCACAACATACCCTGCAAAAACAAGTTAGACGTCCTCTAATTGTTGTTGCATGTTTTACGTGGCTGCTACGGGTATCTAGCAAGAACCACTCTCACCTACGCATAAACAGTTGGGGAACGTCGCATGGGAAACAAAAAAATTCCTACGCTCACGCAAGACCTATCCATGGTGATGAGCATCTACGAGAGGGAGAGTGGATCTACATACCTTTCTAGATCGCTAAGCGGGAAGCGTTAAGAAACGCGGCTGGTGTAGTCAAACGTCTTCGCGATCCAAATCGCCGAGCATCCCGCGATCCAATCACGATCTGTCCCGATCAAGCACCGAACGGACGACACCTCCGCGTTCAGCACACATACAGCTTGATGACGATCTGTGCCTTCTTGATCCAGCAAGAGGGAGCGGAGAGGTGGAAGAGTTCTCCGGCAGCGTGACGGCGCTCCGGCGATGGTGATGGAGCTATTCCGGCAGGGCTTCGCCAAAGCACTTCAGAAATCCGATCTAGAGGAGAAACTATGCACTGGAGGAACAGGTAGCACGTGGCTGAAAATCTAGTGCCCAAAACCCTAAAACCTCCAGTATATATAGGAGGAAGAGAGGAGGAGGCTTGGACCTCAAGGGACCAGCCCTTGGTTCGGCCGAATCAAGTGGGAGAGGAGGAATCCTCCTCAAATCCTAGTAGGACTAGGATTCCTCCCTATTTTGCCTTTTTTCCACCTTATCTCCTAGGGTTTTCTCTCCCAGCCGCATGGGCCTTGTGTGGGACTTCCACCAGACCACTAAGGGCTGGTATTCACTCTCCCACAGCCCATGTAGCCTCTTCAGTTGAAATACCCCTCCCGATGGTCTCCCGGTACACTACCGGCACTCCCGGTACACTACCGATTAGCCCAAAACTTTTCCGGCGACCAAAATAGGACTTCCTATATATCAATCTTTACCTATGGACCATTCCGGAGCTCCTCGCGACGTCTAGGATCTCATCCGGGACTCCGAAAAACCTTTGGTCATCACCATACATAACTCTATACTACCGAAATGTCACCAAACCTTAAGTGTGCAGACCCCGCGGGTTCGAGAACTATGTAGACATGACCGAGACACCTCTACGGTCAATAAAAAATAGAGGGACCTGGATGTCCATATTGGTTCCTACATATTCTACGAAGATCTTTATCGGTCGAACCTCTATGTCAAGGATTCAGTTAATCACGTATGATGTTCCCTTTGTTCTTCGGTATGTTACTTGCCCGAGATTTGATCGTCGGTATCTCCATACCTAGTTCAACCTCGTTATCGGCAAGTCTCTTTAGTTGTTCCGTAATACAAGATCCCGTGACCAACACTTAGTCACATTGCCTGCAAGGCTTATTGTGATGTTGTATTACCGAGTGGGCCCTAAGATACCTCTCCGACACATGGAGTAACAAATCCCAGTCTTGATCCATGCCAACTCAACAGACATCTTCGGAGATACCTGTAGAGCACCTTTATAGTCATTCAGTTACGTTGCGACATTTGATACACACAAGACACTCTTCTGGTGTCCGTGAGTTACATGATCTCATGGTCATAGGAACATATACTTGACATGCAGAAAACGGTAGCAATAAACTAACACAATCATATGCTACGTTTGTAGTTCGGGTCTTGTCCATCACATCATTCTCCTAATGATGTGATCCCGTTATCAAATGACATCACATGTCAATGGAAAGGAAACCTTGACCATCTTTGATCAACTTGCTAGTTCACTATAGGCATACTAGGGACAAAGTGTTGTCTATTTACCCACACATGTAATGTGTTTCCAATCTTGATACAATTATAGCATGGATAATAAACGATTATCATGAACAACGAAATATAATAATAAACACTTTATTTATTGCCTCTAGGGCAAATTTCCAACAGTCTCCCACTTGCACTAGAGTCAATAATCTTGTTCACATCACTATGTGATTTACATTGTAATGAATCGAACAGCCATGTAATTCTGGTGTTGACCATGTTTAGCCCTTGGAAGAGGTTTAGTCAACGGGTCTGCAACATTCAAATCCATGTGCACTTTGCAAATATTTATGTCCTTCTCCTCGATGTAATCGCGGATGGAGTTGAAGCGTCGCTTTATGTGTCTGGTCCTCTTGTGAAACCTTGGTTCCTTGTCTAGAGCAATGGCACCAGTGTTTTCACAGAATAGGTTCATTGGATTCAGTGCACTGGGCACTATTCCAAGATCTGTCATGAACTGCTTCATCCAGACACCTTCCTTCGCCGCCTCCGAGGCTGCGATGTATTCCGCTTCGCATGTAGAATCGGCTACCACGCTTTGCTTGGAACTGCACCAGCTTACCGCTCCCCCATTGAGAATAAATACGTATCCGGTTTGTGACTTAGAGTCATCCAGATTAGTGTCAAAGCTTGCATCGACGTAACCTTTACGACGAGCTCTTCATCACCTCCATAAACAAAAAATATTTCCTTAGTCCTTTTTAGGTACTTAAGGATGTTCTTGATTGCTGCCCAGTGTTCCATTCCAGGATCACTTTGAAACCTTCTGACCATACTTATGGCAAGGCTGACATCGGGTCTTGTGCACAGCATTGCATACATGATAGAGCCTATGGCTGAAGCATAGGGTATGACACTCATCTTTTCTTTATCTTTTGCAGTCACTGGGCATTGAGTCTTACTCAACTTCACACCTTGTAACACAGGCAAGAACCCCTTCTTGGACTGATCCATTTTGAACTTCTTCAAAACTTTATCAAGGTATGTGCTCTGTGAAAGTGCTATTAAGCGTCTCGATCTATCTCTATAGATCTTAATGCCTAATATGAAAGCAGCTTCTCCTAGGTCCTTCATTGAAAAACTCTTGTTCAAATATTCCTTCACGCTTTCCAGCATTTCTATATTGTTTCCAATCAGCAATATGCCATCCACATATAATATTATAAATGCTATAGAGCTCTCACTCACTTTCTTGTAAATACAAGCTTCTCCATAAACTTGTATAAACTCAAACGCTTTGATCACCTGATCAAAGCTCTTATTCCAACTCCGAGATGCTTGTACCAGCCCATAAATGGATCGCTGGAGTTTGCAAACTTTGTCAGCATTCTCTGGATCGACAAAAACTTCTGGTTGCATCATATACAACTCTTCCTCAAGGAAACCGTTGAGGAACGCTGTTTTGACATCCATCTGCCAAATTTCATAATCGAAATAAGCAGCTATATGCTAACATGATTCTGACAGACTTAAGCATCGCTATGGGTGAGAATGTTTCATCGTAGTCAACTCCTTGAACTTGTGAAAAACCCTTTGCCACAAGTCGAGCTTTATAGACGATGACATTACCGTCCGCGTCTGTCTTCTTCTTAAAGATCCATTTGTTCTGAGTGGCCTTTCGCCCTTCAGGTAATACTTCCAAATTCCATACTTTGTTTTCATACATGGATCCCATCTCGGATTTCATGGCCTCTAACCATTTCTCGGAATCCGGGCCCATCACCGCTCCTCCATAGCTCGTAGCTTCATTGTTGTCCAACAACATGACCTCCAAGACAGGGTTGTCGTACCACTCAGGAGTAGTACATGCCCTTGTTGACCTACGAGGTTCAATAATAGCTTGATCTGAAGCTTCATGATCATGATCATTAACTTCCTCTTCTACCATCGTAGGTTCCACAGAAACATCTTTCTGCGCTGCGCTACTTTCTGGTTGAAGTAAAGGTTCAATAACCTCATCAAGATCTATTTTCCTCCCACTCAATTCTTTCGAGAGAAACTCTTTATCAAGAAATGTTCCGTTCTTAGTGACAAAAACTTTGCCTTCGGATCTGAGATAGAAGGTATACCCGACTGTCTCCTTCGGGTATCCTATGAAGACGCATTTCTCCGCTTTGGGTTCTAGCTTTTCAGGCTGAAGTTTTTGACATAAGCATCACATCCCCAAACTTTAAGAAACGACAACTTTGGCTTCTTGCCAAACCATAGTTCATATGGCGTCGTCTCAACGGATTTTGATGGTGCCCTATTTAAAGTGAATGCAGTTGTCTCTAATACATAACCCCAAAACGATAGTGGCAAATCAGCAAGAGACATCATAGAACGCACCATATCTAATAAGGTTCGATTACGACGTTCGGACACACCATTACGATGTGGTGTTCCAGGCAGTGTTAACTGTGAAACAATTCCACACTGTCTTAAGTGACTGCCAAACTTCATAACTCCAATATTCACCTCCTCGATCAGATCACAGGAATTTAATCTTCTTGTTACGATGATTCTCAACTTCACTCTGAAATTGCTTGAACTTTTCAAACGTTTCAGACTTGTGTTTCATTAAGTAAATATACCCATATCCACTTAACTCGTCAGTGAAGGTGAGAAAATAACGATATCCACCATGCGCTGTAACATTCATTGGACCGCACACATCAGTATGTATGATTTCCAATAAGTCACTCACCCGTTCCATTGTTCCAGAGAACGGCGTTTTAGTCATCTTGCCCATGAGGCATGGTTCACATGTGTCAAGTGATTCAAAATCAAGTGACTCCAAAAGTCCATCAGCATGGAGCTTCCCCATGCGTTTTACACCAATATGACCTAAACAGCAGTGCCACAAGCAACTCTACATCTTTTGGCATTAATGTTATGAACATGTGTATCATCACTATCAAGATTCAATATGAATAAACCCCTCACATTGGGTGCATGACCATAAAAGATATTACTCATATAAATAGAACAACCAATTTTCTTTGATTTAAATGAGTAACTGTCTTGAAATAAACAAGATCCAGATATAATGTTCATGCTTAACGCATGCACCAAATAACAACTATTCAGGTTCATCACTAATCCCGATGGTAATCTAAGAGCGAACGTGCTCACGGCGATCACATCAACCTTGGAACCATTTCACACGCGCATCATCAATTCGTCCTTAGCCAGCCTTCGTCTATTCCGTAGCTCTTGTTTTGAGTTGCAAATGTGAGCAACCGAACCGGTATCAAATACCCAGGCACTACAACGAGAGTTGGTAAGGTACACATCAATAACATGTATATCATATATATCTTGTTTGGTGTTGGCTGCCTTCTTGTCGGCCACATACTTGGGGCAGTTCCACTTATAGAGACCAGTTCCCTTGCAATGAAAGCACTCAGTTTCTGGCTTGGGTCCATGCTTGGGCTTCTTTACAGAAGTAGCAACTGCTTTGCCATCCTTCTTGGTTTTACCCTTCTTGTCCTTTCCCTTGCCAATCTTATTGAAACTAGTGGTTTTATTAACCATCAACACTTGATGTTCTTTCTGGATTTCAGACTGAGTGGCTTTTAGCATCGCAAACAGCTCGGCGGCTGACTTGTTCATCCCGTGCATGTTATAGTTCATCACAAAACTCTTGTAACTAGGTGGCAGTGATTGAAGAACTCTGTCAGTGATCGCCTCTGGTGGAAGGGCAATTCCTAACTCTGCTAGACGATTTGAATGCCCAGACATTCTGAGTATATGCTCACAGATAGACCCGTTCTCCTCCATTTTGCAAGCATAGAACTTATTGGAGGTCTCATACCTCTCGATCCGGGCATTCTTCTGAAAGATAAACTTCAACTCCTGGAACATCTCATGTGCTCCATGACGTTCGAAATGTATTTGAAGTCCCGGTTCTAAGACATACAATATTGCACACTGAACTATTGAGTAATCTCCAGAACGTGCCTCCCAAGCGTTCTTAACGTCTTCGGACGACATGTCTTCTGGTTGGTCACCAAGCGGTGCATCAAGGACATATGATTTCTGGGAAGCCGTGAGGATAATCCTCAGATTACGGCCCCAGTCAACAAAGTTACTTCCATCATATTTCAACTTAGCTTTCTCAAGGAATGCATTAAAATTCAGGGGTGCTACTACGCGAGCCATTGATCTACAACATAAATATGCAATGGTTACTTAGACTATTATTCAAGATAATGAGTTTAGTTAATCAAATTACTAACGCTCCCACTCAAATTGACATCCCTCAGGTCATCTGAGTGTCACATGATCCAAATTCACCAACTCAAGTCGGATCATCACGTGAGTTGAGGTGGTTTCAATGGTCAACATCATCATGTTGATCATATCTACTATAGGACTCATGTTCGACCTTTCGGTCTCTTGTGTTCCGAGGCCATGTCTATACATGCTAGGCTCGTCAAGTTTAACCCGAGTATTCTGCACGTGCAACACTGGCCTGCACCCGTTGTATGTGAACGTAGAGTCTATCACACCCGATCATCACGTGGTGTCTCGACACGACGAACTTTCGCAACGGTGCACACTCGGGGAGAACACAATTCATCTTGAAATTTAAGTGAGGGATCACCATATAATGGTACCGTCATCCTAAGCAAAACAAGGTGCATAAAATGATTAACATCACATGCAAATCATAAGTGACATGATATGGCCATGAACTTGTGCTTTTGATCTCCATCTAGAAAGCACCGGCATGATCTCCATCGTCACCGGCATGACACTATGATCTCCATCATCTGGATCTCCATCAACGTGTCGTCATCGGGGTTGTCGCGTCCATCATGATTCTACTACTATTTCTACCATTTAGCGATAAAGTAAAGTATTACATAGCGCTTAATGATTGACACACAGGTCATACAATAATTAAAGACAACCCTATGGCTCCTGCCGGTTGCCGTACTCATCGACATGCAAGTCATGATATTCTATACATCACATGATCATCTCATACATCACATATATCACATCATGTAATTGACCATATCACATCACAACATACCCTGCAAAAACAAGTTAGACGTCCTCTAATTGTTGTTGCATGTTTTACGTGGCTGCTACGGGTATCTAGCAAGAAAAATTCTCACCTACGCATAAACCACAACGGTGATACATTAGTTGCTTTTCAACCTTATCAAGGAACGCCTTTGTTGAATCCGATCCAAGTAAAGTAGGAGAAACTGCCACCCGCCAGCCATCTTTTGCAACAAGTTGCAGTTGAGGGAACCGGTCTCTCGTAAGTGTACGAGTAATGTTGGTCCGGGCCGCTTCATCCCACAATACCGCTGAACCAAAACACGACCAAGGGAGGAAGCAATCTAAGCATCAACGCCCACAAACTCTTTGTGTTCTACTCAAGATCTTATCTACACATAGACCTAGCTCATGATGCCACTGTTGGCGAACGTCACATGGGAAACAGAATTTTTCCTACGCTCATGCAAGACCTATCCATGGTGATGAGCATCTACGAGAGGAAGAGTCGATCTACATACCCTTGTAGATCGCTAAGCGGGAAGCGTTAAGAAATGCGGTTCGTGTAGTCGAACGTCTTCGCGATCCAAATCGCCGAGCGTCCCGTGATCCAATCACGATCCGTCCCGATCAAGCACCGAACGGATGGCACCTCCGCGTTCAGCACGCATATAGCTTGATGACGATCTCCGCCTTGTTGATCCGTAAGAGGGAGCAGAGAGGTAGAAGATTTCTCTGGCAGCGTGACGGCGCTCCGGCGATGGTGGTGGAGCTATTCCGACAGGGCTTCGCCTAAGCACTACAGAAATCCAATCTAGAGGAGAAACTATGCACTGGAGGAACGGGTAGCACATGGCTGAAAATCTAGTGCCAAAAACCCTAAAACCTCTAGTATATATATGAGGAGAGAGGAGGAGGCTTGGCCCTCAAGGGACCAGCCCTTGGTTTGGCCGAATCAAGTGGGAGAGGAGGAATCCTTCTCCAATCCTAGTAGGACTAGGATTCCTCCCTATTTTGCCTTTTTTCCACCTTATCCCTTTGGGTTTTCTCTCCCAGCCGCATGGGCCTTGTGTGGGACTTCCACCAGCCCACTAAGGGCTGGTATTCACACTCCCACAGCCCATGTAGCCTCTTGGGTCGATATAACCCTCCCGATGGTCTCCCGGTACACTACCGGCACTCCCGATACACTACCGATTAGCCCGAAACTTTTCCGGCGACCAAAATAGGACTTCCTATATATCGATCTTTACCTCTGGACCATTCCGGAGCTCCTCGTGACGTACGATATCTCATCCGGGACTCCGAACAACCTATACTATCGAAATATCTCCAAACCTTAAGTGTGCAGACCCTACGGGTTCGAAAACTATGTAGACATGACCGAGACACCTCTACGGTCAATAAACAATAGCGGGACCTGGATGTCCATATTGGTTCCTACATATTCTACAAAGATCTTTATTGTTCGAACCTCTATGTCAAGGATTGAGTTAATCCCGTATGATGTTCCCTTTGTTCTTCGGTATGTTACTTGCTCGAGATTCGACCGTCGGTATCTCCATACCTAGTTCAACCTCGTTATCGGCAAGTCTCTCTACTCGTTCCATAATACAAGATCCTGTGACCAACACTTAGTCACACTGCTTGCAAGGCTTATTATGATGTTGTATTACCGAGTGGGCCCTGAGATACCTCTCCGTCACACGGAGTAACAAATCCCAGTCTTGATCCATGCCAACTCAACAGACACCTTCGGAGATACCTGTAGAGCACCTTTATGGTCACCCAGTTACGTTGCGACGTTTGATACACACAGGGCACTCTTCCGGTGTCCGTGAGTTACATGATCTCATGGTCATACGAACATATACTTGACATACAGAAAACAGTAGCAATAAACTGACACGATCATATGCTACGTTTGTAGTTTGGGTCTTGTCCATCACATCATTTTCCTAGTGATGTGATCCCGTTATCAAATGACATCACATGTCAATGGCTAGGAAACCTTGACCATCTTTGATTAACGAGCTAGTTCACTAGAGGCATACTAGGGACAAAGTATTGTCTATTTACCCATACATGTAATGCGTTTCCAATCAATACAATTATAGTATGGATAATAAACGATTATCATGGACAAGGAAATATAATAATAAACACTTTATTTATTGCCTTTAGGGTATATTTCCAACATAAACCACAACGGTGATACATAAGTTGCTTTTCAACCTTCTCAAGGACCGCCTTAGTCGAATCCGATCCAACTAAAGTAGGAGAAACAGACACCCGCCAGCCATCTTTGTGCAACAAAGTTACACGTCAGTCGATGGAACCGGTCTCTCCTAAGCGTACGAGTAAGGTTGGTCCGGGCCGCTTCATCCCACAATACCGCTAAACCAAAACGCGACCAAGGGAGGAAGCAATCTAAGCATCAACGTCCACAAACTGTTTGTGTTCTACTCGAGATCTCATCTACACATAGACCTAGCTCATGATTCCACTGTAGGAGAACGTTGCATGGGAAACAAAAATATTCCTACGAACACGCACGATCTATCCATTGTGATGAGCATCTACGAGAGGGAGAGTGGATCTACATACCCTTGGAGATCGCTAAACGAGAAGCGTTAAGAAACGCGGTTGATGTAGTCGAACGTCTTCGCGATCCAAATCACCGAGCGTCCCGCGATCCCATCACGATCCATCTCGCGATGCAATCACGATCCTTCCCGCGATCTCATCACGATCTATCCCGTGCTCCAATCACGTATCGTCTCGCGATCTTGATCACGGTCCTTTCGACCTAGCGCCGAACGGACGGCACCTCCGCGTTCAGCACATGTACAGCTCGATGACGATCTCCGCCTTCTTGATCCAGCAAGAGGGAGCAAAGAGGTAGATGAGTTCTCCAGCAGCGCGACATCATTGCGACGATGATGGTGGAGCTATTCCAGCACGGCTTCGCCTAAGCACCACTGAAAACCGGTCTAGAGGAGAAACTGCGATCTAGAGGAGAGGAGCACGTGGCTATTAGGGTTAGCTTTTTCCTCTAAATCCTCTAGTATATATAGGAGGGAGGGAGGGGAGGAGGCATCCTCAAATCCTCAAGATTTGGTCGAAATTGGAGGTGGAGGAGTCCTACTCCAATCCTATTAGGAGTAGGATTCCTTCTTTCCACTTGGAAACTCTTTCCACCTCTTCACCTTTAGATTTTTTTTCTCAAACCACTCCAGCCGCATGGGCCCTTAGAGGAGGCTTCGGCCAGACCACTAGGGGCTCATTTACCTCCTCCCACATCTCATGTAGCCTCTTGGGTCGAAATACCTCTCCCGATGGTCCCCCGGTACACTACCGACACTCCCGGTACACTACCGATGAGCCCAAAACTTTTCCGGAGACCAAAACAGGACTTCCTATATATCAATCTTTACCTCCAGACCATTCCGGAGCTCCTTGTGACGTCCGGGATCTCATCCGGGACTCCGAACAACTTTCGGTCACCACCATACATAACGCTATACTACTGAAACGTCACCGAACCTTAAGTGTGCGGACCCTACGGGTTCGAGAACTATGTAGACATGACCGAGACACCTCTACGGTCAATAACCAATAGCAGGACCTGGATGCCCATATTGGTTCCTACATATTCTATGAAGATCTTTATCGGTCGAACCTCTATGTCAAGGATTCAGTTAATCCCGTATGATGTTCCCTTTGTTCTTCGGTATGTTACTTGCCCGAGATTCGATCGTCGGTATCTCCATACCTAGTTCAACCTAGTTTCCGGCAAGTCACTTTACTCGTTCCGTAATACAAGATCCCATGACTAACACTTGGTCACATTGCTTGCAAGTCTTATTGTGGTGTTGTATTACCGAGTGGGTCCTGAGATACCTCTCCGTCACACGGAGTAACAAATCCCAGTCTTGATCCATGCCAACCCAACAAACACCCTCGAAGATACCTGTAGAGCACCTTTATAGTCACCCAGTTACGTTGCGATGTTTGATACACACAAGGTACTCCTCCAGTGTCAGTGAGTTGCATGATCTCATGGTCATAGGAACAAATACTTGACATGTAGAAAACAATAGCAATAAACTGACACGATCATATGCTACGTTTGTAATTTGGGTCTTGTCCATCACATCATTCTCCTAATGACGTGATCCCGTTATCAAATGACATCGCATGTCCATGACTAGGAAACCATAGCCATCTTTGATCAACGAGCTAGTCTATTAGAGGCATACTAGGGACATGGTGTTGTCTATGTATCCACACATGTATTTGAGTTTCCGATCAAATTATAGCATGGATAATAAATGATTATCATGGACAAGGAAATATGATAATAACCAATTTATTATTGCCACTAGGGCATATTTCCAACAGATGGAAGGAAGAAGACAACAAAAACATATCCTTGACATATACATGATCTTAGTTGCAAAACCTATAAGTGGTATCATGTCAATAGGATATATCAATTGTTCTTCCTTGCATGACTAACCTTTGTAGGTGACTAGTGTACTAGAACGAGAATGTTGCTCCAAACTCAAAGATGATCTTAATCAACCTCGAGCATCCTCAACAAGTTCACCTATGAGCAACGACATCAACATCACTCAAAGGTATGTACTCATATCCTTGAAAAGGCTTTACTCTAAGTCATGGGCTAAAGGAACTCAAGTGATATGAAGACATCAAAATGCTTAATCAAAAAATGGCAACCCCATTTTGAGCTTAAATGATGAGTATGACCTATGATCAAGTATTCTTGCTTGGCTCCTAAGTCAATATACTCTAATATAGGTGACCTAGTGAACACCCATCATTTAGTTAAGAATCTTGTGTGGTTTGCTCTCTTATTGTATTATCTCTCAAAACCACTCAAATCTTATCTATTTGATGACCTCTGTAAATTCTTCACATTTTCCGTTTAAAACAGTTTCACTTGTCTCTCTGAAAACAGAAAGTTTGTTTACCTTTCGGAGTCACCGATTTAGATAACTTGGCTCGACCGGACTTGCATATAATTTGCACTACACAATCTCGGTATCACCAATTTATCCATCTCGGAGTCAACGATTTCTTTGTGTTCAGATGTTTTCTTGATATGGTTTATTTGTTTTCAGTTCTTATGATAATCTTGTTTCTTCCATGATCCCTTTTCTATTTTTGTTAAAAAATTAAGGGAGAGAAGAACAAACAACTCTTAGGGAGAGAAATTATTTATTCAAGGATCCCTAGCTTCAAGGAGAAGAAAACTCAAATTTGCCAAAGGGAGAGAAGCTACATTCAATGATTCCCTTAGACTTTCATTGACCCCTACTTTCAATGAACCTTGATCTCCATGATCCCTTCCTTGTCAATGATCCCTGTCACTACTCCCAAGAATTTAACCTTTTTGGTATTTTATGCCAAAGGGGGAGAATATCAAAGCTTCATGCTAAAGGGAGAGTCACATGCTTATGCAAAGGGGGAGATATGATTTAGGGGAGAAGAAAACTTCAAAAGTTCACACTTTCATGATCAAGGAGAGGAACAACAATGTAAGGAAATAATACTACTTTTGGAGAAAAGTCTCAAGTGAACAAAGAATTACTTTTCTCACCCTATCCAATCCCAATATCTACATGTTGAGATTCAGGGGGAGAGAATGTACTACCATATTTATATCAAAGAGGAGAAAAGATATAATAGATTATTACCAAGATGTGGAGCGTACTCTTTGAGTTCTATTGCTTTTGTTTAGTAGAATACTCGTGTGTTTCCTAACATTGTTTTCTTAAGTGTGTCTCTACTACTAGAATGCTCAAGAACTCAAGGTAAGTATATGCATCATATCTTTGATCAACATGATCTCTTGCTTTTTGCACATATTGTTTGCAAGAGTGAAGTCTTGATCAAGGATATACATTTCATTCACATATATTGATGCATATAGCCAAGATACACATGACTCATATATCCCTTTCATTCATATGTGTGTCCATGCATTCCAAAGAAACTATCCTTTAAGGACTGCACACATCTAGGGGGGAGGAATCTTAGTCATGTCTTTCTCAAAGTCTTCATTGCATTCATGCAGATCTTTAATTGAATCTTTGATTGTATGTTGTCATTAATTACCAAAAAGGGGGAGATTGAAAGCACAACATGCTCCCTTGGTGGTTTTGATAATTCATGACAACATACATTGTCTCTTGGACTAACACTTCTATATAGTGTATTTCAGATAATAGTCCATGGAGTGTTGAGTTGGCAAAAGGATTGAGGAGACTGTGGAATTACCCCAAGATTCAAGGAAATAGGTTGGACAAGCTTCAAGCAAAAGGACTCTACATTTTACATTTGTGAGAAATCACCTTGAGTCTATAGAAAATCCAATACTATTAAAAGGGGGTAAAGTTTTGATGGTGAACAATATGCTCAAACGTGCACAAGTGACTGTCACAAAAACATACACATACTCTCCCACCAAAGTCCATCCCAAACCAAATATGTCAATTCGGTGCAACCAACATTCCTATCCCGGTGCCACCGGGTTCCAAACCCTAGACAGACCCAGCCAAACCCTAACACTTCGGTGCAGCCGACACTGCACTCGGTGCCACCGAGTTGGGTTGCCAACTTCCTGTTACGCAAGTTCTTATTTTCGGTCCAACCGAGAATGGTGAATCGGCGTCACCGAGTTTGGTAAATCTGACCGTTGGTCACCTTGTCGGTGCAACCAAGAGTTATATATTGGTCCATCTGTGATTCAAAAGTTGCCACTTTTTGTCACTTCGGTACCATCGAGATTTACATATCGGTGTCACCGAGTCTGAGTTATTATGTGTAACGGTTGGATTTTTGGGGAAGCCTATATATACCCCTTCACCATCACCCACTCGAAAGAGAAGCACTTAGAACTATTCCATACATATCCTACTCAGTTTTCTGAGAGAGAACTACCTACCCTTGTGCTGAGGTCAAGATCTTCCACTCCAACCATATGGATCTTGATTTATAGCCTCCCCAAGTTGATTTCCACCAATCTCATCTCTTCTACCAAGCCAAATCTGTGTGTTGAGAAGTCTATCATCTTGAAGCACAAGAGCAAGGAGTTCATCGTCATTACCGAGCCTATTAACTTTTGGAGGGTGGTGCCTCCTAGATTGGTTAGGTCTCACTTGGGAGCCTCCTACTTCGTGTTGTGGAGTGAACCAAGGAGTTTGTAAGGCCAAGGAGATCGCCTACTTCGTGAAGATCTACCCATAGTGAGGCTAGTTCTTCATGGAACCCTCGGTGGGTAGAGCCCTCCGTGGACTCTCGCGACCATTACCCTTTGTGGGTTGAAGACTCCATAAACGTGGACGTACGATAGCACCACCTATCAGAACCATGGGAAAATCTTTGCATCTCCTATTGCGTTTGATCTTCCTATCCCATCTCTTTACTTACATGTGCAATGTCATTACTTTCCGCTGCCATATTTGTAGACATGCATGTGTAGGGATATTAAACTTGCTAGACTTGCTAAAATAGTTAAAATCTGCCAACCAATTAACTTGGGAAAAGGTTAGTTTTTAAATTTATGCTAGTAGTCTATTCACCCCCCCCCCTCTAGACACGCCTCTCTCGATCCTACAAGCACCGAACGAACGGCACCTCCGCGTTCAGCACACGTACAGCTCAATGAAGATCTCTGTCTTCTAGATCCAGCAAGAGGGAGCGGAGAGGTAGATGAGAACTCCGGCAGCGCGATGGCGCGGCGGTGATGATGGTGGAACTATTCTGGCAAGGCTTGGCCTAAGCACCGCCAAAAACTAGGGGAGACGATCTAGTGGGGAGAGAGGGCTGTAGCGTGGCTTAGGGTTGGGTGTGGTTGCCCTCTCTCCCCTCCAATATATATAGGAGGAAGGGGAGGGGCCGGCGCCCCAAGGGTTTCCCCTAGGAGTCGGTCGACGGAGGAGGTGGAGGATTCCACCTCCAATCCTACTCCAAGTAGGATTTCAATCCTACATGGAAACCCTTCCCCCACTTGGGTTTTTTTCCTTTTCCCCCACCTTATCCTCATGGGCTCTTAGGGGCTGGTTTTCCCAGCCCACTAAGGGCTGGTGCGCCACTCGTAAGGCCCATGTGGCCTCCCGGCGTGGCTGGCCCCTCCCGATGGCCTCCTAGCACCCTCGATACACTACCGGAAATACCCGAAACTTTTTCGGTGACCAAAATGGGACTTTCTATATATCAATCTTTACCTCCGACCATTCCGGAGCTCCTCGTGATGTCCGGGATCTCATCCGAGACTCCTAACAACCTTCGGTCACCACCATGCATAACTCAATACTACCGAAACGCCACCGAACGTTAAGTGTGCAGACTCTGCGGGTTCGAAAACTATGTAGACATGACCGAGACACCTCTACTGTCAAAAATCGATAACAGAACCTGGATGCCCATATTGATTGCTACATATTCTACGAAGATCTTTATTGGTTGAACCTCTATCTCAAGGATTCAGTTAATCCCGTATGCTATTCCCTTTGTTCTTCGGTATGTTACTTGCCCGAGATTCGATCGTCGGTATCCCTATACCTAGTTCAATCTTGTTACCGGCAACTCTCTTTACTCGTTCCGTAATACAAGATCCCGTGGATAACACTTTAGTCACTTTGCTTGCAAGGCTTGTTGTGATGTTGTATTACCGAGTGGGCCCTGAGATACCTCTCCGTCACACGGAGTAACAAATCCCAGTCTTGATCCATGCCCACTCAACAAACACCTTCGAAGATGCCTGTAGAGCATCTTCATAGTCACCCAGTTATGTTGCAACGTTTGATACACACAAGGTATTCCTCCGGTGTCAGTGAGTTACATGATCTCATGGTCATAGGAACAGATACTTGACATGCAGAAAACTATAGCAATAAACTAACACGATCATATGCTACGTTCATAGTTTGGGTCTTGTCCATCACATCATTCTTCTAATGATGTGATCCCGTTATCAAATGACATCTCATGTCAATGGCTAGAAAACCTTGACCATCTTTAATCAACGAGCTAGTCTACCAGAGACATACTAGGGACACGGTGTTGTCTATGTATCCACACATGCATTTGAGTTTCCAATCAATACAATTATAGCATGGATAATAAACGATTATCATGAACAAGGAAATATAATAAAAACCACTTTATTATTGCCTCTAGGGCATATTTCCAACAATTCATGCAACATGGTACGTAGATCACCAAACGATCAAAATTGACACGAAACGGACATATAAACCGATACCAAACGGGCATAATTCACATAAACACCACTAAAAGATCAGCGAATGGGCATAATTCACACATCTCAACGATCCCACACATTCTAACTACTCCCTCTGTTCCTAAATATTTGTCTTTCTAGAGATTCAACCATGGACTACATACAAAGCAAAATGAATGAATCTACACTCCAACTATGTCTATATACTCCATAGTGAAATCTCTAAAAAGACAAATATTAAGGAACGGAGGGAGTACATACTAATACTAGATCATCTAAAAGGAGATGGCAAGCATCACCACTTGATCGCCGACCCTTTCCCTTTTTGGTCGACGACGATGTTGTAGGCGTCCGGAGCAGGAGGTGGGTCGACGTGCCGTCGGAGTCAGACCCGTCATCGGAGCAGGAATCGGAGATGACGATGTAGCCTTGCAAGCGACGGACAATGTGGCCTTACTTGCGCTTGAGCTTAGCCACCCTCGCCGCCTCTGCCGCTTCATCCGCCGCCTCCCGCTCGGATTGCTCAATGCCAAGCCAAAGCTGCTTGGTGTTGATCCTCCGGAGTCGTTGGGCCTCTGTTTCCACCTGAGTAAGTGACCGACGACACACCCGCTCGAGGAGATGCTGCTCATCGTTGGGCGCCGGCATCATGCGACGACGACAGTCGGACTGCGCACCCACCGTGGACCTGCCCTCCATCTCTCGCGACAGGCGGCCCATGCCTCACACTTCGGAGTCCGCATCCCTGGCGTCGACAGAGCGAGCACTAGAACCCACCGTTGCCTGCGGAGCAGCGAGCGAAGGCGGAGGAGGCTGTCGGGCGGGAGGAGCAGATCAGGCAGGCCTCGTGGATCCGCGCGCGGGGCGGGAAGTGTCGGTGCCTACGTCGGTGCTGTGGTGACATGCGACAGGTGGCATCGCGCCGGGCCGGGAGGTGCCGCCCGTATCGACCCGCGAGCGCTCGAGGGCGATACGGAGCGCCAGCTCCTCCTCATCTCCAAAGTTGCCGTTGGAGTGGTTGCCGGTGCTGGACATGCTCGTCGATACTAGGGATTGAACGGATTGAGAAAGTGGGAGAGAAGCGGAGCGAGCTAGTGTTTCTTTCGGACGGGATTTTGGGAGATCGGGATGAGCCGACGGTGTGCCAGGCTGACGTGCCCGGGCCGCCTCATATCCGTCCTATATTTACGACGGATGTGAGAAATGTCAGTTAGTCGAAGCGTTTGAGACCCGTTTAAGATGTCTATCTGAATTTATTTTTTGTGACCGGGCACCTGCGCGGACGATTGAGGTGGTCATAGGGCGACTAGCCTGCCTGCTCGGTCAGGTACCGAAGCGTATTCCTACAAAAATGATGTAACGTTTGCTACCTACGCAGTAAAATGCCAAGAGGCTTTCCATTAAAAAAATGTGTATCGATCTGGGTTTGAGAAATAGGGCCGAAATATGGCCACCGTCACGTGGACGGACAAATGAGGGGTCGAGTCTATGATGTCCGCGGACAAGTGGAGGATTAAATTGTACCCACCACGATCAATTGGATTCTCTTGCGCTGTAATATCATTTGCGCTGTAATATCATGGCAGCACATACGGCCTGTCAATTGTGACCACCCTCCTCCCGCCAGCAACAAATAATAAGAAGAAAAGAAGATCCTAAAGCAAAACGCGAGTAGAAGCGTGCATGGAAGATGTATCAAACGTTGGGTGCAGACGGTCCGGGCACGGCCACGGTGTGCGGCGTGAGGCGCTGCAGCTGCAGCATCCGCGCGTAGCATCCGTCGGGATGATGGTTGAGCAGGTGAGAGTGCGACCCTTGCTCCACCACCTTGCCGTCGTCGATCACCGCGATGGTGTGCGCGTTCCGCACCGTGGCCAGTCGGTGCGCCACCACGATGGTCGTCCGCACTGACCCGGCCCGATCCAGCGCCTCCTGCACGCACCGCTCCGACTCGGCATCCAGCGCACTGGTAGCCTCGTCCAGCAGCATGATGGCCGCCTGCTTCACCAGCGCTCGCGCGATGGCGATCCGCTGCCGCTGCCCTCCCGACAGCTGCACCCCGCGCTCCCCGACGCACGTCTTGTACCCTTCCGGTAGCGCCGACACGAACTTGTGCGCGTTCGCCTGGGTCGCCGCCTCCACCACCTCCGCTTCGGTCGCACCCTCGCGCCCGTAGGCGATGTTGTCATGGATGGTGCCAGCGAAAAGAAACGGCTCCTGCGGCACCATGACTACCACTCGCCGCAGCGCCTTGAGGTTGTACTTGCGGATGTCCTTGCCGTCCAGGAGCACGCGCCCGGAGCTGGGCTCGTAGAAGCGCTGGATGAGCGCCAGCACGGAGCTCTTGCCGCACCCGCTGGGCCCCACCAGCGCCAGCGTCCTGCCGGCGCGGGCGCGGAGGCTCAGGTCCCGGAACACCTGAATGTCCGGCCGCGATGGGTACGAGAAGTCGATGTGCTTCAGCTCCACGTCGCCCCTGGGCCGCTCGGGGACGGCTGCGGCGTCCACGTCGTCGGGCTCGATTTCCGTCTTGCGGTCGATGGTCTCGAACACCGAATGCATGGCCCGCCCGCCCTTGATGAAGTCCGGCGCCAGCGTCAGCGTCTCGGCGGCACCGTTGGCGGAGACCATGAGCACCATGAAGACGCGGATGGTCTTGGAGAAGTCGGAGATGCCGTGCTTCACTAGCCACGCAGCGTACCACAGGCCCAGCGCGTAGGACGCGTACAGTAGGAACTGGGCCACACCGTAGCCGATGCCGGCGATCTGGCCCTTCCAGAAGCAGCGCCGGAGCGGCCTCTGCAGGTTGGCCTCGAATAGCCTTGTGATCTTGTCCTCCGAGTTGAACGCCGCCACGGTGCGCACGTTGGCCACCGCCTCCCCAGCAATCTGCGTCGCCTTGGCGTGCGCGCCTTCCAGGTCACCGGAGAAGCCCTTCATGAACATCTTCTGCAGGACGGTGGCGCCGACGACGAGCGGGAAGACGGCGAGGAGCACGAGCGCGAGGCGCCACTGCAGGACGAACCCGGCCGTGCATGCGACGAGCATAAGTGCCGAGTTCTGCACGATGATGGAGATGCGGTCCCCGATGGCAGAGCGCACGTTCTGGGCGTCCAACGCGAGCCTGGCGGCGATGTGCGCGCTGGCATTGGCCTCCATGTCGAACCAGGCCATCTCGTTGCGGAGCACCGCCGTGAGCATCTTCTCGCGCACGCGCTTGGTAAGGTTCTCGCCGACCGTGTCCCAGAAGAGGTGCTGCACGGTGTTGAAGAGCAGCGCGGCGGAGGACATGCCGATGAGGAGGTAGCAGTACTTGGCGATCTCCCGGTCCATGTGCCTCGGGTCCGGCGTGTAGTAGATGCTGAGCACCGCGCTGAGGATGTAGGCGAAGATGGCGCTGAAGGAGCCGCACACCATGGATCCCACGGAGCCGGCGAGCGCGTAGCCCCACTCGGGCGAGTTCATCTTGGCCAGCCGCCAGAAGGAGCTCGCCTGCGCACGGAACGCGAGCTTCTCCATCCCCATGCCCATCCGGTGGGCGGCCGGGTCATGTATGACGGACAGGCTGAAGTCAGCGGTGGAGAAGTCGGAGAGGCGGCGGGAGTAGGGCGAGCGGCCGTAGGAGGAGTTCCGCATCATGATAGGTGAGCTGACGGAGTTGCGGGCGCTGGAGGGCCTTGCGCTGCTCCTCCTGGCACTGACGAGGGCCGCCTCATGCGCCTGCTCCTGCATGCGGATGAGCTTGGCGTATGCGCCGCTGTCCCCTCTGGCCATGAGGTCGTCGTGCGCGCCCATCTCGGAGACGGCGCCGGCCTGCAGGACGGCGACGAGGTCGGCCTTGCGGATGGTCGATAGCCTGTGCGCGATGACGAGGGTGGTGCGGCCGATCATGAAGCGGTCCAGCGCCTCCTGCACGAGCTTCTCGGACTCGGAGTCCAGCGCGCTGGTGGCCTCGTCCAGGAGGAGAATGGCCGGGTTCTTGAGCATCGCACGGGCAATGGCGATCCGCTGCTTCTGGCCGCCGGAGAGCTGCAGGCCGCGCTCGCCCACCTGCAGCACCATGTTCAAACATATTGACTTGTCACTAGTGGTACCGTATTGCTCTACAGTCGTGTTGTATGCATATGCGCTTGTTTATGTGGGGATTTTGACTGGGAGCCAGCATAATTTTGACTGGAGTAGTATAAAAATGTGGAGTAACAGACTTGTTTTATGGTGGAATTTTGACTGGGCATAGAGCATGGTGCCATGTGATGGGGATGGGGTCGGTGTCGATGGAGTGCTAGGGAAGGAAGCTTGGATCAGTAGCCCATGTGCTTGCTTGGATCAATTATCAATGGAAGCTTTTGGTCACGTTAAGTGCTGTGCCACTGCTGGAAAAAAAAAAGCAGCATCGAACGTACTGGACAAAGGATGCTTGAATGTTGTGACATCAACTTGACATTCCTGACACAACGCCGACCTGGAATTAGCTTACTGCTGGGCTGGAGCAAAATATGGAGGCAGGAAAAGAGCACTAGTGTGAAACCATCTTGTAATCATCGACCATTCTCGGTTCAGCTGCTTGTGTTTGTGCTGAGAAAGGGACTTTTAGAGATGGAGGAGGCAGGCAGGTACGTAACTGATACCAACTCTTAACAGCATTGAAAGCAGTATGCTCCTAACAAACAACTGCTTCCACTCCTTGGTGGTGAAATATTGTACTAGTAGTACTGTAGTAGAGTAGTATTGACTATATGGACCCTGTGATGGAACCCAGTAGAGAAGAGAAGAGAAGGTGTCAACATGTGATGCTGTTGCCTAACAAACAAACAAACGGAGTGCCAAGCATCCGATCTGAGCCGGGGGTATCTAGCTTCTCTCCGCAACTCCACGGCGAAGGGCAAATGATGGTTGTGATGAGGAAAGTGGTTGGTGGAAAGGGGAAGCTATCTGCTATGCCAGCCAACCAGCCTAATGGCGCACGGATCGGACGGATAAAAAGGTATAAGCTAGCACGCGCTGGATGAATATGATATGATTGCCGGAGTGACCAACGGACCTGCGTGTCGTAGCCGTCGGGGAGCTTGATGATGAAGGAGTGGGCGTTGGCGACCCTGGCGGCCTCCTCCATCTCCACCTGGCTCGCCTCCTCCCTCCCGAGCAGCAGGTTCTCCTTGATGCTTGTCGCGAACAGCGCCGGCTCCTGGCTCACCAGGCCGATCTGCGACCGCAGCCACCGCAGCTTCAGATCCTTGAGCTCAACACCGTCAAGCATGATTTGCCCTGCTCGCATTTCAACAAGCTCCTGCTAACTCACTTCGATCTCTACTATGCTCTGCTGCCAAATGTAAATTAATGCTTAACTTGAGAGTCATACCTGAGCTCGGGTCGTAGAACCTCTCGATCAGGGACACCACCGTGCTCTTCCCGGAGCCGGAGCTGCCGACCAGAGCGATCGTCTTCCCGGCCGGTACGCTTAGAGAGAAGCGGCGCAGAATCGGCGTGTCCGGCCGGGACGGGTACGTAAACTCCACGTTCCTCAGCTCCAGCCGCCCGGTCACCGACTCCAGCTCCACGCCGGCGTCGCCTTCCTTGGTGATGCCTGGCGTGTGGTCGATGATACGGAAGATCTTCGCCGCCGCAACCCTCGCCTTCGCAAACGCCGCCATGCTCGGCGCCGACTGCCCAAGAGCGCTGCTTGCACAACAATCAATCTCTATTACCAAAATGTCACAAATGACTAGAAATACCATCTTTGCGCGGCGGCAAGGTAAAGAGTAATGGGTAACACGACTTACAGTCCGCCGATCATGACGGAGAACATGGTGGCGATAGCCAGCCCGCCGTTGGTGTGGTAGCCGCGGACGAGATGACCGCCGTACCAGAGGAGCAGAGCGTAGCAGCAGAAGACAGTGAAGTAGGTGCCGCCGAGCCCGAGGCCCTTGGCAAAGCCGTTCCGGTAGCCGATCCTCTGCGCCACGGCTAGCGCCGCCGAGTATGCCTGCGCCACCCGCTCCTCGCCCACGAACGACTGCACGATCCGTATCTGCGACAGGGCCTGCTCTGCGATGTTGCTGGCGCTGGAGAGCGCGTCCTGGCTCTTGGACGAGAGCTTGCCCATGGTGGCGGCTGTGAGGCCACCGATGACAGCGATGAGCGGCACGACGGCGAGCGTGACGAGCGCGAGCTGCCACGCCGCGGTGAAGCCGACGACGAAGCCGGCGACGAAGGTGGCCATGTAGTGGATGAGGTTGCCGAGCTTCTCGCTGATGGCGTCCTGGACGATGACGGCGTCGGCGTTGATGGCATAGATGACGTCGGAGGTGCGCACGTCGGTGTCGAAGAAGGAAACGTCCTGCTTGAGCGCCGCCTTGAGGTACCGGATCCGCATCCGCGTGGACTGCCGCTCGCCGGTCCACATCCAGCAGGAAATCTCCGCCCAGGACGACGCCCAGATGGCGGCGCCGACGACGAGGAAGTAGAAGGCGTACTTGACGACGAGGCGGACCATGGTGTCGGGGTCGTCGGCGTGGGAGCCGAAGGAGTCGACGAGGTCGGCGAAGAAGCGGAGGAAGACGGGGAGGGAGCAGCCGTGGACGAGAGCGCCGAGCGTGCCCACGGCCATCAGAACGCGATCTAGGCCGTCAGCGAAGCGGAACAGGTCGCGCAGGGCGGCCGCCGGCGCCGGAGGGGGCGGCTTCTCGTCGGCAGACGGCTTGGCATTGGGCGGAAGCTGCTCCGTCTCCAGTGGCGCGGGAGGCGGCGAGCGAGGAGGAGGGGGGGAGCTGGACGCATTGTTGGTGGTAGCTGCTGCCACGGCCGGCGCTGGCTGTGGGTGCGGTGGGTGGAACAGGTGTGGGGGCTGGGAGGTGGAGGGGAGGTGGAAAGCCTCGAGCTCCGGGCGGGCCCACTCGTCGGCGGCGTCGCCGTCGGCGCCGTGGACGACGACGCGAGCCTTGATCTCTTCAGGGTCGCTAGACATCGGGACGGTACGGAGGGGGAGCCGGAGAACTCCCTCCCTCCCTATCTATCCCTACGCTGTGCTCTCCTCTGCTTCGCCCTTCCCGTCTGGTCCTGTCAAGTGTGTCTGTGTAGGGGCGACTGGCAAAGCTGCTGCTTCTCCTTTCCCTTCCTGCTTATAATGGGGACAAGGGCCCACCGTATTTGGCATGAATTATTCCCCTCTCTACGTCTCACCCCAAATCCTATTTATGTATTGTACCCCACATTTCTTTTAACACGGTACAACTGCACGAACATATGCATACACTCACATCCATATCCATAATGTTTCTTTAGCACACAAAAAAATGTATCAAATCACACCTCTATACTCGTTAGGCATGGCTAATGCATAGCCCCAAGGTGATGCTTCATGTGTCATGTAGGTTCGGATGTAGGTTCGGATGGGATAACGAGATTCTCGACAGGAGACGGGTGCTTAAGAAAAATAGTATGGTCCGATGCAAAAGGCTGAAAAGTTAAAGTAAAAAGTAGAAATGCATGTATATCAAAATCTTTATTTTTTTTCTTGACGAGGTCACTAGTGGTAGCTTGTATTAAAAAAAACAAATCAATGTAGATGCGTCAATCTATATTTTATCACGAGACATATATAGCCATATGTCATCATTATACATGCCATTAGTAACTTGTCGAGTACTCCCTTTCCCACGACTTCGAAGGAGTACGTCCATGATCGTGTGTGTGTGGAAACTGCATGTTGAATCGCACACTCCCTTTCCCACGACTTTGTCAATGAACATGTTCGCGGTACACTTCTCCGTACAGTGTCGTGGTTCTTCTTTCCTACTAGTGCCGATGTGGTGGTGCCCATCTCGAGAGGCGTGCAGTGCATGCTATTTTATTTGATGCGTTATTCTACCACATCGCGTGCTGCTTTTTTAGCGTAGTACAAACGCAATCGCTCGTATATACGCGTATACATCCATCCGTATGAACGCATACACGTATATCCTACACCTATGAGCACCTCTGAGAGACTAAACCGGCATATTATCTTGAGATTTACGAAGTTAGAACGTGTTGCTGCATGATTGAGTTTGACTGTCTACCCTGTCGATGAGGCTTTGGGTAAGCTTGGACGAAAAGACTATACTAGTATGTGTTGCATACAACATCCATGGACCGGTTAACCAAGCAGACAGCCTATGCAGCAAGGAAGAAGAAAACTTGAGACACAAGCTACTTCCGTAAAAATATTAGGCTTCCTTTGATTTTGGTTCTGTTGGAGATATCTTTGATGCATGTATTTAGTAGTATAGGATTGAGTCAATTACATCATAGGTGTCTAAACTTGGTAAGAAAAGTTAGTTTGGTGTTAAAACTTATGGTATACATTAAAGCGGTACCAAAACTTGGCTTGGACGTGCATATACGGTGCTAATCACTTTATGTACATGCACAATGTGTTGACGAGACGCACCAACGTGGCATGAGACCCAATGTCAGTGACCGAAAGGCGGGAACGGGCGTGTGGCATGTTTTTTTACCAAAAATACCTTGATATTTTATTTTATTTTCTCACAAAAGCACCTCAATTTTTCTTCTTCTTAAATTAACCTTGAAACGTCACAATGACAATTGGACACCACCCGCCACGATGCAATACACGAAGGAGAATTAGGATGCAAAATATAGCGTCACGTCGCTACAACAATTGGGCACGAGCCGTCAGGACAAAATACAAGAAAGAAAAATTGGGACGCAAAATATAGCACCGCCCAAATTTGAATACAACACTTTTAATGTCAGCTCAGACAGACTAGCCACCACACCGCGTATCATTTGTTATACAAATGGGATTTCTACCCATAATGACCTACACACAAGCACGCACATAGGGCTTAAATGTACTATAGTCATCGCAAACCATTTTCACATGTTAGTTTCTCTTTCATAGCATTCTGTAAGAATACGTAAAATAAAAAGATTATATATACAAATAAATTAACTTATTTAATATAGTGTTCTTGTAATTATAAGAAAATATTTAAGATAATGCTAACATAATTCTAAAATATATTATTATTTAACATAATGGTCATGTAATTCTAAAAGGTATTATTATTTAAATTAATGTTCATGTAATTTTAAAACTATTTATTGAAAATAATGTTCATGTAATTCTTGCAAATGTTCTTATTTAAAATAAATTAAATGTTATCCTATTAAATACACAAATATTACGAATTATAATAGTTTTCGTAAATTATAAAAAAATCATGCACTATTAATCAGAAAATATACATTTATTTTTGGCTGTATTCATGCATCTTCGTGTATTCACTTTATGAGAAATATTATTACTTAAAATGCTGTTCTTGTAATTCTAAAATATATTCAAGCATTATTTAGAAAAATAATTTGTAATTTAAATAGTAAATATGAATTTTAATATTTTTGTTTAGGGGAATATAGTAAATATGAATTTTAATCTTTTTTTAGGGGAATATAGTAAATATGAATTTTAATCGTTTTTTAGAAAATTTGGATCGTATTTATGAACTAAAAGCACTATCATGGTAATAATGGGCAGCGGTCACTACAACCCATTTAAGCCCCATCTAGGACATTAGTTTTTTATGCCAAATATGGATCAACACATATAGCTATCATCAGGCTTGTTAGGATGAGGTCGCGTGTTCGAACTTCCTGACTTTTGTATACTCGTTTCCTCTTTATATTGTTTTCTGACGGCCGGGCCTTTTTGTTTTTTTAAGAAAAATATATATTCAGGGGCTCTTTTATGATAAAGATATATTCCAAGGTTTGTTTTGAAACAACCTAGGTTACACGCTAATCCCTGCCTTTGCAGTCATTGACAGTGGGTCCTACGCCATGTTGGCGTGCCTCGTCAGCGTACTGAGCATATACAAACGTGATTAGCACCGTAGATGCACGCTCAAACCAAGTTGTGTCACCGGTTCAATGTATACCGCAAGTTTTAGCACCAAACTGACTTTTCTTGACAAGTTCAAGCACTTGTTGTGTAATTGACTCTATATGATTTATAATCTCTTTCTTACTACCTTATCTTCAAAAGAGTTTCTTGTCCTCCAACTATATTCCTACATATACTCAACAGACACAATACAACATCTGTCACATTACGTCAATCTTTCTCTATTCTTTTCTACATGGTATCAGCCTAATCGATTCAACCTTAGTTGTCGCTGTCGCTTCCGCTTCGCGCCGTCCCTGAGGCGGTCGGCCTTCATGACCGTCGGCGGCGGCCGCGCCTCCCGTACCTAGGGTTCGTGGTCGTGTTGACCGGCTGTGCTAGAAAGTCTTTTTCCCGATCTCTTGATCCAGATTTTTCTCACTCCCGCCGATCGCTTGGATCGGTGTTTTCTTTCTGGTTTTTCGATATAAGATCGGTTTTTGCGTCGTCCGTCGCCGCCTATGACCCCGCATCTCTACTTCGACATCGGCGCGACCACCCGGACTCTACTCCGACCACGCGGCCTCGCGCGCCGGGACGCCACGCTTCTGCCCGCCCGTCACTCTACACCGGTTGTCGTCGTCTCGCTCCAAACATGACTCCTGCATCACCCCTACCGTGTTTGTCATCGGTCGCCTCATGATCGCCGTTGCGCCGGGCCTACGGGTAGCCGGCTATGGCGGGCCCATTGGCCACCTCGGGATAGCCGTTGTGGGCCTATCGGTTGCCGGCTCCCCAGCCGCCTTGGGCTTGCCCGTTGCCGGCCATCGGTTGTGTCCGCTTGTCGGCCCCCTTGCCGGATGTGTCAGGCCTGCCGGTTGCTGACTGTCGGCTGCCTCGGGCAACCCAACCCCTCGTCGGCCTCTTCCGGTGTGTCGTTTCCCACTAGCTCTCATCACCTTAGTCTGCTCGACCACCCCGCTTCACCGTCCACGACGCCGTGATCATCACCGAGCAGCGTGTCAAACCTCGTTTGCTATCGTATTGATCACCCGCCCACCGCGATCCACTCCATCCGTGCCGTGCGACTGACCTGGTCAGTTGGTTGCACACGCCTTCGCGGGTCCTGTGAAGGTTGTCCCCGAGTGTTGCGCACCCTCTGATACGTTTCCAAGGTATCTATAATTTTTGTTTGTTCCATACTGATATATTGTCATTCTAGGATACTTTTGGGGCATTTATTTAACAATTTATATTATTTTTTAGCACTAATTTATTGACCTAGTGCCAAGTGTCAGTTGCTATTTTATGCATGTTTTTCACTTTCAAGGTTTACATTACCAAACGAAGTCGAATTGCCTTGAAACTTTTTGATATTTTTCTGGACCAAAAGTAGACCTGGAAACTTCGGAAGGACACCGAGAGCCGCACAAGGGCCCCACAAGCCAACATGGTGGGCCCTAGGGGGTGCCCTGATGGCTTGTGGCCCTCTCGTGGCTCCTCTGACCTCGTTCTCTGGCTTATAAATTCTCTAATATTGCAAAAACCCTGGAGGTAGTCCCAAAACACTTTTTACGCTGCCGCAAGTCTCTGTTCCGGCGAGAGGCCATCTAGAGCTCTGTTCCGGCACCCTGTCGGAGGGGGGATCGATCACGAAGGGCCTCTTCATCAACCATGTTGCCTTCATGATGATGTGTGAGTAGTTCACCAAAGACCTACGGGTCCATAGTTAGTACCTAGATTGCTCTCTCTCTCTTGATCTTCAATACAATGATCATCACATCTTTGTTTTGATCCATATAATGTAATCCTTTTGTGTGGTACATTTGTTGGGATCCAAGAAATTGTGGGTTTATGTTGAGATTATTCATGATAAATATTTGAGTCTTCTCTGAAATCTAATATGATTCTTATGTGCATGATCATCATAGCTTCGTAATTCTCTTCGATCTATTGAAATAGTTTTACCAACTAGATTGATATTTCTTCGGTAAGAGAGATGTGTTGTTGTAGGTTCAACCTGGCAAGTTTCTATATACCAGTGACAAAGTAGGGGACACGATGTGTCTTTGTGTTGCTGCAACTAAGGATAAAACGATGGGGTTTATTCATATTGCTTGAATTTACTTTGTCTACATCATGTCATTGTTCTCCAAGCATTACTCTGTTTTACTTAATACTCTAGATGCATGTTGGATACACTGGTGTAGCGACATGCTATACAAACGTCTTCGACGTAGTTCCAAACCATCTCCTTGCATGTGTGGGCGATAGGGGGTCCGTCCCACATGATCCCACAAAACTGTCGGCAATGGTGGCCAACGAACGCAAACGATCTCCAAATATAATCGTGTGCGGTGCAGGAACAGACCGCACGCATAATCTTTTGAGCATACGTGTGGGATTTGGGATCAATCGCACACGTCCAGGACGAGTGAAACATGTCTAATTGCTCATGGAAAACAAACGAAGTTTGACCTTTGACCGTTTGCAAAACATTAACTAATCCACACGGGCCATTGTAGGCACTGTGTGTGATATTCTGATCATCGCACACGAGATTTCTCTAGGAATCATGTACCATATATAACATAATCGGACACGTTTCCCGAAAAATGTACGCATGGGATCGTCTTTGCATTGGGCACGGTTTTCTGTTGGTTCACAAGTGTTGCAAACCATTTGCGATTTCTTATGTATCACCAATGTTCTAGATTATATCTCGTGTGCTTTTCCTATGGACCACAGGTGGTTGCGCTACGAGTTGCGTGTGCTTTCCGTTCTGGACCGCGCACGCTTAGTTGCATAAACCGTGTGCACTGAAATTGCGAGGTTATTGTAAAATATCACATTTCATTTACCCTGCAAATAGCAAATTCGCCACAATATGCAATCAACAAATAGTGTCCATATGAAGAACATTTATCATAATTCGTCACAGTATGCAATTGAAAGAATAGTGTCCACAAGCAGATGATTCATCATAATTCATGACAATATGCAATTGACGAAATGCTAGCTAAATTCCACAACTGTTAAACCGACATATGCAATACATAATCATAGTGTATGAAATACAAAGACATGATCACATGGAAAATAATGCATCCATGTGTATATGTTTAGCTGATAACACTATATGAATGCATACTTATTTTTAGGAGATTTGATTCTGAAAATCTTCGACGTCTTTAGAGGGCTTGATATAGTGTTTCACAGAGAAGGTGCTGATAAATTCCTAACAATCAACAATTCATCGGCGGCGAGCGGTTCAAAAGTCATTGGTCCGAAGATCAGTTGCATGAGTTTTAGATCAGAATGTGACATACGTGTGGAATAGAAGATATTAATTAAGAAGCAGACTTACTGGTTTTATCCTGTTAGCATCGACACCACATTCAGGATGTCTACATAGGTTCATCATGTGTGCACAAACATAGTATCCACATAGGCTGGTACCATGTTGTTGCTGAGGACACTGATTTTTTTTTGCACAATATTAGTCGTGTATTTGACCTATTAGGAACAACCTAACCGGTGTAAGTTGTTTTTTTCTATGAGGAGAAATAGAAAGAGGTCTATTTAGAAATTTGAACATCTGACTAGCATTTTTTGAAAATAACGGATATCGTTGTCTTACTAGAGAAACGATCACGTGATGCAGATGTTGTTGGCAGTTGAACCTATTCCCCCCTAAAGTTATATTGTTTGGCAATACACTTCAAATGAAGATGAATTTTCACACACTCAATTTTGGAACCAGATATGAACACAATACATTAACATCAAAGAATTCAATACCTATCCATGAAATCCTGAAGATGACTCAGATCATGAGGCGCATTTGACTCTCTGAGTGAATCCATGTAGTAAGTTGTGTTGCGTTTTGGAACAATGACCGCCAAGATCCAATGACCTCTACAGTTTAAGAAAACCATTAACGTACGAACTATGTCTAAAATTTGAAAGACGATCAATGTATGCGTGGTTTTATATTTAACTTACTCTTCATAATATGGCCACATGAAGAATTCTCCTATTTTTTAAGTTGAACAAGATCTTGGCGACATAATCAATGGAAGTCGTGCATGGGTCGTTATTTTTTAACAAAACGCCGTTTGCTAAATCAGGATCTATGAAATACGCATGCACCCTTGATGTTCTCTGCGTCGTCAATCCCCTAAGAGGATTATAGTACATTTAGCTTTTTTGTCATTTACAACCTTGTATGGAGAAGTTGGTCAAAGTTTGTGAAGTACTTACAACATCAAGCATTTGACAAGAGTGGCTGCAAGCTCATCGAAGTTGAAGAAGAGATGAAAGTCCTTGAATTCCATAATGATGGTACTTGGAACGTGACAGAAAGGATGATGGTCGTACTGCAATTCCACAATGTTATGATCTTCTCCTTTGACATTATGTCCATGCAATATTTATGTAACTTGAGACAACAGGAACTGCACTCATCAAAGTATTCGTCAACAAGAAATGGCTGGCCATGCTTGTACTTGCGTGCTTCAAATGGGTCTTCATCAGAACTGGGATTACATGGCTCTTCATCGGCAATGCCATGGTTCTGGTCGAAGTTTCTTCATAGTAGGATGCTCTGGTACTCCTCCCTCTTCTGTTTCTGTCATGGGTAATAACAAATTGCCAATTTTATCAGGAAGCTACACATAAATGCAACAATCTTTGTAGTACAAGACGCACATCGTCAGTGTTTGAATAAAAACAAATTGATAGTGACAGCTATGTACATTCTGCTGTCAAACATTCCAATCTATTAAAAACTATTGTCTTGCACCATGTTTTCTTCCAACAAGTCTGAGAATCTGTTTATTTCAGATTGCCATGTTGTGTTGATGCTAGCCATGTTTCTGTGCATAATTAGACCTTGCTCGTGTTGAATGAAATGAAGTCTTTCATGTGTACTACCTTTCAGTAAATTTTCATACAATGATAAGTCATGTCGCATATAGTTTTCTTGTTGTCAATATGCCTTCAGGAAAAAACTATTACAGTGTCTTAATCACATCCAGAATCAAATAGCACACTAGAAGTCTGAATCACAACTAATATAACAAATGATTTCTAACAATGAGAATTAGGCTTACCTTCTTTGCACGTCGCAAAAACTTCCTCCCATTGTACCAAGATTCAAAAGCTTGTAACTTCATGGATTGAAATTGATGTTGACCATGAACAGGCAGGTCTTCAGCTACCCCTCTCCATTCGTTGGAAGTGATTGTCCTAGGGAGCTATGAGAGAAAGAAATGGCGCAAATGGATGTAACATCCCAAATTTTGGAATGTTATATTAATGAATTGAATGATTGATTGTTTGTATGATTGTCTGAAATTTGAAGCTTTTTGAAAACTTTGAATGAGAGGGAATAAAATGACTTTCCCATTTCCTTTTGCATTTAAATTCAACCAATTCAAATTAGTGAGAGAAGATGACATGACTTCTTCAAATAAAGTATTTGAAAAGTGGATTTGAAAACTACTAAAATTTTCTAATTAGAATCCATTTCATAGTTGGCTCTATATTAAAGTTTGAAAGAATTCAAAGTTCCTTGCCCAAATTCAAAATCTTGAGAGGAGCAAGATGACACTCCAAACTAGGGGGGTTTGAATTATATTTGAATTTATGACTCAAAATAAAATATTTTGAAAATATATCATTCTCAAAGAAAGTCATTTGATCGTGTTTTCCAAGTTTTTATTTGCATTAGATGCTATTTTCCACCATGGATGTAGTGGAAGTATTAAACTTGTTTAGTAGTATCATGAGGTAGGATACCCCACAAATCCCCTATTAACCTTTATAGTACTACCATGACGTAGCATTAAACTTGTTTAGTAGTATCATGAGGTAGTATTAAACTTGTTTAGTAGTATCATGAGGTAGGACACCCCACAAATCCCCTATTAACTTGTTTAGTAGTATAATGAGGTACTATTAAACTTGTTTAGTAGTATTAAACTTGTTTAGTAGTATCATGAGGTAGTATTAAACTTGTTTAGTAGTATCATGAGGTAGTAGTATCATGCTTGGGGACGGGTTTTTTTATGCTACGCTTAAGTAGACGCGGTTTTGGTTGAGTGTTACATGGGAGTTGTGAATGTCTTGGATGAGGACCAATTCAAGATGATGAATACCACTTCATGATGATAAAGGCTACTTCAAGGAGATGAAGACTTCATGATTCAAGACAAACTTTAATACACCTATTGGGTGGATTTGGAAATAGGCTCCCTGGAGGAACCCGTGGGTGTGCACCTTGATAGGCCGCTGGAATACCCAATGTTTGTGAACCATTGATAGGCGCCCTTGGAATACCTCACATGAGTGAACCTAACCATGTTGGAGAGATACCAGCGGACAAATCCACCCATACTCAAAGATACAGATGGATACTTCACAACCGGAAGCTTACCTGTGCAACCACAAGTCATTATGGGCTCTGGCTTGGTTGATCTTAGTGGTAACTCTTGTTGGAAATATGCCCTAGAGACAATAATAAAATATTTATTACCATATTTCCTTGTTCATGATAATCATTTATTATCCATGCTATAATTGTATTGATCGGATACTTAGATACATGTGTGGATACATAGACAAAACCATGTCCCTAGTATGCCTCTAACAGACTAGCTCGTTGATCAAAGATGGTTAAGGTTTCCTAGCCATGGACATGAGATGCCATTTGATAACGGGACCACATCATTAGGAGAATGGTGTGATTGACAAGATCCAAACTACAAACGTAGCATATGATCGTGTCAGTTTAATGCTACTGTTTTCTGCATGTCAAGTATCTGTTCCTATGACCATGAGATCATGCAACTAAGTGACATCGGAGGAGTACCTTGTGTGTATCAAATCTCACAACGTAACTGGGTGACTATAAAGGTACTCTACAGGTATCTTCGAGGGTATATGTTGGGTTGGCATGGATCAAGACTCGGATTTATTACTCCGTGTGACGGAGAGGTATCTTAGGGCCCACTCAGTAATACAACATCACAACAAGCCTTGCAAGCAATGTGACTAAGTTTTAGTCCCGGGATCTTGTATTATAGAACGAGTAAAGATACTTTCCGGTAACGAGGTTGAACTAGGTATGGAGATACCGACGATCAAATCTCAGGCGAGTAACATACCGAAGAACAAAGGGAACATCATACAGGATTAACTGAATCCTTGACATAGAGGTTCGACCGATAAAGATCTTCGTAGAATATGTAGGAACCAATATGGGCATCCAGGTCCTGCTATTGGTTATTGACCGTAGAGGTGTCTCGGTCAAGTCTACATAGTTCTCGAACCCGCAAGGTATGCACACTTAAGGTTTGGTGACGTTTCGATAGTATAAAGTTATGTATGGTGGTGAACGAAGGTTGTTCGGAGTCCCGGATGAGATCCCGGACATCACGAGGAGCTCCGGAATGGTCTAGAGGTAGAGATCGATATATGGGAAGTCCTGTTTTGGTCGTCGGAGAAGTTTCGGGCTCATTGGTAGTGTATCGGGAGTGCCGGTAGTGTACCGGGAGACCATCGGGAGGGGTATTTCGACCCAAGAGGCTACATGGGCTGTGGGAGAGTGAATACCAGCCCTTAGTTGTCTGGTGGAAGTCCCACACGAGGCCCATGCGGCTGGGAGAGAAAACCCGAAGAGAAAAAGGTGGAAAAAGGCAAAAAGGCCAAAATAAGGAGGAGTCCTAGTCCCACTAGGATTGGAGGAGGATTCCTCCTCTCCTCCCACTTCGGCCGAAGCCTAGAGGGCTTGGCCCTTGTGACGAGTCTCCTCCTCTCTTCCTCTTATATATACTAGAGGTTTTAGGGTTTTTGCACTAGATTTTCAGCCACGTGCTACCCGTTCCTCTAGTGCACAGTTTCTCCTCTAGATCGGTTTTCTGTAGTGCTTAGGCGAAGCCCTGCCGGAATAGCTCCACCGCCATCGCCAGAGCGCCGTCACGCTGCCGGAGAACTCTTCTACCTCTTAGCTCCCTCTTGCTGGATCAAGAAGGCGGAGATCGTCATCGAGCTGTACGTGTGCTGAACGCAGAGGTGCCGTCCGTTCGGCGCAAGATCGGAAGGACCATGATCAAGATTGCGAGACGGATCGTGATGAGATCATGGGATGGATCGTGATGAGTTCGCGGGACGGATCGTGATTGGATCTCAGGATGGATCGTGATGAGATCGCGGGACACTCGGCGATTTGGATCGCGAAGACGTTCGACTACACCAACCGCGTTTCTTAATGCTTCCCGCTTAGCGATCTGCAAGTATATGTAGATCCACTCTCCCTCTCATAGATGCTCATCACCATGGATATGTCTTGTGTGAGCGTAGGAAATTTTTTGTTTCGCATGTGACGTTCCCCAACAGTGGCATCATGAGCTAGGTCTATGTGTAGATGAGATCTCGAGTAGAACACAAAGAGTTTGTGGGCGTTGATGCTTAGATTGCTTCCTCACTTGGTCGTGTTTTGGTTCAGCGGTATTGTGGGATGAAGCGGCCTGGACCAACATTACTCGTACGTTACGAGAGACCGGTTCCCTCAACTGCAACTTGTTGCAAAAGATGGCTGGCGGGTGGCAGTTTCTCCTACTTTAGTTGGATCGGATTCGACAAAGGCGGTCCTTGAGAAGGTTGAAAAGCAACTTATGTATCACCGTTGTGGTTTATGAATAGGTGAGAATTGTTCTTGCTAGATACCCGTAGCAGCCACGTAAAACATGCAACAACAATTAGAGGAGGTCTAACTTGTTTTTGCAGGGTATGTTGTGATATGATATGGCCAATTGCATGATGTGATATATGTGATGTATAGAATATCATGACTTGCATGTCGATGAGTACGGCAACCGGCAGGAGCCATAGGGTTGTCTTTAATTATTGTATGACCTGCGTGTCAATCATTAAGCGCTATGTAATGCTTTACTTTATCGCTAAACGGTAGCAATAGTATTACAAGCATGATGGGCACGACAACCCCAATGGTGACACCTTGATGGAGATCAAGATGATGGAGATCATGGTGTCGTGCCGATGACGATGGAGATCATGCCGGTGCTTTCAAGATGGAGATCAAAATCACAAGTTCATGGCCATATCATGTCACTTATGATTTGCATGTGATGTTAATCCTTTTATGCACCTTGTTTTGCTTAGGACGACGGTAGCATTATAAGGTGATCCCTCACTTAATTTCAAGATAAATTGTGTTCTCCCCGAGTGTGCACCGTTGTGAAAGTTTGTCGTGTCGAGACACCACGTGATGATCGGGTGTGATAGACTCTACGTTCACATACAACGGGTGCAAGCCAGTGTTGCACATGGAGAACACTCGGGTTAAACTTGACGAGGCTAGCATGTACAGACATGGCCTCGGAACACAAGAGACCGAAAGGTCAAACATGAGTCATATAGTAGATATGATCAACATGATGATGTTAACCATTGAAACCACCTCAACTCACATGATGATCGGACTTGAGTTGGTGAATTTAGGTTATGTATCACTCGGTTGACCGGAGGGATGTCAATTTGAGTGGGAGTTCTTAAGTAATATGATTAATTGAACTCATTATCATGAACATAGTCAGTAGTGTCTTTGAAAAATTATGTTGTAGATTACTAGCTCACGTTGTAGCTCCCTTGAATTTCTATATGTTCCTAGAGAAATAGAGTTGAAAGATGATGATAGAAATATTGCGGACTGGGTCCGTGATCTGAGGATTGTCCTCATTGCTGCACAAAAGGCTTATGTCCTTAATGCACCGCTCAGTGCTCCCACCCCTCTAGCATCGTTTGTAGATGTTGTGAACATCTGACAGGCATGTTCTGATGACTACTTGATAGTTTAGTGCATCATGCATTACGTCTTAGAATTGAGGCTCCGGAACATTTTGAACGTCACGAAACATATGAGATGTTCTAAGAGCTGAAATTAGGATCTCAGGCTCATGCCCGTGTTGTGAGATATGAGATCTCCAACAATATTCTTTGCCCGGAAGATGAAAGAGAATAGCTCAATCGTTGAGCATGTGCTTAGATTGTCTGGGTGCTACAATCGCATGAATCGAGTGGGAGTTGGTCTTCCAGATAAGATAGTGATTGATATAGTTCTCCAAGTCACTGTCACTAAGCTACTAGAACTTGGTGATGAACTATAAAATGCCAGGGATAGAAATAATGAACCCTGAGCTGTTCGCGATGTTTGACACCGCGAAGGGAGAAATCAAGAAGGAGCGTCAAGTGTTGATGGTTAGTCAAACCACTAGTTTCGAGAAGGGCAAGACCAAGGAGGGAAACTTCATGGATAGCAAGTCAGTTGCTGCTCTAGTGAAGCAACACAAAGTCTAACCCAAACCCGAGACTAAGTGCTTCGATTATGAGGAGAGCGGTCGCTAAAGCGGAACAACCCTAGATACTTGGTAGATAAGAAGGCTGGCAACGTCGACAGAAGTATATTTGATATACGTGTTATTGATGTGTACCTTGCTAGTACTCCTAGTAACACCTGGGTATTGGATACTGGTTCGGTTGCTAAATGTTAGTAACTCGAAATAAAAGCTACAGAATGAATAGAGAACTAGCCAAGGGTGAGGTGACGATGTGTGTTGGAAATGTTTCCATGGTTGATGTGATCAACATCGCACACTCTCTCTACCTTCGTTATTAGTGACGAACCTAAATAAATGTTATTTGGTGTTTTTTGTTGAGCATGATCATGATTAGATCATGCTTATTGCAACACGGTTATTCATTTAAGTTAGAGAATAATGGTTATTCTGTTTACATGAATAATACCTTCAATGGTCATGCACCTAGTGAGAATGGTTTGTTGAATCTTGATCGTAGTAATACACATGTTCATAACATTGATGCCAAAAAGATACAAAGTTAATAATGATAGTACCACATACTTGTGGCATTGCCGCTAAATGTCATGTTGGTATAAAGCCCATGAAGAAACTCCATGCTGATGGATATTTGGAATCATTCGATTTTGAATCGGTTGAGACATGCGAACCATGCCTCTTGGGCAAGATGACTAAGGACCCCGTTTTCCGGTTTGATGGAGCGGGCAAGTGATTTGTTGGAAATGATACATGTTGACGTATGCAATCCAATGAGTCTTATAGCGTGCGGTGGATATCGTTATTTTCTTACCTTCACTGATGATTTGAGTAGATATAGTATATATTTACTTAATGAAACACAAGTTTGAATCATTTGAAAAGTTCAAGCAAATTCAGAGTGAAGTTTAAGATCATCGTGACAAGAAGATAAAAATGTCTGCGATATGATCGTGGAGGTGAATATCTAAGTTACGAGTTTGGCCTACAACTTTAGACAATGTGAAAGTTGTTTCACAACACATGCCACCTGGAACACCATAGCGTGATGGTGTGCCCGAACATCATAGTCATGCTCTATTGGATATGGTGCATGTTATGATGTCTCTTATCGTTTTGCTACTATAGTTTTGGGGTTATGCATTAGAGACAACTACATTCACTTTACATAGGGCACCATCTAAATCTGTTGAGATGACACCGTGTGAATTATGGTTTGATAGAAACCTAAGCTGTCATTTCTTAATGTTTGGGGCTGCGACGCTTGTGTGGAAAATGTTTTCACCTAATGAGCTCGAACCCAAAGCAGACAAATGCATCTTCATAGAATACCCTAAGAACAGTTGGGTGAACCTTCTATCTCAAGATCCAAGCATAAAGTGTTTGTTGCTAAAACTAGGTCCTTTCTCGAGAAAAAGTTTCTCTCGAAAGAATTGAGTGGTAGGAAGATAGAACTTGATGAGGTTGTTGAACCTTTGTTTCAACCAGAGAGTAGCGCAGCGCAGAAAGATGTTTCTGTGGAACCTACGTCAGTTAAAGAGGAAGTAAATGATGATGGTCATGAAGCTTCGGATCAAGTTACTATCGAACCTCATAGGTCGACAAGGATGTGTACTGCTCCTGAGCGGTATGACAACTCTGTTTGGAGGTCATGTTGTTGGACAACGATGAACCTACGAGCTGTGGAGAAGCGATGATGGGACCAGATTCCGACAAATGGTTAGAGGCCATGAAATCCGAGAAAGGATCCATGTATGAAAACCAAGTATAGACTTTGGTAGACTTGCTCGTTGGACGGCAGGTCGTTGAGTACAAATGGACCTTTAAGATGAAGACAGACGCTGATGGTGAATGTCACCATTTATAAAGCTCGACTTGTCGCAAAGAAGTTTCCACCAAGTTCAGGGAGTTGACTGCGATGAGACTTTCTCACTCGTAGCGATGCTAAAGTCTGTTGGAATTATGTTAGATGTTGCTGCATTTTTCAATTATGAAATCTGGTAGATGGATGCCAAAACATCGTTTCCTTCCTTAAGGAAAGGTTGTATGAGGTTTTGTCAGACCTAAGGATGCTAAAAGGTGTGCAAGCTTCAGTGATCCTTCTATGGACTGAAGCAAGCATCTCGGAGTTGGAATATACACTTTGATGAGGTGATCAAAGTTTTTGAGTCTATACAAAGTTTATGAGAAACTTGTATTTACAATAAAGTGAGTGGGAGCACTATAGAGTTTCTGATAAGCATATGTGGTTGACATACTGTTGATCGGAAATGATATAGAATTTCTGGAAAGCATAAAGGGTTGTTTGAAAAGAGTTTTTCAAAGGAAGACCTGGATAAAGCTACCTAATTATTGAGCATTAAGATCTATAGAGATAGATCAAGATACTTGATGAGACTTTCAATGAGTACATACCTTGACAAGATTTTCAAAGAGTTCAAAATGGATCAGTCAGAGAAAGAGTTCTCACCTAATTTGTAAGGTGTGAAGTTGAGTGAGACTCAAAGCTCGACAATGGCAGAAGAAAGAGAAAGGACGAACGTCGTCCCCTATGCCTTAGCCATAGGCTCTAGATTATGCCATGCTGTGTACCGCACCTGGTGTGTGCCTTGCCATGAGTCTGTCAAGGGGTACAAAAGTGATCCAGGAGTGGATCACTGGACAATGGTCAAGATTATCCGTAGTAACTGAGAGACTAAGGATATGTTTCTTGATTATGGAGGTGATAAAGAGTTCATCATAAAGAGTTACGTTGATGCAAGCTTTAACACCTATCCGGATGACTCGTAGTAGCAATCTGGATACGTATAGTGGAGCAGCCATTTGGAATAGTACCAAGTGGAGTGTGGTAGCAGTGTTTACGGTTTGGCATAGAGATTTGCAAAGTACACACGAATCTGAATGTCGCAGACTCGTTGACTATGAGACCTCTCGCACATGCAAAGCATGATGGAGCCCTAGAACTCATTGGGTGTTAGATTCATAACAATGTGAATCACATGGTGATGTGAACTAGATTATTGACTCTAGTGCAAGTGGGAGACTGTTGGGAATATGCCCTAGAGGCAATAATAAAATAGTTATTACCATATTTCCTTGTTCATGATAATTGTTTTTATCCATGCTATAATTGTATTGATCGAATACTTAGATACATGTGTGGATACATAGACAAAACCATGTCCCTAGTATGCCTCTAATAGACTAGCTCATTCATCAAAGATGGTTGAGGTTTCCTAGCCATGGACATGAGATGTCATTTGATAACGGGATCACATCATTAGGAGAATGGTGTCATGGACAAGACCCAAACTACAAACGTAGCATATGATCGTGTCAGTTTAATGCTACTTATTTCTGCATGTCAAGTATCTGTTCCTATGACCATGAGATCATGCAACTCACTGACATCGGAGGAGTACCTTGTGTGTATCAAACGTCGCAACGTAACTGGGTGACTATAAAGGTACTCTACAGGTATCTCCGAGGGTATCTGTTGGGTTGGCATGGATCAAGACTGGGATTTGTTACTCCATGTGACGGAGAGTTATCTCAGGGCCCACTCGGTAATACAACATCACAACAAGCCTTGCAAGCAATGTGACTAAGTGTTAGTCACGGTATCTTGTATTACAGAACGAGTAAAGAGACTTGTCGGTAACGAGGTTGAACTAGGTATGGAGATACCGACGATCGAATCTCGGGCAAGTAACATACCGAAGAACAAAGGGAACATCATACGGGATTAACTGAATCCTTGACATAGAGGTTCGACCGATAAAGATCTTCATGGAATATGTAGGAACAAATATGGGCATCCAGGTCCCGCTATTGGTTATTGACCGTAGAGGTGTCTCGGTTATGTCTACATAGTTCTCGAACCCGTAGGGTCTGCACACTTAAGGTTTGGTGACATTTCGGTAGTATAGAGTTATGTATGGTGGTGAACGAAGGTTGTTCGGAGTCCTGGATGAGATCCCGGATGTCGAGGAGCTCCGGAATGGTCCGGAGGTAAAGATTGATATATAGGAAGTCCTGTTTTGGTCGCCGGAAAAGTTTCGGGCTCATCGATAGTGTACCGGGAGTGCCGGTAGTGTACCGGGAGACCATCGGGAGGGGTATTTCGACCCAAGAGGCTACATGGGCTGTGGGAGAGTGAATACCAGCCCTTAGTGGGCTGGTGGAAGTCCCACATGAGGCCCATGTGGCTAGAAAGAAAAACCCAAATAGAAAAAGGTGGAAAAAGGCAAAAAGGCCAAAATAAGGAGTCCTAGTCCTACTAGGATTGGAGGAGGATTCCTCCTCTCCTCCCACTTCGGCCGAAGCCTAGAGGGCTTGGCCCTTGTGCCAAGTCTCCTCCTCTCTTCCTCTTATATATACTAGAGGTTTTAGGTTTTTTGCACTAGATTTTCAGCCACGTGCTACCCGTTCCTCTAGTGCACAGTTTCTCCTCTAGATCGGTTTTCTGCAGTGCTTAGGCGAAGCCCTACCGGATAGCTCCACCACCATCGCCAGAGCGCCATCACGCTGCCGGAGAACTCTTCTACCTCTCCGCTCCCTCTTGCTGGATCAAGAAGGCAGAGATCGTCATCGAGTTGTACGTGTGCTGAACGCGGAGGTGCCGTCCGTTCAGCGCTAGATCGGAAGGACCGTGATCAAGATTGCGAGACGGATCGTGATGAGATCCCGGGACGGATCCTGATGAGTTCGCGGGACGGATCGTGATTGGATTGCGGGATGGATCGTGAGATCACGAGACGCTCGGCGATTTGGATCGCGAAGACGTTCGACTACACCAACCGCGTTTCTTAACGCTTCCCGCTTAGCGATCTACAAGGGTATGTAGATCCACTCTCCCTCTCATAGATGCTCATCACCATGGATAGGTCTTGCGTGAGCATAGGAAATTTTTTGCTTCCCATGTGACGTTCCCCAACAACTCTAACCTGAACTCTTAATCGGGGGTTTGGGAAACTCTTTGAAAGACCGTGTTTTGGTCATCTGGTTCCCAAACACCCTGAAGTTATTTACATAAACGGAGGGATCAAATCTTATGGGAAAAGTCCACAAACCTCTGCAGAATGTTAAACTAATCGATTAGCGGTGTCCCCGGTTACGGACAACATGAGGACCGGAGATGATACTATCAGCCAGTCTCAACACAATTAATAAATATTATGATGAGTGGGTCTATTAATAATTTTGGGACATGAGAATTGGTTGGTGGAACCATCTCATGAACAACCAACTTTTGTAGTGATATTCCCTTTGACTCCTTTCTTGTAGGTAAAATAAAATCAGCTTTTTCTACAAAAACTCAGACATAGAGCCATAAAGCCTTTTGCACATAGAATAGCCTTTATCATTTTATTCTATGATGATCTTGCCGGTACATTCAATGTACTGACCTACACGGCTGCAACATATCATGTTGCAGGATTTCTTTGACGAGTAAGAGTACGACTTAGGGTTACGGTCTACACTCAACCTGTCGTTGGTGTTTATGGGAACTCTAGTCCCGCTGATTGTTTTCGCCGAGTTTTAAGAGGCATATATCAGTTTTATGTTATTTACATGTGATTGCACTTTGATATATACATTGATGTACTGTGTGTGCCAGCATACTGATCCAGGGATAACACTAACACAAAGAGCCTTGACTCGTTTTGAGTCGGGACGTTACAGAAATGGTATCAGAGCATATGTTGACTGTAGGACATGACCCTAGAAACTGGAAAGTCCATAGGACAGGATATCTGTCAAAATTATTCTAAAAAAATCTCTTTACTTCTTATCCCTTTCCGAGTTTTATCAAATAGTTAGATAATACCCTTGTCCCTTTCACCAGTATGGAAAGAGCTAAAAACAGATTGAAGACTATAAAGACCTCAAGAAATTGAAGACCCTAAGGAATCCAAGATTATATGCCCCTAGAAGCCCAAATCCTTGTTGTATACTCACGTTAGATACGATGATTTGTGAACTGTCATTTGTGTGCATTTTTCTGACAGCCACAAATAAAACATATTTTCAAACTATTGGTTTTATTGTGTGTATCTTCCTCCTTTCTCTTACCCATCTCATCCGCAAAACCTTGGACCCAATAGATGGCGAAGAAAGTTGGACTTGTTTTCTCTGGACCAATGACCCAACTAAAGGTAGAAGTATGGATTCAAAACATGGAGAATCACTTCGGGAACAACTCGATTGCCCAGAAGTATGAGGTTCAATACGCTCTTCAATACTTTACCCAAAGTGCTGCCACTTGGTGGAAAATGCATCAAGCCATACAAGGATGTAATGGAGAAAAACCTGGGAGGAGTTCAAGAAGACTCTGTTAAGATCCCGTCTCATCCAGAAGCACTGTGATATCCCGATAAAGAAGCTTTGTGCTTGTAAGATCCATGGAGAAATAGGACACACCCAGGAAGAACACCAGGATGGATGCCATCATCGCGAGGAAAATCACCCAACTGAGGAATGCCCAACTAGTCTGGTGACTTGCTTCTTGTGTGAAGAAACCACACACTACCCAGCTCAGTGTCACCTTTACCCTAAGGTACAACAAGTTGTCAAGTAGCAGAAAGAAGGAACGAAAGAAACATTCATGGGAACTTTTGAAGAACTTGTAGTAAAGAAATATTTGGAAGACCCTGATGGACAAGGCTTAACCAGATTCTTTTCCAATGCCTGCTACTCATGTGGGGAAAAACAACATTTTTCCCAGGATTGCATGAAGGAAAGCCAAGAGTATCTCGGAGACTTCTCCACAGAAAAAGTGGAGCTTGACCCATGGGAAATAGAAGAATTGATCAAAATGAAGAAGACTAGGATGACAAAGAGCGTGCATTCCCAGAAGAACCAAAACCCAACAAAGGATAAGAGTCATATTACTTGTTTTGAGTGTAAGAACACAGGTCACTATGCCCGTAAATGCCCAGAAAGGAAGCCAAGAATCCAAGGAAATTATGAAATCACAAGGAAGCCCCGAGACATGTCGGAAGTCATTTGTCTGCGCTGCAGGGAAGCAGGACATTTTTCCAGGGAATGTCCACACAAGAAGAAAGCTCGTAGAGAGTAATTGAGATCTTGGCTATTGTAATAAAAAATGTAATATGTGTGGTGGGAAGCACACTTATTTTTCATATGGAGTTGAACTATGTAATGGAAGACTCAGAGATTGTAATAGTTCATGAAAGTAGATATATCCTATGCTAAAAGGCTCTATGAGATTTTATGTTAACAATTATTGTGAACTACTTATGTGTGTAAACATGTATGAAGATGAGTTGTTTATGCATAAATTGGGATTTTTCTAAAGTACATGAATACAATAGAATATGGTCAATGGATAACCCATTACATTTTGTTTTAAGGATGACAACACCCTGTATAAGATGTTGGGAAGTGAAATGGAAGCTTGGTGTGGATGTCATGGATGTTTATCCAAGAAGAATACATACATTACTCTGAGTACCTTTTTCTGTCATCTGCAGATGACAACCCTTTATGAGTCTTTTCTCAAGGGCCCGGAAACGATCATGACCCTGACTAGCGATCAGGATTATCCAAGTATCCTGAAGGATATGATGAAGCACATCCATATTGAAGGAGATGCAGTCTACAAAGGCTACCCTTCATGGAAAATGGAGTGGAACTTTCGTATGTGGAGGTACACCTCAACCGTGTGAAAGGAGTTTGCCCAAATACTATGGGGCAATACTTTTTCATCTCTCGTGTACCACAAGCAACTTTCTTTGACGTTGTTTGTGAAGCTGCCATGGAAGCCATACATTAGGTTGGAGAAATACTTGAAGCAAGACTCCGTCATACTCAGGACTACCTGAGAGAGGTGCAAATAGAGATGATGGAGATGAAGCTCATGTCCACCATGCTAAAGCAAAAGATGGATGATTTCAAGGAGCACATCACCAAGTTCTAGTGGCATTAAAATATATCCAAGGGGGTCAAATGATTAATGTTGGGAGTGATGCTTGACCATATCAAACTATGTGGATGGCAACATTTGTAATAAAATACTTTTAAATTTGGAGTTTTGAGAAGTGATTGAGGATGTAATAAAGGGCTGAATATGAGAAGAATATGATTTTTGATGAATCAACACCTGTATTGGTAAATAGACCAACGGAAAGGAAAATGAATTCCACAAGTGGAGTCTGTATCAAGAATAAGTATCAGAATTTTTGAACGTTACCCCAAGATCATAAAGGAAGAGATTGTGATTTGATCAACGGACGTTTTCTTAGGAGCATACGTAAAACCCGAGAGTTGTGAAGGAACGATAGATTTTTGTTCAACTTGCAGAATCAATGGATTTATCTGAACTTCGTTCGTGGACATAAGCTAATTCTACAACGCTTGTGAGGAAGCCCAAGTTTTAGAATACGAGATTCACTAAACCTTATACAGAGTAATGATTTGGGTGCGAAATGGATTGATCACCATGACGACTTATTCCTATCATGCGCTCTTGCTATTCGGAATGGTAAAATCTGAGTGACTTACCCCTAGTAAGAGATGACGTTCTTTGAAGCTTTTGTTTAAGGCTTAGAATGGTATGATAAAAGTCCATTGTACATGGCAGTGGTTGTCACCCGTAGGGATTTATGGTGAGGAATGAAGCCAAGACCCATTTTCACTGCAGGATGACCACTAATGCTAGACCACCATGAGATCGTCGTTAGTTAACTACAATGATCACGAGACTTGTTAGATAAGAAGACCCAGTAACGAAAGAACTTTGTATTGACCAAGGAAACAGTAAATTTTGAAGGAAATGTTAAGAATATAATGAAAGAGCAACACCAAAGGAGTTACGGTGGAGAATGTGAGGAGACAAATATTGCCAAGGACCCTAGAGGAATGTCATGATATTGAGGGACCAGTAACTCTCATTTTAAGTGTGGTAGTGTTAGTGCGTCTAGTGCCCCTTAGTGATTTTGGCGTATTGAAGACTTATAGGTTAAGGCACTAATGAGTTTGTGAGTGTACACAGGCTGTATAAGTAGATGAGGAGTTTGATATATTCAGAGATTATCAACCCCTAAAAATGTATGTCTTCAAGTGAAGACTTTGCTGAAGACTTTCTGAAGACTTTGGTGAAGACTTTGTGAAGAATTTGAAAATGAAGAAGTTGGTGTGACCTTGAAGATATGAATGAGGAATATGAAGCGTGAAGACTTTTGTTTTCGTAGTTTCATTTCCTTTATTTGAGTCATAGGAAACACCGTACTGTTAAAGGGGGTCGAGGTAATACTAAGGAAAATTCCCAACTGATGCTCAACTCCAAAATCCTCAACCCATACAATTCTTCGAGTGAAGCCTTTGGAAATCTCTTACGATTCAAACAAGTTTTTCAGTGACAGAGATGAAGGTCTTCTGGTCTCTGAGGAAATTGATCTGACTGAGGAGTTAGGATTTCGCCAGTGCGAATTGCCTACAAGTGAGGATCATGATAAGCTGAGGACTTTCATAGTTCAAAATTCCGACCGTTGCTGTGCTTAGCGCCAGCTGTCCCCAATCGTTCTTATCCACATAACGGTCATATCATTGGGGGCATTTATGTCTTATCATGTCAGGTTGCACCCTGGCTATAAATAGCCAACCCCCACAACCACTAGCTGGTTGGCTGCTCTGAGAGAGAACTGTCACTTGTCATTTGAGAGCAACCCATCCTCTGAGAACTTTGAGAGAAAATCATCAGTGAGGAAAAACCCACAACCAAACCACAAAAACCATAGTGATTGAGCATCACTTAAGAAATTCCTGTGTGGAACCGATGCTTGTTACCTTTGAGGACTGTGTATCCTCCAAACGGTTAGGTGTCATGGTCTAGTGCTCCTGCAGTCAATTGGGGACCACGAAGTGACCTTGGTCTAGAGCATCCAACAATAAATTGTGGATCGCCGGGTGACCTGTTTGTGAGGGTTT